>CM037004.1:32541806-33930548 GCA_020826895.1 Aquilegia kansuensis | reverse complement strand
TTTTTTTAATTACAAGTTTGCAGAATGAAATGGTATTACTAGATAATTAAGATGGATACTTACAGATGCGGATAATACCAGGCCTAATGCCAACGGATCACAGCAGAAATCCGAATGATTAAGCTTGCTTGGGCGAGAGTAGTGCGAGGATGGGTGACCTCCTGGGAATTCCCTCGTGTTTCTCCTTTTTTTGTTAAATTTTCCGACGTGTATTTTTTTTATATTATTAATTTTTGACATTTATTTGAATAAGAAAGGAATGACTGATCATACTACTTTATAAGGCTTAGAAATCACGATATTAGTTAGGACATAAAAAAAAAAGCGAACAATTTTAGACGCTCGATACCGATCCCCCGGCGGCAGTATTGGTTTGTTTAATTACAAGTTTGGCAGAATGAAATGGTATTACTAGATAAATAGAGGATAACTTACGGATTCGATCATACCAGCACTAATGCACCGGATCCCATCAGAACTCCGAAGTTAAGCGTGCTTGGGCGAGAGTAGTACTAGGATGGGTGACCTCCTGGGAAGTCCTCGTGTTGCATCTCTTTTTTTGAATTTTCGACGTGTATTTTTTTAATATATATTAATTTTTGACATGTATTTACGATAAGAACGGAATGGACGAGATCACACATAATTTATAAGGCTTAGAAATCACGATATTACTAGGAAATAAAAAAAAGCGAACATATTTTAGACGCGCGATCCGATCCCGGCGGCAGTATTGGTTTTTTAAATTACAAGTTTGGCAGAATGAAATGGTATTACTAGATAAATAAGTGGATAACTTACGGATGCGATCATACCAGCACTAATGCACCGGATCCCATCAGAACTCCGAAGTTAAGCGTGCTTGGGCGAGAGTAGTACTAGGATGGGTGACCTCCTGGGAAGTCCTCGTGTTGCATCCTTTTTTTGAATTTTCGACGTGTATTTTTTTAATATATATTAATTTTTGACATGTATTTACGATAAGAACGGAATGGACGAGATCACACATAATTTATAAGGCTTAGAAATCACGATATTACTAGGAAATAAAAAAAAAGCGAACATATTTTAGACGCGCGATCCGATCCCGGCGGCAGTATTGGTTTTTTTAATTACAAGTTTGGCAGAATGAAATGGTATTACTAGATAAATAAGTGGATAACTTACGGATGCGATCATACCAGCACTAATGCACCGGATCCCATCAGAACTCCGAAGTTAAGCGTGCTTGGGCGAGAGTAGTACTAGGATGGGTGACCTCCTGGGAAGTCCTCGTGTTGCATCCCTTTTTTTGAATTTTCGACGTGTATTTTTTTAATATATATTAATTTTTGACATGTATTTACGATAAGAACGGAATGGACGAGATCACACATAATTTATAAGGCTTAGAAATCACGATATTACTAGGAAATAAAAAAAAGCGAACATATTTTAGACGCGCGATCCGATCCCGGCGGCAGTATTGGTTTTTTTAATTACAAGTTTGGCAGAATGAAATGGTATTACTAGATAAATAAGTGGATAACTTACGGATGCGATCATACCAGCACTAATGCACCGGATCCCATCAGAACTCCGAAGTTAAGCGTGCTTGGGCGAGAGTAGTACTAGGATGGGTGACCTCCTGGGAAGTCCTCGTGTTGCATCCCTTTTTTTGAATTTTCGACGTGTATTTTTTTAATATATATTAATTTTTGACATGTATTTACGATAAGAACGGAATGGACGAGATCACACATAATTTATAAGGCTTAGAAATCACGATATTACTAGGAAATAAAAAAAAGCGAACATATTTTAGACGCGCGATCCGATCCCGGCGGCAGTATTGGTTTTTTTAATTACAAGTTTGGCAGAATGAAATGGTATTACTAGATAAATAAGTGGATAACTTACGGATGCGATCATACCAGCACTAATGCACCGGATCCCATCAGAACTCCGAAGTTAAGCGTGCTTGGGCGAGAGTAGTACTAGGATGGGTGACCTCCTGGGAAGTCCTCGTGTTGCATCCCTTTTTTTGAATTTTCGACGTGTATTTTTTTAATATATATTAATTTTTGACATGTATTTACGATAAGAACGGAATGGACGAGATCACACATAATTTATAAGGCTTAGAAATCACGATATTACTAGGAAATAAAAAAAAGCGAACATATTTTAGACGCGCGATCCGATCCCGGCGGCAGTATTGGTTTTTTTAATTACAAGTTTGGCAGAATGAAATGGTATTACTAGATAAATAAGTGGATAACTTACGGATGCGATCATACCAGCACTAATGCACCGGATCCCATCAGAACTCCGAAGTTAAGCGTGCTTGGGCGAGAGTAGTACTAGGATGGGTGACCTCCTGGGAAGTCCTCGTGTTGCATCCCTTTTTTTGAATTTTCGACGTGTATTTTTTAATATATATTAATTTTTGACATGTATTTACGATAAGAACGGAATGGACGAGATCACACATAATTATAAGGCTTAGAAATCACGATATTACTAGGAAATAAAAAAAAGCGAACATATTTTAGACGCGCGATCCGATCCCGGCGGCAGTATTGGTTTTTTTAATTACAAGTTTGGCAGAATGAAATGGTATTACTAGATAAATAAGTGGATAACTTACGGATGCGATCATACCAGCACTAATGCACCGGATCCCATCAGAACTCCGAAGTTAAGCGTGCTTGGGCGAGAGTAGTACTAGGATGGGTGACCTCCTGGGAAGTCCTCGTGTTGCATCCCTTTTTTTGAATTTTCGACGTGTATTTTTTTAATATATATTAATTTTTGACATGTATTTACGATAAGAACGGAATGGACGAGATCACACATAATTTATAAGGCTTAGAAATCACGATATTACTAGGAAATAAAAAAAAGCGAACATATTTTAGACGCGCGATCCGATCCCGGCGGCAGTATTGGTTTTTTTAATTACAAGTTTGGCAGAATGAAATGGTATTACTAGATAAATAAGTGGATAACTTACGGATGCGATCATACCAGCACTAATGCACCGGATCCCATCAGAACTCCGAAGTTAAGCGTGCTTGGGCGAGAGTAGTACTAGGATGGGTGACCTCCTGGGAAGTCCTCGTGTTGCATCCCTTTTTTTGAATTTTCGACGTGTATTTTTTTAATATATATTAATTTTTGACATGTATTTACGATAAGAACGGAATGGACGAGATCACACATAATTTATAAGGCTTAGAAATCACGATATTACTAGGAAATAAAAAAAAGCGAACATATTTTAGACGCGCGATCCGATCCCGGCGGCAGTATTGGTTTTTTTAATTACAAGTTTGGCAGAATGAAATGGTATTACTAGATAAATAAGTGGATAACTTACGGATGCGATCATACCAGCACTAATGCACCGGATCCCATCAGAACTCCGAAGTTAAGCGTGCTTGGGCGAGAGTAGTACTAGGATGGGTGACCTCCTGGGAAGTCCTCGTGTTGCATCCCTTTTTTTGAATTTTCGACGTGTATTTTTTTAATATATATTAATTTTTGACATGTATTTACGATAAGAACGGAATGGACGAGATCACACATAATTTATAAGGCTTAGAAATCACGATATTACTAGGAAATAAAAAAAAGCGAACATATTTTAGACGCGCGATCCGATCCCGGCGGCAGTATTGGTTTTTTTAATTACAAGTTTGGCAGAATGAAATGGTATTACTAGATAAATAAGTGGATAACTTACGGATGCGATCATACCAGCACTAATGCACCGGATCCCATCAGAACTCCGAAGTTAAGCGTGCTTGGGCGAGAGTAGTACTAGGATGGGTGACCTCCTGGGAAGTCCTCGTGTTGCATCCCTTTTTTTGAATTTTCGACGTGTATTTTTTTAATATATATTAATTTTTGACATGTATTTACGATAAGAACGGAATGGACGAGATCACACATAATTTATAAGGCTTAGAAATCACGATATTACTAGGAAATAAAAAAAAAGCGAACATATTTTAGACGCGCGATCCGATCCCGGCGGCAGTATTGGTTTTTTTAATTACAAGTTTGGCAGAATGAAATGGTATTACTAGATAAATAAGTGGATAACTTACGGATGCGATCATACCAGCACTAATGCACCGGATCCCATCAGAACTCCGAAGTTAAGCGTGCTTGGGCGAGAGTAGTACTAGGATGGGTGACCTCCTGGGAAGTCCTCGTGTTGCATCCCTTTTTTTGAATTTTCGACGTGTATTTTTTTAATATATATTAATTTTTGACATGTATTTACGATAAGAACGGAATGGACGAGATCACACATAATTATAAGGCTTAGAAATCACGATATTACTAGGAAATAAAAAAAAAGCGAACATATTTTAGACGCGCGATCCGATCCCGGCGGCAGTATTGGTTTTTTTAATTACAAGTTTGGCAGAATGAAATGGTATTACTAGATAAATAAGTGGATAACTTACGGATGCGATCATACCAGCACTAATGCACCGGATCCCATCAGAACTCCGAAGTTAAGCGTGCTTGGGCGAGAGTAGTACTAGGATGGGTGACCTCCTGGGAAGTCCTCGTGTTGCATCCTTTTTTTGAATTTTCGACGTGTATTTTTTTAATATATATTAATTTTTGACATGTATTTACGATAAGAACGGAATGGACGAGATCACACATAATTTATAAGGCTTAGAAATCACGATATTACTAGGAAATAAAAAAAAGCGAACATATTTTAGACGCGCGATCCGATCCCGGCGGCAGTATTGGTTTTTTTAATTACAAGTTTGGCAGAATGAAATGGTATTACTAGATAAATAAGTGGATAACTTACGGATGCGATCATACCAGCACTAATGCACCGGATCCCATCAGAACTCCGAAGTTAAGCGTGCTTGGGCGAGAGTAGTACTAGGATGGGTGACCTCCTGGGAAGTCCTCGTGTTGCATCCCTTTTTTTGAATTTTCGACGTGTATTTTTTTAATATATATTAATTTTTGACATGTATTTACGATAAGAACGGAATGGACGAGATCACACATAATTTATAAGGCTTAGAAATCACGATATTACTAGGAAATAAAAAAAAGCGAACATATTTTAGACGCGCGATCCGATCCCGGCGGCAGTATTGGTTTTTTTAATTACAAGTTTGGCAGAATGAAATGGTATTACTAGATAAATAAGTGGATAACTTACGGATGCGATCATACCAGCACTAATGCACCGGATCCCATCAGAACTCCGAAGTTAAGCGTGCTTGGGCGAGAGTAGTACTAGGATGGGTGACCTCCTGGGAAGTCCTCGTGTTGCATCCTTTTTTTGAATTTTCGACGTGTATTTTTTTAATATATATTAATTTTTGACATGTATTTACGATAAGAACGGAATGGACGAGATCACACATAACTTATAAGGCTTAGAAATCACGATATTACTAGGAAATAAAAAAAAGCGAACATATTTTAGACGCGCGATCCGATCCCGGCGGCAGTATTGGTTTTTTTAATTACAAGTTTGGCAGAATGAAATGGTATTACTAGATAAATAAGTGGATAACTTACGGATGCGATCATACCAGCACTAATGCACCGGATCCCATCAGAACTCCGAAGTTAAGCGTGCTTGGGCGAGAGTAGTACTAGGATGGGTGACCTCCTGGGAAGTCCTCGTGTTGCATCCTTTTTTTTTGAATTTTCGACGTGTATTTTTTTAATATATATTAATTTTTGACATGTATTTACGATAAGAACGGAATGGACGAGATCACACATAATTTATAAGGCTTAGAAATCACGATATTACTAGGAAATAAAAAAAAGCGAACATATTTTAGACGCGCGATCCGATCCCGGCGGCAGTATTGGTTTTTTTAATTACAAGTTTGGCAGAATGAAATGGTATTACTAGATAAATAAGTGGATAACTTACGGATGCGATCATACCAGCACTAATGCACCGGATCCCATCAGAACTCCGAAGTTAAGCGTGCTTGGGCGAGAGTAGTACTAGGATGGGTGACCTCCTGGGAAGTCCTCGTGTTGCATCCCTTTTTTTTGAATTTTCGACGTGTATTTTTTTAATATATATTAATTTTTGACATGTATTTACGATAAGAACGGAATGGACGAGATCACACATAACTTTATAAGGCTTAGAAATCACGATATTACTAGGAAATAAAAAAAAGCGAACATATTTTAGACGCGCGATCCGATCCCGGCGGCAGTATTGGTTTTTTTAATTACAAGTTTGGCAGAATGAAATGGTATTACTAGATAAATAAGTGGATAACTTACGGATGCGATCATACCAGCACTAATGCACCGGATCCCATCAGAACTCCGAAGTTAAGCGTGCTTGGGCGAGAGTAGTACTAGGATGGGTGACCTCCTGGGAAGTCCTCGTGTTGCATCCTTTTTTTGAATTTTCGACGTGTATTTTTTTAATATATATTAATTTTTGACATGTATTTACGATAAGAACGGAATGGACGAGATCACACATAACTTATAAGGCTTAGAAATCACGATATTACTAGGAAATAAAAAAAAGCGAACATATTTTAGACGCGCGATCCGATCCCGGCGGCAGTATTGGTTTTTTTAATTACAAGTTTGGCAGAATGAAATGGTATTACTAGATAAATAAGTGGATAACTTACGGATGCGATCATACCAGCACTAATGCACCGGATCCCATCAGAACTCCGAAGTTAAGCGTGCTTGGGCGAGAGTAGTACTAGGATGGGTGACCTCCTGGGAAGTCCTCGTGTTGCATCCCTTTTTTTGAATTTTCGACGTGTATTTTTTTAATATATATTAATTTTTGACATGTATTTACGATAAGAACGGAATGGACGAGATCACACATAATTTATAAGGCTTAGAAATCACGATATTACTAGGAAATAAAAAAAAGCGAACATATTTTAGACGCACGATCCGATCCCGGCGGTAGTATTGGTTTTTTTAATTACAAGTTTGGCAGAATGAAATGGTATTACTAGATAAATAAGTGGATAACTTACGGATGCGATCATACCAGCACTAATGCACCGGATCCCCTCCGAAGTTAAGCGTGCTTGGGCGAGAGTAGTACTAGGATGGGTGACCTCCTGGGAAGTACTCGTGTTGCATCCTTTTTTTTGAATTTTCGACGTGTATTTTTTTAATATATATTAATTTTTGACATGTATTTACGATAAGAACGGAATGGACGAGATCACACATAACTTATAAGGCTTAGAAATCACGATATTACTAGGAAATAAAAAAAAACGAACATATTTTAGACGCGCGATCCGATCCCGGCGGCAGTATTGGTTTTTTTAATTACAAGTTTGGCAGAATGAAATGGTATTACTGAAACCGGCACGAAGTGGTTTGACATCAATTTTGTGACATTGGTCGTCCTTGGTTATTTCGCTTTGAGTTCATTGTTAAGAAAACCTTGTTGTACGCGCGTCGTCCCGTGTTCTTGTCTTCGCGTCGTGTGTCACAAGTATCATGTTTGAGTCAGGACGTACGTACCGCTTCAGGACGTACGTACCGCTTCAGGACGTACGTACGTATGGTATGTCAGCAGAAAGCTAGTTTGGTCTGGACGTACGTACCTCTTCAGGACGTACGTACGTATGGTATGTCAGCAGGTTTATTTCGGTTTGAGACGTACGAACGTCATATCGACGTACGTACGTCCAATGTTGGTTTTCACAAATTCGGCCCATTTTCCTTGGTTTTCAACCCTAAGTATAAATAGGGTTTCTCTTCCAAAGAACAAGTTAGTTCTTTGGCCGTCCATTGTTCTTCTAGTTCTGGAGTTTTGGTTTAGGTTTTGGTATTGAAAGTGTTTGTGGCCATTGAACTCAATTCCCTTCTTCCCCCTTCTCTCAATTCATAACTTTGTGATCTTCTAAGTTTGATTGTGATTTCGGCTTCGAGTCTTCTTGTGTGTTCATCAAGAAGTCGAGTGTCTTGTGCGTACATCAAGGTGCTCTGGTGAAGTCAAGGTGTTAGAGATAACCAGGAGTATCAACTCGCAGTGAGTGCAGGTAGTTGGTAGGTTTGTAAATCTCTTTCATCTAGTGGATTATTTGTTGTCGCAAGGACAACCGTGGACGTTTCCCTTATTGGGTTTTACCACGTTAAAAATTTCTGTGTGTTCTTTACTTTATGCGTATTGTTTGATTGGTTGAATATTCAATTATTGTATAAGCACTATTTGTAGTTTCTCAATTGGTATCAGTCGCTGGGGGCTGGTTAAGGAGCGTAAAGGCTCACGCTAACGATCAATAGTGCCTTATGGAACCTCATAAGTTTGCTACTTCAAGTCTTCCTCCACAATTCAGTGGAAAAGATTTTGGTCATTGGAAAGTACGGATGCGAGCTTATCTCCAAGCATTAGGAGAAGAAGTCTGGTTTTCTATTGTTACAGGGTGGAAAGAACCTTTGACTATCACAGGTACTGATGATACTGCCGTTACATCACTGACACCACGTGAAAAGTGGACGCCTGAACAGAAGTTGTTGGCAAATTATAACAACAAGGCACTCAATGCTATTTTCATGGCATTAAATGCCAGTGAGTTTCGTCGGGTGCAAGGCTGTGAAGAGGCTAAAGATGCATGGAACAGGCTTATCTGTACACATGAAGGTGACGAAACTGTCAAAGAAAGCAAGCTGGAACTGTTAACATCTCAGTTTGAGAATCTTCGGATGGATAATTCTGAGACTTTTGACGATTTCTTTATTTGTCTCCAAGATATCATAAACTGCAGTGCTGCTATTGGTCATGCATATACTGACACACAAGTGGTACGTAAGATATTGCGTGCTTTGCCTCCTCGGTTTCGTTCTCGTAAGGATGCCATCACTGAGAGTAATGTGATTAAGAACATGTCCATTGAGACACTTGCTGGGAAACTAAGGACATGTGAGATGGAACAGGCCTTGGAAGAACCCTTGAAGAACAAGTCTGTGGCATTCAAAGCTACATCGTCTAAAGAAACTTCCACAGGACCTTCTGATGATGAAGAACAGGATGTGGATGATAACTATGCGTTTCTGTCACGTAGCTTTCAGAAGATTCTGAAATATCAACAGAATCGAGACCCTCGAAAGCGTTTTCCTGACTCCTCAAATGCTCCTAGGAGTCGTGGGTTTGAGCGATTCTCTGTGGATGGGAGAAGAGCTCGAGTTGATCGTAAAGATGTCCAATGTTACAAGTGTCGTGAATATGGACACTTTGCAAATGAATGTGACAAGAAGGTGGATCGCAAACCTGGTGATAATTCCAAAGCGAACCTCACAGTGACATGGGATGATTCAGATGAAGATGATGATGGCAATCCCTCAAATGTTGTCTCCAACTATGTGGTCTTCAGTGCATCCCTGGATGAGCATCCAGGAGGTATTGTATCCTCTACTGATGATATTAATGTTTCTGATTCTGGTGTTCATGCTACTACTAGTGAATTATGTGATATGTATAAGTTTTCCATGCAACAAGTAAAGTTGCTTGAAAAAACTAACACTGTCTTGCAGGATCAGGTAGACAGTCTTGGGCAGGATATCTATAGTCTTGCAGGTGACTCCAACATGTTGAAGGAGGAATTTGAAAAAGAAAAGGAGGACTTCCAAGCACGTATTGCCTCTCTGGAAAACCTGAATAATAATCTGGAGACACGGTATCGCACTCTTGTACTGGAACATGAAAAGTGAAAGCTGAGTTGTATGCAGCCAACAAACAATTGGTTGGCTTTGGTAAAGCTAGTGATAGTCTTAACTCTCTGCTGGGAATTGGTAAATCCCATTCAGACAAATCTGGTTTAGGTTATGACACATCTGTTCCTCTTTCTACTGCTAGCACCTCCTGTACTACTTTTGTCAGACCAACAGGTGTCGCTTCTCCTGCTCCTGTGCAGGTGTCTGGTGTGGTTTCCCCACCCAAGATCACTCGTGTAAAGCATGTCCCGAAAAAGATTTTTAGACACAAAGGCTTTAAATGTCTAACCTGTGGTCGCATGGGTCACACTTCTGCTTTTTGTTGGAATAATTTGTATCCTGCTCACCATCCTTCTTTTGCAGGTAATTCATATTGGAACAAGTCTTCCACTTTCTCTATGCAGGCTCCATACATGTGGAATGGCTATGCTCCATGGGGCTTACCCAGAACTTCTCCTTATGGAAATCGTCCTCAAGCAACACCCATGCCTACTCCACCTCCACATTTCTGGGATAGGAGTATGGATGCATCCAGGAAAATGGTATCTCACATGGCTCGTTTGGTTGAACCGATGCCTTCATCATGGTATCTTGACAGCGGTTGTTCGCGTCATATGACAGGTGATAAGACTCTAATTGATAATCTGAATCTTGGTTATGGAGGTAAGGTTAGTTTTGGAAATGGTAAAATGCTTCCGGTTGAAGGTAAAGGTAACTTTTCTGAGGTTGGATCGCTCAATAGTCATGAGCTTCTTTTTGTTAAGGGTCTTAAGTCCAATCTATTGAGTATTAGTCAGCTATGTGATGCTAAGTTTAAAGTTGTGTTTGAGGATGATAGGTGTGATGTCTTTGATTCCAATCATGTCTTGGTGTTAACTGGTAGTCGCTCATCTGATAACTATTTCATTGTCACTACATCCCTTCCGCATCTATATACCTAAGTTGTTCATTGGTACTGTCTGTGTTTAGGATGTTTAGGTTTGGTTAATTTTGTTATTGTTGTTGGTATTGAGGTCATACTACTTTCCCTATTGTGTGGATTCCATTTTACAGATATTTCTAGTTTGGCATCTTCAACTGTTTTTCTGTCATGCATTGTTGTAGGGTTACATCATACTCTCTTCGTCTTGGTAGTTTCTTACGTGATGCATTTACATGTAGTTGGATTGTCATTTTGGATTACCTGTATATCTCCAGTCTTATATGATTTTCTTTCATGGTCATCGTCTTCTTTTATATTTCTACACCTCTTGTAAGTGGTCAATGACTCACAAAATCCCCAGCCATTTGAATGTCTTGAGAGCATACTCATTTGGCTAAGAACCCGTTGGGGCTGTGAGGGTCATGCTCTGACGGATGCACTCAGGAGATGTTAGTTCTTGTGTTGCACGTTACCATGGTATTGCACTTCTTGAGTGTGTTTTGCCGAAAAGATGTAGGCTACACCCTACCCTCGTGTTCTGGTAAAAGATGGAGGTATTATATACTCCCACACGGGAATGGCATTTGTTTTAAATGGTTTTACAAACAAAAAAAAAAAAAAAAAAAAAAAAAAAATGATGATGATTAGTCACTTTCACATTGGTCTAGTTGCAAGGGACTTTCAATATATTCAATTATCATGGTTTTAGTTTGTTTCCGGAGGTTGGTATAGGTCTATCAGGTTCTTCTGTATGTGTGCATTATTCTAGTAACTACCATGGCTTGGTGTATGATGTAGTTCATCGATCTTGCTGTTTCTTATGGTTGAGGTTTGTTTAAATTGTATTCTGTTATACTTGGAATCCTTACAATAAATCGAAATGGTTCCTTGTGATGTCTCTCAATATGTGTCTTGGGTCGTTCTTCGGTTTACTTCTTCTGGTTTTTCGGTTGGTTCTTCTTTATTAAAAAAAAAAAAAAAAAAAAAAAGGGGGGGGGGGGTAGTACGTACGTCCTTATGACGTTCGTACGTTTCGGTGGACAGATCTTTTTGTCACGTATGAACGTTCTTAGAACGTACGAACGTGTTGTCAGACAGATGTTTTTTTTGGGGCCCCGACGTTCGAACGTAAATAGAACGTACGTACGTTCCTGCTACAGACTCGGCCCATATATACCTTTTAAGCTTATATGTTTGACAGGTTTTGGCCCATCTGTTACATTCAAATCGTGCCCCCTCTTCCCTCTCGTACGACCATAACGGTTTTTCTTGCTCTTCCCTTTCCTTTCTCTCTCACATTGATTTTCGTCGACCTTCTTCTTGTTCTTTTTCTCTTCGATTGTTGCTGTTCTTCCATAGTGATTCTTGTCGTTGTTTTGGTCCGTTGTGTTGGTCGGCGAATTTGTTTGTCATCCTCAATCACTATCTCTTGTAAGTTTTTCTTTTGTTCTTTCTTTCTTCTCTATTATCATGTTGTGTTGATTAATTGGCTTGCTTTATCGTACTGTTAGTTAAGGTTGTTTGCTTACATATTGTCTTCATGGAAATCGGTATTTCGTCACTTGAATTCGCCTTGTTTGTTCTTTATTGTGGATGACCTTGGGGATTGTTTCCTCCTTCTCTCTTGTTATTTATGTTTCCTTCATTGTGTTTGGGTGCTTGCCATTGCTCCATTGTTGTCAGTAGCATGTATCAAGGTTCTGCACATCAAGTGTTTGATAGAATGCCTAAATGAACTTGCTATTGTTTATTTCGTCAATTTTCTCATACTTTTGGTTTGTTTACTGTTGTGCTTGTGTAGAAAATGGCTTCAAAGCGCGCACGCACCACTCCCTCCACCACGGCATCCGGGTCTAAGGGTGCATCCTCTTCTCGCGCTCCTAGGGGTAGAGGTTCCACTCCGGCCTTGTCGCCTCATCACACATCCCTTGGTGCTCATCCTCGAGCCAAGGCTATTGTTCCCGAGCGTTTCTTCGACTTGGGAGACATTGCTGCCACCCCCCTTGGGGCTTCCCAACTTGGCAACAAAGCCTTATTTTTTGAGACTCGGAATTGGTTAAGGGTGGCTCAACCAATCACCAAGTACTCGGTTGAGCATACGATTGCCTTCTACGAGACGAAGACACCCTCATCGAATCGCTCGAGTTTTTCAGTTTTAATTGAAGGTCGGCGATACACCATTTCTCCGAAGGTGATTCGTGAGGCGTTGGGGATTGATGATGATCTTCTCTCTGAAGAGGCTATTCACGTTAGGTGGCCCATTCCGGATGCGATTCAGATTGACTTTGTAGATCAAGTTCAAAGGATGTTCATCGATGGTGTCACGGAGAGATATCATGCCAAGTTCTACAGCGCCATTCTTCTGCACATGGTTGCTCATTCCAACATCTACCCTACAAGGGGGAACAAGATCATCATGACTGACGACATGGTCAAATTGGTAGTGTGTATGTCGGTGCATCATCTTCATCTTTCTGAGGTCATCTACACACGGATGCTTCAAATCGATGCAGCCAAGGGTACTCTTCCCTTCCCTAGCTTTATAATGACAATACTCAAGCACTTGGGTTTTCAGGGACAATATATGGAGGTGAGCCCTCCGAGGTTTGTTGGTCATGACTGGGTCAATGCCATCAAGAAGGGCTGCCAGTCTAGGAAGGCTGCTTTTGAGTCCGTGGGTGCGCGTCTGACGCATCATCTAATTTGGGGAGGAAGGGCTCTTGTTCGTGATGATGATTTTGATCGGGCACTGACTTCTAGACGCCCCGTCTCAACCTCAGCTAGGGGCAATCGGGCAGTTGCAGCTGTTGACGCTCGGGTTTCTTCAATTCGCCGTCATCAAGATCATATGGATGCTCGGTTAGATCGTTTTGGAGTCATCCTATCTCAGCATGATGTTATGCTCCGTGATCTTCATAGGATGAACGTAGCTCAGATGCGTCATCTTCAGCTAGACTTTACTCCTATCGATCTGCCTCCATTTCCGGAGGACGTACCTCCAGTTCCAGGTGACATTGATGGTGATGACTCTGATAGAGAGAGTGAGGACGAGGGTGTTGGTGAACACAGTGATGGTGACTCAGAGTCCGAGTAGTTCTTGTTCTGGTTTACTCTCTACATTTTTGTACTTCACATTGCTCTTTTGTTATATCGTTTTGTTTCTACACTTAGATGTTGGGCATATTATTGGATATTGCTATTTTAATTTCAGTTCCAGTTCCTTTCTGTTTTGCAGTATTTTCCTGCTAATTAGGTAATGGACCTCCCTAATCGGGCCCATGTTCGGTTTATTCTTGTTTTTCCTATATATATAGGAGTCTTCTCTTCTTTTACTCCTATTGTGTCTTCTTACCTCCTTCTAGTTCTCTCTTTGTTCTTCAGAATTCTTCGATGGCAGAATATGAACTTCATGGGGTTTTTGTTCCGGCTGTTGGTTATGTGTCGTTTATGGTAATGGAGTACAAAAACAATGCAAAGGTTTGTCGTTTATGTTGTGTTCCCCATGGGTATGACTATATTCATCGACCTTTCCTTAATCCATGCTTGGTTCATGTCAATCATTGGGAGAGACTACCGGGACATCTTCAAAATCACATCTTTGAGTTGGTTGGATATCCGAAGGTTTCAGGACTTTCTGCTCCTCTTACCGACTGTGGCTTGGACAGCAGAATTGAGAAGTTATTTTGTACGAGTACATGTCTGGAGGAATATGATGATCATGTGATAGCTCGGTGGAATAGATTTTCGGCTCGTGCGAGAGCTTTATGTCCTTTCTTAAGCTTTATGTTCATGTGATAGTTCGGTGGAGTAGATCTTCTGGTTAACTTAAGCTTTATATTATGTCTTTTCTGTTTCTTATGTCTATGGATTCCTATGTTTGGTTCGTAGTTGGTTTCATGAGACTTTAAGAGTTCGGTTAGGTTTTATTTTTTTATCATTAATTGTTTGGTATTGAATTTTTTTTTCTTGGTTATTTGTCTATTACTGTTATTTATTGTTCTTCTTGTTGATTGGTTAGTTTGTTCACTTGTTGTGACAAAAAGGGGGAGATTTATGACTCTAATACTAACAATCGTTTTTTTGTTGTTAGGTTATTTTTGGGTCATGTTTCAGGTATTCTCCTAAGTAGTCTTAACAAAAAGTTTTTAAGAATTTAAGTTGTATAATGCAGCTTTGACCAGTTTACTCAAATAGTTCAGAAACTGCCATTGTCCTCATCTCTTTGTTTGATTGTCCCCTGGAGTGTTTCCCTTGTTTAAACATCTCACCTGAATTTCTTTTGATTGGGATTACTAGCAGCTTTCGCGCTAGTTACCACTCCTGTTGTGTTGATTTCACTCGTCAAAACCATTCCATTTCCGGTTCTAGCTAAGATATTCTCAAACTAACTTTTCTGCTACGGCCTTGAGAGAGGTTGAAGCTTTTTTAGCTGAGGTACTGCAAGTAGTACTTTACGAAGGACGATTGCAAAACAGGAAAATGTGCTTGTAGCAGAGGACTCAGTGTAGCCTAGAAAACGTATGTCCCATATTAACCTTATTATTCCTAATAGTTTCCTTTTTTTTTTTTTTTTTTAATTTGTCAGTTGTTGATGATTTCCACGCTATCAGAACATTCTGTTTTCTGTAGGTAAAGGAGGTCAAAAATTCTTTCGGGCCGAGCTCATGTCTTGTTAAAATACTGACTCCATACTAGGTAATGGAGGAGTTCACTGTTCGGGTGGAGTTAGTAGACTCTGAGAACTTGATGGCATTACATCATTCCTCCTAAGTGTTGACAATAGCTTCCAATAAAAATTAATCAAATTTAAGAAAATGATTCAACAAAATTACAATATAGAGTAATTAGCTACAACAATAAGGAGAACCGAATCCAATTGTGATGGTTTAGTCTTCCCCTATACAAATTTATAAACCAATAAATAATCTGTTGTTACATTCAGTCGTGCAATTAATTATGCGTAATTGCACATCCCATATGAGCAGAACTCACCCTTCTTGCATCTCTTGTTGCAACCGCCACAGTTTCTCTTGTCAAACGACGGATTAATACATTTACCTCGACAACATATCTGTGAATACTTACATTTATTCCCGCATATCCCACAATTCAGTCTATCTGTTGTTACGTTAACACATTTCTTCTTGCAGCAATCTGGTCCTGGACTCCTCTTACTGCGACATATTCTAGGAAGCTTGTCGCAACTAAGTTGTTTTTTCAGCTTTTTTTGAGCAAGAAAACGACTTGCCCCTCGTAAAAAAGAAGGCACTTTGCTTTCATCCACTGTATTCATCATTTCCTCATCAACTTCAGTAGGTGTTTCTTCTTCATTCCTGTGGTCATCATCGCTTAATGTGAAAGCCACATTCAAGAGTAAAGCCAAGAACAATACTATTACGAAGACAGGTTTAATTAGCTTCGCCATTGTTAAGAAATAAAAGGGTAACTTGAATACATATATAGCTAGGCAAGAGAAGCTACTAACAAAATTGTTAAGAAGATTGTTTTTGAATGAGAAAACAAGAGAGCTTAAGAGATGATGGTGATGAAGAAAGATGAATGGTGATGGGATTTTATAGGGAAACTTTGGCGGGAGAGTTGACTATAGTGTAACTAAAAGAACAAGTAATACTTTTTGGTGGTGTGGTCTTAATACAACAGCTACCTCAAAGTACATGTCCACATAGAAAGAATTCAGTTGAAAATTGAAATGAAGTAATAGGAAGTTAGGCCTTCTAATATTCTAAAATTTTGAAGGTCAAACATTAAGAATTCATACAAAATCAAATGCAATAACATTAAGAATTGTTCATGGCAATAACACTTTACACATCTAATCTTGCCTTGGTGGCATCCTCCCTAATTTACAAACTTACTAAGAATTTACTTATACGGCACAAATAAATAATTAGGCAGCTGCGCCAAAAAAAATTGTCAAAAAATAGTTGAAAACGCAAAATGTTGTTAAGGTAGTCACTACTACATACGGTTACCAAAAAAAAAAAAGTCACTACATACTACAAAGAAAACATTTTGTTCAAACTTTGAAGTGTTGTATGTCAACTTGGTTATAGAAAAAGTCTATATATGTTTGGCGCCATTCTGAAATACTTGTCATTCAAATGAAGTTGGCCTGATTGCATTATACGAAATTTTGTTATCTGCAACTCTGTGCTATATCTTGGTTTTTGGAGAAATCTGTTCGAGATGTTTGCCTGTTTTGGACATAGAAATGAAAATTTAGACTCGGTTGCCTAACATTCTTTTCCCCTGGAATTCAATGATTAGTCAAGATTAATGACTTCCATTTCAATTGAGCGATGGGATATGATGGCTGATGGTCATTCTTGTGAATTATCCATGCATTTTTGTTACATTCCAATTACTTGTATTAACCTGTTTCTAGATTAATGCATTAACTAGGTCAGATCGTTATTTCCATCTCAACCATACTCAATACCATTACAACAACTATTTATTTGATTAGTGGTTGTAATCTCTATTTAAACTTGTTGAATTAATGAAGAGAATAGTGAAGAATATTATTGAAAAAGTGCACTGTTGTGTTGTTTGAGGCATTAGCTCCCTCCATTGAATCATTTATCTTTTTATTTTATCTTTCTTTTTATTCTATCTATAAGATACAAGTAGATTGTATCATTGTATCAAATTTATTATTAACATAAAATTGTCGCAATAGACAATTCCCTTATGTAGACACTTACAGTGGCGCCACCATTAATTCTTCCAACCTATAAAATTATCCAACTGACTGTTATCTTTCTTTTCTCCATGATGCCAAGCCGATTCATTAATTGCTATTGACTGCAAAACAATTTTATATACTAGCTATTACTTTCAAGATTAATGAGACCATGCTAATATGTATGACTACCTAGGAATGAAAGTAATGGCAGTATAATCACAACAACAACAGTAACAGGGTTAAATTAAATTGTCTTGTAGGTGGAAGTTGCTTATTATCTGTTTGGTTTTCTATGGATGGCTTAATATATGGCCTTACATATTCTAGTTTTCTGTTTTAATTTTCAAACACTTTCTCTCTGTGTCTAACCAATAGGGGTACTATTGGTTGCTTTATACTACCGTAATTTTTAAGTACTTTGTTGTATAAGAATTCATTATCTCTCGAGTTGTATGTCTCACTCTTGCATTCAGTTAGTTCGTTTCTTGGCCAATGTTTATTACAATATTTGTATGGTTCTTTTTGTATATATATATATCCAATAATTTGCAGTCTGATCTTATGTAGTAGGATATCTGAATGTTTGCATACATTTTTTTGTTCTTGTAGTATCAGATAGCCTCAAGGATGGTGAGATGACCAATATTGACGAGCAGCTCAATCGGTTGAAGTTGTTCCTGATAGAAGTGAAGCTCTCTCATACGGGCCTATTAGGCTATTATTTAGAAAAACTAGAAATTAGGCCCAAGGATCAGGAGTCAAAGTTTTTTTAGGATTTAAAACTTGCTAAAGTTTCTTTAGACCTAAGGATGCGGGTTAGAGCTTGTTTATGTTTTAAACTATAAATTCGGGCTTTCATTGTTTCTAGGCCCAATTCGTCTATCTTAAACAAACACGTATTTTTAAAACACCCATATTGCCCTTTTATCAAATTGTATAAAATTTACCAATTGTTCAGATCTGAAATGCTCTGTTTTCATTTTGAATTTCGCGGCTCCTAAACCTTAAAGAAGAAGATTGTTATAGAAGAGAAAAGAAAAAAGAAGAAGAAGAAGAAAATTTTTCTTTGATTTGAAGTTCAAGGTTAGTTTTTCATTGTTGATGAAGTAAACATCATGATTTTGTGTATATGTATGATGAATTGGTTTTGTTTATGAAGTAAACATCATGATTTTTTTTTTGATTTTTGTTCATCAATTAGGTTTTAGTTGATGAATTGGTTTTGTTTATGATTTTGTTTGTTCAATTTGTGTATCAAATTTGGCAATTGAATTTTATGTTTTTATTTATTTGATTTTGTTGTATTGAATTAGGTTTTCTTCGATTTAACTTTTGTTGAATGTGTTTATGATGTTTGTGATTTGGTTTTGATTAATTTGATGATTTCGTTTTGATTTGATCAACATGTCTGTCAACAGATTTTTAGAGTTGATCAACATATTGATCAACTAGATAATATTAGTTGTTTTGAATTGTGAGATTTGATCAACATGTCTATCAACAGATATTGGAGTTAATCATCAGAGTTGATCAACACTCGATAATGTTAGCTTGAAGTTAACCAAATTTTTTTATATGTACAGTGAATATGGATATAGATGATGATGATTATTATAATGAGTCTGAAGTTCCTTCTAGTAATGAAGGTCCTGGTGTTTTTATTGATGGTGTTGAACAGGTGTTCTTGCCGTTGTTAAAAGGATAAATGGATTTCCTTGCAAACATGTTGTGGCTGTTATTGCTGCCAAAAGTGATGTAGTGTATGATTATGTTAAAAGTTATTTTCACACTAACTCATTCTGTGACACGTACTCCACGCAATTAAACCAATTCCATCAGAAGAGAAGCTTGAGAATGTTGAAGAACCTCAGATATTACCACCAGATGTGAAGAGACCTCCTGGAAGACCAAGGATCGTACGTATTCCAAACACTGGCTCAAGAAAGATACCAAGAGCTCAGATGTGTTCAAGTTATAATACAACTGGTCGTCATAACCGAAAGACGTGCCCATTTCTAAATGATTAGATTTTAGTTTTATTCACTTGTTTTTTTGTTTTTTGTTTTTGTTTTTGGTTTTTTTTCTGTTTTCAGTTTGTGATAAAACATTGCTCTACAGATATAATTCCAATTACTTGGGTGACGATAAAACATAGGTTGTACAAATATTGTAGTTGATCAATATTTTATGGTTGTGTCAGAGTTGATCACCATGCTGATCAATATAGGTTGTAGTTGATCAGTTTATTGATTAACTAGATAACATAAAGTACATAGTTTATCTACATATTGACCAACAATATTCAATTGATCAATGTGGTGATCAACCATTCTTATTGATAGTTATTTTAGATGTCATGGTTGATCAATATATTGATCAACATTTTATTGGTTTGATCAACATATTGATCAACATTTTATTGGGTTGATCAATATTTTGATCAACTTATGAATGGTTGATACATATATTAAAAGAAGGTTGTGTTTTGGTTCATAGAATTAGGATTTCGGGACACATAGGTCATTGTTAAAATTCAGATAAAGAAAGAACAGAATCAAAGACGGAAAGAAGAGTTTTTGGCGGAGAAAAAAGGGGTATATTAACAGATTGGAGATGAACTTCTATATATTTACGAGTTGCCCAGGAATCTGGTTTCCTTTTTTATTTAAAGGAAACCACTTTCCTTATTTTCACACTGCAATGGAATTTGATTTCTCTGATTTCATTCTAGACATCCTAAAATCTAGCTAGAAATCCCTACTTTCCAAGAATTTAAAAGACCGTGAACCAAATACAGCCGAAGTTTAAATCCTTGTAAACACCACAACACTATTTTCGCACAATTATTTCATTTCAAAGACTATGACGATTCCTCAAAATAGATAATAATCGCACAAATAAATTTTGGTCAGACATCTTGAATACATCTAATAACAAATACACCACACCACACAAGTACACAACTATATATGTGCGACTAACAACTAACAAAATTCATCATATGTGATAAAAAAAAATACAAATGCCCAGTCTTCATATTTCATAAAAACACTGTCAAATCTACATTGAATTGAGTTGATCAACATATTGATCAACAAATGCTGAGTTGATCAATATATTGATCAACAAATACTTATACTGGCTCCAACTATTTTGATCAATATATTATGATTCTTCAATTAGTAAAACTAATTTTTCAAGACTAAATAAGCAAATTTGGGAGAAAAATATCACTTACATCTTGTGATTCTTCTTGTTGTGATTGTTCTTCTTCTTTTTTCGATTGTTCTTCTTGTTGTGATTGTTCTTCTTCTTCTTCTGATTGTTTTTCTTCCATTTCTTCTTCATATGATTCTATTATCTCATCACCATCCTTTAAAACTTTTTTTATATTTCACAGTTTTGCATCTAGCCATTTCTTTTAGAGATCTAGGCTTTAAATTTGATGATAGATTTGGTGAAATTGAATGGAAATCGAAGGGAGATGAAATTGTTGATCGGAAAAGAATTTGTACAAGAAATCGATAGAGAAAGTGAGAAGATGGAAAATGAGAGAGAAATAGAGAAGGCGATCCATATGGCAGTGGAAGGGTATTTTCATCTAGTTAAAAAATACGATTTGTTCGGGGTAAATCCTAACAAAAGTTTTTCGGTTTCCTAAAACCCAAAAAAACTCTATATCTGGTCCTTAGGACAAAAATTCTGTAGATTTAATGCTTCAAACATTTTTTTTCTTGGATCGTGATCATTATCATGTCAATGTCTAAAGACTATATAGATCTACTAGTTATAAGGCCCGTGCAATGCACAAGTGTTATTTAAAAAATTGTAAAATAGATGTAGTTCTTTAAGAATATTTTGTTTAAGTTTTTTGTTGGTTTGATTATCGTTTTTAGCTATAGTTCCATATTATATCAGCCGATTTTAATTGTTTAAAATATGGTTGATTTCAATTTTCAAAATGGGTGTTATCTTAATATATATTAATTTAGGTGACTATAAGTATCATAAGTATCATAATATTAATAAGTGTAAAAAACTCAGTTTTTTTTTTCTTTTAAAACTTGAAATCAAAGTTGGAATACATTATATTATGGGTAAATTGGTTGGAAATCTGAAGGTTGTTGGATGTATGAATATACATTCTTATATGTGGAAGATCAATTGGTGTTTGACTGTATTTCACTTTTGATGTTGAATGTGATTGATGAAACAATTTCTTTTGCAATGTAAACAGAGCAGAGTTAAACTTTATGAATTTTTTTTTTATTTTAACATTTTAATTTTGTTCATAATGTTGAATCCATGAAAGTGAAAAGAAAAGTTTTCAACCTTTATGCCAATGCAACATCTCCGTTTATTGTAATCGATTTCATATTTTATTTTTTTTTGTTTGTTTTTTTTAAATAAAAATCTGAGGAATTACACAAAAGTAGAGGACAAATGCGCTACAAACTGCGCTGCAAGTCCTTTCCGAATAGCAAACCCGATTCTCCTAAATACATATTCGTTTGAACCCGCAGTCATCACGTTGCTATCCATTACCTTCTGCACTCTCCTGAGGAGCTCAACTGCTTCTAAGCTTATAAATCCATTTTTTCTTTTATTGCAATGTGATTGATGTTACGTGCCGATATACATTCTTCAAGACTTGTTTTGAGTCGTTTATACATTAGGTAATAAGAATAGGTAAGAAGAATTTTGGTTCTATTTATAACTTCGTATTATTTGAAAGTATATTTCGATTTATATTTTTTTTGCTAATGAAATATATTTTCTATATGGAAGTCTTAAAGTATGATATTGTTGCGAAATTTAGTTTAACCAAATTGATGAAACAAACTAGGGGTGAGCAAAAAAATTGGTAAACCGAGAAACCGAACCGGTACATGCGGTTCGGTTTTCAACGGTTCTTGGAAGTGTCGGTTCGGTTTGCGGTTTTAAAAATTATAGAACCGGTACTTACGGTTCGATTTACGGTTTCTCTCTACAAAATTTTTGGTTAACCGAACCGAACCGAAAATAGTAGTTAACATGTTAATATACGTTGGGCCAATGGATTTTTTGGATTTAATAATAAGTAAAGTCCGAAAGGCCACAATATATTAAGGTTGCAGGCCCAAAATCTTAAAAAACCCAAACCGTAGAACCGAACCGAACTAAACCGTGAAAATCAGTTCGGTTTATGATCGCTTCCTAAATTTTACGGTTCGGTTTCGGTTCTAAAAAATTAGAAACCGTGTTCCACGGTCCGGTTTCCGGTTTCACCTAAATGTGACCGGTTCCGAACCGAACTCACCCCTAAAACAAACTATTTGGATAGAAAAAAAATTAGAGCAAACAAAAGAAAAAGAAGCTGGTTTTTTTGCATTTTGAAAACGACTAAGAATGTTGGATATTCACCACTGTGAGATGAACTTTTATTGTGCATTGTTGGGGAGATGTGTAGTTAGTTTCTAAAATCTGTAGAATAAATTTGTTGGTAGATTACTCTATAAGGCATTGTACATTTGTTTATTCTTCGATTTGATTGTTTTTAATGTTAAGTGCATTTTCTTCAATTTATCAAGGTTTTTAATCTCTATCCATATCTTTTTGTTGGATATGCTTGGTTGTAAGAGCATTTTTTTAATAGTGATATCTTGGTAGGGTATTCATATGTGAATATGTAACTATTACCGTTTTTTTTTGAATATTTAATAGTTATTTATTTTGATTAATTTTTGGTAGGTAAGGTATTGGGTTCCTTCACGTGAAAATGATTTACAATTTATTAGTTTATACTATGAATAGATTTTGTATTGGCCTTTTACATAAAGAAGTAAAGTGTTCGGTTTAGTATTTTTGAACTTTAGTTATAAATCTATTGTAATCAACGTTGTGGTTTTTCTTAAAATTGCTATTTGAAAAATCAAGAGAAGATTTACTTAATTTGATGTATGGGAATGATGTGTAGACGTTAAGGAGGAAGAAGGTAAGTTGCAAAATTAAAATTTTTTTTGTGTTTAAAAATAGATTTAGCCATATTACGTACCATTAAATTTAGTAGCTATATAGCCAATAGTTAAATTTATAAGCCATATTGTCATTAAATTCAGTAGGTATATTGCATTAAATTCAAGAGCTAGTCATATAGCTATTTAAGCCAACATTGAATATAAAATTACATTACTGACCCTTCTAATTACAGTCTTTGTTAAATTCTCTTTAATTAGAGCATCACATTTTTTTTTAATTTGGAGAGAATTTTTTCTTAAGGGCATGCCCAACTTTAATAGAGAGTATAGATTATTTGGAAGATGTTAATTAGAAGGCTAAATATTGTTAAATATGTTGCTTTAAGTTCATGCAAATGGTGGCCTAGGATATGAAACAAAGTTGGTTTATTACATGACTTCATCAATTTTGTGAATATTTTTTATAGTATCAGTGAAATATATAGTGTTCCCATCTTTTTATTTTTTAAGTTTGTTGTAATGAATATTTTATTATATTTTATTCATTGAGTAATGCATAAAATTTTATTTATTAGAAACTCTACATTTTATAATATTTGATTCTTACATTGATTGTATGAGCTTGTAACACTGATGGTTACCATTTGGTTGTTGATATTGTACTCTTGAATGGATCCATATGTTGGTATTATAATGTATGAACTCAGGAATATAACATACACATTACAGAAATAGAGAATACACTTGAACATAAAACAAGTAATATATTTTATTAATTGAATTCAGTAAAACAGTAACACTTACTACACAATATAGAGGATTAAGGAGATGAACAGAGGCTTGGCGAGGCAATATCCTTAAGACAATATTACGTCCCTGCTACTGGTGCACACAGGTACTGGACGATAGTCTCCCAAGATACAACTGTTCTGCACTCTGCTAAACTGCACTGTAATAGCAGAGTTCTGGCGAATAAACAAGAAGAACCCTTCGAATGCTTTAAAGAGAGAGAGAGAGAGAGAGAGAGAGAGAGAGAGAGAGAGAGAGAGAGAGAGAGAGAGAGAGAGAGAGAAAGAGAGAGAGAAACAGACTTAGTCTGTATGAATTGTGTGGTTACTGGCCAGAACAACACCCAATTTATAGGCTAAGTCGTGTCTGTTCGCAACAGACACACACCTGTTTGGAAAACGTCTTTTCTCAACAGGCACAACTCTTGGCAGACTTAATGAAACGTTTAAGGCCCAAGGGACGTACTGTTTCATTTTGAACAGACACATCTGTTAATGTAAAGATGTAACATGATCCTGCGAACCCGTTCACAACTTAACTAAGTAAGCGGTGGACGAAAAAGATAAGATAACTTATCAACCACCACATAGCCCAAGCCCAAGCCCGAACACGAACCGAACCGAGCCGGACGGACGGCGGCGCGCGCGCACGTGTGTGTGTGGTGGACCACTAAGTGTATAGCTTTGCGCTATCGCGCGAAAACTTGGTAACCCAAAGGGCTACACCCTTAGTGTAATAATTTTGTATTTCAACATCTTTACTCACTTCCCACAACTCATGTGGGACTAAGTGTATTTCACACTTTGTTCATTCAATTAAGGATATGGTCTGACAGGGTCTATCAGACCTGTTTCTCTAACAATCCCCCACATTCAATGAAATCAGTCTACAAATTCTCAAAAGCTTCTTCGAAGGGTATGTTGGAACAACATTGCCTCGAGATAGGTGGATATTTCACTTTGAACCTTCCGTAGCATAGACCTATCGGATTTACTTAGCTAATCAGTAAAATATTTCATCTTGAACTGTCAGCTGTTGATGTAAATCAAGATAATAAGCCATGCACAATGTTATCCCGATTCTTGTTTAATTCTCGGTTGTGTTCATTTTGGCCCTGAACAATCTTAGGTTCTGCGAGTGCTACTAGAGATATTCTGCCTTTAAGAAATCTCATAGAGCCGACCCAACTCTCACTAACATAGGTGACCGCTCCTATTAAGGGTATCCTACTATACCCCACTTGTATTTCACAAGATATAGGCGTCATTAAAAGCATAGCTTTGCCTGTACGACACTGTAGGTTGCACTTGTTGCATCATGGGAATGGGATAGAGAAAAATCTCCCAAGTGCTCCTGGTGAGTTACTCAGAACTGGTTGTCCTGTTGAACCTCGTCCGTGGGATCTCCAGTCGCTAGGTTAGGTTTCCGTATAAGGTAACTCGTGGTTATTGAGGCGTTAGCCCCATTCCCCTCGATACAAAGTCAATTTTCTCTCTAGATAAACCTTTAGTAAATGGATCCGCTAGGTTATCTTTTGATTTCACAAAATCAATGGAAATGACTCCATGTGAGAGTAACTGCCTCACGGTATTATGTCTACGACGTATATGTTGTGATTTACCGTTATACATAAAGCTTTGAGCTCTGCTTAGAGCTGCTTGGTTGTCACAATGGATACATATGGTCGACACAGGTTTCGGCCATAATGGGATATCTTCTAAGAAACCCCTAAGCCACTCAGCTTCTTCACCAGCTTTATCTAAAGCTATGAATTCAGATTCCATTGTGGATCTTGCTATGCAAGTTTGTTTCGCAGATCTCCATGATACTGCACCACCACCCAAAGTAAACACATACCCACTGGTTGCCTTGGATTCTCCTGAATCAGAAATCCAGTTTGTATCAGTATAACCTTCAACAACACCTGGATATCTTCCATAGTGTAAGGTATAATTAGGTGTATCTTTTAAATACCTTAATACTCGCCGAAGAGCAGCCCAGTGTTTTTGGCCTGGATTACTAGTAAACCGACTTAGTTTACCAACCGCATAGGCAATATCAGGTCTTGTACAGTTCTTGACGTACATTAAACTACCAATGATTCGAGAGTACTCGAGTTGATCAATGATAGGACCATGATTTTTATGTAACACCATATTTGGAAGAAAAGGTGTATTTGTCTTTTTAATTCCATGATGTTTGAACCTCTCTATCATTTTCTCAATATAATGAGTTTGAGATAGCCCAATTCCATTAGGTGTTCGAATTATCTTAATTCCCAAGATAACATCTGCCACACCTAGATCTTTCACTTCAAAGTTGTTTTTGAGCATCTTTTTCGTAGACTTAATAACTTCACTATTAGTCCCGACAATGAGCATGTCATCGACATATAAACAAATAATGACGTAAGCCTCGTCTACTTTCTTGAAATAGACACACTTGTCACATTCATTGCTTTGGAACCCATTATTTATCATGACTCCATTAATAGTTATGTGCCATTGTTTTGGAGCCTGTTTAAGACCATAGAGGGATTTAACCAGTTTACACACTTTGTTTTCTTTTCCCTTTACTTGAAAACCTTCTGGTTGTTCCAAATAAATCTCCTCTTTTAAGTCACCATATAAGAATGCAGTTTTGACATCCATTTGATGTACTTCCATATTAAATATGGCTGCAATCGCGCATAACATTCTAATTGATGTTATCCTCGTTATTGGTGAATATGTGTCAAAATAGTCTAAACCTTCCTTTTGACGATACCCTTTTGCTACTAGTCTAGCTTTATACTTATCAACTGAACCATCTGGTTTCAGTTTTCGTTTGAATATCCACTTATACCCCATGGTTTTACTTCCTGGTGGAAGATCAACCAATTCCCAAGTATTGTTGCTTTGGATGGATTCAATCTCATTTGCAATTGCTTCCTTCCATAGTGGAGCATCAAGAGAAGACATTTATTCTTTATACGTCCTAGGTTCAGTTTCTAACATATAAGTTAAGAAATCTGGACCATATGACTTCGAATTTCTTGCCCTTTTACTACGTCTGGGCTCTTCTAATTCAGGCTCATCTGAATTGTCATCTGGTTCATTTGTTCCATTAGACACCTCATGTGTCCGTTTTGGAGTTTTATCTACATGATCTTTCCTATGAGGAAAGACATTCTCAAAGAATATAGCATCACGAGATTTAATAATAGTGTTAACACTTATGTCACTATTTTCAGATTTAAATACCAAAAATCTGTATGCACTACTGTTTTGGGCAAAACCCCAAAAATAACAATCAACTGTTTTAGGCCCAAGTTTAGTTCTCTTTGGTGGTGGAACCATTACTTTGGCCAGACACCCCCACACTTTAAGGTATTTATAGTTGGGTTGTCGTCCTTTCCATAACTCATATGGAATGGTTTCATTTTTCTTGTGTGGTACTCTGTTTAATATGTGATTAGACATATGTAGAGCTTCCCCCCACAAGTTCTCAGGTAGACCAGAAGTTATAAGCATGATATTAATCATATCTTTTAAAGTTCTGTTCTTCCTTTCAGCAACACCATTTTGCTGAGGTGAGTAGGGTGCTGTTGTTTGATGGATTATTCCATTTTCAGCACAGACTTGTACGAATGGTGATTCATATTCACCCCCTCTATCAGATCTTATGATCTTGATTTTCTTTTCTAACTGATTCTCAACTTCAGTTTTGTACTTTATAAAAGCCCTTAAAGCCTCGTCTTTGCTGTTAAGTAAATATACATAACAGTAGCGAGTACAATCGTCAATAAATGTGATAAAATACTTTTTCCCACATCGAGTTGGAATTGATTTAAAATCACATAAATCAGTATGTATTAAGCCTAATGGCTCAATACTTCTCTCAACCGAATGAAAAGGTTGTTTAGCAAACTTTGCTTCCACACAAGTCTCACACTTATGTGTTTTCTCTATGTCAAATTTAGGAATTAATCCTAAACTTGCTAGTTTCTTCATTTTTCTGTAATTAACATGACCCAATCTATCATGCCATAAATGTGGTGACTCAAGCAAGTAAGAAGAATTATTCTTATTCATAGAATCAGAGTACATTTTTGCCTTGTTGGTTTCAACAACGACTACATTTGCCTTAAAGAGGCCATCACTTAGATACCCTTTTCCCACATACACCCCAAATTTTGGTCAACACAAACTTATCTGACTCAAAGACCATTTTAAAACCTTTCTTACTAAGGACAGAACCAGAAACTAGGTTCTTCCTGATGTCAGGTACATGGAGAACATCATTGAGAGTGACTTTGTGTCCAGAAGTGAATTTCAGAACCACTTTCCCATAGCCTTCAACCATTGAAACTGCAGGTAGAGAAGAGGCTCTTGTCAGCACAGATATGGCGGGTAGCCCCAGTGTCTATCCACCATTCCTTGGTATTAGATACCAAGTTCACTTCAGAAACCACCGCAGACAGGTGCATGTTGTCAATCTCCCTGGATATGTCAGTCATGTTTGCCTCAGGAGCTTTTTCGTCTTTGTGGTGCCTGCAATCTTTGGCCAAATGACCTTTCTTACCACAAACAAAACAGCCCCCTTTGAACTTTTTCTGACCTTTGTCCTTGGGTGCATTGTTGGACTGGTTCTTCTTCCTCTTCTTAGAGGAAGTCGTACTTTGCTTTGAGGTCTCCATCACATGTGCCTTAGCCTCAAAAGTACTTCGGGTTTCAGTGCCCCTGTTGTCCTCTTCAATCTTCAGTCGCACTATCAGATCATCCAGACTCATTTCCTTTCGCTTATGTTTCAGATACTGCTTGAAATCTTTCCAAGAAGGAGGCAGTTTCCCAATGAGTACTTCGGGTGCATGTTGTCAATCTCCCTGGATATGTCAGTCATGTTTGCCTCAGGAGCTTTTTCGTCTTTGCGGTGCCTGCAATCTTTGGCTAAATGACCTTTCTTACCACAAACAAAACAGCCCCCTTTGAACTTTTTCTTACCTTTGTCCTTGGGTGCATTGTTGGACTGGTTCTTCTTCCTCTTCTTAGAGGAAGTCCTACTTTGCTTTGAGGTCTCCACCACATGTGCCTTAGCCTCAAAAGTACTTTGGGTTTCAGTGCCCCTGTTGTCCTCTTCAATCTTCAGTCGCACTATCAGATCATCCAGACTCATTTCCTTTCGCTTATGTTTCAGATACTGCTTGAAATCTTTCCAAGAAGGAGGCAGTTTCTCAATGAGTGCTGCCACTTGAAAAGTCTCACCAATTACATGGCCCTCAGCATGGACTTCATGTAAGATGATCTGGAGTTCTTGGATTTGGTCAGAAACAGACTTGGAATCAATCATTTTATAGTCCATAAATTTATCGACCACAAATTTCTTGAGACCAGCATCTTCAGTCTTATATTTCTTTTCCATAGCCTCCCACAGTAATCTGGCAGTAACAATAGGTTTATAAACCTTGTACAACACTTCATCAAGCGAGTTCAGAACATAATTGCGACAAAGGAAATCAGAGTGCTTCCATGCTTCAATAGCCTGGAACACTTCTTGTCTGTTTCAGCGGTCTGACCAGGTTTGGGCTTAGGAGTATCTTCAGATAAGAACTTTGCCAAACCGAGGGTGGTCAGATAGAACAACATCTTGCTCTGCCATGTCTTGAAATCCACACCCTTGAATTTCTCTGGCTTGTCTTGAGGAGTGATGATCTTGATCTTAGTCAGATCAGACACTTCAGTAGTCTTCAAAGAAGAACTGCTCGTCATTTTTTCCTATTATTTCACACAAAAACCAACTTTTAATATTGTCTTAAGTCTGTTGGTATTATAATGTATGAACTCAGGAATATAACATACACATTACAGAAATAGAGAATACACTTGAACAGAAAACAAGTAATATATTTTATTAATTGAATTCAGTAAAACAGTAACACTTACTAAACAATATAGAGGATTAAGGAGATGAACAAAGGCTTGCCGAGGAAATATTGTTAAGACAATATTACGTCCCTGCTACTGGTGCACACAGGTACTGGACGATAGTTTCCCAAGATACAACTGTTCTGCACTCTACTAGACTGCACTGTAATAGCAGAGTTCTGGCAAACAAACAAGAAGAACCCTTCGAATGCTTTAAAGAGAGAGAGAGAGAGAGAGAGAGAGAGAGAGAGAGAGAGAGAGAGAGAGAGAGAGAGAGAGAGAGAGAGAGAGAAGCAGACTTAGTCTGTATGAATTGTGTGCTTACTGGCCAGAACAACACCCAATTTATAGGCTAAGTCATGCCTGTTCGCAACAGACACACACCTGTTTGGAAAACGTCTTTTCTCAACAGGCACAACTCTTGGCAGACTTAATGAAACGTTTAAGGCCCAAGGGACGTACTGTTTCATTTTGAACAGACACATCTGTTAATGTAAAGATGTAACATGATCCTGTGAACCCGTTCACAACTTAACTAAGTAAGCGGTGGACTAAAAAGATAAGATAACTTATCAACCACCACATAGCCCGAGCCCGCGTGTGTGTGGTGGACCACTAAGTGTATAGCCTTGCGCTATCGCGCAAAAACTTGGTAACCCAAAGGGCTACACCCTTAATGTAATAATTTTGTATTTCAACATCTTTACTCACTTCCCACAACTCATGTGGAACTAAGTGTATTTCACACTTTGTTCATTCAAGTAAGGAAATGGTCTGACAGGGTCTGTCAGACCTGTTTCTCTAACACCATAATCTCAAAATGGCAGAGTGCTCACCCGTTGAGAGGTTGATGGTTCGAATCCATCTGGATCTAATTTTTTTTTCACTTGTAGAAAAAATGCATATTATTTCGTATTTCAAAAAAATAATATGATGGTTTTTGACCGTCATAATATATTATTCTTGACGGTTTAGATTTATAAATCATGATATTTGCCAAATAAATGACGCCAAGAAATAAATTTAAATGACAGTTTTTTATTTATAATATGATGGTTTTAAGAGATGAGATGACGGTTTTAAATTACTAGACGACGGTTTTAAGAGATTAGATGACAGTTTTACATATCAGATGATGGTTTTAATCACTAAAACGAGGTTAAAATTGTCAAAGAAAACCAATATTTCTTGACGTTTTTCTGGACATTTCTTGACGGTGGATAAGTTGACTGGGGTCATTTACAGAGATAGCAGGCTACAATTTGCATTGTGGCATTCCAAAAACCTGAAGCTTCTTCGGCCCAGAGTTTGCAGGGCTGAGGGTGTTGTGCAAGTTCCGTGGGAGATTTGACTCTAAGTCTGCAAGATAGCTATTCCATGGTGGAAACAAATGATCTCAATGCATCCTGGAATTATGTCATAGATTTGGCCCTGAGCTCATTTCATGTTAAAAGAATTCTCACTGATCGAAACTCGATCAGTTAAGATGATCAATGGACTGTGAATACCAACATTTATAAACAATAAAAATTAATTAAATTAAGAATATAATTCTTACATAATTGAATAAAAGAAAGAACCAAACCAAATTGTGATGGTTTGGCGTTATTCATATATCAGTCGTATATACATACCAATATGTATAAACAGTTAAACACACAAGTCGCATAGTTGCACATCCCATATGAGCAGAACTCTCCCTTTCTACACCTCTTGTTGCACCCCCCACAGTTCCTCTTGTTGAATGAAGGATTAATACAGTTACCTCGACAACAAATCTGTACGTGTATTTGCAATTATTCCAACACATCCCACAATTAAGTCGAGAAGTCGTTATATTAACACATTTCGTCTTCTTGCAGCAATCTGGCCCTGGACTCCCCTTACTGCGACATACTCTAGGAAGCTTGTTGCAACTAAGTTGTATTTTAGCTTTTGTTGAGCAAGAAAATGATTTACACCTCCTAAAGAAAGAATGATCTTCACTTTCTTCCATTATATATGTTTATCATGTTCTCATCAACGTCAACAAGTATAACCTTCATCACTTAATGCGAATGTCCCATTGAAGAGCAAAGCCATGAGCATTACTAATACAAACGGGGTTACGGGGATATAAGCAGCTTCATTCTTATCAAACAAATTAAAGGGACTTGGAATAATGCAAAAACAGGATATTTACAAGTTATATATAGGACAATTATGTTTGAATGAACTAGATAGCTTAAGAATATGGTGGTGTGTAATGCCTTGGGATTTAGTCCTCGCTCATCCCAGAGTGTCGAGCGCCATACCGTTCGTTAATGTCAATATTGTCCCCCTTTAATCACTGTGGATATCTAGCAGTAGAAGGTTTTAGATCAGGGTCCACCCATCTGGGTTTTTTCCCCCAAAGACCTTGACATTAGTTAGAGTATAGATAAGCTCTATATACTACCAATACAACCACTTCCTTGGCAATATGGGACTAACACCAACTCATGGGTGTTACAATCCCACCAATTTAGAATAGAGTTGTTCTCGGCTCTACAGTACACTCAATATAGTCCCAAAATCTTCGACGTTCCCTACCAAGTGAGACAAGTACCTGGCGCTCCCTGGGCCTTTCCAGCATACTTCCCACCTGCAATAGAAACCCATCGTCGGCTCTGATACCAACTGTAACGCCCCGGGATTTTGTCCTTGTTCATCCCGGAGTGTCGAGCACCATACCGCTAACTAATGTTAATATTGTCCACCTTTAGTCACTGCGGATATCCAGCAGTAGGGGGTTTTGGATCAGGGTCCACTCATTTAGGTTTCTCCCTAAAGGCCTTGACAATAGTTAGAATATGGTTAAGCTCTATATACTACCAATACAACAACTTCCTTGGTAATGTGGGACTAACACTAACTCATGGGTGTTACAATCCCACCACCTTAGAATAGAGTCGTCTTCGGCTCTGCAGTACACTCAATACAGTCCCAAAATCTCCAACGTTCCCTACCAAGTGAGACAAGTACCTGCAGAGTCTTTCCAGCGTACTTCCCAGCTGCAACAGGAACCCGTCGTCGACATTGATACCAACTGTAACGCCCCAGGATTTCTTCTTCGTTCATCCTGGAGTGTCGAGCATTATATTGCTCGCTAATGTCAATATTGTCCCCCTTTAGTCACTGCGGATATCCAACAGTAGAGGGTTTTGGACCAGGGTCCACCCATCTGGGTTTTTTCCCCAAAGGCCTTGACATTAACTATAGAGTATGGATAAACTCTATATACTACCAATACAACCACGTCCTTGGCACTGTGGGACTAACACCAACTCATGGGTGTTACACTACTGTAACGCCATGGGATTTGTCCTCGCTAATCTCGAAATATCGAGCACCATACCACTCGCTAATAGTCCCCCTTTAGTCACTACATATATCCAGCAGTAGAGGGTTTTGGATCAGGGTCCAACCATGTGGGCCTTTTCCCCAAAAGACTTTGACATATTAGTTAGTATGGATAAGCTCTATACTACTAATACAACCACTTCTTTGGCAATGTGGGAATAACACCAATTCATAAGTGTTACAATCCTACCACCTTAGAATAGAGCCGTCCTCGGCTTTATAGTACACTCAGTACAGTCCAAAAATCTTCGACGTTCCCTGCCAAGTGACACAAGTACTTGGCGCTCCCTAGGCTTTTCCAGCGTACTTCCCAACTACAACAGGAACATGTCGTCTGCTCTGATACCAACTGTAACGCCTCGGGATTTTGTTCTTGCTCATCCCGGAGTGTCGAGCACCATACCGCTAACTAATGTTAATATTGTCCACCTTTAGTCACTGCGGATATCCAGCAGTAGGGGGTTTTGGATCAGGGTCCACTCATCTAGGTTTCTCCCTAAAGGCCTTGACAATAGTTAGAATATGGTTAAGCTCTATATACTACCAATACAACAACTTCCTTGGCAATGTGGGACTAACACTAACTCATGGGTGTTACAATCCCACCACCTTAGAATAGAGTCGTCTTCGGCTCTGCAGTACACTCAATACAGTCCCAAAATCTCCAACGTTCCCTACCAAGTGAGACAAGTACCTGCAGAGCCTTTCCAGCGTACTTCCCAGCTGCAACAGGAACCTGTCGTCGGCATTGATACCAACTGTAACGCCCCGAGATTTCTTCCTCGTTCATCCTGGAGTGTCGAGCATTATATTGCTCGCTAAGGTCAATATTGTCCCCCTTTAGTCACTGCGGATATCCAACAGTACAGGGTTTTGGACCAGGGTCCACCCATCTGGGTTTTTTCCCCAAAGGCCTTGACATTAACTATAGAGTATGGATAAACTCTATATACTACCAATACAACCACGTCCTTGGCACTGTGGGACTAACACCAACTCATGGGTATTACACTACTGTAACGCCATGAGATTTATCCTCGCTAATCTCGAAATGTCGAGCACCATACCGCTCGCTAATAGTCCCCCTTTAGTCACTGCATATATCCAGTAGTAGAGGGTTTTGGATCAGGGTCCAACCAAGTGGGCCTTTTCCCCAAAAGGCTTTGACATATTAGTTAGTATGGATAAGCTCTATACTACTAATACAACCACTTCCTTGGCAATGTGGGAATAACACCAATTCATAAGTGTTACAATCCTACCACCTTAGAATAGACCCATCCTCGGCTCTGTAGTACACTCAGTACAGTCCAAAAATCTTCGACGTTCCCTGCCAAGTGACACAAGTACTTGGCGCTCCCTAGGCTTTTCCAGCGTACTTTCCAATTACAACAGGAACATGTCGTCTGCTCTGATACCAACTGTAACGCCTCGGGATTTTGTTCTTGCTTATCTCGGAGTGTCGAGCACCATACCGCTCGCTAATGTCAATATTGTCCCCCTATAGTCACTGCGGATATCCAGCAGTAAAGGGTTTTGGATCAGTCTACCCATTTGGGCTTTTTCCCCAAAAGACCTTGACATTAATTAGAGTATGGATAAACTCTATATACTAGCAATACAATCACTTCCTTGGCAATGTCGACTAACATCAACTCATGGGTGTTACAATCCCACAGCCTTAGAATACATTGCAGTGCCAAAATCTCCGACGTTCCCAGCTAAGTGAGACTAGTACCTAGCGCTCCCTAAGCCTTTCCAGCGTACTTCCCACCTGTAACAGGAACTCGTCGTCGCCTCTGATACCAACTGTAATGCCTTGAGATTTTGTCCTCGCTCATCCCGGAGTGCCAAACACCATACCACTCGCTAATGTCAATATAGTCCACTTTTAGTAATTGTGAATATCCAACATTAAGGGGTTTTGGATCAGGGTCCAACCATCTAGGTTTCCCCCGAAGGCCTTGACATTAGTTAGGGTATGGTTAAGCTCTATATACTACCAATACAACCACTTCCTTAGCAATGTGGGACTAACACCAACTCATGGGTGTTACATGGTGTAGAAAGATGAATGTAAAATGAGAATTTATAGGGAAAATTTGGCGGGAGAAAGTTCATCAAGAAAGTATTATTTTTCGTTGGTGTGGTCTTTTTACAACAACTACTTCCAAACATGTCCACATAATTAGAATTCAACTAGCTGTGGACCCCGTGCTATGCACCGGGATTGGAGATTTTGCATGAGAAATTTCTTATAAGTTTTAAATTTATATAATATTAAAATTATTTGTACTGGTTTTTTTTATTTATATGTACATATAATAAAATATTATGTTTGGTTATATTTGATTAATTTGTGTTTTAAATATATTTGAGGTTTTGATTTTAATTTTATTGAAATGTGTGTGTTTATACTTTATTAGGAGAGTAGAGAAAGTGCGTAGAGATTTTTTGGGTTTAGTGGGAAATGGGAAAAATGTAGAGAAATACAAAATTTAGTTATAAAACCAATTAGTATAATTTTTTTTTTTAATTTGTTTTATAGGAGAAAATTTGTGAGAGCTCGATGATCATATAGAGTGCCACATAGGAGAGAGAGTGTGGGACCCATTGGGTCTAGCTATTATATAGATATATAGATTGAAATGAAGTTAAGGGAAGTTAGGCGTTTTAATTGAATGATATGGTCTTAAAATTCAACTCTATTTAGTGGTTCTCTCCCCAATTTACAATCCAAGAGGCCTTATTCCAACTTTTATTTGCCAAAAGGACAAACTTTGAATTATGGTTGTAAAAACAACAAACGCACGTTAATAATTTATTAAAAGGACAAACCCGAATTTTAACTTTGTCAAAAGGACAAATGTTTATGACAAACCTGTAATCATATAGTTACACTTTTTCAAAATTCTAATTTTACCCATGTATACATGTGATTACTATTATGATTATACGTGTGATGATAGATAATTGTTCCTTTGATTTATGTGTTCACAACTGTAATCATATTCATATATGATCATAAAATGTTTATATGTGATCAGGACTATGATTATAGCAAATAAATGTGATTACAGGTCTGATCATAACAAATAAATGTAATTATAAGTATGATCATACATATTTGTACTGTGATTTATGTGTGATAATAATTGTGATCATAACGAATAAATATGATTGCAGTCTGATCATACCAACTAAATGTGATTATAGGGTCTGATCATACGGTTGCATAAGATCGCATTCTAACAAGTGTTCATTTGGGTAAGGTATAGTTATATTGCATTTAGTGTTATGTAGTATATGATTAGACATGTGATCATATGAATAGAAGTCTGATCATCCGGATGCATAAGGTCACATTGAAACTAGGGTTCATTGAGGTAGGGTATAGTTTTATTGCATTTTGTGTTATATAGTATATGATTAGACCCGTGATCATGTGATTATAGGTCTGTTCATAGGGTTGCTTAAGATTGCATTCCATCTAAGGTTCATTTGGGTAGAGTATAGTTTTATTGCATTTAGTGTTATATAGTATATGATTAATTAGACCCGTGATCATGTGATTATAGGTCTGTTCATAGGGTTGCTTAAGATTGCATTCCATCTAAGGTTCACTTGGGTACGGTATAGTTTTATTGTATTTAATGTGTATGTAGTATATGATTAGACATGTGATCATAAAGGATATTTCTGTCCAAGGGAGTGAATTGTGATGATCAGACCCGTGATCATAAAAACATTGTCCTTTTGACTAAGCGGAATCTTTTAATCTCCTTTTGGCCTAAACGAATAGGAACCGTGTCCTTGGGCCCAACTCACCTTTTACAACCTTACCGAGAATTACTTATCCGGCACAACCAAATAATAAGGCAGCTGCACCCGAAAAAAAATTGAAATTGTAGCAATTTGGAGTCTAGGAAGAGAAAGTCAGAAAACAGTCTGCCTGTTTGAATAACTAGTTCTATTAGTCTCTTGTAGAAATTGTAGATATTTTTACAGTATGTCAACTTGGTTATAGAAAAAGTCTTACTAATGTTTGGCACCATTTGGAAATTCATGTATTCAAATTAAGTTGGTCTAATTGCAATATATTGCTGATACAGAAGAATGAAATTTCGTAATCTGCAATTAGATCTGTATTACATATATCTTTGATTTTCAAGATATTTGTACTAGATTTTTCATTATTGTGGATGCAGAAATGAAAATGTAGACTTGATTGCCTAACTTTTTTCATTAACTTGAGATGATTTGTCATGGTTAATTACACTTGTCAAGGTTAGTTCCACGTGACTACATTCATATTCAATTTTTTTTTTTGATTGGCAAGCGGGGTTAAGGGACCCCTACCCCTTTTAAATTACGTGTGAAAACTTATATCAACAATCAACTGTTGACGTGTTTCGAACCCACAACCTCTCCACTTTGTGAGAGGGGTGTTACCATTGAGCCACATGCTCAGGTGTTTAAAAATGATTTCTTCTAAAGCAACTTCACATTTATTTTTTTCTTTCTTCAGTGTGATCTCCAACAATACCCTGTGCGTAACATTGTCTACACACTTCCATTGGCCTATCTGCATGGATAGTTTACTTACCGTAGCTCAGGACTTAACATTTAGCCTACTTACCAAATGATCGACTTCAGTTTGGTTGTTCTTGTGATTTATGGATGCAGGTGTGTTACCATGAGTAATGATCATTTTTCTTAACACATTTATGTAACAATTTAATTTAATCAGTGAAAAGTGATTTAATCGTCAAATGCTTGGAGGGAATCAGTGAAAAGTGAGATGCAAGTTTAGTGCTATCAAACTCAGATTAAACTCCTGACAATAAAAATGAACAGATGATTGTAAAATTTTGGAAGGCGATATTACAGGCCTAAGTGGGTAAGTAGTCTTAACAAAACGGCCATAAGAATTTAAGTAAAGTTGTATAACGCAGCTTTGACCAGTTTATTCAAATAGTTTACAGGCCTAAGTGGGTAAGTCCTCTTCTTTTTGTTTGATCGTCCCCTAGAGTGTTTCCCTTGTTTAAACATCTCACCTGATCGAGTTTCTTTTGATTGGGGATACTACCAGCTTTCGTGCTTGTTACCACTCCTGATGTGTTGATTTCACTCTTAAAAACCATTCCCTTTCCGGTTCTAAGATATTCGCAAACTAGCTTTTCTGCTACGGCCTTGAGAGAAGTTATCATGCCTTGTGCATGCGCATTCCAGAGAATTTGAAGCTTCTTTAGCTGAGGAAAATGTGGTTGAAGCAAAAGACTCAGTGTAGCCTAGAAAAATTATGCCCATATTAACTTTATTATTCCTAAAAGTTTCCTTTTTTGAATTTGTCAGTTTTAGATGATTTCCTCGCTATCAGAACATTCTGTTTTCTTTAGGTAAAGGATGTCAAATTTTTGGGCCGAGCTCATTTCTTGTTAACATACAGATTCTGTTGGAAGATAAACCAAATAATGAGCTATAGTTTTGTTATTTATGAGTGTTAATGAGTCTGAATAATAATATTTGTGTGAATGTTAATTAGTGTTGGTTTATGAAAGGTTGTAACTTCATACAAGTTACAGAATGTGGAGAGTCACAGTGTGCTAGAGTCCTATATATAGTCTTGTATTGTGTCAAGGAAAGGCAAGTTAATAAGAAGAGAGTTCTTGGTGTTAAGTTTCTAACAAAGTGGTATCAAGAGCTAGGTTATAGAATGGCTAATGGAATGATGCAGTTCCAATATCCTCGTCTAACAAAGGAGAACTATGAGAACTAGAGCATCCAGATGAAGGCATTGCTGGGATCTCAAGATGTATGGGATACAGTTGAAAGAGGCTATGACGAACCAAAAAGTGAAGCCAGTCTACAACCCAATGAGCTCACTCTTCTTAAAGATTCTAGGAAGAAAGACAAGAAAGCACTCTTCCTCATTTATCAATCTGTGGATGAGTCCGCATTTGAGAAGATCTCAAGTGCTTTTACTTCAAGGGAAGTGTGGGACATCCTACACAAGTCATTTATAGGAGTAGAGAAGGTGAAGAAAGTGCGATTACAAACTCTTCAAAGTGAGTTTGAGTCTTTGCACATGAAAGAATCAGAACCAATTTCTGATTACATCTCAAGAGTTCAAGCTGTGGTGAATCAATTGCGTCGGAATGGTGAAAAATTGGAAGAAGTTCGTGTAATTGAAAAGATACTTCGATCTCTCGATTCGAAGCTTGAGCATATTGTTGTGGCCATTGAAGAATCCAAGGATTTGGATACCATGATAGTTGATGATCTAATGGGATCATTACAAGTTCATGAAGAAAGGCTTCTTAAGAAAAAGGAGCGTCAATCCTCTCTTGAGCAAGTGCTGCATTCAAAGCTCTCGTTAACCAAAGAGCGGGATGAATCTAATAACCATAGAGGCAGAGGACGTGAACTCGGACGTGGCCAAGGCAGGGGCAGAGGTCAAGGAAGAAGTTTTAACACTTCTGGTTATGGCGACAAGCATTCTGATGAGAATAGCTCAAGAGGACGTGGCAGAGGCAATTTTCAAAGGACTCGCGGCAGATTTCAGAAGAAATGTTACACTTGTAACAAGGTTGGCCATGAAGCTAAGAAGTGTAAAGCTCATATTCAGTGTTATAATTGCAACAAATATGGCCATTATGCTCCAGAGTGCAGAAACAATGAAGAGAAGGCCAATTTTGCTGATGATACACAAGGAGTTGAGTCTACCGTATTGCTTAGTTATCAAGGAGAAAGCAGCCATGGATCAGGTCATTGGTATCTTGACTCGGCAGCAAGCAATCACATGACTGGAAAGAAGCACTTGTTCATAGAGCTTGATGAGTCGGTGCATGGCTCTATCAAATTTGGGAATGAGTCGAGGATTCCGGTTAAAGGCAAAGGTAAAATTCCCATTCGCCTAAAGAATGGAAGCCAACAATTTATTTCAGATGTCTATTATGCTCCTGATTTGAAAAGTGACATTATAAGCTTGGGAAAACTCTTAGAAAAGGGGTATGATATACGTTTGAAAGATGGCAGCCTCTCTATGCGAGATCAAAGAGGAAAGCTACTTTGCCAAGTTCTTATGACCAGTAACCGAATGTTTCTTTTGAATATTCAAAATGAAACTTTGAGTTGCCTTAAAACTAGTGTGGAAGATGACTCATGGCTATGGCATTTGAGGTATGGGCATTTGAATTTTGGAGACTTGAAGTTGTTATCAAGTAAAAGTATGGTGAAAGGACTGCCTTCTATACATCCTTTGGAACAACTATGTGAAGGTTGTTTGCTTGGCAAACATTCCAGAAATAAGTTCCCACAAGAAGCTACATATAGAGCTCAAAAGCCCTTGGAATTGGTGCATGCTGATGTTTGCGGGCCACTCAAACCTGCTTCTCTTGGTAAGAACAAGTACTTTCTTGTTTTTGTTGATGATTTTACTCGTAAGACGTGGACTTATTTCTTGAAAGAAAAATCAGAAGTCTTTCTCAGATTTAAACAGTTCAAGTTGTTTGTTGAGAAAGAAAGCGGTGTTGAATTGATTGCTTTGAGATCGGATCGTGGTGGTGAATTCACTTCACAAGAATTTGAAGAATTTTGTGCAGACAATGGCATTCGGCGTCCCTTGACAGCAGCATACACACCACAGCAAAATGGTGTTGTCGAAAGGAGAAATCGCACCATAATGAACATGGCTAGAAGTATGTTGAAGAGCAAGAAAATGCCTAGAGAATTCTGGGCAGAAGCGGTAGAATGTGCTACCTATTTGCTGAATTGTTCTCCAACCAAGAATGTGTGGAATAAAACTCCACAAGAAGAATGGAGTGGAAGGAAGCCGAGGAGCCAACATTTACGCGTTTTTGGGTGCATAGCTTATGCACACGTACTTGATCAGAAAAAGACCAAACTTGACGACAAGAGCGCTATATATGTCTTTGTTGGCTATGATTCACGCACTAAAGGCTACAAGCTCTATGATCCAGTCTCAAAGAAGATGGTTATTAGCAGAGATGTGAAATTTGATGAAGAAGCTTCATGGGACTGGAATGTTTCGAAAGAAGAGACTTATGATTTTTTGCCTCTTTTTGAAGACAAAGATGAAGCACCTCAAGTGTTTCAAAAACTTCAAGCACCACCAACTCCTATTACTCCCCAATCTCAGCCACATACTCCACTCTCTCCTGGGGAATCTAGTTCAAGCGTGGGACCAAGGGGCAGAAAAAGTTTACAAGATCTTTATAATGAAACCGAAGTGATTGAAGGGAATGAAACTACACTATTTTGTCTACTTGCAGATTGTGAAATAATCGATTATGAAGATGCTTTGCAAGACGTGAATTGGCAAGGAGCAATGCATGAAGAAATCAAGTCCATTGAAAAGAATAAAACATGGGAACTTGCTGCTCTTCCAGAAGGACAAAAGGCCATAGGAGTTAAATGGGTGTACAAGGCAAAGAAGAATGCTAGTGGTGACATTGAACGGTATAAAGCCAGGCTTGTCGCGAAAGGATATAGCCAAAGGGCAGGAATTGATTATGATGAAGTTTTGGCTCCGGTTGCTCGTCTTGAGACCGTGAGGTTGCTCATTGCTTTAGCCGCACAAAACAAATGACAGATTTTTCAGATGGATGTAAAATCGGCATTTTTGAATGGATATCTTGAAGAAGAGTTTTATGTCGAACAATCTCCGGGATTTGTTCGAATTGGTCATGAAGACAAGGTGTTAAAACTGAAAAAAGCACTCTATGGGCTGAAACAAGCTCCTCGTGCATGGAACAACAGAATCAATGCATTCTTTGAGAAGACCAGGCTTGTTAAATGTCCACATGAGCATGCACTTTATCTCAAGACAAATTCAAGTGGCGATCTCTTAATTGTTTGCCTGTATGTTGACGACTTAATTTTTACAGGAAACAATCCAAAATTGTTCAAGGAGTTTAAAGAATCCATGACTCAAGAATTTGAAATGACGGATTTAGGACTTATGTCATATTTTCTGGGCATTGAAGTAAAGCAAGGGAATGATGGAATTTTTATTTCACAAGAAGGATATGCCAAAGAAATCCTCAAGAAGTACCAGCTGGAAGATTGCAATCCCGTTTCAACACCGGTAGAATGTGGTCTTAAGCTTTCTAAGTTTGATGAAGGAGGAAGGACCGATCCAACTACATTCAAAAGCTTAGTTGGGAGTTTGCGTTTCTTAACTTGTACCAGGCCTGACTTGCTTTATGGAGTTGGATTAATAAGTCGTTATATGGAAGAACCTAAATCTTCACATATGCAAGCAGCGAAGAGAATTCTTCGATACCTCAAAGGCACAATTAATAATGGTTTGTTTTATTCATCTCACGGGCAATTTCAGCTTGAAGGTTACTCAGATAGTGATTGGGGCGGAGATGTTGATGATCGAAAGAGTACTACAGGTTATGTTTTCTTTATGGGAGGAACATCATTCACTTGGCTGTCAAAGAAACAACCTATTGTTACTCTTTCTACGTGCGAAGCTGAGTATGTTGCTGCATCTACAACTACCTGTCATGCAATTTGGTTACGACAGCTTCTCAAAGAACTTCAATTTCTTTACGAAGAACCTACTAGAATCTATGTCGATAATAAGTCTGCCATTGCACTTGCAAAGAATCCTGTGCTGCACTCAAGGAGCAAGCACATTGACACTCGTTTTCATTTCATTCAGGAGCATGTGAAGAACAATGAAGTGGAGCTGATCTCAGTCAAGACTCAAGACCAGGTTGCTGATATTTTTACGAAGTCCCTCAAGACAGATGTGTTCAATCGGCTGAAGGCTATGTTTGGAGTAATTACAAGGAATGATTTGGTTTAAGATGGGATGTTGGAAGATAAACCAAATCATGAGTTATAGTTTTGTTATTTATGAGTGTTAATGAGTCTGAATAATAATATTTGTGTGAATGTTAATTAGTGTTTGTTTATGAATGGTTGTAACTTCATACAAGTTATAGAATGTGGAGAGTCACAGTGTGCTAGAGTCCTATATATAGTCTTGTATTGTGTCAAGGAAAGGCAAGTTAATAAGAAGAGAGTTCTTGGTGTTAAGTTTCTAATAGATTCGATACCTGGTCATGGAGGAGTTCATCGTTCGGGTGGAGTCAGTAGACTCTGAGAACCTGATAGCATTACATCATTCCTCTGTGTTAACAATAGCATCCAACAAAATGATAAATGCAAATATGACAGATTTTATACTATAAAAATTAATTGAATTAAGAATATAATTCAACAAATTACAAATACAGAGTAATTAGCTACAACAATAAGCAGAACCAAATCCAATTGTGATGGCTTAGTCTTCCCCTATACAAATTTATAAACCAATAAATAATCTGTTGTTACATTCAGTCGTGCAATTAATTATGCGTAATTGCACATCCCATATGAGCAGAACTCACCCTTCTTGCATCTCTTGTTGCAACCGCCACAGTTTCTCTTGTCAAACGACGGATTAATACATTTACCTCGACAACATATCTGTGAATACTTACATTTATTCCCGCATATCCCACAATTCAGTCTATCTGTTGTTACGTTAACACATTTCTTCTTGCAGCAATCTGGTCCTGGACTCCCCTTACTGCGACATATTCTAGGAAGCTTGTCGCAACTAAGTTGTTTTTTCAGCTTTTTTTGAGCAAGAAAACGACTTGCCCTTCGTAAAGAAGAAGGCTCTTTGCTTTCATCCACTGTATTCATCATTTCCTCATCAATTTCAGTAGGTGTTTCTTCTTCATTCCTGTGGTCATCATCGCTTAATGTGAAAGCCACATTGAAGAGTAAAGCCAAGAACAATACTATTACGAAGACAGGTTTAATTAGCTTCGCCATTGTTAAGAATAAAAGGGTAACTTGAATACAGATATAGCTAGGCAAGAGAAGCTACTAACAAAATTGTTAAGAAGATTGTTTTTGAATGAGAAAACAAGAGAGCTTAAGAGATGATGGTGATGAAGAAAGATGAATGGTGAATGTGATTTTATAGGGAAACTTTGGCGGGAGAGTTGACCTTGACCATAGTGTAACCAAAAGAACAAGTAATATTTTTTGGTGGTGTGGTCTTAATACAACAGCTACCTCCAACTCCAAGTACATGTCCAAACTTACTAATCTTGCATGGGGTCTGTGGCATCCTCCCTAATTTACAAACTTACTAAGAATTTACGTATACGGCACAAATATATAATTAGGCAGCTGTGCCAAAAATAGTTGAAAACGCAAAATTTTGTTAAGGCAGTCATGACATACTACAAAGAAAACATTTTGTTCAAACTTTGAAGTGTTGTACAGTATTTTGGAAATCTGTACATTTGACTGTATGTCAACTTGGTTATAGAAAAAGTCTATATATGTTTGGTGCCATTCTGAAATACTTGTCATTCAACATGAAGTTGGTCTGATTGCATTTTACATAGTATTAATAAAATTGTTTGAAATTTTGTTAATCTGTCGTTCTGTATTATAGCTTGGTTTTTGGAGAAATCTGTACAAGATGTTTGCTTGTTTTGGAAAGAGAAATGAAAATTTAGACTTGTTTGCATGTAATTAGGGATGCTATCACTGCTATTTTCTATTTCCATTAAATATTTGGGAAACTTGGTCAAAACCCCCTATATTTTGATCGGGTTTGGCGTAAATTCCTCAATGTTGTCCAACCTTGGCGTTAACCCCCTTCCGTTAAGCAACCCCCAAGTTTCCGTCCATTCAAAGTTTGTTTACCCATTATACCCCTAATTTAAATAATTTGTCTAAACCCCTCAAAAAATTGCTTACATATTATATCCCAAATTCAAATTACTGAAGTTAGTTTTGATAACCAATTTTGGGGGTTCAGACAAATTCATTTGAATTAGGGGTATAATGGGTAGTCAAACTTTAAATAGATGGAATCTTGAGGGTTGGTTAACGGAAGGGGGTTTACGCCAAGATTGGACAACATTAAAACGTTTACGCCAAACCCAGTCAAAACTTAGGGGTTTTTGACCAATTTTCCCTAAATATTTTTTGATACCACCCATTCTCACAGCTACAAAGGAAGTCGGCCACTACTTCCCAAGCTCTCTGTTTGAAAATCTGCACACGCACAAAAAATAAAAGAAAAAAAGAAAAAAAGAAAAAAACATTTGATCTTAGATGACTACTACTTCCAATGGTGTACTGTCCATTGTATTTTCATGTGATGCTATGACTTACAATATTTTAATTCTAACATATTATGTAGAGTTTAAAGAGATATAAATCTCAAGTTAGTTGATAATTACGCTTCCATTAACCACCATTAGCTCTGTTTTCTCTTTATAAAATAAACATCCTAATTACGATTAAACTAATACCATATGATCAAGCAAAACATACATTGTTGGATGGATACTTCAGGTTTGAGGCTTTATACATGATGTTGCTTTTGACACGAAATTACACAACAAATGTGCCATTACGCCCAACTAATTTCAACCAAATGAACTCACTTATCTGGCCCAATAATCCAGCGCAATTCATTAGATTATCTTCCTCTGCCAAAAATTCATCCATACCTCTTCCATTCTACCAATTATACGAAGCCGCAAATTAGCTTCAATTTCTATGGAACTCCAAATGTAAAAACACGTAGTTTATATAATAGCTAGATCCAGTGAATTCTATGTTTTTTTTTTCTATGTAGCATCATATGATATTATGATCTTCAAGCTCTTACATTTTTTTCTCATTTTTTTGAAAAAGACAATAAACTAATAAAACCAAACATGTAACAATGCCTCCGTAAACAACAAATGGACCATTTTTGCAATGAATCAATGGAGATTTCAATTTAAAGATTGTGGATGAAGATCCTCATATTGATGATGAGGTAGAAGAATCAAATCCAAAGAAAGCGACCAGTTGAAGAAATGAAGTCGTTTTCACGTTTTTTTTTTCTTTCTTCTATTGAGCAAAGAAAAAAAAATCCTTGATTTATGAATGAATTGTTAGACATTTCCATCGATTGTTGTTTTTTTGTCTGATTCCGATATATCCGTCAAATTTTGAATTTATCAACGCGGATCCTAATGCTTATTGAATTTCTAATATTGTAATTTTGGGCCAGGCTTTAACCAATACCGTGGGAATTACTTATGTTCAAACAAGAAAAATATTGCATGGTATTTGAAGTTTTCTCTTACCTATAACAATAATAATAAGAAAGTTAGGTCAAAAAACAAATTGAAAGAACTAGGTTTTTCAATGTTGAGATCATTGGTATCTACATCTATAAAGGATCCGACCTATATACACCCTCGATAATGTTCTCACTTAGCTAGTACGGTCGTCCGACGATGTGGGGTTTTTCACGAGCATCAATCGGCTTCCCAGGAGGTCACCTATCCTGAGATTTCTCCTGCACAAGTACGCTTAACTTCAAATCGAATTCAAGATGGGATCCTCACATAAATATGGACATGATTCTCTTCTTTACTTTTTTCTTCCTTCTTGGTTTTCGATGAACTCTGGAGCCAACGAACTCAAAAGGCCTCAGTGATAATATATTTTGGATCAATAACTATATTTAGTTCAAAGACATGCCCCCTAAAAGTTGTAGAATCTACTCTCTCGACAAACCACTTGTCGAACTTGGGGTGTTACAACATCTAGACAAGATTGTTTTAGCATCATTAGACCATGATATTTTTGTTGCACAGAAGATGATTGATCAATTCATTAGATTTATATTTAGGATGTTAACTTCATGGACTTGATTAGCATCCGTCAATTAAGATTGTGAGAAATCGGACCAAATTGAACTCTTATGATTGGTAGGACCTATTTAAAGTTATTTTTTAGGCCGAACTTTCTTATCATTACAGTTATTTAACATGTGCAATGCATGGGTGTTATTTTACATGTGATAGTTTTACATGTTGTAATTGAAAAGGAATACTAATACATTTTTTTTCCATAGGTTTTATTTTTTATTTCTTGATCAAATTCATGTAAATTTTGTTTTAATTTTTGTTGTAGTCATCGAAGACGAGATGTGAAATAATAATAATAATAATAATAATAATAATAATAATAATAATAATAATAGTTTATACTATCATTGTATAATGTTTTTTGAATATTTATTTTTTGAATTTTTTAGTCCACAAATTTTTTAACAATTTTTCTTATGTAGATGTTTTTTTTAAGGACACTGCAATACTTTAACAGCTGTCTTTTTGACACTCTTGTTGCTCCCAGTCGGGAAGGCAACGACTAATAATCTGGTCAGGACAGTACTTAAAAGATAAGGGTCATCCCAGAAATAACGCTTGGCATTAGCAAGGAATTTAGATCTGTCTTGCTTGTTCCAATGACTTGGAAACTTGTTGCTAGCCAAGTAATTAACTATATCTACAAACCATGGAGTATTCGATATTGCAAAAAGAAGCTCATCAGCAAAGTTATCAGAAATGACACTAGAATCCCCAGGACGGTCGAGTCTAGACAAGTGGTCAGCTACTACATTTTCGGTCCCTTTCTTATCTTCAATTTCAATGTCAAATTTTTGAAGCAACATAATCCAATGAATAAGACGTTGTTTAGTTTCCTTCTTGGAGAGTAGGAATCTAAGGGTAGCATGATCCGTGAAGATGACAGTACAAGACCTAAAAGGTAGGAACGAAACTTATCAAGAGCATATACTATGGCCAACAGCTCTTTCTCAGTCGTAGTGTAATTACGTTGAGCATTGATAAAGGCCAAAGTTGTTAATCTCTAACCTCTGATCAAAGATTATATTTTTAACTTGAAGTTCCTTCTTGTGCATGTATAAATTGGATATCAAAGTAGAAAAGTAACAAACAAGGGTCGTACCCACCTCAGAAGTTGAGATCTTAGCTCAAACACAATAGAAACAATGGTTAAGAAACACCAATGGAATCAACAAACAAGATGTAACACCCATGAGTTGGTGTTAGTCCCACATTGCCAAGGAAGTGGTTGTATTGGTAGTATATAGAGCTTAACCATACTCTAACTAATGTCAAGGCCTTTTGGGGTAAACCACATGGGTGGGCCCTGATCCAAAAACCCTCTACTGCTGGATATCCGCAGTGACTAAAGGGGGACAATATTGACATTAGCGAGCGGTATGGTGCTCGACGCACCGGGATGAGCGAGGACGAAATCCCGGGGCGTTACACAAGATTTGAGACTGATTCTAACTTCCTACAGGCAATAATAATAAGTAAACTCTAACTTAAGAATATGGTAGAGATGTAAAGAAGATATATGATGACATAGGGGGAAGATTGGTATCCACAAACTAAATCATGCAAACATAACATGTTGTTCCTTCATATTCAATCTATATATAACAATTAATTAGTCACCTCTCAGTTATTCCAATTAACCATTAATGCCTATAATAATGAAGTAGTCACCTCTCAGCTATTCCACTCAATTAAAACGGGATTCTCTTATGCATGCTATTGAATATGTCTTATTAATCAAACCGTCACCTCTCAGCTATTCAATTTAATTAACTCAACATATTAATTCATAACTAAATCCTCACCTCTCAGCTATTTGACTTAATTACAAAAGGGTTCCAATAAAAGATATCAACTGCAGATATGTAATAATCACCTCTCAGCTATTTCACTACACATCTTTAATCAATATAAATAAAATCATTAAAGCTAGGTCTCCCTAAACCCTAACAATAATATCTTAACAACATGGATAACAATAACATACAAATAATCATACTTACCTCATATCGCGAATTAGAAGTAAATAAGCATTAAGAACTTTGAATCACAATGAACAATAAGAACAAACATGGTGCTTTTGCATCATCTAGAGTGCTTCATCCATCCCCCTAAGAGGATATTTAGCTACCCATCCTTGATGATGACACCATGGAATAAATAAATAAATAACAAAACATCATAAAGTAAAGTGATTTGGTTTGAAGAAATAGGTCTTGATACCTCTCCCATGCATCAAAGAAAACTTCACCCTCTTTCTACCGAAAATTTCTAATGGCATCAACAATATCATTAATTCTGCTAATAGGAAATGATTTGGTCAAGAACGTTTTGCTTAGTTGAGCCAGGTGTCAATAGAATTGGAAGGAAGGCTATCAAACCAGTGATATGCACGATCCTCAAGAGAAAAAGGGAACAATCTCAAGCTAACTTCCTCTTCAGACAAATGTTTCTCCTTGAAAGTATTAAACACAGTCAGAAACTTATGGAGATGTTGATATGGATCTTCCCATGTAAGTCCATGGAACTTAGGCAACATGCCCACAATCTGAGGTCGAATGCCATAACTATCTGGAGTTGTCTCGGGCAAGACTATGCAGGTAGGTGGCCCAGTGGCCAAAGGGGAAAAGTAATCCCGAAGGCTAGCTTCTGGAGCCATAGGTGCAGGAGTTACTTCAGAAAGTAGTTGAGTCATTGAACTCTTCTAAAAGGTTGAGTCGTTAAACTCTTCCTCAAGAGAAGGAGTGAGGTCCGTGATTGTGCTCTTTGTGTAGATTGGAGTTGGTTTGGACAAGATTTTACCTGATCTAAGATGCATACAACATGCGCAATACAAATACCACAGAAGTCCTAACCATCCAAAAGCATCTAACAAGGAGCTCAAAAACTAACTCAATTTTGTGTCCACCCAAGTCAATGAGTTCTTTCCAAGCTTCCCTTGTGAATTCTCCCTATATTTCATGAGTCAAGTAGCGAATAACCAGAGTGGGAGGTTTTCCGTGCGTAAGCAACGTTCCTTCATTAAATAACCAAAGTGATTCTACAGACGTAATCTGTAGGGGTTCCAGACCCAATTCCTAGCTTGTGCTCCAATCAAAGAATAGTTCACGCAGTACTAGTTGAAATATCTGCTCAAGGTCTCAAATGAACATCATGATAGCATGACTTTAGTTGATTCAATTTTAAAGGTTAGGATATTGCAATCAATTGATATTAGGTTTCACTTTAAGGCCAGGTCCGCCTTGCAGTCAATTGATTCAGGAATTAAAATCAACCAACAATCAGGGTCATGCTAATCATTACAAAAACTCCTCTTGCATGGGATTCGAGGAGGGTTAGGAAAATGCTTACCTCCTTCTTTGTGCTAAAAAGTAAAAATTGCCAAACAAGCGCACAAAAGTGGGGAGAAGACGAGTTGAAGTCGACTAAGGGGAAACCACTCATTGGGTTTCAATCGTCCTTAGGAGTCGTTCCTTAGTAGACTCAAGGCTAGCTCCACAACCTTGCTCTATTATCCGCCGCAACACACAATAAATAAATCCTAACGACACCTACTTTAAAAATATAACAACCGCGACACCTTCGTGGATCGAATAATTAAATATCTTACAAGTCTTTAAAAATGCTGGAAAAATTAAACTACTTAGTTCACCTCACAATCACTCAACAGGAAAAAGAATTAATTGAAAAAGTGCTCTGGAACATTCTGGAAAAATCACGCAACACGAGGAAAATTCCTACCGAGAACTCGACTCGAGATTGCTAAAGGCCAAACTGATCTTGACTCGAGATCGGGACCAGTTCCAATTAATATCTTTCAGGAAAAATTCCTGAATGTGTGATCTTCTTAAAAATTTAATTTTGACTCCGTTCTTCGAGTTTTTTTGAATCCGTCTTCGCTGCAAGATCAATAAGAGGACTAAGTAACAAGACACTTAAAACCAATAAATAAATAAAAAATAGAAGGGTGGGAGGGATAGAAGTGGGTGATGTCCCGAAACTACTATTCTCGCTTGTGTTTGAATGAACTCCGTTCCTTAGAGCGGCAACGACGCCATTTTGATAGAGGCCAATTGGTGTCAACCTCTAATCAAAAGATTATATTTTATAGATTTTCCTTCTTGTGCCTGTATAAATTGGTTATCAAAGTAGACAAGTAACAAGAAAGGGTCGTACCCACCTCCAAGGTGAAGATCTTAGCTCAACCACAATTAAAAACAATAATTAAGTAACACCACTAATGAATCACAAATAAGAGAGTTGTTATTCTACTTCCTACAGGCAATAATTAAATAAACTAACTTAAGAATATGGTAGAGATGAAAAGAAGCTTTTATGATGACATAGGGGGAAGAATTGGTATCCACAAACTAAATCATGCAAACATAACATGTTATTCTTTCAATCTATGAAAATTAATTAGTCACCTCTCAGTTATTCCAATTAATCATCAATACCTATAATAATCAAGTAGTCACCTCTCAGCTATTCGACTCAATTGAAACGGGATTCTCTTATGCATGCTATTGAATATGTTTTATTAATCAAACGTCACCTCTCAGCTATTTGATTTAATTACATAAGAGTTTCAATAAAAGATACTAACTGCAGATATGTAATAATCACCTCTCAGCTATTTCACTACATATCTTCAATAAATATAAACACAACCATTAAAGCTAGGTCTCCCTAAACCCTAACAATAGTATTTTAACAACATGGATAACAATAACATGCAGATAATCATACATACCTCTGATCAAAAGATTATATTTTTAACTTGAAGTTCATTCTTCTGCATGTATAAATTGGATATCAAAGTAGAAAAGTAACAAGCAAGGGTCGTACCCACCTCAGAAGGGGATTTCTTAGCTCAAACACAATAAAAACAATGGTTAAGAAACACCAATGGAATCAACAAACAAGATTTGAGACTGATTCTAACTTCCTACAGGCAATAATAATAAGTAAACTCTAACTTAAGAATATGGTAGAGATGTAAAGAAGATATATGATGACATAGGGGGAAGATTGGTATCCACAAACTAAATCATGCAAATATAACATGTTGTTCCTTCATATTCAATCTATATATAACAATTAATTAGTCACCTCTCAGTTATTCCAATTAACCATTAATGCCTATAATAATGAAGTAGTCACCTCTCAGCTATTCCACTCAATTAAAACGGGATTCTCTTATGCATGCTATTGAATATGTCTTATTAATCAAACCGCCACCTCTCCGCTATTCAATTTAATTAACTCAACATATTAATTCATAACTAAATCCTCACCTCTCAGCTATTTGACTTAATTACAAAAGGGTTCCAATAAAAGATATCAACTGCAGATATGTAATAATCATCTCTCAGCTATTTCACTACACATCTTTAATCAATATAAATAAAATCATTAAAGCTAGGACTCCCTAAACCCTAACAATAATATCTTAACAACATGGATAACAATAACATACAAATAATCATACTTACCTCATATCGCGAATTAGAAGTAAATAAGCATTAAGAACTTTGAATCACAATGAACAATAAGAACAAATATGGTGTTTTTGCATCATCTAGAGTGCTTCAACCATCCCCCTAAGAAGATTTAGCTACTCATCCTTGATGATGACACCATGGAATAAATAAATAAATAACAAAACATCATAATAGAAAGATGTATTTAGGTTTTTGTCACTTTAAGTATATACTATTTAGGGAATAATCACTTAAGTTCGATTTATTAGGTTTCGATCACTTGGTTTGACTTGAGTTGTAAAAGAACTGGGTTTAACCAGAAAATTATTTTAAAAGGCTAAAATACCCTTAAAAATTAAAACATGTGGGGGCTAAAATACCACCACAACTTCTCTCTCTTACACCTTAACACCATCGAAAAAATCTTCAGTATCTCTCCACCACCACTGCCACCAGCTTGTTCTCGATCTCTTCCTCCATCACCACAACACCACTATCCACCACCACCATCTTTTCTCTCTCTCCATCCTTCATCACACAACAACACCATCCACCCAAATCTCAATCTCTCTGTTTATTTCTATGTTGGTTGAATAAATTTAGAATTTGGTTGAAAATTTGGCTATTTTGGGTTGAAAAATTGGTTTGGTGTTTAGATTTTTCTTTAATAGATGCATATGTAGAAAAAGATAGAGAAGACTATGAGATTGAGGTGTTTAGATCTGGAAAAGAAAATGAATCGAGTTCTTAAGATCTGTTGAAGAAGAAAAGTTTGATAATTATTGTAAAAAAAAAGTTCTGATGATGAATTGGTTGCTCTAAATGGTCAGAAATTATCTTCTTCTTCATAGTCTTCTTGTTTATCATCAAATAAATACAATGGTGGTTGCAGAGAAGATAAGTGTTGGTGGTGGTTGTGTGAGATGGATAGGTTACATTAAGGAAAATCCAACTGTCCAAATAATGCAACGTGTTTAACAACTAGTACCAGACTACCAGTAACTTAGCAAGTCTCGTGTCTCTCACGTGTAATTCAAATGGGGTACTTTGGGTATTTTTAAAAATATATCGGTTCAGCTACCCGTTCATGACCAAAGTCTAATTAATCGAACTTAAGTGAATATTTCCTAAATAGTATATATTTAAGATGGCTAAAACCTAAATACCCCTAATGGAGAAGTTAATGGATTCGATATTGAAAATTGACTTGATACAAGAAGAAGAAGAAGAACATTTTCTCTCACAAAATACTCACTTTTCTCTCTCTTTCAAGGTTACTCAAAGATGATCAAAAGATACCTAAACCTTAGCTACTACTTCTCTTATATAGAAAATACAAAGTAGAATACTTGCATGCAAAGACTTCCAAATTAGGTCAAATTCGTGGCTGCTGCTGTTGGTCTTCTAGATGCATTATGTCTTTATCAAAACCTAATTCTCTTGGACTTAAGTTGTAGCTTGGACCAAGATCTTCAGTTTGATAGCTCATGGGCCCAAATCAGACATCTAGATCTCCTTGTAGAGCCTTTTTAAGTTTGGACTTTAAATAAAACCCTAAATAGAAATTCCAAACTGTGGGCTTCAATAGGACCCGGTTTGGGCTGAGATTCAGACCGCCTCACTTTGATATAAAGTCAAGTCAACAGGACTGGCCGTGGGGTGCCTTCAGTAGATCCGCGGGTGCAAATATGAATTCTCATCCTTAGTGCAAATAACACATTTTTGGTTGCTTTTCTTGACTTTTGGCGGGCTTTAACACAATATTTGTATTTCGGCTCATGAAACCTACACAATAGACAAGAAAGCACTAATCAATTGATATAACACAATAATATAAGCTAAGTGCTAGACAAACAAGGTGTTATTTGGGGGATAAATATACACTTTTGAGGATTTATCATTGATATCCTGGACAACTACCTTAATCACTTTGGGCCTTACACATTTTGCATGTACCCCACTATCCGCACACCTGTTGCACCCACTATCTCTCTTCCTGCTAATGTTGCTACTGCTGCTTTATGGGTTATGAGGAATTTGTTGGGTTATGAAAAGTTGGAGTATGTCAATAACATTACTATGCATGCGGTGTATGGTACAGCTGAGAATTTTCATGCACTTGACCTATCTTCTTTGATTCTAGATGGTATCCGTAATGTGTTCATCTTGGCACATGATAAGCTAGTGTTCCCTACTGCTATCTGTAAGATTATCATTCATAGCTATCCTGAGTGGTGGGCCAGATATACTGATTGGACCCGCCTAATATCTATGGATCCAACTCATCGGTACATTAGGAGAAGTCGCCAATTAACTTGGTTGGCTAATTTTGATAATGATATTTACCCTTCTTTACACAAAGATGATGAGTTTCTGAAGTATGGCGAAGGTGGTTGGGGTGTGGTGATGGACCCACTAATTGATTGGCGTGATGAATTGGATGGCTTCCTTGGAAACGTAGAGCTTAGGATAAGATTTCCCTTTATGTTGAGTTAGTCTTTTATTTCAGCATATTTTATTTCAAGTGTGTCTTAGTATGGAATTCCTTGTAATTTCTATGTATGTGGAAATAATTTTGTGTTGGCGGGAATTTATAAAAGCGGTTTGAATTTTTAGTACATTCTTGGTAATATCTTTCTTTATCTCTTTCCTATGCTTAGTATGAGCCTTGAAGACCAGGTAAATTTTTGTTTGGGGGTGGTAAAGTATTACAACTTTTTTCGTAAAAGATTTTCAAACTTCTTTTTCCATACTTGTGTAAAAATTCAAAAATTTTGAAAAATCTAAAAATCTTTGTTACAAAGAATTTTCCAAAAAGTTAGGATAAGTACACCATCAATGATGAGTATAATGGTTGAATTCTATCTTTTTCAAGTTTAAGGACATTTATTACTTCACCAAGTAATTGAGTCTCATACTGCATTTGCATGAGCATAAACATGACATTCACTTGCATTTATGACAGATTACATGTGCAAATACAATTACACCTTGAGAAACCTGAGGAATAAGTGTGGAGACTTAACCTAGTGAGTTTTTTAGACCCATCCTTTTCTTGGAGAGTTATTACGTAGATCTGGAGTCAAAAGACTCAACCTTTCAGTCTTGTCTGTTTTTAGTCTCATATTCATTTTTTCAGTTAGCCTTGAGATGACATCAAGTGGGTGTAATATAAACTTGGGTCTTGTAGCTTATTCAAGACATGATCACCATACCAGTACTTAGAAAGGATACCAAGACATTTAGTTAAGCCATGTTTACCTTAGCCTACCCTGTGATGTTTTATCCCTTAGGTTGACTATTTTGAGCCTTTCTTGTTACTTAGCCTTTTCTTTAGCCCACCATCCATACCCAACTCCACTGTGGGAGTAATTACCCTTAGAATGTGTATATCCTTTTACCTATTGTTTTTGAAACAAGAGGATGATTGTTTCTGTGATTACAAAGAAGAAATGAGAAATACAAAGAAATCTCCAAACTAGTGAAATGAACCAAGTATTGAAAATCAAAGAGATTGAAGAATTCCAGAAAAGCCAGAATCTTCCAAAAATCAAGAAAATCAAAAGAAAAGGAAGATTCCAAAATTGGCTAGAGCTTCATTGAATTTTCCCAAAGAAGATGAAAAACAGTTCTTCCCAAGAGAAAAAAAAATTCCAAAAACTTCTCCAACTGTTGTTATTACAAATCACAAGTATTGAAGGCCCGAATGTTCCAAAAATATTTCACAAAAGCCTTTTCTATTTCTAGCCATGTCCTAAGCCCAGTTACAACCCATTACTATCTTTTGTAGATCTAAGGTGGTATGGTAAGATGTGGCGAGTAAGTGAGAAGGTACTAAGGTGAAAGACCAGATATCTCAAGCAAGGCTAACTTTTCATTCTTTGAGACTAAGTTCATTCCATTACACTAGTCCGTTCTTATTGATATATGTGAGACGTTTGTCCATCTTCTTTCCTCAGATAGAGGTAAAATAATAAACACCATCTCTGAGTGATTTTTATTTCTGAGTGTATGTCTGTGAGGCAGAAGTCAAAGCGACCTTTCCAATGGTGACTTAAGACCTGTTGTAGTATGTGTACTTGTCTGTCTTCAATGCATTTGAAACTGTTATGCTTATTTTTCATGCATTTGTAGTACGCTATCTCATATCAATGGTTTTGCAATACTTATCCATATCTTTGATATATTGAATGGATGACACCCATTTCTGAGGTAAATGGTAGAACGTCCTGTTCTTTGGATTAGTCATTGTAGTAAGTTTGTGGGTATCTTCTATCTTCTCTGAAAAACCCTCAGGAGACTATAACTCTTCCACCTGGGAAGCCCTTGTGGTTTAAAGCCTTGATACATATGGTTAATACAATCACCTTAGTTCTATTTCTCTTTTGAGTCCTTATTTCTTTTCTTCTCACATTTGCTTGAGGACAAGCAAAGTGTTGTTTGGGGATATTTGATAAGTCCTCAAAAGTGTATATTTATCTCCCGAATAACACCTTGTTTGCATAGCACTTAGCTTATATTATTGTGTTATATCTATTAATTAGTGTTTTCTTGTTATTTGTGTAGGTTTCATGAGCTGAAATGCGAATATTTTGTTAAAAGCAACCAAAAGCCAAGAAAAACAAACAAAAGGATGCTATTTGCACAAGGAGGGAGAATTGATACTTACATCCATAGAATTGCTGAGGGCACCCCGTGGACTGGTCCTATGGACTTGACTTTATGTCGAAGATGGGTGGCCCAAATCTCAACCCAATCCTAGTTATAATGAAGCCCACAAGTCAGAAAATCTATTGAAGCCTTTATTAAACCCCAATCTTAAAAATGCTCTATATGAAGATCCAGAAGTCTTTTTTGGGCCCATGAGTTGTCTATCTGAAGGTCTTGGTCTAAGCTACAACTTAGGACCAAGAGAATTAGGTTTTACTGAAGCCTTGCTGCTACTAGAAGGCCTACAGAAGCAGCTACAAATTTGACCTAACTTGGTAAACTTTGTGAGCAAAAAATATACTTTGTATTCTCTATATAAAGAGAAGTAATAGCTAGGGTTTTGTAGAGTTCATGTTTTCATAAGAAAAGTTCTTCTTTTGTATTGAACTCAATCTATTTATTCTTAATATTAATCCAATCACTTTTTATTTATGATGTATTATTTATTTACTTAATCCATGGTGTCATTATCAAGGATGAGTAGCTAAATTCCCTTTAGGGGGAATGGTTGAAGCACTCTAGATGATGCAAAAGCACCATGTTTGTTCTTAATGTTCATTGTGATTCAAAGTAGTTAATGCTTGTTTACTCTATTTTGCGACATGAAGTAAGTATGATTATTTATATGTTATTGATATCCATGTTTTAAAATACTATTGTTAGAGTATAGGGAGACCTAGCTATAATGGTTGTATAAGATTGATTAGAAATATGTGATGGAATAGCTGAGAGCTGACTATCATATATCTAGAATCAATCTCTATTATTGGACCCCTTTTGTAATTTAATTGATTAACCGAAAGGTGACGGTTTGATTATGAATTAATATATTGATTTAATTAAATTGAATAGCTGAGAGGTAATAGTTTAATTAATGATGCATATTCAATAGCATGTATAAGATAATCCCGTTTTAATTGAGTGGAATAGTTGAGAGGTGACTACTTGATTATTATAGGTATTAATGATTAATTGGAATAGCTGAGAGGAGACTAATTAATTGTTATAGATTGAACATGAAAGAATAACATGTATGTTTGCATCATTTAGTTTGTGAATACCAACTTGTGTGTACCCTAGGTAAAAAACCCGATAGGTGTCACCGATGGCTGTATAAGAAGCTAAATCGGGAGCACCTGAGCATTAGCCAGCCAAGCCTGGGCTATCAGGTAGGTCCCAACCCGGTCTCAAGGAATCCACATACGCTCTGTGGACCTTGACCCACCGGATAGTCCACGACCAAATGGTGGAGCCCCGGTTATTGTATAAGAAGTTGAACCGTGGGCTCCCATACATCGACCAAGCCCACCTCAGCCAAGTAGGCCAGGTCCGGCCCAGTAAAGTCCAACAGCGACAGAGGCTCTTCCAAAGGCTTAACACAAAAGTCCAGAGGACATGGCCAGGATGTATGCAATGAAGATTGGGCCTCCGGTCAGAGGAGTCAAGCCCAAGTCTTTGCTTTCAGGCTTGGTCAATCCAAGTCCCAACCAACTGGATAAGTCCAGCGAGATTCCAGGCTAACAGAACCCACGGTTTTAGCCTGCTGGAGAAGATAAAGGAAGACCCAGGTTGAACCAGGACCTATCAGAGGATGCCATGTGGCAGTCATCCTGGTCAAAGGAAATTCAACCAAGGAGATAAGTGCTTGGCAGCATGCAAGCTATCTCCACGAAAAACATCTTCACAGTTGAGCTACCTGAGTTCATAGAGTCAAAACCGGAGGGGTAGTTGAGCCAGCCTCCTCCGGTATACTACAAATATAGGAGTTTTAACCTCCTGAACTACGAGTCTTCCACTGAGCAACTCCATTAGAGCTTAGCGGAAGCAGAGACTTGATTCCAAGTTCATCATCTTGGATACGTAGGCAGCCTAATCCCGATCAGGTCCAGTCTCATTGTATACCCCCCCTCTTACCTCTGTCTATGCAAGGCTTTTATTGTATTTGTTTGATTAATCTATACGTATCTCGAGTTTATGGATCAAATTTTTGCACCCACACTCTTTGACGCCCACCGTGGGGCTGAATCTCCCATCAGTTCCAGAACCTTGCAAGAAATCTCGATCCAGTCATATCGGAGCTCCTGCAGCAATGGCTGGAAGTAAGAGACGTCCGACTCGTTCCAACAATGGAATGAGCCAAGTTACTAAAAGTCGGACAGAGAACCTTTCTCCTCTGTCTACGGTTCTTGAAACAACAGAGCCTGTGAATCAAGAATCAGTTCTCGGGAGTGAGGGCCACGATCAGGGCTCGTAACACTTTGAAAGTGGACAGCCGGAGGCAGAAAATTTAGTGGTGCAAATCACTAATGATCCTGGTAATCCTAATACAGTTAACCGGATCGTCAGGATACCAGCATCACAAGATCCAGAACCGTCCAGAGTAGCCGCGGCAAGAAGAGACCAGAGAACCTCTCCCTGGCAACGGGAGGAGGTTATACTGAGCAGCAGAAGGGGAAAGGCCCGGCAGCCGAGTCCCCAACTGCAAGCATCCAGCGGCTAACCAAGAAAAACGCAGAACTGAGAAGAAAAAGAAAACCAGGGCAAGAGATAGCCAGTCATCTTCGGCCCTGTCTTTGAGTCCATCTCCTCATAAGAAGATAAGGCCACGGTCGGGTAGTGACCGGAGTCTTACCCCTCATAGCCATGATACTCGTCCAGTTTGGGACAGGCTAGCACCAGGGAGAGATACGATGTTTGTCACCCCAGTTCAGAGAGATCGCCGCGGACGCGCAAGAACACTCGGGTCACGTTATGGCCGCAGGGTTACCCACAGCAGGTCCGTAGAAGAAGTCACTCCACCAGAAGGATAGTGTCGGACGAGGCACCAGAGCACTCCCCTAGCACGCCACAGTCAGAGGGGAAGGAGTCCCCAGAGGGCCCGCGCCCATCAGAGACAACCGGAGTTGAATGTGGAACAGATGAATCAACTCAAGCTATAGAAGATGATCGACCTGGCTATTTCCAACAAAGCTAACCGGGATAAATGAATCAGAAAGCTTACTCTCTCAAGGCTAGCTGTGTCACCATTGGCAGAAGAAGTCATGAGTTATATAGTCCCGGCCAGCTTCAAGCAGCCACCTTTCGAACAGTTTGACAAGACGAGTGGTTGTCTGGTTCAACATGTTATGAACTACAAAAGCACCATGGCCATCTGGGACCATGATGACAAGTTACACGCAAAGATGTTCGCTGCTTCACTCAAAGGCGAAGCACAAACATGGTATCACAATCTGCCACCCGCATCCATCCACACGTTCGTACAACTAGCTGAGTTGTTCGAAGAAAAGTACCGATTCAATGTGAAGACGAAGAAGGGAGCTGAAGTCTTGTTCTCTCTGCAGATGGACCGGAGCGAAACACTTAGGAATTTCGCCTGAAGGTTCCGAACCTTATTGTCAGAAATAGAGGACGCATTCGATAACATCGTCATTCAAGCCTTTAAGTATGCCTTGAACAGCAACCATTTAGAATTGTACCGGTCACTCGCGAGAAAGCCTCTGTCCTCTGTCTCCACCTTGCTCGAAGGTAGAAAGGTACGCTCAGGAAGAAGATGACCTGAAAGCCAGGAGGAAGAGATTTGCCGGAGGCCAAACCTCCGAGAAGCCCCAGAAGGCAAAGGAAGAGAGTACCGGCACGGATCGCAAAAAAAAAAAAGTCGCTGACAAAAACAAAGACAGGAAGGGGAAAACGCCAACCCGGCAATCAGACCGCCAAGCAGAGAAGTCGACCGGGGGCGAACGTAAAGAGATGGAATTCACCCCTCTGAGGTTCCCGATCGAGGAAGTTTTCAAGAAAATCAAGAACAGAGGGCTACTCAACAAACCTGCCCCTCTCCCGGCAGGTACAGACCGAAGCAGTCGAAGAGATAAAAACTGGAGATCGAATTGTATATGTCTGCCATGTACAGGATCCCGGTTCTTCCAAGACAGAGAGGAATAATTGCGCTCGGGAAAAGCTCTGGTGGATAGGGCATGTCCACGAGGTTGGACAGCTCAACTTCAACGAAGGGACGAACACTGAGTCCATTGTCCTCGGAGGTTTGACATTCACAGAGGAAGATGAGAGGGGCGTGCATTATCCACACAATGACGCCCTAGTCATCACAACATGGATTGGCGTCTACCGGGTCCGGCGAGTCATAGTCGACGCCGGTAGCACCTCTAGCGTCATGTTCTCGTGTGCTTACAAGACTATTGAGCTATGTAAGGGTCTCATCGAATCTGATGAGATTCCTATCTATGTGTTCAACGGGGAGCCAGCACAGTCCTCCGGGCAGGTCCACCTGCCTATCACGGTAGGGTTCAACACCGTCGGGATAGACTTCTTATTGGTCGACTCTTCCTCGTGCTACAACGTCATCTTAGGAAGGGACTAGATTCATCAGATGAAGGCCATAGTGTCCCCCTTCCACCAAAGCGTCAAATTCCCAACTCCCAACAAAATTTGCAAGAGTCAAGGGAGACCAAGGGACAACGTTCAAGTGCCATCTAGATGCTGTCAAAGGGAATCCATTTCCGAAACTAAGGGCAATACTATCTTCTTGACAAACTCTCATCAATAGCAACCAGCTCCCGGCAAGTCTGTCAAGGGGAAGCCAGACACAAAGACCGGGATATCACCAGCGGTCGACGAGTTGGAAGAAGTTATAGTGGGATTGGAGTCCCATAAGACAACTTACATCTCTTTCGGCCTACCAAGGGCTGAGAAGGATCTCATGATCACTCTGCTCCGGTAGAATCACCACGTCTTTGCAACGAGTGTCAGCGAGATTCCAGGAATCGACCCTTCGGCCGCCTCTCATAAACTGGACATTGATCCTCAGTACAAGCCGGTCAAGCAGAAACTCAGGCGAATGGCGCCAGATCGAAAGCTGGCGGTCAACGAAGAAGTCGATCGACTACTTTCAGTCAACTTCATCGAACCAGTCATCTACCCTACCTGGGTTTCCAACATTGTGGCTGTCCCAAAGAAGAACAGATCAACTACTTTCAGTCAACTTCATCAAACCACTGCTGGCTATCAAAGATTGTCCTTCATGGACGCCTACTCTGGATACAACCAGATTCCACTTCACGAAGAAGATCAAGAACATACCGCATTCATCACCGACCGGGGGCTTTACAGCTGCCGGGTGATGCCATTTGGTCTGACGAATGCCGGAGCAACATACCAGAAGCTGGTCAACACCATCTTCAACGAGCTCATAGGTCGGACCATGGAAGTCTACGTAGACGACATGGTGGTCAAAACTAAGGAGAAAGACAATCATTTGCAAGATCTACAACAGACGTTCGATATCCTGACAAGGTACAACAAGAAGCTGAATCCAACCAAATGTTCCTTTGGTGTTTCTCTGGCAAGTTCCTTGGTTTCCTCATGAGCAACCGGGGAATAGAAGCCATTCCAGATCAGATCCGGGCAGTCTTGGAGATGCCCTCCTCGAAGACAGTGAAAGAATTCTAGAGGCTAACCGGGAGGTTGAGTGAGATATGCCTCCTGGTTAGCAAGCCTTCGACGAATTCCAAAGGCTAATGCGAAATGGAATCCTACTTGTCAGCAAGCCTTCGACAAAATCAAGGCACCACAAATCGGACAACCAGTCGGCATCTATCTGGCCGCGTCTGAAATAGCAGTTAGTACGGTTATATTTGTGGAAGCACCGGAGGAGAAGCCAGTTTAATTCATCAGCAAAGTGTTGCAGGGAGCTGAGACCAGGTATTCAAAAATCGAAAAGATCGCCTTAGCCCTGGTACATGCAGCCAGGAGGCTAAAGCCATATTTCCAAGGGAGGGCAGTTAAAGTCTACACAGAGTTCCCGCTTAGAAAAGCTCTTGGAAAGCAGGAAGAATCTAATCGACTGATCGAATGGTCCAGCTACCTCAGTGCATACCACATCCGGTATGAACCCAGAACCGCGGAGAAAGGGCACGCAATAGCCTCCTTGATGGCAGACTTTCCCATCGAGGATATCCCAGTCAACGTAGATTTAGAAGAAGATGCACTTGGGGCGAACGATGCCCCCCGGTCACATGAGTCTCCAACCAAAGAAGACATCGAAGCATGGACAATTTACACTGACGGGTCCAGTAACTGTACAGGATCTGGCATAGGTTGTCTCCTGATCAACCCAGATGAACAAAAGACAGAAAAATCTGTCAGACTTGGATTCCCAGCTTCAAACAACGAAGCTGAGTATGAAGTTCTAATATATGGTCTCCAGACAACACTCCAACTGGGGGCGCGGAAAGTCAAAGTCATGACTCAGGATACAACTGCCGGAAAGCTTGGAAAAAACTGGGAAGGTCCTTACATCCACAGAACTCTGTCCGACGATCTCTTCTCCAGACCCTGGAATGCTTTCCACCTCAAGAAATTCTATAAGTAATGTACTCTATTTGATGATTTCAATAAAAGGTTCTTTCTTGCAAGAATTCGAGTACTTTGTATTATTTACTGCTGAAAATCATAAGTACAAGATCAGGTCTCCACCAAGGTCCAGGATGCCCGGACCTAGCTTCCGATCCTGGTTAAGCCCTAAATGCAGAGTTATGCTTCTTTTAGGCCCAAGACGTCTGGACCTAGCTTCCGGTCTTGGAAATCAAGGATGTTAGGGATCAAACCCCATCCAACCCAGGATGCCCGGACTTAGCTTCCGATCCTGGCTAAGTCCTAAATGCAGAGTTATGCTCCTTTTAGGCCCAAGACGCCCGGATCTAGCTTCCGATCTTGGAAATCAAGAATGTCAGGGATCAAACCCCATCCAACCCAGGATACCCGGACCCAGCTTCCGATCCTGGCTAAGTCCTAAATGTAGAGTTATTCTCCTTTTAGGCCCAAGACGTCCGGACCTAGCTTCCGATCCTGGCTAAGTCCTAAATGCAGAGTTATGCTCTTTTTAGGCCCAAGGCACCAGGACCTACCTTCCAGTCTTGGAAATCAAGGATGTCAGGGATCAAACCCCATCCAACTGAGGATTCCTGGACCTAGCTTTTGATCCTGGCTAAGTCTTAAATGTAGAGTTACGCTCCATTTAGGCCCAAGACACCTGGACCTAGCTTCCGGTCTTGAAAACCAGTTTTAAGAGCGAGGCTATTCATTCTTAAAGACCGGGGCAGTTAGGCAAGCTAGCCTGCCCCCGGGTGAAAACATGCAATACAGGGACGAATCCCCTTTCAGCATCAAACAATGGATCCCCATGAAGTCAACGAGAAAAAGAACTGTTATCGTCCCAAGGAAAACTCCTTAGAACGATAAGGGGGCGAGGGAGATAGACAGTTGTAATAAATGCTGTAAACAAGGTAAATATATCTAACAAGTATTTTTTGCACAACAGAATTTTTATTTCTTTTTCAGAAAATAGATGTACAAGAGGAAATCCCCCGGCAATCGGACCAGGAACCTTTCTACAAAAGCCTAATGGAGCTAAGGCTGAAAAAAAGGGTCGGGGCCATCACCGCCCTTCTTCGCCTTCTCCTTCTCCAGCTGGTCGTGGACCTGCTGGTAGGCAGCCTTCGCCAGCCAGAGCTCTTCAGCGGCCCGGTCATACGCTACCTTCTTGAGGGAGAGACGCCGGTCCAGCTCCAGCTTCTCTCGGGTCAGCTTCCCGCAGGTGGCCTCCAGCTCCGCCAAGGAAGTCTTGGCATCCTCCTCTCTCTGAAGAGCATCGGTCCATGATAAGTCCTCAAAAGTGTATATTTATCCCCCGAATAATACCTTTTGTCTAACACTTAGCTTATATTATTGTGTTATATCTATTGATTAGTGCTTTCTTGTCTTTTGTGTAGGTTTTATGAGCCGAAATGCGAATATTATGTTAAAGCCCGCAAAAAGTTAAGAAAAGCAAGCAAAAATGTGTTATTTGCACAAGAGGAGGAGAATTAATATTTGCACCCACAGATTTGCTGAGGGAACCCCACGGTCAAACCAGTTGACTTGACTTTATGTCAAAGTGGGGTGGTCCGAATCTCAGCCCAAACCGGGTCCTATTGAATCCCACAAGTCAGAATTTCTATTTTAGACCTTATTTAAAATCCAAACTTAAAAAGGCTCTACAAGGAGATCCAGAAGTCTGATTTGCGCCCATGAGCTATCAAAATGAAGGTCTTGGTCCAAGCTACAACTTAAGCACAAGAGAATTAGGTTTTGCTAAAAACCTAATGCCTCTAGAAGACCAACAGCAGCAGCTACGAATTTGACCTAATTTGGAAGTCTTTGCATGCAAGTATTCTACTTTGTATCTATATTATAACCAACACTTATAAACTTGGTAAAAAGACAAACAAGGGTCAAGATTTGCACATGAGATTATAGAGATTGGGTTTTAATGAGATTATAGAGATTGGGTTATTTAACCCGTGTAATACACGGGTGTTATTTTATATGTAAGTTTTACATGTTATAATTTGATTTTGATTTTTGTTATTGAAATTGATTGAAAGTAGAATTTTATTACGAATATGTATATTTATTTTCTAATTCCTCCATAAAATTATTGTTGTCCTGATTTAATGGTTTTATTTTTAAGTTTTAGATCAAATTAATTTAAATTGTATTCTAATTTTATGTGTAGTCATCAAAGATGTAATATGAAATAATAAATAATAATAATAATAATAATAATAATAATAATAATAATAATAATAAATTACTATTATTTTATAATGTTTTTTGAGGATTTATTTACTGTATTTGTTTACCTATATAATTTTTTTAACAATTTAAATAATATAAATTGACATTTTTAATTTGGAGTGTAAATTATATTTCCAAGCTCACAATCCAAATTCTTGACATTATTTTGGTTATGTTACTATATTTTTATTTTTTTTAACAAAAGATTTAATTTTAACTTTTGATAAAATACCAATATTTTGGATAAAATGTTCAATTAATTTGGTTTATAAACATATTGATTTAACAAAGTTATAGTGTTTACTTCTTTTGATTTTTGAACATATTTTGGATAAATTTTAGTTATGTGATTTTAATAAATAATCTTTTATTTTTGGTTTAACAAAATTCTCTTCAATTAAAGCATCAGTTTTTTCATATGGATTAACTTTAGATGTTTACAAATTAGTGTTTATCTTATATTGGTTAACTTTAAATATTTAATTTAGAGTAAAATTACTTAAATAGACTTACTAATTAACTATTGCGTAACAGTTCTAAAATGACCTTTCAATTCTAAATTTTAATCAAATTCTTTTCAATTAGAGCATCAATTTTTTTATAATTTAAAGAGAGAATATTTTCTTAAGGGTATGCCTAACTTTAATAGAGAGTATAGATTCTATCATACAACTCTATCTGTTTCATATACGTTTCTCCCTGTTATCAATCAGTGCTAGCTTATCATCAAACCTCTATCACCTCTCTACTCTCATATTTTCATCAATGAACACTTTGTTTTTTCTCTCTTTTTCAACAAAGAAAAATTTGAAATTCAAGTTTTTTTGTGCTTAATTTTTTTTTTCAGTATCTATAGCCGCAAAGTCAATTATACAAATAATACATACAACCCATCCTTAAACCTGGACTATATGAGCTTTATACAATTAATTAATATTTCTATTTTTAATTTGATATTTGACTAACGATTCTATTAGTTATTTCAACCTAATACTATCGTTGTTGCTTTCATGTCAATGCTTCAAATTTTATTTATAAGTGAATAGTTTTAATTTCATCTGTACATTTCCAGAAAAATCAAAATTTTCGCAAACAACAAATTTTGTTTTATGGATATAATGGTGTGTTGAGGTGATAGCAAAGACTATCGCTAATGTAAGTACTTACTTTTCAACAATATTTTTTGTGTTGAATTGCTGGAAATTCAAGGACCAAACTATTGTGGAACTGGATGTTTCCATCGAAGAAAAGCTACTATGGATTATCACCTAACAAAGCCAAGTTTCAATTTTAAAATCATGTCTTCACCAATGGTAAATGTTTATTGATTACTTAGATATATTTTTTCTTTATATGCAAATGGTTGAATGAATGTCGTAACTTTTTTGTTGCGGCCACACAAAATCAGGAAGTAATAAAACCGATATTTAGGAATTCAAAGGAGCTTATGAGATCAACAGAACAACTATTCTGAATGATAAATGAACCATCAGATTCACCAAACAATCTTTCAAGCTCTTTGAAAGCGGCCTTGAAAATTTCTAATAAACAATGAAGCACAAAGGTCAGCCAGTTCAGTTTTGCCCATAGTATAAATAGTCTTTCACAACCTCTACAAAGTTTTATCAGAATATGATTAATTGAATACTTTGAGTGCCACAGGTTGGTTGGGTCTGGATGCAAAGACGTTCTTATAGGATAAAGAATTCATGCAAAGGGTTGGTTGACAAATTTTTGCACGCCAGACACATTTTCATTCTTAGGTTGTGCGATGTCTGCAAGGCCTATCATTAATATTCAAACTGGCCTTCTGGAAAAAAACATTCATAAAAAAATAAACAATTTTCGTCAGCGTGTTTGGTGATTTGTGGTTTAGGCAATGTTTGGTTACACTTAAATTTGTATTTTGGGCCTTGGATACATTCATGAATTAATCTACTGCATCTTACCAGCCTATTTTATCCCCAACAACACATAATTCTTGCCCAAGGTTAATTGTGCATGATAACTTCTATTAAACTAATTTTAGGGCAAATATGTGTACATTTAATAAGCAAGAATTTCACCTGAACATTGTATCTAATTAAAGGCCTCACTGGTTGTTCATCTTAACTGCATAATTATTAGTTTTAATTTTTTAAATTTATTATTTTCTAAGCGACATTAAATTATTAGTCTATTATACTACTACCAGACCTCAGAAACTTTCGAGTTCCAATATTTGACATGATCCTACATCCTTTAAGTGTTCTCTCTCTCTCTCTCTCTCTCTCTCTCTCTCTCTCTCTCTCTCTCTCTCATAAGAATTGCAAATTTTTTAAGAATTTGGATGCACCAAAATTATTCTCTCATAAGAATCAGTAGTCAATTGCAAAAGTATTTATTTAATCCTTTGGGAAGACGAGCATCAAAGGAACTAGCTAACTGAGATTATTTTTGAATTTAGTGTCTACAAATTTTACTTTGTTGTTTATACAATTTAATTAAAGAACACCTCTATTTTACTATCACTTTACTATAAGTCCCAGAATTATCGGACATTTGGCTTGATTACTATCATTTTGTTTTTTAATTAAAGATTATATTTCAGCGTATGTAGCAAGGGGTGGGTGGTACTGACGTACTGTCAAAAAAATCCAAGAAATTGTGTGGCATTGTTCTGAAAGTTCATAGGATCAGAAAATATACCGGTTTAAGGGATGCATACTAAATTATGACAGAATGATTGTATCCTTCAAGATGATTGGGTGGTAAAAGTATATTCTACAGATAGATCTGATATAGAAATAATACTGTAGAGCAAATTGTGTTGTAGGGAAGAACGAATGATTGGACGGGCATGACGTAAACAGTTTACTGAAGTTGGTTTACGGTTGTTGTTTTCCTTTGTATTCTGCAGTCATTGGGTCATATCTGATGGTGCGTTAGTCATGCTGACCAAGAACTGCATCATGCTTTGATGAGATTAATATTATACGTACCATCAGTGTAAAGTTGAGACTGATGACAATTATAGATAGGTGCTTCTGAGTTTGTAGATATATGATTATACTCCTTAATATAAGTGACAATAAACATCTTTAGCACAAAATTTGTAAGAGTAAAGTTAAATCCGTGCTTCATGGGTTTATGCTACAATGGTATTATGATGATTCAGAAGAAGCCTAAAAGTAGACAAAGTAGCAGTCTAAGACTATATATGTTGAATGCATACATGTACAACAATAAATAAACCAAAAGAATAACCTAACTGAGCAACCAAAGCAAGTAGGTACTAAATATCTCGCACATAGTGGAAATTATGATGGAGATTTGGAATAACAGAAACATGGCATTAGAACCTTGAATTCAACTTCGTCAGAATGACGAATACCAATTTTAATTTTGTTGTGCAATATGAAGATAGTTTATTGGAAACACAATCATTTCAGTTAGGCTTCTAACCATGCTTTAGGAAATTACAGAAGGCGGGACTGAAAAATATACAAGGAATCCAATAGGGTGGTTGACACCTTGCAAAGAATGATATCCATAAACCTCTTCTTATTCGAACTTTTAGATCATTAAACCATGATATGAGGACTATTCTATCGTACAATGTGACGAGGGTTGCTTGACGAAGTTGATCAACCTTCATATATGGAAAATGACATAAGGACTATTCTATCAAACAGTTGTACACGCCATACTTGGAGGCATATTTTCCAGATTTTCCAAAGAAGATAACACCTACACATTCTTTCATTAATTATGGCATAGGAAATGACCTTAAAAAATGCATCCAGAAAATGGAATGACTATGCAAATATCACAATAAGACGTTGCAAATGGTGTAAAGGTAGGTTCATCATCAAAAGAAGGCGATCCACATATATCCTATGCTATGGTTTAGGGTCAAATGCTCAACTCAGGGATTTTCTTGACAAAAAATGAAGTCCAAAAATGCTCTAACAACTATTTTCAAGAAAGAATGAAATATGTGAAACTAATAGAAAAGATTCGTGCAGCTGCAATTGAAAATATCAATTTAGAAGACAGAAGCCACGAAGATGAAGCTATAGAAATTTAATATATTTTTTATTTTATTTTTGTTAAATTTATTTCTATCTACAACAAATAATAGTATAGAATTTATTTTTCAGTAACAAAAAGGTTTAATTATCTCTATGATTTACATATAGAGGACTTTGCAAATTATATTAGAGCAATCACAATTTTTTGGCATTTATTATCATTGAGTTACTCAATACAAGTATAAAAATAAATTCAAATTAACTATTTTAATCAATTTAACTATCAATTATCTAATTTAATCATTTAGATTTTAAATTTGTGTCCAAATATAAAAATTAGTAATTTAAATATAATTAAAAATAAGCGTCCCAGAGGGACGGGTCATACCTAGTTTTCTATATAAGAGAAATAGTAGCTAAGGTTTGGGTATCTTTTAGAATCACATATTTTAGATCTAGAGTTTTTCATAGAGAGAGGAAAGAGAATATTTGTGAGAGAAAGTTCATCTTCTTCTTCTTTGTATCAAACTCAATTCATATCAATCAAATCAAATCACTTTTCTTTATGATTTTTGTTATTTATTTACTTATTCCATGGTGTCATCATCAAGGATGAGTAGCTAAATCTCCTTAGGGGATGGTTGAAGCACCATGTTTGTTCTTATTGTTCATTGTGATTCAAAGTTCTTAACGCTTATTTACTTCTAATTCACGATATGAGGTAAGTATGATTATTTGCATGTTATTGTTTTCCATGTTGTTAAAATACTATTGTTAGTGTTTAAGGAGACCTAGCTTTAATGATTTTATTTATATTGATTAAAGATGTGTAGTGAAATAGCTGAGAGGTGATTATTACATGTCTAAAGTTGATATCTTTTATTGGAACCCTTTTGTAATTAAGTCAAATAGCTGAGAGGTGACGGTTTGATTAATAAGACATATTCAATAGCATGCATAAGAGAATCCCGTTTTAGTTGCGTGGAATAGCTGAGAGGTGACTACTTGATTATTATAGGTATTAATGATTAGTTGGAATAATCACGAGGTGACTAATTAATTATTATAGATTGAACATGAAGGAACGACATGTTATGTTTGCATGATTTAGTTTGTGGATACCGATTCTCCCCCTTTGTGATCATATATCTTCTTTACATCTCTACCATATTCTTAAGTTAGGGTTTACTTATTATTATTGTCTATAGGAAGTTATTATTTTCTATTGTGTTTGAGCTACGATCTCCCCCTCTGAGGTGGGTACGAACCTTGCTTGTTACTTGTCTACTTTGATATCCAATTTATACAGGCATAAGAAGGAACTTCAAGTTAAAAATACAATCTTTTGTTTAGTGTAGCCAAAACTATACTATCAAAATGGCGTTGTTGCCGCTCTAAGGAACGGAGTTCATTCAAACACAATCGAGAATAGTAGTTTCGGGACATCATCCCACTTCTATCCCTCCCACCCTTCTATTATTGCAAAAAACAATCGACCCTGAAAAAGTTGATTGGTCTCTGTAAAAACCCCATTTATATTATAAGTTTTTATTCTTTAAATTTTATTGGATTATGAAATATTGCATACATGTATTTAAGGGTTTAGAGTTAATTTTCTATTAAGTTGAAGGATGATATATTAATTATTAAAAAAAAGAAGTAGATGGAATTGGGTTGGGTAGCAAATTCATTTATGGTCCAAAAATAAAGCCCATTAACTTTTCCATATTATTTATATTAAAATCTTAGGGTTTTCATTCATTTTTTTTACAACACAATATTTGGGAGAAGAAGAAAAAGAATTAGAAGAAAGCAAGAAGAAGATTTGGATTTTTATGCTTATACAAGTGAGTAAACGATTTTTATGCTTATACAAAAACAAGATTTGGATTTTTCTACTTATGTTTCTGTAATTCCAGATTTTTTACTCATCTTTGTAAAATCTTAGAAATTCGTTTGAAAAGATTTTTAATTGATTCCAAAATCCCTAGACACTAGATTGAAGGGTCTTCATTCTATTAGTTAATACCAATTTATGAAAGTTATTTTAATTTGGTGAAAAACGAGCTGCAAGTACGACAACCGTTGCAGTTTTTGGTTTCTCTACCGTTTGGGTATCGCAAGGTTTTGAAGCCTCTAGACTTATTAATATTTATTGAAAACTTTATGGTAGTTAGAATACTCAATGTATAACAACATAAATAAATTTCGGAATTTACTGTTGGGTAATTAATTCTGAATAATTTGTTCAACGCAGTTATTTTCAGATATCCAGTATAATTTTACTGCTACTTTTCTGTTTGCGTGGCTGTCATAGAAAAATTATAGAAGACTCGTTACTTAATATATCTTGATGAATTTACTTGTTTTATGAAATAGACATTCTGAACTATAATATCTATGTTTAGAAATACTTTAAATTATTATGAGGCTAATATGGTGAAAAATGGCCAGGAATTCTGACGTAGATTTTTGGGATTTCTTTCTGGAATTTGGTAGGATTGAGTAAAACAATTGTTTAATTATTTTCTATATATCGAAACGATTCCATATTTTTATTCCAAGTAATATTTTCATAGTAAAATGTTGTATTCGAAATTTATGAGATTTGAGCAATTATTTTTAGATGTGTGAATTTTGAAAGATGAATGTTATTGTTTGGCAGATTTATGTAAAGAGTTTCTTTTTAGTATATATGTTTTCTTTTGGGTTTGTCCTTTTGTTTGATTGTCAACTTGAAATAGAGATGTACTAAAAGTATTCTAAATATTGAAGTGGATTAGTATATAATGACATGTTACTTGATTAATTATGTTTAAAGTAACTTGGAAAGTTATATTGATAAACGCCTAGAAATGGTTCCATACCAATGGATGGTATATGAATAGAAACGAAATGAATACGGAACTTGGGATTTAATTATGGAATGATTTGGAATGGTTTGATACCATGGACCGTATATATTCAATTTGGAAAATAAGAACGGAATACAAAATGGACTTGGAATTTGATTGTTTTACAAGGGTTGTGTGATTGCTTGATTAGTTTAGTTGTTTTGGTAGTCGCCCAAGCATTAGTACATTTGCCGCACCTCTGGAATTAGGTTAAAGAAACTACTTATCACCCTAGACGACTTAGCCTGTGGGTTGACACTTAGAATATATTTTGGGTATTTCCTAGATGGCTTAGCCTGCGGAACTGACCTTACAGACCTTTATAGCCTTCGGGGTTGGTCTGGGCGCCACATTAGAAAGCTCAAGGGAGCTATTAGAGATCATGAGTTTGGCATACGTCGAGGCTAGCCAAAGCTTGCAGGTGAGCACCCACTTGGGTTTTGGTTTCTGCGTAGAGGTTCTTAACCATGGTCAAGGCACACTCGTGCAGTGTGGGTATGGCAAATGTGTGGAGTGCATCCTGTGGGAGGTGTACTAGTGGTTGGGCATATGTTGTGATTTTTATGATTGTTAAACCCGAGCGCCGGCTAGAGGCCAGGACGTGGTTTTGTGATTTTGGATTCGTTGTTTGGTAGTGTGCTAAGGCTTATGGTATTGTAGTGCTTGGTGTTAATCAATGATATGGGTAAATTTTATATACTTTGATTATGAACCGGAGGTAACTATGATTATATGGAAGAACTGCGATGTTTTATTTATTATGGGAATTAATGGTCATCATTGGACCTGTCATTTTAGTAGATTGCAAACTATGAAGAGTTTTCAAGAGTTATTATTAATAGTTTGAATAAACGGAATGTATTTTAAGGTTGGTAAAAAATATTAGATGATACGTAACGTGTATGTGATTTGGTTTATTTTATTATATATTTTTATTATGTATTAACTTCATTTTGCAGGTTGATAGGTCAACTAATTCATTTTGTGCAGGTGGATAGGCTTATCCTTAAAGACAGTTGCTGCTTAGGTAATATATTTGTATTATTGATCAATTAAAATCGTAAATAGATAAATTAGAATTGAATAATGTGATTAAGCATGTGATTATATAATGGATAAAGAGTTTAAATATAATGGAATTGATATGGTTTTTGGCGTATGCTTATTGTCTTAGCATGGAAGAATTGTTCTTGAAGGTTAATTATGTTGTTAGTCATATGTTGGAACTATATATTTATTATGTTATTTTCTGGGAGTAGATTTCCCCCTTGTTTACTCATACCAGCTTTTATGCTGACCCATGTTGCTTTGTTTTGCACGTGGGTGTGTTCCATTTGGAATTTCATTTGGAATGCAGAAAGGAGAGGTTAGAGCTATGGAGCTGTGACAGACCGCTTGTTGGGACCGGTAGAGATCTTTAGATGTATAAAGGATGTATTTTATTTTAAAGTAGTATTCATGTATTTTGTTGGCGTAAGTTATTTTGTATAATAGGATGAAATCAGGTGTACTTTTATCGTTTGGATTTTTTTTTCTTCACTGTATTTTATTTAAGATTTTTGTTGGATCTGGTTTTTGAGTTAGAAATTGTTGCGGCTTGGGTTATTTAATTTTTTTAAAATTCGGATCGTGACAGTCTCGTAGAGTCAGTGATGCATTATGGGCCTATCAAACTGCTTTCAAAACTCCCATAGACATGTCTCCCTTTCGTCTTGTATTTGGAAAACCCTGTTACCTACCTGTAGAACTTGAGCACCGAATTTTTTTGGCAATGACAAAGCTCAACTTTAATCTCGACCAGGCAGGTAAGAGGAAAAAACTCCAGCTTTCTGAGCTTGGGGAACTTCGGAATGAGGCTTATGATCTTTCCAGGTCCTATAAAGCTAATATGAAAAAACTACATGATCGTCAGATCTTACGTAGAGATTTTCAAATTGGGGACAAAGTTTTACTGTACAACTCTAGGTTGCATTTATTTCCTGGTAAACTACAGTCTCGTTGGTCGGGTCCCTTTGTTGTGTCTGCAGTGACTCCCTTTGGTGCTATCACTTGTCTAAACCCTGCAGACAATTCTGAATTTCAAGTCAATGGTCAACGTCTTAAGCATTTCCATGAATTAAGGTCCCCTGAAGTTGAAAAAACCCTATTAGAGGACCCTACCTATTTAGACTGACCCTTGACCTGCTGGTATCCGGACCCTCTCTTACTCTATTCTGTTGTCTCCTTTCGAGAGGTGTGGTTGAAAGTGTCGGGGCCATAGTCCACGAACTCTTACTGGCTGAGTATAATTGATCCAGTCCACGTTTTTCTCTTGAGCGTCATCACCAAACAGACCTGTTTCCCGCTCTGTTTGGGGGTGGGGAAGTCATTTCCCATCTGCTTTCAAGTCTCGAGTATCTGACTTTAAAAGACTCTTTGTTGTATATTAGACATCAGGATTTCACGCATTCCATTCTAGCGTTTTGTCTCTCATGTACCTTTGTTTAGAGTAGTGTTTACCTAGGGAGTGAATCCTGGTTGTCCACCTGTCTGGCTGAAGACGTTAAACTTAGCGTTCCTGGGAGGCAACCCTATGTATCTTGTAAACCCGATCGTGCTTTAGTGCTTCTTATTAGTTGTCGGGTTTAGTGGTTTTTAGGCTAATAAACTATCTCTTGGATCCGTGTGTTAGTTCTGTTTAGGGGTGGACACAGCCCACCACTCTCTGTTGCGGTTCCTTGGTTAAATAATTATTACAGGCAAATTTGAATTTATTTCAATTTTTGTGATATAATAATTATTGCTTGATTTTTAGGATTTTATTTTGACGCCTTTGTGGTACATATATTCTTAACAATATATTTATACATTATCACGGAATTTTCAAAATTAAATTTGAATTATTTCGTGCCCTACACGCTTTCTGGGGGTAAAACTGTCATTTGTACTAATTCCGGTAGTGGGGGAAACGTCTAGGGGAAGTCTCTTCTCTATATATACTCTCGTGTGTCTTTAGAAAGTCACAAGTCATTTTCAAAATCAACATTGGTCAAACCAAGTCAACATTGGTCAAACCAGTCAATAGAAGTCTTCATCCCTTCCAGAACTCGAGTCGAGTTCTAGCTCATTCCAATCTCGACTCGAGAATCGAGGCAAACTCGATTTCTCTCAACTCCGATCTCCCTTGTCTGTGGTCCAAATTCAATAATTCTTGCGGGGTTTTGTTCCTTGTTCAATTCTCTTCATTTCTATACCAGAATATTCAAGAATCATGCCTCCCAGAGTGAGATCGAGAGTGATTATCTGTGAGCGCGATTATTCTCGTCTCTTCGACGATAATCGTTTTGGGAGTGTCTTTCTAGAGAGAATTCACGCCCGAGGTTGGGATGTACTCCTCTCCTCTGATTACGAGCCATTTGATCCTCAAATGGTTTGTCGATTTTACGAGTCGATGGAGTTGATCGATGACGGTGTGTATGTCAACTGGGATCTGACCCATCGCTACTTGCTCACACCTGAGACTGTATCCTTAGTCACGACGCTCGAGCTTGACGAGGCTCCTCCGCAACAGGAGGCTGCGCTGGTGACTGTGGGTACAAATATTTGAATAACAAACTCGAGATATGTATATATTGATCGTACAGTTACAATGAAAGCCTTGTCAGGGATTGGATGGGGGGTATACAGTGAGACTGGACCTGATCGGGATCAGGCTGCCTACGTATCCAAGATGATGAACTTGGAATCAAGTCTCTGCTTCCACTAAGCTCTAATGGAGTTGCTCAGTGAAAGACTCGTAGTTCAGGAGGTTTAGAACTCCTGTATTTGTAGTTCAGGAGGTTTAGAACCCCTTTGACCAGGATGACTGCCACGTGGCATCCTCTGATAGGTCATGGTTCAACCTGGGTTTCCTTTATCTTCTCCAGCGGGCTAAAACCAAGGGTTCTGTTGGCCTAGAATCTCGCTGGACTTATCTAGTTGGTTGGGACTTGGTTTGACCAAGCCTGAAAGCAAAGACTTGGGCTTGACTCCTCTGATCGGAGGCCCAATCTACACTGCATACTCCCTGGCCAGGTCCTCTGGACTTCTGTGTTAAGCCTTTGGATGAGCCCCTGTCGCTGCTGGACCTTACTGGGCTGGACCTGGGCTACTTGACTGAGGTGGACCCGGTTCATGTATGGGAGCCCACGGTTCAACTTCTAATACAGTACCCGGGGCTCCACCCATTGATAGTGGACTATTCGGTGAGCCAAGGTCCACAGAGCGTATGTGGATCTCTTGAAACTGGGTTGGGCCCAACCCGATAGCCCAGGCTTGGCTGGCTACTGCTCAGGTGCTCCCGGTTTAGCTTCTTATACAGTCTTCGGTGACACCTGTCGGGTTTTTTTACCTAGGGTACACACATCGCCCCCTATTTGTCAAGTAGAAAATCTGCTTGGGAAAGATCTTAGCAATATCTTCCCCGGCTGTTGAGATTCGGAGGATTCCTTCTTTAACACGCTTATTGATGACGATTCTGTATCCCTTGGATCAAGGTTTAGGGTTTCTTTCTTCCTTTATAAATAGGGAGATGGAGGTGTAGAAGGATGTCCAATTCTCTCTCTCCGTTCCCTGTTTGTTGTTGGCGCTGTTGTTGTTGTTGTTGTTGAAGCTTCTTCTGCTGAAGAATGGCTGATGACCGGAGTACCATCCAGAAGTATACTGTGGATATGCGGGAGAAAATGACTATAGAGATCGAAGACCGGGATCGCCGTATAGAGCTAATGACAAACGCCTGTTGGAAGACATTCATCAGGCGCACTTGAGCTTGTTTGCCTTGAACGACCAGCTTGCTGACAAAAGCCGGAGGCTTGAGGCTACTACCCAACGGATCCGGGTTCTCCAGAGCAAACTGACCACCCCATATGTACTGTTGGAGAAGCTGGGGTATCATCCGGTCAAGGAAGAAAAGAACCCTTGACCTGTATTCTCCCGACTTCCTTCACTATGTAGGGGAGTAGTGCCCCTGATTCTAGATTTTTATTTATCGAAAATCCCGTTTTCCATGAACAGTGCTTCTGTATGTCTTGTCTCGATCTTGGCAGGTTGACTGTCGGTCCATGGGAGATCGTTGCTTCTCGGGAAACAACTGGGTTGTGGCCCGACCCTTTTTAACCTTAGTGTAGCTAAATAAGGAGGAGTTTAGTCTTGCTGAGTTATTCCTCTTTCTTCTTCTTCCTTTGCTCATCTTCCATGGAGGCTATTCATTCTGGTCCTAGTTCCGTCGGTGACAATCGGGAACAATACCGGGCACATTCTTCTATTCTGAGATTGTTGTCGTGGTGGGGGATCCCGCCCGGTCAGATGCACGTGTCCTTCTGGATAATCGTGCGCCGGATTGGGCTGATAGCTCTCCACTTCGAGATTCCATTTGGCCCAATCGAGCTGTTCATGCTCATGAAGTCGGTCGCCCGGGAGGCCAAGGAACGCTGCTTCTACGCCATCTCTTGGCGTACTGCCGGAGGTTATCTGGACTTCCCAACCATTATGGGAATTGGTTTGAGCCCTGATACCGGGTGTCTGGGTGGTCGTCTGACCACAGCATACCGGTGCCGCAAGACTTCATAGGTAAGCATGCGCCTGACCTTTCTTTCATTTTTACCCTTATGTTTTGCATGTGTGTGTTTGCAGGGAAACGTCAGCTTCAGGTATCTCCGCCAGCGGGGGTGGATTCCTCTGCTGCTGAGGGGAACATCGAGCGTTTCTTCCGTCTGCCCGCATACCTGCGGGACTTGACACTCCCTGACCAGATCGAAATAAATATCCGCTACCCGGCGAGGCTTGCACTGCCGGCTCCTACGCGGGTTGTGGAGGAAGAGTCCAGTTCTGGTGAGGGTGCTGCCACTGCAGAGAGCACGGCATCTAGTGCTTAGAGGGAGCCTTCGATTGACAGTGAGGTTGTTGATCTGCGGGGGGAGATGGATGACTGGCCCGATGAGGTTCTTCCAGTCGGGGGAAGATCTCCTCCTGGCGAGTCGATGCCGGACGTTCTGCTGGATGTCATCCCAGTTGTCGGGGATGTTCAGGTCAGTGATGCTAGCTCTGCTTGTCATTCAAACCCTCCCTTGGGTCGCCAGAGGAGGCCACATGTCTTTTATAGTTCATCTGACTCCTCCGGTGATCCAAGTCTGATGACGAGGGACAACGGGCTCTTTCTTTCCCGTGGGTCTGGCGAATCAGCTACTGAAGGATTCTTTCCTACCCCGGTGCAGGTACATGCTGAGGTGGACAACCTGGCCCAGCCGGAGATGGTGGGAGGTGTGTCCGAGGAAACCGTGGTCGCCTTAGCTGCAGAAGAAGGCGTGCCAGCTGTGGTGTCGGGGGGTCCGTTGGATGAAGTGGACGCCCCAACCTCCTTCTGTTGAAGTTGTTTCTGTGCAGTCCCCTGTCCTGGTTGACCCGAGGGGCAAGGCTTTGATAGATGAGTCTGCCCGGGGCTCGAAGAGAGCTGTTTCTGCCTCCCCTGCTGACCAGGGGGAGGCTGTGCGCCCGAGAAGCGAGGATGCCATCCCTCGGGTGTTGAGGGGACTGGTGATGGGGACTACCCGGATTGGTAGTCGCTCTCAGGTCCTTGTTGAAGATGCTCTGGTTGTTGAGGACGTCTAGGCTGAGATGGGGTTCATCGTGCCGGGCACTGCTGCTGATGAAGCCCCGACTTATGGGTGGGGTGACCAGGTCCCATATACTGACCTGCCCACCGGCCCCACTGTGCAACTCGGCCCTGAATCGGGCGAGTACCTGCCTGAGGCCACTCCATTGTTCTCGCTGCCAGCGTTCACCATTCATCCGGCATTTTTTAGCGGTGAGCCGATGTCAATTGGGGATTCCGACATCATAAACCTCCACACTGCTTTTGACTATATCTTCCAGAACCTGCTTCCGGAGGACCAGTCATACTACAACACCCTTTCCCGCGATAGGGTGATGAGGGTGGCTGCCCAGAATCTCATCGTGGTAAGATTCCTTGACTTGATTTCTGGCTTTTGACTTGTTGATGTCTATATGTTTGTTTCTGATCTTTGTTTCTCTTTCTGTCAGACACAAGCTGCCATGGCCCAGGTCTTTGAGCTGAGTGTCAGACCCCGTCCTTCTGCCTTAGAGGATCTGGAGCGCCTGCGAGCTGAGAATCATCAGCTCGAGAAAGATCTGGCGGCGGCCAACAGTGACCGGTGGTCTCTGGAGGAGGACAAGCGGTCCATGGCTACAGACTACCATAACCTGGACTTCACTCTGACCGCTGCTCTCCAGAGCGAGGAAGATGCCAAGACTTCCTTGGCAGAATTGTAGGCTACTTGCGGGAAGCTGACCCGAGAGAAGCCGGAGCTGGACCGGCGTCTCATCCTCAAGGAGGCGGCGTACGACCGGGCTACTGAAGAGCTCTGGTTGGCGAAGGCTGCCTATCAGCAGATCCTCGATCAGCTGGAGAAGGAGAAGACGAAGAAGGGCGGTAATGGCCCCGATCCTTCTTCTCAACCCTAGCTCTTTTTGATTTTGTAGAAAGGTTCATGTCCCGTTTGTCGGGGGACTTCCTCTTGTACATGTTCTTTTCTGAAAAAAGAAAATAAAAATAATATTTTGGTAGTGCAAAAACATCTTGTTAGATATCTTTACCTTGTTTACAGCGTTTATTACAACTGACTATCTCCCTCGCCCCTTTATCGTTTTAAGGAGTTTTCCTTGGGGCGATATTAGTTCTTTTTCTTACTGACTCCATGGCGATTCAGGGGGTTTGTCCCTGTGCTGCATGCTTTGACCGGGGGAAGGCTAGCTCGCCTAACGGTTTTTAAGAGTGGATAGCCTCGCTCTTAAGATAATTTCCAAGACCGGAAGCTAGGTCCAGGCATCTCGGGCCTAAAAGGAGTGTAGTTCCGCATTCAGGACTTAGCCAGGATCGGAAGCTAGGTCCGGGCATCCGAGGTTGGATGGGGGTTTGACCCCTGACATCCCTGGTTCCTAGACTGGAAGCTAGATGGGGCATAACTCTGCATTTAGGACTTAGCCAGGATCGGAAGCTAGGTCTGAGCATCCTGGGTTGGATGGGGGTTTGATCCCTGACATCCCGGGTTCCAAGACCGGAATCTAGGTCCGGGTGTCTTCGACCTAAAAGCAGCATAACTCTGCATTTAGAACTTAGCCAATATCGGAAGCTAGGTCCGGGCATCATGGGTTGGATGGGGTTTGATCCCTGACATCCCTGGTTCCAAGACCGGAAGCTAGGTCCGGGTGTCTTGGGCCTAAAAGAAGCATAACTCTGCATTTAAGACTTAGCCGTGATCAGAAGCTAGGTCTGGGCATCCTGGGTTGGATGGGAGTTTGATCCCTGACATCCCTGGTTCCAAGACCGGAAGCTAGGTCCGGGTGTCTTGGGCCTAAAAGGAGCATAACTCTGCATTTAGGACTTAGCGAGGATCGGAAGCTAGGTCCGGGCATCCTGGGTTGGATGGGATTTGATCCCTGACATCCCTGGTTCCAAGACCGGAAGCTAGGTTCGGATGTCTTGGGCCTAAAAGGAGCATAACTCTGCATTTAGGACTTAGCCAGGATCGGAAGCTAGGTCTGAGCATCCTGGGTTGGATGGGGGTTTGATCCCTTACATCCCTGGTTCCAAGACCGGAATCTAGGTCCGGGCGTCTTGGGCCTAAAAGCAGCATAACTCTGCATTTAGAACTTAGCCAAGATCGGAAGCTAGGTCCGGGCATCCTGGGTTGGATGGGGTTTGATCCCTGACATCCCTGGTTTCAAGACTGGAAGCTAGGTTCGGGTGTTTTGGGCCTAAAAGGAGCATAACTCTACATTTAGGACTTAGCCATGATCAGAAGCTAGGTCCGGGCATCCTGGGTTGGATGGGGGTTTGATCCCTGACATCCTTGGTTCCAAGACCGGAAGCTAGGTCCGGGTGTCTTGGGCCTAAAAGGAGCATAACTCTGCATTTAGGACTTAGCCAGGATCCGAAGCTAGGTCCGGGCATCCTGGGTTGGATGGGGTTTGATCCCTGACATCCCTAGTTCCAAGACCGGAAGCTAGGTTCAGGCGTCTTGGGCCTAGAAGGAGCATAACTCTGCATTTAGGACTTAGCCAGGATCAGAAGCTAGGTCCGGGCATCCTGGACCTCAGTGGAGTCTTTATCTTGCACTTAGGATTTTCGGCAGCAAATAATACAAAGTACTCAAATTCTCACGGGAAAGAATCTTTATTGAAATCATTAAATGGAGTACATTACTTGTAGAATTTCTTGAGGTGGAAAGCGTTCCATGGTCTGGAGAAGAGGTTGCCGGACAAAGTTCTGAGGAAGTATGAGCCTTTCGCAGCATGTCTGTCTATAATGTAAGGTCCTTCCCAGTTTTCTCCAAGCTTTCCAGCGGTTGTATCCTCAGTCATAACTTTGACTTTTCCCATGACCCAGCCGCCCGAATTGAATTTCCTCTTTACGAGTCGCTTGTCATATCTCCTTTTGATGGTCTCCTGGTACCGGAGGAGGTGCTGTAGGGCTTGTTCTCTCTTGTCGTCAAGAACCTTTTTCCCTTTCCAGAATCCCTTCGTTATCCCCGGTAAGGACAACATCAGTGCGGGTTGTGGGAGCTAGCAATTCTGTTGGCATTACCGCTTCTGCTCCAAAGGTAAGTTGAAAAGGTGTCATACCGGTGGACTTCCTTGGGGTGGTTCGGTATGCCCATAAGACCCCCGGGAGCTGCAGCACCCAGTTGTCTTTTGCTTTATCCAGCCGCTTCTTGAGTGTATCCAAGATGACCCAGTTGGATGACTCTGCCTGCCTGTTCCCCTGAGGATAGTACGGGGCTGAGAAGTTGTGCTTGATCCCCAAGGATTTGCAGAACAACTAGATGTTGTCGCAGTCGAACTGCTTTCCATTATCGGACACTAGCTCTTGAGGGATTCCAAATTTGCAGATTATGTCTTTCCACAAAAATCTTCTGACGTCTAAGGCACATACCTGTACCAATGCTACTGCTTCAACCCATTTGGTGAAATAATCTGTAGCGACCAGTAGGAATCTGACTGATTGTGGAGCTTTTAGAAGCTGTCCCACAATATCCAGTCCCCACTTGGCGAAGGGCCATGCACTCAGGATTGGATGTAGTTCATTTGCCGGGGCATGACCGACCGGAGCTTGCTTCTGACATGGGAGGCATGCCTGTGTCAACTTCTTCGCGTCTGTCATCATGTGCGGCCACCAGTATCCTTGGATCACTGTCCTTTGCGCCAGATTTCTACTCCCGGAATGGTTGCCGCAGATCCCAGCATGGATTTCTTTCACTATGACCAGGCCTTGCTCTAGAGTAAGGCACCTGAATAAGACCCCGGAGCCATGGCTCTTCATGTATAGCCTGTGTGACTCCCGGTGTGGTATGACAGTGAATTTCCATGCATCCCTCTTGACCTTGGCTGACAGCTTTGGATCTTCAGGGAGCAAACGGTGGAGAAGGAAACTGATGTATGGCTTCCTCCAGTCTTGGCTATTGCTAGATTGCAACTCAGCGTCAATTTTGTCTACTTCAGAATTCAGATTGTCTGGAATGTCTTCAATTGGTTCCTCTGGTGGGAGCTCCAAATTGATGTGGACATGAGAGAGCGGTGGCTCTGACGAGTCTGGTTCGTCCGGCTCTGTTGAAGGTGGATGTGCTTCTATCCGGCCTCTGGTGAGGCAAGGATTCCAGTCTTCGAGTTGCGATTCTGGTGGGTCCTGTGTTTGACCCTGTGATGGCTGACTCGGCCCACCCTGCGTGCTAGGTTCGTTGCGGACTGTGAAACTTCTTCATTTATTCTTCTTTTTTGTCCTCTGGTGGTTACCATGAGAACTTCCTTCCATTGTCTGCACTCCAAGAGATAGACCTCCGGTAGCGGCATGTCTGGATCTTTGGGCCCTATACTCGGCTCTTCCTGGTATCCGATTGATAGCTGCCGGGGCTCTGCAGTGTTGATGGAAGAAGAAAGATATCCCAGGGCATCTGCGTGCCTGACGTCTATCCTTGGTTACTGCTCGACCGTGGTGAATTCAAACTTCTCTGCTATGGAATCGACGATATCAAGATATTTTGCCATCCGATCATTCTTGGCCTGGAAGGATCCGGCGAACTGGTTTGCCACTAGCTTTGAATCTGTTTTGACCATGACTCTCCGCGTCCCCAGTTGGAGTGCTATCCGGAGACCATATATAAGAGCATCATACTCAGCTTCGTTGTTCGAAGCTGGGAATCCCAATCTGACAGATTTTTCTGTCTCCTGTCCATCTAGGCTGATCAAGAGACAACCTATGCCGGACCCTATACAGTTACTGGATCCGTCAGTATAGATTGTCCATGCTTTGCTGTCTCCTTCGGCCGGAGACTCCTGTGACCGGGGGGCATCGTTCGCACCCAGTATATCCTCCTCTAGTTCTGGATTGACCGGGATATCCTCGATGGGAAAGTCTACCATCAAGGAGGCTACGCTTGTCCTTTTTCCGCGGTTCTAGGTTCATACCAGATGTGGTATGCGCTGAGGTAGCTGGACCATTCGATTAGTCTATTAGACTTTTCTTGCTTTCCAAGAGCTTTTCTGAGCGGGAACTCTGCATAGACTTTAACCACTCTTCCTTGGAAATAAGGCTTTAGCCTCCTGGCTGCATGTACCAACGCCAGAGCTATCTTCTCGATTTTCGAATATCTTGTCTCAGCTCCCTGTAGTACTTTGTTGATGAAGTAGAGTGGTTTCTCCTCTGGTTCTTCCACAAATACAACCGCACTAACTGCTATATCGGATGCAGCCAGATAGATGCCGACTGGTTGCCCGGTCTGTGGTGCTGTGAGGACTGAAGGCTGAGTGAGATATGTTTTGATTTCATCAAAGGCTTGCTGACAAGTAGGATTCCATTCCACATTAGCTTTGATTGCGTTGAAGAATGGCTTGCACCGGTCCGAGTACCGGGAGATGAACCTGTTGCGGCGGGCATCTCCAGGACTGCCCGGATCTGATCTGGATTGGCTTCTATGCCCCGGTTGGTCATGAGAAAGCCAAGGAACTTGCCGGAAGAAAGACCAAAAGAACATTTGGCCGGATTCAGCTTCATGTTGTACCGCGTCAGGATGTTGAATGTCTGCTGCAGATCTCACAAATGATTGTCTTTCTCCCTGGTTTTGACCACCATGTCGTCTATGTAGACTTCCATGGTCCGGCCTATGAGCTCATTGAAGATGGTGTTGACCAGCTTCTGATATGTCGCTCCGGTATTCTTCAGACCGAATGGCATCATAGGGTAGCAGTAAAATCCCCGGTCGGTGATGAATGCGGTGTGTTCCTGATCTTCTTGGTGAAGTGGAATATGGTTGTAACCGGAGTAGGCGTCCATGAAGGACAATCTTTGATATCCGGTGGTGGCGTCTACCATGTCTGTAATCCTGGGGAGTGGATATGGGTGCACAGGACATGCTTTGTTAAGATTAATAAAATCGATGCAAACTCGAATCTTACCATTCTTCTTCGGGACGGCCACGATGTTGGAAACCCAGGTAGGGTAGATGACTGGTTTGATGAAGTTGACTGAAAGTAGCCGATCGACTTCTTCGTTGACCGCCAGTTTTCGATCTGGTGCCATTCGTCTTGGTTTCTGCTTGACCGGTTTGTACTGAGGATCAATGTCTAGCTTATGGCAGACGACCGCAGGGTATATTCCTGGCATCTCGTTGACATTCCACACGAAGACGTGGTGATTCCGCCGGAGCAGAGTGATCATGGAATCCTTCTCTGCCTCCGGTAGACCGTAAGAGATGTAAGTTGTCTTGTCGGACTCCGATCCCACAATAACTTCCTTCAGCTCGTCGACCGCTGGTAATATCCTGGCTTTTGTGTCTGGCTTCCCCTCGGCAGACTTGCCGGGAGTTGGTTGCTATTGATGAGAGTCTGTCAGGAAGATAGCGTTCCCCTTGGTTTCGGAGATGGACTTTCCTTTGACAGCATCGAGATTGCACTTGAATGTTGTCCCTTGGTCTCCCTTGACTCTGCAGACTCTGTTGGGAGTCGAGAATTTGAGGCTCTGGTGGAAGGTAGACACTATGGCTTTCATCTGATGAATCCAGTCCCTTCCCAGAATAACGTTGTAGCAGGAGGGGGAGTCGACTACCGTGATTGGTAGGTGGACTCGCCCGGAGGACTGTGCTGGCTCCCCGTTGAATCCATAGATAGGAGTCTCATCAGATTCGATGAGACCCTTAGATAGCTCCATAGCTTTGTAGCCGCATGATAACATAACACTGGAGGTGCTGCCGGCATCGACCATGACTCGCCGGACCCGGTAGACTCCAATCCATGCTGTGATGACCAGGGCATCATCGTCTTCTTCGATGAATGTCAAACCTTCGGGGACAATGGACTACTCGCCCCTTCGTTAAAGTTGAGCTTTCCAACTTCATGGACATGTCCTATCCACCGGAGCTTTTCCCGAGCAAAATTCTTCCTTTCTGTCTTAGAAGAACCGGGTGTCTGTACATGGCAGACATATACAATTCGATCTCCAGTTTTCACGTGTTCGACTGCTCCGGTCTGTACCATGTCAGGGATGAGGCCGACGTCGACCAGGAACTGCATTTCATACTTCAATGACCTGCAGTTCTTCAGCTCGTGACCGTAGTCGTTGTGATGATCACACTTCTTGGACTTATCTCTTCTGCCCTCTGGGTCTGCCCGAAGGGGGGTAGGTTTATTGAGCAACCCTCTGTTTTTTTATCTTTTTGAATACTTCCTCGAGAGGGAATCTCAAGGGAGTGAACTCCCTTTCCTTGCGTTCGCCCCCGGTAGGCTTCTCTGACCAGCGGTCGGGTTGCTGGGCCGGCGTTTTCCCCTTCCTGTCTGTGTTCCTGTCATGGGCTTTTACTTCTTTGTGATCCCTGCCGGAGCTTTCTTCCTTTGCCTTTTGCGGCTTCTCGGAGGTTTGGCCTCCAGCAAGTCTCTTTCTTCTCGCTTTCAGGTCGTCCTCCTCCTGAGTATACCTTTCCACTTTCTCGAGCAAGGCTGAAACAGAGAAGGGTGGCTTCCTTGCCAGTGACCGATACAATTCCTCATGGTTGCTATTCAAGGGATACTTAAAAGCTTGAATAACGACGTTGTCAGATGCGTCTTGTACCTCAGATAGTAGGGTTCGGAACCTCCGGGCGAAATTCCTGAGTGTTTCACTCCGGTCCATCTGTAGGGAGAGCAAGACTTCAACTCCTTTCTTGATCTTCACATTGAACCGATACTTCTCTTCGAACAACTCAGCCAGTTGTACGAATGTGCGGACGGATGCGGGTGGCAGATTATGATACCACGTATGTGCCTCCCCTTTGAGTGAAGCAGCACACATTTTCGCTAGTAGCTTATCATCATGGTCCCAGATGGCCATGGTGCTTTTGTAGTTCATAACATGCTGAACCGGATAACCGTTTGTCTCGTCATACTGTTCGAATTGAAGGGCAGTTGCTTGAAGCTGGCCGGGACCATATGACTCCTGACCTCTTCTACTAAAGGTGATATGGCTAACCTTGAAAGATTAAGCTTTCTGACTCGCTCCTCCCGGTTGGCTTTGATGGATACAACAAGATCGATCATCTCTTGGAGCTTGAGTTGATTCATCTGTTCCACATTTAGCTCCGGTTGTCTCTGATGAATGTGGACCCTTTGAGGGATCTTTGTTCTCTAACCGTGGCGTGCCGGGGGAGTACTCTGGTGCCTCCTCCGGCGCAATCTCCCTGGAGGAGTGGCTTCTTCGACAGATCTGATGCGGGCAATCCTGCGGCCATCACGCGGCCCGGGTGTTCTTGCGCGTCCGCGACGATGTCTCTGAACTGGAGAGATAAACACCCTATCTCTCCCTGGTGCTAGCCTCTTCCAGACAGAATGGGACCATGGCTATGAGGAGTAAGACTCTGATCACTGCTCGACCGTGGCCTTATCTTCTTCTGAGGAGATGGACTCGAAGACAGGGCTGAAGATGACTGGCTATCTCCGGCCCTGGTTCTCTCCCTTCTCCTTAATTCTGCATTTTCCCTGGTCAGCCGCTTGATGATTGCAGTTGGGGACTCGACCCCTGGTCCTTTTCCCTTCTGCTGCTCAATATAACCTCTTCCCGTTGTCAGGGGAAAGATTCTCTGGACTCTTCTTGTAGCGGCTGCCCTGGAAGGTTCAGAATCTTGTGGAGCTGGTATCCTGACGGTCTGGTTGACCGCATCAGGATCGCAAGGATTGTTAGTGATTTGCACCACTAAGTTTTCTGCCTCCGGCTGTCTACTTTCAGAGTGTTGCGAGCCCTGATCGTGGCCCTCACTCCCGAGAACTTATTCTTGATTCACCAGTTCTGTTGCTTCGAGAACTGGAGACAGAGGAGAAAGGTTCTCTGTCTGACTTTCAGTAACTTGACTCATTCCATTGTTGGAACGAGTTGGGCGTCTCTTACTTCCAGCCATTGCTGTAGTAACTCCGGTATGACTGGAATGAGATTCCTTGCAAGGCTCTGGAACTGATGGGAGATTCAGTCCCACGGTGGGCGCCAAAGAGTGTGGATGCAAAAATTTGATCCACAAACTCGAGATATGTATATATTAATCGTACAGTTACAATGAAAGTCTTGTATAGACAGGGATACGATGGGGGGGGGGGGGGGTATACAGTGAGACTGGTACTGATCGGGATCAGGCTGCCTACGTATCCAAGATGATGAACTTGGAATCAAGTCTTTGGTTGCACTAAGCTCTAATGGAGTTGCTCAGTGAAAGACTCGTAGTTCAGGAGGTTTAGAACTCTAGTATTTGTAGCAGGCCGGAGGAGGCTGGCTCAACCACCCCTCCGGGTTTGACTCCACGAACTCGGGTTGTTCAACTGTGAAGATTATTTCCGTGGAGATAGCTTGCATGCTGCTGAGCGGTTATCTCCTTGGTTTGAATCCCCTTTGACCAGGATGACTGCCATGTGGCATCCTCTGATAGGTCCTGGTTCAACCTGGGTTTCCTTTATCTTCTCCAGCGGGCTAGAATCAAGGGTTCTGTTGACCTGGAATTTTGCTGGACTTATCCAGTTGGTTGGGACTTGGATTGACCAAGCCTGAAAGTAAAGACTTGGGCTTGACTCCTCTGGTCGGAGACCCATTCTACACTGCATACTCTCTGCCCAGGTCCTCTGGACTTCTATGCTAAGCCTTTGGATGAGCCCCTGTCGCTGTTGGACCTTACTGGGCGAGACCTGGCCTACTTGACTGAGGTGGACCTGGTTGATGTATGGGAGCCTACAGTTCAACTTCTTATACAGTACCCAGGGCTCCACCCATTGATAGTGGACTATCCAGTGAGTCAAAGTCCACAAAGCGTATGCGGATATCTTGAAACTGGGTTGTGCCCTACCCGATATCCCACGCTTGGCTGGCTATTGATCAGGTACTCCCGGTTTAGTTTCTTATATAGCCATCGGTGACACCTTTCGAGTTTTTTTACCTAGGGTACACACAGTGACCTCAGACATCATCGAGGCCGTCCTCGTTGATGAGTGGGCACTTCACCTATATAGCAGTCACATTTCTATTGGTTGGCTACGAGTGAACCAGGGCTTGGTGGCACACTGGCTGACTACCAATGTCCTTGGGACGACAAGGACGAGCGAGCTATTCTCTGAGGGGTATGGGCGAGATTTTGGATGCGTTCGAGGATTTGCAGCGTCGCGTTGACGAAGGCCAGGGTAATCTCGTCGACGACGGGGTTGAGAGTTTTTAGTTATTAGTCATTGTATTATTTTTTTTATGTATTTTGTTTTCGTTTTTGCACTCTTGTATTAAAATTTCAATCATTGTACTTTATTTCCTAATATTAATGAAAATGGTTGAATTTTTTTAAACTTGTCATTTTCTGAAAATTTTCTGGTCCTAGGGACTTAAGTCCAAATATTTTAAAATAAAGGAGGTTTGGTTTGATTTTTGGAAACCCTAAGGTTTTAGGCAATTTTTGGAGTCCTAATAGGGCTCAAACTCTTTATTTTTTGCCTATATATACCAAACCAAGGTTGGAGAACCGTCACTCACAAATCAGAAAACCTTTTCAGTTTTTTATTTTCCAGAACCCACCCGATCTCGAGTCGAGTTCCAGATAGGGTTATTAGAACTCGAGTCGAGTTCTAGTCTGGCAGGAGTTTTCTGAGTTCGTTTTGTGTGATTTTCTCTCGGTTTTCGCGTTGGTTTTTTGTGTTTTCTTTTTTCTTTTGCAATGGCTAATGTTCAGAATGAGTTCTGGATTCCCGATGGCATGGAGATTATTCCCGAGATGGATTTTTCGTGAATTATGGATAGTCCTTATGGAGCTTCCTTTCGGGATGGGATTTTCGACAAAGGTTGGGAAGGTTTTCTTTATGATTCTACTGCTGTGTATTCCCCTTCTATGGTGAGAGATTTTTACCTTATGTTACCCTTTGTCGACCTTCTTCCCTTTGATGGTTTCCAAGTTCATATGTATGGTTCCCCGGTGGTTTTTAATGCTATTGTCGTCTCTCTTACCATGGGTAATCGTTTTGTCTGTTAACCGGTTGTGCCCTATGACAATTATGTTCGTGATAACCGTGTAGACATCATAGACACCTACCTTAATCACTTTGGCCCTTGTACCTTCTCCTTCCAACCCGAAGGATACCTAATATTGCACCTACCACTTCCCTTCCTGTTAATGTAGCTACTGCTGCTTTATGGGTTTTACGTAATTTGTTGGCTGTTGAAAAGATGGAGTATGTCAATGATAGTACTATGCATGTCGTAGTTGGTATTCTTACAAATTTTTATGCTCTTGACTTATCCAGTTGGATTTTAGATGGTATTAGGAATGTATTCATATTCGGTGAGGATAGGCTCGTTTTCCCTACTGCTATCTATAAGATAATTCTTGAGAGCTATCCTGAGTGGAGGAACAGGTACAATGATTGGACTCACCTTATCCCTATGGATCTAACCCATCGTTTTATCAGGAGAAGTCGCCTATTCACTAGGGTGCCAAACACTGAGTATGTGGGGTTTCCTGCTTTGCATAGAAACGATGATTTTATGAATGAGGGTGAGGCTCCTTGGAATGTGATTAGGGAAGCATTAACTCATTGGCGTGATAGGTTGGATGGTTTTCCTATAGTACAAGTTTGAAACGAAGAGTGTAAAGTAGGATTTCCCTTTTCTGTTGAGTCAGTCCTTTATTTCAGTATATTTTCAGTTGTGTCTTAGTATGGAATTCCTTGTAATCTCTATATATGTGGAGATAATTTTGTTTGGCAGGAATTTATAGAGCGGTTTGAATTTTTAGTACATTCATGGTAATATCTTTCTTACTCTCTCTCCTACGCTTAGTATGAGCCTTGAGAACAAGGCAATCTTTTTGTTTGGGGGTGGGGAAGTATTACAATCCTTTTTGCAAATGATTTTCAAACTTCTTTATCCATACTTGTGTAAAAATTCAAAAAATTTGAAAAATCCAAAAAAATCTTTGTTACAAAGACTTTTTCAAAAATAGGATAAGGACACATTCAATGATAAATACAATGGTTGAATTCTCTTCTTTTTAAGTTTAAGGACATTTATTGCTTCACCAAGTAGTTGAGTCTTATACTACAATTGCATAAGCATAAGCATGGCATTCCTCTGCATTTATTACAAATTATATGTGCAAATACAACTACACCTTGGAAACTTGAGGAATAAGTGTGGAGACTTAACCTAGTGAGCTTTTGAGCCCCGTCCTTTTCTTAGAGAGATATTACATCAATCTGGAGTAAAAATACTCAACCTCTCAGTTTTGTCTATTTTTAGTCTCATATTCATTTTTATAGTTAGCCTTGAGATGACATCAAGTGGGTGTGATATAAACTTGGGTCTTGTAGCTTATTCAAGATGTGATCACCATATCAGTACATAGAAATGATACAAAGACATTTAGATAAACCATGTTTATCTTAGCCTACCCTGAAGATTATTTATCCTTTAGGTTGACCATTTTGAGCCTTTCTTGTTACTTAGCCTTTTTCTTGAGCCCATTATCCTTACCCAACTCCATTGTAGGAGTAAATACTCTTAGAATGTTTTAGATCCTTTTACCCATTGTTTTGGGAACATGAGGATGATTGTTTATGTGGTTACAAGAAGAAAGGAGAAATACATAGAAAATCTCCAAATATTGAAAATCAAAAAGTTTGAAGAAATTCTAGAAAAAAAGCCAGAATCTTCCAAACCATTTCAAATCCAAAAAGAAAGGAAGAATCCAAAATATTGGCCAGAGCTTCATTGAAATTTTCCCAAAAGAAGATAAGAAACACTTCTTCCCAAAAGAAAAATTCTAAAAAATTTCTCCAAACTTCGACAAATGCCAAAAAAATTCTCCAAACTTTGACAAATGGTTAGGAAGTTCAAAAAGTATTTCACAAAAGCCTTTTCCATTTCTAGCCCTGTCCTAAGCCAATTTACAACCCATTACTGTCTTTTGTAGATCTAAGCTAATATGGTAGGATGTGGCGAGTAAGTGAGAAGGTGTTGAGGTGAAAAACCCGACATCTCAAGCAAGGCTAATTTTTCCATTCTTTGAGACTAAGTTCATTCAATTACACTAGTCTGTTCTTATTGATATATGTGAGATGATTGTCCATCTTCCTTCCTCACATAGAGGTAAAATAATAAACACCATCTCTCAGTGACTTTATTTCTGAGTGTATGACTATGAGGCAAAAGTCAAGGCGACCTTTGCAATGGTAACTTAAGACTCGTGGTAGCATGGGTACATGCCTGTATTCAATGCATTTGAGACCGTTATGCTTGGTTTATATTTCATATCTTATTCATGCATTGGTAGTATGCTATCTATGTGAACGGTTTTGCAATACTTATCCTTATCCTTGATATAACAATTTCTAAGGTAAATGGTAAAAATTCCTATTCTTTGGATTAGTCATTGTAGTAAGTTTGTGGGTATCTCCTCCACTTGGGAAATCCTTGTGGTTGAAAGCCTTGATGCATATGGTTAATGCAATCACCTTAGTTTTACTTCTCTTTTGAGTCCTTAATTTTTTTCTTCTCACCTTTGGTTGAGGACAAGCAAAGTGTTGTTTGGGGGTATTTGATAAGTCCTCAAAAGTGTATATTTATCCCCCGAATAACACCTTGTTTGTCTAGCACTTAACTTATATTATTGTGTTATATCTATTTAGTAGTGTTTTCTTGTCTATTGTGTAAGTTTTATGAGCCGAAATGCGAATATTGTGTTAAAGCCCGCAAAAAGTTAAGAAAAGCAAGCAAAAATGTGATATTTGCACAAGAGGAGGAGAATTAATATTTGCACCCACAGATTTGCTGAGGGCACCCCACGGTCAGACCAGTTGACTTCATTTTATGTCAAAGTGGGGCGGTCCGAATCTCAGCCCAAACCGGGTCCTATTGAAGCCCACACGTTAGAATTTCTATATTAGGCCTTATTTAAAGTCGTAACTTAAAAAAGCTTTATAAGGAGATTCAGAAGTCTGATTTGGGACCATGAGCTATCAAACTGAAAGTCTTGGTCCAAGCTACAACTTAAGTCCAAGAGAATTAGGTTTTGCTAAAAAGCTAATGCCTCTAGAAGACCAACAACAGCAGCCACGAATTTGACCTAATTTGGAAGTCTTTGCATGCAAGTATTCTACTTTGTATTTTCTATATAAGAGAAGTAGTAGCTAAGGTTTAGGTATCTTTTAGAATCACATCTTTTAGATCTAGAGTTTTTTATAGAGAGAGGAAAGAGAATATTTGTGAGAGAAAGTTCATCTTCGTTTTCTTTGTATCAAACTCAATTCATATCAATGAAATCAAATCATTTTTCTTTATGATGTTTTGTTATTTATTTACTTATTCCATGGTATCATCATCAAAGATGAGTAGCTAAATCTCCTTAGGGGGATGGTTGAAGCACTCTAGATGATGCAAAAGCACCATGTTTGTTCTTATTGTTCATTGTGATTCAAAGTTCTTAATGCTTATTTACTTCTAATTTGCGATATGAGATAAGTATGATTATTTGCATGCTATTGTTTTCCATGTTGTTAAAATACTATTGTTAGGGAGACCTAGCTTTAATGGTTTTATTTATATTGATTAAAGATGTGTAGTGAAATAGCTGAGAGGTGATTATTACATGTCTAAAGTTGATATCTTTTATTGGAACCCTTTTGTAATTAAGTCAAATAGCTGAGAGGTGGCGGTTTGATTAATAAGAGATATTCAATAGCATGCATAAGAGAATCCCGTTTTAGTTGAGTGGAATAGCTGAGAGGTGACAACTTGATTATTATAGGTATTAATGATTAGTTGGAATAACCGAGAGGTGACTAATTAATTATTATAGATTGAACATGAAGGAAAGAAATGTTATCTTTGCATGATTTAGTTTGTGGATACCGATTCTCCCCCTTTGTCATCATATATCTTCTTTACATCTCTACCATATTCTTAAGTTAAGGTTTACCTATTATTATTATTGCATGTAGGAAGTTAGGGTTCGTTGATTCCCTTGGTGTTTCTTAACCAATTTTTTCTGTTGTGTTTGAACTAAGATCTCCCCCTCTGAGGTGGGTACGACCCTTGCTTGTTACTTGTCTACTTTGATATCCAATTTATACAGGCACAAGAAGGAACTTCAAGTTACAAATACAATATTTTGATTAGTGTAGCCAAAACTATACTATCAGTCAGGGTGAAGTCCAAGTTGTGGTAATCCACCGCCATGAACCGCTTGTCCTCTTCCAGAGCCCACCGGTCACTGTTGGCCGCCGTCAGGTCTTTCTCGAGCTGACGATTCTCAGGTCGCAGGCGCTCCAGATCCTACAAGACAGAAGGCCGGGGTCTGACACTCACCTCAAAAACCCGGGCCATGGCAGCTTGCGTCTGACAGACAAGGGATACAGAAGTCAGAAATGAACATACAGGCAACGACAAGTCTAATGCCAGAATTCAAGGCGTGGAACCTTACCGCAATCAGGTTCTGAGCCGCCACCCTCATCTCCCGGTCGCGAGAAAGGTGGCTGTAGTACGCCTGGTTCTCTGGGAGCAGATTTTGGAAGATGTAGTCAAAGGTAGTATGGATGTTCATGAAGCCGAAGTCCCCAATCTACATCGGCTCCCCATTCAGAAACACAAGATGAATGGTGAACGACGGCAGTGGAAACTCCGGGGTAGCCTCAGACTGGTACTCACCCGGTTCGGGCCCAGTTGCACAGTTGGGTCAGTGGGCAGGTCAGTGTATGGGACCTGGTCACCCCAACCATAAACTGGGGCTTCCTCATCAGTAGTGCTCGACACAGTGAACTCCACCTCAGTCTGGACGTCCTCGACAGCCAGAGCATCCTCAATAGGGACACGAGAGCCACTACCAATCCGGGTAGTCCCAGTCACCGATCCTCTCAGCGCCCGAGAGATGGCATCCTCCCTTCTCGGGTGCACAGCCTCCCCTTGGTCAGCAGGGGAGGCAGAAGCAGCTCTCTTCGAGCCCCTAGCAGACTCATCTACAACAGCCTTGCCCCTCGGATCAACCGGGGCATGAGACTGTACAGAAACAACTTCAACAGCAAGAGGCTGAGAAGGTCTTACATCCACCGGAGCCTCAACTCCAGCATCTCCAACACTGGGGGCCTCCACTTCATCCAACGGACCCCCCAGAACCACAGCTGGCTCACCTCCCTCAATAGGAGAGGTGGCCACCGTCTCCTCGGACACACCTCCCACCATCTCCGGCTGGGCCAGGTTGTCCACCTTAGCATGTACCTACACCGGGGTAGGAAAGAATCCCTCAGTAGCTGATTCGCCAGACCCACAGGAAAGCAGTAGTACGCTATACCTCGACATCAGGATTGGATCACCGGAGGAGCCAGATGAACCATAAAAAACTTGTGGCCTCCTCCGGTGACCGAAGGGAGGGTTTGAATGACAAACAGAGCTAGCATCACTGACCTGGCAGAACGTCCGACTTTGGCTCATCAGGAGGAGATCTGCCCCCGACTGGAAGAGCCTCATTGGGCCAGTCGTCCATCTCCCCCCACAGATCAACAGCCTCACTCTCGACAGGAGGCTCCTCCTCAACATTGGGGACTGTGCTCTCTACAGTGGCAGGACCCTCACCAGAGCTGGATTCCACTTCCACGACTTGCGGAGAGGCTGGCAGGGCTGCAAGCCTGGCCGGAAAGAGGATGTGCATCACAATCTGGTCAGGAAGTGTAAGGTCCCGTAGGTCTGCGGGTAGACTGAAGAAGCGTTCAATGTTCCCTTTAGCCGCAGAGAAATCCACCCCCGTTAGGAGAGACACCTGAAGCTGACGTTTCCCTACAAGCATAAGCATGGAACTATTCCTGAGCCGGAGCTCAGCAAGCACGCAAAACATAAGGGCAAAAAATAAAAGAAAGGTCAGGCGCATGTTTACCTATGAAGTCCCACGACACCTGTATGCCGTGGTCAGACGACCACCCTGACACCTGGGCAGTACGTCAAGAGATGGCGTAGAAGCAGCGTTCCTTGGCCTCCCGGGCGACCGACTTCATGAGCATGAACATCTCGACCGGGCCAAAGGGAATCTCAAAGTGGAGGGCGATCAGCCCAATCCGACGCACAATTATCCAGAAGGACATGTGCATCTGACCTGGCGGGATCCCCCACCACGACAACAGTCTTAGAATAGAAGAATGCAGGGGGAGCTGCATGCCATACAGAAGCTGGTAAAGACTTACCGCTATAAGGTTGTCGGAGCAACCATCAGAAATCGAGGGATGGGAACCAAACCATACCCCTCTCAAGCCAAGTTGTTCTTGAACTTCCGCCGCGCTCATCTGCTCAAGTTCAAGATTTCGGGGAAGGTTGGAGGAAGTCTTCCACCTCCTCCTTGGCCTCTCAACTGGAGGCTCATCAATATTTAAAGGTGCCACCTCCGCTACACCAACAGGCGAAGGAGGCCCAATCATCGGAATGCCACTTGGTCCGCCCTCATCAACAACGGGACTGGGTACCAAAATCTGAGGGTCTTCGTGTACTTCTTGAGCTCAGAACTAAAGTTCTCCTCATCGTTGGGGTAAAATTTGAGCAAAATCAAGGCAATTTAGAGTTTCAGAACCTGGGGTTCCGGCGAAATAAAATGAAGCTGAACAAGAGAAAGAGGAAGAGAGAGAGAGCAAAAGATACCCTTCTCTCCTCTGAACTTTTCTTTTATAAGCAGAGCCCAGGGTCCACCGGCTGATGGTATTCCGAGTATCTTAATGGACCCTCCATTAAGATCATTAAACCAACTGGTTTAAATGACTCGATCAGCGAAGAGTCACAAGCTTTCGCTGGAAGTTGAAGCTGTACATATTCCCGCCAATGAAGGAAGATTTTAGAGAAGGCGAAGTAGGGCCCACTTAACACAGTCATCTGGGACCCACGACAGCTAGGACCCACATCATACACTGCCAGATCCATTCAATATTTTTAGGTGGGGTCCACATAGTCCAGGTTAACGGCATATGGACCCCCGGTCTACGTCATCACGGTCAAGGGAAGAGTGACCGGTATATGTTCCTGCACTAATCATGGTGAGAAAGTAACCGGGCCTGTCTACCGGAGCTCGAGACGGTGATAAAAAAAGAAATTATTTTATTACAAAGTGCATTATACGGGGTGCACCTAATCCCCTACATAGTCAACTGGAGCTAAATTACATCAAAGGGAGAGACGAAAGATTCAGACCAGACCCCTCCGGTGAGTCAGGGAGATGGTACTTAGCCTTGGCTTCAGCGTACCCTTCCTTCCATGAGGAGATCGCGACAACATCAATCTTGCCCCCCATCCGGGCGAGTTCAGTAGAAGCAAATTTCAGCCTCTCCTTAAGGCACCGAATCTCCTCATCCTTCTCTTATATTCGGCCCTCATGGCACTCTTCCCACCGGCGTTGGTCTTCCACAAGCTCGACCACTTGCGCCTTCAAGTTGTTCACACGGCTAAGGAGATGCGCTCGGTACTGTTCCCGATTTTCACCAACAGAACTAGAATTAGAATGCCTAGCCGCCAAGGAAGATGAGCAAGGGAAGAAGGGAGAGAGGTATAACTCAACAAGTGTGAACATCTCCCTATTTAACCCCGCAAAGATTAAAAAGGCAACGGTCTCCCATGGACCGACAGTCAACCTGCCAAAATCAAGACAAGACAAGACAAACTGAGGCACTGTTCATGGGAAAAAGAATTTTTATTGATGAAAAAAAGTCAAAGAAAGAGGGCATCGCTCCTCTACAATGATGCGACATTAACTAGTCTGCCAAAACATTCCGCGAGGCGGTAGGAGGGGAAGTGGCGACCTGGTCCCAGCTATCACCCCTGGCCGCAGCATTGCCAAGTATCCAGACCTTCTCTTTCAAGTTCTGAATCTGGTCTTCGACCTGTTTAAGCGAATCTTTAGAAGACGGAGATCTCGACGCGGGGATGCAATAATGGCGTCTCGCTTTTTAAGAGAGAGCTTCATGTCATGTTCCAACCGGACGACCTTCTGCAGGTTCTTTTCTTGGGCCTGCACATGACTGGACACATGTTCCACCTTGAGGTTGAATGCACGGTGAGCTAAGTCAGCAGCCCGTTCGTCAGCCATTCTTCAGCAGAAGCTTCAGCAGAAGCTTCAGCAACAACAACAGCAACAGAAACCGGGGAAAGAGAAGTGGATATCCTTCTACACCCCCGGTTTGCTATTTATAGAAGAGGAAAGAAACCCTAGTCCTTGATCCAAGGGATGCGTAATCATTCTCAAGAAGCGTGTCAAGGAAGGAATCCTCTGAATCTCAATAGTCGGGGAAGATATTTCGAAGATCTTTTCCAAGCAGATTTTCTACTTGACAAAGAAGGGGGTGATGTGTGTACCCTAGGTATAAAATCCGATGTGTGTACCCTAGGGCCCAACCTGGTCTCAAGGAGTCCACATACGCTCGGTGGACCTTGATCCACCGGATAGTCCACGACCAAAGGGTGGAGCCCCGGTTACTGTATAAGAAGTTGAACCGTGGACACCCATACATCGACCAGGCCCACCTCAGCCAAGTAGACCAGGTCCGGCCCAATAAAGTCCAGCAGCGATAGAGGCTGATCCAAAGGCTTAACAAAGAAGTCCAGAGGATCTGGCCAGGGTGTATGCAATGAAGATTGGGCCTCCGGTCAGAGGAGTTAAGCCCAAGTATTTGCTTTCAGGCTTGGTCAATCCAAGTCCCAACCAAGTGGATAAGTCCAGCGAGATTCCAGGCTAACAGAACCCTCGATTCTATCTTGCTAGAGAAGATAAAGGAAGACCCAGGACCTATCAGAGGATGCCAAGTGGCAGTCATCCTGGTCAAAGGGAATTCAAACCAAGGATATAACCGCTCGGCAACATGCAAGCTATCTCCACGAAAACATCTTCACAGTTGAGCTACCTGAGTTCATGGAGTCAAAACCGGAGGGGTGGTTGAGCCAGCCTCCTCCGGCCTACTACAAATACAGAAGTTCTAAACCTCTTGAACTACGAGTCTTCCACTGAGCAACTCCATTAGAGCTCAGCGGAAGCAGAGACTTAATTCCAAGTTCATCATCTTGGATATGTAGGCAGTCTGATCCCGATCAGGTCCAGTCTCATTGTATACCCCCCATCTTACCTCTGTCTATACAATGCTTTTATTGTAACTGTTCGATTAATCTTTACGTATATCGAGTTTGTGGATCAAACTTTTGCACCCACACAACTCTTCCCCCTATTCATCATAAGATTTTCTTTACATCTCTATCTATCTTCTTATGTTAGTTTAAATATTAGTTTATTTATTTATTGCCTGTAGGAAGTAGAATCAATATTCATCTTATTCGTTGATTTACCTGGTGTTCTCTAACTATTATGTTCTATTGTGTTTGAGCTAAGAACTTCACATTTGATGTGGGTACGACCCTTGCTTGTTACTTGTCTACATTGATAACCAATAATTACAGGCACAAGAAGAAAATCAATATAAATCTATCTTTTGATTAGAAGGATCACAAAGTCCAGCTATCATTGACACACTGCCGTTGGACAAAGGTCTTTTTGGAGGACTGTTGGGTGGACTGCCGCTGGACAAAGGTCTTTCTGGAAGATTGTTGAGTGTACTGCCGTTGGACAACGTCTTGTTTTGGTGGTTGTCATGGACATTGCCGCTGGGCAAAGTAATTTTGTGCAGTCTGTCATGCACATTGCTGCTGGGCAAAGTTTTTTTGTGGAGCCTGTCATGCTCATAGCCACTGGGCAGAGTCTTGTTGTGAGTTCTGTCATGCTTATAGCTGCTGGGCAGGGTCTTGTTGTGGGTTCTGTGATGCTCATAGCCGATGAGGAAACCATGGTGGGGACTTTTGTCATGCACACAGCCGTTGGGGAAGCCATGGTAGGGACTTTTGTCAAGTGTGTTGGCTTTGTCTCGGGCACTAGCTGGGGGTCGTCCACGCAACCTTTTCGCAGCATGGTGTGTAGTAGTACCTCCTAGCAAGGTTGTCATGACTCCTTTGGTGCGAAGATGATATTGGTCTCTTGCTACACCTTGACCGTTAGCATGAACCATAAGGCCTATAGGATTTCGGTGTTCATCTTCTTTCTCCAAGTCAACTGGGGATTGTTCTTGTGATGGTAATACAATGTCATTTTCAATGTCCTCTTCAACTTCCGAGATGGTTGAAGGTCGAGTCATTTTCTTTGGATTTGGATTTTCAACGATTGAAGCGGATGGAGTTAACGAACACTCATTACAATTATTATTCGCATGTTTCAACTTCCTCCTAAAACGCGTATGTATTCGTTTTCAGAAATCATGACTTCTTCATGTTGAGTAGGCTCCTTGGGTTTTGATGACTGAGAAGAAGAAGAAGAAGAAACCGAATGTTCTTCACCATTAGATGGAACCCTCTTGGAAGTGACGGTATGCTCTCTTGGGTTGGAATATTGAGAGCAAGCTTGCACATGGTTTGAACATTCTTGACGTCCACCATTACTTACTTGCTTGTTTTGTTGAGATCTAGTTGTTGTCATTGAGAAGAAAAAACTTAATTCTTCTTCAAATGTAGGTTTTTTTTTTGGGGGGGGGGGGAGAGAAACCCTCTGTCGGCGCCAAAGTGTTTCAACTGGATTTCACACCAATGTGATGTAAAATTAAGAAGAAACCCCTAATATTATGATTTAAGGTATTAGAAAAGATGGAGATGAAGGAATAGGGTTTTGGTGATTGATAATGGCTACACCAATGTGATGTAAAATTAAGAAGAAACCTATAATATTATGATTTAAGGTATTAGAAAAGATGGAGATGAAGGAATAGGGTTTTGGTGATTGATAATGGTTACACCAATGTGATGTAAAATTAAGAAGAAACACCTAATATTATGATTTAAGGTATTAGAAAAGATGGAGATGAAGGAATAGGGTTTTGGTGATTGATAATGGCTGCACTAAGTTACTTCTTAGTTGCCTACGTATCCATAACAGAGATGAAATCAAACATTTTATAACGTAGTTCAATTGTAGATTTTGATTAGGATTAGGATGTGATCCAATGATTCCTAATATGTTGTAGTATTGTAGTCCCATGTATTTGGACCATATAATGACAAGATAATGTACCTCATCTCCTATTAGGAACATGAGTTGTAAAGATATTGGAATTGTAATTGGATTAGGAGTTGTAGAGATGTTGGAGTTGTACTTGGATTAGGTTAGAGAAATCTCTACAAAGATGTAGAATTCCATATTACCCTTATTGAATGTATTGGATTTAAATAATAAAACCCATGATTGATATTGAATGTAGTAACGGGCCTAAACCTTATTACTAATTGAATGGGCTTAGGTTCTTATTGATTAAAGTCTTGGGCTTTGACTTGTAATTGACTTGCGCTTGAGCCCGTTAAGGGGGTCAACACACCCATGTCACATATAAGAATGACCCGGTTATCCCTATACAATTCCTCAGTAACGTAACTCCACCCAATCTCTCTCTTAAAAAATAATTGTTATAGTATAACTTCATCCAACTTAACTAAAATACATGCATTTTATAAATAATCATAAATTTATAATTAAAAAAGTTGTGCTTACTCAAGTAATCACTTATAGGTGAGATTGCTTGATCAAGTAATCACTTATGTGTTAAAGCTTAAAGTGATTAATAAGTGAGACTTCTTACTCAAGTAATCACTTACGTGTTAAAGTGTTTACTCAAGTAATCACTCAAATAATTAACCCGCTTCAAATTCACAAAAAAGAAAGAAGAAATTAATTATAAACTCTCCGAGGCAAAAAAAGAAAATACAGAATTAGACTTGTGCCTGAATATAAGTTGTTTAAAAAGTTTCGTTTGGGAAATAAAGAAATAATAAAATCACATTCTGGATTTATAAATAGGTTAGACATGGGCCTGAATTTATGTTGTACTAGTAATCTCGTCCTGATGCCCAATTCCCAGAAGAAGAAAAAATGGTTGAAATGATACAAGAAGATTATTAAGAAACTACTACTGTTGTTTAGTAGAGTTTATAATATGCTAAGTAATACAGCATGTTGCAGTTGACTTTTGTTTATATGAACTTCAGATGTTCTCCTTTCAATCTCATTACCATTTACCAATTACATCTTCTCCTTTTCCACCATGTATTATCTGGTATTGTTCATCACTCTTCTGTCTTTTCTCCCCATCTTCTTTATACTTAAGAAAATTAGATCAACCACCAGATTACCACCTGGATCTCTAGGAATCCCGATTATAGGACAAAGTTTAAGTTTCTTAGTGCGATGAAAGCAAACACAGCGGAAAAATGGTGTGAAGATAGAGTGAAGAAGTATGGGCCAATTTCAAAGCTTACACTCTTTGGGACTCCAACTGTTTTTATTCATGGTCAAGCAGCAAACAAATTTGTATTCACTAATGATACACTCCATAGCCAGCAGCCTAAATCTTTTCGGACGTTATTTGGGAAGAGGAATTTGCTGGAATTGAGTGGCAAAGATCATAAACATGTTAGGGGTGCACTTATGGCCTTCTTGAAACCAGAAGTGTTGAAGCAATATGTAGGCAAGATGGATGGAGAGGTCAGGAAGCACTTTGAGATGCATTGGCAAGGAAAGGAAACGGTCACGGTATCTTTGCTTGGATCCAGAACATATATCTTGAAAATTGGACCATGTTAAGAGTCATTAGATGTTTTACAATAAATTTGGTAGTATAAATTTAAGTCAAAGAAGTAAGAGATTATAACTTTTTTTTACAATTGAATAGGTATTACCTCTCATGAAGACCCTTACCTTCAACATATTGTGCTCTCTGTTATTTAATTTGGAACATGGAGCAAGGAGAAAGAAATTTGCTATGTTGTTTGAACAAATGGTACAAGGATTGTGGTCGATTCCAATTAACTTACCTTTCACTCGTTTCAATCGTAGCATCCAGGCAACCTCAAGAATCCAAAATATAATTATGGACGTTATACAAGAAAAGAGGTCAAGAAAGCAAGAAGCTTATCCTCACAAAGATCTCATAGATACGCTAGTTACCCTGCGTGGGGATGATAACACAATATTGTTATCTGATCAGGAGATTGTGGACAATGTTAGGACTGTCATGGTTGCCGGGCATGAGACATCAGCCGGCCTTCTTACCCTTTGTATTCGCCATCTTGCCAATGATCCAGTTGTTTATGCAGCAATACTAAAAGGTAGCTAGATACATTGTAGAAATTTAAGGTGATCAAAGTAAAGTCATTTTATATATATTTCATCATTTTGTTATTACAGTATGCTGGGCAGAGACATTCTAATTAATTTGGAATTGTAGAGCAACAAGAGATAGCTACAAGCAAGACCTCGGAAGAGCCCCTCACTTGGGATGATCTTGCTAAGATGAAGTACACATGGAGAGCAGCATTAGAGATTCTAAGGATTGTCCCACCAATTTTTGGTGCCTTTAGAAGGACTTTGAAAGATACTGAGTTTGGGGGTTATCTGATACCAAAGGGATGGCAAGTAAGTGACAAAGACATATTTTCTTACTCTCTAATTCTTCTTTCTTGTCCGTGTTGCTAATGTATTACTTTCAAATTTAGGTGTTTTGGGCAGCTAATATGACTCATATGAATGATTCCATATTTTCGGAGCCATCAAAGTTTGATCCAAGCCGCTTCGAGAAGCAAGCATCAATACCACCCTACTGTTACGTAGCTTTCGGTGCAGGACCGCGAATTTGTCCAGGATACGAGTTTACGAGGATTGAGATTTTAGTTACTATGCATTACCTGGTCACTCAGTACACATGGAAGCTATGCTGCAAGGATGATAACCTCAGTAGGGATCCAATGGTGATTCCCACTCAAGGATTACCTATCCAGATTGAGCAGAAGAACAGGTTGTAGAATCACCAAATTGATGTAAAATGATTGCTATGAAGGAAACCAGAATTTCTCAGGAACAAGAAAAGCTCGTGAAAGAATGCCGAAACAAGCACTGGCTTGTGCATTGATACTACTGTCATATTATGTGTTTTTTAGTCTCATACATAGAATAAATCCTTGTATAATTTAGTGACTTGTTCTTCTTTCTTCGTTCTTATGCAATTAACTCAACATTAATGGCAACTAAACTGAAAGTGTTACTGTTTCAAATGACCGATATTTTCGTCCTCTCTCTATCTATTTCTTCTCTCTATCCATCACTAAAAGAAGGATTTTTTAGTACACAAATCAGGTTCAATTCAATTCATTCCACCAAATTATTTTTAAATTTTTGTAAGCGACATTTTCGTCCTCTCTCTATCTATTTCTTCTCTCTATCCATCACTAAAAGAAGGTTTTTTTAGTACACAAATCAGGTTCAATTCAATTCATTCCACCAAATTATTTTTAAATTTTTGTAATTTTAACTGATTTGTTTTAGATAATTATTAAATTTTGGTAAATTATTAGAATCAAAAGTGGGTTTGTTGATTTTTGTTGTGGGTTTACAAGAACAACCTACTTTGTGGTTTGCGATTTGGTTTAAGATTGATTAAGATTACGAGTTTTGTCCATCTTCTAAAATTTGCGTTTTCTGTGTATTGGAGATGATTAGTACTTATTATTGAGCTCCGGGAAGTGACCTTGAAATTTTTTTATAAAAACTTATGTGACTACATGTTTATTTCTTTTAGTTGGAGGAAAATGTGATATTAAAAGAAACCCAATTGTTCATCGTTAATTATGGTTGCTTTTAACATCGTACTGCCTCGATCACTAAATATGATAGCAATGTCATCAACACCAATAGTCCAACAAGTACAAACAAGTAACTTTTGAGAAGAACACCAATCATGATTTTCTTGGTGAGAAGGACAATCTCTTTTAAGTAAACCCTCCATAAGGACAATCTTATTAAGAATCCTTATTGAAAAGGATATGTAGTTTTTGTTGACTTGTTGAAAAGGACAAAAACTTCTGATTTTAGGTCGAATCATAGTATTAAGTTTTTGTGCAATTTCGACTTTGCCCTTTCCCACTAGGGTTAATCACTCCCTACCTAGGTTATAGTGTTTTGTTCAAGGCATCATATTTGTTATATATGATTTGACATATGATCATACTATGATTAGGATGGGTATTTTAGTCCAGAATTTGTTGACTTCAAAGCCCTTTTCAATAAGAAACAATTTGTTTCTGTCATTTTCAATAAGAAGCCCGAATCAAGTTAAGCATTTGCCACCCATCATCATAAACTGTAAACAAAATGACCTTCAATTACAGAAACGAAATTTGAATTGGTTTCTTCTTGACCTACGTCTAAGCGCCTATATGGTAAAAAGTCTGCCCAAAAGTGTGTTAATAAAAGAAATAGGAATCTTATTGAGAGAGAATTAGGTTGTGTTTGATTGTTTTTTTTTAGAATAGAATGCACACTATAGTGAGAAAAGAGAGCCAAATTCCTAGGACCCAGTGGGAATTTGGACAAATAAGAGTATTTGATAGATGAGTGTTATTAATTTATTGAAATTAGAAAGTTGAGTGGGCTTTCTCACTTTGGGTCATTTTTCCCACTATAGTGGGGGAAAAAAAAGACAAGGGGGGTGTCTTTTTGAAATGGTGGGAAAAGGGGGTTATATTCCTACTATAGTGGGAATTCTAAGGTCTAATTTTCTCACTACTTAAGTTGTTTTCCCACTGGGTCACATTACTATTCATCCTAATTAGCCTTAGATCCTTTCCTAGTGAGAAAACAACTTAAGTTGTTTGCCAATTCCCACTCTTGCTATGAAACACAGCTTCAGAATTTTTTATTTTGGGGAAAATTGGTCAAAACCCCCCAAATTTTAACCGGTTTTGGCGGAAACCCCCTAATGTTTTCCAACCTTGGCGTAAACCCCCTTTTGTTAGGCACCCCCCCCAAGTTTCCGTCCATTCAAAGTTTGTCTGCCTACTATACCCCTAATTCAAACAGTTTGTCTAATCCCCCGAAAAAAATTAGAATTTGTCTAAACCCCCTACCACATGCAGTGTTTGTATGAAACCCCCCCCCCCCCCTCAATTACAGATAAATGGATAATTATAACTTTAACCATCAAAAGGTTCAGATCTGAGATGAGAATAAGGGTTATAGATCTGAAAAATGTAATAACTTCCAAAGATTGGAAGATCATACCTTCAATTTGCTCGTAAATCCTTCCCCATGCTTTATTGACACAAGTTTTGAATTCAAATTCAAATTAGAGAAGATGAAGAACGATGGAGAAGATGAAGAACAATAAAGAAAAAGAATGGAGTCTAATCTGTAATTATACTCTGCATTTATATCTTTTTTAAGTCATAGTATACTTTCACCCATAGTTCAAAAATTCGAAAACTCGGCTCGCTTGAAATCTTATTGGGTCGAGTTTAATAAAAAACTCGAGAGTCAACTCGGCGAGTCGTGAATATGCTAACACTTAAATATATGCTAGTCTCATATATATATTTAGTTCATATCAATGCCAAGAAATGATTGTTGTTAGTGATTTTAGTTTTTAGGCGTTTTGTTTTAACGAAAATGGAATTACTATTGTGCTAGTATTATCCAATGCACACGTACTAGATTAAAATTTTAACAATATTTTGTGATTTGACTCGGACTAACTCAGCCCAACTAGCCCGAGTTTCTCGTTCAACTCGGCGAGTCATGACTACTGCGAGTCTACCCAATTTTTAGTTCTGTCGAGTCAACTCGACCGAGTTCCGAGTAAACTCGATGAGTTTTTGAACCCTGCTTTCACCACCTTTAGCCAAGCTCGCTTGACCAACCCTTGATCCTAAGGAGTTGCTTCTTCTTTCCTCCCCTTTGGCTTTTCTCCTTTTGTGTTTTTTTGGATTATGTAATTCCTTTACTTATCTTTTGTAATGCAAATAAAATCCTTTTAATATGTATAATAATATTGCTAATTACCTGGAATTTGGGATTACATTACAACTTGCAAATTGTTTTATCCGAAGTGCAGGTGGACAAATATATTTTTTAAGACACCTCATGCCAATTGATCTTAAATAATATTTTTTAAGATATTATTTAATTTTTTTAATTAAGTTATTTTTTTGGGCTTTTTTAATGGACTTCTAGATGTTATTGAAATATTTTTTGGGCTACTCATAAATTTAGGAAAATCATAGACACCCCCGATATTTTACAAAGAGCTATCCCACTTAATTAGAACACCCGATCAAAACTTATGTGCACCTTTAAGCATAAATGTACTAAGAGCCACTCATGTTAAACAAATCCTACATATTCTTTTTTCTCCCCATCTGTAAATAAATTGTACACCTTCCATCAAATCCCCATGAGCCATGTAAAAATCCGTCTGTTTTTTTTTTATTAAGCTAATAAAATATAAATAAATAGTTATTCTATTAAGATTTAAGAGTTATTTTAAAAAAAAAATTATATATGTATAATCATTACACAAAAAAGTCAACAAAATCTCAAACTTAATTTGAAAATCATTGACTGTTGATGGAAATTGTTTCTCTTTGTATTCTTGAAAACCAATAATAGCTTATGAATTTCATTAATCAATCTCGTGATCACATTAGAATACTGAACACCCATCAACAAACAATTTCTGAAACTAACAATAGACTAAAATTGACCAGAGACGAGGATTAATTTCAAGCTTCGAAGAACTAAGATATTAGAAAGAAAGTAGTAGTAAAACAAAGATTCACATTTTGACTTCTGAGTTTGTTCTTCATAAAACATGAATTAGTTGTCAAGTGCGATGAAGACGAAGTGAGGTGGGAGGGTGGCTCTTAAATTTTGGTGCCCTTAATTCAATTTACTTTTGGGTGGACTGCTCTTAAGGATTGGGATAGCTCTAAGTAAATTAGGGAGTACTGTGGCGATATCATTTCCCTTTCTTTTTTTCTTTTTTTATTTATTTTGGCCCATCCATTGGGCCCACAATTAACGTTTTGGTAAAATAAATCAATTGCCAAGTGTTGGTCAATGTCGTAAGTTTTGAGTTTCTGTAGGGTTTTGTTTTCATGTTTTGAAGATCATTTATTTTACTGTTGAAGAAAAGACCCAAAGGTGCACTTTGCAGGGTTCAACTTCATCTTGTACTTTCTGAGGATGTTGAATGTTTCTTCATCTTGTACACTTCCATGGTCTTTCCCAGCAACTCGTGGAACATCGAAGCTAAGTGACCAGCCGTTGATACGTGGCCCTTGCATTTTTTAGGCAAAAGGCATGATAGTGTAGCAGTAGAGGCCTTGCTCTGTGATGAAGGTTGTCTTGTCCTGACCGTCTGGATGTAGGGGTATCTGAGTGAATCCAGAGTACCCATCCATGAAGGATAAAAACTCATGACCGGCAATGGCGTCCATAAGCTTGTCAATCCTGGGAAAAGGAAAATTATCTCTAAGACATGCATCATTCAAATTTGTGATACCGATACATACCCGGATTTTCCAAATTTTCTTGATGAAACCAACATCTTTCAGCTTTTTCACTTCTTCGTTCACAGCACCAAACCTTTCAGGAGCCATTCTTCTCGGCCACTGCTAAATAGGTGTGGACTCTGGCGATGTTAGTTTGTGGCATGCAATTTTTGGGTCGATCCAAGGTATCTCTTGAAATGACCAAGCGAACACGTCCCTGTGATCTTTCAAGAACTTGATCAATTCTGCTATGTCTTCAGCTCCCTAGGTGGTTCTAGGCTCATCTTCGCACCCTAAGTTAACCTCTTCAAGTTGCTCGATGGTAGGTGGACCCTCCTTCTCCCATTCGCTTTCTGGATCAGGAAGGCCGATCTGTAGTTGCTATTGGGAAGTGCATGCCTGAGTAACGTCACCTTCGATGAGTTTTGGAGCGTGTTTGGAAGCGGGAATGCCTTTGGATGCCGGATTAACTTGAGTGGCTGATATAGTCTGGATAGTTTGAGCGTCTTGGACTCTGTTATTCACAACAGCTGCATAGCATGTCTTGGCCAGTGCCTGATCACCTATGATTTCCCAGATCCTTTCCTTAGTAAGGAAACGAAGGACCTGGAAGAATGTGTTGGGCACTGCGTTAAGCTTGTGGATTCAGACCCTTCCCAACAAAGCATTATAAGGGCCATCTGAATCTATGATGATGAAGTTGATGACCAAACTGATTGGTCCTGTAGTGACTTGAAACTCGATCTCGCGAATGACTGGGACGCTCTTGTTGTTGAACCCGAACACGACAACCTCTGAAGGCTTGATGTCTACCTCATGTCAACCTATTGGTTGGAATGCTTTTAAGTATAGAATCTCTGCTGAATAACCAGGATCTTCTTGATAAGAGAGTTCTCGATGCTGAGAGTAAGGACTAGAGCGTCCTCGTGAGGGGTTTTAATTGTCTTGAGGTCCGCATCTGAAAATGAGATGATGTGCCTTTCTAGCCGCTGACCAGGATTGAATTTCTGAGGGGCCGAGCTGACTTCATTGATGAGCCTGATGTGCTTGATCTCACGAATCTGGGCTCTGCTTCCCTGGGGGTTCTGCCGCTTTGAACCTCCATGGATTGCATTTACTAGTCTGATGTGCTGGACCTGCCGAGCGTCCTCTACTATTTTGTCAGCTTCCTCAACGATCTTCTGTTTGTCGATGAAATTGGCAAAGAGGCCTTTGTCTACCCCATCCTGCAGTGCGTAACTCATGGATCTGGATCTGTTGGTTTTGTGACCATGCTGCTGATGAAAGTCACAGTAGAAGCGTATGTTTCTAGTATCTCCACTGCCTTCTGCCATTTTGGGAGGCCACTGAAGCCAAGTTTTGCTCTTGATCTTCTTAAGAACCTCCTTCCGCGATTCCAGCAATGGAGTGAATTTCTTTTCTGAACCCATTTTCTCCCAGCTGCTATAGAAGCCCTTGATTTTTTGGGTCCAGCCCCTGACTCCGGCCGCACCTTCTACCCCCAATTCTTTCGTTTGGATGTGATGGCCTCTGAAGTTGGAGCGGTCGATGGAGTGTTGATTTTGTTGTCAATTTTTTAGTTCTGGGCCTAGCGACCAAGGTATCTTCCTCCAACTCCGTGTAGCTCTCTGCTTTTGTCAACATCTAATCCAACGTCTCAAGCTTCTTTCCGGTCAGGGACTCGTACTGGAGAGCGTCTGTTGGCAGCTCCTTTTTGAAAGCGATCATTAATGTCCTTTCATCACATCCTTCAAGCAAGAGGTACTCATTGTTAAACCTCTTGATGTAGTTCCTTATTGTTTCATTGCTACCTTTTTTCAAATTGAACAAGACATCAAAATCTTTAGCATAAGTCTTATTGCATGAGTATTGACTTATAAATAAAGTAACTAGTTGAGATAAAGTAGAAATTGTCCTTGATTTGATTTTGTGGTACCAAGCCAAGGCAGATCCTTGGAGGCTTGAGTGGAACACACGAGCAATAGGATCTGTCTTACCAGTGAAGGGAGTGAGAATCTTTCTGGCATTGGATTCCTCGTGACGGAAATGGTAAAAGAACTCTCCTCGGTGCCTTGGATGGCCATTCTGACGAGGAAGTCGTCCATCTTGGACTGTCTGGCTAGACGCCGCTCATCATACTTAGCTGGATGTGGTGTAGACACTCCAGTGGCCTCCTATCTCGACAATGGCCTCTGGAAGATAAGGAGGATTCTGATTCGCTCAACACGATCCTCGAAGCTTCTTTGGACTTTGATGGTTGAGGACGCTCTTTGCTAGCAGCGTTTCTTTTATCCCTAGCGTCCGCATAATCATCAACATCCGATTCATGTCGTTGAGATTTCTCTAGATGCTGAACTGGGAGGTTTGCCTTCAATTAATGGTTTCTTACCTTGAGCATTGATGCGTTCGAGCCTATTGTTCAAAGCGTTAATCTGCTTCTGGTGGTTCTCGTTCATGCGTCTCATTGCCTCTTTAAACGTTGGATTGGCAATAGCAAGAGGATTCAGGACTTGCTCTTGTGTGATGACATCAGCAAGGTTTCCAGGTTGGCGAGAACCACCGGAGCTTAGTTATTGCGAAGGTGTTTGAACGGAGTTTCGGATGGAGACAAAAGTTCTAGCTCTGGTGCCAGACGGTGGGCGCCAATTGTGGGTGCAAGTTCCACAAATCTCCAACCTCTGCCAATCGGGGCTTGATTGTGCCGGACAAACTTTGTTGAGGTTTTCAGGAGCTGTCAGAGGACTCTGACAAGATTGCTTCTGTGCACCTGCAAAATGAGAGTAAAGTGTGAAGGGGGACCATGACACATCTGTGAGGGTGTGGCCATAGCCGCTCCGACGTTGAAGTCAGTGAGGGAGCTTAAAGCATTTGAATAGCTTAAGTGGGGGTAAAGGGCTTAGAGAAGCGTACCTGTGATGTGTAAATTACCTCTTATTTAAAGTGGTGGTGAGGCATCATCTGTGGTTGACAATTAACCCTTCAATCAGTCACCTGAGCATTAGCCACCCAAACCTGGGCTATCGGGTAGGGCCCAACCCGGTCTCAAGGAGTCCACATACGCTTTGTGGACCTTGACCCACCGGATAGTCCACGACCAAAGGGTGGAGCCCCAGTTTCTGTATAAGAAGTTGAACTGTGGGCTCCCATACATCGACTAGGCCTACACCTCAGCCAAGTAGACCAGGTCCGGCCCAGTAAAGTCTAGCAGCGATAGAGGCTCATCCGAAGGCTTAACACAGAAGTCCAGAGGACCTGGCCAGGGTGTATGCAATGAAAATTGGGCCTCCGGTCAGAGGAGTCAAGCCCAAGTCTTTGCTTTCAGGCTTGGTCAATCCAAGTCCCAACCAACTGGATAAGTCCAGCGAGATTCCAGGCTAACAGAACCCATGGTTCTACCCCGCTGAAGAAGATAAAGGAAGACCCCGGTTGAACCAGGACCTATCAGAGGATGCCACGTTGCATTCATCCTGGTCAAAAGGAATTCAAACCAAGGAGATAACCGCTCGGCAGCATGCAAGCTATCTCCACGGAAGGGATCTTCACAGTTGAACTACCTGAGTTCATGGAGTCAAAACCGGAGGGGTGGTTGAGCTAGCCTCCTCTGGCCTAATACAAAGACAGGAGTTTTAAACCTCCTGAACTACGAGTCTTCCACTGAGCAACTCCATTAGAGCTTAGCGGAAGCAGAGACTTGATTACAAGTTCATTTTCTTGGATACGTAGGCTGCCTGATCCCGATCAGGTCCAGTCTCATTGTATACCCCCCATCTTACCTCTGCCTATACAAGGCTTTCATTGTAACTGTTCGATTAATCTATACGTATCTCAAGTTTGTGGATAAAATTTTTGCACCCACACTCTTTCGCGCCCACCGTGGGGCTGAATCTCCCATCAGTTCCAGAGCATTGCAAGAAATCTCGATCCAGTCATACCGGAGTTGCTCCAGCGATGGCTAGAAGTAAGAAACGCTCGACTCGTCCCAACAATGGAATGAGCCAAGTTACTGAAAGTCAGACAAAGAACCTTTCTCCCCTGTCGTCGGTTCTTGAAGCAACCGAGCCTGTGAATCAAGAATCAGTTCTCGGGAGTGAGGGCCACGATCAGGGCTCGTAACACTCTGAAAGTAGATAGCCGGAGGTATAAAATTTAGTGGTGCAAATCACTAATGATCGTGGTAATCCTAATACCGTCAACCGGACCGTCAGGATACCAGCATCACAAGATCCAGAACCGTCCAGAGTAGCCGCGGCAAGAAGAGACCAGAGACACCCTCCCCTGGCAACGGGAGGAGGTTATACTAAGCAGCAGAAAGGGAAAGGCCTGGCAGCCGAGTCCTCAACTGCAATCATCCAACGGCGAACCAAGGAAAACGCAGAACTGAGAAGAAAGAAGAGAACCAGGGCCAGAGATAGCCAGTCATCTTCGGCCCCGTCTTCGAGTCATCTCCTCAGAAGAAGATAAGGCCACGGTCGGGTAGTGACCGAAGTCTTACCCCTCATAGCCATGATACCCGTCCAGTTTGGGACAGGCTAGCACCAGGGAGAGATAGGATGTCTATCTCCCCAATTCAGTGACATCGCTGCGGACGTGCAACAACACCCAGGCCACGTCATGGCCGCAGGGTTACCCGCAACATGTTTGTAGAAAAAGTCACTCCACCAGAAGGACAGCGCCCGAGGAGGCACCAGAGCACTCCCCCAGCACGTCACGGTCAGAGGGGGAAGGAGTCCCTAGAGGGCCCGCGCCTATCAGAGACAACCGGAGCTGAATGTGGAACAGATGAATCAACTCAAGCTACAGGAGATGATCGACCTGGCTGTTTCCAAGAAAGCCAACCGGGATGAACGAATCAAGAAGCTTACTCTCTCAAGGCTAGCTGTGTCACCATTGGCAGAAGAAGTCAGGAGTCATTTAGTCCCGCCCAGCTTCAAGTAGCCGTCCTTCGAACAGTATGACGAGACGAGTGGTTGTCCGGTTCAACATGTTATGAACTACAAAAGCACCATGGTCATCTGGGACCATGATGACAAGTTACTTGCAAAATGTTCGCTACTTCACTCAAAGGCGAAGCACAGTATCACAATCTGCCACCCGCATCCATCCACACATTCGTACAACTAGCTGAGTTGTTCGAAGAGAAGTACCGGTTCAATGTGAAGACGAAGAAGGGAGCTGAAGTATTGTTCTCTCTGCAGATGGACCGGAGTGAAACACTCAGGAATTTCGCCCGAAGGTTCCGAACCTTATTGTCAGAAGTACAGGACGCATCTGATAGCGTCGTTATTCAAGCCTTCAAATATGCTTTGAACAACAACCATGAAGAATTATACCAGTCACTGGCAAGAAAGCCTCCGTCCTCTATCTCGGCCTTGCTCGAGAAAGTAGAGAGGTACGCTCAGGAAGAAGACGACCTGAAAGCCAGGAGGAAGAGACTTGCCGGAGGCTAGACCTTCGAGAAGCCCCAGAAGGCAAAGGAAGAGAGCTCCGGCAGGGATCGCAAGGAGGAAAAAGCCATTGACAGAAAAATACATGAAAGAGAAAACGCCAACCCGGCAATCAGACCGCCGGTCAGAGACGTCTACCGGGGGCCAACGTAAAGAGAGGGAATTCACCCATCTGAGGTTCCCGATCGAGGAAGTTTTCAAGAAGATCAAGAACATAGGGCTACTCAACAAACCTGGCCCTCTCCCCGCAGACCCGGAGGGCAGGAGAGATAAGTTCAAGAAATGTGATCACAACAATGATTACGGTCACGAATTGAAGAACTGCAAGTCATTGAAGTAATGAAATGCAGCGTCTGGTCAATGCCGACCTCATTCCTGACATGGTGCAGACCGGAGCAGTCGAACAAGTAAAAACTGGAGATCGAATTGTGTATGTTTGCCACGTGCAGGCACCCGGTTCTTCCAAGACAGAAACGAAGAATTGCCCCCGAGAAAAGTTCCGGTGGATAGGACATGTCCACAAAGTTGGACAACTCAACTTCAACAAAGGGACAAACACTGAGTCCATCGTCCCCGGAGGTTTGATGTTCACTGAAGAAGATGAAAAGGGCGTGCATTATCCACATAACGACGCCCTGGTGATCACAACATGGATTGGTGTCTACTGGGTCCGGCGAGTCATGGTCGACGCCAGTAGCACCTCCAGCGTCATGTTCTCATGTGCATACAAGGCTATGGAGCTATCTAAGGGTCTCATCGAATCTGATGAGATTCCTATCTATGGGTTCAACGGGGAGCCAACACAATCCTCCAGGCGGGTCCACCTCCCAATCACGGTAGGATTCAACACCGTCGGGATAGACTTCTTGCTGGTCGACTCCCCTCCTACTACAACGTTATTTTGGGAAGGGACTGGATTCATCAGATGAAAGCCATAGTGTCCACCTTCCACCGAAGCCTCAAATTCCCAACTCCCAACGGAATTTGCAGGGTCAAGGGAGACCCAGAGATGACATTGAAGTGCCATCTCGATACTGTCAAGGGGAAGTCCATTTCTGAAACTAAGGGGAACACTATCTTCTTGACGGACTCTAATCAATAGCAACCAGCTCCCGGCAAGTCTGTCAAGGGGAAGCCAGACACAAAGACCCGGATATCACCAGCGGTCGACGAGCTGGAAGAAGTTATAGTGGGATTAGAGTCCCACAAGACAACTTACAGCTTCTCTAGCCTACCAAGGGCTGAGAAGGATCTCATGATCACTCTGCTCCGACAGAATTACCACGTCTTTGCATGGAGTGTCAACGAGATGCCAAGAATTGACCCTTCGGTCGTCAGTCATAAACTAGACATTGATCCTCAGTACAAGCCGGTCAAGCAGAAACCAAGGCGAATGGCGCCAGATCGAAAGTTGGCGGTCAACGAAGAAGTCGACCGACTACTTTCAGTCAACTTCATCAAACCAGTCATCTACCCTATCTGGGTTTCCAACATCATGGTTGTCCCAAAGAAAAACGGTAAGATCTGAGTTTGCATCAATTTTACTAATCTTAATAAAGCATGTCATGTGCACCCATATCCACTCCCCAGGATCACAGACATGGTGGACGCCACCGCTGGCTGTCAAAGATTGTCCTTCATTGAAGCCTACTCTGGATACAACCAGATTCCACTTCACGAAGAAGATCAGGAACATACCGCATTCATCACCGACTGGGGGCTCTACTGCTACCGGGTGATGCCATTGGGTCTGAAGAATGTCGGAGCAACATACCAAAAGCTGGTCAACACCATCTTCAACGAGCTCATAGGCCAGACCATGGAAGTCTACATTGACGACATGGTGGTCAAAACCAAGTAGAAAGACAATAATTTGCGAGATCTACTACAAACATTCGATATCCTGACAATAATTTGCGAGATCTACGACATGCAGCTGAATCCAACCAAATGTTCTTTTGGTCTTTCTTTTGGCAAATTCTTTGGCTTTCTTATGACCAACCGGAGCATAGAAACCAATCCAGATGAAATCCGGGCAATCTTGGAGACGCCCGCCCCTAAGACAGTGAAAGAATTCCAGAGGCTAACCAGGAGGTTAGACGCTCTCAACAGGTTCATCTCCCGGTATTCAAACCGATGCAAGCCATTCTTCAACGCAATCAAGGCTAATGCGGAATGGAATCCTACTTGTTAGCAAGCCTTCAACGAAATCAAGGCATATCTCACTCAACCTTCGGTCCTTACAGCACTACAAACCGGGCAGCCAGTCGACATCTACCTGGCCACATCTGATATAACAGTTAGTGCGGTTATATTTGTGGAAGAACCGGAGGAGAAACCAGTATACTTCATCAGCAAAGTGTTGCAGGGAGTTGAGACAAGGTATTCAAAAATCGAAAAGATCGCCTTAGCCCTGGTACATGCAGCCAGGAGGCTAAAGCCATATTTCCAAGGGAGGGCAGTTAAAGTCTACACAGAGTTCCCGCTCAGAAAAGCTCTTGGAAAGCAGGAAAAATCTAATCGACTGATCGAATGGTCCAGCTACCTCAGTGCATACCACATCCGGTATGAACCCAGAACCGCAGAGAAAGGGCACGCAATAGCCTCCTTGATGGCAGACTTTCCCATCGAGGATATCCCGGTCAACTCAGATTTAGAAGAAGATACATTGGGGGCGAACGACCCCCCCCCCCGGTGACATCGAAGCATGGATATTCTACACTGACGGGTCCAGTAACTGTACAGGAGCCGACATTGGTTGTCTCCTGATCAACCCAGATGGATAGTAGACAGAAAAATCTGCCAGACTGGGATTCCCAACATCAGACAACGAAGCTGAGTACGAAGCTCTAATATAAGGTTTCCAGACAACACTCCAACTGGGGGCGCAGAGAGTCATGGTCAAGACAGATTTAAAGCTAGTGGCGAACCAGTTCGCCGGATCCTTCCAAGCCAAGGACAACCGGATGGCAAAGCATCTCGATGTCGTCCACTCCATGGTAGGGAAGTTTAAATTCATCACGGTCGAGCAACGACCAAGGATAGATGTCAGGAATGCATACGCCCTAACATATCTTTCCTCTTCTATCAGCACTACAAAGCCCCGACAGCTATCAATCGGATACAAGAAAGAGCCGAGTATTGGGCCCAAACATCCAGACAATCCGCTACCGGAGGTCTACCTCCTCGAATGCAGACATTGAAATGAAGTTCTCATGGTAACCACCAGTGGACAGAAAAAGAAAGCGAGATGAGGAAACTTCACAGCCCGACATCGGGCCGAGCACAAAGAGCGAGCCAAATCCTCCATCCTGGGGACAGACACAGGACCCGCCAGAGTCACATCTTGAAGACTGGAATCCTTGCCTCACCAGAGGCCGGATAGAAGCGATGCCACCTTCAACGGAGCCGGACGAACCAGACCCGTCAGAACCGCCAATTTTGCATGTTCACATCGATTTGGAACTCCCACCAGAGGAACCAATTGAAGGCATTCCAGACAACCTGAATTCGAAAGTAGACAGAATTGACGCCGAGCTGCAGTCCAGCAACTGTCAAAACTGGAGGAAGCTATACATCAACTTCCTTATCCACCATTTGCTTCTCAAAGATCCAAAATTGTCAGCTAAAATCAAGAGGGATGCATGGGAATTCACTGTCATACCGCACCGAGAGTCACACAGGCTGTACATAAAGAGCCATGGCTCGGGGGTCTTGTTCAGATACCTTACTCCAGAGGAAGGCCTGATCATACTGAGAGAGGTCGAAGCTGGGATCTGGTGCAATCATTCCGGGAGCCGAAATCTATCACAGAAGACAATAATCCAAGGATATTGGTGGCCGCACATGATGACAGACGCCAAGAAGTTCACACAGGCATGCCTCCCATGTCAGAAGCATTCCTCGGTCAGCCATGCCCCGACAAATGAACTACATCCCATTCTGAGTGCATGGCCCTTCGCCAAGTGGGGATTGGATATTGTGGGACCGCTCCCGAAAGCTCCACACTCAGTCAGATTCCTATTGGTCGCTACAGATTATTTCACCAAATGGGTCGAAGCAGTAGCATTGGTACAGGTATGTGCCTCCGACGTCAGAAGATTTTTGTGGAATAATATAATTTGCAAATTTGGAATTCCCCAAGAGCTAGTGTCAGATAATGGAAAACAGTTTGACTGTGATAACATCTGGCTGTTCTGTAAATCCTTGGGGATCAAGCACAATTTCTCAGTCCCATATTACCCTCTGGGGAATGGGCAGGCAGAAGCATCCAACCGGGTCATCTTGGATACACTCAAGAAGCGACTGGATAATGCAAAAGGCAACTGGGTAATGCAACTCTCGGTGGTCTTATGGGCATAGCGGACCACCCCAAGAAAGTCCACCGGTATGACACCCTTCCAACTAACATTTGGAGCAGAAACGGTAATGCCAACAGAACTGCTAGCTCCGACAACCCTCACTAATGCGGTCCTTACCAGGGAGAACGAAGGGATTCTGGCAAGAGAAAAAACTGTTTTTGACGACAAGAGAGAACAATCCCAACAGCACCTCCTCCGGTACCAGGAGACTATCAAAAGAGGATATGACAAACGAGACGTAAAAAGGAGTTCAATCCGGGTGACTGGGTCATGAGGAAAGTCAAAGTCATGACTAAGGCTATAACTGCCGGGAAGCTTGGGGAAAACTGGGAAGAACCTTACATCATAGACAGACATGCTGCGAAAGGCTCATACTTCCTCAGAACTCTGTCCGACGACCTCTTTTCACGGCCATGGAACGCTTTCCACCTCAAGAAATTCTACAAGTAATGTACTCCATTTGCTGATTTCAATAAAGATTCTTTCCCGCAAGAATTTGAGTACTTTATATTATTTACTGCTGAAAACCCTAGTGCAAGATCAAGTCTCCACTGAGGTCCAGGATGCTCGGACCTAGCTTCCGATCCTGCCTAAGTCCTAAATACAGAGTTATGCTCCCTTTAGGCCCAAGTTGCCCGGACCAAGCTTTCGGTCTTGGAAATCAAGGATGTCAGGGATCAAACCCCATCCAACCCAGGATGCCCGGACCTAGCTTCTGATCCTGGCTAAGTCCTAAATGCAGAGTTATGCTTCTTTTAGGCCCAAAACGCCCGGACCTAGCTTCCGGTCTTGGAAATCAATGATATCAAGCATCAAACCCCATCCAACCCAGGATGACCGAACCTAGCTTCCGATCCTGGTTAAGCCATAAACGTAGAGTTATGCTCCTTTTAGGCCCAAAATGCCCGGACCTAGCTTTCGGTCTTAGAAATCAAGGATGTCAGGGATCAAACCCCATCCAACCCCGGATGCTAGGACCTAGCTTCTGATCCTGGCTAACTCCTAAATGCAGAGTTACGCTCCTTTTAGTCCCAAGACGCCTGAACCTAGCTTCCGGTCCTGGAAACCAATTTTAAGAGCGAGACTATCCCTTTTAAAAACTGGGACAGATAGGCAAGCTAGCTTACCCCCATGTCAAAGCATGTAATACAGGGACGAATCCCCTTTCAGCATCAAACCATGGATTCCCATGAAGTCAGCGAGAAAAAGAACTGTTATCGTCCCAAGGAAAACTCCTTAGAATGATAAGGGGGTGAGGGAGATAGATAGTTGTAATAAATGTTGTAAACAAGGTAAAGATATCTAACAATGTATTTTTTGTACAATAAAATATTTATTTCTTTTTCAGAAAAAAGATGTACAAGAGGAAATCTCCCGGCAACCAGGACAGGAACCTTTCTACAAAAGTATAATGGAGCTAAGGCTACGAAAAAGGACCGGGGCCATCACCGCCCTTCTTCGCCTTCTCCTTCTCTAGCTACTTGAGGACCTGCTGGTAGTCAGCCTTTGCCAGTCGGAGCTCTTCAGCGACCCGGTCATACGCCGCCTCCTTGAGAGAGAGAGACGCCAGTCCAACTCCAGGTTCTCTCGGGTCAGCTTTCCGCAGGTGGCCTCCAGCTCCGCCAAGGAAGTATTGGCATCCTCCTCTCTCTGAAGAGCAGCGGTCACGGTAAAGTCCAAGTTGTGGTAATCCGCCGCCATGAAACGTTTGTTCTCCTCCAGAGCCCACCGGTCACTGTTGGCCGCCGCCAAGTCATTCTCGAGCTGACCATTCTCAGCTCGCAGGCGTTCCAGATCCTCGAAGGCAGAAGGCCTGGGTCTGACACTCAGCTCAAAGATCCGGGCCATGGCAGCTTGCATCTGACAGACAAGAGAATTAGGACTCAAGAATAAGCATACAAACATCTACAAATTTGAAGCCAGGACTCAAGGCAGGAAATCATACCGCAATCAGATTCTGAGCCGCCACCCTTATCGCCCGGTCGCGAGAACGGCGGTTGTAGTATGCCTGGTCCTCCGGAAACAGGTTCTGGAAGATGTTGTCGAAGGCAGTGTGGATGTTCATGATGCCGGAGTCCCCAATCGACATCGGCTCCCCATTTAGAAATACAGGATGAATGGTGAACGCTGACAGGGTAAACTTCGGGGTAGCCTCGGGCTGGTACTCACCCGGTTCGGGGGCCCAGCTGCACAAGTGGGCAGGTCAGTGTATGGGACCTGGTCACCCCACCCATAAACTGGAGCTTCAACATCAGCAATGCTCGGCACGGTAAACTCCACCTCAGTCTGGATGCCCTCGACAGCCAGAGCATCCTCAACAGGGACCCGAGAGATACTACCAATCCAGGTAGTCCCCGTCACGGGTCCCCTCAGCGCCCGAGGGATGGCATCCTTCCTTCTCAGGCGCACAGCCTCCCCCTGGTCAACAGGGGAGGCAGAAGCAGCTCTCTTCAAGCCCCGGGCAGACTTATCTACCACAGCCTTGCCCCTCGGATACACCAGGACAGACGACTGTACAGAAACAACTTTAACAGCAGGAGGCTGGGAAGGTCTTACCTCCATTGGAGCTTCAACTCTAACGTCTCCAGCACTGGGGGTGTCCACTACGTCTGGTGGACCCCCTAAGATCACAGCCGGCTCGCCTCCCTCAGCAGCAAAGGCGACCACCGTCTCCCCAACCACACCTCCCAGCATCTCCGGCTGGGCCAGGTTGTCCACCTCAGTATGTACCTGCACCGGGGTAAGAAAGAATCCCTCAGTAGCCGATTCACCAGACCCATGGAAAAGAGAAGTCCGCTATCCCTCGACATCAGGCTTGGAACACCAGAAGAGTCAGATGAGCCATAAAAAACATGTCGCCTCCTCCGACGACCCAAGGGAGGGTTTGAATGACGAACGGAGTTAGCATCACTGACTGGACATCCCCGACAACTGGGATGACTTCCGGTAGAACGTCCAACATTGGCTCATCAGGAATTGATCTTCCCCCGACTGGAAGAGCCTCGTCGAGCCAGTCATCCATCTCGCCCCGCAGATCCACAACAACACTTGCAACCGCAGGCTCCTCCCCAGCACTAGGAACTGTGCTCTCCACAGTAGCAGCACCCTCACCAGAACTGGACTCTACCTCCACGACTTGCGGAGGGGCCGACAGGGCTGCAAGCCTCGACGGGAAGAGGATGTGCATCACAATCTGGTCAGGAAGTGTCAGGTCTCGCAGGTCTGCAGGCAGACTGGAAAAGTGCTCAATGTTTCCTTCAACAACAGAGGAGTCCAACCCCGCTCGCAGAGACACTTGCAGCTGACGTTTCCCCGCAAACACAGGCATGGAACTGTTCCTGAGTCGGAGCTCAGCAAGCACGCAAAACATAAGGGCAAAAATAAAAGTAAGGTCAGACGCATGCTTACCTATGAAATCCTTTGGCACCTGTATGTTGCGGTCAGAAGACCACCCGGTAGCAGGGATCGAACCAATTCCCATAATGATTGAAAAACCCAGCCAACCTCCGGGCAGTACGCCAAGAGATGACGTAGAAGCAGCGTTCTTTGGCCTCCCGGGCGACCGACTTCATGAGCATGAACATCTCGACCGAGCCAAAAGGAATCTCAAAGTGGAGGGCAATCAGCCCTATCCGACGCACAATTATCCAGAAGGACAAGTGCATCTGACCCGGCGGGATCCCCCACCATGACAACAATCTCAGAATAGAAGAATGCAACGAGAGCTGCATACCATACAAGAGTTGGTAAAGGCTTACAACAATGAGGTTGTCGGAGCAACCGTCTGAAATGGAGGGGTGGGAACCAAACCGAACCCCTCTCCAGCCAAGCTGTTCCTGAACTTCCGCCGCGTTCATCCGCTCGATTTCAGGATTTTGGGGGAGGTTGGAAGAAGCTTGCCACCTCCTCCTTGGCCTCTCAACTAGAGGCTCGAAAGAATTTAGAGGAGCCACCTCCACCACACCAGCAGGCGAAGGGGGACCCGTCGACGGAATACTGCTTGTTCCGCCCTCATCAACAGAGGGACGCGGAGCCAAATTATGGGGCTCTTCATCACTTCTGGAGCTCAGAACTAAGGTTCTCCTCATCGTCGGAATGAGATTTGCACAGAAGACGCTGGAATTTTAAAGCATTCAGAACCTAGGGTTCCGGCAGAGCGAAATGGAAATGAAAAAGAAGGAAGAGAAAGAGAGTGAAAGGAATACCCTTCTCTCTTTCGAGCCTTCCTTTTCATAAGGGAGAGTCCATGGTCCACCAGCTAATGGAATTCTAGGTTCCTATTAATGGACTCTCCATTAAGATCATTAAACCAACTGGTTTAATGACTCGATCAGCGAAGAGTCACAAGCTTTCACTGAAAGTTGAAGTTGTTCGTCTTCCTGCCAACAAAGGAAGATTTAGAGAAGACGAAGTTAGGCCCACTTAACACAGTCAATTGGGGCCCACACCGCACAGTCATCTGGGACCCACCTTGTACATTCAGCAAGATCCATTCAACATTTTCAGGTGGGGTCTGCATGGTCCAGGTCAGCGACATGTGGACCCCCGGTCTACGTCATCACGGTCAAGGGAAGATTGACCGGTATGTATTCCTGCGCTCATCATGACAAGAAAGTAACCGGACCTATCTACCGGAACTCAAGACAGTGATAAAAAAGGAGGCATTATACGCGGTGCACCAAGTCCCCTACATAGGGCAACCGGAGACAAATTACATCAAAGGGGGAGAAAGAGGATCCGAACCAGATCCTTCCGGTAAGTCAGGGAGATGGTACTTAGCCTTGGCTTCAGCGTACCCTTCCTTCCATGAGGAGATCGCAACAGCATCAATCTTACCCCCCATCCGGGCAAGTTCAGCAGAAACAGATTTCAACCTCTCCTTAAGGCACCGAATCTCCTCATCTTTCTATTGTATTCGGCCCTCATGGCACTCTTCCCACCGACGTTGGTCTTCCACATGCCCGACCACTTGCGCATTCAAGATGTCCACACGGCTAAGGAGATACGCTCAGTACTGTTCCCGATTGTCACCAATGGAACTAGAATCAATATGCCTAGCTGTCATGGAAGATGAGCAAGGGAAGAAGAGAGAGAGAGAGAGGTATAACTTAGCAAGAGTGAACATCTCCTTATTTAACCCAGCAAAGGTTAAAAAGGCCGGGCAACAGCCCAATTGCTTCCTGAGAAGCAACGGTCTCCCATGGACCGACACTCAACCTGCCAAAATCAAGACAAGACAAGACAAACGGAGGCACTGTTCATAGGAAAAGGAATTTTTATTGATGAACAAAAGTCAAAGAAAGGAGGCACCGCTCCTCAACAATGGGGCAACATTAACTAGTCTACCAAAACATTCCGCGAGGCGGTAGGAGGGGAAGTAGCGACCTTATCCCAACTAGCACCCCCGACCGCATCATTTCCAAGTATCCAGACCTTCTCTTTCAAGTTCTGAATCTGGTTTTCGGCCTGTTTAAGCGAATCTTCAAAAAGACGGAGAACTCGACGCAGGGATGCAATAATGTCGTCTCGCTTTTTGAGAGACAACTTCAAGTCATGTTCCAACCGAACGACCTTCTACAGGTTCTTTTCTTGGGCCTGCACATGATTGAACCCATGTTCCACCTTGAGGTTGAATGCACGGTGACCTAAGTCAGCAGCCCGGTCGTCAGCCATTCTTTAGCAGAAGCTTCAACAGCAGCAACAACAACAACAGAGAACGGAGAGAGAGAAGTGGACATCCTTCTACACCTCCCGTTTTCTATTTATAATGGAGGAGAGAAACCCTAGTCCTTGATCCAAGGGATGCAGAATCGTCATCGAGAAGCGTATCAAGGAAGGAATCCTTCGAATTTCAACACCTGGAAGATATTTCGAAGATCTTTCCCAAACAGATTTTCTACTAGACAAAGAGGGGGCGATGTGTGTACCCTAGGTAAAAAACCCGACAGGTGTCACCGATGGCTGTATAAGAAGCTAAACTGGGAGCACCTGAGCATTAGCCAGCCAAACCTGGGCTATCGGGTAGGGCCCAACCCGGTCTCAAGTAGTCCACATACGCTTTGTGGACCTTGGCCCACCGGATAGTCCACGACCAAAGGGTGGAGCCCCGGTTTCTGTATAAGAAGTTGAACCGTGGGCTCCCATACATCGACCAGGCCTACACCTCAGCCAAGTAGGCCAGGTCCGGCCCAGTAAAGTCTAGCAGCGACAGAGGCTCATCCGAAGGTTTAACACAGAAGTCCAGAGGACCTGGCCAGTGTGTATGCAATGAAAATAGGGCTTCCGGTCAGAGGAGTCAAGCCCAAGTCTTTGCTTTCAGGCTTGGTCAATCCAAGCCCCAACCAACTGGATAAGTCCAGCGAGATTCCAGGCTAACAGAACCCACGGTTCTACCCCGCTGGAGAAGATAAAGGAAGACCCAGGTTGAACCAAGACCTATCAGAGGATGCCACGTGGCATTCATCCTGGTCAAAGGGAATTCAAACCAAGGAGATAACCGCTCGGCAGCATGCAAGCTATCTCCACGGAAGACATCTTTACAGTTGAACTACCTGAGTTCATGGACTCAAAACCAGAGGGGTGGTTGAGCCAGCCTCCTCCGGCCTACTACAAATAGAAGAGTTCTAAACCTCCTGAACTACGAGTCTTCCACTGAGCAACTCCATTAGAGCTTAGCGGAAGCAGAGACTTGATTCCAAGTTCATCTCTTGGATACGTAGGCAGTCTGATCCCGATCAGGTCCAGTCTCATTGTATACCCCCAATCTTACCTCTGTCTATACAAGGCTTTCATTGTAACTGTTCGATTAATCTATATGTATCTCGAGTTTGTAGATCAATTTTTTGCACCCACAGTCGGCTCAGGCTCAGCTCGTTAAAAACTCGGCTCGAGCTCGTTCGTATAGCTAAATGAGCCGAGCTTGAACATAAAATAAAGCTCATATAAAATTTGGGTTCGGCTCGAGCTTGGCTCGTTTATAAACGTTCCGAGCTTGAACATACTAAAGCTCGGCTCATTCAGATAAAATCTTACTTTTATGTGAAATTTAATCAAGTAGCTCGAGCTCGGCTCGAGCTCAACTCATTAAAAGTTCTGCTCGAGCTAGTTCGTATAGCTAAACGAGTCAAGCTTATTACTTGACTACTACAACAACTTATCCAAAGGACAGAGTGTTCTCCTATTGTTTTCTATTGTGTTTGAGCTAAGATCTTCACCTTTGAGGTGGGTAAGACCCTTGCTTGTTACTTGTCCACTTTGATAATCAATATATACAGGCACAAGAAGGAACTTCAATATAAATCAATCTTTTGTTTAGAAGGTTGCAAAATAGCATCTAGCAAGCATGGGATCATCCATCAGTCTAATTTGGACTGGCAGGTTGGGTCCGGCCCATGAAGCCGGGTATTGGTGCACCATTTGCTATATAAGAAGCTAAACAACGTCCATCTAGACATCACTAAGTCCACATAAGGCAGATCGGTCCAGCTCATGAAACACAGTAGTAGTTATAGACTTCTAGAACGATCTGGCCCAATCGGTCCATTAACAATGGGCAGGGAGTATACGATGAAGATTGGGCCTCCAACAAAAGATTCCAAGCCCAAGTCTATTGCTCTCACAGTTTGGTCAACCAAGCCCTAACTAACTAGATAAGTCCAGCATGATACTAGGCAAGCCAAATTCTAAAATTGGTATTTTGTTGCCTCTCTGCATTGATTTAATTAATAATTGCATCTGACATTGAGTTGTTTGCTAAGGATGTTGGACCTGCGCTGCAATTTTTAGAATTTTGCTACGCTTTTAAAGAGGTAAGTTGGACTTTCTTCTAACTACATTTCTTTCACATGTGAAATCAGTTGATAGCAACTTTCTTAACGAGAAGTCTGTTTATATTGATTTTCATGCCATAACATGAAGCTCTCTTGTGGTCACTGAATTGGATGGAAGATATGCAATCACAACTTTTTATGTCTATGAACCTATCACTAGTTCTTTGGTACATATATCTTATAACTGCAAAAGTTTGGCGAGTTTGTCAAAACACCAAACCTTTAGGTCGTAATTTGTATTTATCCCACTAAAGATTTCAAATTTGTCTTACACCAGTAAGTTAAGGTTTCTGTTTATGGGCCATTAGTAAAATCCGATGTGGCTAATCATGCCTGACGTGGTTTTAAGTTAAACAAAGTGACGCATGTCTTATTCCAGTTCAATAGATGTGTTCTAATCCAATGGTTGTAATCCGTTCACAATATAAAAAGGGCGAATTGGTCTAAACCCCAGCAAAGGTTGGTCCAATTTGTACTTACCCAGCAAAGTTTTTTTATTTGAGCTTGCCCCAGGTCGTTAATTTTATTGCTTAACGTATGTCTGCTGACTAGGATGATATGTAAAGTTACTAGAATGCCCATCTGACTTTCAATTTACATTTCAATTTTTTTTCATGGGCATTACATCAAACACTTAACATTCACGAGCTAAATTTCAGCTTTTGACATCAATTTCACCAGTTACAAACAACATCAACACTTCCTGAAGCACTCATTCAATGTTATTCCTGTTGTGTATTGGTTCGCAATGCGTAGGATCATAGCTTATATTAAGTGAGATCTATAGGATTATATCTTATGTTTTTTTCTAGAAACTATGTATGTAGGAATTTTACTCCCATAAGTACTTGGTATTCTAGTTGGTAATTGGTATTGGCATTGTAATTGGTAATTGGCCGGATTAGGAACTCTTAGGTATTATATATACTCAACTAGTTGGCTATTGTAAAGTAGTGGTAAGAAGAGAGAGTGAACCAAAGGTGAAAGCATTACTAGATAGGGAGAGACAAATTTACTCATAGTAGGATTTCTCAGGTTCTAGTGTGAGAGAGAAAGAGACAAGGAAATATAGATTTGTAATTAGGTTGTTTCTTTTCTTTAATTAGTGAAATCTTCTTGATCGGTTGTCGGGTGGAGTAGGCGGGGTTTTCCAAACCACGTTAATATTGGTGTTATTGTGTGTGATTGTGTTTTTTCGATTATTTTCTCTGTTATTTGCTATCATCTAGATTATCGGTATTACAACCAATCCTTGGGTTAAAGCTTCCGTTGCACAACAAGTGGTATGTCATATGAATTTTGGTTTGTGGAAAGTACAAGTCCAAGATCTTTTGGTACAATCCAGGCTACACAAAGCACTAAAGGGAAAACCGACGGATATGTCATATGATGATTGGGAAGAATTTGATTTGAAGGCTACTAGTGTGATTCAATTGTGTTTAACAGAGGAGGTCTTGTCAAACGTTCTCACAGAAAGTTCTTCGGTAAAACTTTGGTTAAAGCTTGAAAGTTTGTATATGACTAAGTCGTTATCAAATCGATTCTACCGCAAGCAGCAACTTTACATGTTGAGGATGACAGAAGGTACAAGTATTAATGAACATCTCAGTGTCTTCAATAGCATGCTTTCTGAATTGGTTCATGTTGGAGTGAAATTAGAGGATGAAGATAAAACACATCTACTTCTGAACTCCATGCCCTAATCTTATGAGCATATTATCACCACGTTGCTATAAGGAAAGGAAACTCTGGAATTGGATGAGGTTGTCAGTGCTCTTTTATCTCATGAAATCAGAAATAAATGCAACGATGAATCTCATGGTGAGGGTTTGGTGATTAATGGGGGATCACGGAAAGGATTTAACAAGAGTAACAAGGCTCACATAGAATGTTGGAAGTGCGGAAAAATAGGGCACTTCAAACGGGATTGTGAGGAAAAAGGTGGAGAGGTTTCGGCAAATAGCTCTAGGTCAGGGAAAGGCAAGCATATTGCTAATTCTGGCGGACAAGGCTAATCAAGTGGATTGATGATGAATTACTCTTGGTGACTACTCAAGAAGAAAATTTACATCGAGAATGGGTACTTAATAGCGGTGCCATAAAACATGTTTGTTCACATAGGTCATGGTTCGACAAGTATGAAAGATTTGAGGGTGGCTGGATGTCGATGTGTGATGTATGACGAGAGGATACATACTCTTGAAGGTACTCGACATGTGTCGAGTTTGCAAAGAGAACTAATTTTTCTTTTCAAGTTAGATTCTTTGGGTTACAAGTTCACTGGCAAAGGTGGAGTTGTAGAGGTTTGTAGAGATTCCAATGTGATCATGAAAATAGTCGTGAGTAATAGTGGCTTGTATATACTATTGGGTCAAACAATAGTAAGATCTAGAGTTGGTCCTAAGGCAGGCAAGGTGATGTTTAAATCACAAGGTTCTGTTATGAACAAGCTGTAGAAGGAAGGAACTCAAGAAAGGGAAAGATGGCCAGCAAGTGGATTCTTGTGGGCAAGTTTGAGGGTATCTCAAACTTGTCGGTCAATCATAATTGATTGGGCACCCAAAAGGGTGGAGGCGGCAACATGGATGAAGAAGGTTTCCCAGGCGAGGCTGGAGTCAACAATAATCAAGTTTATTGGCTCGCCAAGGTGGAGATTATTGTGTATTGGCTCACAATGCACATGATCATAACTTATATTAAGTGAGGTCTATAGGATCATATCTTATGTTTGTTTCTAGAAAAAACGTATGTAGGAATTCTACTCCCATAAGTACTTGGTATTCTAATTGATAATTGGTATTGTTATCCAATATGGATCCTTGTATGGTCGGATTAGGAACTCTTGGGTATTATATATACTCAACTAGTTGGCAATTGTAAAAGGTGGTAAGAAGAGAAAATATGAACTAAAGGTGAAAGCATTACTAGATAGGGAGAGACAAATTTATGAGGGTTTTCATAATAGGGTTTCTCAGGTTCTAGTGTGAGAGAGAAAGAGGCAAGGAATTATAGATTTGTAATTAGGTTGTTTCTTTTCTCTAATTAATGAAATCTTCTTGATCGGTTGCAGGGTGGAGTAGACGAATTTTGCCAAACCACGTTAATATTGGTGTTATTGTGTGTGATTGTGTTTTTTCGATTACTTTCTCTGTTATTTGAGATTATCTAGATTATCGGTATTACAACCAATCCTTGTGTTAAAGCTTCCGTTGCACAACAAGTTGATCCATCAAGATCTTCATGTGGTTGTTGACAGGAAAGACAATAAGCCAAAGGACATGTCAGATGACGAGTGGAACAAAGCAGATCTCAAAGCCATGAGTTCCATCGAACTACATTTCTCGGACGAGGTGATGTTTAATGTGATGGAGGAAACTAGCGCCAAAGGAACATGAGAAAAGCTTGAGAAGTTGTATATGGGTAAGTCTTTATCCAATAAACTTTTCTTAAAGGATGAACTCTTGAATCTTTGGATGGAAGAAGGTGGTGATCTTATAGAACATTTAAACGTGTTCAATAAATGTAACATAAATTTCTACGGGTGGTTGTGAAGTATGACGATGAAAAGAAAAGTTGCCTACGAAGTAGTTGTAGATATATGCGATTTAAAGCGAGAGGGGAGAACTCGCTTATTTCTTAGGGGAATCATTCCTGAAGAGACTAGAAGAAACTCGCTAGAAAAGGGGGGGTGTATACGATCAGTTGATTTCATCAGTATGACGATCTGGCCCAATCGGTTCATTAACAATGATGAAGATTGGGCCTCCAACAAAAGATTCCAAGCCCAAGTCTATTGCTCTCACAGTTTGGTCAACCAAGCCCTAACTAACTAGATAAGTCCAGCATGATACCACGCAAAGAAAACCCAGGTTTGTAGCCCGATCAAGATCATGGATAAATCCAACAAGAACTAGGAACCAATCCAGTTCTGCCTTATGGCAGGCCATAGATCAAATGGGATTCAAACTAAGGAGTAACCGCTATGCATCATGCAAGCTATTATCATGGGAACAGTTCCACCGATCAAGCTACCTGGGATCGTGGAGACGATACCGGAGGAGTTAGTTGAGCTAACTACATCTGGTCCACTGTATAATCAGGAGAAAGCAATCTCCTGAACTACGAGTCTTTCACACAACAAACTCCATTGTTGCTTTGTGAGAGCAGAGATTTGATTCCGAGAGCATCTTCTCGGATACATAGATTCCATTCTCATCCTCCCCCCCCCCCCACACACCCCCACCCACCCCCACACACACTTCAACTGCACAAAGCCCTCACAGTTGCTATCAACTTTTCTGGCTTCATATTATGGCATGAAAATCAATATAAACAGACTTCTCATTAAGAAAGTTGCTATCAACTGATTTCATCAGTGAAAGGAATGTAGTTAGAAGAAAGTCCAACTTACCTCTTTAACAGCATAGCAAAATTCTAAAAATTGCAGCACAGGTCCAACATCCTTAGCAAGCAACTCATTGTCAGATACAATTGTTAAATCAATGCAGAGAGGCAACGGAACACCAACTTCAGAATTTGGCTTGTCTTGGAGATTATCTTTTAAACCATTTCTATGTCTCTTGACACGATCCAATGTGATTTTCTTGTGACCTTGAGATTTCTTGGGCTTCTTTTGTTCAACATCATCTGTTTCATTGATGTCCTCTTTTCTTCCTATAAAACAATAAATTTCAAAAAACAATAAAGTTTTATAGATCGATAACAATAGTACAGAGATAGTAAGGACCAGTGGTAGTAATGTAGTATATATAAGTTTTTTTCGTGCAGGTCACGTGTTTTATCAAGGGTGAATTCAGGTATTTTGAAAATTTTCTCGGTTAAACCGTTTTTTTTAGCTGTTGGTTTAAAAGTGATCGCCAAACCCTAATAAAAATAAAAACTAGCTCCAAAAACGAGCTTTTCCAGAGAGCTTTAACGTTGGAAAGCTTGATTTCGTCTTCATGTCTTCACAGTGTGTTTCCTAGAGCTTATGGGATGATAGAACTAACAGATATAAATGATGTCTAATTCAATACCTTTAACGTTTAACAGTACGCACACACCCACAAAACGCAAAGAAAACCTATTTTGTGTACCCTAAGTTAAAATATTGTCAGGTGTCCTTGGTAGCGGTATAAAAAGTTGTACCATGGACATGGACATAGGATCATGTATCAGATTTATTTGGACTGCTAGAAAAGGTCAGATCCAATACCATGGGTCCCCTAGGTTTGGCCATGGGCCTAGACTTGTTGGATATCCCAATTTATCGGAGAATTGAGCCCCTGTTACTGTATTAGAAGTTGAACTGGGTGCCCTAAGCCATCGTCTGACCCACTTCAAGTAGGCAAGCGTAGTCCGGTGAATGAGCCCGATAAGGATTTTGGACTCTGATAGCCTATCCAATCACTATGGATAGAGAGTAAACGATGGAGACTGGGCCCCAGCGAAGGGAGGCAAGCGCCCAGGTTAACTACTTTCAAGGCTCGGTCAACCAACCCCCAACTAACTAGATAAGTCCAACATGACTTCAGGCCAATTGAACGGAGATTAATAACCCGTTCAAGATCGTAAATAAAAGTGTTGTGGCAATTTAAGGTTTATTACAAATTTGTTTGTTCATTTTATTAAATGGGATTTTGTTTTTCTAATAGAATTTTATATAGTTAAAGAAGAAGAAATACGGCTAGGTCACCATAACCCTTGCTCTGTTCTGCCACTCATTCTTTCAGCATGCAAGAGTAGGAACCAGAAGTAACATGGTCAGAGATATCATCTAAATTATGTACTTCAAGGAAAATGCAGTCGATCAACAATGTTCTTCTGCGATGCTCGGTGACCAAGAAGGACATTGTGGGGTACATGACTACATATGTGTGATTACCAAACATTCAATAGAACATTAACAATGTCTAGACAGTGCACACTAAACATTCATAACGATTTACTCAGAGATAAGAAATCATAGAAAGTTGATGTAGAAAACTGAAAATTATTAGCATAATGAGAATAAAGTGCAAGACTTACAAAGCGCAACTGCCAGCCAGGGCATGTTTTTGTTGAGAGGGCAGATCATTATAACATCGAAATGGAAAATATTTGAATCGAATATCTTGACAACAAAAACTACTATATAGCAACATCTTGCAGCAAATGTTGTAGAACAAGATCAAAATATATAGGCAGGGTTATGAACAGAATAGGATTATAAAGTTGATATCAAACATGATCAGATATTAAAATAAAATATTTATCTAATCAAGAAAAATATTTAACAGAATAAAAAAGGATTTAGTTATTATTGACATTAATTGTATGAGATGTTCATATATCAGATACATGATACAAAATCAACATTAATGTAACCTTCTTCATTCAATTCTAATTGGCAACCTGGCATGCGTGAAGCTCGTACAACAAAAGAATGGTGTAGTCTTCTATACTAGCGTTCAAAGGCGCAGACATCTATTACTTAGTTACTAAACATTGAACATTGGCAACATTAATTTTCATTAGAAATGAACTAATGAACTTCCTTCACTCTTAATCGCGGATGTGGCAGAGTTAACATGTGTGTCGAGGCTCACGGTTGAAAAGTGGATATTTTCAACCTTAATTCGTATGTGACTATCTTCACGGTTTTTGTTCAATCTCACCATCTTTCCGTGACTGCCTAAACTCATAGTTTTGTGGAGTAAGATATTAGTTGCGCTACTTAGTATGTAGCTTCCTACATACCCAAGTTGGGATCAAGCCATCGTAGTTCTTTTTTCCTTATATCCAAAGACCTTAAAATAACAACTTCTGAAAGAATAATAGCGAATCTCTTAAAGAGATACAAATAACAATTCTGTTCTACTCACGCCCGGCCAAGTCTGTTATCTACAATATAACGAAGACAACTGAAAATGACAAAGGCTTTTCGTGCTATTAAGGAACTTTGAGATCAAAAGATCATGCACCATGAACTTGTTCACCTATGTACATTTCTTATCATGGTACAGTTCTTATCACGGTACGATTCTTATATAGACCAAATACTCATCACGGTAATCTCATCTTAGTACAATTTTCACATATGGTACTCGCATCATGATACTTTTACTTTTTGAGGTAGCACAGGCCAAACCCTCCACCCTTGCTACTCACTCCCCAATCTATCTGGGCTTCCTCAAAGGCATGCCACCTTTGCTTTTAGCTTAGCCTAAAGGTGAGGCATCTATCATTGTAAACCCTCTCTTTTAATTTCGGTTTTAATTTATTTAAGTTTAATTTAATAAGGTGAGAGATTAAAATTTTGAGAAAGATACTAGGGAGATTATTGTAATCGGTTTTTATTTTCTTATAGTGAAATCTTCTTATTGTTCCCCGTGGATATAGACATTGCCGAACCACATATATCTTAGTGTTATTGTTCTTTATTGTTTTATTCTTCTTATAATAATGTTTATTGTTTGGTAATCTTTGACTTCATTGACAAACGAATCATGTATTGCAAAGGAGGTGTTCTCACGAATATCTAGGTTGCGGGTTGTTGACGTTGTTGGGATTTAGTTAATCACTGCATATAGTTCAACAAATACAATGGACGATGTGTACGCCATTGAAAACTTTTAGGGAAGATGAATGGAAGATTTTTTTTGATTATAGCGCAACAATGTGGTCATTGACTTAAATTTGAGAATCAGCATTGCGTTCATGGCTTTTTGTAGGCTTTATTTTGAAAATGTTTTTGACGTGTGGGTTTTTGTGTGATTTTGAAGATAAATAACTATTATTATTCTTCCGATCGGTTAACTACATAAAATTTGATATTTTCAACTCATTTGTGTAACTAGTTTACAGGCGATAATTACAAATAGTTCTTTTGAGATCAAATTTTTTTTTTTGGTGCGTTCGCAGATTTTCAAACAGAGAGCTTGGGAAGTAGTAGTCGACTTCCTTTGTAATGGAGAGAATCAATAGCGGAGCCAGGGATTTAGCTTACTTGGGGCACTCTAATTAATTCAACATACTAATAAATTTTTTTTAATGAAAGTACACTAAAAAGACAACGATAACTCCATGAAATAGGAAAAAATCCATACACTAATAAACAAAAAAATTAAACAATCACAATATATTGTGCTTTTTATAATTTTATTTATTTAAAAAAAATCAAATTTAAAAACTGTTCAAGAGAGAGACAATTTACTTCACCTAAATGGTGTAAGAGATATTTGAGAAATTATTTAATTAATTATTAGCTTAAATAAAGGGTGTTATTCTTCCCACCAAAACAAGTTGTCAAAAAACCCAAATTTTAGAAATAGTTAAAAATTGTCAAAAAACCCAATACTAATTTACTATTGTACCCCTGTTTTTGAATAAACTTAATAACGAAATTTTGTCCAAAAACCCAACTTGTTTGGAGAAAAAGCCCACTGCATGTTATGAGACAAAGCCCACTTACAAAATTTAATGAAGAGAAGTTTCTAAATATACTTTTTAGGGTTTTGGTAGACAAAATGAACACAAAACAGATTTTTCACTATGAGAAACACACAACATAATAGTTTTCTTCTTCTAAACGGCTAAATAAGTACTCGTCCAAAGATAATATCATACTTTCAATATGATAATGGATGTAGACCTCAATAAAATTCCTTCTTTAGATTATTTTGATACACAATTGCAAGTGGAAGAATATGGGGAGGATGTTCCAATAACCATGATGGAGGAAGATACTTCCATAACAATCGTAAGTATCTTAAATGATTTCTTACTTTGTGTATGTGTTTTTTTTTTTATGAAAAAATGTGTTTGTTGAGTTTGTAAAAATGTGGATTTAATTTTAATTCATAACTACTATTAAGTTATGGTTTTTTTTTTAAAAAAAAAAAAAGAAAAAAAAAAGAAGATTTAGAACCATCTCATGTCGCCGCCATGAGGTCACCTCCTCCGTGACCAGCCGCCGCCACTAGCAACCTTCTTCCCCTTTCCCCCCACCACCACCAGCAACCTCTACTTCACATCACAACCACCATCTCTTCTTCCCCCTTTCCCTTTCCCTTACCACCACCAGCAACCTCCCTCTCCATCACCACCACCACCACAATCTTCTTTCTTTCCCTACCACCCCATCTACCTTCTCTTCCCCCTCCCCCCACCAGCAACCTTCTCTTCCCCTCCCTCCAATTCCTTCCCGATTTAAAAAAAAAAAAAAAAAAAAAAAACGCCTCCTCTCTCGTAAATTTGGCTGCTCAAATCTAAGCCGAGCCGATCTCAGCCAATCTAAGCCATCTAAGCCGAGTAAGTAGCCAGACGAGCCGATACATCTAGCCAAGCCAGCCGAGCCAGCAGCCCAAGCCAGTCAGCCAGACCAGCTGAACCAGCAGCCAGACCAGCCGAACCAGCCAAACCGGTAGCCAGACCAGCCGAACCAGCCAAACCGGTAGCCAGACCAGCAGAACCAGCAGCCAGACCAGCCGTTCAAGCCAGCCAAGCCAAAAAAAAAAAAAAAAATTGGCTGCTTGATGGAGAGTATCCATTGTCCATTTCGAAATTTTGATGGATGCACCAATTGACCGTGTGGAAATGGATACAAATCTTCGTACATCCCAACGCATGTTAAGAAAGATCACTTGAAGAGGGTTAATGACATCGACAGGCTGAGAGATGCGATCAAAGTTGATATAGGTTTATTTTCGTCGCTTGACAATACTTTGAAGAGGATGAACAAATGGATGTGTGGTGATTGTTTTGGTATCCATGCATCGACCATAAAATGTAAACATCCGGATGGTGCAGTCATCAAACCACCTGCACGAAAGGAGTCTGGTGAGTTAGAGTGTGCAATTGTAGGTATACAACCACCACAGCTTGTGCATGTTGATAATCCACCCGCACCTACAGCAGGAGGGGACACTGGTATCGATACTCACCTTTCTATTGTTGCACCTTCTTTAGATGAGATATCACTTGATCGTATTTTCTGTAGACCTTTTCGCACAGTGAAAAGTATTCCACGTCCTTGTCGATTAGCATTCTCCTGTGCATTGAAGTAAGTCTTGTATGAGGTTACTGCAGACCCCATGTCGACAGGGCCATGGGTTAGATTGCTCCTGCTTCCCTATTCCAGATTGCAAGTGTTCCATCCGCAGAATCGCCAAGAGCGTCGTTCTGGTGCTCGGAAATATCTCCAGCAGAATCAGATTTTGCAGGCTCTCTCAATTTGGAACGAGCCTGGGGGTATATTTCGTCTGATTGAGAGGGTCACACACACAGAGCCTCCGTTGGAACGACCATCTCGACAGTCCCAAAGCAAGAATGTACGACGGTGTTTGCAAAAGGTTGCAGACGGGCACTTTGCAGCAGCCGTGAAGGTGTTGGCATCATCAGGGGTTGCTCCGAACACTACAGAGACGCAGCGGGCTTTAGAGGATAAACACCCGAAGCATCCACCACCATCTGTCCCCGACATTCCTTTACTTGAGTCACCTTTGTCAGTTGAGAGGGATGGGATATTATCATGCATCAGGTCCTTCCCCAAAGGGACGTCTTGTGGGCGAGATGATCTCCGGGGCCAACACCTATTGGATGCTATGAGTGGGGCTGCATCCGCTGTAGCCACAGATCTTATGGAGGCCTTGACACCGGTTGTGAACTTATGGCTACAAGGTCGATGCCCACGGGTCTTGGCAGAGTTCATAGCTAGTGCACCGCTCACCCCACTTCTTAAGCCAGGTAACGGCATTCGCCCAATAGTTGTGGGTATGGTTTGGCGTCACCTGGTGTCTAAGATTGCCATGAGAGGAGTTTCCAAGGATATTGTCCCATACCTAGAGGATTTTCAGTTTGGGGTTGGTGTGCCTGATGGAGCAGAGGCAATTTTGCATGCTGTTAATCGGTTGGTTTATGCCAACAAGGATGACACATCGCTTTCTATGCTGCTTGTGGACTTTCAGAATGCCTTCAACCTTGTTGATCGGTCTGCTATGCTACGGGAGGTACGCAATCATTGTCCATCTATTGCTCTATGGGTCGAATACCTCTATTGTCAAGCTGCTCGATTGTATCTAGGGTCTACTCATATTTGGTCAGCAGCTGGGATACAGCAGGGGGATCCTTTGGGGCCTCTTCTCTTTGCTTTGGTCTTGCATCCATTGATACACCGCATTCAGTCAGAATGCCACTTGGAGTTGCAGGCATGGTACTTAGATGATGGTACTATGATTGGTAGTACAGAACATGTGGCTAGAGCTATTCGTATCATTCAGGAAAGAGGACTATCTCTTGGGCTCGTGCTTAATGTGTCTAAGACAGAGTTGTTCTGGCCTTCTGTTGATCCTGACTGCTCCTATCCAGATATCTTTCCTGTTGGTATATCATGTCCTCAGCGAGGGGTTAAGTTGCTTGGAGGGGCTGTAAGTATTGATGCATCATTTATTGTGGGTAATGTTCGTCAACGAGTGGATAAGACACTTCAACTTATGGACTTATTACCACAGCTAAAGGATCCGCAGTGTGAGTTGGCACTTTTACGTTCGTGTATGGGATTATCTAAACTCACCTTTGCTCTCCTTACTTGCCCCCCTGAATATGTTCAGGAAACAGCCGAATGGTTTGACCACAAGCTTCGCGCAGCCCTTCAAAATATTGTGGTTTCTGATGGACCTGGTTTTGGCGATCTACAGTGGCGTATGGCAACCCTCCCATTACGTATGGGTGGACTTGGTATCTATTGTGCTACTGATGTTATGAAGTTTGCTTTCGTAGCTTCACGTACGCAAACCAAGGATCTCCAGGACCACATTCTTTGAGGTTGTGACACTCCACCTATGGGTAATGTTTTCGATACTGCCATTGCTAGTTTACATTTTTCTATACCTGATTTTGATCTCAGTAATCTTGCCCCAACTGCTACCGTCCCCTTCAGACCCCAACATGTCTTGGCGGAAGCATACTACAACAAGATTAGTTCTGGTCTTGAGAGGGAATTTGAGTTGTCAGCTAGACAAAAAGCCGTGATTGGATGTGTACAGTCAGAACATTCCAAAGATTTTCTCCTTGCTATCCCGATGGAAAGGGTTGGACAACGCATGACGCCTGTAGAATATCATGCCATTCTTCGTTATCGATTGATGATCCCTCTATATTCAGATGGTGAGCTTTGTCCAGTGTGCAAGAAGAATATACTTGATGCTTTCGGGGACCATGCGGCCCATTGTAAGCATTACCCCGGCTTCAAGTACAGGCATGACCACGTTAGAGATATCTTGTGTGATGTGTTCTGGCGGGCTGGCGTACAGGTTAAGAAGGAGGCTCCTGTTAACTTTCTTACTGATCCTAAGGAAGGAAGATCGACATTACGTCCTGCTGATATTCTGGTCTACAACTGGTCTGAAGGTAAACATGCGTGTGTTGTTGTGACAGGGGCGTCTCCGATGGTTGGGCTGAGTGCTGGGATTTTTGAGGTGGGGCTAGCAGCTAGCAATGCAGCAGCGGCAAAAGTGGAGAAACATGACGGAGCTTGTAGGGCTAACCAACATAGTTTCATCCCCTTTGCATTTGACACATTTGGATTGCTAGGCTCAGAAGCAGTTGAGCTCCTCAGGAGAGTGCAGAAGATAATGGATAGCAACGTGATGACTGCAGGTTCGAACGAATATGTATTTAGGAGAATCGGGTTTGCTATCCAGAAAGGACTTTCCGCGCAGTTTGTAGCGCGTTTGTCCTCTACTTGTAATTCGTTGAGCTTATCAATAAAATTTGATATTAATTTCTAAAAAAAAAAAAAAAAAAAAAATTGTTAAGGGCTTGCAGCGCAGTTTGTAGCGCGCTTGTCCTCTAGCTTTATGTAATTCTTCTTTTATCAATAAAATTTGTTTTCTATTCAAAAAAAAAATATGGTATATTAATCATGGCCTGAAGAGCATGGGCCTCCTAATCTCGAACCAGGCCCGAAGGCTGACTCTCCTAAGAATTACATGAGAAATTCCTCCAAACACTGTTGATGGGAATTGAACTCACAACCTCTCACTCGTGGGTGTGTTTGAGAGGGATAAACAAACCAACTGAGCTAGCCGTTGTTTTACTATTAAGTTATGTAGGATGAAAATTATTGTAGAATTGTTCTAAATTATGTAGGAACTGAATATTTATACATATCTAGTTTTAATATTTGGAGAATTTTTATCAGTCTATTCCTTATTATTCAGCATTACGTCCCCATGCAGTATTACTACTATTCATCAGTTTCTTAGATTCACTATTAGGTTCAGCCGTGCAAGTTAGCTGTCAAGATAGTTCCTCACAGTGAGACATGCCTAAGCAAAGTTGCAAATCCAAGAATTGACAACGGTTACATGCTAAAATTAGTTTCTCACAATGACCACATATAACATTCTCGATTTCATTTCCTCTAAGAATTGATTATCTCCAGAAGTTTGTGCTAGTAGTGCTTGCACGTTGTATTACACTTTAAGTTCCTTTCTTTTCTATTGTTAGACCTAAATCACACTTGTTGCTAACTTGTTATACTTCCTGAAATTGAGTCCATCTTTCCCTTCAAACTCAATTTGGTAATTCTTTAAGTTCAATTTTAAATATTTTTTATTTCTTTAGAATGTATGTTGCACAATAATAGTATTGATGAAAAAACTTGTGACAGAAAAACAATGCACATGTCATTTGCCTGTGTGAGTTCTGATATTTTTATGAAAATGTAAATCAAGAAAAAAAAAATTCCCAACTTTAGATTTGTTGGACAGACCTGTGTGAGTTCTGATACCATTAAGTTACATTCAGTAAACATACTTCATTCTCTTTGTTATATCGTGTAGCTCTTGCTATCAATTGAATAATCTATATAGTTAATTACATTTTGTCTATTGTATTGGCAAGATACTCTCTAAATTATCCGTCTCTAATATTCTCTTTCATTAATACAATTGAATTACACTTCAAGCGACGAAGAGAAAGACGTCCCCACTACCACTATTGATTTGGTAAATATTGTGTTTCCTTTTTTTTTTTTTTTAATTGTATTTGCTTGAAGGATGAGAAACTTATTGATTGGTGTAGGAGGATGAGAAGGAGCATTGGAATTGTAACTTTGATTGCAAGGTCTGAAGTTGAGAAAAGTGGTCGAAATCAAAGTGGACAATTTAAACTAAAATCCAATGTTAAGGCCATAACCCAAAGTGAGAAAAAGGGTGAGAAAAAAAATTCGAAAGACTGTTGGTGTAAAAAAATGTGGATGTCGATTCAAATTGAAGGATATTTTATCTAATGATGGTGGATGGAGATTATCGGTAGTATGTGGGACACACAAACATGCTTTGGGTGATAATCTTATTGGTCATGCATATGTTGGAAGACTTACACCAGATGAACGATTGTTGGTAAGAGATATGTCTGAAAGTGGTGTGAAACCGCGTTTTATGTTGAACTTTTTTTTTAAAAAAAAAAAATGCCACTAATGTATTGACAAGGAGTACTATATACAACTATCGAGCGGAAAATCAACTTTCAGCCTTACAAGGAAGATCACAAATGCAACAATTGTTCAAATCTTTGGATGACAATGGATACTCAGAATTCCATATGGAAAATGAGAGCAATGAAGTGTGTACTGATATTATTTTTGCACATCCACAATTTGTTTCACTTGCCAAGTGCTTCCCAGAGGTATTGCTTATGGATTGTACTTACAAGACTAATTGTTTTAATTTGCCTTTGTTGAAAATTGTTGGTTTTACATCTAATTGTTTTAATTTGCTTTTGGTTTTTTGCAAGCTGAAATAGTGGACAATTTTTTTGGGGCTTTGGAAAAACTTCAGAAATCTTAGAAGGCAAGGTGGAATACGTGGTTGTGATTGTCATTGATCGAGACTTGGCATTGATGAAAGCCATATCAATGGTTTTTCTGAAGGCTACCCACCTCTTATGTCGTTTCCATATAATGAGAAATGTTGAATCTAAGTGCGAAAGAAAAATTTAAAACCAAAAAAGAGTACGAGGAATTTATGAAAGACTTTGGTGATTTAATGCAATCTAGCACTGAGAATACTTAAAATGACTATGAAGACAGGTTAGAGATACTTAAGGTGAGATATGTTAAAAAGAAAGTTGCTTTGCGATATGTTGAAAATCAATGGTTGTTAAATCACAAGCAGAAGTTTATCAGCGTGGAATGATTCCGTTATGCACTTTGACTACTAATAGAGTTGAATTCATGCATGCGTAATTGAAAATACATTTGGGAACCTTTTGAGGTAACTTGACACAAATTTGGAAAGCTATTAACAATCTTCTCATAAACAAGTTGACATAAATTAATAGGACATTTACGCTGAGATTAGAGGTTTAATATCAAGTGATGCATTGGATTTGTTAGCAGATGAAATAAAGAAATCGAACTTTGTTGTTGAGGATCAAACACTATGTGGGTGTGTGCTAAAAAAAAACTTGTGACCTTCTGTGTGTGCATGAGCTTTTATCAAATGGTGGTTCTTGTTGGTCGTTGTATACTATTGTCGTCAATTAATTTTCGATGGAGGAAACTAGATAGCAAGCCAGTTGAACTTCCTCTAGGATCATTAGATATTGTACCGAGCTTGAAATGATCAAAAAAAAGTTTGACTCGTAACAAGAAGACCACCACAAAGTGTTGATAATTAAAAAATGTGTTGAACTTGCAGACCCAAAGAACACTTACATGCAAGAACCACGAAAAAAGTACGACATGAAGGGGAGGCCAAATGAGTCACAAATCAGGTTTCTAATATGCAAAAAACGCAAGAATAAATGTCGAAAAGTAAGAAAAAAGTTGTTGCTCCTCCTAATAAGGCACCTCGAAAGCTTCCAGTGAAAAGACCCATTGTTTCTGTAAATGTAGTGTAAATCGAGATCGGAAAGTGAGTAGTGAGATGATCGGAGAATGATTAGGAAGATGATCGGAGAGGGAGAAAAAGCTGTGAAGTGGCTGAACTATCTGAGCAGGGTGATAGCTGCCTACGTATCTGGAAGGGGTCGATCCAGAATCAAGCCAAACGTAGTTCCTTATATAGGTGGCTTAGGTTGTGGATCAGTTTAATGACTCAACGTTCGAATCATAAAGTATGCGGATATTCAGGGATTCAATGAGAGAGATCCGTAACTGTCATAAGATTTGGAGTTTGAATATATCGAACTCGGTGTTCAGAGTGAGATAGCCCCAAGTCGGATGTGCTCGGATATTTTATGAGATTAGGATTTGAACAAAAGTGAATGAAATGTGGTTTTATACAAAGTCGGATGAAAAGTGCAAAGTCGGTGTTTAGTATACCGAGTTAGTGAGATTAGGATTTGAATGGATATGCGTGAAGTGTGATTAGATACGAAGTCGGATGAAATAAGTGTAAGGTCGGTGTTTGACATTCCGAGTAAGAGAACTCGGTAATGGGTATATACATAGCCCCTTTTCATTTGGGCTGAAGGTAGGTAATTGGCTTTAGGGTAAATGAAAATGAAGTTGGTTTTTGAGGTGTGTTTTATGGAGTGCCAAGAGGCAAAGATTCCATTGTGTGCTGCTTTGACTGCTAGCTTAGATTTTCGAGGCTTAGGGCATGATTGCTCCTTGAGATACGTGTGTTGCCCATACACGTGGAGGGTATTTAATGTTTTGAAATTTGAAAGATTGAACATGGTTTGGTGGGAGACCAAGAGGTTCGAACGGTTAGATTTAGGCGTTGAGATCTGGCCGTTAAATTTGGAGGAGATGAAGGGCTGAGATTCTGCACGAGTTTTTATATAACACTTTGCTTGTAACTGCTGAAAAACCAAGGGTTTACGCATTGGTTTTTAAGGCTGCTTCGCATCGTTTTGAAGGTAAACTTCTCTTCTTCTTCATTTGCTGTGACTTTTCTGCTAGTTGCTGTCTGGTTTTCTTTGATAAATTGTTGGTTTTTCTTTAAAGTTGCCGGAGTTTGTCGCCTGAACTTGTTTCTTGTGTTTGCATCTGTATTTTCGATCTTAGTAATAGTTGTTTATTTGATTTCTGTTTCTTTTTCCGCTTTCCGCCATTGTTGCTTCTGCAACCTTGCTAAAATTAATCTTCTGAGGATGAGTGACGGTAGTGAGAGAATCAGTGAGAATAGTAGTGAGTCGGAGGCTAGCATTAGTTGTGCCAAAAATGTAGATGGAGGAGATGAGGCTGTCAGCCGACACGCCTTAGAGGTTGAACGAGCTCGGAAAGCCTTTCCGAAAGTTCGGGTTGCTTACGAATTCAGGATTCCAGACCTCGAGATGTATAGAGTAGATAATAGGTTAGTCGACTTGTGTGGTGATGACACTTCGACACTAATATGCGAGGGTCAACTCCGTGCTGGTATGAGACTCCCGTTCTCTAAGTTTGTGTGTGACGTCCTGAATCATTATGATAAAGCCCCCATAATGATGAATAACAGCTTCTGGAGGGTCATGTTGATATTCGAGGAGCTGAATAAGCTCGGCTATGATATATGCAAGGCTGACGTCGTAGCGTACTTCACATGTGTGGAAGGTCGGTCTGGTGATTTTTCTTTTTCGCTGAATAGGAGACCTGAGCATAGTCCTCACGACCTTTACAATGCACCGAGTTCCAATGATAATTGGAAGAAGTCGGCATGCTATAGGATTAGAGGCTCATTCATCAAGCCTAGTGCCTATCTGAACCACTTGCGCATTCCCAGTGTAGGTATCTAGGTCGTTTTCTTTGTATTCTGTACTTGCTTTATTTCCGAGTCGCCTCCATGATTTCTGACTTGTTTTTTAGGTACTGTAGATCATACTCGGGATTATAACCAAAAGATCGACGGGCGTCTCCTTCCCGGAAATATAATCGAGTTCGCGGAAGAGAGTTGGGCACGCAAGCGCGAGTTACTTCCTCACCTTGCACACTTGTTTAGAGATCCTCGTCCTAAGAGAGGTGCCGGTGTAGTCCGGGGTGAGTCCTCGACTCCAAAGACCCAGCGTGCTCGCAAGAAGAAGGAGTTGCGCACTGCGACCGTAGTAGCTTCGGTTGCCGTTCCGCGTCCAGGTGATCCACCGATAGAAGTACGAGCTGCTCTACCAATGGCACCTAAGCCTATCCCCGGTCCTCCGAGTAGTAAGTTCGGTCGAGGCCATATTGAGCCGGATTCCTCGAAAAAGAGGAAAAGCTCGAAGTCGGCGGGGGTTACAGTTGCTGCGCCTGGAGTGAAAATCCTGAGTGACTTGGAGAAGGCTGGTAAGGAGAGAGCCCGTCTTGAGAAGGAGAAAAGGGAGAAGATGAAGTCGGTAGAGGGCGACAGTGAGGGCCTCAAAACTGGTCCTGTAGATGGTCACTTCGCCCCCATTTTTCCGTTTAAGGACGGCTACGTGAAGGCGGGAGACTCTGCCTGGGATGATGGGGAGATGTGTACCACCTTGATGCAGCATATGGCCCTGGACGCTGATGGAGTCCGAGCTTGCCGTCGCTCGGTTACGGAGGATCTCAAAGACTTGAGCTCTTCTATGTACAAGGTAACTCTTTTTTGTTTGTAAAGTATTTTTGTTATCTGTGTTTCTAACGTTGTTGCGTGGTTTTTGTAGATGAACATTATCCACACCAAGTGGTTGGCGCTGTTAGAGAGAGGCAATGAGAAAGAGAGGGAAGCCCGAAAGGCGAGGGATGCCTTAGCCGCCGAGCGGGGTGAAGTGCAGAAGCTTCATGACCAGCTCGGGAAGGTAGAGAAGAAGGCAAGGGCTCTGAACGACGCCGTGCTGGAGGCTCATTAGAAGAATGCAGAGCTGAACTCCGAGCTAAAGGCTACTAATGAAAGACATGAGGCCGACAATGCCAGGTCGGTGGAGAGTATCACCGCGTGGCAGAAGATGGTGTACTACTGGCAACGGCGTGGCCTGTTGCGTGAAATGAAGCTGAAGGAGCTGATACCCGACTTCGATCCCCTGGCTGATAACGACCAGATTAATGCTGAAGCTCAGGCGCAGTATGATGCTGATCAGCAGGTGGAAAGGGAGAGGGTTGAAGGCTTGGAGGCCGAGCTTAACGCTGATGGCACAAAAGCCGAGTTGAACAGCGAAGCTGTTGTTGATGGGTGTGAAGAAAGGGTTGCCATGGATGAAGAGCCTATAGTCTAATCCATTGTGTTGAGTGAAAAAGAGGTTTAATTGTGAACAATTGGTCTAGATGTAATATACAATAGTGGGATGTTTTCGACTGAGGTCGGTCCTGCGAATTTTTTTTTTTTTTTTTTTTTTGTAAGATCAAGCTTATAAGTACCTGTTCAACACTCTTTGAATATGCTCTAATAGATGTATCTTTTCACTACTGAAATTCTCTAAGTATGGAATGAATGCCATAGTCTTAAATGTTAATGTTTATGGAATGTATGTCTTTAAATATTTTCCATTCCACGGTCGATCAACTCGGTTGCCCTCATGATCGATTAGTTTGTAAGCCCCATTGCCCAAGTCGGAATGAACGATATAAGGTCCTTCCCAGTTTGGGTTGAACTTTCCATCTCCTGCGATCTTAGTGTTCGGGAATGTTTGTCGTAGGACCATGTCGCCAGGCCGGAAATGTCTTGGATGTACCCTTTGATTATAGCTCCGCCTTAATATTTGTTGATAACGAGCTATTTGTATGGCAATGTTATCTCGCTTCTCTTCAAGCATGTCTATCTCATGTGCGAGTAGACTTTCGTTGTCGGCCGATTCCACGACTTCCGACCTTGTTGTTAAATAAGTCAGCTCCGTTGGTATGACTGCCTCAGTACCATAACATAATGAGAAAGGTGAAACGCCAGTCGAGGTACGTGGAGTTGTTCTATAGGCCCATAGGACTCTATCCAGCTCTTGTATCCACTTCTCTTTTTGGGCTTCTAAGTTTTTCTTAAGTGTGTTCATTATTGTCTTGTTGGTGGCCTTGGCCTGGCCATTACTTTGTGCATATCGCGGTGTGGATAATGCATGGTTGATTCGCCAGTCCGAGTAGAATTCTTTGATTGTGTTTCCACAAAATTGTTGGCCATTGTCGGTAACCAATGTATGTGGTAATCTGAATCGGGTGATGATGTATTTCCATATAAAATTCCTAACTTCCTGTTGTCGAATCTTTCGAAGTGGTATAGCCTCCACCCACTTAGTGAAGTAATCGGTGGCAACCAAGAGATATCGTTTTTTATTCCTGTCTTTTGAGAGTGGTCCCACTATATCGAATTTGCTGAGCAAACGCTTAGTATGCTGGAGATACAACTTGAGTGTTGCTTCTCGTGTCTCATAGTCCCCTAGTAATTGACTGACCACTAATTGGGAATCGCTATAGATTTGAAGTTTTTGTATCTTTAGCTCTGTCGCTATGCATAAGCCCCTCACTAAGGCTTCATATTCCGCATCATTGTTTGAAGAAGTGAAATTAAGTCGTATGGTATTTCAAGTATGACATTATCGGGAGATATAAGTGTCATACCGACTCCCACGCCATTGTTGTTTTTAGACCCATCCACATATAATTTCCACATGGGCTCCTTTTCCTGGGAGTCTCCTTGATGTTCTGTCTCGGGTACCCAGGTTGTATCTTCAATTGGGTAATCAACGAGTAAGTCGGCGATGACTTGCCCTTTCTTACTACTGCGAGGCGTGAAAATTAACTCATGATCACCCAGCTCCTGAGCCCACTTGGCCATTCGAGTAGACTTATTCTTGTTTCAAGTACTTGCCGTAATTGAGAGTCAGTTGTAACTCGAATTTTATGGGATTGGAAATATGGTTTCAATTTCCTTGAGGCAAATAGTAGGGCCAATCCTACCTTTTCAAGATTTGAATACCTAATTTCGGATTGCAATAAGGTTTTACTAATAAAGTAAATAGGTCTTTCGTGACCGTGATCATTTCGGAAGAGGACGGCGCTGATTGCGTGTTCGGAGGTGCCGAGGTATAGGCCAAGTACGTCCTCTGGTTGTGGTACTGTTATAACCGGTGGAGTTGCTAAATATAGTTTTAGCTCGTCGAAAGCTTGTTGACATTCTGTTGTCCACTCATATGTAGATCCTTTTCGGAGCAGCTGTATTAATGGTCTCTGCTTGTCGGATGCTCGGGCGATAAATCTATTTAAGGCTGCTAACATTCCATTGAGCTTTTGCACTTGTTTTTTCGTCGTTGGACTCGGCATATCCAGTATGGCCGTGATTTTATCGGGGTTGGCTTCTATTCCACGTTGCGTAATTAGGTAACCCAAAAATTTACCTGATGCGACCCCAAAGAGGCACTTTTTCGGGTTGAGCTTCATGTTGAAGTCGTGAAGTCGTTTGAAAGTCTTTTCTAGGTCGGATATGTGAGATGATCTGAGTTTGCTTTTAACTATCATGTCATCAACATATACCTCCATTGTGTCGCCTAACATATCTTCGAACATCCGTGTTGCGAGGCGTTGGTATGTAGCCCCGGCATTACGTAGGCCGAAGGGCATGACAGTATAGCAGTAAGTTCCTCTTTCCGTAATGAAAGCTGTTTTTCCCTGATCTTCTTTTGCGAGTTTGATTTGGTTATACCCTGAATAACCGTCCATCATCGAGAGGAGCTCGTGGCCAGCGGTGGCATCCACAAGTTGGTCTATCCGTGGTAAGGGAAAGCTATCCTTTGGACATGCCTTATTTAGATCAGTGAAGTCTATACATACTTGAATTTTGCCGTTTGGTTTCATGACGGCTACTATGTTTGCGAGCCAGTCAGGGTATTTGACTTCCCTTATGAATTTAGCATCGATTAGTTTCTGGACCTCGGTATTGACCGCCTTAGCTAAGTGCGGTGCCAATTTCCGTGTCTTTTGTTTTACTGTTTTTTTTGTTGGATCGACATGAAGTTTGTGGCATGCAATATTAACATCTATTCCAGGCATGTCAATGTACGACCAAGCAAAAATATTCTTATTCATTTTAAAAAGTTGCAACGAGTTGCTCTTTTACAATAGGGTCTAAATTAGCTCCTACATATACAACTCTAGGTTCGGCTTCAGTGCCTATGTTGACTGGCTCACCCTTCTCGATGGTTGGGGAGTCGGTAACAAGCTTGCCTTCAGGGGCATCAGCGAGTGGTTCAGAAATGACCTTGTCGTCACGGACATCAGTAAGTGGCTCAGAGATGGCCTTGCCGTCAGGGGCATCAGTAAGTGGCTCAGGAATGGCCTTGCCGTCAGGGGCATCAGTAGGTGCTTCAGAAATGGCCTTGCCGTCAGGGGCATCAGTAAGTGGCTCAGAAATGGCCTTGCCGCCAGGGGCATCAGTAGGTGGCTCAGAAATGGCCTTGCCGTCAGGGGCATCAGTAGGTGGCTCAGAAACGGCCTTGCCGTCAGGGGCATCAGTAAGTGGCTCAGAAATGGCCTTGTCGTCAGGGGCATCAGTAATCTGATTGACAGTGAGCTTTTCGGGGCTAACGTCTGTCGTTCCCCGTGTTTCCGTGTTGGGGAGAGGAATCACCTCGGGAATGGCATAGCAGCCATGGGCTTCGATTTGATCACCTCGAAGCTCCATTATACCATTTGGTCCAGGGAACTTGATTACCTGGTGATAAGTAGATGGGACAGCTCCCATTTTGTGGATCCATTTTCGACCTAAGATAGCATTGAATTGAGTGGGGACGTCGAGGACATAAAAGAGGCATTCAACCATTACTTCATCCTCATTTTCTCCCGTTGAGACAGGGAGGATAAGCTGACCTTTTGCCGGTGTTTTAGTCGAATTGAAAGCAAAAAGCGTAACACTGGGGGCCTGTAAGACGGAGTCGGGCATTAACATCTGGGCAAAGGCCTTGTTGAATAGAATATCACAAGAGCTTCCTAGGTCTATCAATACTCTTTTTGTGGTCCAACCACCAAGTCGGATGTGAACGACCAGTGCATCATTATGTGGCATGCACACTTTCTTGAGGTCATAGTCGGAAAAAATGAGTGCATTCTTCCCTTGCACCTGCTTAGCTAGGATGGCCTGATGAGTGAGCTGAAAGGTATGATGAATGTGGTTGATCTTCTGTCGCTTAGCTCGGGATGTCCATTCGGGTGGGCGTGTATCCATGATCATGTTGATTGTGCCCTTTGTTTTGGGTGCACTGTCCGTTATTTTACGTTTATCAGTGATCTTTTGCCGGAGGTCATCTGACTCTTCTGCCAAAAAGTCGTTCAAGTGTCCATCCATTTTAAGCTGGTGACAATAGGTTCTGAGGTAACGACAGTCTTCAGTTGCGTGGTGTCGACACTTATGCAATTTGCAATATGGGTTCTCTTCTATTGGTTCCAGCTCGTGAATTGTTGGTTTGAAGTAGTCTTCTTCTTTGATCAGCTCATACAACTGGGTGTATGAGCATTTGAACGGGTTGGGGAACCTGTGTTTTACCGAGCTTCGGGCTTGCTTTCCTCGGAAAGGGCCCTTCGTTGTTTTGACTTCAGGGGTTGGGGCCTTGACTGTCTGTATGGCGGAGACATGTTCTCTGGTTTTGGCGAGTGCGTCTTCAAGCTTAATATACTTGTCAGCTCGGACATACAGATCTTCTAGTGTCTGAGGTGTATCTAAGATGAGGTTTTTTCCCAAGGCTGTTTCAGGATGAACACACGAGGTAAATGCGAGGAGACATGCATTCTCATCCGGACTGTCTGCTTTTAGGCATTCCTTTTTGAAGCGAGCCATGAATTTCTTGGTGCTTTCCGTGTCCTTCTGCTTAAGTCGGAATAATGCGGTTACCTCAGTTCGACGTCGCTTGTTGTGTATTTACTGTGTGACAAAAAGTGACTCGAGCTGGTCGTATGACGTGATGGATCGCTCTGGAAGTCGGTGGTACCAGTCGATAGCACTACCTTGTAGTGAGGTTGAAAAAAGCCTGCAGAAGATGTCCTTGTATTTGGGCCATAATGCCATGCTGGTTGAATTGCAGGACATGATCCATGGGGTCACCACTGCCATCATAGGTTGTGAACTTAGGGGGGGTAAAATGTGGGGGTGGTTCCTGATGAAGAAGATCATCGTTTAAGGGTTCTGTTCTATATTTTTCTAAAGTGGTGTTGGCCACTTTTTGGGCAGTGTTGGCCTTACCGGACTCCTGATGGTTCTTATGGAGTTGGGCTGAAAGTTGCAGGAGGCGGTTGTAAGTTTCTTGCATTTCGGCCATGGTGGGGGCGGTGGTGTTGCTGGAAGTGGGGATAACGATGGGGTTGTTGGTATTAATCTCGTCAGTTGCTTGACCAGTTGCCGGGGGAACGGTGGAGCTTTTCAATTGAGCGTTTTCGGACAATAACTTGTTGATCTGCTCCTGTTGATCAGCGAGTTGTCGTTGAAAGGTTTCAAACTGTTCTTGTGTGATTCCAGCCATGGTCTTCGTCAGGTTAGGTTTCGTTCACAGTCAGTCGGCGCCAATGTAAATGTAGTGTAAATCCAGATCGGAAAGTGAGTAGTGAGATGATCGGAGAATGATTAGGAAGATGATCGGAGAGGGAGAAAAAGCTGTGAAGTGGCTGAACTATCTGAGCAGGGTGATAGCTGCCTACGTATCTGGAAGGGGTCGATCCAGAATCAAGCCAAACGTAGTTCCTTATATAGGTGGCTTAGGTTGTGGATCAGTTTAATGACTCAACGTTCGAATCATAAAGTATGCGGATATTCAGGGATTCAATGAGAGAGATCCGTAACTGTCATAAGATTTGGAGTTTGAATATATCGAACTCGGTGTTCAGAGTGAGATAGCCCCAAGTCGGATGTGCTCGGATATTTTATGAGATTAGGATTTGAACAGAAGTGAATGAAATGTGGTTTTATACAAAGTCGGATGAAAAGTGCAAAGTCGGTGTTTAGTATACCGAGTTAGTGAGATTAGGATTTGAATGGAGATGCGTGAAGTGTGATTAGATACGAAGTTGGATGAAATAAGTGTAAGGTCGGTGTTTGACATTCCGAGAAAGAGAACTCGGTAATGGATATATACAGTTTCTCCTAAGAAGGTACCTTGCAAGCTTCTAAGGAAAAGACCTATTGTTTTCCTAAGAAGATACCTTACAAGCTTCCATCAGTGAAAATATCAAGGACAGATTACCAACTAAAAGATTTTCCAGACCTCAAATGTAAGTGGGATGATGACTTGTATGAATTAGATCCACGGATTCGTGATATTATTGATGATTATGAGAATGTATGCGGTGATGGACATTGTGGCTATAGAGCAATAGCCAGGTTATTTGGTTTTAATGATAATGATGATGTAGGTTAGAGAATGGTGAGGGGTCGTTTGTTGCTTGAGCTGGAAAAACATGAGTTGTTTTGCATGCGTTACTTGACCCCCGAAAGGATTGGAGAGCTTAAACGTAATTTACAATGTACTCTCACTTCAACAATGAACCCAGATGAATGGTTTACTCTTCCTGATATGGGTTGCCTAGTTATATGCACTTTCAACTGTGTATTTGTCTGCATTTCACCCACATCACCTTGTACATACCTCCGGTTGATGACAAGCCCAGACCCACAAAGAATATCACTATTCACTGTTGGTCATGTACAAGATGGAACATATTTTGTGAAACTTGTGTTGGCAAATAATGCTTCTTTACCACAGCTCGTGCCCAATTGGGAGGCTATCAGGTTTCAGAAAGCAGAAAACTGGAGAACATTACATGAATGTAAGTTGTGGTTGCAGACAATAACGCGACGAAATGTTATTGACTTAAGAGATAAATTTTGATGAGGTAAATGTTTAAAAATTTTGATTAGGATTTCATTAGTGATTTATTTACGAAGATTGAGTTCTGAACTATATATTGTTTACTTTACAAGAAGATGAACTATTCAAAATAGATGAAAGGAACACGACATCACCACAATAGCGCAAACCTGCAACAATGGAGGAAGCATGGCAGCACCAGTTTTACAGTAGTGTTGCTGAAGGAAACTGTTTTAATTGATTATTATTATTATTTAATTTTTTAGTCTAGACCTCTAAAGAATTTTGCAACTGGTTCTGAATTGTATGTTCAATGAAGTCGTTTTACAGTAGCAGAGTGATTTATTATTATTATTTTTTTATGATAATGTAGGACATATTGAGACTTATCTTAGTGAACCAGAATAAGAAAATAATGTTAACTTTGAAGGCTTCTTTAGAATAGAATATTATGAATCATTTTGCGTGCGATATCTCGTTGGAAAGGTCTGAGAGTCTTCTTTCTAACTCAATCATTGGTTTGAAATTTGGATTTACGAGCAGGAAAATACATAAACAGTTATACTAAGAGCATCTCTAATAGGTCTCTTATAATTGGACGACACATAAACAGTTATGGCCTCCACATACGTGCCACGTACTTTCTTAAAAAAAATTTAGCACGTCGTCCAAACCTATATCAGGGGTATCCCTAATGCGCATGGTTGTTTTTTGGTATAATTCTATCTTTCACGCTGGTTCAACCAGCGTGGAAGTTTTTTTGGGATGGGCTTATGTTCCACGCTGGTTGAACCAGCGTGGAAGTTTTTTTTTGCTGGGCTTCGTTTGGTTGGGCTTGGTTTAGGGTTTAGGGCTCGGAACAAAAAAATAAAAATAAAATGGTTCCACGCTGGTTAGACTGGCGTGGAACAAAAAAAAAATGTTAGAAATGGTTCAACGCTGGTTAGACCTGCGTGGAATAAAAAAAAAGTTAGAATAGTTCCACGCAAGTCGTACTAACGTGGAACAATTAATTTTGCATGTCTTCTATATTCCTATCTATCCATCAATTTTAGCCGAAGTTTTAGCAGACCGGCCCACCACGTCCTACGTGGATGGCCGGCTGCTATTTTTTTAGAAGACGCGTTAGGGCTAGGGTTTTTTTAGAATTTCTATAATTTTAGATATAGGAGACCCATTAGAGATGCTCTAAAGGGTGAATAATATAGTTTTCTGTAATTTTTTGTTTAGATTCCACTACATTTAGTAATGCTCAGATGGTCTGTATTGTTATCGCAACTTGGCCTCGATATGAAGGCGTTGGCATAGGTCTCAAAATCTGAGAAATGATAAGCATAGCTATTGATATGGTCAGTGCGGAGAATGAAAAATGACTGTAACCATTAAAGCTCAATGTCCGTATTAGTATAACAAATAGACAATAACTGTAACAAATTATTGCATTTAATCTCAGGGAGACATTGGACAAATATGCTACTGAATATGCTATTTAGTGTTTTCTATGTTTCTTTGAAGTAGTTAGTTTTGTGTATATTAGCTTTGGGTTTTTTGACAAAATTTAACAAATAATTAATTATGTAAATAAAAACAATAGTGTAAATTAGTATTGGATTTTTTGACAACTTTTAACTATTTCTAAAATTTGGGTTTTTGACAACTTGTTGGGAAGAATAACACCCTAAATAAACCATTGATTACTTGAATAGAGTGAATAAGCAGTTAAAAATTGGTGGGGTTGGGTCATTGGTGTTGAATGAGAAGTTGAGAACCCCAAACTTTCTTGTTTAAGATAAACCAATCCCAACAGTCCAACCCAATATTATTTGATCATAAAACAGTACTAGTCCTTAGGCCCGTGTAATGCACGGGCAGATCTGATTGTTTTAGAGTTTTTTTGGGGGGTTTTACGTTGCTTTTGGTTTGTAACTTGTAATATTTTGTTTAACCCGTTTCAAAAGTCTATGATCTTGTATGATTTCATTTAGAATTATTATAAATCTCTGAGTATTGAAATTGAATGATTATTACATGGAAATTAAACCCAAAGTAGTTGAAGATATCAGGAGAGTGGAATTTTGTAGCACTCTCAATTCTCAAAGTCTCAATTAGAATTTGTTCTGGCTCGCTTGTTGAAGCTTCATCACTTTGGGAAACAATCTTTTCACAATAGTCCATTAGCAGTCGAGCGTCTCTTAATTGGCTTGTAACAATTAACATCCTGAAAATTCAAAATATTTAGCAAACTATTATGATGATAAAGATGACTTACTTGTAATGTGACAGAGAGATCGCCTTAGGCCCATGTAGTTAAGCCTTTCCGAAAGGCAACCATACGATCCATGTCTATTTAAATTTTGCGACCTTTTTTGATATATTCCCACCTACAACACATTTACATACATTAGATCACAAATTAAGGGAAACTCAAATTTCATGAAATTGCAGTAAATAGATCTTACTGCTACTTGGGTCCCCTTTCATATCCCCACCATTGAAGTGTATTGAAAATTATATCATCATCTTTATTGGAGTTTATTTTCTATTTTCATTTACTTTTTGTCAATGTCTACTAAGTGCAAGGAAATGAAATAAATTACTGGTTCTCCATATTCCTGCAAAATATACGTTTTGTCAAGTTGAGAATGTACTTGAAAATGGCCATCACAAACATGTTTGGTGTGTGTCCACAATAATATCATATTAATATTATTAATGATCTTATTAATAAACTTGCAAACCTGTCCATTTGACTTAGAATACTGCTGAGTTTTGGTTTCTGTGCCTTCGAGAGATCTTCAGCAAACATCAAATATACATGGATCAAATATAAGCATATAAGCAGACATAGACTTTGAGTGAAGAGGAAGATCGAGAAGTTGTACAAACGTAGTAAATCATCAACAAACATCAAATATACATGGATCAAATATAAGCATATAAGCAGACATAGACTTTGAGTGAAGAGGAAGATGGAGAAGTTGTACAAACGTAGTAAATCATCTGGCGATTTCAATGTAAATCTTGGAGATATTTGTAAACCACTACTTCCACCAGATAATTATTTAGCTACTTATTGAAAAAAAAATTACTGGTAAACTTATTGAAGTTAAAATTGTTGAATTGAAAGAAATTCGAGTTAGTGCATTTTATCAATGGTAGTCAATTACTGGTATTAGATCTAGTGGTGATAAATTGGTTTACTGCCTATAAAGAATTCGAGTTAGGGTTACTTATGAAAGTGGTTGTATTTAAGATGTGAAATTACATATTGACCCTGTAACGCCCCAAAATCATAACACGAATCCCCATGACTCAATGTCAGATCTCGAGGCATTCGAACAAACCAACCCATGATAAACATATAATAATACCAGATTCTGAATGATATTTATGTATATAATTGGCTTTAAAAATACATAGCTTAATACTATACATAATAATACAAACTGTGATCACTTCTATACAAAAGAAACTAAGTACATCTATCACACGAACACTTATACCAATACCCTCTGTAACCTCCGCACAACCATATCTGCTGAATCGATCTATCCTCGAGCATTTGTTTAACTGAAAAGGGATTAATAATAGGGTGAGCATTTCCAATTGCTCAGTAGTGACTCACATTTTCAATATACTAACTAATCATGCATGGCGATTAATCATACTAAACATTTGAAATAATGCAAGTTTTAATAATTGAAAGTAACTTTCTACTCTAAATAATAAATAATATATATACAAGCATTCATACAATAAGTCGGGTACCTGTATCCTATTAGAGTATTGAGGGTACGACTGGTACTCGGCCCCAGTCCCAGGCAATATCTTAGTTCAGTACTTACCTGTGTGAACCTGCACCGTTAGTTCCTGATTCTCCGGTCGGGTGATTACCGTTTTGTGTCTCGAGAACACTAACCCTCTTTCAGGGCTCAGGTGGGCCCTCTGACCACGACGCTCCAGAGGGAGAATCACCTATCACGATGGTCAATCGTTTGACGACTGCAGACTGCTCAGGATCCTGACACACGTCCAGGAGTGGACTACCTCTCACTCCCCGCGTCTAACCTCCTGGAGGTAACATGTATCCCCACAACACACTAACCCTCCACAGCAAATACCACTAAAAGCATGGCAATCCAGGAAGGTACAAGAGAAATTCCCGGAAACATCCTACAATGTTCGCCTCTAGAAAGTGCCCATTCACCGTCTAAAGGTGAACACTGCATATGTAATCCTAGAAAGAACTGTCATCTCTAGAATATGACAACAATTCCTTCTTTGTAGGAATTCACAGATCCCTTACCAAACCGCCTCGTGATACAATATATATAATATATAGGGTGTCTTTTAATAATAGTTAATTTAATCTGGCATGTGTGACGAGTCCCTGAATTTATCAACCATCAAACCAGTTCCCTATTCACGGCTACCAGACACGGGCACTAGCCGAAGGAACTATCCCCTATTCACGGCTACCAGACACGGGCACTAGCCGAAGGGATTATAATCCGATCTGTAATAATATGTTCGTGTAAGCACCCAGATCATTCCCAATTCAGGAACCTCACACCATACCAACATACAACTGGGATCCCACATCCCACATACAAAATCCATCTCTTTTTCCCATCTTGGAAAAGAGATGCAATAAAAACTTCAATAGCTTTTCCGTTTATAAAACCGTTTCAATATACATATACTGTTTTAATAACTCCAGTATAAACACATGATATCTGTAACTAATCCATTTCATAAAAGCTACAATCGATAAACCATGAGTAATCTATATATACCAAACAAAACCATGCATGCATTTTTATCATCAATAATATATCAATTAATTTGCAACATTTAAAATATGACACATGAAAAGACAGTATAAAAGAAATGTAAGTCCCTACCTCTTGGCTCTTGCTCGCTAGCTCCTTACCTTCATTTTAAATCCAATCATTCAACTAGGACCGCCGGTAGCCTAAAAATACATCACACATAAATCGATATGAATTCACGAGAAGTATCGAGTATATACCTAAACTTTCTAAGGTTCAATTTGGCATCCCAATTGTCTATAAAATAGCCAAAAACCCCTAACCATAGGGAGGGTATTGCTTCAAATAAACTGCACCTAATTCAGTTCATAAGCTACACAAATGAAAGAAGAACCCAAGTTGGTTAAAATACACCCATGTAGATTATGGTTACCTTTTAGAAGCCCAACTCCAATTAGGCAATTAGGAAATCTGATTGTTTCCTGCGTCACTAAGATGACCACAACAACAACTTTTCCATTTGCTTTCTACAGCCTTAGTCATTTCTTCTTTTGGGAAAAAGGCAACTTCCTTTCAACCCTCATAGCAGCATCTTTATCACCTTCTATTGAAAGGTAATATCCCAAAAAAGCCCCATGTTTAGGTGCCTCTTCCCCAATAGGCCCTGACATGGGGTCATCTTCTCAAACAAGCCCCCTGACCCACCACTTTACCTTTTACCAATTTTTTTGAGACCTTAATACCCTTTGTACTCTTTCAAAAGCAAATCTACTTTTTGGATGTATTAAACATAAACTGATTTGATTGCGACGTTTCCGACAAAGACTAATAATTTAATCCTAACCGTTGATTTAGCTTGATACAGATGAAACACATTCACCGTTGATTTAGCTTGATTTAGCATTATCATCAAACCAAGATCTTGTATCCTCTAAAACAAATTGGTTTTGGTTTTAAAGATCCAACCATTGCATGTGTTGCTGCTCTAAAGGATTGCCACGTATTACATACAATTTTGATTTTAAAGTGGGAACAGTAAACGGATAAATTCAGTTTCGAATTTTAAAGTGGAAAAACAACCAAATAGTTGCAACACATTTGAAACCCTAGCTTCCCTCTTCATCAATCTTCGAAATCAAACAACAATAACTTCCATTTTCGAAATCAACCAACCCCCTTTCGAAATCAAACTTGTTTCTTATCAAATTAGAGGAAATGGCTGATGAAATCAGTTTACATGATGAAGAACTTGAAGACAGTAATTCGGAAGAAGGTAGTACAAGCGAAGTGCAGATGAAAGAGAAGAAGAAGTATGGAAGGAACTTCAGTATAACTGTGAGATGCTCGATGAGAAAGGTAAAAACTCATTTTGTTGATACTTTACCCGATTTGGAAAAGGAAAATTTGATGAATTCATGTTTTAAGTATTTCTTAGATGTTCAATATGATAAAATCCACATCTGCACTTCTGTTGTCACCCAAGTTCTTAAGTCTAGGGTTTCAAAACTGAAATATGTCATTGGGGATAGTGATCTTACATTTAGACCTTTAGATATCACATTAGTTTTAGGTTTGAAAATTGGTGATGTTCCTAGTGAATTCTTGTTGATGAATAGAGATATAGTTAGTGCATTTAGGCAGAAATATTTTGGTGATTCTAAGAGCATTAAGGAAAAGCACATAGAAGCAACAATTGTAAGAGCAAGAGGTGACCCAGATTCTGGGGACGACGTTCATCGCTTGAATCGGTTGTTATTATTGCATCTTTGTTTACTTCCCGATTCAGGACAAACTATTGATGTCAAATATGTTGATTTTGCCAAAGACCTTGCTGCTTTTGATAAATTTCCATGGGGGTCGGTTGTTTTCAAATTATTGAAAAAGTCATTAGAGAAATCTGCAATCAATGAATCAGAAAAGAAGCTAGACTATGCTCTTGATGGTTGTGTGCTTGGTTTTATTATCTGGGCATACGTACACCTCCCATGCTTAGGTCCTAGAAGGTTGCCTAATGCCCCATTCCCAAGGATGCTTGCTTGGAGAGATTTACCTGGTAAGACCACTGGCAGGAATACCATTGATAAGACACTTTATCCAAAAAGAGGAAAAGAAGTTGAAGTTGTGCCCCCTTTCATCACACCATCAGAGTTTGCTGAAGAACTAGTTGTACAAGCACAAGAGGTATGTAAATTATCCTCAAAATTGTTGTCTTTTATCCTCTAAACTATTGTATCCATATCCTCTACTTTTTAATAATGTGTTTTATAACAGAGTTCTTTTAAGTTGCAATTTTGATAATAGGTTTTTTTTCCTATACAATGTTTTAGTATCAAAAAACACTTGATGAAGCTAAAAAGGGAGTTGTTGATGATCTAGAAGGGATTGTGCGAGGAGTGGTAAGTTTGTTTAAATAGACATCCTCTAGTTATTAAAGTAGTATCTTCTAATTGTCTAATATATATCTGCTAAATGTGCATACATATCCTCTAATTGCAGTTTCACAGAGAACTAAAACAAGTCTTAGACAAAGGTGTTACAAAAAGGCTTCAACAGTTTGAAAAGAATGTTGTTCAAGGAGTGAAAAAAATGTTGAAACCCTTACAAGTACAAGCTGGATCATCATCTAAGCAAGCTGCCACCAAAACGAAGACACCATCATCACAAAAGTTGGGTACCACTAGGAGTTCATCTAGGAAGAAAATTGCACCCAAGGAAACAAAAAAAAAGACAAGTGTCAGCAAGGGAGCAGCAAAGAAGGCCACTCCCACCAAGGAAGCCCCCTCCAAGACAAGTGACAAGAAGAAACCCATTCCCACCAAGAAAGTACAAACCGGGACAAGTGCCAGGAAGAAACCCAGTCCCACCAAGGAAGTACGAACCAGGACAAGTGTGAAGAAGAAACCCACTCCCACCAAAGAAGTCCCAAAGAACACAAGTGCCACAAAGAAGATTGTTGGTAGGATCAAACTCCCACCTAAACAGAAAAAACTGCCACCCCTTGCAGATCTACCCAAGCCAAGTCCATCACCCCCACAACTCTCAAGAGCCTCTGTAAAAACAAGGAGCCAAAACCAATTTGAAGCTGCTGATACTGCTACTACTCCAATTACCTTGGGAAAGAGAAAGGGGAAAGAGATTTGTACTGAACCATCACCCAAAAAACAAAGGAGTACAAAGTTGCCTGAAATCATCATAGGTGGTATGAGAAGCAAAGGAACTGAGGATTTCATGTTCAAAATGAGAAGTCCTGAAAAGCCTCAACAACCTGAGCCTGATGTGGAGCATCCTGCTAAAGAAGTTGCGAAGAAGAGGAAAAACAAAGAACCCCAGCTTCCAACCAGAAAACAACCTTCAAGGTTAGATTTTAAACTTACATCCTCTAATTTGTTCTTTATTATCCTCAGACTATTTGATTAAAATCTTCTAGACTTCAAACTTATATCCTCTAATATTTTCTTTATTATCCTCAGAATATTTGATTAAACTCTTCTAGATTTCAAACTTATATCCTCTTTTTTTGTTTTTAAAAACTTAGGGTTAGCAAACATATGGCACAAGATAGGACATGGTGGAAAGAAGCAAAAGAAAGGGAGAACAGGAAAAACAAGAAAAACAAAATTGAATTGAATCCTGATACGGATACGGAGAATCCAATAGAAACAGCAAGTAGGAGGTTGTTCTGTGATGGGGATGATAATGATAATCATGATTGGTAAGAGAGAGAAGGTGTTGTTGTTGATAGCTTGACAATGATATCATATCATGCTACTATGGAACCCATGTTTGTTTTACCAATCTTAGCTTTGCCACCTCCTGAAGAAGTGTTAGCTTTGCCACCTCCTGAAGGTATATCCCCTAATGATGTTGTACCAGGTAATGTTGATGATATGGTTAGGCAGGAGGAAGGGGACATTAAGGTGAAGGAGGAAGAGGACATTATAGTTTTGGAGGAAAGTAAAGATGTGGAGGAGGGGGTGGATGAGGATGATGACTTTCTTGATGCCATCCCAGATCCCAATAATATTCCTGAAGAGTATCTAGTGGATATAGATGGCTACAATGTTGGTGAGATGGATGAGGAGAGTGAGGCAGATGAGATTGATGAAACAAATGATGATGTAGTCATTGAAGATAGCCAAGCTATTCAAGCTTATAAAACAAGTCAGAAGAAGTTGAAGAAAAAAGCGAAGGGGTTGGAAGAAAGTAGTGTGGACCACCAATTGGATGTTGATATTGTTATGAACATTATGGGTAAGTCATTTCTGGAAAGGACTACAACCAATAATGAAACAGATGTTCTTAGCTATTTCTGGTGTTTGGCAAAGGATCCTAAGTATGAGCATGCAGTTATAAGGGAATATAAGGATGCTCCTGATATAATTGTCAAGCAATTCTACACTTTGTATAAAAATAATTGGCTGCATGGAGATATTGTTGATGCATATGTACTATTGCTCACTAAGTGGTATGGCATATTAAGGAAGCACCTTCAACCTGAAGACCAGTTTGCTGTGGTTAACACTGTATATTTTGCTGTAAGTAGACATTTTTTTCTTAGTGTATTTGGTATTATGGAATGATTTGTTGGCACTCTAACTATGTTAACTTTTGGTTTTTGTTATTATGTTTAGAACATGCTGCATGAGATAGTTCAGAAGACATATAGAAAGCGCATGAAGGACAAATCTTTTGCTGCACTTTCACCATTCGAAAGAATTAGGAGTGGCATGTTTAAAATACACCAAGGTGCTTTTAACATTGTTAGCCCATCTAGGGGTTTGAAAGGTCAAGTTCCTGCAAGACTTGCAAAGGCACTCCTTGTTCCCTTACAAGTAAGTTGTTAATTATGTTTACATATGTGATCTCACATCATCAAAAGCTTATTATCCTCTACGTTATGTTTTCAAATCCTCAAAAGACTTATGTTGTATCCTCTAATATATAGGTTAACAACAATCACTGGATACTGCTTGCCTTTAACTTTAGGGAGTGGAAGGTCAAGATATATGACTCTTTGGGTTATAAGAAACCATCTTCACAACAGTTGGGGGTCGAGGAGATGTTGCCTTATGTGGTGTTTGCTGCTGACCCTACTGAAGAAGACATTGACCTTGAAAGAGCATGGGAACGTGAATATGTTAATTGTACACCTCAGGATGATGGCTGCAGTTGTGGAGTCTTTTTACTTGCATATCTTGACTGTGTTCTCAGAGGTGAGCCACCATTATTTGAGAGGATAACAACTCTGATGAGAAAGCGCATTGCCATGGACCTTGTTGAATGTGGATTCAAACCAAACAAGAAGTAGATCTTTTATTTTGTTGGATGTATTCTGTTAAACTTGTTTATTTCGTTGTTGGAAAGTTGTAAAACATCATGACTTGTTTTGAACATATTTAATGTGTCTTGTGTTGAACATGTTTATGTTGTTGCAAACATGTCTGAGGTTAATATATTAGCTTTTGGAGTTAGATGCAGTTTCTCTTTAATTTGGTAGCATAGCTATGTTTGCCTTTGATGCAGTTAGTTAGAGGATACCGAAACTATATTTTAGAAGATACAGTATATGTCATTTAGAGGATACAAACTATTTATTTTAGAGGATAGACTGTATATCGTTTAGATAATGTGAAATGGTACCCTTTGAGAGATGCACTTAATAAACACGTTACAACAACCTAAAAAACACGTTACAACAACCTAAAATACTAATAATCTAAAGTTATCAACACTTTAGTACTTAATAAAAATCCATTCAAAGGTTATCATCTTAGATCTGATCTTAAGCCAAAATATACTATGTCTATTTCGAGGATAACATCAACACATTAAGAGGATATCTAGTATTGTTCTGACGGATACAAAAGGGACAAAATACAATTCAGCTCACAAAGAGAATTGTTAACACACTTAACATTAGGGTGGTGGTTGAGAACCCAATATATGTGCAATATAACAATAGTAAACCAAACAAGAATAAAACAGTAAACAAGTAAAGAACGATACGCAGAAAGTAAAGAACACGCAGGAATTTTTAACGTGGTAAAACCCAATATGGGAAACGTCCACGGTTGTCCCCACGACAACAAATAAATCCACTAGATGAAAAGAGATTTACAAACCTATCAACTACCTGCAATCACTGCGAGTTGATACTCCTGGTTATCTCTAACACCTTGACTTCACCAGAGCACCTTGATGTACGCACAAGACACTCGACTTCTTGATGAACACACAAGAAGACTCGAAGCCGATCTATGAAGCAAGCAAACACCAGAGTTCCTTGATGAACACACAAGGATACTCGACTTCTTGATGAACACACAAGAAGACTCGAAGCTAAATCACTATTCAATAAGAAATAAGAAGATGAATGAGGAAGAAGGAAGAAGAAGATGAATGAGGAAGAAGAAGATGAGTTCAATCACCAAAACATCCTAAACCAAAACCTAAACAAACTCCAAGACAAGAGATGAATTGGACGGCCAAAGAACTGACTTATTCTTTGGAAGAGAAACCCTATTTATACTTAGGGTTGGAAACCAAGGAAAATGGGCCGAAAAGTGAAAAACCCACATTGGACGTACGTACGTCGATATGACGTTCGTACGTGTCCATACGAAAATAAGCCTGCTGACTACTTGGACGTACGAACGTCCTAAACAGGTACGTACGTCCAGAACACAAACAATCTTGCTGACATACCATACGTACGTACGTCTTTAAGAGGTACGTACGTCCTGAACCAAACACCATACTTGTGACACACGACGCAAGACAAGGACACGGGACGACGCGCGTACAACAAGGTTTTCTTAACAATGAACTCAAGGCGAAATAACCATGGACACTATGTCACAAAATTGATGTCAAACAACTTCATGCCGGTTTCAATCTCCCCCTTTGACATTGATTTTGTGACAAAAACCTATGACTCTAATAGCACTTATAAAACGTGCTTACAAACCCAAACCATGGCATTTATAAATCATGCCTACAAAACCACTCAAGGTAGAACACATACCGAGTCACCAATTCTTGATATCCAGCTTGAGTAAGACACTTTAACCATCAGAGACCGAACGGAAGCAACAACAATCAAAGAGCCAACGGAAGTTCCTCGAACAACTCCCCCATACTTCATGAGCTCCAAGATTTTGAAACTCAAGCTCCCCCATACATGATCACTCCCCCATACATGTAGTATACCTGAAACATGACCCAAAAATACACTAACAAAGAAGAAGAAGGTGTTAGTATTAGAGTCATAAATCTCCCCCTTTTTGTCACAAATGAAGCAAGGTAACAAAAGAAAGAGAAAAGAAAAAAATACCAAACCATAACAAATAAGATTAAAGAAGAAAAGACAGAGAACAATCATGTTAACAACAAAAAGGATATCCAACGGAAGCCATAACATAAACACTTGTTAACACGATGTCAATACAAAGAATTCTCCCCCTAGACAAAAGCTTCACCTAAATGCAATGCATATGAGAAAGATGCACCTAGAACTAACAAACCAAATAAGGATACTTGAAACACACAAAGAACCAAGCATACAAGGGTAGAAGAGAGTAAAGAGAAAACCATACCATAAACCTGGAATCCATGACACACAAAACTAAAAGACATAAGATAGATCTAGGCATATAAATGAAGAAGAAAGAGTACCAACACTGACACAAGAAAGGAGATTAGATAAGAACTAAAACGAGATAAGAAGGAGATAGTGAAAAGACACTGAATACTTATATAGGTAACAGAGGGAAGAAAAGAAAACATAACATGAATCCCTGATAGAAACCAAGAGAAACCTATACATAGAAGAAAGAGTCAGGACACCAACAATCGGAACAAATGATGCACTAGAATATCACTTTAATCAACCGACCATAACCACCTGAGATAGACTCCAGAGAAACGACTTCATAGTAGCAAGATATCTAGAGAAAAAGAGCAAACAAACAACAAGGAAGAAATACCATACCTGATGAAATTGGGAAGGTACAATAATGACCAAGAACCAAATAGTCAAACCTGTGAGAAATATGCAAGAAAAGAATATGCGAAAAGAGAAAGAAGAAGAGAGAAACAATAGTTAGTAGAAGATATGAAAGAGAATAGGGAAACCATGCATACTAGACACATCCAACAATATCCCATGACAAAACTACAGGAATATGAGTATCTGCAGGAAGAGATACGTAAAGTATAAGAAAATTCATTGATCCAATCTGTACATGTTCCTGAAACAACAGTAAGCCCACCCCTAGTGAAACCCAAAAATTAGTTCAACATATGCCAAACAAGATAAGCAACCATCAAGCTCATAAGAAAAAAGATTTAACTGAAGAATGAGCAAGGATTATCGATGTCACCAAGTCACAAAACAACAATCCAACTTCAAAGCAAATTTCCCGCCAGAACACTAAGACTCCGATGACATGCCATACATTGTCAGAAAGATTAGAGAGTCAATAGAAGAGAATTGCTAACAGTAGATGACCAAACTGAGCATATGCATCCCAAAGTAGAACAGTGGCAGCCCAAAACCATTGCAAGAGGATTATTGCAGAAGACTACCAAGAACACATCTAATAAAACCTTAGTATGTCAATGAAACACCGACTGAAAAGAATTACCAAGGAATGGAACCAAAATAGAGGAACCCATAAACACTTTCAGCAAGAACATCTGCCTGTAAAGTTACTGAGAGAAAAATAAAATTGACAACACGCACATTGTCCATGAACCTGCATACAGTAGAAAAGAGCAGTCTAAGTGGTGGTAGCAACAACCATGCTAGAACAACAAGCATACAAGAATCCGAAGGAATGGCGCCTCTACTCTTTTGAGCACGAGGAGGACGTGTGCCCGATGACGAAACACCCTTGGAACTGGGTGTTTCCTTAGTTGGAGTAGTGCGAGCGCGCTTAGGAGGCATGTCCTGCATATGCACAACAGTAACCAATACTAGCAAATGTAAGAGAAATGGTGAAACGAGCACAAGAAATGTGAGAATATCCATGTAGACATTTTATCGAACACTTGGTGTGCATAAACCAAAGGCAAGATTAAAACAGCAAACAATAAGTACATTCACACTACGCAAGGCATATGATTAAGAGAAGAAGATGAACAGCATGGTAAACAAAAACTATACCAAAAACACAAAAAATTCAAACTTTAAACATCACATTCCATTTCTCCACATTCAACCATTCACAACATTTAAACGAAAGACGAAGAGGAAAATTTCACCATCAAAGATAACCATTAAAGACAATGCATCGGAGCACAAGAAGAACTTACTATTGACTAGAGATAAGAAGAAAAACACCACCGAACTCTGTTGAACACTTAGAACACAGCAGAGAGGGACCAAAGGAAATACCGAGGATGAAGAAGATACAGGAGAGAGATATGTGAGGAAGACGAAAAGGAAAAGATTGGCAAAAACTTTTAAACACTTTGGGCTTAAAACTAACTGGTGGGCCGGAACTGTACCAGAGACGTACGTACGTTATATTGACGTTCGTACGTCGAGCCCAAAAGAGAAATATCTGCCTGGTCCAACGTACGAACCCCCTAACTACGTTCGTACGTTCGAGGAGAAAAAAAGTTCTGCCTCCCTTAACGGACGAACGTCCTAACGACGTACGTACTTTTTTTTTTTTTTTTGTTAAATGTAATTTAAATTTAAAAAAAAATAAAAAAAATAACAATAGAGAACTAACCTTAATAGCAGAAAAACAAACCGAATAACTAACAACACAAACCATAATAAGAAGATAAAAGGAAAAGAACCGATGTACCATAGAAGTGAAGAGGAATACATCATGAACTTCCAAAAACAGTAGCCAATCCCAATCCGTACAAAAATAAGAGGCAATATATGGGGATAAACAAAAGATTGAACAAATAAGAGAATTGAAGTGCATCATAAACTAAACCTCGGTGTGTGTAGATGCAATGCAATGCATAAAGAGAGAGAAAGTTCACCACTAGAACACACCCTTTGAAGACCTAGAATATAGAACCATCAACAAGAGACATACAATTAGCAAGTGAGCTTAGAAGAAACAAACTTCAATCCCCTTTGAAACAAACATTATGAGTAGAAGGCAAACGAATATAAATATGATCTTTCAAATGAAAACCAAGACATCCAAAAGGCAAAGGAATATAAACTTTGTATGCCTTACATAAAAAACAATGAATATGCGCTTGGATTTTTATTTTGCCGCATGTGGTGGAGTTTAGTCTACATCACTCTAATGTCATTCCCGCGTGGGAGGGATTTTTGCCTCCATCTTTTCAAATACACGAGGGTAGGGTGTAGCCTACATCTTTTTGACAAACACAAACAAACTCAAGAAGTGCAATACCATGATAACGTGCAACACAAGAACTAACATCTCTTGAGTGCATCCGTCAGAGCATGACCCTTACAACCCCAACGGGTTCTTAGCCAACTGATATTGCTTCAAAGACAATCAAATGGCTGGGGATAAAGTGAGTCATTGACCACTAACAAGAGTTGTAATAGGAAGATGAGAATGCTCAATAACACGAACAACAAGATGAACATTAACCAAAACAAAGGAGAGATAGCTCAAGATCACATAAATACTCGAGAGATAGAGAAGTTCTATGAGCTCAAAGAATATGTAAGTGGTTTCCAAAAAAACTCCAATTATGCAAGCATGCCGTGCACTGTGCAAACAAGCAAGGAAAAATGCATGATACATACCAAAACATACTTAAGAGTTCAGAAAGAGAAAACACCCAAACATATTGCAACTTATTTAAGACAATTGAACTAAACCAATATCTTAGAAAAGATGCATCCAACAACACATACATGGAATAATGAAAGAACAATTAACGCATGCATAAACAGAAGAACAAAAAAACACCAAACAAATAGCCTATGTGGTTAGAGAAATATGCAATTCAAATAACACAAGGCTAGAAACAAACCACATCATCCCAACTATGGGACACCACCAGACCTTTGCAAGTCCAGAAAAACCTTCAACTTATCCTTTCTTACCCATACTTGTTTAACACTAGGCGTGCACACTTTGGGAGTTGAAAAGATATGAGATCTCCCCTTAACCAGCTTTGGAATGAACTTGTCCTTAACTAATTCCACCTTAGTTTTTGACTTCCTTTTGTTGGAGTTCCTGTTTTTCTTAAACCTATGAAAAGAAACATTAAAAGTCCGAGGTCTAGAAAATGCACAAGAAGGAACATAAGAATCAACATGATTATAATGATGAGGAACATGAGAATAGGATGCAACATGTTGATTAAAATCCCAACAAAAAATATCCAAATGACCAACTCTACCACAATAAGAACAATGAAAAACATTAGACTTACTCAAAGAATTCTTATAAGAAGATATGGTAGTAGAAGATGAAACATGTATGTCACCATTGTATTTGTGACATGGTGCCTTAACAAAACCTGTACCTCCACTATGAGAACAAGATGTCTTACCAGCAAAAACAACCTTACCATTAACCTTAGACTTAAAATTCTTACGAGAAACATGCTGAAAATTAGTAGCATTAAGTCTAGTCTCAATAGGTGGGGTCGGCAATAGGGCAGGCAAACTAGATTTTACAGGAGTACTCACACTAGATGAACTAGTAGAACTAGCAATAGGAGAGTCAAATCTAGTTTTGTCCAAAACCTGCAATCGGAGTTGAGTAGACGTTAGATCATTATTTGTTACCTCATACTCCACCAATAGAGATTTGTATTTCTCATCGACCTCCTGATTGGCCTTCTCTAAAGCTGCAATTCTACATAGCAAGTCAAGTTTTTCTTTTTCAAATAATTGAGAAATAGTAATTGCATCATCTGCAGCATAAGAAATTAGTTTTTCAAGAGTCTCAACTTTATCCTGCAAAGAAAGATTAGCCTTTTCCAAATTTTCAATTTTGGATTCATAAACTTCCCCTTGAAGCATATAGTCTTCTGCACAATGTCTGAGTCGTTGTTCTAGAGAATCAACCTTAGTCTGCAAAACACCATTATCTTCAAAACAAAAATTATCAGAAATAGTGGACACATTACAATTAGCTTTATTAAATTTTTCTTGCAAATCAATATTAGCTTTTTGTAATCTTTCACATTCCTTTGCAGAAAGTCTGTAAAGAAGAGCCCAATCACTATTGCTAACAACATACAAATTATCATCCTTTTCAAAATCAGATTTTGGTTTTGTGGATTTAGACGATTTAGCAATAAAATTATTATGACCAGACTCATGAACCATTATTGCACTCATAGGATCTACGCGTGAGCCATTACGCTCCATAACAAGCGACCTGCTCTGATACCAATTGAGAACCCAATATATGTGCAATATAACAATAGTAAACCAAACAAGAATAAAACAGTAAACAAGTAAAGAACGATACGCAGAAAGTAAAGAACACGCAGGAATTTTTAACGTGGTAAAACCCAATATGGGAAACGTCCACGGTTGTCCTCACGACAACAAATAAATCCACTAGATGAAAAGAGATTTACAAACCTATCAACTACCTGCAATCACTGCGAGTTGATACTCCTGGTTATCTCTAACACCTTGACTTCACCAGAGCACCTTGATGTACGCACAAGACATTCGACTTCTTGATGAACACACAAGAAGACTCGAAGCCGATCTATGAAGCAAGCTTACACCAGAGTTCCTTGATGAACACACAAGGATACTCGACTTCTTGATGAACACACAAGAAGACTCGAAGCTAAATCACTATTCAATAAGAAATAAGAAGATGAATGAGGAAGAAGGAAGAAGAAGATGAATGAGGAAGAAGAAGATGAGTTCAATCACCAAAACATCCTAAACCAAAACCTAAACAAAGTCCAAGACAAGAGATGAATTGGACGGCCAAAGAACTGACTTATTCTTTGGAAGAGAAACCCTATTTATACTTAGGGTTGGAAACCAAGGAAAATGGGCCGAAAAGTGAAAAACCCACATTGGACGTACGTACGTCGATATGACGTTCGTACGTCTCCATACGAAAATAAGCCTGCTGACTACTTGGACGTACGAACGTCCTAAACAGGTACGTACGTCCAGAACACAAACAATCTTGCTGACATACCATACGTACGTACGTCCTTAAGAGGTACGTACGTCCTGAACCAAACACCATACTTGTGACACACGACGCAAAGACAAGGACACGGGACGACGCGCGTACAACAAGGTTTTCTTAACAATGAACTCAAGGCGAAATAACCATGGACACTATGTCACAAAATTGATGTCAAACAACTTCATGCCGGTTTCAGTGGTCCTTCTCCAGGTAAAGGTTGAAAGAAGTAGTCATAGTCTGGTATGACTTCAATACATGTTGACTTGTTGTGTCCTGGAGCTTTACACCTTGAGCATCTTCTAAGTTGAACTGGGACACCTTCAAGTTTGCCTCTTTTTCTCTTTTTCTTCGGACGACCTGCCTGTTTAAAAGGTAGTGGTGGAAGAATCCTTCTTGATGCTCTGTCCTGCGGCCATTCATCCTTGCCTCTTGTGGGTCTCCATTGTTCTTTGTATGTCTCTGCATATGTTTCCCTTTTGTAGTAGACAGCACAAAAAGCATATGGATCACTTTTGGTTTCTCTAATCACAGACATTGCATGCTCACAAGGTATTCTCATTGCTTCCCACCATTTGCATGTACAAGATCGCGTGTTCAAGTCAACGATACATGTCTTATTCTCACCATAAACTGTCCAAAGAGTTGGAGATGACTTCTCACGAGTGAATGTACGCCCCCTCCAAGCATTATGCAATATTAGTTCGTGGCACCACTTTGTTACAGGTGTCTTGAACTTCTCACCATCGACACGATAGTCACGGTGATGCCTTATGATGTTGGCGTGAATTCCTTCAAGAAGAGAAGTAGCAGGCATCTGCCTTTTGGGTATAATCATTCTGTTCCATGATTCCACATGATTGGTGTAAATAATTCCAAATCTGCAAGTTAGAGAAAACAATGTTAGCGGATATAGACGTTTAATTAGAGGATACAAGCTAGTCATTAGAAGACAAACCTTGATTTCTCCTGAAAAGCACTTGCCCACTTATTTAATGGTCCAATTTGCATTAAGCTGTTGTATGCCTTCTTAGAAATTGCCCATATTTGTAGCATAAAACCCCAAAACTCATTTTGATTAAGAGTATTTGCAGCTTCTTTAAGCAACCACCTTACTTTTGCATTCCCATATTTGAGGGACATGTGTTGTGTACAATACATTTGACAAACATTTGGGAGAATCTTTGGTACAGCTTGAATAATACTTTTGTGCCTATCAGACAAGAGCACAAACTGGTGATCATGCCCAACCACATGATCCTTAAGTTTTTTGAAAAACCATTCCCAATACTCGTTGTTTTCTTTACACACAAGTGCAAAAGCAATTGGGTACACATGATTGTTTCCCTCAATAGTAATTGCTGTCAGAACTACTCCTGGATATCTACCTTTAAGAAAAGTTCCATCCACCATGATTATTGGTCTCATGGTGTTTCTATAAGCTCTCACAGTTATGCCATATGTCCAAAATAAACATTCGAATTGATCACCTTAGCCTGTCACAATTTCAGTAACAGCATCCGGATCGACTAACTTAAGTTCATTACAATATGTTTGGATGAGCTGATATGACTGACTAAAGCTACCTCTTAACTGCAGCAAATAATGATATAGTTAATAATGCAAACACTTAGGGGATATGGGTTATATATTTAGGGGATATAAAAAAATTACTTAGAGGCGAAGTAGCAATAATCTTGAGGATAACAACTTACAAACTATATGACTTATAAAGAGTTTGGTAGAGGATAAATACCTGTTTCATGGCCAATTCCTTAGCTCTCCAGCCTACCTTGTAGGAAACATTAATTTTGAATTCATGTTCGATCTCAGCTTTCAATTGAATTGGTGTGAGATCTTCATTATTCCTTAACCTTCTTATACATTTAGAGGCAACCCATTCTGCATCTGCTTGACGATTTGTTGCTCCAAGTCTGAAATTTCCACATGTGTGATGATTATTAAAGGTTCTTATGGTCCAAGTAGCATCCACATTTGGTGTTGCACGAATCCTCCATAGGCATCCACCAACTTTACATTTCCAAACGACCCTTTCACTGTTTGTGCTACTCTTGCTGAAGTCAAACTCATTTTGAATTGCATATTGCTTTATGTCTCTAATAAAATGAGCCTTGGACAAATATACACGTCCAATCTCAGGGATCACATACTCATTGTGTAAAGGTTCAGTGAAAGGGTCTATGCAGATTGGGTCTATGCAGATTTAGAGCGCAACCAAAATTGGGTCTATGCAGATTTGCGTAGATAAAGTTAAGTTCCTGTTTGACTTCATCATCCCAATCACGATTGTTCTCAGATGGGTAATGCCTTTCATTTCTTACATTTCCTCCAACTGGTACATTGATATTAGCTTGCTGTTGTGGGACATTTTCAGGGCTCTGAAAATTGTTATGTTGTTGAGGAACATTGTCATGTCTTGGGAGATTGGTCTCATCAACTGGAACATTGTTGGGGCCAGCTGCATGTCTGAATCTATCCTCTAAATTGCACCTCAGATCCTCTAAATGACTTCCTGTATCCGCTACGTTGGTGCTAGTACTATAAAAACCCCTCATCTGATCTTCTGTTGGAGAATCATCTTCCAATATTGGTTGGGAAGGATGATCATTTTGGGAAAGATGATCATCATCAGGAGGGAACATTGGTTGAGAATCATCATACATCTGATCTTCCAATACTTCCATATCATGCCTAAGAACTGAATTTGGTGTATCATCAGTTATTTGACCTTCAAGTCTATCTTCTGTGGTCGATATCACTGGTGAATCATGCACTTCCACATCAGAATCATACTGAGTTGCATCGCTATCCTCTTCTATTGAACACCCTTCATCATCTTCATTTGTTGGTTGGCCTTCACCTTGAGCTGCACATTGATCTTTTAGTTGTGTTTGTATTCCACCATATTCTTCAAGTTCATGGGAGAATCCATCCCAAAATCCATCATTGTTATACATTTGTGAAAGAATTTCTGCTGCTGCATCAATGTTAGAGGATCTGGACTGCATATTCGCGGATGCGCTAGGCGATTTAGAGGATATTGGCTCAGGTCTGTAGACATTATTACCTGCAAATCGCATAACATTTTCCAAGGGAGTTTGATAATCTCCTGGGTCAATTGCAGGACCAGAAGGGGGAGTTTCTAACACAACAAAACTATGAGTCCCACGTGGGGTATCCAAAACTAAAGGATGTTGCTCATTACCACCCCCTTTTGGAAAAATAACATGGTTCTTCTTCTGTGCTGATGCAGGGTCTATCAAATATTTGAAAGGAACATCACCTTGCTTTTTAGGTGTGCAAAAATCTGAATAATCAGGTTGATTACCCCAACTGGTTGGAGAAAAATCATCTGGAAAAAGCTTTCTTCTCAATGCAGCTTTTCCTTTCCCTTTCTCATCGACTTTCTCTTTTCCTTTCCTCTTCTTTTTTATTGTCAAAGTTGCTTCCCCATTCACTGGTTATAAATCTCCTAGTATCCAAACACACTTGACATATAAATTCTTCGCATTTATAATTGCCATCACCAATTGATCATAATCATCTTCACATTGGATGCTGATTGGAGACTCATTCACAACACATTGAATTGAAAATTTGTCTCTCTTTACATTGATGATACCTTCAACCATCTCCATAAATTTATATGACATTTTCAGGTCACAAACTGTTATTTTTGTGTCTCCATTCTTATATGAGGACAATCCATCTGCATTAATCTCCAACTCACCACCAAATCGAAACACAACATTGATTGTTCTACCTGAAACAATAAGGGTATATCCTCTAATCAGTAAAATAAGTTGTAGTGTATCCTCTAAAAAAATATAAAATTTAAACTGTGACATATGGATCTCTAATGTTTCATACCACCACAACAATAGTGAAAGATACCATTTTTATGATGAGAAAGATACCATCTTAATGACTTCAAAGTTCAAAGATACCATCTTTATGATGAGAAAGATACCATCTTAATGGCTTCAAAGATACCATCTTTATGATCATAAAGATTCTATCTTTATTATTAATGGTGTTGTCTTTAAGGATGTCGTCTTTATGGTGAGAAAAATACTATCTTTATGGTGATTAAACCTTAAAATCCTAAAAACACCTACTACATTACCTGATTTCTTGTTGATCATAAAGATTTGCTCATCCACCGCTTTTGATTTCCCTTTTTTCTTTGTCATCTTGGTTGTAAAACAATGGGTTGGTTAAAGAAGATGAAGATTGTTAAGGTTTCAGAGAGAATAAGATGTTTGGGACGATGAAGATGGTTTAGACGTCAGACCATCACAGCTGTTTACTTGTTTTATGCAGATTTGATGATTGTTTTGTTATGTTTAGAGGATAAAGCATTGTTCATTATCATACACGTGTCACAGATTAATCCAACGATTAGAAATAGCTTTGTAGTCATTGTCGCAGTCATTAATGCTTGCTGAAACTGACTAAAAGTCTGATTCGATGTAGACGGCATCACTGTTGTACTTGAGGGGTATTAAGGTCTCAAAAAAATTGGTAAAAGGTAAAGTGGTGGGTCAGGGGGCTTGTTTGAGAAAATAGCCCCATGTCAGGGCCTATTGGGGAAGAGGCACCTAAACATGGGGCTTTTTTGGGATATTACCCTCTATTGAACCCCAAAACAACTATATCACCTGCATACATATTTCACATCTAAAATCCTTTTTGTCATCCCCTGTTCATAAGCTAGCCCTTAATTCAGATCCATGGGGTACTCAATCTATGAATCTTCTTTTCCAATTATTAGTAAACCAAAAAGTCCATAGAAACCATCAGTTCATACTTCATACCACCAATTATATTACTAAAGTCCCAATCATTGAATTAAACTTAAACTTAAACTTACTAGTATGTTTACTGGAAGATTTTTGGAAACTATTAGAACACGAACCGACTCGTCAATCTATTGAAAGAAATAAATCTCCCAGCTAGTATCTTCCTTTGGAAATCATCTAGTGTGTTGATTGGTTAAAGGTGGAATTACCTCACATCAAGTTTAATGGGTGAGTTAATGGCCTGGACTTTTAAACTTCATTCTCAGCTCTTTCGCGATCTATATCAGTTGATGAGAGAAAACTCCAGCAACCAGCTCCTTTATAAATCCAAACCATGAGGTGTCAACACACCCTCATACATATCCATGCAAAATAACCCCACATGATCTAATGGTCTTGGAGCAACTTAATTAAAGTGACCCTTTTTAATAAATTTTTACCTAGATAATTGTGGGTCCATTTAAGCCCATTCTATGCACTCGCACACTCGATCTTAAAGCCATAAGTCCGCGCTACTGATAATACAACGATTCTTATCAAATATTAAATTAATATTTTATACGAACACTGAGTTTGAAAAAAGTTTCAAAATATGTTTTGAATTTTTATAGTTTATTTGTTCTAATTTCTATATTTTCTAATTAATCGCACTCCATTATATAAGACCAACCAATTTAAGTTATACTAAATTTCATTAAAGTCATTGGTTATTGATAAAATTACTAATATACCCCTAAGACGAATACGGGTCGTTACAGACCCATTTTTATTTATTTTGTGTAGTTACAAAAATACCTAAAATTGAATGAATTTCTTTTCAAGTAGGTTATCAATTTCAATCTAATTGAACAGATACAGTAAAACCTTGATAAGATAATACTCGATAAATTAATTATCTCCTTTAAATAATATTTTTGGTTGGTCCTAACTTGGGCATAGGTTGATAAATTAATATTTTGCTAAATTTATTAGATAATACATTTTAGAAAAATCCTTGAAAGCCCAACTAATATATAAATTAATATTTTTTTGATATACAAATATATTTTTTATTTTTTTATAATAAAAGTTAATTGTTGCTTGTTTTTTCTCAAAATTGATTTTGGTTTGAACCTCGTCTCTGAATTTTTGTGGTGTGATAAGTTGATCTGGTGTTGTATTTTGTATTGCAAGAAGAAATTATTCCAATATCATTATCGATTTTAGTGCTTCTTTTCGTGGAACGGGTTTTAGAATAAAATGATTGTCCAGCTTCCCCCCAAAAAGAAAGATATACATAAAAATACATTGATTATGTAAAATAATAGTTTAATAATTAATCGATGAATTAATATCTTATTTAATTAATAATTTTCTCTAGTCCCGAGGCTATTAATTTATTGAGGTTTTACTGTATTTTATTCTACTTGGGGTTGAATATACTTTTAATTTTTTTTACTAGGCTTAATTATGCTTGTGATTTGGTCCAACTGGATACAGGCTAGAGTTGATTATACTTGGGATTGGGTATACTTTTAATTTTTTATTGGGTTTAATTATGCCCATGATTTGGTCTAACTGGGTTTAATTATATCTGTGATGGTGGTCCACTTTTGCGTAATTACAAATATACCCAAATTTAATCAAAATTCTCTTCGGCTATCAATTTCAATCTAATTGATAGCCTAATTAAAGAGATATTTTCTTAGGGGTATTTTCTACTTTAATATAGTATAATAGACTTACCCAAGCCCATATTACAACGAAAATAACATTTGAGTTGGACTTTGATTTAACTCATTGAATAAAAAGATTGAAACAGGCAACAAAAGCTGCTGTAAATAGTGAGTTATGTTTTTAGAACAAATAAAGAAATAATTGATTCATGTGAAGCAGTACTAAGTACTATTTGGAATAAAATATAAATAAATGATTAGAAAATACTTTTTAAGAAATTTTTCTTGAGAAAATCATCGGGGCACGTGCCCAATTTAGCTTCAACTTAGCTTCGCCACTGGCGAGAATGGGTGGTATCGAAAAATATTAAAGGGAAAGAGAAAATAGCAGTGGTAGCATCTCTAATTACATGCTTAATATTATATGCGTAAGGCATTGTTGAAAGGGCGTAAAACTGTATAACACTATATGCCCTACAAACGATTTGGATGTGGAAATTCGGAAAATTGGTCAAAACCCCCCAAGTTTTGACCGGGTTTGGCGTAAACCCCCTAATGTTGTCCAATTTTGGCGTAAACCCCCTTCCGTTAACCAACCCCCCAAGTTTCCATCTATTTAAAGTTTGACTACCCATTATACCCCTAATTCAAATGAATTTGTCTAAACCCCCCAAAATTGGTTATCAAAACTAACTTCAGTAATTTGAATTTGGGGTATAATGTGTAAGCAATTTTTTTTTTTGGGGGGGGGGGGGGGTTTAGACAAATTATTTAAATTAGGGGTATAATGGGTAAATAAACTTTGAATGGACGGAAACTTAAGGGGTTGCTTAACGGAAGGGGGTTAACGCCAAGGTTGGACAACATTGGGGGTTTTACGCCAAACCCGGTCAAAATATAGGGGGTTTTGACCAATTTTCCCATGGAAATTTAAACCGAGTTGTCAGAGATTTATTGCTAATGGAACTAGAACTCTGGGATTTCATACTTGGGGAACGGATTTGGAAGGTTACTATATTCTTGTTGTATGGCACTCCCATCCGAGCTAAACCTATGCGCAGGTATGAAACAGAAGTTGTTTGGATATGGTAAACACTAGGAGATAAATGACTGATTATTGATGGGAGCAGGATACAGATTTGTACCAATATTTTTTTTCCTCTTTGATTGTGATTTGATGTTGTCATGTTTGTATATGGCTTTTTCTTTGTCCTGTTGTATATGGCTTTTGGATGCACAGTAATAGTAAGGCAGTAAACAGGGTATGTATACCAGTGTGTCACAGAGTGCAGATTTAGGATGATACACACGTCAAATTATCTTCTATTTTAGAGAAGAATCATTTTACAATTGTATTTCACAATGACAGTCACAATCTTACGGAGGTTCTTCATTGGCAGTGGTGCCTGTTGTAAACCTCGTTGATGGTTTTATTGTCATATGATGCTGTTCTCAATACTGGAGAGCTACAATTTGTGACTTGTGAGGAGCTCAACACGACTACGACTAAAGCATCCCATTTTACATCGATAAAAGATCGATAGAATCATTTTATTGTCTGGGCCTCCGGCGATATTTATTTGGTTACAAAAATTTAGCAGATCTATGGTCTGCAATGATTACCGTGATGAAATGAAATTGTTGTTGTTGTGATTTACCATACAAGGACATGAACTGGGGTGGAAAATTGTGGGAAAACATTACACGCTTGCCATTCAAAATTATCTCCACCAAAGCCATAAATCTCACATTCCTGAACTCAGAAGGAAAATAAAAAAAGAAAAAAAAAAAAAACATTTTGAAATACTGCCATCTTGATAAAACCTGTAGTGCTCTCATTGACTTCCTCCAAGCATTATACAAACAGTTGAAAGGTACAAAGATGTTGATACTTGATAAGAACGCTGTTGCTCGATTGAAATGTTAGGCAACCAAGTCTAAATTTTCATTTCTCTTTCCAAAACAGGCAAACATTTTGTACAGATTTCTCCAAAAACCAAGCTGCTATAATACAGAGTGACAGATAACAAAATTTCAAACTATTTTATCAGAACTACATATAATGCCATCAGACCAAACATATACTATAGTCAAATAGACTTCCAAATTACAACACTTCAAAATTTTAGAATATTAGAAGGCCTAACTTCATTTCAACGGAATTCTTTCTATGTGGACATGTACTTTGAGGTAGCTGTTGTATTAAGACCACATCACCAAAAAGTATTACTTGTTCTTTTGGTTACACTATAGTCAACTCTCCCGCCAAAGTTTCCCTATAAAATCCCATTCACCATTATTCATCTTTCTTCATCACCATCATCTCTTAAACCCTCTTGTTTTCTCATTCAAAAACAATCTTCTTAACAATTTTGTTAGTAGCTTCTCTTGCCTATATCTGTATTCAAGGTACCCTTTTATTTCATAACAATGGCGAAGCTAATTAAACCTGTCTTCGTAATAGTATTGTTCTTGGCTTTACTCTTCAATGTGGCTTTCACATTAAGCGATGATGACCACAGTAATGAAGAAGAGACACCTACTGAAATTGATGAGGAAATGATGAATACATTGGATGAAAGAAAAGAGCCTTCTTCTTTACGAGGGGCAAGTCGTTTTCTTGCTCAACAAAAGCTGAAAAAACAACTTAGTTGTGACAAGCTTCCTAGAATATGTCGCAGTAAGGGGAGTCCAGGACCAGATTGCTGCAAGAAGAAATGTGTTAATGTAACGACAGATAGACTGAATTGTGGGATATGCGGGAATAAATGTAAGTATTCACAGATATGTTGTCGAGGTAAATGTATTAATCCTTCGTTTGACAAGAGAAACTGTGGTGGTTGCAACAAGAGATGCAAGAAGGGTGAGTTCTGCTCATATGGGATGTGCAATTACGCATAATTAATTGCACGACTGAATGTAACAACAGATTATTTCTTGGTTTATAAATTTGTATAGGGGAAGACTAAACCATCACAAATGGATTTGGTTCTGCTTATTGTTGTAGCTAATTACTCTATATTTGTAATTTGTTGAATTATATATTCTTAATTCGATTAATTTTTATAGTATAAAATCTGTCATATTTGCATTTATCATTTTGTTGGATGCTATTGTTAACACTTAGGAGGAACGATGTAATGCTATCAGGTTCTCAGTGTCTACTGACTCCACCCGAACTGTGAACTCCTCCATGACCAGGTATCGAATCTGTATGTTAAGAAGAAATGAGCTCGGCCTGAATTTTTGAAATCCTTTACCTACAGAAAACAGAATGTTCTGATAGCGAGGAAATCATCTAAAACTGATAAATTCAAAAAAGGAAACTATTAGGAATAATAAGGTTAATATGGGACATAATTTTCTAGGCTACACTGAGTCTTTTGCTTCAACCACATTTTCCTCAGCTAAAGAAGCTTCAAATTTTCTGGAATGCACATGCACAAGGCATGATAACTTCTCTCAAGGACGTAGCAGAAAAGCTAGTTTGAGAATATCTTAAATAGAACAGGAAAGGGAATGGTTTTGACGAGTGAGATCAACACATCAGGAAAGCTGCTAGTATCCCCAATCAAAAGAAACTCGATCAGGTGAGATGTTTAAACAAGGGAAACACTCTAGAGGACGACCAAACAAAAAGAAGAGGACAATGGCAGTTTCTGAACTATTTGTATAAAATGGTCAAAACTGCATTATACAACTTTACTTAAATTCTTAAGGCCGTTTTGTTAAGACTACTTAGCCACTTAGGCTTGTAAGTTGTAACATCGGCTTCCAAAATTGGGAAATTTTGACTTAATTCCCCTATTTTGTCCATATTTTTGAATAACCCCCCATTTGTCCAAGTTTGGACTTTACCCCTTTCCGTCAGTTTTCATCCAAGTTAATGCCTATTTGCATTTTTTCTTCCTAAAATACCCCTCACTCTTTCCTTAAACTTAACCCTTAACCCCCAAAAGAACAAGGGAGGGGTATTTTAGGAAGAAAAATATAAATAGGTGTTAACTTGGATGGGAGGTGACAGAGAGGGGGTAAAGTAAAAACTTGGACAAATGGGGAGGGGGGGGTTATTCAAAACGTGGACAAAATAAGGGGGTTAAGTCTAATTTTCCCTCCAAAATTTTACAATCATCTGTTCATTTTTATTGTCTGGAGTTTAATCTGAGTTTGATACCACTAAACATGCATTTCATTTTTCATTGATTCCCTCCAAGCATTTGTCGAACAGTTGAGGTTAAAATGTGTTAAGAAAAATGATCATTGCTCATGGTAACGTACCTGCATGCATAAATCACAAGAACAGCCAAACTGATCGAAGTCATTTGGTAAGTAGGCTAAATGTTAAATCGTTGTTTAACAATCAGCATTCATACAGAGTTCAAGTCTAAACCGGTTATCAGATGGAAGTGAGCAAGTCCTGAGCTACGGTATGTAAAATATCCATGCAGATAGGCCAATGGAAGTGTGTAGACAATGTTACAGGGTATTGTTGGAGATCACACTAAAGAAAGAAAAAATAAATGTGAAGTTGCTTTAGAAGAAATCATTTTTGCATATGAATGTAGTCACGTCGGAACTAGTAAAGCAAGCATTTAGTTCAAATTCCTGTTTGGCGCACGACAAGTGTAATTAACGACCTTGACAAATAAAGTCTAAATTTTCATTTCTGCATCCACAATAATGAAAAATCTAGTACAAATATCTTGAAAATCAAAGATATATGTAATACAGAATTGCAGATTACGAAATTTCATTCTTCTGTATCAGTAATATATTGCAATTAGACCAACTTCATTCGAATACATGAATTTCCAAATGGAACCAAACATAGTAAGACTTTTTCTATAACAAGTTGCCATACTGTCAAACAGATCTACAATTTCTACAAGAGACTAATAGAACTAGTTATTCAAACAGGCAGACTGTTTTTGTGACTTCCTCTTCCTAGACACCAAAATTTCTACAATTTCAATTATTATTTAGGTGCAGCTGCCTAATTATTGGGTTGTGCCCGATAAGTAATTCTCGGTAAGGTTGTAAATTGGGGAGAGAACCACTAAACAGAGTTGAAATTTAAGACCAGATCATTCAATTAAAAGGCCTAACTTCCCTTAACTTCATTTCAACTGCATTTTCCCGCCAAAATTTCCCTATGAATTCTCATTTTACATTCATCTTTCTACACACCACCATATGCTTAAGCTATCTAGTTCATTCAAACATAATCTTCCTACATATAACTTGTAAATATCCTGCTCTTGCATTATTCCAATTCCCTTTAATTTGTTTGATAAGAATGAAGCTGCTTATATCCCCGTTTGTATTAATAATGTTAGTAATGCTCATGGCTTTCTTCAATGGGACATTCACGTTAAGTGATGAAGGTACACTTGACGTTGATGAGAACATGATAAACACAATGGAAGAAAGTGAAGATCATTGGCTGTGCTTGTTTCCCCGGAAGTTTTGAGGAAACGAAAATGGAAACCTTTCTTTCTAAGTGGAAAAAATATAAACAGTTTCCTTTTTTATTTTACAAAAACTTTGCACCGTGTTTGGTTGCTAATAAGGAAAGTTCCGGATTTCTACAAACAACCTTATATATATCTAAAATTACACCCATACCATTTTTTGAATAAAATATGGAAACAACCTTAATTAAATTCATAATTACATATTCACTTGGATATAGAAACCAGATAGACCCCACATGTTCATGACAATTGACAAGGTCCATCACTTAAGTACAGCAGCAGCATTCTAAAAGTGTTGTTAGACTACACAAAGAGGAATCAGTTGGCATATTAACATATACACCAATAAAATCAAGAGCCTTCGAAAAGCGCCTTCATGTGAAATTTTACATTTCACAAGTAAAAATTACATCAAAATTGCAATGTCTTTCTAACTAAATAAAATTATAAAAACGTATAATATGTCGCTACAAACTCCAAATACACTATTTAGTATGAACCTCACTATTAAATGTCTCCAAATTTTTCCAAACAACGGTATCCCATCTTTTTTCAGTTTTTTTTCCTCCCTTGCAGCCTCTCCAAGAACATCAAAAAGTACATTATCTAGAGTGGGGTTCCACCTTAACTAAACTTTTTTATCATCAATCTTGAAGCTTGATTCACAATCATTTCTGCTCCTGCAACAAATAAATGATTAATTATCAAACAACACATAGTAATCTGCAAAAAAGAAAACAAGTTAACAAGGAAGAGTTGTGCATCCAATCCATTTTCATTTTCTAAATAGCTAGTTGTTTGTCTGTCAGGACTTACTGTATGTTGAGCTACTCTCTCTCTCTCTCTCTCTCTCTCTCTCTCTCTCTCTCTCTCTCTCTCTCTCTCTCTCTCTCTCTCTCTCTCTCTCTCTCTCTCTCTCTCTCTCTCTCTCTCTCTCTCTCTCTCTCTCAATTTGTACCCTTAATTTGTGTACCCAATATATGTCCAAAAAAAAACTCAAGACCAGACCAAACGTCGACCCTCGACACACTCTTAACTGGTATTTCTTTGCTTTTTTTTTTACCACCAATATATTATAGTGATATAAATGCCTTTCTTCCTTATGAAGTCTCATTTACTGGTAGCCTCAAAAGGTAACCTGGTGTCCTATAATTATAACATCATATCTTAACAGTTATAGATACCATGTAAACTAAAAAAGGTTAGAAAAGAAATATGATATCTCTTGTAAGTTCCAGGAGTTGTTGTGGAGATGAAGCCATTTTCATGTTGATGGATATAATATAATAGCAAAGACTGAATTTGTTCCTACTAGCATAGCTAAAAAGTTAAATGCAGCTGTTTAGTGACCATTTGAAATGCAACTTTCCAACTTCAAGACAAAAATTTTATCCTGAAGTTGGGAAGTTGCCTACGAACTGAACACCCTACTAGAATTGACATCTGTTAGGATTGGTGACTATCAGAAAAGAATTGCTGAGCCAAACAGTCCATACATCCATGATGTGTGCATATGTGAAAATAAGAACACGTACTTTACGTCTATAAATACCTTGTCATTTGTCAACATAGTTAAACAAGATTGGTGGTTTGACAGTAGGGGCATAATTGAATACTACAATTTTGAGAGAAAACATAATGATAGTTCAATCTTCTCGAACTATTGGCATGAATAAATAACACTACTGGCCCTTCCCCTTTCTCTGCTACATGCATGTTTATACCATTCACTTTCACATTTCTATGCTCTATTCCCTCCATGACAGTTAGATCACTCTCTTTCTCTGTCTTCTCAAACTCTCAAACTCTTTGAGATGAAGAAAATGAAAACTATCGGTGGCTAAACTATATATCAAGTTGACTGCTATCAATTGAAATGGGTGGCTAAACTTGATATCAAGTTAAATGAACCAATATAGTAAATTAGTAATTGAGAATTGACTATTTTTACCTAAACTACATTGTCTAAATACATATTAATGAGGTACATTGCTGTCAAGATTGATGAGGCATTACCTTGACAGTAATCACACAATAAATTGTCACATTATGTACATAATTGGCTTTTAATATTGGAGCACTGAACATAACCAGTTATAAGTTTGATTGTTTTGACAAAGAATGTGACTTTAAATCCCTGCCTGTTGAATGATACTAGACATTCAATAGACACCCTTTATGAGTTTAGGTTAAGGGAGAAGTAATTCAAAACGATCCCATATTATACTGCTTTCATCAGATAAATTATGCAGACTCCCAAAAGATTTGGCCTAAATCTAAATTCAGTAATCTTATACTATATATATTAATGAAGCATGCTATAGCAAAACATTAAGTGTAAATTGAAGAGAAAACTCGTACTTCTGATATTTGAAGGGTTGGCATAAGATTGAGAATGACCTGGACCTGCTACAAAGAGAAAATATTTGATCATTATCCACATAACGGCTGTGCTTGTTCGCCAGGAATTTCACGGCTGTGCTTGACCTGCATTAGTCAAACCATGTGACTACAATGAGAAAATATTCAAAGGCGGATGCTTCACTTCAGTTCGAGATCTATAGCCCCTTAGGCCTTTGATCCGGCTATTGATTCAGAATGGATCTGTCTAAGTAGTTGGTCTCTATGCCAGTCTGCTTTACTTTCTTCTTGCTTTCGACAAGTGAGTCCTCCTCGATCAAAACTATGAGATGGGCGGGACCTGCTGCTTAGCTTCTGCTTTACAGAGATGGCTTCCCTCACTCATGACTATCAACTCCATCACTCAGTTTGCTTTGTGTGCTCTGGTCTATAGCTTGTCGTGCTTTGGTTGCGTATGGCGGGCTGTGGTTGGCGAAATTGACCGATGATGGAGCGTCGTCAGGATAGAACCAATGAAGACCTTATTTGATGGTGGACTAGACTTTTTCTCCACAAAGGGGCTATGGGATTCGAACCCAATTTAAAATTATTCCGTGAACCCCTCCACGAATAACTCGAAAACATTTATCTTATTTAAGAGAATTTCTGCTTTTTTACTTGGCTGTACGACATCAGTACAAGTATACCAAAGAAAGGTAAAACCCCGCTAAAGCACTTAAAACATTTTTACCACGATTTCTAGCGCTTTTAAAAAACCATTTACTTGCAATACCTTGAGCGATTCTCTGCAGAGAGGCCTGAGCGTAGTTTTGTTGGAGTTGGAGACGACAAGATGGGAAATGAGAGTGGAGGGAAGGCACCATTTGATCATCATCTGACTTGTCTCTAAAATAAAAAAAATTCTAAGCTCAGTAGGATAATGTATCTTAAATTCAAGAACGTTTCGATTAGTATAAACTACCTTGAGTGTTTAATATATATAGAAAAGTTAAGTTTTCAGTCATTCTCTTGCACTTATGGATATAACACAAGGCGGAAAACATAAATTTCGTTGATCATCATCCTAGTTACTTAAAAATTAAAGACAATGATTAAGGAATAAACATTGTGTTAATTAATTTTGACTTAGTAGTCTAAGTTTATGTGGATTTGCCACTTTTCTCATATACGCAAAACTGCGAGATCAAAAAACCCAATTTGAATAGACCACTTTTCTTTTCTCTAAAAATGCGAAGATCGAAAAACCCAATTTGTAATAGACCACCTTTCTTTTCTCTAAAAATGCGAGATCAAAAATATTGTTCCACTTAGACAAATTCTCGTAAAATAAAACTGCTAATGGAGTAAATTCTGAATAAATACAAACTAATTCATCATTTTTTTAAAAAAAACCCAATTTGTAATAAACCTTGGAACTCCCAAAGACAACATTAAAACCCATGATTGAATCAAACCCATTATCAAAAACCTTTAATTCTAGTGATAGAATACAAAATTAAAACAAATTTCACAACTAACTACAACAAATTCAAAACACATATTCGAAACCCTTGATTTGAGTCAGATTAATGTACAATCACTAGATCTATGATGAAGAAAACTGTATAGAGAATCTTAGAAAAAATTAAAAAAAAAAAACGAAGAGAGAACTGATCGAAGAGGAGAGAGAAAGGCAGTAGAGAAGAGACGATTTTTCCAAAGTTTTCCGGTTATTTCGAACCAGTATAATAAGCTGACGTGGTTTACTATTTTGCAAAAATAAATTGGGAGCCCCACCTTTTCCTGAACCCAACCAAGCAGCGTGTATTTGGAAAAAACCTGTAAAATCCCACGTGTCTTTGCTTTCCCGTGAAATTCCTGGCGAACAAGCACAGCCATTCTTCTTTAGGAGGTGTAAATCCTTTTCTTGCTCAACAAAAACCAAAATATTTTATCTGCATTTCCCTTTCTTCTAATTTTTTTACGTGATAGGTGTTGGAATTTGGTCCATGTGGCGGCAACCAAGGTGAAGTCCTAGAAGGACTCAAAGTTGTATAGCAGCAACTTGTTTCCTCAGGGAAACCAAGTCCTTATGTAATAAGTAATTGTTATGTAATAAGTAATTGGTATTAGATTAGGAACCTTATAACCATAAGGTTATATATATGGGTGATTGGTAGTCGGGTAAAATACACAGGTGCGAGATTCAATTGGTGTGTAGTGATGAAAACCGAAACCTTAGTCAAATAACTGAAAATAACAACAACGTTTGCAACAATTTTCACTTTTAACAATGTATTGCAGATCATGACAACCAAGTGAATTTTCATTACACCCGATAACAACCATGTTTTGCTCCGGTAGCTGAAGCCGATGACATGTCCACGTGGCAATTGTAGAATTGACCTATCAATAAATAAAAAAAAAAACACATATCAATAGTATGATTTAGGTCATAAAATTGTATAATGATTTATTATTGTACTTGAGAAAATCAATTTCATTAATATAATAATATAGTTAAAAATCTCCAAATTTATATAAAAAATTTATATACTTTAGTCACAAAACCCCTAATTTGATAATAAAATGGTATGATTTAATTTGGGGCATAACAATATATAATGCTTTATTATTTTCCTTGATATAATGTTTTTTATTTGATTACGTGTATTTTTTTTTTATTTTTTATTGACATATCAACTTATACAATAACAAAACATGGTTGTTATCGAGTGTAATGAAAATTCACTTGGTTGTTATGATTTGCAATACATTGTTAAAAGTGAAAATTGTTGCAAACGTTGTTGTCATTTTTAATTATTTGACCGTTTTCAATGTGTTGTTCTTCATCTTCTTGATATTAATAAAAGCCCCTCACTTTGTTCCGTGGACGTAGGCAAACGCCGAACCACGTAATTTTCTTGTGTTTTGTTATTTGCATTGTTTATTATTCTCAATTCTAGTGTGTATGTTATTTTCTATTCGAATATCAACAATGTTTATGTGATTACGTTTCCGCGAGGCGTAACAAATTGGTATCAGAGCCGAAGGTTAAATCCTTGGGTTGTGTTTGTTGGTAATTGGTTTAGAAAATTGTGAAGAATATGACGAATTCTGTAGATTCAAGTTCAAATTCTACGGTGACTACAGTTGGGAAATTAGACGTCGAAAAGTTCAATGGCAAGAATAATTACAGCATGTGGCAATGCGAAGTTATGGATGTATTAGCTAAAGAAAATTTGGAGGAAACTTTAGGTGACAAGCCGGATATGATGAAAGCAGAAGATTGGAAGAAATTGAATCGGCCAGCGTGTGGGTCTATACGACTGTGTTTGGCAAAGGAACAAAAGTACTTTGTTTTGAAGGAAACCTCTGCAAAAGAGCTCTGGAAGAAGTGGAAAATAAATATATGACAAAAAGTATTCAAAATAAACTCTTCTTGATCAAACAACTTTTTCGGATGAATTTGAGACTATGTATTAGTTTGTCTAAACATATTGATGAATTCAACAAACTACTTGCTGATTTATTGAATCTCAATGAGAAAGTCCCTGAGAATTATCAGGCTTTGTGTTTACTAAATTCCCTTCCAGAGGAATATGAACATCTCAATACTAAAGAAGAGTTGAAGTATGACGAGGTCGCTACAACTTTGCTTAATTATGAGTACAGGAGATAGGATCTAAAGATCCATAGAGATGCATCGTCTGAAGCGTTGACTGTAAGGGAAGAAGTAAAGACCGTAAACCTAGTGGTAAGAGAGGTAAATCTCGATCTAAATCGAGAGGTGGTTCAAAAATTTCGGCTGATGAATGTGCCTTCTGTCATCAAAATGGACATTGGGTTAAAGATTGTCCCAAAGCGAAAGCCAAAGACAAGAAAAACACTACTGCGAACGTCGCCAAGAGTAATGATGAAGATTCTGATGAGTTTTCCTTTTCCATGTCATCGTTGATTTGTTCTGCAGACATATGGATTGTTGATTCAGCCTGTAGTTATCATATGTGTCCTAATCGGAATTGGTTTTCTAGCTTTTCAAAGTTGGAAGGTGGATCTGTTTATTTGGGTGATAATAATCCTTTAGCAGTCAAAGGGATTGGTAAAATCCGTGATGTTTGATGGTATGGTTCGAGAATTGTGTGATGTTAGGTATGTTCCTAACTTGAAGAAGAATCTCATCTCTGCGGGTGACTTGGATACCAAAGGTTATAAATTAACCATTGAACAAGGTATTCTTAAAGTTTTGTCTGGTGTTATGGTTGTGATGAAGGCAGTGAAAGAAGGTAACTTGTACTTCTTAAAAAGGAGTACTATTACAGGTGATGCTGCAGTTACTGAGTCTGTAGGTGATTCTCTCGATACTACTAAGTTGTGGCACATGCATTTAGGGCATGTTAATGAGAAGTCTTTGCAAAATCTAGCTAATCAAGGATTGTTGAAATGTGTCAAGACCTGCAAGTTAGATTTCTGTGAACGTCGTGTTATGGGCAAGAAAATAAGAGTCAAGTTTGGCACTGCTATCCATCGTACTCGTGGGACTCTTGATTATGTTCACTCGGACGTGTGGGGACCTTCCAAGCAAACATCATTGGGAGGTATGTCTTATTACGTCACTTTTATAGATGATTATTCACGTGTATGGGTGTACACCATGAAGCATAAAGATGAGGTCTTGAATGTGTTCATGAAGTGGAAGAAGATGATTGAAACTCAGACTGGCAGAAAGATCAAAACGCTCTGTACAGATAATGGAGGTGAGTATAAATCTGATCCGTTCTTGCAAGTATGTCAGGATGAAGGTATTATGAGACACTTCAAGGTTAGAGGTACGCCGCAAAAAAATGGGGTGGCAGAACGCAAAAATCGCACATTACTGAAGAGGGTACGATGTATGTTGTCTAATGTTGGGTTAGGCAAAACGATTTGTGCTGAGGCTGTGACATATGCTTGCCATCTCATTAATAGGTTGCCTTCAGTTGCAATTGATGGAAAAACTCCAATGGAGGTATGGTCTGGGAATCCTGCTACTGATTATGATAGGCTGCATGTTTTTGGATGTCCTGCTTACTTTCATTTAAAAGAAAACAGGTTGGATCCTCGAGCCAAGAAATCCATATTTTTGGGTTTTGCAGAAGGTGTAAAAGGCTATAAGTTATGGGATCCTGAATCTCGAAAAATTAGGCTTAACAGGGATGTGACTTTGATTAGGCTTCCATGTTGAAGTCGAAGAATTCTCGGCAGGTGGAGAGTAAGACCATGGAGGATTGCAGCAGGTGGAGTTTGATGTTACTTCACGTGATCTAGATAGTATTGTATCTGCAGATGAGGTACCTACTGATTCCATAGTAAGTACAAATGTTTCAGGTGATCAGGAAGACACAGATGATGAGATTGCAACAGATACAAATAATGTGGAGACTCCACTACAAGAGTCAATTGCAACACATAAGGAAAAACAGAATGTTACAGTTCCTCAGAGGCTAAGAGATTTAACTGGGTTTTAGTAACGCATGTCTTTTCTAATTTCTAACAGTAAAATGCTGTTAGAACAGTAGTAACAGCATTATAGTGTTAGTATTGTTTCAAAACCGTTAATATTAATTAAATAATTTTTTGATTTATTTAGTAACGTGATGAGAAAATTATGCTAACGGCTTCATAGTGTTACTAGGCTGGTTAGGCAAATACAAATTCGTGCCATGTGCTTATCATGTGATAGGCAAAGCGTTAGTTGAGAGAAAAAATTCCTCGATCTCATTATCAATATAAGAAAAAAAAAATTCCCCCAATTTTGTCTCTCTTCTTCGTCTTCCAATTGCAAAAGAACTCTCTTCGCGAAAGAACTTTCTCACAGTCTCAACTACTATATTTTACACCATTATCTCAATTGCTCTCTATTATTCAGTCCTCTCTCTCTTTCGCTCATCAATTTGAAGTAAAAATTAAGGATTTGTAAAAAAAGATTGAAGAAAGTGGCAGAAATCTGAAATGAAAGGTAAAGCTCATTTTTGTTTTGTTTTTTTTTTCCTTTTCTTGTTGTATCTTGTCAATTTATTTTTCGAATTTATGTAAGGGTGGGGATTTTCTCTAGGGTTTTCTGTAAAGCTTGGGTTTTAATTTGTTGTAAAAAGTTAGGTTGGATTTCAGCAATTAGGGTTTGTTGCGCTTTCGTTCATAGATTTCAGTTCGTTTAGATTATTTTTTATTTGAATTTCTTCCCAAACTGCAATTTCTTTGCTGAAATATTGATTTTCAATTTCTTTATAACAAGGTAGTCAGTATATTTGTTGTGTAATGACAGAAGATGTTACTGAATGATGTACTTGCATTAGAGAAGGCAGAAATTGGTATTTGGAGATGCTACTGATGTTGCTTGAGGCACTTTATACAATGTTCTTGTAGAACCTGGTCTAAGTGTCATTAACAGTGTTGTGCTAACAAGGAAAGCTATTCTCGATGGATGATGAACTACACAGTAAGTTCTCTTTTATTTGTTTTCCTTGTAAGTTAATTTCTTGGTTTCACTCAATTATGATGTAATTTTGTTCCTAGGAATCACACAATTTTGAAAGCACATGATTAGATCTCTTACAAGTTTATGATTTAGGTTCCTTGTACCCCAACTAGAGAAGAAATTCGTTGTTTGTTTTGAATCCAAATTACACAGTATAATTCCAACAGATAAAAGTACACCCTTGGCACAAGGTATATGCTTTTCATTTTTAAGTTCTAATAAATCATTGTTCTTAATGCATATAAAAAAGTTTGATACCGTGTTCTCATCACGTTTGACTTATCTTACCTTGAAAATGCTAAGTAAAATTTTTCTTTGACATGAAACTGTCCAACTCCAACCATTTCAAAGTAGTTATAGTCTTGAGGCTTGAATAACTTTTATAATAATAACATGATATGTTGGCATTAAATGCATTTACATTTTATCTCATATCCAGTTCTTCGAGAAGGATGCCTCCAGAAGCCATTGTTCTTGCTTCACGACTTCTTCAGCATTCGAGCCTTTGTTGTAGTGTGGTGAGTTTTATCATTCCACAAGCAGAGGAAATAAAAAGAGCAGTGTATGAATTAAATGCGGATAGTTCACCTGGACCAGACGGTTTCATAGGATACTTTTACAGGTTTTGTTGGGATATTGTGCAATATGATTTCATCGAAGCAATTCAACATTTCTTCAGGACACAAAGGTGCATGCCTTCTTTTAATTCTAATTTCATTGTTTTAGTTCCTAAAGAAGAAAATGCTAGTACTATTAATAAGTATAGACCGTTATGTTTGGCTAACTTCTCTTTTAAAGTGATCACCAAAATTTTAGCTTCTAGATTGGCTTCTATTATTCAAAAACTTGTTACGAAGGAACAGTGTGGATTTATTCAAGAAAGAAGCATACATCAGCACAGAGCACTTGCATCGGAAATGTTCAATGAACTTAAAGCAAAGCGACATGGAGGGAGCGTTGCTATTAAGTTAGATATCGCACAAGCTTTTGATACAGTAGATTGGGAGTTCCTATGGGTTGTTCTTCATCAATTTTGGTTTAATGAAACTTGGATAAGTTGGATCAAAGGGGCTTTTTGCAACAACAATATGTCAATTATGTTTAATGGGGGGCCAAGAGGATTCTCTTCAGTTGAAAAGGGACTGAAGCAAGGGGATCCTATATCACCTATGCTATTTGCATTGGTGGAAGAATGTTTGAGTGGTGGGATTACATGGCTTGAGCAACAGAAAAAGATAAAAAAAATGGTGTCAACTGCCCACTATTCTAGTCCAACTCATTTACTTTTTGCAGACGACGTTATACTATTCTGCAATGGGAATATCAGATATTTGAAATCTTTAATTGGCTACATTGAAGAATATCAGAATACCTCTGGGCAGAAGATAAACAAGAGCAAATGCAGGTTTTATTGTAGCGAGATGACTACAGCTAGGAAGGCAAGGATAGCAGCAATTCTGGGCATTACAGAGGGACAAATGCCTGAAAAATATTTGGGTGTTCCTTTGGCTCAAGGTCAAGTCAGCAGGGTTACACTAGCTCCCATGGTAGAAAGGATTAGAGACAAAACAGCTACTTGGTGTGGAAGAACTCTGTCATTGCAGAGCAGATGTCTTCTTATCAAGCATATACTCACAAGTATCCCAATACATAATATGGCAGTTCTCAAATGGCCAAAGAATGTTACAAAAACATGTGAGGGATACTTAAGAAATTTTCTTTGGACAGGCAATCCTTCAGAAAGAAAGGCTATAACTGTGGCCTGGAACAAAGTATATAGAAGCAAAGATGAAGGGGGTCTTGGTATTAGAACACTGCAGGAGTTAAACATGGCGAAACTTATGAAACTAGCATGGTCCCTGCTAGCAGAAGATACAGATTGGAGTGTTTTTATGAGGGGCAAGTACCTGAAGAGTGATGGGGAATGGTAGGGACAATAAATCATCCACAGTTTGGCTGGGACTTAAGAAGGCTTTGCAGCATGTACGTAGGCACCAAGCTTGGATCATTGGTGATGGAAAGACGATAAACATCTGGAAAAATCATTGGGTGGGAGACAAACCTATTGCAGATTATATTGACCCAAATAATGATATATGGAGACACATGAAGGCTTCATTGACCAGTTGCATACATGGAGATACATGGATTTGGCCGGCAGGACTAGTGCAAATAACAATCAACTTGGGTATTGATCTAAGTGTTGTACCTAAGCCAAATAACGGAACGAAGGATGAGAGAATTTGGCCTCACAATATAATAGGCAAGTTCTCAACTAAATCAGCATATGATCTTTTGAAGCAGCCTCTACCAAAGCCAATATGGTTAAACTATTGGAAGTCTGCCAATTTGCATCCAAGGGACAAGACAATGACGTGGAAATTACTCCATGGCGCAATAGCAACGGATGAACAGGTTCAGATGAGAAATGTCAGCATGGCTTCTAGGTGCAAATTGTGCAAGCAGGGCCAATAATCAAAACAACACCTATGGTTTGAATGCAAGATAGCAAAGGAACTATGGGCGAGGGCAACTGATATAATGGGACTAAAGATAGAAATTTCAGATGAGGCTACCATGAGAAGTTACAGCAAGAGAATAAATACAACTCTTATGTATATATGGAAATCGCTATCGTTAGCAATTATGTTACAGCTTTGGAAAGCCAGAAATAGATGCAAGTATGAGGATGAACAATGGATAGGTCAAGACATTTGGAACCAAAGCGTACTGACATTAAAGTTGGGATGCCGAAACATAAAGCAACAAAGCTATATGACAGTTTCTGATCTGCTTGCTGTGCATAAACTACACATCAAACCTAACCCTAGAGCTCCACCTAAGGTAGTAGAATGTTATTGGGCTCTTCCTCCTGCAGGGTGCATAAAGATTAATGTAGATGGGGAAAGCAAGGGGAATCCAGGTAAGGTTGGATGGGGAGCAGTATACAGAGACAGTGAGGGCCAGCTAATGGGAATTTATTTTGGTCGTCTGGGCATCAAGACAAATTATATAGCAGAAACAATGGCAGTGATTTATGGGGCTAAGAAAGCTGTGGAACAGGGCTGGAAGGAAATATGGATAGAAGGGGATTCAGAATCTGTTATACAGAGTTTTCAAAGAGGAGAGATTCATTAGCTAGTTAAGCAGGAATGGAGAAACATTCAGCAGCAAACTATGAGCATAATTCTTTCTCATAACAAGAGGGAAACTAATTTTAGTGCAGACTATTGTGCTAGAAAAGGGGTGGATTTGAACGAGAATGAAACTAGATGGTGGCATGGCAAACCACCCTTTAGTATGGTTCTAGAACACCATCTTACCACTTATTACAGATTTGTAAACTGAGATTGTAAATGGCAGCAATGTGCTGACCATCATTCGAATTTTGTTAAATCTTATTATGTAACATTCTTTTATTTATTAATACAAATTACCATTAGCAAAAAAAGTGAGTTTTATCATTTGTTTTTTTAAACATCTGAACTACAGATGATTAAGTTATTCTAAGCAGACTAAACCTTCAGGTACAAGTAAGGAAAACAAGCCCTCCGGATTGAAACTGCACATATTGAAAGTCAGGTAAGGAAGCTATCATCATTTATATATTTTCTATAGATCTTCACTAGTAATCTAAACAGTTTATGTGGTTTCGGATATTAACCTTGTGATTATATATATGAAGAATTTATATGGTCATTCATACCCTTAGATATTTCTACTGTCGAGAGGATCGAAATGTGTTGTGTACTGTGTTAGAAGACCAGTTAGAAAACACAGGAAAGTAACCAAATTAGCTACATCTCCGGCTAGTTACACAGGGAACCTATTCTATTAGAGTTTCTTCTATAGGGTGATTCTTGTATAGTCTAGGACCTTAATTGTTTGTTGGCTTATTATCATTTGCTTTAACTCGCTTAGTCTTATAAGTGGCAGGAAATTAGCTAGTAGTCAATCTTTTTGTAATTTGGGCATGCATTGTATAAAATGAGGTATGAATTGGTTTTGTTTGCTTCTCTGCCAGGCCTTATGAATGTATTGGATAAGTACTTTGGACTAAAGCTTGATGGACCGAAATTGTTAATTACTAAAGTGGTTATCAGTGCTCTGGAGGTAAAAACCAATAATATGTTTTCAGCTATTCGCTTTATGTACTATGTGCTTTAATTTCAACGTAGGTTGTACTTTATATCTGCAAGTTTCTGAAGAAAATAAATTTGTACAAAGTTTTGTTTTAGGGGTTGGTTGGATGACTTGGTAGGGTACCATTTCAAAAGTCCTTCATCGAAAAATACTTGACAGTCTTAACTGGCAGCATCAGGTCTTAGGAGGTAAGTCTTTTCACTTGAGATATATTTCTTACTTACTGTTTTTTCTTCTTCTATAGAAAAATTGCATCAGATATGGACTTTGAACATATTACCTACATGGAAGCGAGCCATATCATCGCTCTATGCTCGATAATAAGATCTCCATATGCAATTTATGTTTCTTGTTAATATGTGCTTAAACAACTAGTATATGAAATTTGTTCTGGTAGTAGGTGTGTGCAGGGCATATTACTAGTTGTTCTTTTTCTTCTCGCTATTACTTGCATGAATAACAATTATTTCTATTGAGAGACTACAATTAATTCGTATATTTTGTAGGTATTTCCAGGATACTACTTAAGAAGGGATCATTGATGGACCTATTGAGCATAGTACATGCGTAAATAATTTTATTGTATTTTTGGATATCATTGAGAAATTTGGTACATAATGCCCATGTAATTGCTGGATTGTAGTGGCAACGTTAGTAAAAAGATTTTGAATGCTTTTGAAATGAAATTGTTAGATTGTAGTGGCATTATTGGATTGCAATTTGGAATATGTATTTGTGCATGTTGTTGAAATTAGTGTTCCAATCTAGTAGGGCAACAATTCTTTTTTTTATAATAAATTTCAAAGTTTGTAACAACAAAATATTGTTAGTAAATAATAAGTGTTACAAATTACTAACGTTACACTACCGTTAGAACAAAATTGATGTTGCAAAACACAAACAAAATCTACTGATGCCTTACTGCTGTTTGAATTTACTAACGTGATATTGTTGTTAGACAAAGGTTGATGTTACAAACTACTAACAAAATTACTAACGCTACCACGTCATTAGAATTTACTAACACCATATTGTTGTTAGAAACCAAAATATACCAACGGCTTATGACTGTTACAATAGAACGCGTTACTAAATATTAACGCCGATTTGCTAACGCATAAAAACTGTTAGTAAAAATTATACTAACAACATTTTGCTGTTAGCAATCACCTATTCTGGTGTAGTGGCTTATGTACTTTTAGTAGTTGAAGTAGATGTTCCTTCTATCTATAGAGAAACAATACAAAGTACCAAATGTGAACAATGGAAGAAGGCTATGAGTGAGGAGATGCATTCTCTTCATAAGAATAATACTTGGGAGCTATGTGTGTTACCGAAATGTAAGAAAGCTATTGGGTGCAAATGGGTCTACACAAAGAAAGAAGGATCTCTTAGTGATGGTGTGCGTTTCAACGCAAGGTTAGTTGCGAAAAGTTATGCTCAGAAGGAAGGTATTGATTATAATGAGGTTTTTTCTCCAGTTGTAAAATATTCTTCCATTCGTATTATGTTGGCCTTGGTTGCTCAGTTTGATCTTGAGTTAGATCAACTTGATGTGAAAACTGCGTTTTTGCATGGTGATTTGGAAGAGGAGATCTATATGACTCAGCCGAATGGGTTTATGGTTGCAGAGAAAGAAGATTGTGTGTGTAAAGTGAAAATTACCTTGTATGGGTTGAAGCAGTCTCCTAGACAGTGGTACAAGAGATTTGATCGATTTATGCTAGGGTAGTAGTACACTTGAAGCCAATATGATCCGTGTGTCTACTTCCGTAAGCTTCGTGATGGTTCCTTTATATATTTGCTCTTATATGTTGATGACATGTTAATAGCCTCTAAGAGCAAGTGTGAGATTGATAAGTTGAAGAGCCAAATGAGTACTCAGTTTGAGTTGAAAGATCTATGTGAAGCTAAGAAGATCCTTGGCATGGAAATCAAGAGAGACACGGTAAATGGCACCGTGAGATTGTCTCAACAAGTATATTTGAAGAAGGTGTTACAACGTTTTGGTATTAATGGTGACACTAAGTCTGTAAGTACCCCTCTTGCCCCTCACTCCAAGTTTTTGACATCTATGTCTCCTAGTACAGATCAAGAACGTAAGGACATGGCTCAGGTTCCATATGCTAATGTTGTAGGATGCTTAATGTATGCGATGGTGGTATGGTTAGTCGGTACATGCATGATCCGGGTAAAGGGCACTGGCAAGCGGTGAAATGGATTCTACGGTACATCTTGGGTATTTTAGATGTGGGTTTACTCTTTGAAAATGATGTGTGTAAGAGCCAATTTTGGTTATGTGGATTCAAATTATGCAGGAGATCTGGATAAGAGGCGTTCTACTACTCGTTATGTGTTCACTATTGCTGGAGGACCAGTAAGTTGGAGGTCTACTTTGCAGTCTACAGTTGCATTGTCAACAACTGAGGCAGAGTACATGGCTATTACTGAAGTCATTAAGGAAGCTATTTGGCTTCAAGGGTTGCTTGATGATTTGGGTGTGATACAAGACCATCTTTTGGTCTTTTGTGATAGTATGGGTGCCATTTATTTGGCTAAGAATTTCGTTCATCATGCACGTACGAAGCACATTAATGTTCGTTTTCACTTTGTGCGTGAGATCATTGAAGAAGGTGACATCTTATTAGAGAATATTGACACCAAAGAGAATCCTGCAGACATGTTGACGAAGATTGTGCCTGGGGTCAAGTTCCAACATTGTTTGGACTTGATCAACATCCTTCATGCGAATTGAGGCCCTTTGGGGCAGTGGCCCTTAGGGACGTGTGGGCAAAGATGAGTTGATGCTTGTGTGAAGAAGAACTACGAGAGGCTTGATCCTTGTGCAGAGGGTACGTAGGCAACTACTTTGTTGTGCAGCCCATGTGAGAAGAAGAAGTTCGACTGAGTTCGTGTGTGATCGGCTCAAATTTGTAAAATCTTTGCCGAGGTGGAGAATTGTTGGAATTTGGTCAATGTGGCGGCAAAGGACTCAAAGTTGTATAGCAGCAACCTGTTTCCTTAAGGAAACCAAGTCCTTATGTAATAAGTAATTGTTATGTAATAAGTAATTGGTATTAGATTAGGAACCTTATAACAATAAGTTTATATATATGGGTGATTGGTAGCTGGGTAAAATACACAGGTGTGAGATTCAATTGGTGTGTAGTGACGAAAACCGAAACCTTGGTTTTCAATGTGTTGTTCTTCATCTTCTTGATATAAATAAAAGCTCCTCATTTTGTTCCGTGGACGTAGGCAAACGGCGAACCACGTAATTTTCTTGTGTTTTGTTATTTGCATTGTTTATTATTCTCAATTCAAGTGTGTGTTATTTTCTATTCGATTATCAACAGTGTTTATGTGATTACGTTTCCGCGAGGCGCAACAATAGGGGTGCACTAGCGCGCCTCTATAGTACGCCAACGGTAATTACCATATGACTTCCTTCAAACAAAGCAGGCTTCCATTCCTTTCTCCATACCTCTAATCTCTTGGAACATTTTTTTTTTATTGAAACCTCCTCCACCTTCGAATGAGACTTCATATCTGAAACGCAAGAACGATCTGACTAGAAAGTCATTAAGAATAACAATTTAGTTGCGACAAGCTTCCTAGAGTATGTCGCAGTAGGGGGAGTCCAGGGCCAGATTGCTGCAAGAAGAAATGTGTTAATATAACGACTGATTGACTTAAGTGTGGGATGTGTGGGAATAATTGCAAATACGCACAGATTTGTTGTCGAGGTAACTGTATTAATCCTTCATTCGACAAAAGGAACATTGGGGGTGCAACAAGAGGTGTAGAAAGGGAGAGTTCTGCTCATATCTTAAACTTCTGTTTATACATGTATGTATATAAGATTGATATATGAATAGGAACGCCAAACCATCACAATTTAGTTTGGTTCTTTCTTGTATTCAATTATGTAACAATTATATTCTTAATTTAATTAATTTTTATTGTTTATTTATATATTGTTGGTATTCACAGTACATTGATCATCTTAACTGAGTTTCGATCAGTGAGTATTCTTTTAACATGAAATGAGCTCAGGTCCAAATCTATGACAAATTGACAAATTCAAATATAGGGACACACTTCCAGGATGCATTGAGATCATTTGCTTCCACCATGCAATAGCTCTTGCAGACTTGCAGTCAATCTCCCACGGAACTTACACGACACTTTTGCCCCACAAACTCTGGGCCGAAGAAGCTTCAGGTCTTTGTAGGGTGCTATCTCTGCAGATGACCCCAGTCATTAAACAGAACAGAGTAATATCACTGAATCTCCTCAATCTTTTCATCTTAGGTGCCAACTACTTACAAGGTCTCCAATCATTGTTCTTGTTTCCTTTTAATTTTTGTTATATCTTCAGTTAGATTGGTCTGGTGAGTGGTTGATATTCTCTAAACATTGATGAATATGCTACTATTAACATTGTTAGAACAAAAAACTAGTCCTGAGTCCAAATAGAAATGTTTGTTTGGGCTCTGGTCCATAGTTTTGGTTTGGTTGGCCCAAGGACATGGATTTTGTTTAAGTTTACTAGAAGTCCAATTGTACGGAATGTAATTTTGTTTCCAGGACAAAGTCGCGTATAATTGCGTTCTTCTCTTTTTCATAATACCTGAACTACCCTTATATCAACCATATATATAGATTGTGTTTTGAGATTTTGAATTGCGGTTTTGTTTCATTTGTAGAGAGTTTGAAAAACGAAAATTCTGGAGGAAGATTTCATGTTTCTAGAGGAAGATTTCATATTTTGATTTTGATTTTTAAATTCAATTCACAAGATCTACTAAATCTATCGCGAGAGTTCAGATTTGGTTTGTTTTTCATTCGCGAGAGTTCAGATTTCATTTTAGGGTTTTGATTTCACAATTCAATTTGGCAAGATCTTCTCAGTCCAAGTTATCGCGAGAGCTCAGTTTTCAGCATCGATTCATTTGTATTTGCGGTTTTGTAATTGGAGCTTTTAATGGCAGATCTTGAAGTTTGAATTTTGCAATTCGATTTGAGATCAGTTTTGGTTATCAACTGATTTTTTGGATTGATTTCTCAACTCGATTTCGAGATGGTGATGATTAACGATTATACAGCTTAGTTTGTTGAGTTCTTAATTCCTGTTTTGATTAATAATTTAGTAATTCTTGTTTTTGTGTTTGATTTCTTAGTATTTTTTTATGTTGAACGAGTCGTCGTTCAACAGTTTTGTTTGTTTGTTTGTTTTTTTTTTTTTTTTTTTTTTTTTCTATTTTGAGCATTTGGGTTGATTAATAGGTTAATCAACTAGCTGAGCACTATGTTAATGTGTTGATTAATGTCGCGATAAAATATAAATGTTATATTATTTATTAATGTGTTGATTAATGTATTGATCAACTGTACATGATGTTTGTTTTATACAGATGTGCAACTATGTGATGGTGTTGATTAATAATTTGGCAATTTGTGTTTTTTGTTGTTTATTCTTGGTTTTGTGTTTGATTTCTTAGTTTTTTTATGTTGAACGAGTCGTCATTTAACGGTTTTGATAGTTTTTTTTTTTTTCTATTTTGAGCATTTGGGTTGATTAATAGGTTAATCAACTATCTGAGTATTATGTTAATGTGTTGATTAATGTCGCGATAAAATACAAATGTTATATTATTTATTAATGTGTTGATTAATGTATTGATCAACTGTACATGATGTTTTTTTTATACAGATGTGCAATTATGTGATGGTGTTGTTTCAACTGAGGTTGCTAATGGTGGTGTTCTTGGTGTAATCAAGTATAACAAATTCTTTTTCCCCTATGAGCTCACGTGTGATAGTACATTTGCTTGTTTAAAGGATGCTATTTGCCAAAATTTTAAGGATTTGTCTCATTTAGTGTTTGTTCTCACCTACGGTCGTTATGGTAAACATCATGAAATTTTTAGTGATCCTGAGCTTCAGTCTTTGGTGTGGTTTTGCAATAAGAATGGACAGAGAGTTGTTGAAACTTTTAGTTTGTTTGAAGAAGATGTCTATTGACATTGTTCATTGTGATGTACGACCAAGTAGTAGTTCTTCTTGCATTGATTATGATGATGAAATTTCTTTGCCAGCTTTTAAGACTAGGCATTGGGAGTTTGTCTTTACTGGTGTTGGTCAGGTATTTGAAGGAGGAGCTGTTGAGGTCCGAAACAACCTTCGACAGTTTTCTATTGAAACTTGGCTCAAATATGGGTTTTTGAAGAATTCCAAGACTAGAGTGAAAGTTGTTTGTAAACAGGCTATGGAAGAAGGTAAATGTGTTGATGAAAAAGATAAATGTAAGTGGATGATCTATGCAAAGTCCTTTAGTACAGATGGTACGTGGACGTATGTGGTTGAAGAAGATGGGGGAAAAACATACTTGTGGCAATGCTTGTAAAGATTATGAGAATCCCAACATGTCAAGTCAGCTGGGGATGAGTTTAATACTTGTTATGGTGAGTGACAAAATTACGACTACACCACAAGACATTATGAATAGATTTAAAAGTGAGTATGGGCTTGAGTTGAAATATTATTTTGCATATAGTGCTAGACTGATGGCGATTAAACAAATTTATTGAAATGCTGGTTTATCATACAATCAGCTAATATGGTATGGTGATGCAATTATGAAAAGTAACCCTGGTAGCTGTGTGATTTTAGAAGTTGAAAGTGCGAGGAAGAAATTTAGTCGTTTTTTTGTGGTGTTTAAGGCATGCATCCATGGGTTTAATTATTGTAGGCCTATGCTTTGCCTAGATAGAACTTTTATGAAGTGTATAAAGGTTTTCTTCTGTCAGCGACAACAAAGAATGGTGATCAAGGTACAATTTTTTTTTTCTGAATGTGTATAATAAGCAATTGATTACTTTATTAATCAATTTGATATGATGTATAGGGTTGATTTCACCATTTTTTGGATGATTAATGTGTTAATCAATGTTTTTGTTGTCTTTTAGGTATGTTCACAGTAGCTATTGCTATTGTTGATTTGGAGAATGATTCCAACTGGTTTTGGTTCTTGGAGAATTTGAAAGATGTCGTGTCTACGGATAGGCCTTTAACCTTTATCTCTGATCGCCATCTCTCCCTTGTGAAGAATGTTCCATTGGTTTTTCCCAATTGTTATCACAGTTTTTGCTTGTGGCATCTCAAAAATAATCTTAGGTTTAGGGTTTAGGATTTAGGGTATAGGTTTAGGGTTAAAGATTGGTTTTTCCCAATTGTTATCACAGTTTTTGCTTGTGGCATCTCAAAAATAATCTTAGGTTTAGGGTTTAGGATTTAGGATATAGGTTTAGGGTATAGATTTAGGGTTTAGGATGTTTAGGGTATAGGTTTAGGGTTTAGGATTTAGGGTATAGGTTTAGAGTTTAGAATTTTTAGGATGTAAGTTTAGGATTTAGGGTATAGGTTTAGGGTTTAGGATGTTTAGAGTATATGTTTAGGGTTTAGAATTTAAGGTATAGGTTTAGTTTTTAGGATGTTTAGGGTATAGGTTTAGTTTTTAGGATATTTAGGGTTTAGAATTTAGGGTATAAGTTTAGGGCTTAGGATGTTTAGGGTATAGGTTTAGGGTTTAGGATGTTTAAGGTATAAGTTTAAGGTTTAGGATGTTTAGGGTACAGGTTTAGGGATTAGGATTTAGGCTTTTTAGGGTTTAGGATTTAAGATTTAGGGTATAGGGTTTTTGGGGTTTAGGATTTAGAGTTTAAATTTAGGTTTCAAGTTTTAGTTGATTCATGTAGTTTATGTTGATTAATCTATTAATCAACTAATGAAGAGTTAATTATAAGGTGATTAATGTATTAATCAACTATAGTTTTGTTGATTAATGTGTTAATCAACCTACTTTTCAACACTAGAAAATAACCATATAACAATTCCATCCTATGAAAATTTAAATTAAATCAAGAACCTTTTAAAACACTAGAAAAGAAGCAAATAACCTTCCATTGATATAATACAACCATCAGAATTCAGTAGTTACAAAATAACGGAAATGTATAAAACTGTTCGTATTCACAGCATATACTATTGACAAATTCAAAACACAAAAAGTCGGGACCTCGAATTCGGGGTAATCCCTTTTCAACTATACTAGCTTTTGAACAACAAAATTTATAGTTGTTGAGCTGCTACCTTTTCCTTTTCTTTCTCTTCAAGCATCATTTTTTCTGCTGCATCAAAGGAAACTAGAAATTGTTGTTCATCCCATACTTCCTTGTCAAAACTTAGTCCTGGTTCAGTCAGTAGTTCATATGCTATTGTACCCCTCATCAAGTCCATTATTTCCACTTCATAGTCTGACCAAAATATTTCACTTTTAGAAATTGCGTGCTCCATGAATTTGCATAGAAACAATGCGCAGTCCACCCTGAAATATTTAATTAATGCATAAATCAAATTGCATTCATCTTAATAAGGAATAACAATTCAAAATTCTAAAGCTTACGAAGAGCCTTGATGCGGCAAATCAGGTGCTTCATTTATAGGTCCATCTTTGTAATTAATATCTCCAGGTTTGATTAGTTTCTTGTTCAGCGTAGCAGTGACATATTTGGCCTGTTTCAAATGTTAAAAGTTCGGTAAAATTTTGAATCATTATAAAATTTATAATTGTTACAAAACTACAATAGTTGAAGAAAGTTAACTCACAATGGCTTTACAATAGTTCAGAACACGTCTGTCGAAAGCTTTGTTTCCAGCAAGAGAGTTATAAAAAGTCCATCCAAAACCTTTCTCGAGCACAAGAAGACTCCAGTGATACCCAACCTTGTCTCTAGTAGTTCTTGAAGTGTTTAATGGAAACAAAAAGAGCGTCTCTTTTCCATTGAATTTTTCAATCACTTCTTTCCAGTACATGTCTTCCTTATTTTGAATCTCACCTGAATTTGCTTTCTTTCTTCTTTTCTGCCCTTTAAAGTCGCACAACCATGTCTGTTTCAAATGTTATAAGTTGATTAATATATACATCAACTTCATCAGAAAGGATGAGTTTGGAAATTACGTACCCATGCATAAGCCGAGAAGATAGCAACTCCTTTTTGAAATGGTTCAATTTCTCTGAAGCTCTCATATTGACTTAGAACCTTTCGTCCATACCAATCAATGATCTTTTTACATATAGATAATAATAAAAAAATGATTCAATATGTCTTGTAAGGGTGAATATAATGAAAATTTATCAAATATAAAGTCAAGAGAAACTATTACCTGGTAATCGATGTATTTTCCAGTCATAAGATCATTGATCTGGGAAGCTGTTATGATCAAATCCTAGTTTGGTGACTGCCATGCCATAGTGCTGCAATTATTAAGATAATTAAAACATTAATAATAGTGATTAATCTATTAATCTATAGTTTTTTAATAAAGAAATTACCATATTACCTTCCATCCTCGGCATCATCCAGATATTTATCTAGCGCATTCTGTTGCTCTGTTGGTAACATTTGATAGTATTTTGTTTTTTTTCCAATCAGCTAGAGGAACCTTTATTTCCTTTTCATTTCCTAGGTCTATTTCATCTTCTGTTAATATAACCTCCTTTTTTTTTCGTTCAGTCCTCTCCTTGACTCGTTTTAGCATTGAACTTGGACTGACCTTCTTTCCATCAGAATCCATAACAATGTCTGATGATTGTATTTGTTTAACTGCTGGTTCCTCCCCACCAAGTTCAGCTGGTTGCATTATGTCCATCTTCAAAATACTATCCATATCAAGGCTCTCCTCATTATCCATATCAACAGTATCCAAATCAACTGGCTCCTCATTATCCATATCAACTGGCTCTTTATTCTTTTCTCCAGCATTTTGATCCTCATCATTAGTTTTTGGCTCCTCATTCTTTTCTTCATCTTTTTGAACCTCATCATGTCTATCATCATCTTCATTTTCATGTTTTTTATTCTTCATTATTTTCTTCAACCTTTTGAACATGGTAATCGTCATGTCCATCATCATCATCATCTTCACTTCCATCTTTTTTTTTCATGCTTTTGAACCTCATCATCTTCCTCCTCATCATCATATCTTCCTCATCATCATCATCTCTTCCTCCTCATCATCATTATCTTCCTCATCATCTTCACTTCCATATTTTTTTTCTTCATTCTTTTCTTCAACCTTTTGAACCTAGTAATCGTCATGTCCATCATCATCATCATCTTCCTCATCATCTTCACTTCCATCTTTTTTTTTCTCCATGCTTTTGAATCTCATCATCTTCCTCCTCATCATCATCTTCACTGTCATCATCACACGTTTCATTTCTTCATTTTCTTCTCTTAGCCGCTGATTCTCAGTAGCTAAATCATCAGTTTCTTTTTCAACTTCATTCGTACTTGGTTCTATCAATTTTTTCTCTTCATCACTGAATTCAAAAAGCTCTTTGATCACCTGTAAGTAAATCAAAACATGTAATACAGTTATCAAAGACTAGTGTTTGTTGATTAATACAGCTATCAACCAATAGTGGAGTTGATTAACATATTAATCAACTATTTGTAAAGTTGATTAATATATTAATCAACTATTTATAAAGTGGAGTTGATTAACATATTAATCAACTATTTATAAAGTTGATTAATATTCATCAAGTAATAGTGGAGTTCATTAATATGTTAATCAACTAATAGTGGAGTTGATTAACATATTAATCAACTAAACAGAACATAAGGAGAAAAACATGTAAATAATTAACAATATGTAACTAAAACAGAAAAATTGATTAATATACTAAACAACCAAACAAAAGAGAAAATGTACCTGCATTCCTTCCTAGTTGAGTCTGGGATTTTCTAGAGCCTTCATCATGACATGTTTCATGTCCCACCTTGCAACCCTTGGAGACATCTCTTCTCTTCCTTGAATCTTGGGAATGATGTTGGTATGTTCACATAACCAATACTGCATTTGAAAAATAGAGAATTTTGATCAATAAACAAGACTAAAGTTGATAAAATAGAAATAAATTAAACTAACATGTAGCTTTACTTACCAGTAGTACTAGTGTGCATCCACTCATAACCGCATTTCCTTCTTGCCGCTTCTTGTGTCCTAAGTTTTTCCTCTGATGATTTTCATTCAACTTGTTTAGAAGGAAGAAATGAACAGCCTCTGCCCAGTTAACAAAATTCATCCCCTTCAAGCTTTCAAGATGCTTCAAGCGATTCCATAAAGCCCTGCTCGTTGAATTTACGAAGAATACGTGGATGAACATGTAGATGATGATGAGGAATCCAAGGTCTTCCTTCTTGTGTCCATCTTCATCCACTAATGTTAGAATCTTATTCATCACCTTATCCTTCGCAACATCGTTGATATCCTCATTAAAGTTGTTACTGATGACATCGATTTTGCGATGTTTGTTAGTACTGCGTGCTTTTTGTTCAATAATCTCGCCATAACCCTTCAAGCCAAATAGAACTGCCACATCTTCAACTCTAAACTTGACCATCTCATTCCCAATCCTAAAATCACAAAATTCATCCCCTTCAAGCTTTCAAGATGCTTCAAGCGATTCCATAAAGCCCTGCTCGTTGAATTTACGAAGAATACGTGGATGAACATGTAGATGATGATGAGGAATCCAAGGTCTTCCTTCTTGTGTCCATCTTCATCCACTAATGTTAGAATCTTATTCATCACCTTATCCTTCGCAACATCGTTGATATCCTCATTAAAGTTGTTACTGATGACATCGATTTTGCGATGTTTGTCAGTACTGCGTGCTTTTTGTTCAATGATCTCGCCATAACCCTTCAAGCCAAATAGAACTGCCACATCTTCAACTCTAAACTTGACCATCTCATTCCCAATCCTAAAATCACAATCTTCTGGTGAGTAGAAACCGAGAATGCAAAACACGGTTGTTCTAAACGATTCATTCTTCGGCTTGCATGGTTCAATCATTCCAGAATGCATAAGATTGTATAGATTTCCAAATATTGTGCCCTTTAGAAATTGCAGATTTTCAGCGCTCATCTTGCTCTTTATTGTTGATTCTAAACTTCTAAGCGGATCCAGGAAACATCTGAAGAATGAAGTATCCTTCTTCTTCTTCTTTGGAGATTCAACATTTTTTTTTGTTTTGCTATTCTTCTTAGTCTTTTTCGCTGCTGGTTTTAGTTTCTTTGATTTCTTGGCTGATGATCTTGTGGCTGATGATCTTGTCAAGTATTTACGTGATGGTGTTTTTGCAGCAACACCATCATCGTTTCTCTTCCGTTTTTGAGATGATGACTGCGGTTGTTCATGTGCCCTTTCTTGATGAGATGGTGATTCTGGCTGTTCAGGTGCACTCTCCTGAATATAGTAATCATTAACATTCAGTTCACTTGAAGTCTAAATAAAGAATTTAAGAAGGACAGAAAATGATCAATATATTAATCAACAAAAGTCATTGCTGATTAATACCTTAATCAACCAAAGAGTTTAAAAGCCTTACCATATTAACCCTTAAAGTTATTTCAAATCATCATTCTGTTTAGTTGATTAATGTATTAATCAACTATACAGAATGATAATGTAAACTAAGTGTTGATTAATACATTATTCAATGAGTTGATTAAGGTATTAATCAACTATACAGAATGATGATTTGAAATAAATGTTGATTAAAACATTATTCAACTATTTTATTGAGTTGATTAATGTATTAATCAACTATACAGAATGATGATTCGAAATAAATGTTGATTAATATATTACTCAACTATTTAATTGTGTTGATTAATGTATTAATCAACTATACAGAATGATAATGTAAACTAAGGCTTGATTAATACATCATTCCACTATTTGTTGGGTTGATTAATGTATTAATCAACTATACAGAATGATAATGTAAACTAAGGCTTGATTAATACATTATTCAACTAGGGAGGGGTTCCAGGGACTTAGGAAATGTTTGACTCAATTTTGACTCAATCCTATTTATGGTACTTGTACATGTTGAATTGGCATGATTTTTCGTAGGATGAATGTTCTCATTATGTACAACATCTTCACCAAAATTTATCATAATCTGAATTTTTTAACCCTAGAAAAATCATATTACAAGTTAATGTGATGTGGAACGTTCATTTTTACCGTTGAATTTAATATTACATTTGATGGGTCTAAATATATTCAAATGAGCTGATTTTTATATGTAGTAGATCTTTATAGTAAGGAGATCATATCTACCAAAAATCATGTCAATCCAATATGTACAAGTACCCTAAATATGATTGAGTCAAAATTGAGTCAAACATTTCCTGAGTCCCTGGAACCCCTTTGTTAGGTTGATTAATGTATTAATCAACTATACAAAATGATAATGTAAACTAAAGCTTGATTAATACATTACTCAATTATTTTATTAAAACAAAAAATCTAGGAGAAGTTATCAAAACAAAAAATCCTAATTTTGAAAAGCAATGATATGAGATTTACATCAAAATCATGAGTTTTTTGCTTTAGTAACAGAAAAACAAGAAATTTACCTCAGATTCGTAATAATTGGTGCTTGCTTGTTCTTGTGCTTCAATATATTTAAGCTTTTCTCGCATTGCCTCTTGCTTGTCCTTTTTGTACCAAGGATCAGTTATTGTACGTGATTTGCTTTTTGCCATTATACAAATTTGAAGAACAGTATCGGAAAAGAAAAACAAGTAAGCAGCAAGAAAAATATTTTGTGAACCAAAGTAATTAGAGAAACCAGAGATTTAGAGAAACAGAAGCGATTTTAGAGAAACCGAAAAGATTTCCGAAAAGATTTTAAAGAAACCCTAGAAATTTGGGGTTTTAGAGATTAGAGATGATAGGTTTTTTGAAAAATTTGTGGTTTTGATTACCAGACAGAATACCACCGATGTTAGGAGAGATAATCCACCGTTATTTTCTATTTTCCTAACCACCGTTTGGGACAGCTGTAAAGTAACCGTAAATTGGTTTCTCAGATATTAAATTTTTCGAAGGGTACATGCGTCATATCGCAGTTATTGTCCTTTTGGTCAATGAAACGTTTGATGTGCTATCCTTTTGGTGAATGAAACCTTATATTTGGTCCTTTGGCCCAATTTGCTGTATTTTCAATTTTCGTAACCACCGTTTGGGACAACTGTAGAGCTCAAATATTAAATTTTTCGAAGGGTACATGCGTTATATCGCAGTTGTTATCTTTTTGGTCAATGAAAAGTTTGTGGTGTCCTTTTGGTGAATGAAACCTTATATTTGGTCCTTTGGCAACAACCTACTTGGATTCCTAGGAATCAGAGGTGTGTAGAATAGCAACAAGGAATCAAAGTCTTTGTGCAATAAGGAATTTGGTTTTAAGAAACCATATAGCCAATTTGTGCGGTTATATATAGGTAAAATTGATAAAAAATACAGCGTACTTTACCACTTTTTCTCATTAATACAATGTACAAAAAAACTGACCAAACAATGCTTGTACTTTTATTTTGTTTCTACATTATACAATCTGTTAAAATGAAGCTAACAGACTGCTTATCTATACAAAATTTTCTGACGTGGCTTTATCTAATTAATGAATATGCTGAGGTATAAAAAATATAACTAAAGTTTAAATAATCCACGTGTTAGCAGATCTTGTTACCATATGTTTCGATCTCAGCCGTCCATAAATACATAAACTTGTTGATAATTAATCAAATTAATAGATTACAAATCCAGACATAATTTTATTTCTTTCATTTGGTATCAGTCGCCTCAAATTCATAATGGTTTTTGTTCAATATCATAGGTTATTTGATTTTATTTTATTTTTCTCATTTCCAAAAATCTCATAGTCAATTCTCACAATATTTTTCATATGAATATTTTTTATAGAATTTATAATTTAAGTATTGTTAATTGATATTCATTTTTTCACTTGTAAAGTTATTTACAAAATTTTGTTAGATATTTCTTTGTGAGAATATCAAGAAAATATATATACCAATTTTATTTAATTCCGCATCTTAGTTCTATCCTGGGTTATATTTTCGATGTATGCAATTGAACATCAAATATTTTTCTAATTCGTGTTCTATTTAGATGTTTTACACAATTTTTCGTTATTAAATCTTTGTTGCTTTTATAACATAATTTCTTTTCTATTCTCAATACAACCCAAGCTAGGCATCAATATTTGGCATCTCATATCATATATATACATGATCAATTCTATATTTTTCGAGCATTGTTAGTCGCCAAAGCGGCCTATGCTCATTTTTAATTATAGATATTAGATCAAATAATTTTTTATCATATTATTTTAGTGGGATGCATAATGATATCTTAAATTTTAGAATTGTGATCTTAGTTTAATTTTTATTTAGATAGTTTTGGATATTTTATTACAATGATCACATATTGTAAAGATAACATAAGGTTTGATTATATTTTCATAACAAACCATATTAGTAGATATAGGCAAACTATCGTTAGTCTTACATCTAAGTTTACCAGATTTTTAAAGTATATTGGGTGTATTGTTCGATATCAAATTTAACACTTCATTTCATGTGGTAAATTATTCGATATCAAATTTAATACTTCATTTCATGTGGTTGTGTTTGACCCAGAGGTTAAATACATTGTACAATTTTTTGTTGGAGGTGGAATAAGGTGATAAGTATGAATCTTAATTAGCTTGAAACCATTAGCCCAAAGGCATGGAATTGAACTAGTTGAGAGAGTTGAATTGTCATTCTTATTCATATTTAAGATTTATTTGTAGAGTGAATCAATAGCAAGCTAATTTCTGGACCCAAAAGTAGGTTTTGGTGTTGCACTCGATAACTCATTAAGGTGATTTATTTTAGTTAGATATTATTTTGATTCAAAACATGATCAATTTTCTTCGATCATGATATAAGTTATTATTATGTGAACATATCTCAAGACATTAGGTTCTCAATATCATTTAAAAAAAAATTTATTGTCCACTTCTAACACAAGAATATAAGATAAAATTTATAAGTTTCTATTTGTGAAGAAGATGCAAAATCAGAAAATTTTCGATGAATATTTTGTATGGATTTTATAATTATGGATATTTCATATTGGAGATGTCGAAAAATGCTCTGCTAGCGCATGTTAGTCTGCCCCTCTAGTCAATTTCCCTACTCTAACTTGTGCCCCCCCTTCTTCTCATCTTTTCGGGTAATTTTTTAGCCGTTTCTAACCGTTAACCTTTTTATCATGTTATCACCAACCTTTTCCTTCTTTTTTTAGTTTTTAATGGCTTCCCCCTCAGATCCACCCAGAACCACTGAGGCTCTGGGTGGATCCACCCCCACTCCCCACACCTTTTCCTCTCTATTCACCACCCCTCTCCAAAGAGCTATAGATCTCACATCTGCTACATACCAAGCTTTTAAGAAAGAGGGAAAACTTGCCCTCTGTTTCAGCAAAGAAGATATAGCCAGAGGACAATTACAGGTGGAGAAGCACACTGTGTTCCTGAAGTTCTCCTCTCAACGTCCTCAATTAACCATCATTCGCAGCTACATTCAGAAAGAATGGAACATGCTTGGCCATTTCACTATAGGACTTTTAGACCCAAGACATGTTCTAATTCACTTTGATTCGGAATCTGAAGTTAAAAAGGCTCTCTCCAGGTACAATTGCCAATTCATGGGAATCAGATTCAAGGTCTTCAGGTGGGATCAAGGTTTCAGCCTCACCTCAGACTCAACAGTTGCTCCAGTCTGGGTTGATCTGCCTAGACTCCCCCTGGAACTTTTCCACCCCACCATCCTTAAGCCCATTGGAGATCAGTTGGGAACCTTCATTGCAACTGATAAGGAAACAATATGCTACTTCAGGAAATAATCTGCTACTCCAATGCAACCCAACTGTTTAACCACCACTCCAATGACTACATGGGTGGCAAAATTTGGATTCTTTGGAATAACAATTTCAATATTAGTGTCATTTCTGACTCCACCCAAGCTTGTAACCTCTCCATTACTACTTTCTACCAATACCACTTTTCTAGCCTCCTTTGTCTATGCTAAATGTCAACCTAGAGAAAGGGATGCTCTTTGGCAAGATCTTAACAATTTTGGAGCTAATTCTAACTACCCTTGGATGGTCGGGGGAGATTTCAATACTGTCCTAACCTCTGAGGAAAGACTAGGGGGAGAGCCAGCCACTCTCAACTCAACTCAAGATTTTAATGACTTCACACAACAATCAGGTCTGCTGGACTATGGCTACATTGGTTCCAAATTCACCTGGTGCAACAACCAACAAGGGAATAGGAGAAGGTGGGCTAGACTGGACAGGGTGTTTGTCAATGCCCCCTAGTTGGCCTCGATGCCTACTCTCACCATCACTCATCAACCTAAGGCTCTTTCTGATCATGTCCCTCTTATAGTCACAACGGGGCACTCTGTCAGAAAACAAGGTCCACATCCCTTCAGATGTAAAAGGATGTGGACCACCCATGGAGATTTTCATAGCTTCATTACTGATAACTGGAATGTGGCAGGCTTCTCCCCATTCCCTCTTATCCAGCTAGAGCTCAAGATTAAAAATATCTGATCAAAGCTAAAGTGGTGGAATAAAACTGTCTTTGGGGATGTCCACCAAAATTTAAAAGATCTGGAAGACAACATAGCAACCACAGAAGACAAGCTGATACATGACTGGAACCTCTAAGACCACATTGAGCTAAACAGACTTCAGGCCAAGTATCAGCTCCTTAACACAACAGGAACTTTTCTGGCAGGAAAAATCTGGAGAGAAGTGGTTGAAAGAAGGAGAAAGAAATACAGCTTACTTCCATGCAAGTTTGAAGGCAAGAAGGAACTTCACTCTGGCTAAACTTCTTCTTACAGATGACCCTGATGAGTGGTGTGATGACCAGGAAGTTATTCATGATTATGCCATTCTACATTTTCAAAATCAACTCAAATCTAGTGGAAGTCATAACTACTCTTTAATTGACATCATACATGCCTTGGTCACAGATGAAGACAACACCAACCTATCATCCCTACCTTCCCTGGAAGAAGTCAAAAGTGTTGTCTTCAGCATTGATCCTAGCAGTGCCCCTGGAACATCCTATTTCTATCAAACCTGCTGGGATGTCCTTTATGTCGAAATCTACCAAGCAGTAGTGGCCTTTTTTGAAGGTCACAACATACCAAAATCTTTTGGTAAAATGATCAAAAAATACAACATACTTTCACAAATTTTTCACTTTATACAATGTACTAAAAATCACGCCAAAATATCAATGTACTTTGAAAAAAATTTCACGTTATACAATCTGTCCAAAACTAGGTAACGGACTGCTTACGTGGCCAATAATTATCTACGTGTATTTTAAAAAAAAAAATTAAACAACATTTCCAACACATCAAATGAGGCACATGTTTCTCACATGATTGACCTCCTTCTTCCCTATTTTAACAATTGAATTCAACAAATGTAAAAATCCCCAAATCTGTAAATCCCCAATTCAAATCTCCAATTCAATTTCAAACCCTAGCTTTTGTGTCTTCATCTTTTAGTGTTAAACTAACTACTAGTTATTATTTACTTGAAAGAGGATTTTTCTTTTACACACACAACAAGATTGTTCCACACCGATTCTTTCTTGAGATTCACCAATTCACCATACATTAGTGTTTTATTGGGGTTTTAGTTGTGAGAAAATGGTTAATTAAAATTAGGGTTTGAAGAATTAAAGAGAAGATTTAGGGTTCACATTTGCTATGAGAAAGAGAGATGGAAGAAATGTTGATTTAGGGGGTTTCGATGTAATGGAGTAATACATCTATATCACTAACATCTTGGGATTAATGGATGGTTTAGATGTAAACATTTGTTAATGATGACATGTTTTAAAGTAGATGTGTTGGTTTTAATTTTACAATCAACATTTCTTTAAAAAAAATAAAAATACATGTAGATAATTATTGGCCACGTAAGCAGTCCGTTAGTTAGTTTTAGACAGATTGTATAGCGTGAAATTTTTTTTAAAGTACATTGATATTTTGGCGTGATTTTTAGTACATTGTATAAAGTGAAAAATTTGTGAAAGTACATTGTATTTTTTGATCATTTTACCAAATCTTTTGTAGCCAACTACATTTGCCTCATTCCCAAAAAAAGACAATCCCACAACTATTTCTGACTTCCGACCTATAAGTCTAAACAATGTTTCCTATAAGATTTTTTCCAAAATCATAACGAACAGATTAACCCAGATCATTCCCAAGCTCATTTCATCTGAACAAGGAGCCTTTGTGCAAGGCAGACTCATCACAGAAAACATCTGCCTGGCTCAAGAATTAATGCAAAATATCAACAATAAGTCAAATGGAGGAAATGTTGTCCTCAAACTTGACATGGAGAAAGCTTTTGATAGGGTGGAATGGGACTTCCTAAAGGAGGTCCTACTCAGGTTTGGTTTCTCGACTAGTTGGGTCAATTTAGTTTTCTCCTGTCTTACTAACTGCCATTAGTCAGTTCTTTTTCAGGGTACTTACAAAGGTAACTTCATTACAACTAGAGGGATCAGACAGGGGGACCTCATTTCACCCTTCCTTTTCATCATTGTAGCAGAAGCTCTAAGCAGGGGACTTAAAAAAGAATTTGCTCTTGGCAAAATAGAACACTTATCCTACCCCAGGTCATGCCCACCTATAACTCATCTTTTGTATGCAAATGACACCCTCATCTTCCTTAATGGAGAAAATTACTCGATTAGAGGCTGCATGAGCTTTCTGTCAGAATACTACAATGCATCAGACCAGAAGATAAATCCTCACAAGAGCTTTTTTGCAATAGCAGAAAACACTCCCCTTGGGAAGATCATATCCACAAGGAAGCTTACTAAGTTCAACTACACTGTTGCACCACTCATGTATCTAGGGGTCCCTATCTTCCAAGGCATAACCAAAGCTATCTATTTTGAAGGGCTGCTAAATAAGATAAGGAGAAAAGTGGAAGGGTGGAAAAACAGATCTCTCACCCAAGGAGGGAAGCTGATTCTAGTGAACCATGTTCTAAACTCTATGCCCATCTACCTCCTATCTGCTTACTCAGTCCAAAAAAGGTAACCAATGCTATTGAATCATCTTTTCTACCTTTATTGGGGGGCTGCTGGGGAAAAAAACAAAGGAAATGGGTAGCCTGGAAAACTATCACTCAACCTGTCAGTCAGGGAGGCCTGGGTATCAGACCCTTCCCCACTGTAATGAAAGCTTTAAGGATGAAACTCACCTGAGCCATCCTTACTTCCAACTCTTTCTGGGCTCAATTTCATGAGGGCCAAGTACATCAAAAACAAAACCCCCAAAACCATGTCCCTTAACCTCAGATCTTCCAAGACCTGGAGGGAAAGCTGGGCCTGCATTGAAGAACTTATTACTCTTTCCACCTGGGACTTTGGTCCTGGTCATTTCAGTCTGGGAAATGAGAATTGGCTAGGTGTGGGTTACCTCTCCCTTGTCATTGTCCCCCTGGAAGACACAATCACTCTTCATGATGCCGCCACGCAAAGGTTTGAACTCCCCTTCCTCTCTATGGAGAATCAAACCAACCTTTTGGAAGCCTTTGATCTCCTTCACCAAGACCTGAATCAAGACGCTAGAACCTGGCCTCACCACCTTAGTGGCACCTTTAATATAAAATCCTACATCAGGCTCTCTGACAACTCTCACCCTAATCCTATTTACAAAATAATTTGAGACCTTATCATGCCAACTAAAATCTCCTTCTTCCTCTGGAAAGTCCTACACAAAGCAGTTCTTGTGGATGCTACAATCATGGACTGCGACATCCCCCTTGCCTCAAAATGCTCTTGCTGCCTCAACTCTGCTAGTGAATCACTCAACCACCTCCTTTTCTATAGTGACCTAGCCCTACCTGTTTGGAAACACTTCATGGGCATTGCCAACATTTTCTGGCCAAGAATCAGAACCCCCCAAACTGTTTGGTTCTCTTGGCTTTCTAGAGGGAAGAAGGGGTCCTTGGAATACTTTACTCATACTCTTGTCCCCTTTATCATTGCATGAGAGGTCTGGAAAGAAAGATGCAAGAGAAGATATGAGGACTCTCCTATTTCTCACACTAATCACCACCACCCCATTCTACTTAAGTACAAATTTTGGATTCTGAAGTTGAGCTCCATGTTTAAGCCTACTGCTATGTCTAGCCAACACTACAAAATTTTTGCATCTCAATTGGAGATAGACTTCAAAAACCCCCCCTCTCCAACCACCTATACTGGTCTACTGGATAAGGCCCCTAAACAACTTCATCTCCCTAAATACTGATAGGGCTGCAATGGAAGGTTTGACTGCTGGAGGGGGCATCATTAGAAATAAGGATCGCCATGTCATGGCAAACTTCTTCTCCTTCTATGGAGAAGGTACCAACAACTCAGCTGAATCCAGGGTCATTCTTGATGGCCTCACCCTTTGCAAGGAAAGGGGTTTCAACAATGTCTGCCTATAAACTGACTTTATGATGGCTACTATGTGGTTCACTAGAAAGCTAGTTGTCCCTTGGTCACTCAGGGTCTGGTGGAGACACATCTGGGCAGTATCTGACAACCTTAACATACATACAGAGAAATTATTGAGACACATCTCCAAACAAGGACTCAAGTACAAAGCAGATGGAGCAATTAATAGCAACACTGATAAATCTTTTAAGCAAGTACTTATAGGTGATAATTTAAACATCCCATATTTAGGATTAAATAAACATAACTAACTTGTAGGTTTGTTCCTCACCACACTCAAAAGACAAAAACTAATCTAGCATTCAGTCAACATTACTGGCAACACCCCTAATCAAGGCACAAAGGAAGAACCTGCTTTCTCACCAAGCATTAAAAGAACATGAGGATCCATTATCATGCGGTCCCCCCTTTCCTTGCAAGCTGTTCCATTCCAATCACCAGTTGAAAATCCTTGGACAACATCACTGCTTCAAATGATAAGAAAATGGAAAGGGAAGTTAAATACTTTCCCTGTCATCCCCCCCCCCTTTTATTGATGGTGATACCTCACCCTTACTGTATAATGGACATGGGATCATACCTGAAAGACAATAGCTGTTCTGCTGACTGATCTTCACGTACCATCCTGTTGTTTGCTGACACCAAAAGGACCACCAACTTCATACTGTGTTATAGGCCATGCAAACCCAGCAACAGGATACAACTCAGACTCCAATATGACTTGCTCATCATCCTTATACATGTACCTAGGCCTTTCACGAATAAAGTATGGGCGATATGAACCGAATACACCCAGCAATTTTGCAGAATTAGGCTTATGAGCCTTGGATCGACATGCTGAACATTCCCTTAGAAATTATTGAGCCAGATCTATCCACTCCATGCAGAAATCCTTGTAAAACACTCCAGTGGTCATCAGTTACCCAAGTCTTGAGATGCCTCCAGGAATTCCTGGTTGTCTTATAGGGGTAACGGGGAAAAAAATCATCAAACATCCATCTAGCATCATAACCGGCAACATCTACAGCATCCGCAAACTGAAGACATCCTCCTCCCCTGCTAAAGAGATGACCACCTTCTGCCTCTCCAAACACTTCACAACAGCTTGGCCATGCAATTTCTTCTCCTCCGAACACAATGATCGCAAAATTGGAGAACATACTCGCTTAGAAAGATGGGGAGAAGCCATTGAAGACCTTGGAAGAGAAAATGAGAAATAAAAATGGTCTACTGCTCTTTTCTTCCCAAGACTAGACTTTGGACTTTGCTTCCCGAGCCCCCATACATGAGAACAACCAGCTTCCAACTACTTACCATAAATGAAACTTGAAGAGGTTGTCTTATTTTCACTTTGTACTAGGTTTCCTTCTATGTCTTTAGCTCTTCTAGGGGCACTTTTGTAATTTCTCCGAATTTATTAATGAAAGCCAAAAATTTTAACCAAAAAAAAAAAAAAAAAAAAAAAAATTAGTATTGATTTTGCTATTTGTATACCTTTAATATAATTAGTGCACACATTTTATTGCATAAAGGTACATTTTATCAATGACAAAACAAAACTTCAGTGGGAGCATTTTAGTTGGAGCAAATTTGAGCCTTGGTTGGATTGAATTTACTTGATATTGTAGTACATGGAAGGAATTGTGTCAAATGGAACATATGACTGCCATGACTCATATCATGAATTTGATTCAATTAAGAATTTAATAATTTTGGATTATAGCGCTATCACAATTTTGATGTGATTCAAAACTTTTATTGTTTTTTAATCAAATTTTGGTTAACACCCATTTTGGGCCAAGTGGCAGATTGTTAAAGTTATGGCCCAAATGGTTATCGGTCCAAGTGGGAGAATGTTACAATTGTGGCAAAATAACCATTTGTTTAAGTCTAAATTAAATTGATATAATCTTTTGGCTTTCCACATTACAATGTAAGTTGTAATAATTTAAGTAATATTATTAGTAGTGTTCTTTATTATGAAGAACTCAAAGGTCTTGATGGAAGACTATATAAGTACTCTACTCCATAGCTCCCCCTCAATACTCAATCTCTACAATTATAGGGACCATCACCTAGGTAGATTTAAGCAGAAATTGAGAGAAGTCAAGCTATGGTCGAAGTTGTATGAATTAAAGGATATCCAAAGGTATGACTTATTTTATATCATTTTATTGTGTAACCAAAGCTTCATGCATATTCGATCCTGGACATTTTGTGTAATCTAAGTTTATTTTATTTATTTAAGTTTATTATTAGTTCTTTCATTTAGTATAATTTTATTTCTTTCATATTGTACCAGTATTCTTCATAAATGATCGAATATATAACTGATGCATGAAAGAAAGATTCCAATGATTTATTTTCTTACTAGAGACGCGACACAACAGTGAAGGACAAGTTCATATCATTAGCCTCCCTTACAATTTTCTCAATCTCCACAACAAACCTTTCCATGGAAGGTCTAGGCAAACTTACCATTGCAAAAATCCCTTCCTCTCCTTTCTTGTTCGTTGATGATTGAAAGAAGCATTCCCCTATATAGGCCGCTATGGGTCCACCATATAGTGGTTTACCCCATCCAAAATCAATGTCCTTGAACCCTATATGTGTTATGGCAGACACTTCATTATGAATGTTGACTCCGGTACAGTGCGTTATTATGAATGTTGAGCATGATATATATATATATATATATATCACTAAATAAAGGAGGTTGACTGATACAAATTACTAGTCAAATAAACTATTGAATACGGAATTAAACAATAGTAGTAAATAAGATAAATAAAACACAAGATCTCAAAGAAAAATATCTTATTTATTGAATATTACGTAGATTACAATAATCTCTGCCTCACAATACTCTCTAGACAAACTAAACCCTAACTGCCTCTCTTATCTAAACACACTAAACCTTAGTTGTTTCTCTAAACAACTAAGTATTAGTTGTTTCTCCAAACAAGCTAAAATAAGAAGCAATGTTTGGTCTATGTTTTAGGCTATGCCAAAACATCACTAAACAACTAAACCTTACTGGTTTCTCTTGAAGCAAGTAAAGGCTACATGTATCTTTTTACCTCTTTTGATTTATTCCAAAACATATATTTATACGCCAAAGATACCCCTATTCCTGAAATTTTATCCTTTATGGAACAAGGAAACCTATTAAAGGTTTTCTTTTCCTTGCAAGGAAAAGAACTACTAAATTCCCAAGTAGGATACATCTGTATCATTGACAGACAACCATTACAGTTCATGGGTAAACATGTTTTAAGAATGATTTATATATAGCTATAAAGGTAGACAGAAAGTTGAATTCATTAATAACTGTGTCTCGATGTTGAGTCTCGGTGCTTTGCATTTGAGAAGTATTTCAATTTATGCATTGTCCCTAATTAAGCCTTCTCAAAGGCCGACCAAATGACAAATTCTTATTCTAAACGTATCCCAACTGCTTCGGTGTTGACAACAATTATTTTATGGCTTGTATTTTATAATAGCAGATTAAGCTTTGTACAAGTGACGAGACAGACAAAGTCCCATCCCTAATCATTTTCTTAATTTCCATTACAAACCTTTCCATGGCCCCCGAGATTTCGTCCTCGTTCATCCCGAAGCATCAAGCACAATACCGCTGGATAATATCAATATTGTCTCCCTTCAGTCACTGCGGATATCCAGCAGTAGACAATTTTGGATCAGGGTCCACCCATCTTGGTTTCCCCCAAAAAGGTTTGACATTAGTTAGAGTATAGTTAAGCTCTCTATATATACTACCAATATAACCACTTCCTTGGCAATGTGAGACTAACACCAATGGCAATGTGGGACTAACACCAACTCATAGGTGCTACAATCCCACAACCTTAGAATAGAGTCCTCCTCGGCACGGCTCTACATTACACTCAGTACAGTCCCAAAATCTGCGGCGTTCCCTCCCAAGTAAGACAAGTAGCTGGCGCTCCCTAGGCCTTTTCAGCGTACTTCTCACCTACAACAGGAACCAGTTGTCGGCTCTGATACTAACTATAATTCCCCGGGATTTTGTCCTCGCTCATCCTGGAGTGTCGAGCACCATTCCGCTCGCTAATGTCAATATTGTCCCCCTTTATTCACTAGGGTTATCCAGCAGTAGGGGGTTTTGGATCAGGGTCCACCCATTTAGGTTTCCTCAAAAGGCCTTGACATTAGTTAGAGTATGGTTAAATTCTATATACTACCAATACAACCACTTCCTTAGCAATGTCGGACTAACACAAACTCATGGGTGTTACAATGGCCCCCATATACTGCCCATCCCATCCAATATCGATGTCTTCAAACCCCGCATGTGTCAAACTACACTCTTGGAAGTTTTTGACATTTCTAAAGTCCCGTAGACTATCTGTTACTAATAATTTTACAGTTGATCTAATAAACTCCTCTTTTAGACCGTCTTTAGCTCCGTTAAGTAATTCCAATGCGATACCCTATAGATTTTGACTCAGATTACCAACAGTTAACAATGCTAGCTACTGGTAATCCAATGGTAATAGTGCTCCGTTAGACTGTAATTATCATTGTACTTTCTATTCAATGACATGAAGAAAGCTATGAACCTGTACTAGCTACCATCATTCCCGGCATGTCCCTGCAGTCCTGCACAATATTCTTCGTCTTCATATCTAGTTATTTTTCCATATTAGCATAATACAACCATAGATTTTCAGCTACAAGAATAAAAGCACGATTTCAAATGATTTATTTTCTAGCATCCTAATTGGACAATATAACTGTTACAATCTGTTTGATTTTGAAGCTAAGTGATCAGCTAAATTTCCTTAGAGACGCGACACAGCAGTGAAAGACAGGTTCACACCATTAGCCTGCCTCAGCATTGTCTTGATCTCCACAACAAACCTTTCCATAAAAGGTCTAGGAAAACTTACGAATGCAAAAATCCCATCCTCTCCTTTGTTGTTCGTTGATGATTGAAAGAAGCATTCCCCTAGAGAGGCCGATATGGGTCCACCATATAGTGGTTTACCCCATCCAAAATCAATTTCCTTGAACCCTATATGTGTTATGTCAGACACTTCATAGGTTCGAACATTTGTGTAGTTTGGTCGACCGTTTGTCGCTAAAAAATCTGCAGTTGATTTCATAAACTCGGCAGTTACATCGGCTTTAGCTTTTTGAATCAACTCCAATCCAAATCCTAATGGATTATGACAAATTCACCAACAGTTGTCAGTGCTACAGGTAATCCGAGGGCGTTACCATAGTATCCAATTGGCAAAGGTGGGTTAATCTTTGTGCGAGCGTTTACGACACATGCGAAACGAACAATATCACTAGAGTTGAAGTTGAATGCAATCGTGCGGCATCTCCAAATGCATGTACCAAGTATCTCAAACTTGGTACACGTTCGGAGGTGAGGTGGCACGAGACTCTTTAGACTGGCTATTTCAGGCAGACTGAAAAAGAATGATAGGTAAACCATGTCGTCAAGGTACACCATTTCTTCAAGGGAAAGACCATCATTGTGATGTGATTCATCGTACATGTGATGAACACACGAAACTCTTGGTGGGTCTCGCGCCATAAGAAGTTCACGGTTCCAAACAGGTTTGACTGATTGAACACTTGCACCCCGTGCAATCTCAGCTACAGCAGTCATGAATTGGACAATACCAGTAGCATCACTCATTGTGTGGTTCAGACGAAAGGCAACAATAAATCCTCAACACGCCAAGCGTGTTACCTGCATCAAGTCTATAAATTAAGGATCAGACGGCATTCTATTGTGTTCGTAATTTATTATCACTTACATAAAAGGTTTATGCATATGATTGTATTAACATGTCTAAGCTGACCCAGTCTTTTAATGTCGCTGATATTCCAGTCCTCTAAATTGAAATTGTGTTTTAAGTTTAAATTCTTAGTAACATGACTTCAATTTTAGGACAGTTGATCTAATAAAATTTCACATAAAAATTATATTGCCCCATGAAATTTACAATACGTAAAAGACAGTAAACAAAACATTTCACATACAAAGTCCATGTTAAAACACATAGAACACGGTTCATATATACCTGTATCAATAACAAAGGACAATGAAGAATGCCATCCGAGCCTGGAATGTCATAAAGGAGATCCACTGCACCTGGGAAAGGTGGTTGAAGAACATCACCAAATTGCTCTAACCTCACATGAGCATCTGCTTCAGTAAGCATTATGCCTTCACCAGTGCATTCAACTATAAGCTTATCATTAGGCCCTTGTCTTATCCTACCTGCAAATGGGTAGTAATAAACAAGTGCTTTTGAAATGGCCGCCCTGATAACTTTCGCAGGATCTCTTCCTTGCATTCCCAAAGGGTTTTGATAAAATTGCATGACTGGAGTGTGAAGTCGAAGACCCTTTTGATCATCAATATCTGAAAGGCTCTTGAATTCATTTGGTGTTGGTTTAGCAGGAACAATGAGTTCAGGTTCTCTCCTCTCAACACATAGGTGTTGTCATCGTCATTTTGCAATAGGAAATATTATTTGATTGTATCAAACTTACAGTTTCAGATCATAATTTTATACTTGTTATAAAAAGTCTTTGTTCACCGGTCCATTATTGCAAGGGTAATATCCCCAAAAAGCCCCATGTTTAGGTGCCTCTTCCCCAATAGGCCCTGACATGGGGTCATCTTCTCAAACAAGCCCTTTGACTATTTCATAATTTTTAAGCGGTCAAAATTACCCTTGTATTATATCCTCTAAAATCAACCTTTTGTCCTCTAAAATCGGTATAAGACAAAAAACTCAGAAAAAGACAAAAAACAGAAAAAAAAAAAAAAAAAAAAAAAAAAAAAAAAAAAAAAAAAACAGTTGGTGTATAACTTTTAGTTTTAACATTTGAAAATTTTATAACTTGTGATTTAGAAATCGAAAATCAACATGGTGTACATGGTTGGAAAGGTCTCGACGAGATCTTTCAAACGAGATCCCACATGACTATAAAATTTTAAATTTAAAAAATTTAAATTTTTATAAAAATTCAAATAATTATAAAAATTCAAAATTTCATATTTTTTTACTGAGAAGTTGGGTTTCGAAAAAAAAACTTCTTAGGATTTCAAAAGGTTTTTCAAAATTACTCTAAAAAAATCACCTATTACTACTAAATTCAAGAGTTTTTATTTTCGTCCTCTAAAACATCTTGTCTTGTCTTCTAACACCAAAGCAATATCCTCTAAATTATTACTTGTTGTTATGTAAATTACAAAGGCATGATATATATTCCATATTATTAATATATGTTGATTGTAGTCTGTAATTTGATGCATGAGTTCGATGTCTCGACTGAGGACAAAACCCTTATAGTACAGATAAAAAGAAAATTGTATTACCATGAAAAGTTTATAAAAACGTTTATTGTATAGTTAACTTCACAAAAAAACTATACACTCTTTTTAGGTTACATCCCAAACCATAAGAAAGAAAACATAACCCAGTCTAAACATAAATCCCTCTTTTTGTCTGGTGTAATGCTAAGAAGCTCGTCAAATTTGTACTCTATTCTTCTTTCCCATCCCCCACACCAGAACAATATAATAACTCACATCTCTAACCATCTTTTTTTTTTTTTTTGACAAACGGGGTTGAGGGCACCCCTTACCCCTTTAAATTACGTGAGGAAACTTATATCAAACAATCAGTTACTAGCGTGTTTCGAACCAACGACCTCTCCACTTTGTGAGATGGATGCAACCATTGAGCCACAGACTCATGTGCTCTCTAACCATCATTGAAACTGATAATCTCCCTTTGTTTAAACACTCATGCATTCTTATTTTTTACAAAATCCAAGTAATACATATGGAACCATGACCAATATACTTTGATAACCAACTTTAATCCACTTCTCAACACTTTTTAATATATATAATGTGATTTAGTAATTGCATACAGTAAAACCTCGATAAATGAATATTCGATAAATCAATAACCTCGCTTGAGTAATAAATTTATTTGGTATCAATTTGTAGTTTTGTATTAAATGAGTGTTCGATAAATGAATAACTTCGCTTAAGTAATAAAATTTTCCAGTCCAAAGGGTATTCATTTATCGAGGTTTTACTGTATTAAATGGATACAGTAGTTTGTTTAGAGGATAAATGTATATTGTTTAGAGAATAACAATCAGTGTTTTAGCGGACAAAACCCTTACAATATATAGAGAAAAAATTATCGAGAAAATAAAAATCATATGTTTTTTTTTTCCATACCCATGTGGGATCTTGTTAGATAGATCTCGTTGAGATCTTTCCAACCATATACATCATATTGATTTTTAATTTCTTAATCAAAAGATATATAAGTTACAAATAATATAACGAATAAAATTAATTAATATTAAAAAATTATGTTTTTGTCTTTTTCTTATTTGTCTTATTCTAATTTTTTCTTTTGTCTATAGTACAAAGGGTATTTTAGTCAAACAAAATAAAAAAAAGTGGGGTAAGGGCTTATTTGAGAAGATGACCCTATGTGAGGGCCTATTGGGGAAGAGGCACCTAAACATGGGGCTTTTTTGGGATATTACCCTTATTGCAATAATAGTAGTTCATCTGTTCATGGCAAAATATGTTTTCAGAGTGATTTATATAATATATACCCGCATGATCCAGTTTCCACATAAACTTGACTTAGATGGAACCATAGTTGAAAATTTCGATTTTGTGCGGATAACTATCTGTAAATTTGACACTAAGAAAAGCTTACGTCGAAATTATTTCGTGCCCGACACTATATGCCCATACCCCATTTCTGGAAAAAGGGATATATTGGTTGAATATCATAGATATTATTGTCTATGATTTATGTATCTATATAGCTAGACAGAAGTGGACTGGCAACCATCGCAGTTAATGGCTAAAAATGATTTATAAATATAATAGAGGTTACAAACAAATCCCATCCTCACCTTTGTAGTTTCTTGATAATTGAGAGAAGCACCCACCGACATATCTAAAGTCCGGTTGACTTTCTGTTACTCCTCTGTTAGATGGTCTTTAGCTCTTTTGACTAACTCCAATGTGTAATTGGATGGCATTACACAGTTTTACAACAGTTAACAGTGCTACTGGTAATCCAATGGCATTACCATAGTATCCAACTGGCTAAGGTGCGCGCGGAATACCTATGTAAGTAGCGTTGTTTTTCTACTGGATGGGCAGAGTGGAAGCTTAGCAGACGGCACCAAAATTGTGTTTCAGTACATTTCGCTGTTTTTATTTATTTATTTTTTCCGCTGTTTACTTTTGATTCAATTAGTAGAAAGAAAAAGAAAAAAAAAATCTGTACCACCATATTTATTCACAGACCCTAAGACCGCAGAAATGCGGTAATCTTCTCTACAAGTAGTAATCATTAATCACAGGCATGTTCGACTAAAGTTTGGACACTAAGACTGATGAGATCATATCATTAGGATCACGAACTAACTTATCGATCTCCTTAACAAATTGTTCCATGGCAGGAGCTGCAAGAGAAAGTGAAATAACAATTCCATTTTCACCTTTTTTGTTTCTCAAGGGTAGAAAGAAGCCTCCAATAGGACTAAGCTGACTTGGGCCAGCATATATACTGCTTCGCCCCAACCGAAATCAACATCTGCAATATATTTTTTAACAAATATATTGAATCTAATACGTGTCAAATCAGAGACACAATACCATGCCAATGAGATGTGGGTTGAACGCTTTTACGCAAGTAGATCTATTGAGGATCTGATAAATTCCTCAGTTACATCTGCAATATATTTTTTAACTAACTCCGGTGTGTACGCTAACGGATTTTGACAAAGTTGACTGGCCATTGAAATTGTTACTGGAAATCTGTAACGACCTGACCTATATCACCACCGATATTGTCCCCACTTAGCCACTGCGGATATCCGACAATATGGGGTTTTATGGGCAGCAGCCTGCTTCTCAAAAGGTCACCCATCCTGAGATCACTCCCACCCAAGCATGCTTAACTCCGGAGTTCTTTCGAGCCCTGGAGCCCAGTGAACCCAAAAGGCCTCGGTGATATTATATGACGGATCTATACCTATATTCCAATGTCAGGACATCTTCCTTTCACGTGTCGCAAGACCTACCCCTTCGGAAACCACCTGCCGACCCAAGGTGTTTCAATCCCACCACATTAGAGGAGAGCCGTCCTCGGCTCTGGAATATACAACACCAGATCTCCGACGTTCCCTGCCCCTCGCGAGACGAGTACCTGGCGCAAGTGTGGGTGTAAAATTTTGATCCACAAACTCGAGATATGTATATATAAATCATACAGTTACAATGAAAGCCTTGTATAGACAGAGATAGGATGGGGGGTATACAGTATGACTGGACCTGATCGGGATCAGGCTGCTTACGTATCCAAGATGATGAACTTGGAATCAAGCCTCTGCTTCCACTAAGCTCTAATGGAGTTGCTCAGTGAAAGACTCGTAGTTTAGGAGGTTTAGAACTCCTGTATTTGTAGTAGGCCGGAGGAGGCTGGCTCAACCACCCCTTCCGTTTTGACTCCACGAACTCGGGTTATTTAACTGTGAAGATGCTTCCCGTGGAAATAGCTTGCATGCTGCCAAGCGGTTATCTTCTTGGTTTGAATCCTTTTTGACCAGGATGACTGCCACGTGGCATCCTCTGATAGGTCCTGGTTCAACCTGGGTTTCCTTTATCTTCTCCAACGGGCTAGAACCAAGGGTTCTGTTGGCCTGGAATCTCGCTGGACTTATCCAGTTGGTTGGGACTTGGATTGACCAAGCCTGAAAGCAAAGACTTGGGCTTGACTCTTCTGACCGGAGGCCCAATCTACACTGCATACTCCCTGGCCAAGTCCTCTAGACTTTTGTGCTATGCCTTTGGATGAGCCCCTGTCGCTGCTGGACCTTACTAGGCCGGACCTGGCCTACTTGACTGAAGTGGGCCTGGTTGATGTATAAGAGCCCACGGTTCAACTTCTTATATAGTAACCGGGGCTCCACCCATTGATAGTGGATTATCCGGTTAGTCAAGCTCCACAGAGCATATGCGGATCTCTTGAAACCGGGTTGTGCCCTACCCGATAGCCCAGGCTTGGCTGACTATTGCTCATGTGCTCCCGATTTGGCTTCTTATACAGCCATCGGTGACACCTGTTGGGTTTTTTACCTAGGGTACACACATCAACCGTCACCTTTTCTTGGGCTAGGCGCCTTTCCAGCATACTCTCCCACCCTCGACAGGTGAGCCGTCGTTGGCTCTAATACCATTTGTAACGCCCCGACCTATATCACCACCGATATTGTTCCCACTTAGCCATTGCGGACATCCGACAGCGTGGGGTTTTATGGGCAGCAGCCTGCTCCCCAAGAGGTCACCCATCGTGAGACTACTCCTACCCAACCACGCTTAACTCCAGAGTTCTTTCGAACCCTGGAGCCCAGTGAGCCCAAAAGGCCTCGGTGATATTATATGACGGATCTATACCTATATTCCAATCTCAGGATATCTTCCTCTCACGTGTCGTAGGACCTACCCCCTCGGCAAACCACCTGCCGACCCGGGGTGTTACAAAATCCAAGGGTATTTCCATAGAATCCAACTGGCAAGGGTGGGTTAAACTTTGCATGTCCACGTACAGCGCATGACACACTAACTTCGTCACCTGGATTAGTTTTAAGTGGGATAGTGTGACTTCGCCAGAGGCTTGCTGTGAGTATCTCTACATTAGAGCAATGGCGAAGATGAGGTGGCAGACGAATTCTTAGGTCAGCAATTTCTTGTGGACCAAAGAAGAAGGAGCGATGGACTAGCTTGGTCATATCATCTAGGGACAAGCCTTTAGTGTCTAAGACAACATGTTCATTTTCTTCGTAGACATGATGTATGCATGAAATTCGTGGTGGTTTTCGTGTGATAAGGAATTCCCGTTTCCGTACAGACTCAACTGATGGAGCACGTAAACCACGTGTTATCTCGCTCTTTGTAGTTATGAATTGGAGCATACCAACTGCATCACTCACTGTATGGTTCAGGCGAATGGCAAACACAAATCCCCCACATAGAAAACGGGTAACCTGCGATAATGGATTAATCGTTGATTCTTATTTAAATTGTAAAGGTATTTCCACATCAGGCAAACATTATTATTTCGGCAAATTGGGTTTAAAGTATTTCCAATAGAACTATTACCTGTATTAACAACAAAGGGCAGTGAAGAATACCACCAGAGCCTGGAACATCATAAAGAAGATCCTCTGCACCTAGGAAAGGTGGTAGAAGAACATCACCAAATTGGTCTAACTTCACATTAGCATTGGCCTCAATGAACATAACACTCACCAGTGCATTCAACCATAAGCTTATCATTAGGTCCGTCCCTTAGCCTCCCTGCAATGAAACTCCACAAGTAGTGCTATTACCACATTTACAACTAATCAAGTAAGCAAAATAACGAACAAAAAACAAATGAACACACGATATTTTTAACATGGTAAAACCTAATATGAGAAACGTCCACGGTTGTCCTCGCGACAACAAATAAATCCACTAGATGAAAAAAGATGTACAAACCTATCAACTACCAGCAATCACCGTGAGTTGACACTACTGGTTATCTCTAACATCTTGACTTCACCAGAGTACCTTGATGTACACACAAGACACTCGACTTCTTGATGAACACACAAGAAGACTCGAAGCCGATCCCAATATTCAATAAGGAAGAAGAAGATGAATGGGAAGGAAAGAATGAGTTCAATCACCAAAACAAGCCTAAACAAACTCAAGGAGAAGAGATGGAATTGGACGGCCAAAAGAACTAACTTGTTTTTCTCTTGAAAACCTATTTATACTTAAGGTTTAGTAGAGAGGACAAATGAGCCAAAACACACAGAAAATTTAGGATGACGTACGTACGCCCTAACTAGGTACGTACGTCCCTGAACTAAAAAGTAACCTGGACACTTCAACGTACGTACGTCCTAACTAGGTACGTACGTTGCATAACAAGAGAAAAGATCTGCCTAACTCTACGTACGTACGTCCTAACTAGGTACGTACATACATGAACAAACTGTAACCTGACAGTCCTTAGAACGATGAGTTTAGAAGACACGATACGACAGACACACATCAAGGTACTTCCTAACAATGACATCAAGGCGAGATAACCTCGGACACTCCAAACCTAGTAAGAAAATGATGTCAAACAACCGAAAGCCGGTTCTAATCTGCCCATTTGACATTCATTTTGGGAGAAAAACCTATGACTCTAAACACACTTATAATACGTGCTTACAAAACCCAAACCAATCACAACGTCATTTATAATACATGCCTAGAAGAATACTCACACTCAATACTAACCTATACGCACCAAGTCACCATCATGTGATATTCAACTCAAGCACGAAGCTTTGACCATCAGAGACAAGACAGAAGCAAGAAAACCCATAAACCAGTTAGAGAATTAATGGAAGCTTTTAGAACTGTTCTCCCATACTTCATGAACTCCAAATTTGAATACTTGAGCTCCCCCCATAACTGTAAAACCTCTAATCATCAACTCGTTCACTCCCCCATAAGTGTAGCATGTCTGAAACATGACCCAAAAATAGACTAACAGAAAAGAGAAGAGTGTTAGAATTAGAGTCATTAATCTCCCCCTTTTGTCACAAAGAAGTAAAAAAGTAACGAAGAAAAAGAACCTACCAACAAAAATTAAACAAGAAACAAGGTAGACAATAAAATACTAAAAACAAGAACAAGATAGAATATTTCCTTAACAATGGGTGATTTAGGTTTTAGTCACCAAAGGTTTATACTAATTAGGGTTCGAAGCTGGTTTTCTTTTATCTTAGGCTTTGGCAATCATTTTTGAACCAATAGCTAAAAAAACCCGGTTGAGCCAGGAATTTTTTTCAAAATACCTGAATTTGCCCCTGAATTTCTTCAACTTCTATCATCTTTTTTATCTCCTTCTCTACGACTCTACACTACCATACCACCACCACCACCACCACCCAGTTCTTCTTCTACTACTCTATCTCCTTACCAAACCTCTACTCTAAATTCCTCTCCTTTCAACCACTTATTGAACATCAATCCAAGTTGAAACTAACCTCCTCATAATCCAAAACATCTCTTTTCTACCCACAAACAAATCCACATTCACACTACACTCATCGTCGTCATCATCAATAAATCCAAATCCACACTACACTCATCCAACTCATAAGGCCAAATTCAGATGAGTGGACCTCTTCATTCCCAAATTGATATTGTTAATAAGAAATTGAACCAAAGGTTTCAACTTATGGTTCTCCAAATCTATTTAAATAAAACAAAGGTCTGATATGGGTTTTTTTCGCGCAAATGATCAATTGAAGCTAGTAATCTTCACACAGGAAAAAGAAAAGGTGGAAAAAATTTAATACCCAAAAGCTTTTTTTCAATTTTGAAAATATAAGAAATGGGGTCATGGAATTCAACTAAGGTTGGATGATATGTTGAAATTCTTTCAATGGGGTCTTGGAATTCTACAATTAATAGAGGAATTAAAAAGATTAGATTTTGTGATATAATAGATGATAAGAATTCCTCATACATGGTTGTGGCAGATGAGTTGAAGAAGATGAGAAGAACATACTGTATGTCTTTTTATTTGTTTGTTTTAATTTTTAAGTTATCATGTGCAACCCATGTGACCCTCACAGGGGTATTTTGGCTATTTTAAAAGATTCTATGGTTCAGTTTACAGTTGATGACTAAAGCCTAATAAAAAAGAAAACCAGCTCCGAACCCTAATTACTATAAACCTTTGGTGACCAAAACCAAAATCACCCCCTTAACAATTAAAGATCCACGGAAAGAATAACAACCACAAACAATAGGACAAAGATAACAAAGAGAATAAGAAACTAGAAGAACGTATATCCTAAAAAAATCAAACAACGTGAAAAATGCATTCCCAATGACCAGGAGGAAGTGTAGAGAATTAAGCATCTACACGAGCCGAGGGATTTTCCCATCGTGCTACAATATGATCTTCATAGCCTTCTAACCATTCACCTGTAGAAAATAGTTCTTCAATTCTGCTATCTAAACCACAGTCAGTGTGGGGACCAACTAAACCAAAATCGTTCAGAAAATCAACTAACTCCAAGATGTGAAATTGGAGATGCTTAAGCTAGCGCTCCCAATGATTCACATGAACCATACAAGGATTAAGAAATGGTTGATGAATAAAGTCATAACCATGAGGTACACGACAGAGACGATGACCTTTTTGGGATTCTTTTATTCCATCACCATGAAAGAAACATAACCAACAAGAGGAACAAAAACACCATGAAGCTTATATTAGTCTATTGAAGAGTTCTGTAGAAGTAGAGGGACACTAGAAGAGAAGTTAAAACCATAGAAAAAGAAACCAAACGTGGAGCAATAAATAGACAAAGGAAAACGTAACAATACTTGGGCCCGAAAGAAGCCCAAAATATATAATTTAACAATAAACTCCTTAACACAAATTAAAGAAAGTCATCAAAATACCCAAATAAACAGAATTAGTCTAAAAAGTTAATCATGAACAGACAAAATAAAAAATAAAAAAAAAGTAGACTAGAAACATCAAGAACTACTCCTCAGAACCAGAACTAGCATCACCATCTTCATCATCAGGATCAACTGCTTGTTCCTCGACGCCATCAGAACCAGAATTAACCTCACTATCTTCCTAAGACTCGTCACCACCATCATCACTTGTGCTTAATGCATCCTCATCCAGAAAGGGAGGCAAGGTGATGGGTGTGTAGTCAATCTGGAGGTGCCTCATTTGTTCAACGTTCATCCCATGAATGTCACGAAGTGGCATCATGTTGAGTACGAATAGTACCATGACGAGAAACACGTGCATCAGTGTGACTTTGAGGACGTCGAAGAGAGGAGACACGAGCTTCAATAATAGCCCCAACTCAGTTACTACGAACCAAGGAAGTCGAAGGTCTCGCAGAAACAAGAGCTCGATCAAAGTCATCACGTCGATCAAGAACATTACCTTCCCAAAGACGTCGATCAAGAACATTACCTTCCCAAACCAAATGGTGAGTCAATGGAGCACCCATAGCTTCAAAAGCTGGCTTACGAGCCGGACATCCTTTGTTAATAGCATTTGCCCAATCATGAGCAACAAAACGAGGATGAGCAACCTTTGGATACTTTCTACGAAAACCCAAATGCAAGAGAATACACATTATGAAACTAGGAAAAAGAAGTATACCCTTAACAACATCCACTTGAAACATCCGGTGAAAAATAACCTCAGAGAAGTTTAAGTGGTGTACACATACACACAATCTACTTTATCATATCATCCGTAATGATAATCTTATTGCCCCTTGACGGATAGGTATTGGAATGAGCTATCATGTGCATGAAAATGACACTGAAATGGTTGGCATGATATCGTCGCGACCCCGCATCAATAAACATCTGAGTAGCTTGATTAACCAAGTTAACACGAACATCATCTGGAATCGACCAATCAATATGAGTCATACCTTGAGGGACAACATGACCATCAATGCCTAGAGCCTCTCTTATCACCTTGGGAGAAATCGTGTATCTCTTACCCTCTATAATCACATTAAAGCTTGCACAATCCAGACCCGGTGCCTTAGTCTCATAGAATTCAATAGTGTGAGAGACCGAATGCTTGGTTAACCGGTTGATCCACCTTCATCCAATTTCTAGGAAGATAGAAATTAGCCACACTTCCTACTTGAGTAGAGCCCAACAGACTAGAACCAATGTCATAGAGATCAAAGACCCTCTCGGGAACAATGGCATGGGGCACGAGGATGAGCAGCAAGAGAAGGATTTGGAGGTGAGGAATCCGCGGGGATAACACCTTTCCCCCTTTTAGCACGAGTAGATCGTGCATCCGACGAAAAGGCATCCTAAGAAGTGGGCTTGACACTAACCGGTGTAATATATATATATATATATATATATTTTTTGTCATAGGCTTTTTTTTTTTGTCATGGGCCAAATATATTATTTGACTTTATATTGTTGGGCTATGTGGGCTAAAGGCTTGGATTAATGGGTATGGGTAAAACCGATCTATATAATGGGACACGTGTCGCAAAGTTTGTGTCTGGTTATGGGAGGACAGGCTGACGTTATTTTCCTGTTCACATGCCTGCTCTCTTTATATATATATATATATATATTACCTAAAACAAACTTTTATTCTACAAGAAGGAAAGACAAATAACATATGATAATGTTATGATAAATACATAGGATCTTGATATGATTAATGAAGAAACAAACACAAAAGATGTAAACTAAAGCAGAAATACGGAAACACAATAATATACGTGGTTCGGCAATATGCGTACATCCACGGAACAAAGAGAGATAGCTTTATTGATAATTGAGAAGTGAACTACACAATAACTAATGAAACCTTAGTTTTGGTTTCCTCACAAATCTCCCTCACTGATACAGGTGTATCCAATTAGGAACTTAGTGATCCTCGAGATTGGTGTCTTGAGGATAGACATTTGCCACCCTACGAATTGGTCGTCGCGAAGCGACGACACTGCGGGTCCAGGCTGCAGCGCCTGGCTGGATTCTGGAGAGTTCTAAAGATAGATTTTCTTATTCCGGGTGAATAGGAAATAAGTTTCCTTGTATGATTCGAAGTCATCCAAGGTCTATAAAAAGGTGTTTTGGCCAAGGCCAAAACATAAGAGAGGCAGCTAGGGCTTAGTTTGTTTAGAGAGTATTGTGAGGCAGAGATTCTTGTAATCTTCATAATTTTCAGTAAAGAAGATAGTTTTCTTCGAGATCTTGTGTTTTGTTCATCTTATTTACTGCCATTGTTTAATTCCGCACTCAATAGTATTTTTACCTAGTAATTTGTATGAAGTTGGTATCAAGAGCAAAGTTCGATTCCCTGGTGGAGTTTTCTATGGTTTATGGTCTTAACCCGTTCGCAATATAGAAAGCTAGGTAAAGTTCTTGTGTCTTTAGAAGATTCTAAGAAGACAAGAAAAAAGAAGATGTCAGGAACAAATCCGAAGAAATCAGAGGAAGAGGAGACACCTACTCCGCAACAGAAACTTAGTACGGAGGAAACGATGGCTTCGTTTCAGATCCAGATGCAGTCGATGAATTCTACTTTGTCCAAGCTAACCGAATTCATCATCAAAGAAGGGGAGAAGAGAAACCCGAAGAAGAGTTCGTTTTCTGAGCAAGACGACTCAGATGAGGATGAAGAGGAGGAAGAAGCAGACGAAGAAAAAGAAGAAGTTGACAACTTCAAAACTTCACATCATGGAGGTAAGAATTCTTTTCGAAATCTAAGGATTCATTTCAAAGTTGAAATTCCTATGTATGATGGAAGTGCTGATGTGGAGAAACTAGACGATTGGATTGAACGTCTAGATACATACTTTAATCTTTATGGCTATTCGTCGAAAGAGAAGATTACCTTCGCGACCTTGAAACTGTCAAGTCATGCATTAACTTGGTGGAAATCCTATCGCAAGTATCATGATGAAAAAGGGGTAGTGTCGTGGAGGATGTTCAAGGAATTGCTTAAGAAGCAATTCTATCCAGTGGGATTTTTGGAGGAAAGATGGCAGAAGTGGTACAACTTACGCCAAAGATTCAATCAATCCGTTCAGGAATATACAACCGAATTTCAGAATCAAGCAATGGTTTTGGATATTAATCTAAAGGATTTCTCCATATACATGAAGTACGTGGCAGGTTTGGGTGAGTATATTCGGAAGGAGTTGAAGTTGTTTACAGTAGACTCTATACAGGAGGCTACTGTGAAAGCTATTGCCATTGAAGGCAAGTTAAAGAAGAACGACATAAAGGGAGATGGAAAGCAATCTGGTGGAAAACCTAATGGTTCCGGTGCCAAGAAGGATGATGCTAAGAAGGGAAAAGGTGAGTTTAATGGGAAAGAAGGATTAGTTTGCAGTCATTGCAAAGCAAACGGTCATGTGATGGAGACGTGCTGGGAAAAAAATTCAGAACTCAAACTGAAAGGGTTCAAGAGGAAGGGGGATAAGAAGACTGGAGCCTTAACCACACAAGTTCCAAAAGAAGTACCAGGTATGACAGAGCCTAACCTGAAGCTCAACATGATGGCAGGGAATCCTATATAGGTAGAAGAAGAAGACCCCCAGAGAGCAGCTCTTTGTTGTTAAGCTACAGGCGAAGACCAATTTCGTTGATGGGATTGTAGATCCAGGTAGTCAGAAAAATCTGATTTTCAGAAGCTTTGGTTCAGAAGCTTGGTTTGAAGACCGTGAAGCATCCTAAGCCTTATCCATTGGGATGGATTCAGAAGGACGTCAGCTGGAGTGTGAAACATCAATGCACATTCAAGTTTGCTCTTCATGAGTTTTATATTGATGAGGTAACATGTGACGTTGTTCCATTGGATGTTTGTCAGGTTATTTTTGGAAGTCCCTACCTGTGGGATAGATATGCTCTCTTTGATAGAATAGACCAGAAGTATACATTCACTAAAGATGGGGAACAATTTGCTATTCGGTCATTTCCACCCCCAAAGGGAACTAACTTGGTGACAGCAACCCAGGCCAAAAGGTTAGTGAATGCTTGTGGGAAGTTCGTTTTGTTAATGATCCGCCCATATGATGAGCAACCAAGCCGACATTGTTTGGCTTCCTTATCAACTCAACAGGACACTGATCTTGAGAAGTTGAAGATGCAGTTTGAAGATTTGTTTCAGGATCTCACCGGGTTACCACCAAAGAGGAGTGTAGAGCATGAGATTATGTTGACTGGAGAGAGTTCTTTACCCAATCTTGGGTTGTATCGTACTTCTGTGCAGGAATCAGATGAGATAAAGAAAAAAGTCCAGGAACTTCTGGAGAAAGAACTTATTGTGCCGAGTAGTTCGCCTTGTGGGTCACCAGTGTTACTAGTACCCAAGAAGGACGGTGGTTGGCGTATGTGCGTTGATTATCGTGCACTTAACAAGATTACCATCAAGAATCGGTATCCATTGCCGAGGATTGATGATTTGATGGATCAATTGGAGAGTGCTCGGTTCTTTACAAAATTAGATTTAAAGTTTGCGTATCATCAAGTCAGAATTCGAGAAGAAGACACATGGAAGACAGCTTTCAAGATGAAACAGGGTCTTTTCGAGTGGCTGGTTATGCCGTTTGGGTTGTGCAATGCTCCAACTACTTTTATGCGTTTGATGAATGATTTGCTAAGGCCTTTCATGGAAGATTTTGTGATTGCATGTGTATTTGGATGATATCTTGATATACAGCAAGACATGGGAGGAACATCTTGTTCACATCCATAAGGTGTTCGAGTAACTACGGGGCAGCCAATTACGATTGAATGGAAAGAAGTGTGAGTTTGCTAAAGGGGAGCTGGTGTATCTCGGGTTTGTTGTTGGCGGAGGTCAACGAAAGATTAATCCAGGAAAGGTAGAGGTTATTACCAAATGGCCAAGGCCTAGTTCAGTGACTGAGGTAAGGAGTTTTGTCGGAGCTTGCCAGTATCTACGAAAGTTTATTCGGCATTTTTCCACACTGGTAACACCTTTGCACGGGTTGACAAAGGTAGGGAAACAGTTCGAATGGAATAAAAATCATGAGGACGTCTTTCAGTTACTGAAGAGAAAGATCTCAGAGGCGCCAGTTTTAGCGTTGCCTAATCTACAACGTGCTTTTGAGGTCGAGACAGATGCTTCTAGTTATGCTATGGGAGCAGTTCTTTTGTAGGATGGTAAGCCAGTGGAGTATCATTCTGAGTTGTTTATAGGGGAGATAAAAAACTATCCACCTTATGACAAAGAGTTTTATGCTCTCTATCAGGCTGTTAAACATTGGAGAGTGTACCTGTTGGGTAAGGAGGTAGTGGTTCACTCCGATCACAAGCCATTAGAGTATCTTCATGCTCAAACCAAGTTGCAGCAGGTCAGACACATGAAGTGGATGTCGTACTTGATGGCATTTCACATCATTATCAAATACAAGAAAGGGTCGACGAACAAGTTGGCTGATATGTTGTCTCGACCACCGGTAAGTGCTTTATTGGTGGCTTTACGTATCCAACCGTTGGTTCCTTCAGAGTATGTCACATGGTATGCATCAGATAAGGGCTTCAAGGATGTGTATGCAAAGGTTCAGCATGGGCACAAGGGCGAGTTTGAGATACGTGATGGGTGGTTATATAAGGGTTCATCACTTTGTATTCCAGAAGATGGGGATAGATTGCAGTGGATTAGGGAAGCACATAATTCTAGAGTGGCAGGTCACTTTGGGGTTGAGAAGACTTTGTTAAATCTACGGCGCTATGTCTTTTGGCCGAAGATGCAAGATGATGTTTCTAGGTATGTTCGAGGTTGTAAGTTGTGTTGTACATCCAAACCAGCGAACAGGAAAAGGGGATTGTATCTACCATTGCCAGTGCCTAATCGCCCTTGGGAGAGTATTTCTATGGATTTCTTAGGTGCCTTGCCTTTGGCCAGGTCTGGGAATGACTATCTGTACGTTGTGGTTGATCACTTTAGTAAGATGGTGATTCTGATTCCGTGCTAGAAGACAGTGACAGGAGCGGGTGCAGCTAAGCTTTTCTTTGAAAATGTTTGGAAGCACTTTGGGTTGCCAAGTTCGATTATATCTGATTGTGATAGCCGGTTCCTTGGGCACTTTTGGGATTCTTTGTGGGGTATGATGGATACCAAGTTGAAGAAGAGTACCGTTTTTCATCCACAGACAGACGGACAAACAGAGGTGGTCAACAGGACCATGGTGCATATGTTACGGGGGTATAATGCCAAGCATCCGAAGACTTGGGATGAAATTCTTCCTTATTTACAGTTTGCTTTCAATAGAGTAGTTCATAGCTCGTCGGGTAAGTCTCCATTTGAGACATGTTATGGGTACTTGCTTCCTAGTCCTTTTGATTTGGTTTTTACTATTGATGGGGTTAAGGATGGGAAGGGAGAAATTAAACAGCTTCGCGCCCAACGGTTTTAGGAGAAGATAAGCCAGATACATGCTACTGTTGAAGCACAATTGAAGAAGTCACAGGCAAAGTACAAGGCCAAACATGATAAACATCGAGTTCCTTATAACTTTGGTGTGGGCGACCTAGTTTGGTTGAAGCTCAGTAAGGAGCGTCTCAAAGGTAAAGGTAAGAAGTTGAAACCACTTCGATACGGACCATTCCGAGTTTTTGAACAGATTGGGGACAACGCCTTCAAGCTTGAGTTACCACCTTATTTGGGGATGTATTCGGTCATTAATGCCGAGTATTTGAAGTTGTTTGAGTCACCATTGCTTGATGATGATGGGGATGACAAGGTAGTCTTACCAGCAGTTGATGACTTAAGGTTTGACCGGGATGAACGATTGACAAAGGATTGTATATTGGAGCGCAAGGTGACTAGTACACGACGTGGAGACCGCATTATGTTTCGCATTGGGCGTGTTGGCTAGGTTCCAAGCAAAGCTAGATCGTTCAACAGAGATCATGGAGCTCTCGAGTTGCCTAACCTCTTGTTTTAGCTTAAACGGGAGTTTAAGTTCCTAAATGGGGGAGCCATGATACAGGTGTATCCTATTAGGAACTTAGTGATCCTCGAGATTGGTGTCTTGAGGATAGACATTTGCCACCCTACGACTTGGTCGTTGCGAAGCGACGACACTGCGGGTCCAGGGCGCAGCGCCTGGCTGGGGTCGAGCTGGAGAGTTCTAAAGATTGATTTCCTTATTCCAGATGAATAGGAAATAAGTTTCCTTGTATGATTTGAAGTCATCCAAGGTCTATAAAAAGGTGTTTTGGCCAAGGCCAAAACATAAGAGAGGTAGCTAGGTGTAAACTACACAGGATCTTGATATGATTAATGAAAAAAACAAACACAAAAGATGTAAACTAAAGCAGAAATATGAAAACACAATAATATACGTGGTTCGACAATATGCCTACATCCACGGGAGAAAGAGAGATAGCTTTATTGATAATTGAGAAGTGAACTACACAATAACTAATGAAAACTTAGTTTTGGTTTCCTCACAAATCTCCCTCACTCCCTTCTTTGCCCATAATTCTTATGGTTACACAACACCAATATTTATAACCTCTTTGGTTAATCCAATTGGTAACCCAATTCCTAAATCAACAACAACTTAGATTTCTAATAGATTAGAAAGCCTTATTGAATCCTAATATAATTCCACCACACTTGTTGCCAAATAAGGAAACCAATTTCTAATTGGAATCCATTACATGTAACCTTCACATGGCACTTTTCTACAGATAAAACCAGAAAATGTTGACAAACATCACAAGGAAAATCTAAACATTGTATAGATTCCGATCCGAACAAAACCAAGGATAATTTGAATAGGCATCAAGAGTGGGAAATCCAAGAAGGATGAATAGAATCATGAACCCATCCTCGGTAGAGGGAAACGCAAGAAAACCATCCACGGAGCAAGAGAACAATCCTATACGAAGACCATTATACACTTAGAAAAGAGAGCATCCATAAGATACTGACAATAAAATTACTTAAAAGCAAGAAGGAGAAGAGGCTCTGACAAACATAAGCATGCAAAATCATGCACTGAACCATAACATGGCGCAAGAAGTGGAAGTAAAACCACAAAGCACAATTTTTTAACGCGGTAAAACCCACGTTATTTTGATGGAAAAGTAAATGAACACACGATAACGAACAGAAAGTAAATGAACACACGATATTTTTACCACAAGGAGCCTTTACGCTCCTAATCAAGCAAGCAAATAACGAACAAAAAGTAAATGAACACACGATATTTTTAACGTGGTAAAATCCAATATGGAAAACGTCCACAGTTGTCGTCGCGACAACAATTAAATGCACTAGATAAAAATCGATGTACAAACCTATCAACTACCAGCAATCACTGCGAGTTGACACTTCTGGCTATCTCTAACACCTTGACTTCACCAGAGTACCTTGATGTACGTACAAGACACTCGACTTCTTGATGAACACACAAGAAGACTTGAAGCCGATCTCAATATTTAATAAGGAAGAAGAAGTTGAATGGGAAGAAAAGAATGAGTTCAATCACCAAAACAAACCTAAACAAACTCAAGGAACTCAAGAAGAAGAGATGGAATTGGACAGCCAAAAGAACTAACTTGTTTTTCTCTTGAAAACCTATTTATACTTAGGGTTTAGTAGAGAGGACAAATGGGCCGAAAAAACAAAAAATTTACGATGACGTCCTAATCTTGTCACAAAATAATGTGAAACAACCGAAAGCCGGTTTTATGCAAATGGGTAGTAATAAACTAGGGCTTTCGCAATCGCCACTCTGATTACTTTTACGGGATCCTTCCCTTCCATTTCCATATTTTGATAAAAATGCATGACTGGAATGTGTATTCCAAGACTCTTTTGATCATCAATATCGGAAAGGGTCTTGAATTCATATGGTGTTGGCTTAACAGGAGGGATTAGTTCAGGGTTGCGCCGTTCTACTGCATAGGCTAAGGGGGAAGTCAACATTATGGTAGACATTAAGTTAATAAATCAGTTACTAGAAGTTCAGACAATCTTAAGATGGATTTAATGTAAATATTTCCTAGGTAAATATTTACAATAAGGTTGATTGTATGGATGTCATTTGATATTATGAAAATCTCCAAAGGAATAAGTTAATGTTTGGCGCAAACTTGGCATTGTTCTTTCCCGCCAGACGGCCAGAACAGATATACTCTGTTGTGTATCACAAGAAAACAGAATCACATTTCAAGTGAGCTCCCTACTGCCATTATATGACGTTATATGAAATATACTTCTAGATAACACTTCATTTCTGCATGGTACAAAACTATATCTTCCTGATGAATTCATATACAATTTAAATTATCACATTGGATAAAATGATTTTTTATCGAAATACTCTCATTTCGACTGATTAAATTAAGTTACCATCTTGTTTGTTTTCTCTTTGGTGCAAACTGATGAAAGCTATGCCACTAATGAATGTGAGAATTTTGGAGACATTTTACATTGATTTGCTCAATTTCGTTGGGTTGCTATTTTGAAGTAGTGATCAAGGACGAATCCTATTTGAGTTTTGACATATTGAAAGAAGAGATCCTATCAATAGGATCCTTGACCATTTTCTCAATCTCCCTGGCGAAGTTTTCCATGGCAGCTCTTGGCAAGGAAATTGACACAACAATCCCATTTTCACTATTTCCGTTCCTTAAGTGTATAAAGAATCCCCCTACGGAGCCCACTTCTGCGAGCCCAACATATACCGCTTTGCCCTACCCAAAATCAACATTATTGAATCCCATGCGCGTCACATCGGAGATATAGTACCATGCTGGTTGTAAATGTAGTTGATTTTTAAGAACGGAAATATGGAGAAGATGATCGAAGGGCGAAGATTTAGGTTTTTGGAAGTGGCTGAGCTATCAGAGCGATGATAGTTGCCTACGTATCTGGATAGGGGTCGATCCAGAATCAAGCCAAACGTAGTTCCTTTTATAGGTGGCCTTAAGCGTGGGTTGCAATTTATGACTTAACGGTCTGATTATAAAAGACGCGGATATTTTGGGATTTATTTGAGAAAGATTCGTAACTGATAAGAGATTTGAATTTGGAATGCTGAACTCGGAAGAATTGAAGTAGCCCCAAGTCGGATGAACTCGGATGATCTTATGTTCAAGTAGGTTTTGCGAGTTAAGAGGAGCACATTGGATATTGCTTTCTATATGTCGGATGAAATAAGTGCAAAGTCGGTGATTGGAGTACCGAGTAAGGGAGAGCTCGGTAGTGGGTATATACATAGCCCCTTTTCATTTGGGCTAAGGAAAGAAGAATCGTACGAGTTGAATTTTCTTTAGTTCGAATGAAAATCAAAGGAGTTGGAGTCGGTCCTTGAGATGTGATGATTGTGATTTGATTCCATTGCGTGCTGCATTCAATATTATTCTAGGGTTTTGAGATGTAGGTAATTATTACGCATCTGCGTGTGCTGTCGGTACATGTGTAGTTGTTGTGTGTTTGGTATAGTTTCAAAAATCAAAAGCGATTTGGTGGGAAACTGAATGGCCAAGCGGTTAGATTTTAAGATCGATACCTGACCGTCGATATTCTGAGTGATGTGTGGCTGAGATTTAGCACGGGTTTTCATATAAAACCTTGCTTGTAACCGGCTGAAAAACCAAAGGTTTGCATTCATCTTTTTAAGGAAACTTCTGCTCATTTGCACAGGTAACTCTTCTCTTCGTTTTGTTTTCTTCTTTCTGCTTTTTGTTTGGTTGTTCTACCTTTTCCGGCGAATCTGGTTGTTTTCCGATGATTGTTATTGTTGTATCTTGTTGCCTGAGCTTTATTTGTTGTGATTTATCGTAATCTTATCCTTAGAACGTGTTTGTGCCTGTTTCTGGTTGTTTTGTCTTGTTTTTCCGCCATTGTTGCTCTTTGTTGTTTATTTGAGAGCTGTAAGTTGCTTACATAATCGTAGAAGATGAGTGCAGAGGATGAGTACATAGATGAAAATAGTAGTGAGAACGAGGCTAGCACTAGCCGAGCTGACATTCCAGTAGATGAAAACATAAGTAGCCGACATGAAGTGGCTATTGAGCTTGCTCGGAAAGCGTTTCCCAAAGTTAGGGCGGCCTATAATATTAAAATCCGTGACTTAGAGATGTACAGGGTGGAGAGTAGATTGTTTAACCTTGGGGGCGATGACACTTCGACTTTAATTTGTGAGGGTCAGCTCCGAGCTGGGATGCGACTTCCCTTCTCCAAATTTGTGTGTGACGTTCTAAATCATTATGACAAAGCCCCAGTTATGATGAATAGCAGCTTCTAGAGGATTATGCTGATTTTTGAGGAGTTGAACAAGCTTGAGAATTATGATATATGCAAAGCCGACGTTGTTGCTTATTTTACGTGTGTACAAGGTCGGACCCCCGACTTCTCCTTTTCACTGAATAGGAGGCCCGAGCATGGCCCTCATGAGTTGTACAGTGCGCCGAGCTCGAATGATAACTGGAAAAAGTTTGCCGTGTATAGAATTAGGGGTTCTTTTTGTAAGCCCAGCGCATACCTTAATATACCAAAGATAGGTATCGAGTCGGTTAAACTTTAACTTAGTTTCTCTTTCCCTCACTTTTACTTATATGAATATCTCTGACTTTCTCTTGTTAGGTGATATAGATCATACTCGAGACTATGATCAGAAGATCGACGATCGACTCCTCCCGAGCAATATCTTGAAGTTTGCGAGAAAATCTTGGCAGTGCAAGTGAGATTCTTCCACACCTTGTTTATCTTTTTCGAGAGACGAAGTCGAAGAAAACACCTGTTGAAGCCGAGCTGGCTGATCTTTCTGCCTCCAGGGTTAGGAAGTCAAATAGGAAAAATGAGCTTTCTGTTGCTGAAGCTGTTGCTAGCGTGGCCATTGCACGACCTGGTGACCTGTCGATTGAGGTTCTAGCTGCACTACCCATACCTCCTAAGCAGATTCCACGCCCACCGACTAGCCAGTTTGGTGGTGGGGCTCTGGATATGGAGTCTTCTAAAAAGAGGAAGGTCTGGAAGCCGGCTACCAGGGCTTCTCCTGGTGTGAACATCCTGAGTGAAGCCGAGCGACTCGGAAAAGAGAAGGAGGTTGAGCGAGCTCGTGCCTTGAAAGGGAAGCAACAGAAACTGGAGTCTGTCAAAGTTTGTGATGATGACACTCCTGTGCATCCCGCCGAGGGACACTTTGCTTTTGTATTTCCATTCAAGGATACCTACGTGAAATCCACCAACTCGGCGTGGGATGACGAAGACATGTGTATCACCCTGATGGAACACATGTCTCTAGATGCTGATGGGGCTCATGTCTGCGAGCGCTCGATCATGGACGACTTCAAGGACTTGAACTCGTTCATGTACAAGGTGAGTTGCGTGTGTTTTTGCCCTTGGGTGTTTTTGCTCGATCAAGGACGACTTCTGAACCTTGGGTGTTTTCAATTTCAGATGAATATCGTTCACATTAAGTGGATGGCTTTGCTCGAAAGAGCTAACGAGAAAGAAAATGAAGCCAGGAAGGCTAAGGAAGTGCTTGCTGTTGAGAGGTCTGAGCTGAAGAAGGTACGGAGTCAGCTAGACAAGGAAGAAAATAAGGTGAAGAGCCTAACTGACGAAGTTCTGGAGGCTAACAAGAAGATAGTGGAGCTAGATGCCGAGCTGAAAAGTGTTAATGAGCGGTACGAAACTGACAATGCCAACTCAGTTGAAAGTATAACTGGGTGGCAGAAGATGGCCTACTATTGGCAGCGGCGCGGTATTTGCCGTGAACAGAGGCTGAAGGAGATAAATCCCGACTTCGAGCCCTTAGTTGATGACGCACAGATAAATGCTGAAGCTCAAGCCCAGTTCGAGTCTGACCAGCAAATAGAGAGAGAGAGAGAGAGAGGATTGCCGGCATTGTGGACGAGCTCGTAGAAGCTGGTGTTGAAGTCGAGGATGAAGTCGGTGATTCAATGCAAGGAGATGTGGACATGGTCAACGAAGCTGAAGTTTAGGTTTTTTTAATTTGAGAGATGTGAGGTTAATCTGATTTGGAACAAGTTATTTGGATGTAACAAACTATAGTGGGATTATTTCGACTTAGGTCGTTTTTTGCGCTTCTTTTGTTGGAGCTTTATTGTATACTCTAAGTAATTTGATAATATTACTTGAGCTGTTTATTTAAATATTTCTGAATGCCAAAAAATTCTAATATAAAAATAATACCTAAGCTTAACGTTAAGGTGTTAAGGAATATAAACCTTGAGAGATATTTTCCATCCCATGGTCTATCAACTTGACTTCCTTCAAAATCCACCAATGTGTATGCTCCATTTTGTAAGTCGATTTTTACAATGTAGGGTGCCTCCCAATTAGGGTTAAATTTTCCGTCACCAGCGATCTTAGTATTCTTGAAAGTTTGCCTCAAGACTAAGTCTCCCTGTTCGAAGGCCCTTGGTCTAACATTTTGGTTATAACTCCTTTAGGATTTGCTGATTTTGAGCTGTTTGTATAATAGCTTTATCCCTTCTTTCCTCTAACATGTCCACCTCGTGTGCTAGTAGGTCATCATTTTCAGTTGACTCCACTAGCTCGGATCTCGTTGTCAAATAAGGTAACTCGGTTGGTATTACGGCTTCGGTACCATAGCATAATGCAAAGGGTGACATTCCTGTCGAACTTCTTGGAGTCGTTCTATAGGCCCATAGGACTCTATCCAACTCTTGTACCCACTTTTCTTTTTCTGCTTCTAACTTTTTCTTTATATTATTCATTAGTGTCTTGTTAGTAGCCTCCAATGCATAACGCGGTGTGGACAATGCATGGTTGATCCTCCAATCGGAATAAAATTCTTTGATTATACTTCCGCAAAATTGTTGACCATTGTCAGTTACTAGTGTATGTGGTAGACCAAACCGAGTGATTATGAATTTCGAGATAAAATTCTTAACTTCTTGTTGTCTAATTCTTCGAAGTGGGATTGCCTCTACCCACTTGGTAAAATAGTTTGTGGCCACCAAGAGGAAGCGCTTCTTGGTTTTGTCTCTTGATAGTGGTCCTACTATATTGTGCAAATGGCCAAGGGCTTGATATTGTCTTCAGATCTCGCGGAGGTTGATTTTTTAAAGGTGAAAAGCGTTGACATTTGTCGCAATATTGCACAAAGATTTCCGAGTCGAATTGCATGTAAGGCCAAAAGTAACCCTGATTTCTTGCCTTTTGTGCTAGAGAATGAGCCCCTGCATGGTTTCCACATTCTCCTTGGTGGATTTCTGCTAGGATCATTTGAGCTTGCCTAGGTGGTAGGCATCTGAGGTAGGGTCCTCGAACTGACTTCCTATACAGCCTTCCATCTAGGATCAAATAACTCCTACTTTTTCGTTCCAATTTCCTAATTTCCGCCTCGTCGTCTGGATAAGATCCATTGAGATAGTTTATTATTGGACCCATCCACGAGTCTTGGATTTCTTGTTCAGTTATGTCAATGAAGTCGGATATTTCCTGGACATGATGAATTTTGTCCTCATATGCTGGCTTATTCCTTACCTCAATACGTATTTGTCTAGTCGTCTCCATGTCGATTTGAGATGCAAGGTAGGCAAGGCTATCTGCATTTCGGTTGTCATCTCGAGGAATATGCTGGATTTCCCATTTTTCGAAGTTACTCAATAAGTACTTTGTGTGTCAGAGGTATATCTTTAATGTCTTCTCTCTAGTCTCATAGTCACCAAGTAATTGGCTTACAACCAATTGGGAGTCGCTGTGAATCTTAATCTTTTGCAAGTTTAGGTCTTTTGCCATATGTAGGCCCATCACCAGGGCCTCATACTCTGCATCATTATTCGAGGACGTGAAATTCAGCCGTATTGACTTCTCAATTATGACTTTTTCAGGAGATATGAGTGTTATCCCTATTCCGACGCCATTGTTGTTCTTAGATCCGTCAACATACAACCACATAGGTTCCCTTCGCTGGGAGTCATATGTTTCTGCTTCAGGTACCTATGTTATATCATCGATTGGGTAATAGACAAGAAGGTCGGCTACTACCTGCCCTTTTTTACTATTTCGGGGCGTAAAAAAGAGTTCATGGTCACCCAGCTCTTGGGCCCACTTGGCCATTCGGCTTGATTTATTTTTGTTTTCCAATACTTGTCTCAGGGGGCATCAGTTATAACTCTAATTTTATGCGACTGGAAATATGGTTTTAACTTTCTAGAAGCAAATATCAATGCCAATCCTACTTTCTCGAGGTTAGAATACCTGAGCTCAGATTGTAATAAAGTTTTACTGATGAAGTAAATTGGCCTTTCGTTACCTTGTTCATCTCTGAAGAAGACGACGCTGATTGCATGGTCGGAGATGCCGAGATACAACCCAAGTACGTCCCCGGGCTGAGGTACTGTGATGACTGGTGGAGTTGCCAAATAAAGTTTTAACTCATTAAATGATTGTTGGTACTCTGTTGTCCATTCATATTTTGATCCTTTCTTGAGTAGCTGTAAAAGTGGTCTTTGCTTGTCGGAAGCACGAGCAATGAATCTTTTTAGTGCCGCCAACATTCCATTTAGCTTCTGGACTTGCTTCTTCGTTGATGGACTTGGCATGTCCAGTATTGCTCTGATTTTTTCGGGATTGGCTTCTATTTCTCGTTGCGTAATAAGGTAGCCGAGGAATTTGCCAGAAACGACTCCAAAAAGGCACTTTTCCGTGTTGAGCTTCATGTTGTAGTTATGGAGCCGTTTAAAGCTTTTCTCGAGGTCGCATATGTGAGATGACTTGAGTTTGCTTTTAACTATCATGTCATCCACATATACCTCCATAGTGTTACCTATCATATCTTCGAACATTTGTGTCGCAAGTCGTTGATATGTGGCTCATGCATTACGTAGTCCGAAGGACATGACAGTATAGCAATACGTTCCCCTTTCTGTGATGAATGCGGTTTTTTCTTGATTTTCTTGGGCGAGCTTGATTTGATTATATCCCGAGTAATCATCCATCATTGAGATGAGCTCGTGGCTTGCAGTGGCGTCAACGAGCTTGTCTATCCTTGGCAGAGGGAAGCTGTCTTTTGGACATCCTTTGTTAAGGTCGGTGAAGTCTATGCAGACTCGTATTTTGCCATTTGGCTTCACAACTGCGACAATGTTTGCGAGCCAGTCAGGATATTTGACTTCCCTTATGAACTTTGCGTCGATTAGCTTTTGGACCTCGGTGTTGACAGCCTTAGCTAAGTGTGGTGCCAACTTTCGAGCTTTTTTTTATTGGTCTTTTTGTGGGGTCCACATTTAGTTTGTGACATACTATGTTAGTATCTATCCCTGGCATATCGGTATACGACCAAGCAAAAATTTTCTTATTCATATTCAAAGTGGCAACAAGTTGCTCTTTTACAATAGGATCTAAATTAGCTCATACATAAACAATTTTAGGCTCAGTTTCAGTGCCTATGTTGACTGGTTCACCCTTCTCTATAGTCGGAGGGCCGAGTGACTCAATGACGGCCTTGCCTTCAGTGGCTTCAGATATTGGCTCAATGATGGCCTTGCCTTCAGCGGCTTCAGAAATTGGCTCAGTGATGGCCTTGCCTTCAGCGGCTTCAGAAATTTGGTTCACAGTGAGCTTTTCAGAGCTAACGACTGCCTTTTCGGTGGTTTCCTTGTTGGGGAGGGGTATGACCTCGGGAATGGCGTGGCAGCCATGTGCGTCGATTTGGTCACCTCGGAGTTCCATTATGCCATTAGGTCCAGGGAATTTTATGACCTGATGGTAAGTGGATGGAACAACCTCCATTTTGTGGATCCATTTGCGACCTAGAATGGCGTTGAATTGCGTGGGAACGTCGAGGACATAGAAAAGGCATTCTACTGTGACCTCGTCCTCTTTTTCCCCAGTGGAGACGGGGAGGGTAAGCTGTCCCTTTGCCGCTGTCTCAGTTGAGTTGAATGCGAAGAGAGTTACGCTGGGTGCTTGTAGGACGGAGTCGGGTATGAGCATCTGAGCGAAAACTTTATTAAACAGGACATTACAAGAGCTTCCTGGGTCTATGAGCACCCTCTTAGTGTCAGATGTGGACAACGAGAGCATCATTGTGTGGTAGACACACATTCTTCAAGTCGAAATCAGAGAATATTAGTGCATTCTTCCCCTGCACTTGCTTAGCTATTCAAGCCTGATGAGTGAGCTAGAATGTGTGGTGTATATGATTCACCTTCTGCCGTTTAGATTGGGCAGTCCATTCAGGTGGACGGGTATCCATGATCATGTTGATTGTACCTTTTGTCTTTGAAGGGCTATCAGTTCTCTTGCGTTTATCATTAAACTTTTGACGAAGGTCGGCTGATTCTTCCGCTAAGAAATCGTTCAGATGCCCCTCTAGTTTAAGCTGGTAGCAATAGGTCCTCAGGTACTGACAGTCTTCGGTTGCATGATGTCGCCATTTGTGCAGCTTGCAGTATGGATTTTCTTCAATGGGCTCAAGCTCATGAATCGTTGGTTTGAAGTAATCTTCTTCCTTGATTAGTTCATATAGCTGTGTATATGAACATTTGAATGGATTGGGGAACTTATGTTTGACCAAGCTATTGGCTTGCTTTCCTCGGTAGGTACCTTTTGTTTCCTTAGAGTTGGAATGCTGAGGTTTGACTGTCTGTACCGTGGAGACATGTTCTCTTGTTTTTGCCAGTGCTTCTTCGAGTTTGATATACTTGTCATCACGGACATAAAGATTCTCCAGTGTCGGTGGTGCGTCCAGAATGATGTTTTTTTCCCAAGGCGGTTTCAGGGTGAACCGCCGAGATGAATGCTAACAGACATGCATTCTCATCTGGACTATCTGCTTTGAGACACTCCTTCTTGAAACGCATAAACTTCTTGGTGGTTTCAGTGTCACCTTGCTTAAGTCGGAATAATGCGGTTACTTCGATTTTTCGCTGCTTGTTATGGATGTATTGAGTGACAAAGAGTGCTTCGAGTTGGTCATACGACGTGATCGAACGCTCAGGTAGTCGGTGGTACCTGTCGATAGCACTACCTCGCAACGAGGCTGAGAAAAGCCTGCAGAAAATATCCTTATACTTGGGCCACAAGGCCATGCTGGTTTTGAACTGTAGGACATGGTCCATAGGGTCACCACTTCCATCATAGGTTGTGAAATTGGGAGGAATGAAATGTGGGGGTGGCTCCTGGTGAAGAAGGTCATCATGTAGGGGTTTTGTTATGTATTTTTCAAGGGTGGTATTAGCAACCTTTTGGGCCGTATTGGCCTTAATAGATTCTTGGTGATTCTTATCTAATTTGGCCGAGAGTTGCAGATGGCGATTGTGAGTTTCCTGCATTTCTGCCATTGTAGGGGTGGTAGTGTTGCTGGAAGTGGGGATATAGTACCATGCTGGTTGTAAATGTAGTTGATTTTTAAGAACGGAAATATGGAGAAGATGATCGGAGGGGGAAGATTTAGGTTTTTGGAAGTGGCTGAGCTATCAGAGCGATGATAGTTGCCTACGTATCTGGATAGGGGTCGATCCAGAATCAAGCCAAACGTAGTTCCTTTTATAAGTGGCCTTAAGCGTGGGTTGCAATTTATGACATAACGGTCGGATTATAAAAGACGCGGATATTTTGGGATTTATTTGAGAAAGATTCGTAACTGATAAGAGATTTGAATTTGGAATGCTGAACTCGGTAGAATTGAAGTAGCCCCAAGTCGGATGAGCTCGGATGATCTTATGTTCAAGTAGGTTTTGCTAGTTAAGAGGAGCACATTGGATATTGCTTTCTATATGTCGGATGAAATAAGTGCAAAGTCGGTGATTGAAGTACCGAGTAAGGGAGAGCTCGGTAGTGGGTATATACACTGGTGAAATCTTGGACAAACGTTTTTCACTAGTAGATCAATTGTTGATCTCATAAACTCCTCAGTCACTTCTTCTATAGCATTTTTCACCAACTCCACGGTGTACCATAACGAATTCTGACAAAGTTTGCCAGCAGATGAAACAGCTACTGTTAGTCCGAAGGCATTGCAATAATATCCAACCGGCAAACGTGGGTTGAATTTCTCACGTGTATTTACAGTGCCACACCAACTTTATCGCTTGGATTAGGACCAAGTGCAATTGTGCGACCTCGCCAGAGACATGAAGAAAGTATCTCAAATTTGGAGCATTTGCGAGGATTAGGCGGCAGTTGATTTCTTAGACCTGCTATTTCTTGTGGACCAAAATAGAATGAGCGAGACACAAACTGGGGTAATGTTGTCAATAGGCATTCCTACATTATCTAAGAACAGGGGTTCATTTTCATCGTAGGCATGATGTATACACGATACTCGTGGGGGTTCTCTCGCATTAAGGAAAACTCGTTTCCATACAGGTAGAACTGATGGAACACTTGCACCAGTAAGAGCCGTCATGAACTGATCGATGCAGACCAAGTGCATCGCTTATGGTACGGTTCATGCGAATACCCAAGGTAAATCCTCCACATAATAAGTGGGTCACCTGCAATATGTAGCAAACTAAGGCGTTGATTATAAATGGCTCCGAATACTTAGAAAATCCATAGTACAACTACTACCTGTATCATTAACATAGGGGTGTGAAGGATTCCGTCATAGCCTGGAACATCGTAAAGCAGATCCTCTGCACCTGGGATATAGGTGGTAGAATAATATCACCAAATTGCTCCAACCTCACACAAGCCTCAGCTTTAATAAACATAACACCTTCACCGGTACATTCAACCATTACCTTAACATTATGTCATTCCCTAAGCCTACCTGCAAAAGGGTAGTAAAAACTAAAGTCTTCGCTATTGCCTCTTTAAGAGATTTTTAGACTTATCCCCCCCTTTTATGGTCATGTTTTGAGTAAACCCCTCTATTTGTCCAAGTTTGCACTTTACCCCTTCTCCGTCTACTTCTGTCAAATTTAACGTCTATTTTTATTTTTTCTTCCTATAATACCTCTCTCTCATATTTTTAGGGGGTTAAGTCTAAAGCAACAATTAAGGACATTTTGGGAAGTTACAAACAAAATAGACGTTTAATTTGACAGAAGTAGACGGAGAGGGAGTAAATTCCAAACTTGGACAAAGAGGGGGGGGGGTTTACTCAAAACGTGACCATAAAAGGGGGGGTTAAGTCTAAAAATCCCCCTCTTTAATTACTTCCACCGGCCTGGTCTTTCCCTGTCATCCCCACATTGTTACGATAAAATAGTATGTTTCTAAGGTGTATTCGAAGAGACTTTTGATCATCATATATAATCAGAAAGATTCTTATATTCATACGGTGTTGGCTTAGCGGGAGGGATCAGTTCAGGTTTGCGCCTCTTTACTGTGTAGGCAAAGGAAGGTGAAAATGTAACGGTAGACATTCAGTTGTAGGAAATGGAACGGTTATCTGTATTCTGTAGTATACACAGGACTATATATAAAGAAAGATGTGTTGCATCAAATTCTCGTTCGTGCCAAATAAGGCATTTAGTTTACTGTCCTTTGTTACCCATAAGACATGACCAGAAAATCTTGGCCATGTTCATTTCTCCCCTTGGACAAAACACCCTAATATTTGTTGTTAACAACTCCATTATCCAATTAATGTACAGGTTAATTTGTGACCTCAATATATGCATTATAATATTGCCAGAATCGAAGTGTATAAGATAAATCACGTTCATTACCATATTATTACAAACATACCCTTCTATCTAATGTTAACAATGCACCTTTCTAAGGCAATATCATCCAAAATTGCCAAAAAGACCATGCAAGATGTGCTTCATTGTTTAATCTAATACTGTACCTTTATTCTTTGGTCTGCAGATGGATTGATCTAATAGTTGGCCAGGAAAACCGATACAAATGCAAAGACTGTTATTGCATACCGTGGAAACAGTTCAGATCCCGTACGTACTTACATGGTACATCCAGATGATTTTTCTGAGGTAAGTGGTCATATATGGTTGAAATTTTGGATAAAATTGAAGAGTAGAAACAAATCATAACTTTGATCTAGTTAATAAGATTAAGTACAAAGGTACTGGCAAGCATTCAAGGATATTGAGGTCGCCAGTTCGGTACTGATCTCTCTTATTCAAGTAAATTCTATTGCAACTGCGCGTTATTCAATATAAGTTCATTCGATCAACTTAATACAAAGGACGGAAATCTGAAACTTACTAAGGCAATACACCGACCCGGCATAACAAGGCCCAAACCTAAGTCATTTTCGGGTTGGACTCAGATTGAGTTCCTGCGATGAAATCCCAATTAGCACTTGGGTTGGGTATTTTCCATGTGTTTGGCCCAAAACAAAATTGCCCAAGTAGAGCATCACATTGAAGATTTTGTTATAATAAAAGTAGATTAATAAATGACTTCACTGGAAAATATTATAAATCATATCCCTTAAATTAAGTCCCACCAACTCATTAAACACTATATAATCAACAAGAAAATGTAGCATATTGATCAAAGTGAAAAATCAAAACTACCAGTTTTCAAAGGTTTCTTGTTGAACAACATATTTGTTCTTGTCCTAAAAATGTCATCACGCTCACGTTTGTGTTTGCTTCCTCTTAACCTCAAAAAGAAGGTTAAATAACTCGCTTGGATGCGTGATCATGTTGTGCGTAAAAATTCATATAGAAGAAGAAAGAATGACTTAGTGAAGAAAGCAGATGAGTTGAGCAAGCTATGTGCTGTAAAAGCTTGTGCCATCATCTACAATCCATATGATCCCATTCCTTCTGTTTGGCCCTCCAATGATGAGGCTCGTCGCTTGCTTTTACAATTCTTGACTTTGCCAGATAATATGCAAACCAGAAAACTATTTAATCTAGAATACTTCCTAAAGCAACAAATTGTGAAGTTAGAGGGGAAGCTTGAGAAAGCTGAAAAAAGTAAGCACGAAGAGGAGATTATAGACTTAATAATGCGGAGCACAAATGGTGAGGTTCTGCATGGTTTAAAGCATGAGGATGTGCTAGACATGGAATGTTACATAGAACAGAGGATGAAGGAAATTTATGAGAGAGGTTGTGAACAACCAAATCTTGGTTACTATGGTAGGATGATGAATGACCCCATTGAGGCTAACCAGTTTCAACCAGTGTTAGTGGACATGACAATGGACCATTCTCATGTTCAAGAAGCTCGTTGTTAATATGGAGCATACCAGACCAAACCAAGTTTTATCGTATCTCTTGATCCACAACCTTTTTCTTACAATTAATGGTGGCGATCTATTCATCCCAATCCAAGCACTTCAGTTTAGATCGCCCAACAATTTCCTTTTTTGAAGAAACTTAATCGTTGTTGATTTGGTTTTTCTTATTTTTCTTGTTCTTTCTTTCCCTGTGTGTGTGTCATTTCTGAAATAGTTGCTCGATGTTTGGATTTCTTCTACTTTTCTATTTGAATCAATTTGTTATTCCATCTATTTAGGTTATATGGAGTCATGTAGAGGTGGATTTACTTGTTTTCTTTTTTTAATTTAGTTGTGCCAAACTTAAATTCTCGTTCAAAAAAATTAACACCTACATATATTTTAGAATTATATCAATGTTTTATATGATTGTTTATGTGTACTTGTGTCAAGAACCAGAATTGTCTGTAGGGTATTATATGCTCCAACCAATCAAAACACGACACGTGGCCTACCCATCATTCCAACAGGTCGTCCACCACTCGACATAACCGAAGGCCGACCAGAGCAGCGCGACTACATGACCATTGGCGACCTCTTCATACGCACGTGCCCTAAATCAATGCACAAAGAATATCTCCAGCTGTTACACAATCATTGCAGTTGTTACACAATCATTGGAGGATATTACGCAATCGTAAAGATGTCGGAGAATCTGCAAGATCCCATGATCTTCGCCGCTTCACCTTCTATAAGAATAGAACTACGATGGTTTGATCTCTAAGTTCCATTCCCTCGAACTAGAGTACGTAGGAAATCTCGATCTCATCGCGGTACAGCCACCCCGATCTTGAACTCCCCCCTTTGGTCAGTCCAACAACGACCTGACCTTGTAAATGCATTAATCTGGAAACAAATTAATCATTTGGCGCCGACTGTAAGGAATCGATTATATAAAAAAAAACCAGCTCTCCCACCCAACTTAAAGTCATTCCAACCACACCATTCTTTCAAATGGCTACGCCAGAAGTAACAATCCAGGAATTAAGAGACCAACTCAACCGTCTCCAGGAGGAAAACGCTCGGTTAAAAGTTGCACAAGTTGCAGAAACAAACCCAGAACAAGGGGCTGTCGTCGCTGACGACAACAATCGAAAGTATGAAGAGCTCAGTCAACAGCTCGCTGAGTTCAAAGCTTCTCAGGTCGCTATACAGTTAAGTAAAGGACACACAGCCGAACAGCTCGTTGTTCAATCTCTACAGCATTTCCAAGAATCTCCTTTCACCAAGGAGATCCTCAAGCAGGAGTTGCCTAACAAACTCAACGCTCCAAAGTTCGATCAGTACGCAGGAATTGGAGATCCAACAGACAACATCAAGGGTTTCCGTAAATCACTTCCACTCATCAAGGAAGATCATCTGCTCTGCTTACTATTCCAGTCCAGCCTCACCGGACCGGCTCTTCATTGGTTCCACCGCTTGAAGCCAGGATCACTCAGCTCGTTTGCCGATCTGGAAAAGCAGTTCGTTATATTCTACATCCACAACAAAAAGCGTCCAGTCACCATCGACGCTATGTTCAAGGTAAAGCAACGAGACGGTGAATTTCTGAGCAATTTCTTTGCTCGCTTCAAAACAGAACTGCACTCCATTCAGGATTTTGCAAAGGAGCATGAACCCTTCGCAACAATCGCATTCTCTCACGGTCTGATCCAGGGACCAGATCTCCACAAGTCTTTGGCCATGAAGCGGCCAACATCTCTAGATGAGCTCTACCTCAAGGTAGATCGTTACATCAAGTTAGAAGAAGCCCTAGTAGGTAGGGAAAAAACTCATGTCATTTCAAACGTGGAAGGAGGCTCCACTAAAAGACCTTATCAGATAACAAAAAGTTCAAAGCTAAGGCGTTGCCCACAGAGCAACGTGAGTACCACCGATTCACAAGACCAGCAGGGTATATCTATCAGCGCATCAAGCACAACCATTGGTGCAAGATTCCAGACTTCACACAATTGGAGGACACATCTGGTCGTCCATATTGCAAGGTCCACAAAGTCAGATGTCATCAAATAGATGATTGCCGTATACTGAAGCGAGCTCTTCAGACATGGGCCGATGAGAAAAGGCTCAATAACTGGATCTACGGCAGGCAAGAAGGGTCCAATGAGAAGAGAATGAAGAAGAGATCTAGAACACCCACACGTTCTGAAAAACGATCTCAGAGCAAGGCCAGAACGACCTCCACAAGTCCAGCACGCTGATCGGACCTCAAAAGTGTATATTTATCCCCCGAATAACACCTTGTTTGTCTAGCACTTAGCCTATATTATTGTATTATATCTATTGATTAGTGGATTCTTGTCTTTATGTAGGTTTTATGAACCGAAATGCGAATATTGAGTAAAAGCCCGCAAAAAGTCGAGAAAAGCAAGCAAAGAGGTGTTATTTGCACAAGGGAAGAAGATTGGATATTTGCACCCGCGGAATCTGCTAAGGGCACCCCGTGTTCAACTAGGATGGGTTGACTTTTTGGTCAACTTTGACTTCAGGTGACTTTTGGTCAAGGGTTGACTTTTTGATCAACTGTTGACTTCGGGTCAACTGCTGCTGACCTATGTTGACTTTCGGTCAACTGTTTACTTCTGAAGACTTCCGGTCAAATCTGTTGACTCACGTGGACCGGATTTCCTATTTTGGGTTTTGATCTTAAAAAGGCTCTACAAGAAGAACCAAAAGTCCGATTGGGGCCCATGACATATCAAACTGAAGGTCTTGGCCCAAGCTACAATTATAGCCCAAGAGGATTAGGTTTTTCTGATTGCGTAATCTCTCTGTGGGGCCAACAGCAGCAGCCACGAATTTGATCAAGTTAGGAAAACTTTGCATGCAAGTATTCTTCTATATAATAGATATTTAAGAGAAGTTGTAACTAGGGTTTATTATCTTTTAGCTAAGCTAAGTTTTTAGCCACCACTTCAAGATCAACTTTTGTACTCAATTCAATATCAATCCATGATTTCAATTATGATGTTCTTTGATTTAATTATTTTTTCCATTGGTATGAGTAGCTAAATCATCATGGGGGGAAGGTGGAAGCTTTCTAGATGTTGTATGATTATTATGTTGTTTCTTGTTATTCATTGTGATTCAAGGTTCTTAATGCTTACTTATCTCTAATTCGCGATATGAGGTAAGTATGATTATTTGTATGCTATTGTTATCCATGGTGTTAAATATTATTGTTAGAATTTAGGGATACCTAGTTTTGATAATAGTATTATATTTATTGTAGATGTGTAGTGAAATAGCTGAGAGGTGATTACTGCATGTTTGTAATATTTATCTTTTATTGGAACCCTTTCATGATTAAATTCAATAGCTGAGAGGTGAGGATTTAATTAGATTCAATTGCTGAGATGTGAGGATTTGATTAATGAAGCATATTCAATAGCATGCATAATAGAATCCCGTTTTAATTAGATTCAATAGCTGAGAGGTGAGGATTTGATTATTATTGGTATTAATAACTAATAGGAATAGCTGAGAGGTGACTTGTTAGTTGTTATAGATTGAATATGAAGAACAACATGATATAAAGATTGTGGAAACCTACTACTCCCCCTATGTCATCATATAATCTTCTTTTCCATATTCTTAAGTTAGGATTTATTATTATTATTGCCTGTAGGAAGTAGAATCAATTACCAAACTTTTATTATTGATTCCTTGGTGTTTCTTAATTATTATTCTTAATTGTGTTTGAGCTAAGATCTCCCCCTCTGAGGTGGGTACGACCTTTGCTTGTTACTTGTCTACTTTGATCTTCAATTTATACAGGCACAAGAAGGAAAATCTCTTAATCTAATCTTTTGATACACAATAAGCACCATATCACACGCAGCAGAGGGTGTAGCCTCTCAAGAACACTAGGTCCAACAGGCGACCTACACGACCAAATCTACAAGCAGGTCGCAAAAAGGATAGATGATGACAGTGAAACAGAGAGTCATATCGTATACATGATCTATGAGTCCAACTCCACTCCAGTATCTTGAGAGAAGAAAAGGCGAGTAGAAAACCTCCATCATGTCTACTTCATTACAGGCCGAGCAGCTCGAACTAACATTCCAGCCCGGCAGGAAACAGATCTGAGCTTCACTGAGGACAACCTAAACAAGGTCGTTACACCACACAGCGACGCTTTGGTCGTCGAGTTAAGAATTGCTGACTACATTGTCAAGAGGGTCCTCATTGACCCAGGTGCATTGTAGTGCCTCACAATTTTATTTTTTCTGCCATGTGTAGTATATGTTTTGCTGCATTTATTTTTGGTGTATAACCTTGCATTAGTTGAGCTTGCATTAGTTGGGCTTGTTATATATATATATATATATATATATATATATATATATATATGTATAGATTTCTGTTATATGGGTTATAGTTGGGCTTGGGGTTTAAGCTTCCATTATTGTTTGAAGCCCACTAAGAACTTCTACAATCAGATTCAACTAGATCTTTTGCTAAGTCGATTTAGAACTAGAATATTCTATTCATATTATCTTATCACTAGAACCAGCTCTCTCTTCACTTTGCTAGCTAATCTTAGAGAAACTTGGTGAAAGGGAGATAAGGAAACAGAGAATTGGGTGGGCAGAAAATTAGAAGTTAAAGCTTGAATTCTTGTTTGTTAATAGGGGTTTTGCGAGCACTTGAGGCAAGTGACATCCCACTTCCTCTTCTTAACACTTGGGGTAGATTTATGTTAGTTTTAAATCAAATTCTTTACTTAAATTGTTTTGCTGCCATGAGTATCAATTTAATTTGTTTTAGTTGCGATATTGGGTATTCTGAATTCAATTTCTTGTTTATTTTGTCGCTGCCCGGAATCTATGATTGGAGAAGTGTGGTTCTTTGTGTTAATTTGTTTTGTTCATGCTGAAATTTATATTGATATTTGGAATGAGGTACTGACCTGTACAAATTATATAGATCTGAATCTCCACTTTGAACTTAATTAATTATCTTATTAGAAATCTGAGTTGGTTGAAATTGCGTGTATGTATATATATACACTGTTCATAATATAAATGTTGGAATTCTTCCTATGCTACTTTCTCGGCTAGAGTGAGCTTGAAAGTGGATATGTTTTGAATTGTAAAAAGTGTGGTTATGCGCTCTTATGCGATTTGGGACTTCGGTCGTGTGTTGATTGAGGTCACACCTTTATGAAATGGGGGCTTCGGCCGTGTGGTGGATGCTTTCACACACATTTATACAAGCTTGGGAGGAAGTGTTATGCACATGGGTCTATACAATGGCAGTACCAGTCACTTGCGGGTGATGGGAGTGTGACCATGTGTGGGGCCGTATAGACTGTACCTCCAGCTATCCGCATATGGAGGGAAATTTACATGTGTGTACCTGTAGTGTAATAAGTACATGCAGGCGTACTCCCCAAACTAAATAAAGATAAATTAAGGCACTAATAAATTGGAATGACTGATATGATCTGTTGGTATGAGGTGAATTTGGTTTAAACCAATGTATTTCCATTCTTTGTGATAAGTTTAGTGAGTTGGATTTCATTTGCTGAGCTGTAGCTCATCCTTGTTGTTTACCATCTTTTTCAGGAGATCATTCTCAGGAGCTTCGAGAGCGTCGTAGGAGTATTGAGACTTTTCTTTGTTTGATTGAGACTTTTTCAGAAGATCATTCTCAGTAGCTGTAGCTCATCCTTGTTATATATAGATGTACGTAGCTTTTGTTATAGTTATTATAATGGAGTTTGTATATTTTTGAAAACTAGATGTATATATGTGTGATATGGTTATGTAAGAAAACTTTTCTTTGTACATACAGCTTGATATTTAATACAAATGCCAGGTTTTGGGTTTTAACCAATTGTTCTCTCTCACTAGTGTTTTGCAATGGTATTATTTCTTGTTGACGTGCTGCTTGGACAGGTGGGCTATTGCCTGGTTGGTCAAGTAGCATGGGCGCTACAATTCCTTATGTTCCAGAGCGGCCGACTGGGATATACGGAGTTGGGGCGTTACATGCATCCTGTAACATACTGATGTACAGGACTTTCAAGGATATGAGGCTTCCCGATTCAGTCCTCATTCCTGATTTCACTCCAATCTTGGGCTTTAACAGCTCGAGAGACGACCCAAAGGGAGAAATACTGTTGCCCGTCACTGTGGGTAGAAAAGAAGATAATGTTGTTGTAACAGCAAAGTTCAGCGTCCTAAACATCGCAAGTAAGTATAATGCAATACTTGGTCGCAAGTGGATCCATGCCATGCGAGGTGTACCATCAACGTACCATCAAGTGTTCCGTTATCCTGACCCCAATGGGATAATGGAGCTTAGGGGCAATCAGAACGCTGCTCAAGAGTGCCATGGAATTATTGAAGCTGTGGCGTCTGATAGGCCATCCACCTCAAGAACCAAGGACGTTGAGAAGCAGGTAAGAGTCCACCGACCTCAGAAGCCAAAGAGGTCGAGAAGCAAGCAAAGAGCCCGTCAAAGGGAAAGGCTGAAGCAGCCAAATGGCAACTACAGCAGGAGCAAGGGAGCTCCCCCCAACTATCACTTGGAAGCACAGATCCAAGAGTGCGAGTGAACCTAGGGTCAGAGGAGGACCCGAAAAATGTTTATGTGGGCTCGGAATTAGGGGAAGATAAGTATAACGACTTTGTAAACTTCCTTTCTCTAAATAAAGATGTTTTTGCTTGGTCGTACGTTGATATGCCTGGAATAGACCCATCAATAGCATGCCATAAACTACGAGTAAATCCAAATTATCGACCCGTCAAGCAGAAACCAAGAAGACTCGCCCCAAAATTTCATCAAACAGTCAATGATGAAATTAGTAGACTCAAACAGGTCGGGTTCATCAAGGAAGTTGACACACCAGATTGGTTGGCCAACATAGTTCCAGTTTTAAAGAAGAACGGGAAAACAAGTGTCTCTATCGACTTCACAAGCTTGAATAAAGCTTACCCTAAAGATTCATTCCCACTCCCACGAATCGATAGGTTAGTCGATCAGACCTGTGGTTTCGAACTACTATCATTCATGGACGCGTACTCAGGCTACAACCAGATCCCAATGTATGAACCAGATCAAGAAAAGACTTCATTCACAACGGAGCAAGGAATCTTTTGTTACAAGGTTATGCCTTTTGGCCTAAGAAACGCTGGAGCGACCTACCAACGACTCGTCACAAAAATGTTCGACGATCTACTAGGTCGGAAAATGGAGGTCTACATTGACGACATGTTGGTAAAAAGTAGCATTGAGCAAGGTCATTTGGCCAATCTCGATCAAGCATTTCAAAGGTTAAGGCAATTCAGGATGAGACTTAACCCAGAAAAATGTCTATTCGGAGTAGCATTAGGGAAATTTCTTGGTTACCTAGTTGCAAAGAGGGGTATTGAAGCAAACCCCGACCAGATCAGAGCCCTGATCGATATGCCCAGCCTGAAGACAAAGAAGTAAATCCAAAAACCTAACGGCATGGTATCATCTCTTAATAGATTCATTTCTAGAGCATCCGATAAGTGTCGACCAATGCTTCATATTCTTAGAAAGGGGGCTGCATATCAATGGACAGAAGAATGCGAAAAAAGCCTTTGCCGAGCTGAAGGCATAGTTATCCACTCCACCAGTTCTCACGAAGCCTAATGACGGAGATGTGCTCGGAATTTACCTCGCCACTTCAGATTTTGCGATCAGCGGAGTACTGTTCAAGGAAGAAAATCAGGTCGAGCGACCAATCTACTTCACAAGCAAGGTGTTGCAACAAGCTGAAATAAGGTACACACCTCTAGAAAAGTTAGCATTAGCTCTTCTTTACGCTGCATGCAAGTTTAGACCTTATTTCCAAGCACACACCGTTAAAGTAATCATCGATCAGCCACTACGACACATACTAGAGAAGAAGAACAAAACAGGTCGTATGGCTCGATGGGCAGCTGAGCTCGGTGCTTACACATTTGAGTTTGTACCTCGCCAGGCCGTCAAGGGCCAGGTCGTAGCTGATTTCTTAGCAGACTACACCGTCGAAGATTTCAGTTGGGAACCAGAACCAGAAACTAGACAAATCCAAGTCGATCCACCAGACACTTGGCAACTCTACGTTGATGGTTCACACAACTCGAATGGAAGTGGCATCGGTGTCGTACTCATTTCACCTGAGGGCTCACAACTCGAAATGTCAACTCGGTTAAACTTCTCGACCTCTAACAATGAAGCCGAATATGAAGCTCTAATCCAGGGTCTACAAATGGCAATCGACCTACAAGCAGTTCGACTCAAAGCGTTCAGCGATTCGCAATTGGTAGTAAATCAGATTACAAACAACTACCAAATACATGGAGTCAATTTGATAAGATATGCAAGCAAGGCAAAGGAGCTAATCAGCAAATTCAGTTTCTTCACCATCGACCACATTCCAAGGGATGATAACAGACATGCTGACTCACTAGCATTCTTAGCATCCAAGGTCGAGTCAGATCCACCTCGAACTCTAACCATAGCAGTAAGTACGCTGCCTGCGTATCTACTAAAGGAGGAAGTGGTCAACCAAATAAGCGACCTACTCGCCACGACCTCAGAAGATATCAAGGGAACCTGGATGGAACCCTTCATCAATTACTTGCAAACTAGCGAGCTCCCACCAAACAAGAAGGAGACTAGCCAGTTTTTACATAAGGTCACTATGTACAGGCTACATGAGGGAAAGTTATTTAGAAAATCTGCAACTGGCCTGCTCTTAAGATGTCTAATTCCCAAGCATGGGCAAATCATCTTCCAGGAGATTCATGAGGGAGAATGTGGAAATCACTCAGGAGGTCGCACACTTGCTCATAAAGCGATCTCGCAAGGATATTTCTGGCCAAGAATGAAGGAAGATGCAAAAACGTTTGTGTTAAAGTGTAAGGAGTGTCAACATTTTGCCAACCACGTGCATCAGCATCCCAACGACCTCATCAACATCACTGCTCCCTGGCCATTTCACATGTGGGGGATCGACATCATGGGCCCATTAATCAAAGAAAAGAAATCTGAGAAAAGATATGTTCTAGTCGCGGTTAATTACTTCACCAAATGGGTAGAGGCCGTCGCACTCACCAACATTACTCAAGTAGATGTGCAACGATTTCTGTGGGAAAACATAATCACAAGATTTGGTTTGCCTAAGAGAATAGTTACTGACAACGGAACCCAGTTCGTGGGAAAAAACATTAAGGCTTTCTATGCACTATGGAAAATCGAGCACTCTAGATCGACGCCTCGATATCCACAAAGCAATGGTCAGGTCGAAGCTACGAACAGGCAAATTCTATCTAACTTGAAGAAAAAACTTGAAGTTCAGGAAGACCAATGGCCACAACAGCTAGAAAACATCCTCTGGGCCTACAGAACAACTCCTCGAACATCAACAGGAATGTCTCCATTTAGCCTTTGCTATGGAGTAGAAGATGTTATTCCAACCGAGCTGACATTTAGCACGACCAAGTCACTACTGGTCGATACCGAGCTCAATAACCAAGCCTGGTCGTTTGGAATAGATCTGGCTGAAGAAATGAGGAACCACGCCACCATCAAGCTCGAGCAATACCAACAAAGCCTCAAACGAGCTTATAACAAAGGCGTCCGACCTCGGTCTTTTCAACCAGGCGAGCTCGTATTAAGAAAAATGTTCCACAACAAAAGAAAGGAAGATGTTGGAAAGCTCAACGCCAACTGGGAAGGTCCCTACATAATCACAAAGGTCCAAAGCAATGGATCTTATCGCCTTCAAACTCCAGAAGGGGAAGATGTGAAGAATCCATGGAATGCTTATCATTTGAAGAAGTTTTACTAGTAAAATGTAAGCATTCATTCTCATATTTCAATAAACGAGCTCAATTTTGCCTTCATTTCAGTTCAAACATGAATGGTTTGAATAGGTCTAACTCAATCCCAAGACCTTCAAATTATGAATCCTTAAGTCCCTTTGATAAATTTTAAGTGTTAAGTTGACATCTGTAATCCAACTAACACTCCTTACTTAGGTCATAACTATCCCACGACCTAAGTAAAGTCGAGCTCATACTCAACCGACCAAATCCTAGAACAGGTCGAGTTTTTGACTTACTATTTGGTGTTTGCGAATCAATACAAGCAGACAATGCAAATAAAATAGAGGCGAGCAAGGTAAACAAGTGAAATTTCATTTTATTTATTTACTTCAAAAGCCTAACTATTACAGGAAAAGCGATCTATTACATCGACCTAAACTACTTGGGGGTTGTGCCAACATTCCACAGATCCAGCTCGCAAGAGAGAAGCTACCTGCAAAACCAAGGCAAACTACAATGACGAGAAGGAAAAAATAAATTCATTTAACTAAGGCATACAAGAGGAAGCATTTCATTCCGCCCTGCTTGCAGCCATTCATCTCGTCTACCTGCCTTCTGAACGAACTACCAGGACTCTCTGGAAACTAGTCACCCAAATGAGACAGTTTACATTATCCACAACAAGGAATATAAATGCAGAAAATAAAGGCGCAATTGACCTGCCGAAGCAGATCGATCACAAGTGTTTATGATTACAACCCATCAAAATAACATTCAAGACCATCTAGCTAAACCTCACAACCACTCGAGTTGCAGACTGAACGTGAGAAGAAGGAGATGTACTGTCCAGTAGTGAGGAATGCATACAAGAACAAGAAAACACCAGGAATCACTGAAGACAGAGAGAAGGTCACTGCTGCTAAGTCCGCTCGTCTGGCTCGACCAGCTTGTTCTGGAGTCCTTCTACCCCATCTCCAGGGAACGTCGAGGTGTCCTGCGTTGGGACTAGAGCGACCTCATCACCAACTGGCGTCTCCTCTCCTTCGGGCGACCCCAACAGTTGCTTCTTGAGGTTCTCACAGTACGCCTGCCATTCAGCACCATTCTTTCGGCACGCGCCCTCCCAGTACGCCGCAGGGTCCTTAGCAGCAGTAACCTCACCTCTAAGACCCTCTATCATCTCGTTCAGCGCTACAATCTCCCCATCCCTGTCCCTCACCTTCGTCTCAGCAACAACAGCAATGTTCTTAGCCTGCTCGAGCTTCCTGACCCGATGCTTCAGCTCGATCTCTGCCCTCGCGCCAACCTCAGCGACTAGATGTACCTCCTGGAAGCTAGCGTTGAGCTGCACAAAACAATGGTTAAAGGATACAATTTCCAAAGTTAGTCTCAAACACGAATCTAAACTCAGCTTACCAGAGAAAGAACAGAATTTAACTTGGAGCAAGTCAGAAGAAGACTCTGTGACTTCACCATGCGAGCGTCAGCATCAAGAACACTACCCTCGTTAACAGCTCGGCTACACAGGGGTCATCTATAGCACTATCATTGTCATAGACAACGTGTTTACCTCCCTGGCCGTCCAGATAGTCAAAAGGGCGAGGTCGGAATTCAGATGAAACCCCCTTACCTTTGCTCGAGTGACGAACAACAGTCTTCCTAGACAAGGGAGTAGGGTCAGGAGCTCCCAAGGCTTTCAGAGGAACAGGGGAAGGTATGCTTGGTGGCGGCTACATCAACTTCAGGTTCCCAGAGAACGACCTGTTCCTGCTCGAGCCGGAAGGTAGCTTGGGTAGAGAGGTCAGAGGGGAAATGATCTGGGGGCTCGCAATTGGATCATTCTGCCTCGAGCTGGTACCAGATCGAGATTTCCCACTCAAGCTAGCTTTCTACACCGAACTCATTAAGTTTTTCTTCAATGCTCTCCTCCTCTCCAGCTCGTCCGCAATAGCATTGGGACCACCCTTGGGAATAAAATAATCCTTCAGATGAGGAAGAAACTTTTTCTTTCGCTCATCAGTCCAAGACCCAAAAACGTTCAAGGAAGATTTCAGGTCGTTTTTCTTGACAAGATGGTCGTCCCCGATCGCTGCAAAATAAACAAAGCAAGTCAACGACCATAAATAAACAAAGGCAAATAGATCACCCAACAACGATCTAAAGACCAACGACCAGAAGCTTACGATTATCATTCACATTCCTGATAACATGAGGTAAATGAACATTCCCTTCAGTTATCTTACCAGTAAGCAACATGGGCTCCTTCCACCATGGCTCACTACTCACGGGGTGAATCAAGGGCAGGCGATCCGGCCTGACCTGCATATTATAACACCCCACCTCCATCTTCGCAGATCGCTTGAAACAGAAGTGACCCAACACATCCTTTACGGTAACATTCCACCTATGCAATCTGTTAAGGTCATCTATAACCCTCATGTTCCTCCAGAAATTACCATTCATCTGGCAAGGAGCTCGTTTGATTGCATTCAAGAGGTCGACTACCAAACAAGAAAGGGGTAACCTAAGCCCAGCTCGGAATTGGGCCAAAGTGAAAACAGTGGAAAACGGGTTATTAGGTCAATACTCCTCTGAGAGTAAACGGTCTCCCAAAAACCTAATTTCAAGATGCCTAATGGAATCCAACCCATATCTCTTCCTAAAAGCGATGTGCCTCTTCACATAAGATAGGTTAACTACACGATAAAACGAGTTATCCTAGCCCTCCACCATCTCGTCATCAGAAGAATCCTCCCCATGAGGACCACTACTTCCAGGGCTACCTTCATCTAAACACTCCTCCTCTCTCTCAGGGGAGCAAACATCGTCACCAGAATGAGTCCGTTCATCTTCAGACTCGTACTCACCAACACCATCTCCATTCAAATGGTCATTTTGAGAGTCGCTACCGTCCGACATCTCTCAATATGGAAGCAAATGAAGGAAAATGAAACAAAGCAATGAAGTAAAGAATAAAGAAGAAGGAACGCACCTCAAGAACTCTCAAGATCTCCAGGTCGCAACAAGAAAGCAACAGCAGTTCGAGAGAGCAAATGAAGAAAGTAATAAACTTTGATAGGAAGCTACAGCTTAAATACCAATAGAGAAGAGATCCCAGCCATCCATTCAATTCAAATCAACGGGCAAGATCACAAATAGACAACCACGACCTTTGTAGTTATTAGCCACTAGCCCAACGATTCACATCCACCGTTGGATCAATCCACCTGTCCAGCAAAGGGCCATCAATCAAGGAGTGCTTCAGTTGCCAAAACTTTACGTGGTAACTGCTCGAGAAAACATCTCCACTTCCCTGTAAACCGTAATGAGGGTACGAAACAGGAATGCATGGCAGCCACGTGTTCAAGTCTGAAATTCAAAAAAGCAAACTTCAAATCAACAATATCAATCAGAGTTCAAAACGTCTTTTCAGCCCGATATTCTCATCGACCTAAAAATAGGGGGCTTATGTAGGGGTACTATATACTCCAACCAATCAAAACATGACACGTGGCCTAACCATCATTCCAACAGGTCGTCCACCACTCGACCTAACCGAAGGCCAACCAGAGCAGCGCGACTACATGACCATTGGCGACATCTTCATACACACGTGCCCTAAATCAATGCACAAAGAATATCTCTAGCTGTTACACAATCATTGGAGGATATTACGCAATCATAAAGATGTCGGAGAATCTGCAAGATCCCATGATCTTCGCCCCTTCACCTTCTATAAGAATAGAACTACGATAGCTTGATATCTAAGTTCCATTCCCTCGAACTAGAGTACGTAGGCAATCTCGATCTCATCGTGGTGCAACCACCCCGATCTCGAACTCCCCCCTTTGGTCAGTCCAACAACGACCTGACCTTGTAAATGCATTAATCTGGAAACAGGTTAATACATTGTCCAATGTGGAATAAACATTTTAACACATAATATTGTACATGGCCACTATTACATAGAAGGCAAAATATAAAGTTATTAAGTATGATAAAAGGCAATCACATTGTTTGAAGACAATAGATTCGTGATTTATAGTAGTGTGATCTTTCTCAAATCTCAAGGTAATAAAAACATATTTTTTTTTCTTCAAAAACGTGATCTTTGTAATAAAAAAAATCACAATCAAGCATTAAATTTCTCAATACCAAATACGTGGATTCAATAAACAGGTCACATGGAAAGTATGGAACAAACATGGGCCTTTGCAGTTTTCCACCTAAATAAATACCCTTTCTTATACTTTTTGGGGATCCAACTCAAAACTAATTAGCAATGAGTGATATAACCCATAAACGAATATATTATGGGAAATCATATTGACACCCCAACTGTGAACTATCCCGAAGTCTAAGTACTAATAAACAAATATTATATGCACCTAGATGATAAGAGCTACCCGCCTTATTGCGGCAAAGTTGCCGTTTTCGACAATCACTTTTCATAGTTTTTTTTTCTTTCTTTAATCTTTCTCTTTCATATTTTTGAAATGAGTTATATAAACCATTGATTATTGTTGTGACTCCTCCAAATCTTGTTTGGGAAATTGGAATGAGTCTAAACTCTGAACATATATATTTGCATTGAAATCTTGGTAAGTGACAAACCAAGATTTACAGAATCTGGTTTGGGACAGTATTTATATATGTTCAAGACCTCCGATGAGAAAAATCTTAGCATGTATGGATTCTTCGTTCCGTATATCCAAATCGATTTCATATTGAATGAGAATATGGTGTCCCAAATTACCTAATAGAGTAACTTGTGTTCTTAATAGAGTACATAAAATCTATTTCGTATAATAAGGGTGTGGCCCTTGGTCTTACAATGTTATATCACACATACATGCGCCGTCCGTATGACCGACCTGACTCAGTCTTGGGCCTGGGCTTGGGTTCTTTGTGATCCAACATAATCTTTTTATTAAAAGGTTCAATGAATATATGTCCCAACAGGTGCGTACCAATACCCAACCGGTTTCAAACTGATTCGGCCAAATAGGTGTGTTCAGTCTGAACATGCCAAAGATTTCTCCTTGCTATCCAGATGTTAGGGCTTGGACAACGCATGACACCTGTAAAATATCGTGTCATTCTTCGTTATCGATTGATGATCCCTCTATATTCAGATGGTGAGTTTTGTCCAGTGTGCAAGAAGAGCAGACATGATGCTTTTGGGGACCATGCGGCCCATTGTAAGCATTACCCCAGCTTCAAGTACAGGCATGACCACGTTAGAGATATCTTGTGTGATGTGTTCTGGCGGGCTGGAGTACAGGTTAAGAAGGAGGCTCCTGTTAACTTTCTTACTGATCCTAAGGAAGGAAGATCGACATTACGTCCTGCTGATATTCTGGTCTACAAATGGTCTGAAGGTAAACATGCGTGTGTTGATGTTACAGGGGCGTCTCCGATGGTTGGGTTGGGTGCTGGGACTTTTGAGGTGGGGCTAGCAGCTAGCAATGCAGCAGCAGCAAAAGTGGAGAAACATGACGGAGCTTGTTGGGCTAAGTGACATAGTTTTATCCCCTTTGCATTTGACACATTTGGATTGCTAGGCTCAGACGCAGTTAAGCTACTCAGGAGAGTGCAGAAGGTAATGGATAGCAATGTGATGACTGCGGGTTCGAATGAATATGTATTTAGGAGAATCGGGTTTGCTATCCAGAAAGGACTTGCCGCGCAGTTTGTAGCGCGTTTGTCCTCTACTTTTGTGTAATTCGTTGAGTTTATCAATAAAATTTGTTTTTTATTAAAAAAAAAAAAAAAAAGTAATGCCTACATTTTGGAATTGTCCAATCTGGGAGTAAATATTTCAACACATATTGTTCGTTGCCATTACTACATAGAAGGCAATCTATCAAAATTATTAAGTATGATAAAAGGGAATCTCGTTTTTCAGAGGAAAATAGATTTTTTGAGGTAATGAAAACATAATTTTTATTAAAACGTGACATAGAACTATAGTACCAAAATACAGATTCGGCAATAAATAAAGGATGGCCAAATTCGTAAAATTTTATTTCGATTTGAAAGAAATTCACAGAATTTTGTCAAAACTAATTTTTCTTTTTTCATTATCAAATAATATATATAACCATCTACGATTCATATAAAATAAATCTTAACATGTTAAAAGGTATAATATTACGTTTGAAATCATAAATAACTATATGTCTATATGAGAGGCAGAGTTTTTAAGGGTTGCCCCAGATTTCAAGTTTTCAACGTGTTGAAAATGTGTAATATTAACATATTTAAAATGTGTAATTAGCAATTGCACCCAAATTTTAAAGGCAAAGTTGTGACTGCCCCTAGGTTTTTTGTTGTTGTTTAATAATACCCTCCACATTTGCACTAATCTTTTTTAATGCCAACTTTACTATTCCTTTGGAGTTTAGCCTTTGCCCCCCACGTTAGCAAAACCACCTAAATTGCGACGTAGGCACCATATTGTGTTATTATTGTGTTAATCCTACTGTGGAAAAACTAAGAATAACAAATAAACATATAAAATAATTTACTTTACCAAATTAAATCTATAAAGTATTTGAACAACAAAACTCCAAATTAAACCTACAAAGTGTTCATGGTTCCAACATCAAAACCCATGCAAACCCTAAGTTGAAACCCTTGTCTTTATCTTATCATCTTCCTCCCATCTTCAAACCTTAAGTTAAAACCTGCAGTCATGCCCCCACCTTTATTAAGGTTGCAAGCTCCCGCAGGGGCTTATGTCATGTGTCTGTAAGCCCCTGCCCTTGATGAGCTTACTTGAGTTCTTCGACTGCTTCACCGCAAGTACCTGCAATGACCACCGGACAATGACCGGTGGATAAAGCTCCAACGATCAAGTCAGTAAGCGGCTAGGTTTAGAAAATAGGTTTTAGCAAGGAATAAATAGTTACCTTATGTGAACCCTAACGTTCTCCTTTTATAGCGGTATCCACCGCTTTCCTCTAACCGTAGGATTCCTCTATGCATCTTATGGTTCTCCCATCTCCTACGTGTTTCATTTTCCATCACATGCTATGGAATGAATGCTTGACAGCCAGGCATCACGTGCTTTCTCCGTGATGCCCTAGAATATTCTGTATTTTGATTAGGTATTTCACGGCTTGCTCTCCTTACGTTGCTCCTATGCCTCAAGTGCTCCACTTGGCTTAGCTTGGTACTTACATCGCCCCTCCTTTGACCGTCACCTAGATATCTTAGATGACGGCTCAAAGGCTTTCTTTTCTGACCTAGATGTATTTTCCTTATGATGACGGAAAGTTCTTTCCGTCACTTACTTCCTCTACTCCTCACCTGTTTCTTACGTGCTCTAAGTTCTGCCTTATCCTTATCTTTCCAGCTGTTCATTAACTGTGCATGCCCTCGTGTCTCGAACCTCCAACGCGTGCCTCTTTGATCTCCCCTAGGTGCCATCATGATTTTAACTGCTACCTTTCCACTTCCCAACGCCGCTGTCTTGTCATCATTTTGCTTCTTCCCAAAATACCCCTGTAACTATCCTCATATAAATTCCCAACCTTTAACCAATTTCTTCCATCAGCCTTTCACCTTCTTCATTCTCCTCCTCCGTTCGTCTTTCTCTCCTGTCTCCGGAATCTCGCATCGTCCGGTCTCTTGAAAAGCTCGATTTTCTTCTCTATTTCTCCCTTCGACGACTATCTCAGGTTATTTTTCTTACTTTTCTTCCTTACTTTCTTGGTTTTTAATTCAGCCATTACTAGATTTAGTTTTGCATTTTTCTCCCTCTTGCTATATACTCGTTGCTGTAAGTTTCCAACTTGTTTCTTCTCTATTTTCCTCCTCTAGGAATCACCCTGTATACGCCCCTAATCTTTCTTCCCACACGATTTTGTTGAGCCTTTGTTTACATAAATGGCTTCTCATCAAAATAAGAAGAAGAAAGATTCTACCCGGAAGACGGTTGAAAGAGGTCAAGGTGATGGCGGCGCTCACCCCTCTCCTTCCGGCTACTACCTTGATTTGTATGAGCCCAGCACCTATCCATATAGACCTGATTTAGACTTATTCTGTGAGTTATATGATATCCCCGAAGACATAAAAATTTTCAACTACAAACATGCCCTACGTTTTGCACATCACGAATTTCGCCACCAAGATGCTATTATGGTGACGGCCCACCAAATAGCTTTCGGTTGCCGATTTCCTTTTTCTGATTTAGTCCGTGATGTGCTTAACTTTTACCAAGTCGCCCCTGGACAATGTATCGGTAACTTCTGGCGTATTCTACGGGCCGTAGATCAACTTAATAACGAAGGAACCATCATTTCCCTCGATGACATACGTCAATGTTATTATCTTCGGGTCTGTGAAGAAAAATGTGGTCAACCTTATTATTATTTCGTCAAACGCCCCGGTAGGCGGTCTATTATTGAGAAATTGCCGGAAAGTGACAAGGAATGGCCTGACTTTCCTATGATTGTCTTCGGCAACTTTGGGGGAGAAGGCCCTGGGATTTCCAACCCTTTAAAATACTGGCGGTTTAATCTAGGAGGTCCTTTCTTTCCTTTTCCTATATTGTTTATATACTTGCATTTCTGGTATGAAAATCCTTTCGATTGTATTTTTCTAACTCTTTTCATATTCCCTGTTTTCTGTTATCTTAGAAGTTCGCGGAGACGGCAAGGCCATAAAACCCCGCAAAGACGCCCCTTGGGAGCCCTTGATAGGTACTGGAACTGACGGTTATTCCGCTATCCGTGAACTCACTTGGTCAAAGAAAGACGGCACCCCTCTTGCAAAAGATCTTGACCTAGGGGAATACGTCTTGCCCGTCTGCTGCCACAAGGATTACCTAAAGGGTAAGAAAGGCAAGCCTTCTCCTATTCCCTCTATCTCCCAACCAACCAAAGGGAAAGGTAAATCTTCTACTGCTGTCCCTACTGAATTGGGAAGGGACTCTGACGACGGTAGAGATAATATCCCACTCCAGGAGATCTTAACTAGAAAGAGAACCCGTGAATCCCCTTCTGCTATCCCAGCGCCATCTGAGAAGAAGAAGCAAAAAAGAGTAACAGCCCGACTTCCCCCTTTTTTATCTGCCCTTCGAGTTCACAAGATTGTCAGGCAATCTAGTTGTAATCAATCTTCTCCTTCAACTGAAGACTCTGATTTTCAGGTAATTCAAGGTGAACAAGAGACAGTTCCGGAAACTCCTGAAGCTCCCCTGGCGCGCTCAAAACAGCCTCGTCGATCCATTTGGACCATGGGAATCAAAAGAGCTGAAGCTTCTGGTCCTCTCCCGGAATCTCCTTCTACTTCCTCCAACAATTCAATGGAACTACCTAACCAACCAGATTTTAGTGGAATCAAGGTTTCCGTGGACCTTGATGAACTTGGATTTGGTGGTGGCGGTCTCGAATTTGGGGAGGTCGACATAGAAGATGCCGTCCAACCAGGTTCAACTTCTCATCCTTCCTCTTCTCACTTTTTGGATCTTTCCATGGCTCTCCTTGATCCCAATGAGCCTCCTATTATTGGTGTGGTACCTCCCCCACTCCCTGTTGATCATGAAATTTTTGATGTTGCTGCATTTGTAGCACCCATTCGTGAAGCGCCTAGGTATACCTTCCACCGTTCTTCTAACTACTCTTCATCTGGATCAGGTGACCAAGCCAGAGATGACCCACAATTCTCTCCATCCCCTGATGTCGCTCCTTCTCCCGATTTTGCTCCAGATTCTGCCACTGAGGCTAATCCGGCACCAGCTGCCGGTAAAACTTCCACTCTTCGTGTTGATGTTACTTCACAAGTTCCTCCTTTCTCATCTTCGGAGTCCCTACCGGTCTCTGACCCTGACAAGGTTGGTTCCTCGCATCACGGTACCTCCGCTCCCAGTCCTCTGCCTCCTCAACCTCCAAGCAAGGCTCCTGCTTTTCCTCTTCCTTGCGGTCCCTCCGACTCAGCCTTAGATAACGGAGCGACTGCTTTTTATGTTCTCAATCATTCTATCCTGCTTTCTGATCAAGCTAAAATTGACCAAATGAGCTTTGATGAATGCAGAGATGCATTTTGCCGGGGTCTAGCTCTTGTAAGTGTTTTTTTTTTTTTTTTTTTTTCATATATCTTAAGCTCTAACTCCTCCATGGAATTGTAGGTTAACGGTCTTTCCGTCAGGTCTATTTCTCACGCTTCTAGCTTGGTAAAAGAGCAAGAAAAAATTTTAAAAGAGAAGAATGACCTTACTGTAGAAAAGAACCGTCTAATCCGCGAGAAATGGGCTCTTCAAGCCGAGATCGAGCAACTTAAGATTCAGAGGAAGGAAGCAGCCGCGTCTCGTGAGGCCGAAATCGAGAAGAATCGAAAAAGGCTGGAGGGTGAGCATCGTGAACGCATTGCTGCACTTGAGGCTGCTCACGCCACGGAGATATTGAAGTGGGAGGAGAAATACCATGCCGGAATAATCAAAATAGATGAACTCAAAGCCAGTCATGAAGCTGACTATGAACAGTGGCGGCTCGAAATAAAGGAGCAAAAGGAAACTCTCCTGACTGATTATAAAACCAAATATGACGAGCTGATGGCGAAATCTAAAGAGCAGATCACCATACAAGTGAAGGCTCAGGTGAAGGAGAACTTGTCCTCCATTCTTGCTTCCAAGAGAATGCGGATGACACCTTCATCTCCAAGTGCTTCCTCTCCAAATCTCCAGCCTTGAGGTTTAATTTAGGAGGTTTAACTTCCCGGCGATATTCTTTACGCAATTCTAAAACTCTTACATTTGCCTTTTCATCTTCTTATAAGATTTTTGTATTTGTTATCAACTTTAATACTATTTTTCTGGTACCGTTTTCTCATGTGTTAACATTAGGCTATACTTCTACTGATCCCGTCGTCACGGTTCAACAAGTACAACCCCGTTAACACATTAGCACTATTGCTCTTCTCACTTAGAGGCACCCCACTGTATTGCCTAAAGCAAACTCAGTGGGGAAGAGATAATCATATAGAGACTTTAACATTTAGTTAACGGCCTGCCCCACCAAGTCTACACTTATGTTATCTCTCACCAACCTTAATTGGATTTCTACTTTGCCTGACCTTTGGCCTGGTCTCAGACAATACTATATTGATATATGTAACTGAATAAAGCAAAATCAATAGAAATAAACTTCTACTATTTCATTGAAACTTTAACAAGTTGCCACTTTCAACTTTTGGCGATTCTGTCGTTACAACGCCTACTGTCTTGCTAAACTAATACATCTCTGCCTCCTAGGCATAGTATTTCTTCAAATTGCTGATGCTCCAAGGCTTGTCAAGTGGGGTGTCGTTTTGGTAGGTCAAGTAATATGCTCCATTCGTTCCCACCTTGTCTACTAAAAAGGGCCCTTCCCAGTTTGGCTCTAGCTTGGCTGGAGGTGGATTCTGCTTCCTTAGCACGAGATCCCCTGGAACAAGCCTTCTTGGCTTGACCTTTTTGTTGTAAGCTTTCTCTACTTGCCGGTGATAGTTCTCCAATCTGAGTTTGGCGCGCTCCCGAACCTCCTCTGCTAAGACCAACTCTCTCTCTATTATCTCATTATTCTTTCCCAGGTCGACTACCATTCTTCTAGTTGTATGTACCAACATCTCTTGTGGAATCACGGCTTCCACACCATAGGTGAGAGAGAATGGAGTCGCCCCTGTTGACCTTCTTGGTGTCGTTCGGTAGGCCCATAGCACTTCCCACAGATTTTCAAACCACTTTTCTTTCCTATCTTCGAGCTTCTTTTTCAACACCTCCAGTATGGCTTTGTTTGATGCTTCAGCCTGCCCATTTCCTTGCGGGTGAAACGGTGTTGCGAACAGTTGTTTTATGTTATAACTTGCCAGAAACTGTTTTAACCCATCTCCACGGAATTGCGCACCGTTATCCGCCACTATAGCCCTTGGTAATCCAAACCTGCAGATGATGTTGGTCCAGATAAAATCTTTGACTTCTGTCTCCCTGATTCTTCGTAACGGTTCTACCTCAATCCATTTCGTAAAGTAATCCGTGGCCACTATTAGATATTCTCTTCCCTGTGACTTCTCCAGTTTTCCTACAATATCAATCCCCCACATCGAAAAGGGCCACGGGTTACTAATGAAGTGAAGGTTCTCGGCTGGGGTATGTATCAGTCTCCCGTGAATCTGACACCCGTGACACTTCTTTGCATAGTCGCAGCAATCTTTGTACATGCTCGGCCAGTAATGCCCATGTATCATTATCCTGTACGCCATGGCTCGTCCTGGTGAATGACTCCCGCAACTTCCGTTGTGACATTCTGCCATGATCCCTTCTCTTTGGGATTGGTGTACACATTTCAATAATGGCCCAGTTGGTGATCTTCTATACAGGTCATCCCCTATCATTGCATATCTTTTGGACTGTTCCAAAATAGATCTGGTTGCTGCTTTGTCGTCCGGAAGAGAACCATTCTTTAAGTAGGTTACCATCGGATCCATCCAGCTTGCTCCCAAGCTCTGAATGAGGTTGACGGTCACCTCCTCCATCTCTACCATTGGTTGAGATCTCTGCATGAACGTTATAGTTTTAGTTGAGTTCTCTTCTGTTGTCGTTGCGAGGTAAGCCAAGGCATCAGCATGTCGATTCTCTCCCCTAAACAGATGCACAATTTCTACTTTTGAAAATTTAGCCACACTCTTCTTTAATGCCTCCAAGTACAGCGTCATCTTCCCAGTCAGAGCTCTATATGTTCCATTGAACTGTTCCACCACCAGCTTTGAGTCGGTGAAAACCGTTACCTCCCTTGCCTCTAACTTCAGCAATATTTCCAAGCCTTTCAGCACTGCCTCGTACTCTGTCTCATTATTGGTAGCCGGAAAAGCTAAGTTTTCTGCGATCTCGATCTTTGTGTCTTCTGGCGTTACTACTACTATCCCGATTGCCGATCTTCCTTTATTTACTGATCCATCTGTGAATACCCTCCATCCCTTGACGTTTCTCCAGCCGGTGTCCCGAGTTTCTAGAGTTTCTAGTTGCTCCTCCTCCTGCATTTCTGTATTCCCCATTGCGTCCTCCACTGGGAAATCTACCAAAAAATCCGCCAGTACTTGGGATTTTTCCGCCTTCTTTGGTTCATACTGAATGTGATACTTACTCAGTGAAACTGCCCATTTTTCCATTCTTCTAGAACGCTCGATCTTTGGCATCACTTGATTGAGTGGGAGATTTGAAACCACTGTGAGATTATAGGCTTCGAAATAAGGTCGTAACCTTTGTGCCGCAAAGAGTAAGGCGAGGGCATATTTTTCAACTCTCGAGTACCTTGTCTCTGGGGAAGTCATCTTTTTGCTGAGGAAATAAACCGGGTTCTCCTTTGCGGCCTCTCTTCTAGTTAGGACTGCACTTACTGCAATGTCGGATACTGCTAGGTAGACGTAGAGTGTCTCCCCTGGTAATGGCTTTGATAGAACTGGTGGCCTACTCAAGTATTCTTTCAATTTCTGGAAAGCTTCCTCGCATTCATTGTTCCAGGTAAAAGATAAATTCTTTTTTAACAGCTTCAGAATTGGCTTGCATTTATCTGTAGACCTTGATATGAATCTTCCCAATGCCGTAATCCGGCCAACTAGTACCTGTACTTCTTTCTGTGTCTTTGGTGATGCCATATCTGTGAGTGCCCTGATCTGCTCCTGACTAACCTCTATTCCTCTCTTGGTAACAATGTAACCAAGGAACTTTCCCGACTGTACTCCAAACGTGCATTTTTCTGGATTGAGCTTCATATTGAATTGACGCAATGTCTGGAAGGTTTCTTCCAAGTCTTTTAGATGGTCAACCGTCTCCTTGGACTTGACCAACATATCATCAATGTATACTTCTACCGTCTTCTTCAGCTGATTTTCGAACATCATCTCTACTAGCCTCTGGTAGGTGGCACCTGCATTCTTCAAGCCAAATGGCATTTTGGTATAACATAATGTTTTCTTACCAGCATAGAAGGCAGTCTTCTCTTGATCCGGACCATAAAGTGGGATCTGGTTGTAACCGGAATAGCCATCCATGAACGACAGCAACCCAAAGCCTGCTGTCCTGTCTACGAGCTCATCTACCCTTGGCATGACGTATCTATCTTTGGGGCATGCTTTGTTTAAGTTTGTGAAGTCTATGCAGATCCGAACCTTTCCATTCTTCTTAGGTACCACTACTATGTTAGATACCCATTCTGGATACTGAACTTCTCTTGTTATTCCAGCTACCTCCATTTTTTCAATCTCCTTTTGTACCGCTTCTGCCAGTGTAGGTTTCATAGTTCTCACCTTCTGTGCAACTGGTTTGAAATTTGGGTCGACTTTTAACTTATGACATGCTATATCTGGATCGATTCCTGTCATATCGTTCATAGACCACGCAAACACATCTACATTAGCTTTTAAGAACTGTAAAAGGTCATGTCTCACCTTTGGATCCAAGCTTGTTCCCATGTAGGTGATCTGTTGACCCCCTACTTCACTGAGGTTGATGGGTTCCGTTTGTTCTTCTGTCTTTAAAGCTTCATGAGAGAACCCATCATCCTCTTTCTGTCGTTGCTATGCGGGGACAGATGATGGCCCGGCACCTGTTGTGCCATGCCTCATGCTTTTTACCGTTGCTATCTTCAGATTCTTGGCCATAGCTTGATTGCTTCTTATCTCGTATTGCCCGTCTTCAGTTGGGAACCGGATTTTCTGGTAGTAACTTGACGGAATTGCCTTCATGAGATGAATCCACTCCCTCCCCAAGATAGCATTGTATTCTGTTGGCGCATCTATGACCACAAACCTTGACATGACAGTTCTGGTGTGTGCTGTAACCAGTAAAACTATCTCTCCCACTGGCTGCACTGCTCCTCCATTGAATCCGTAAATGTCCCCGGGTGAACTTGCCAAGCTGCCTCTTTCTAGTTTCATTTGATCCAAGCCCCTGGTGAACAGAACGTCTACTTCACTTCCACAATCTACTAATACTTTCGTGACATTCCAATTTCCAATGAGTATGGAAATGACCAATGGGTCATTGTGCGGCGTGACTACTCCTTTGAGGTCTTCCTCTGAAAACCCGATCGGATCATTCTGATGCACTGGCCTGCCGTTTCGTATGACAGGTATGGCTCCTACCGTTTGCAAGTCTTCTCTTATCTGCATTACTCTTCGTATTTTCCTCCTGACCTCGTTCATGGACTCTCTAGCTCCCTCTAAGATCATATTAACGGTCCCTCTGACCTGTATTTCTGTTTTGGCTTCCTCTCTGTTCTTTTCCACTATAAATTCTCTTAAATGGCCCTCCTCAATCCATTTCCAGATCAATGACTTGAACTCATAGCAATCCCCCGTAGGGTGGTTGTAAGTCTGATGATATTCACAGAAAGGTTTTCCTCTGACTGTCCTGCATCTCACTGACGGCTCCTGGAAGTACTTTCTTCCTCTTATTCTCTTCAACATTTGGTCCAACGACATGGTGAGCAGAGGTAGCGGTTTCGGTGGTGTCAGCTTTCTTGGCGAAGTATCTCTATCTTCCCTTCTTTCTCTTTTGTCCTGACCTCTCGATCCATCTCGGTTTCTTCTGCTGCCGGAATCTCTTGGTGGTGTATCACTTCGTGAGCTAGCTTCTCCTTTCTTTCTTTTTTCTGCCACTGTGTTAACGGTAGCCGACAACACCTTGGGAGCTCTCCGTGATGCTATATCTTCTAGTCTGATGTACTTCTCTGTCTTCTGAAAGAGTTCATCTAGAGTCGCCATCCGTGAGGACACAATTGAGTCATATGCCGGAGATTTCTTATTTATGCCTTTCTGAAACGCTACCACCGCTGTTCTTTTATCTACTCCGCCATCTGTTCTCAAAATCTCATTTTTGAAGTTAGTAACAAATTTCCTAAGAGACTCACCTGGGGCTTGTTCCAAATCAAACAATGATGCTATATCTGCAGCTTGCTTCTTCTGATGAATATAGTGTTTCACAAATATCTCACTTAGTTGAGCAAAGCTCGACACACTACCTGGTGATAAACTGAGATACCAGTCTGTAGCGTTGTCCTTCAAACTGCTAGGAAATAATCGACACCACATCCCATCATACTGCTGCCCTCCCAAGCCGCCATCTTTTGTTTGAAATTGTTCAAGTGCTGCACAGGGTCAGTAGTTCCGTCATACTCATTAAACTTTGGGGGTTGAAACTTACTTGGGAATCCATGACGGTAGCACACTTCAGCTAATGGCCTCTTGCCCAATCTCTCCAGGTCTTGAGTGACCTCTATGTTTTTTCCTTTAGTCTGTGCCCTCATGTCCTCTTGGACCTTGCATATCATATCGAAAAGTCTGGTGTACGGATCAGCTGCCGGGATCTCTTCATCGTTCACCCCTTCCTTTTGATTCCCTTCGCGAGCTCTTACCCCTGATTCATCTGACCCTTCTTCTTCATTCACCCTTGGGCCTAGAATCCGACGCCTTGTTCCTCCTTCCCCTTCTCCTGGTGTTATTCCCTCCATAAGTCTCTGACGGTTTTCATTTCGGACCACCTCATTCTCTCCCTCCTGGAGGTTCTGACGTTCCATCTCTTCCATCCTTCTTAGTTGCTCCCTCAGTCTTACGTTCTCTTCCCTCAGCCTGCTTATGTCTTCTTCTCCCTCCTGGAGGGTTTGAGGATGGTCAACCTGAGGAGCTTCTCCACCAGCTACACCTCCAGGATATGTGGATGACCTAGTTTGTGTCACCATCGCTCTCTTTCTGCTTCTTTCAACCTTCTTCTCAAAACCCTAGATCCGGAGGTTCAAGCCCTCCTTCTAGCGCCAAATGTAAGCCCCTGCCCTTGATGAGCTTACTTTAGTTCTTCGACTGCTTCACCGCAAGTACCTGCAATGACCACCGGACAATGACCGGTGGATAAAGCTCCAACGATCAAGTCAGTAAGCGGCTAGGTTTAGAAAATAGGTTTTAGCAAGGAATGAATAGTTACCTTATGTGAACCCTAACGTTCTCCTTTTATAGCGGTATCCACCGCTTTCCTCTAACCGTAGGATTCCTCTATGCATCCTATGGTTCTCCCATCTCCTACGTGTTTCATTTTCCATCACATGCTATGGAATGAATGCTTGACAGCCAGGCATCACGTGCTTTCTCCGTGATGCCCTAGAATGTTCTGTATTTTGATTAGGTATTTCACGGCTTGCTCTCCTTACGTTGCTCCTATGCCTCAAGTGCTCCACTTGGCTTAGCTTGGTACTTACAGTGTCCATCACCCGAATTCGTAGCTCTACCAATCTATCAAGTTTCCAGCAAGGGTTATGTCACAGATCCTCGTTATTAACCCATTCATCCATCCAATCATTACTGATGGTAATTCTCAGTGTTTTATACTGATCAAAGGCTATGCAGTACATATTTAACTTAACGGCCCGAAAAATAGATTGTAACATAACAAATAATTGATGTTTAATTCAAGTCTAATTGCCATTCCTTCTTCCCGTTGCATCAGGTACCCTATGACTCATTATGCTTACTTTCCAAGCCCCAACACAAATACAGAGATCATCTTGCAACTATAATAGAAATCTTATATACTAATTCTCTGACATCCTACACCCTACCTCTATCATCATACACCCTACCTCTGGCATCTAGGATGATGCCAACAAACCACCAAACGACTTTCTACCAGTGATTCAACAACATCCAGTGGGGGTTAATGTTTAATATATTTAAATGTGGCACCACACCAATAAGGTCATCAACCTGGTGTTCCTCCAGTACATGTTGCTCCTCCAGAAACCACTGTAACTGTGGTATGAATTCAAATATCATTCAACTAAAATCTTGCCATCATATGTTGTTATAAGGTCAATGTTGAGCACTCACGGATGTTTGGTGGAACTTGACTATCAGGCAGAGGCATTCCTTCTCTATCAGGCAATTCTTGATATATGTGATGTACACAATACAATTGTTCAGGATTCGGGGCACTAATAAGAAGTTCTCTTTCCCATGTTGGTCGAATTGATGGAACACATACCCCACCAGCAATATCACGTACAATAATCAAGAATTGCATCAGGCCAGGTGCATCACTCATCGTGTGGCTTAAACAAATGGCAACAATAAATCCTCCACACAGAAAACAAGTCATCTGCATCATGAAAACAATTAAATCACTCTAAAATACGAGTACATGCATATTTGTTCACTATATTTGGCCTTTTAGATACCTGTATCAACAACACAGGGCAGTGAAGGATACCACCAGCCAGGTGTTAATGTTATGTAAGGGTACTTTAGTCTTTTCCCTTTTAGGGCATCTTTATTCCTTTAACCCTCACTCTATGTAATCCATTCAATTTGGCTTTGTACTGATGATGGCTGAACCCTAGTTTATCCTCTTCAACTCTTTGTAATGATCTTGTCAATATTATCAATATTATTGTGGGTGCAAAAATTTGATCAAGAAACTTGAGATGTGTATTGATTAATCGAGCAGTTACAATAAAAGCCTTGTACAGACTGAGATGGGATGGGGGTATACAATGAGACTGGACCTGATGAAGATCAAGCTGTCTACGTATCCAAGAAGATGAATCTTGGAATCAAGTCTCTGCTTCCACTAAGCTCTAATGGAGTTGCTCAGTGAAAGACTCGTAGTTCAGGAGGTTAAGGACTCATGTATTTATAGTAGGCTGGAGGAGGCTCGTTAACCCCCCTCTGGTTTTGACTCCATGAACTCAGGTAGTTCAACTGTGCAGATGTTTTCCGCGGAGATAGCTTGCATGCTGCTGAGCGGATATCCCCTTGGTTTGAATCCCCTTTGACCAGGATGACTGCCACATGGCATCCTCTGATAGGCCCTGGTTCAACCGGGGTCTTCCTTTATCTTCTTCAACGGGCTAGAACAATGGGTTCTGTTGGCCTGGAATCTTGCTGGACTTATCCAGTTGATTGGGACTTGGATTTGACCAAGTCCGGAAGCAAAGACTTGGGATTGACTCCTCTGACTGGAGGCCCAATCTACATTGCATACATCCTGGCCAGGTCTTCTGGGCTTCTATGATAAGCCTTTGGATGAGCCTATGTCGCTGCTAGACGCTACTGGGCCGGACCTGGCTTACTTGACTGAGGTGGGCCTGGTTGATGTATGGGAGCCTACGGTTCAATTTCTTATACAGTAACCGGGGCTCCACACATTGGTCATGGACTATCCGGTGGGTCAAAGTCCACAGAGCGTATATGGACTCCTTGAGACCGGGTTGGGCCCTACCCGATAGCCCAGGCCTGGCTGGCTAATGCTCAGGTGCTCCCGGTTTAGCTTCTTATACAGCCATCGGTGACATCTGTCGGGTTTTTTACCTAGGGTACACACATCGCCCCCTCTTTGTCAAGTAGAAAATCTGCTTGGGAAAGATCTTCCAAATATCTTCCCCAGCTGTTGAGATTCGGATGATTCCTTCCTTTATACGACTATTTGATGACGATTCCGCATCCCTTGGATCAACGACTAGGGTTTATTTCTTCCTCTTATAAATAGCAAACCGGAGTATCATCCAGAAGTAGACTGTAGATATGCGAGAGAAAATGACTTTGGAAATTGAAGACCGAGATCTTCGTATAGAGTTGATGACAAACGCCTGTTTGGAGGACATTCGTCAGGTGCGCTTGAGCCTGTTTGCCTTGAACGGACAGCTTGCTAACAAGAGCCGGAGGCTTGAGGCTGCCACTCAACGGATCCGGGTTCTTCAAAGTGAAGTGGCCACCGCATATGTTTTGTTGGAGAAACTGGGGTATCATCCGGTCAAGGAAGAGAAGAATCCTTGACCTGTACCTCCCCGGCTTCCTGCACTATGTAGGGGAGTAGTGCCTCTGATTAAGACGAAATAATGGAATTTTTATTTATTTTGTCTTTGTTTTTTTTCCAAATGTTGAGTCACCTATCTCGTCAGTCTTTTGAGGACAAGGGTGCCCTTGTGAGTGGCGCCAGTCCCTTGTAAGATGTTTGCTTCAAATGACTCGTGACTCCCTTTCTTCTGAACAAAGAAGTTTCTTGACAACCAGACTTTCTTCATGCGATCTTGACAATGGCAGACTCTTGGCCTGTCTCTAGTGCAGTGAGCGACAATAGATCCGAGATAGTTCAGAAATTGTTCCGTCACGTGGATGACCTTAAGAGAAAAATCAGCAAGCTTCATGAGGGACAACTTCTTCATGAAGATGTGTATGATAACCGAATGGCGGGTATGAAGGAAACTATGAAGTACTAACGGGAGAAGCTGGAGGAGAAGCTGGCAGAGCTATCAGAAGCCAAGGAGCGAGAAGACTTCGTTGTTGCTTCATCTTGGAAGACTGGGTATGTGGCTGCAAAGATTAAGCATAGCCTTCCTGACTCGCTGGAGGGGTCTGGTCTGAATCCTTCGTCTCCCCTCTGATGTAATTCAGTTCCGGTCGCACTATGTAGGGGATTTGGTGCCCGTATCATGCATTTCGTAATAAAATAGTTTCTTCTTTTATCACTGTCTTGAGCTCCAGTAGGTAGGTCTTCCCATTATGATGACTGCACGAACACATGTCGGTCAATCGACCTCTGACCCTGATGACATGGACCGGAGGTCCACATGTCGCTGACCTGGACCATGCGGACGCCACCTGTACATGTTGAGTGGATCTCAGCTGATTGCTTGACGTGGGTCCTAGATGACTGTGCGGTGTGGGCCCCAGCTGACTATTTTTAAGTGGCCCCACTTCATCTTCTTTAACTCTTCTTTTGTTGGCGGAAAGATGTACAACTTCAACTTCCAGTGAAAGCTTGTGACTCTTCGCTAATCGAGTCATTAAACCAGTTGGTTTAATGATCTTGAATTAATGGAGAGTCCATTAAAGAAACTTGGAATACCATTAGCCGGTGGACCATGGGCTCCGCCTTATAAAAGGAAGGCTCGAAAGAGAGAAGGGCATTCCCCTTCACTCTCTTTCTCTTTCTTCTTCTTCAGTACCATTTCGTTTTTCTGTCGGAACCCTAGGTTTTGAATCCTTTAAATTCCGGTGATATTTGTGTGAATTTCGCTCTGAAGATGAGGAGAACTCTAGTACTGAGCTCTAGCAGCGACGTGGAGCCTCAGAACTCGGCTCCCCGTCCCGCCGCTAATGAGGGCGGAACAAGCGACATTCCGACAACTGGACCTCCTTCACCTGCTGGTGTGGCGGAGGAGGCTCCTCTGGACACTGCTGAACCTTCGAGGGAAAGGGCCAGGAGGAGGTGGCAAGCTTTCTCCAACCTCCCTTGGAATCCTGAACTCGAGTGGATGAGCATGGCAGAGGTTTAGGAGCAACTCGGCTGGAGGGGGCTTCAGTTTGGCTCCCACCCCTCCATTTCTGATGGTTGCTCCGGCAACCTAATCGCGGTGAGTCTCTACCAACTTCTATACGGCATGCAGCTCCCACTACATTCTTCAATTCTGCGATTGTTGTAGTTGTGGGGGATCCTGCCAGGTCAAATGCGCGTGTCCTTCTGGATAATTGTGCGCCGGATCGGGCTGATTGCCCTCCACTTCCAAGTTCCCTTTGTCCCGGTCGAGATGTTCCTGCTCATGAAGTCGGTCGCTCGAGAGGCCAAGGAGCGCTGCTTTTACATCATTTCTTGGCGCACTGCCCAGAGGCTGCTGTCTGGACTTCCCAATCACTATGGGAACTGGTTCGAGCCCTGCTATCGGATGTCAGGGTGGTCGTCTGACCGCAACATCTAGGTGCCGCGGGGTTTAATTGGTAAGCGCGTATCTGATCTTGCCTTCTTTGGTAAGCGCCTTGCGTGCTAGGTGAGCTCCAGCTCAGGAACAGTTCCATGCTTGTGTTTGGAGGGAAACGTCAGCTTCAAGTGTCTCTGCCAGCGGGAGTGAATTCTTTTGCGGCTGAGGGCAACATTGAGCGCTTCTTCAGCCTGCCCGCAGACCTGCGGGGCCTGACACTCACTGACCAGATTGTGACACACATTCACTTCCCGGCCAGGCTTGCTGCCCTGCGGGCTCCTCCGCAAGTCGTGGAGGTCGAGTCCAGCTCCGGTGATAGTGCTGCCTTTGTGGAGAGTACAGTCCCCAATGCCGGGGAGGAGCCTCTGGCCTTAAGGGAGGCTGTTGATCTGAGGAGGGAGATGGATGATTGGCCCGACGAGGCCTTTTCGATTGGGTGAAGATCTCCTCCCGACGAGATAATGTCGGAAGCCATCCCAGTTGTCGGGAATATCCAGGTATCTGACGCTAGCTCTGTTTGTAATTGAAACCCTCCCTTGGGTCGCCGAGGAGGCCACACATTTTTTACGGTTCATCTGACTCCTACAGTGATCCAAGCCTGATGTCGAGGGATAGCGGACTTCTGCTTCCCCGTGGGTCTGGTGAATCAGCTACTGAAGGATTTTTCCTACCCCGGTGCAAGTACATGCTGAGGTGGACAACCTCGTCCAGCGGGAGATGGTAGGAGGTGTGTCCGAGGAGACCATGGTCGCCTCTGCTGCTGAGGGTGGCGAGCCAGTTGTGGTCTCGTGGGGTCCACCAGACTAAGTGGGTGCCCACCGTGCTGGAGATGCTGGTGTTGAGGCTCCGACGGAGATAAGACCTTCCCAACCTCCTACTATTGAAGTTGTTTCTGTACAGTCCCCTGCCCCGGTTGATCCAAGAGGCAAGACTGTTGTAGATAAGTCTGTTACGGGCTCGAAGAGAGCTGTTCTGCCTCCCCTGCTGACCAAGGGGAGGCTATGCGCCTGATAAGGGAGGACGCCATCCCCCGGGCGCTGAGGGGACTGGTGGCGGGGACTACCCGGATCAGTGGGGGCTCTTGCGTCCCTGTCGAGGATGCTCTGGCCGTCGAGGATGTCCAGACTGAGGTAGAGTTTACTGTGTCGGGCACTGCTGATGACGAAGCCCTGGTTTACGGGTGAGGTGACCAGGTCCCATACCTTGACATGCCCACTTGCCCAAGTGTGCAATTGGGCCCCGAACCGGGTGAGTACCAGCCCGAGGATACCCCGGAGTTTCCACTGCCGGCGTTCACCATTCATCCTGTATTTCTAAGTGGGGAGCCGATGTCGATTGGCGTACTACAGCCGCCTTTCTCGCAACCGGGCGATGAGGGTAGCGGCACATAACCTAATTGCGGTATGGTTTTTTGTCTTGAGTTTTAACTTCGGTATTATAGATGCCAGTATATCTGCTTCTGACTTGTGCTCTTTTTGTCTGTCAGATGCAAGCTGCCATGGCCCGGGTCTTTGAGTTGAGTGTCAGACCCTGGCCTTCTACCTTGGAGGATCTGGAGCATCTCCGAGCTGAGAATCATCAGCTCGAGAAGGACTTGGTGGCGACAAACAGCGACCGGTGGGCTTTGAAGGAGGACAAACGGTTCATGGCAGCAGATTACCACAACCTGAACTTTACCCTGACCGCTGCTCTTGAAAGAGAAGAGGACGCCAAGACTTCCCTGGCAGAGCTAGAGGCCACTTGCGGGAAGTTGACCAAACCTAATCTATATTCTTTACCGAAAGAAGGAATCCATCGTACTGATTGCGCATACCCGGAATGAACAAGCAGTAAGAATTAGGCACTCAATTTAGGAAAGCGAAATAAGTCATATTCATATACGAAAGGCTACTCACCTAACTTAGTTAATAGCAGAGCTCTATCAGGGAGAGCTAAAGAAAGACCGACTTTTTCGCGTGAGCCGAGAGAAGCTGGAGCTGGACCAGCGTCTCTCCCTCAAGGAGGCGGCGTATGACCGGGCCACTGAAGAACTTTGGCTGGCGAAGGCTGCCTACCAGTAGGTCGTCGACAAGCTGGAGAAGGAGAAGGCGAAGAAGGGTGGTGATGGCTCCGGTCCTTCTTCCCAACCTTAGCTCAATCATATTATTGTAAAAAAAGGCTCCTCTCCCAGTTGTCGGGGTACTCCCTCTTGTATACCTTCTTTTCTGAAAAAGAAAATAAAAAATTTTGTTGTGTAAAAACATCTTGTTAGATATCTTTACCTTAATTTCAGCATTTATTACAACTGTATATCTCCCTCGCCCCCTAATCGTTTTAAGGAGTTTTCCTTTGGACGATAATAGTTCTTTTTCTCGTTGACTTCATGGCGATCCATGGTTTGATGCTCAAAGGAGATTCGGCCCTGCATTGCAAACTTTGACCCGGTGGCAGGCTAGTTTGCCTAACAGCCCCAGTTTTTAAGAGTGGATAGCCTCGCTTTTAAAACTGGTTTCCGAGACCGGAAGCCAGGTCCAGGCATCTCGGGCCTAAAAGGAGCGTAACTCTGCATTTAGGACTTAGCCAGGATCGGAAGCTAGGTTCGGGCATCCTGGTTGGATGGGGTTTTGATCCCTGACATCCTTGATTTCCAAGACCGAAACCTAGGTCCGGGTGGCTTGTACCTAAAAGGAGCGTAACTTTACATTTAGGACTTAACCATGATCGGAAGCTAGGTTCGGGCATCCTGGGTCGGATGGGGTTTTGATCCCTGACATCCTTGATTTCTAAGACCAGAAGTTAGGTTCGTGCGCCTGGGGCCTAAAAGGAGCATAACTCTGTATTTAAGACTTAACCAGGATCGAAAGCTAGGTCATGGCATCCTGGGCCGGATGGGGTTTTGATCCCTGACATCCTTGATTTCCAAGACCAGAAGTTAGGTCCGGGCGCCTTGGGACTAAAAGGAGCATAACTCTGCATTTAGGACTTAACCAGGATCGGAAGCTAGGTCCAGGCATCCTGGGTCGGATGGGGTTTTGATCCTTGACATCCTTGATTTCCAAGACCGGAAGCTAGGTCCGGGCGATTGGGCCTAAAAGGAGCATAACTCTGCATTTAAGACTTAACCAGGATTGGAAACTAGGTCTGGGCATCCTGGGCCGGATGGGGTTTTGATCCCTGACATCCTTGATTTTGAAGACCGGAAGCTAGGTCCGGGTGCTTTGGGCGTAAAAGGAGCATAACTCTGCATTTAGGACTTAACTATGATCGGAAGCTAGGTCCGGGCATCCTGGATTGATCTTGCACTAGGATTTTCAACAGAAAATAATACAAAGTACTCAAATTCTTGCGGGAAAGAATCCTTATTGAAATCATCAAACGGAGTACATTACTTGTATTATTTCTTGAGGTGGAAAGCGTTCCATGGTCTGGAAAAGCGGTCGCCGGACAGAGTTCTGAGGAAGTATGAGCCTTTCGTAGCATGTATGTCTATGATGTAAGATCCTTTCCAGTTTTCTCCAAGTTTTCCGGCGGTTGTATCCTCAGTCATGATTTTGACTTTCCTCATGATCCAGTCGCCCGGATTGAACTTTCTCTCTTTGACTCGTTTGTCGTATCCTCTTTTGATAGTTTCCTGGTACCGAAGAAGGTGTTGTAGGGCATGTTCTCTCTTGTCGTCAAGAACGGCTTTTTCTCTTGCTAGGATCCCTTTGTTCTCCCCGGTAAGGAATGCATCAGTACGAGTTTTCGGAGCTAGCAGTTCTATTGAAATTACCGCTTATGCTCTGAAGGTAAGTTGAAAGGGTGTCGTACCGGTGGACCTTCTTAGGGTGGTCCGGTATTCCCATAAGACCCCCCGTAGTTGCATTACCCAGTTGCCTTTTGCTTTATCCAGTCGCTTCTTGAGTGTATCCAAGATGACCCGGTTGTATGCTTCTGCTTGTCCGTTCCCCTGAGGGTAGTATATGGCTGAGAAGTTGTGTTTGATCCCCAAGGACTTGCAAAACAGCTAGATGTTATCGCAGTCAAACTGTTTTCCATTATCTGACATTAGCTCTTGGGGAATTCCAAACTTGCAGATTATATCCTTCCATAAAAATCTTCTGATGTCAGAGGCGCATACCTGTGCCAACGCTACGGCTTCAACCCATTTGGTGAAATAATCTGTAGCGACAAGCAGGAACCTGACTGAGTGTGGAGCTTTTGGGAGTGGTCCCACGATATCTAGTCCCCACTTGGCGAAAGGCCACGCTATCAGGATGTGGTGCAGCTCATTCGCCGGGGCATGCTTCTGACAAGGGAGGCATGCCTGGGTGAATTTCTTGGCGTCTGTCATCATGTGCGGCCACCAGTATTCTTAGATCATTGTCTTCTGTGTTAGATTTCCACTCCCGGAATGGTTGCCACAGATCTCAGCATGGATTTCATTTGGTATGATCAGGCCTTGTTCTGGATTGAGGTACCTAAACAAGACCCCAGAGCCATTGCTCTTCATGTATAGCCTGTGTGATTCCCGGTGTAGGATGACAGTGAACTTCCACGTATCCCTCCTAACTTTGGCTGATAGCTTTGGATCTTCGGGAAGCAGATGGTGGATGAGGAATTTGATGTATGGCCCACTCTAGTCTTGGCCGTTGCTGGACTGCAATTCGGTATCAATTCTGTCTACTTCATAATTTAGATTGTCTGGAATTTCTTCGATTGGTTCCTCTGGTGGGAGCTCCAAATCAATGTGAACGTGCGAGAGAAGTGGTTCTGACGGGTCTTGTTCGTCCGGCTCCATCGAAGGTGGCATTGCTTCTATCCGACCTCTGGTGAGGCAAGGATTCTAGTCTTCAAGTTTTGATTCTTGTGGGTCATGTGTTTGACCCTGAGATGGAGGACTTGGCTCGCTCTGTGTGCTCGGCCCGGTGACGGGCTGTGAAGCTTCTTCATCTCTCTTCCTTTTTTGTCCTCTGGTGGTTACCATGAGGATTTCCTTCCAATGCCTGCAGTCGAGGAGGTAGACCTCCGGTAATGGCATGTATGGATCTTTGCGCCCGATACTTGGCTCTTTTTTGTATCCGATTGATAGCTGCCTGGGATCTATAGTGGTGATAGAAGAGGAAAGATATGCCAGGGCGTCTGCATGCCTGACATCTACGCTTGGTCGTTGCTCGACCGTTATGAATTCGAACTTCCCTGCCATGGAGTGGCCGACATCAAGATACTTTGCCATCCTGTCGTCCTTGGCTTGGAAGAACCAACAAACTGTTTCGCCACTAGCTTTGAATCCGTCTTAATCATGACTCTTCGCGCCCCCAGTTGGAGCGCTGTCTGGAGACCATAAATTAGAGCTTCGTATTCGGCTTCGTTGTTCGAAGCCGGGAATCCCAGTCTGACAGATTTTTCCATCTTCTGTCCATCTGGCCTGATCAGGAGACAAACCTATGCCGGATTCTGTACATTTACTGGATCCGTCAGTATAGATTGTCCATGCTTCGCTGTCTTCTTTGGCCGAAGACTCCTGTGACCGGGGGGCATCGTTCGCCCCCTGTGTTATCTTCCTTTAAATCTGGGTTGACCGGGATATCCTTGATGGGAAAATCTACCATCAAAGAGGCTATTACGTTCCCTATCTCCGCGGTTCTGGGTTCATACCGGATGTGGTATGCACTGAGGTAGTTGGACCATTCGATCAGTCGGTTAGATTCTTCCTGCTTTCCAAGAGCTTTCCTGAGCGGGAACTCTGTGTAGACTTTGACTGCTCTCCCTTGGAAATATGGCTTTAGCCTCCTGGTTGCATGTACCAGGGCTAAGGCGATCTTTTCGATTTTTGAATACCTTGTCTCAACACCCTGTAACACTTTGCTGATGAAGTATACTGGCTTCTCCTTCGACTCTTCCACAAATATGACCGCACTAACTGCAATATCAGACGCGACCAGGTAGATGCCGACTGCAATATCAGACGCGACCGGAGGTTGAGTGAGATATGCCTTGATCTCATCAAAGGCTTGCTGACAAGTAGGATTCCATTCTGCATTAGCTTTGATTGCATTGAATAATGGATTGCATCGGTCTAAGTAGTGGGAGATCAACCTGTTGAGAGCGGTTAACCTCCCAGTTAGTCTCTGAAATTCTTTCACTGTCTTCGGGGCAGGCATCTCCAAGACTGCCTGGATCTGATCTGGATTGGCTTCTACGCCCCGGTTGGTCATAAGGAAGCCAAGGAACTTGCCAGAAGAGAGAACGAAAGAACATTTGGCTGGATTCAGCTTCATGTTTTACTGTGCCAGGATATCGAATGTTTGCTGCAGATCTTGCAAATGATTGTCTTTCTCCTTGGTTATGACCACCATGTCGTCTATGTAGACTTCCATGGTCCGACCTATGAGCTCGATGAAGATGGTGTTGACCAGCTTCTGGTATGTTGCTCTGGTGTTCTTCAGACCAAATAGCATCACCAGGTAGCACTAAAGCCCTGGGTCGGAGATGAATGCGGTATGTTCCCGATCTTCTTCGTGAAGTGGAATCTGGTTGTATCCAGAGTAGGCGTCCATGAAGGACAATTTTTGATAACCAGCGGTGGCATCCACCATGTCTGTGATCTTGGGGAGTGGATATCGGTGCATAGGACATGCTTTATTAAGATTAGTAAAATCGATGCAAACTCGAATCTTACCGTTCTTTTTTGGGACAGCCACGATGTTGGAAACCCAGGTAGGGTAGATGACTGGTTTGATGAAGTTGACTGACAATAGCCGATCGACTTTTTCGTTGACCGCCAGCTTTCGATCTGGCGCCATTCGCCTTGGTTTCTGCTTGACCGGGTTGTGCTAAAGACAGATGTCCAGCTTATGGCAGGGGACCGAAGGGTCAATTCCTGGCTTCTCGCTGACACTCCTTGCGAAGACGTGGTGATTCTGCCGGAGCAGAGTGATCATGAGATCCTTCTCGGCCCTTGGTAGGCCAGAAGAAATGTAAGTTGTGGGAGACTCTAGTCCCACTATAACTTTTTCCAGCTTATCGACCGCTGGTGATATCTCGGTTTTCACGTCTGGGTTCCCCTTGACTTACTTGTCGGGAGCTAGTTGCTATTGATGAGAGTCTGTCAGGAAGATAATGTTCCCCTTGGTTTTGGAGATGGACTTTCCCTTGATAGCATCGAGATGGCATTCAAATGCCATCCCTTGATCTCCCTTGACCCTGCAAATTCCGTTGGGAGTCGGGAATTTGAGGCTTTGGGGGAAAGTGGATACAATTGCTTTCATCTGATGAATCTAGTCCCTTCCCAAGATGACGTTGTAGGAGGACGGAGAGTTGACCAACAGGAAGTCTATCCCGATGGTGTTGAATCCTACCGGGATTGGCAGGTGGACCCGCCCGGAGGACTGTGCTGGCTCCCCGTTGAACCCATAGATAGGAGTCTCATCAGATTCGATGAGACACTTAGATAGCTCCAAAGCTTTGTAAGCACATGAGAACATGACACTAGAGGTGCTACCGGCGTCGACCATGACTCGCCGGACCTGGTTGTGTGTACCCTAGGTAAAAAACCCGACAGGTGTCACCGATGACTGTATAAGAAGCTAAACCGGGAGCACCTGAGCAATAGCCAGCCAAGCCTGGGCTATCGGGTAGGGCCCAACCCGGTTTCAAGAGATCCGCATACGCTCTGTGGACCTTGACTCACCGGATAGTCCACTATCAATGGGTGGAGCCCCGGTTACTATATAAGAAGTTGAACCGTGGGCTCCCATACATCAACCGGGCCCACCTCAGTCAAGTAGGCCAGGTCCGACCCAGTAAGGTCCAGCAGCGACAGGGGCTCATCCAAAGGCTTAGCACAGAAGTCCAGAGGACCTAACCAGGGAGTATGCAGTGTAGATTGGGCCTCCGGTCAGAGGAGTCAAACCCAAGTCTTTGTTTTCAGGCTTGGTCAATCCAAGTCCCAACCAACTAGATAAGTCCAGCGAGATTCCAGGCCAACAGAACCAATGGTTCTAGCCCGCAGGAGAAGATAAAGGAAACCCAGGTTGAACCAAGACCTATCACAGGATATCACGTGGCAGTCATCCTGGTCAAAGGGGATTCAAACCAAGGAGATAACCGCTCGGCAGTATGCAAGCTATCTCCACGGAAAGTATCTTCACAGTTGAATAACCCGAGTTCGTGGAGTCAAAACCGGAGGGGTGGTTTAGCCCTCCTGAACTACAAATACAGGAGTTCTAAACCTCCTGAACTACGAGTCTTTCACTGAGCAATTCCATTAGAGCTTAGTGGAAGCAGAGACATGATTCCAAGTTTATCATCTTGGATACGTAGGCAGACTGATCCCGATCAGGTCCAGTCTCACTGTATACCTCCCATCCTATCTCTGTCTATACAAGGCTTTCATTGTAACTGTACGATTAATATATACATATCTCGAGTTTGTGGATCAAATTTTTGCACCCACACTCTTTGGTGCCCACCGTTGGGCTGAATCTCCCATCAGTTCCAGAGCCTTGCAAGGAATCGCATTCCAGTCATACCGGAGTTACTGCAATAATGGCTGGTAGTAAGAGATGCCCAACTCGTTCCAACAATGGAATGAGTCAAGTTACTGAAAGTCGGACAGAGAACCTTTCTCCTCTGTCTCCGGTTCTTGAAGCAACAGAACCGGTGAATCAAGAATCAGTTCTCGGGAGTGAGGGCCACGATCACGGCTCACAACACTCTTAAAGTGGACAGCCGGAGGCAGAAAACTTAGTGGTGCAAATCACTAACAATCCTGGTGATCCTGACACGGTCAACTGGACCGTCAGGATACCAGCTTCACAAGATCCTAAACCTTCCAGGGCAGCCGCTACAAGAAGAATCCAGAGAATCTCTCCCCTGACAACGGGAGGAGGTTATACTGGGCAGCAGAAGGGAAAAGGACCAGCGGTCGAGTCCCCAACAGCAATCATCAAGCGGTTGACCAGGGAAAATGCAGAATTAAGGAGAAAGAAGATAACCAGGGCCGGAGATAGCCAGTCATCTACAGCCTTGTCTTCGAGTCCATCTCCTCAGAAGAAGATAAGGCCACGGTCAAGCAGTGACCGGAGTCTTACCCCTCATAGCCATGGTCCCCGTCCTGTCTGGGACAAGCTAGCACCAGGGAGAGATAGACATTCTATCTTTCCAGTTCATCGTCGCGGACGCACAAGAACACCCAGGCCGAGTGATGGCCACAGGATTGCCCGCAGCAGATCTGTCGAAGAAGCCACTCCTCCAGTAAGACTGCGCCGGAGGAGGCACCAGAGTACTCCCCTGGCATGCCACGGTCAGAGAACAAAGAGCCCTCAAAGGGTCCACATTCATCAGAGACAACCAGAGCTGAATGTGGAACAGATGAATCAACTCAAGCCGCAAGAGATGATCGATCTTGCTGTATCCAACAAAGCCAACCGGGAGGAGCGAGTCAGAAAGCTTAATCTTTCAAGGTTAGCCGTATCACCTTTAGCAGAAGAGGTCAGGAGTCATATGTTCCCGGCCATCTTCAAGCAACCGCCCTTCGAACAGTATGACGAGACAAACGGTTGTCCAGTTCAGCATGTTATGAACTACAAAAGCACCATGGCCATCTGGGACCATGTTGACAAGCTACTAGGGAAAATGTTTGTTGCTTCACTCAAAGGCGAGGCACAGACGTGGTATCACAATCTGCCACCCGCATCCGTCCGCACATTCGTACAACTGGCTGAGTTGTTCGAAGAGAAGTACTGGTTCAATGTGAAGACCAAGAAAGGAGCTGAAGTCCTGCTCTCCCTACAGATGGAACGGAGCGAAACACTCAAGAATTTTGCCCGGAGGTTCCGAACCCTACTATCTGAGGTACAAGACGCATCTGACAGCGTTGTTATTCAAGCTTTCAAGTATGCCTTGAATAGCAACCATGAGGAATTGTATCGATCACTGGCGAGGAAGCCACCCTCATCTGTTTCTGCCTTGCTCGAGAAAGTTGAAAGGTATACTCAGGAGGAGGATGACCTGAAAGCCAGAAGAAAGAGACTTGCGGGAGGCCAAACCTCAGAGAAACCGCAGAAGGCAAAGGAAAAAAGCTCCGGCAAGGATCGCAAAAAAGTAAAAGCCCCTGACAGGAACACAGACAGGAAAGAGAAAACGTCGGCCCGACAACCCGACCACCGGTCAGAGAAGCCTACCGGGGGCGAACGCAAGGAAAAGGAGTTCACTCCCTTGAGATTCCCTCTCGAGGAAGTATTCAAAAAGATCAAGAATAGAGGGCTGCTCAACAAACCTGCCCCCCTTCCGGCAGACCCGGAGGCAGAAGAGATAAGTCCAAGAAGTGTGATCATCACAACGACTACGGTCACGAGCTAAAGAACTGCAGGTCATTGAAGTATGAAATGTAGCGCCTGGTTGATACCGGCCTCAACCCTGACATGGTACAGACCGGAACAGTCGAACAGGTGAAAATTGGAAATCGAATGGTATATGTCTGCCATGTACAGACGCGCGGTTCTTCTAAGACAGAAAGGAAGAATTGTGCTCGGGAAAAGCTCCGGTGGATAAGGCATGTCCATGAAGTTGGACAGCTCAACTTAAATGACGGGACAAACACTGAGTCCATTGTCCCTGTAGGTTTGACATTCACCGAAGAAGACGAGAGGGGCGTGCATTATCCGCACAATGATGCCCTGGTCATTACAGCATGGATTGGAGTCTACCGGGTCCGGTGAGTCATGGTCGATGTCGGCAACACCTCCAGCGTTATGTTCTCATGCACCTACAAAGCTATGGAGCTATCTAAGGGTCTCATCGAATATGATGAGACTCCTATCTATGGATTAAACGAGGAGCCAGCACAGTCCTCGGGGCGAGTCCACCTACCAATCACAGTGGGGTTCAACACCGTCGGGATAGACATCCTGCTAGTCGACTCTCCTTCCTGCTACAAGGTTATTCTGGGAAGAGACTGGATTCATCAGATGAATGCCATAGTGTCCACCTTCCACCAGAACCTCAAATTCCCGACTCCCAACGGAGTCTGCAGAGTCAAGGGAGACCAAGGGATGGCATTCAAGTGCCATCTCGATACTGTCAAAGGAAAGTCCATCTTCGAAACCAACGGGAACACTATCTTCCTGACAGACTCTCATTAATAGCAACCAGCTCCCGGCAAGTCTACCAAGGGGAAGCCAGACACAAAAGCCGGGATATTACCAGTGGTCGACGAGCTGGAGGAAGTTATTATGGGATTAGAGTCCCACAAGATGAGTTACATCTCTTCCGGTCTACTGGAGGCAGAGAAGGATTCCATGATCACTCTGCTCCGGTGGAATCACCACGTCTTCGCGTGGACTGTCAACGAGATTCCAGGAATAGACCCTGCGGTCGCCTGCCTTAAGCTAGACATTGATCCTCAGTACAAACCGGTCAAACAGAAACCAAGGCGAATGGCACCGGATCAAAAACTGGCGGTCAACGAAGAAGTCGATCGGCTATCCTCAGTCAGCTTCATCAAGCCGGTCATCTACCCTACCTTGGTTTCCAACATCGTGGCCGCCCCGAAGAAGAATGGTAAGATTCGAGTTTCCATCGATTTTACTAATCTTAACAAAGCATGTCCTGTGCATCCATATCCACTCCCTAGGATCACGGACATGGTAGACGCCACTGCCGGCTATCAAAGATTGTCCTTCATGGACGCCTACTCCAGTTACAACCAGATTCCACTTCACGAAGAAGATCAGGAACACACCGCATTCATCACCGACCGGGGGCTTTACTGCTACCAAATGATGCCATTCGGTCTGAAGAATGCCGGAGCGACATATCAGAAGCTAGTCAACACCATCTTCAACGAGCTTATAGGCCGGACCATGAAAGTCTATACAGACGACATGGTGGTCAAAACCAGGAAGAAAGACAATCATTTGCAAGATTTGCAGCAGACATTCGGCATCCTGACGCGGTACAACATGAAGCTGAATCCAGCCAAATGTTCTTTTGGTCTTTCTTCCGGCAAGTTCCTTGGCTTTCTCATGACCAACAGGGGCATAGAAGCCAATCCAGATCAGATCCAAAGACAGTAAAAGAATTCCAGAGGCTAACCGGGAGGTTAGCCGCTCTTAACAGGTTCATCTCCCGGTACTCGGACTGGTGCAAACCATTCTTCAACGCAATCAAAGCTAATGCGAAATGGAATCCTACTTGTCAGCAAGCCTTTGATAAAATCAAAGCATACCTCACTCAGCCTCCGGTCCTCACAGCACCACAGACCGGGCAACCAGTCGGCATCTATCTGGCTGCATCCGATATAACAGTCTGTGCGATCATATTTGTGGAAGAACCGGAGGAGAAACCAGTCTACTTCATCAGCAAGGTACTACATGGAGCCGAGACAAGATATTCGAAAATAAAAAAGATAGCTTTGGTATTGGTACATGCCTTATTTCCAAGGAAGAACGGTCAAAGTCTATACAGAGTTCCCACTCAGGAAAGCTCTTGGGAAGCAGGAAGAATCTAATCGACTAATCAAATGGTCTAGCTACCTCAGCGCATACCACATCCGGTATGAACCTAGAACCGCGGAGAAAGGACATGAAATAGCCTCCTTGATGGCAGACTTTCCCATCGAGGATATCCCGGTCAATCCAGAACTAGAGGAGGATACACTGGGGGCGAACGATGCCCCCCGGCCATAGGAGTCTCCAGGAGACATCGAAGCATGGACAATCTATACTGATGGATCCAATAACTGTACAAGGTCCGGCATAGGTTGTCTCTAGATTAACCTAGATGGACAGAAGACAGGAAAATCTATCAGATTAGGATTCCCAGCTTCGAGCAACGAAGCTGAGTACGAAGCTCTTATATATGGTCTCCGGACAGCATTCCAACTGGGGGTGCGGAGAGTCATGAACAAGATAGATTCATAGCTAGTGGCGAACCAGTTCGCCGGATCCTTCCAGGCCAAGGACGACCGGATGGCAAAATATCTTGATATCGTCCATTCCATGGCAGGGAAGTTCGAATTCATCACGGTCGAGCAACGACCAAGAATAGACGTCAGGCACGCAGATGCCCTGACATATCTTTCTTTTTCTATCAGCACTACAGAGCCACGACAGCTATCAATCGGATACTAGAAAGAGCCGAGTATTGGGCCCAAAGATCTAAACATGCCGCTACCGGAGGTCTATATCCTGGAGTGCAGATATTGGAAGGAAGTTTTCATGGTAACCACCAGAGGACAAAAAAGAAGAAGAAATGAAGAAGCTCCACAGTCCGGCAACGAGCCCAGCATGCAGGGCGAGCCGAGTCAACCATCACAGGGCCAGACACAGGACCCACCAGAATCGCAACTCGAAGACTGGAATCCTTGCCTCACCAGAGGCCGGATAGAAGCACAACCACCTTCAACGGAGCCGGACGAACCGGACCCGTCAGAGCCACCACTCTCTCATGTCCACATCGATTTGGAGCTCCCACCGGAGGAACCAATTGAAGACATTCCAGACAATCTGAATTCTGAAGTAGATATAATTGACGTCGAGTTACAGTCTAACAACAGCCAAGACTGGAGGAAGCCATACATCAACTTCCTTCTCCACCGTTTGCTCCCTGAAGATCTAAAGCTGTCAGCCAAGGTCAAGAGGGATGGATGGAAATTCGCTGTCATACCGCACCGGGAATCACACTGGCTATACATGAGGAGCCATGGCTCCAGGGTCTTGTTCAGGTGCCTTACTCCAGAGCAAGGCCTGGTCATACTGAAAGAGATACATTTTGGGATCTACGGCAACCATTCCGGGAGCAGGAATCTAGCGCAAAGGACAAGATCCAAGGATACTGGTGGCTGAACATGATGACAGACGCGAAGAAGTTCACGCAGGCATGCCTCCCATGTCAGAAGCATGCCCTGGTCGGTCATGCCCCGGCAAATGAACTACATCCAATCCTGAGTGCATGGCCCTTCGCCATGTGGGGACTAGATATTGTGGGACCGCTTCCAAAAAATCCACAATCAGTCAGATTCCTATTGGTCGCTACAGATTATTTCACCAAATGGGTTGAAGCAGTAGCATTGGTACAAGTATGTCCCTCAGATGTCAGAAGATGTTTATGGAAAGACATAATCTGCAAATTCAGAATTCCTCAAGAGCTAGTGTCCGATAATGGAAAACAGTTCGACTGCGACAACATCTGGTTGTTCTGCAAATTCTTGGGGATCAAGCAAAAATTCTCGGCCCCGTACTATCCTTAGAGAAACAGGCAGGCAGAGGCATCCAACCAGGTCATCTTCGATACACTCAAGAAACGGCTGGATAAAGCAAAAGGCAATTGGGTGATGTAACTCCCGGGGGTCTTATGGGCATACCAGACCACCCCAAGGAGGTCCATCGGTATGACACCCTTTCAACTTACCTTTGGAGCAGAAGCGGTAATCCCAACAGAAATGTTAGCTCCCACAACCCGCACTGATGTTGTCCTTACCGGGGAGAACGAAGGGATTCTGGCAAGGGAAAAAGTTGTTCTTGACGACAAGAGAGAGCAGGCCCTACAGCACCTCCTCCGGTACCAGGAAACCATCAAAAGGGGGTATGACAAGCGAGTCGTAAAGAGGAAATTCAATCCGAGTGACTGGGTCATGAGAAAAGTCAAAGTTATGACTGAGGATACATCCGCTGGAAAGCTTGGAGAAAACTGGGAAGGACCTTACATCATAGACAAACATGCTGGGAAAGGCTCATACTTCCTCAGAACTCTGTCCGACGACCTCTTCTCTAGACCATGGAATGCTTTCCACCTCAAGAAATTCTACAAGTAATGTACTCCATTTGAAGATTTCAATAAAGATTATTTCCCATAAGAATTTGAGTACTTTGTATTATTCGCTGCTGAAAGTCCTAAATGCAGAGTTATGCTCCTTTCAGGCCCAAGACGCCCAGACCTAGCTCCGGTTTTGGAACCAGGGATGTCAGGGATAAAACCCCATCCAACCCAGGATGACCGGACCTAGTTTTCGATCCTGTCTAAGTCTTCAATGAAAAGTAATGCTCGTTTTAGGCCCAAGACGCCTGGGCCTAGCATTTGGTCTAGTAACCAGGGATGTCAGGATCAAACCCCATCCAACCCAGGTTGCGCGGACCTAGCTTCCAATCCTGTCTAAGTCCTAAATGCAGAGTTATGCTCCTTTTAGGCCCAAGACGCCAGGACCTAGCTTCCGGTCTTGGAACCAGGGATGTCACTGATCAAACCACACCCAACCCAGGATGCCTGGACCTAGTTTCGGATCTTGTCTAAGTCCTAAATGCAGAGTTATGCTCCTTTTAGGCCCAAGTCGCCCCGAACCTAGCTTCCGGTCTTGGAAATCTATCTTAAGAGCGAGGCTATCCACTGTTAAAAACCGGGGCCGTTAGGCGAGCTAGCCTTCCCCCGGTCGAAGCATGCGGCACAGGGACAAACCCCCTTTTGAGCAGCAGACCATGAATCGCCATGGAGTCGACAAGAAAAAGAACTATTATCATCCCAAGGAAAACTCCTTAAAACGATAAGGGGGCGAGGGAGATAGTCAGTTGTAATAAACGTTGTAAACAAGGTAAAGATATCTAACAAGATATTTTTGCAATACCAAAATATTATTTTTATTTTCTTTTTTAGAAAAGAATATGTACAAGAGGAAGTCCCCTGGCAGCCGGGACAGGAACCTTTCTACAAAATCTAAAGGAGCTAAGGTTGAGAAGAAGAACCGGGGCCATTACAGCCCTTCTTCGCCTTCTCCTTCTCCAACTAGTCGAGGACCTGCTGATAGGCAGCCTTCGACAATCGGAGCTCTTCAGTAGCCCAGTCGTACGCCGCCTCCTTGAGGATGAGACATCCGTCCAGCTCCAGCTTCTCTCGGGTCAGCTTCCCGCAAGTAGCCTGCAATTCTGCCAAGGAAGTCTTGGCATCCTCCTCCCTCTGGAGAGCAGCGGTCAAAGTGAAGTCCAGGTTATGGTAGTTTGTCGCCATGGACCGCTTGTCCTCCTCCAGAGCCCACCGGTCACTGTTTGCCACCGCCAGATCTTTCTCGAGCTGACGATTCTCAGCTCGCAGGCGCTCTAGATCGTCCAAGGCAGAAGGCCGGGGTCTTACACTCAGCTCAAAGACCCAGGCCATGACAGCTTGGGTCTGACAGAAAGAGAAACAAAAATCAGAAAGAAACATGTAGACAACAACAAGTCTAAAGCCAGAATTCAAGTCAAGGAATCTTACCGCGATGAGATTCTGGGCAGCCACCTTCATCGCCCGGTCGCGGGAAAAACGACTGTAGTACGACTGGTCCTCCGGAAGCAGGTTCTGGAAGATATAGTCAAAAGCAGTGTGGAAGTTCATGATGCCGGAGTATCCAATCGACATCAGCTCACCACTAAGAAATGCAGGATGAATGGTGAACGCCGGCAGCGAGAACTCCATAGTGGCCTCAGGCTGGTACTCGCTCGGTTCAGGGCCCAGTTGCAGAGTGGGGCCACTGGGCAGGTCAGTATATGGGACCTGGTCACCCAACCCATAAGTCGGGGCTTCATCATCACCAGTGCCCGACACGGTGAACTCCACCTCAGTCTGGACGTCCTTAACGGCCAGAGTATCTTCAACTGGGATCTGGGAGCCACTACCAATCCAGGTAGTCCCCATCACCGGTCCCCTCAGCACCCGAGGGATGGCATCCTCCCTTCTCTGGCGCACAGACTTTCCCTGGTCAGCAGGGAAGGCAGAATCAGTTCGAGCCTTGGGCAGACTCATTTATCACAGCCTTGCCCCTCGGATCAACCGGGGTAGGGGACTGCACACAAACAACTTCAACAGAAGGAGGCTGGGCAGGTCTTACCTCCACCGGAGCCTCCATTCCAGCATCTCCAACATGTACCTGGACCGGGGAAGGAAAGAATCCTTCAGTAGCTGATTCGCCAGACCCACGGGAAAGAAGAAGTCCACTATCCCTCGACATCAGACTTGGATCACCGGAGGAGTCAGATGAACTATAAAAGACATGTGGCCTCCTCCGGCGACCCAAGGGAGGGCTTGAATCACACGTAGAGCTAGCATCACTGACCTGAACATCCCCGACAACTAGGATGACCTCCGGCAGAACATCCGGCATCGGCTCATCAGGAGGAGATCTTCCCCTGACTGGAAGAACCTCATCGGGCTAGTCATCCATCTCCCCCCGCAGATCAACAGCCTCACTCTCAACCAGAGGCTCCCCCTCAACACTAGGGGTCGTGTTCTCTGCAGTGGCAACACCCTCACCAGAGCTGGACTCTACCTCCACAACCTGCGGAGGAGCGGGCAGGGCAAGCCTCGCTGGGTAGCGGATATCTATTACGATCTGGTCAGGGAGCGTCAAGTCCCGCAGGTCTGCGTGCATACGGAAGAAGCGCTCAATGTTCCCCTCAGCAGGAGAGGAATCCACCCCCGCTGGCAGAGACACCTAAAGCTGACGTTTCCCTGCAAACACACGCATGGAACTGTTCCTAAGCCGGAGCTCAGCAAGCACGCGAAACATAAGGGCAAAAATGAAAGAAAGGTCAGGTGCATGCTTACCTATGAAGTCCCGCGACACCGGTATGCTGCGGTCAGATGACAACCCTGACACCCGGTAGCAAGGCTCAAACCAATTCCCATAATGGTTAGGAAGTCCAGACAACCTCCGGGCAGTACGCCAAGAGATGGCGTAGAAGTAACGTTCCTTGGCTTCCCGGGCGACCGGCTTCATGAGCATGAACAGCTTGACCGGGCAAAATGGAATCTCGAAGTGGAGAGCTATCTGCCCAGTCCGACGCACGATTATCCAGAAGGACACGTGCATCTGACCAGGTGGGATCCCCCACCACGACAGCAATCTCAGAATAGAAGAATGCAGCGGAAGCTACATGCCATAAAGAAGCTGGTAAAGACTTACCGCGATCAGGTTGTCGGAGCAACCGTCGGAAATGGAGGGTGGGAACCAAACTGGACCCCTCTCTAGCCAAGCCGCTCCTGAACTTCCGCCGCGCTCATCCGCTCGAGTTCAGGATTTCGGGGGAGGTTGGAGGAAGCTTGCTACTTCCTCTTTGGCCTCTCAACATGAGGCTCAGCGAAATCCATCAGCAGAGGGACGGGGAGCCAGACTTTGAGGCTCTTCGTCACTACTTGAGCTCAGGACTAAGGTTCTCCTCTTCGTTGGAATAGAATTCGCGCGAAATCACCGAAATTTGGAGTTTCAGAACCTTGCGTTCCGGCGAAAGTAGAAATGAAAGAGAAGGAAGAGAAAGAGAGTGAAGGGAATACCCTTCTCTCTTTCGAACCTCCCCTTTTTATAAGTAGAGCCCAGGGTCCACCGGTTGATGGTATTCCAGGTTCTCTTAATGAAATCATCATTAAGGTCATTAAACCAACTGGTTTTAATAACTCGATCAGCGAAGAGTTACAAGCTTTCACTAGAAGTGGAAGCTGTACATCTTCCCGCCTATAGAGGAAGATTTAGAGAAGATGAAGTGGGGCCCACTTAACACAGTCAGCTGGGGCCCATACCGCACAGTCATCTGGAACCCACGTCAGCTGGGACCCACCTCGTACACTCAGCGAGATCGATCCAGCATCTATGAGTGGGGTCCACATAGTCCAAGTCAACGATATGTGGACCTCCGGTCTACATCACCACGGTCAAGTAAAGATTGATCGACATGTGTTCCTGCACTCTACATAACAAGAGAATAACCGGATCTACCTACCGGAGCACAAGACAGTAATAGAAGAAAACATGATTTTATTACGAAATACATTATACAGGGTGCACCGAGTCCCCTACATAGTGCGACTGGAGCTAAATTACATCAAGGGAGGAGACGGAGGATCCCGACCGGACTCCTCAGGCGAGTCGGGGAGATGGTACTTGGCCTTAGCTTCAGCGTATCCTTCCTTCCATGAGGAAACCGTAACAGCGTCTATCCTGTCCCCCATCCGGGCAAGCTCAGCAGAGGCAGATTTCAACTTTTCTTTGATGCCCCGAATTTCCTCATCTTTATCCCTGATTCGGCCCTCATGGCACTCCTCCCACTGGCGTTGGTCTTCCACAAGCTCGACCACTTGCGCCTTCAAGCTGTTCACACGGCTAAGAAGATGCGCTCGGCATTGTTCCCGATTATCACCGACGAAACTAGGGTCAAAATGCCTAGCCGCCATGGAAGATGAGCAAAGGAAGAAGAGGAAAGAGGAATAACTCAGCAAGAGTAAACCCCTCCTTATTTAGCTACACTAACGTTAAAAAGGGCCGGGCCACAACCCACTTGTTTCCCGAGAAGCAACGGTCTCCCATGGACCGACAGTCAACCTGCCAAGATCGAGACAAGACAAGCAGAGACACTGTTCATGGAAAAGGGGATTTTTATTGATGAATAAAAGTCAAGAATCAGGGGCACTACTCCCCTACATAGTGCAGGAAGCCGGGGGAATACAGGTCAAGGGTTCTTTTCTTCCTTGATCGGATGATACCCCAGCTTCTCCCACAGTACATATGCGGTGGCCCGTTCGCTCTGGAGAACCCGGATCTGTTAGGTAGCAGTCTCAAGCCTCCGGTTTTTGTCAGCAAGCTGGTCATTCAAGGCAAACAGGCTCAAGCGTGCCTGATGAATGTCTTCCAAACAGGCGTTTGTCATCAGCTCTATACGGCGATCCCGGTCTTCAATCTCTATAGTCATTTTCTCCGCATATCCACAGTATACTTCTGGATGGTACTCTGGTCATCAGCCATTCTTCAGCAGAAGCTACAACAACAACAACAACAACAACAACAACAACCAGGGAACGGAAAGAGAAAAGTGGACATCCTTCTACACCTCCGGCTACCTATTTATAAAGGAGGAAAAAAACTCTAAACCTTGATCCAAGGGATACAAAATCGTCATCAAGTAGTGTGTCAAGGAAGCAATCCTCCGAATCTCAACGGCCGGGGAAGATATTGCTAAGATTTTTTCCAAGCAAATTTTCTACTTGACAAAGAGGGGGCGATGTGTGTACCCTAGGTAAAAAAACCCGACAGGTGTCATCGATGGCTGTATAAGAAGCTAAACCATGAGCACCTGAGCAGTAGCCAGCCAAGCCTGGGCTATCGGGTAGGGCCCAACCTAGTTTCAAGAGATCCGCATACGCTTTGTGGACCTTGACTCACCGGATAGTCCACTATTAATGGGTTGAGCCCCGGTTACTGTATAAGAAGTTGAAACGTGGGCTCCCATACATCAACCGGGCCCACCTTAGTCAAGTAGGCCAGGTCCGGCCCAGTAAGGTCCAGCAGCGACAGGGGCTCATCCAAAGGCTTAACACAGAAGTCCAGAGGACCTGGCCAGGGAGTATGCAGTGTAGATTAGGCCTCCGGTCAGAGGAGTCAAGCCCAAGTCTTTGCTTCCAGGCTTTGTCAATCCAAGTCCCAACCAACTGGATAAGTCCAGCGAGATTCCAGGCCAACAAAACCCATGGTTCTAGCCCGCTGGAGAAGATAAAGGAAACCTAGGTTGAATCAGGACCTATCAGAGGATGCTACGTGGTAGTCATCCTAGTCAAAGGGGATTCAAACCAAGGAGATAACCGCTCGACAGCATGCAAGCTATCTCCACAAAAAACATCTTCACAGTTGAACAACCTGAGTTCGTGGAGTCAAAACCGAAAGGGTGGTTGTGCCAGCCTCCTCCGGCCTACTACAAATACAGGAGTTCTAAACCTCCTGAACTACGAGTCTTTCATTGAGCAACTCCATTAGAGCTTAGTGGAAGCAGAGACTTGATTCCAAGTTCATCATCTTGGATAAGTTGGTAGCCTGATCCCGATCAGGTTCAGTCTCACTGTATACCCCCCATCCTATCTCTGTCTATACAAGGCTTTCATTGTAACTATACGATTAATATATACATATCTCGAGTTTGTGGAACAAATTTTTGCACCCACACCGGTAGACGCCAATCCATGCTGTGACGACCAAGGCATCATTGTGTGGATAATACACGCCCTTTTCGTCTTCCTCGATGAATGTCAAACCTCCGGGGACAATGTCCCTTCGTTGAAGTTGAGTTGTCCAACTTCATGGACATGTCCTATCCACCGGAGCTTTTTCCGAGCGCAATTCTTCCTTTCTGTCTTGGAAGAACCGGGTGCCTATACGTGGCAGACATATACAATTCGATTTTCAGTTTTTACCTGTTCGACTCCTCCGGTCTGCACCATGTCAGGGATGAGGCCGACGTCGACTAGACGTTGTATTTCATATTTCAATGACCTCCAGTTCTTCAGCTTGTAACCAGAATCATTGTGGTGATCACATCTCTTGGTCTTATCTCTCTTTCCCTTCGGGTCTGCCGGAAGAGGGGCAGGTTTGTTGAGCAGTCCTTTATTCTTGATCTTCTTCAATCGGGAACCTCAGGGGTGTGAATTCCCTTTCTTTGCGTTCGCGCCCGATAGACTTCTCTGACCGGCGGTCGGGCTGCCGGGCTGGCGTTTTCCCCTTCCTGTCTTTGCTTTTGTCAGAGGCCTTTTCTTCTTTTCGATCCCTGCCGGAGCTTTCTTCCTTTGCCTTTTGCGGCTTCTTGGAGGTTTGACCTCTGACAATCTCTTTCTCCTAGCTTTCAGGTCATCCTCTTCCTGAGCATAGCTTTCCACTTTCTCAAGCAATGCCGAAACAGAGGATGGAGGATTCCTTGCCAGCGACCAGTACAACTCTTCATGGTTGTTGTTCAAGGCATACTTGAAAGCTTGAATGACAACGCTATCAGATGCGTCCTGTACCTCAGATAGTAAGGTTCGGAACCTCCGGGCGAAATTCCTGAGTGTTTCGCTCTGGTCCATCTGCAGGGAGAACAAGACTTTAGCTCCGTTCTTAGTCTTCACATTGAACCGACACTTTTCCTCGAACAACTCAGCCAGTTGTACGAATGTGTGGAAGGATGCGGGTGGCGGATTGTGATACCACATTTGTGCTTCGCCTTTGAGTGAAGCAGGAAATTTTTTTGCAAGTAACTTGTCATCATCGTCCCAGATGGCCATGGTGCTTTTGTAGTTCATAACATGTTGAACCGGACAACCGCTCATTCTCGAGAACTGATTCTTGATTCACAGGCTCTGTCGCTTCAGGGACCGGAGACAGAGGAGAAAGATTCTCTGTCTGACTTTCAGTAACCTGGCTCATTCCATTATTGGAACGAGTCGGGCGTCTCTTACTTCCAGCCATTGCTGCAGCAACTCCGGTATGACTGGATCGAGATTCCTTGCAAGGCTCTGGAAATGATGGGAGATTCAGCCCCACAGTGGGCGCCAAAGAGTGTGGGTGCAAAATTTTGATCCACAAAATCGAAATGTGTATTGATTAATCGAACAGTTAGAATGAAAGCCTTGTACAGACTGAGATGGGATGGGGGTATACAATAAGACTGGACCTGATGAAGATCAGGCTGCCTACCTATCCAAGAAGATGAATCTTGGAATCAAGTCTCTACTTTCACTAAGCTCTAATGGAGTTGCTCAACGAAAGACTCGTAGTTCAGGAGGTTAAGGACTCCTGTATTTGTAGTAGGCCAGAGGAGGCTGGCTTAACAACCCCTCCGGTTTTGACTCCATGAACTCAGGTAGCTCAACTATGAAGATGTTTTTCGTAGAGATAGCTTGCATGCTGCTGAGTGGTTATCCCCCTGGTTTGGATCCCCTTTGACCAAGATGACTGCCACGTGGCATCCTCTGATAGGCCCTGGTTCAATCTGGGTCTTCCTTTATCTTCTCCAGCTAGCTAGAACAATGGGTTCTATTAGCCTGGAATCTTGCTGGACTTATCCAGTTGGTTGGGACTTGGATTTGACCAAGTCCGGAAGCAAAAACTTGGGCATGACTCCTTTGACCGGAGGCCCAATCTACATTTCATACACCCTGGCCAAGTCCTCTGGGCTTCTATGATAAGCCTTTGGATGAGCCTCTGTCGCTGCTGGACGTTACTGAGCCAAACCTGGCTTACTTGACTGAGGTGGGCCTGGTTGATGTATGGGAGCCCACGGTTCAACTTCTTATACAGTAACTGGGGCTCCACCCATTGATCGTGGACTATCCGGTGGGTCAAGGTCCATAGAGCGTATGTGGACTCCTTGAGACCGGGTTGGGCCCTACCCGATAGCCCAAGCCTGGGTGTCTAATGCTCAGGCGCTCCCGGTTTAGCTTATTATACAGCCATCGGTGACACCTGTCTGATTTTTTTACCTAGGGTACACACAATTATCATGGTATCAGATGGTTCGATCTTAGGGTTTTATTTGTGTGGGTTTTATCTTTTTCATCTTGCCTCTCTCTCTTGAAGAATCCTCTATGTTTGTGTGATTTAGATCGATTGTAGTTTTTCTGATTGAAGATGGGTAATTCGAATGTCTGGAACTCTCTCTTCTAGTTTCCTTGGTTGGTATGCCCAATTTGTATTTCTACTCTCTCGAATTTTTCGTGGAGCTTCATTGTTTGTTTGGGAAAATTAAAATGGGGTCAATTGGCCAATACACCCCCTTTTTATGTCACGTTTGGTCAATACATCCCATTAGTTACAAAATTAGGTGACCCACCTCTTTAACACCTTGACTATGTTAAGAAAGATAGTCAACATCCTTTGACCAAGTCAGATCTCTTATATGACATTATTACCCCTGAGCAAACAAAGAATTTCAAAACCCCACATTAAGAATCGATTCAAAAAGACTAAAAATCGAATACCCACAAGTGATTACCAAGTTCTTTAGATGTTTTTGGTGTTGATGATGGTTAAAAAGTAGTAATGGTGATTAAAACTCAATGAAATTTAAGCATATTTGAGTTTGGGTTTTGGATGAAATTAAGGGTAATTTTTGGTATTTTAAAATATGAGGGTATTTTTGTAACTTTAGGAGTCTGACTGGGTCAATAAAAGTTGACTGTGATTTTTAACATAGTCAAAGTGTTAAAAGGGTGGGTTTCCTAATTCTTCGACTAATGGGGTGTATTGGCCAAACGTGACACAAAAAGGGGGTGTATTGGCCAATTGACCCAAAATTTAATTGTTTGAGACTTGAACCTTGAAACTGTTCGATTATTGCAATGGGTACTGAACGTGATGATTCTCTTCAATCTATTATTGTGAGGTTAGATGGAAACAATTATTCCTATTGGAGCTATGTTATGAAAAACGTTTTGAAGGGAAAGAAACTGTGGACCTATGTTACAGAAGTTGTTGTTATGCCGACTAATAAAACTGATCCTAAGTTTGCTGAATTGTTGGACACTTGGGATGCAAATAACTCCAAAATCATCTCTTGGATCAACAATTCTGTTGAACATTCTATTAGTGTTCAATTGGTAAAATATGAGACGACAAAGGAAGTCTGGGATCACTTGGCCAAGTTGTTTAAACAATCTAATTTTTCCAAACAATATCAATTGGAGGCCGATATACGATCAGTTCGACAAGGTGATCAGAGTGTTCAGGAATTTTATTCTACTATGACAGATCTTTGGGATCAATTAGCTCTTACAGAGACTGTTGAGTTTCGGGCATTTGAGGAGGAACGTCTTGTTCAATTCTTGATGACTTTGCATGATGATTTTGAGGGGCTTCATGGTGCTATACTTCATCGTAATCCCTTACTTTCTGTTGACTCTATAGTTAATGAGCTTTTCGCTGAAGAAGCTCGCCTCAAATCACAAGCCAACAAGGGTCTTCTTCCTTTGCCTACACAATATGTTATGGCACTGCCTTTTAGGCCTTCACATAAGTCTTAAACTAAGCATCCTATTGTAGCTGATGATCAGTGTAGTTTCTACAAGCAGCCAGGTCATTGGAAGAATCAGTGTCTCTTATTATTGGGTAAAACACAACCAGGAAAGTCCGCACATAAGTCTGGAAAACAGTCAAACCAGAAATCTCTAAAGTCTAAGCACTATTCTGCATCCGATGCCAGCTCCTCTAACTCTGGGGATTCTCCCGGTTCTTCTTCTTTTGCTACACTTTCTGAGCAGTTTCAAAGGTTTCTTACAACACACCCACAAGCTATGTCTTATCTCCTCCTATAGGTTTGTCCTCCCCAGGTATATCCCCATCTTGATGGATCTATGACTCTGGTGCTTTTCATCATTTGTCGCATGATACTTCATCGTTTAAATCCTTATGTTCACTCAAATCATCAATCCCTGTATCAACCGCTGATGGTACTCCCATGCCTATAGAGGGTGTTGGATTTGTTTCCACTCCCAATTTATCTCTTTCTCGTGTTTATTATCTTCCCAAGCTTAAATTAAATTTGATTTCTGTTGGTCAGTTATGTGATTCTGATTACTATGTTCATTTTGTCGTGATTTTTGTTATGTTCAGGATCCTCGGTCTCAGAAGCTGATTGGGACAGGCCGTAGAGAGGAGGGCTTATATGTTTTGGACAATTTGCAACTTCCAGATATTGCTGCTTCGGCTTCTAGTATTGATCTCTCATCCTTTTGTTTGGGTCCTGCTTCTTCTAATTTTTATTTTGGCACTCTAGACTTGGACATGTGTCGGCTTCTCGTTTGAGATTTTTGGTTTCTACTGGTGCATTAAGGAAATTATATGTCCATGATATCTCTGATTGTAGTGATTGTAAACTTGTTAAATTTTTTGCTTTACCATTTAATCAAAGTACTTCTAGTTCTAGTGCACCTTTTGATTTGATTCATTCTGATGTGTGGGGACCTGCCCCTATCGCTACTAAGGGGGGATCTCGATATTATGTTTCCTTTATTGATGATTATAGTCATTATTGTTGCGTTTATCTTATGAAACGTCGTTCGGAATTTCTTAACATTTTCATTTCTTTTCACTAGTAAAAACACAACACAACGCTACAATTAAGTGTTTTCGAGCTTATTTGGGTGGAGAGTATACCAAAGGCGAATTTTCTGTGTTACTTGCCTCTGATGGTACCATACACCAGTCCTCTTGTACTGACACCCCTCAGGAAAATGGTGTTGCTGAAAGGAAACATCGACACATTGTTGAAACTGCTCGTTCTCTCTGTTGTCTACTAGTGTTCCTACTGTTTTTTGGGGAGAAGAGGTTCTCACTGCTGTTCATGTGATTAATAGGATTCCCAGAGCTCACACTTCGGGTCTCTCTCCTTTTGAAAAGCTTTATGGTCGAGCTCCGAACTACTCCTCCTTGAAAGTTTTAGGTGTGCATGTTTTGTACTTAAACCTCATGTCGAGCGTAGTAAGTTATCATCTAGATCTGCTTTATGTGTATTTCTTGGCTATATATGGTGAGGGCCAAAAAGGCTATCGCTGCTTTGATCCTATTGCAAAGAAGCTATATGTATCTCGTCATGTTTTCTTCCTTGAACATATTCTTTTTATCTCAATTCCTGGTAGTTCGCATTCTATGACTAAAACTGATCTTATCGCTATTGACCCCTTTTCTAATGATATGGATAGTGTACCGCATTGTTCACACACAACACCACCAGTTATTACTCTCTAATTTGCCTGGTCTTTCTTTTCCTCACCATTTTTCTCGCAGGGATGTTTCCGGTGCTTCCAAAGATATTATTGTTACACCCTCCACCGATGATACTAATGATCCACCACCTGCAGATATTGATGCCCGTACCCCTCCTACAGCCTACCAAGCACCTCCTGATGTTGCGGATCTTGATGTTTCCCATTCTTCTAAAGGTACTCGTCTGTCCACACAACTTTCTGATAATATTCCTCCTCGTGTTTCTATTCAAGATCGTAAGTCTACAAACCTCCCTGATTTTGTTTACTCATGTTATTCTTCTTCTTTTACTTCTATTTTAGCATCTATTCAAAGTCATTCTGATCCCACCTCCTATAAGGAGGCTATTCTTGATTTTCTTTGGCAGCAGGCTATGGATGATGAGCTCGGTGCCTTACGACAAACTAGCACTTGGGATTTGGTGCAGCTCCCTCCTGGTCAAAGTGTAATTGGTTCTCGCTGGTCTATAAAATAAAGACAAAGTCAGATGGATCTGTTGAACGATATAAAACTCGTGTAGTTGCCAAGGGGTTTAATCAGCAATATGGTATGATTTATGAGGAGACTTTTGCCCCAGTTGCAAAAATGACCATTGTTCGTGCTCTCATTGTCGTTACTCTCCACTGGCCTCTTTCTCAGTTGGATGTCAAGAATGCCTTTTTAATCGGGGACCTCAAAGAAGAAGTTTACTTGACACCACCTCGTGGTGTATCTCACAACCGTGGAGAGGTATGTAGACTCAAGAAGGCACTATATGGCCTCAAACAAGCTCCTCGATAGCGTGGTTTGAAAATTTTTCTACTGTGGTTAGTTCTTTTGGCTTCCGTTCCAGTCATCATGACAGCTTTATTTGTCCGTTCCACATCAAAACGGTCGAATCCTTCTACTTTTGTATGTCGATGACATGATTATTATCGGTGATGATTTTGATGGGATTCAACAATTGAAGTCACATTTAGTTCACCAATTTGAGATGAAAGACTTGGGTCCTTTACGCTACTTCCTTGGCATTGAGGTGGCCTCATCTTCCAAAGGTTATCTTCTTTCTCAATCTAAATATACCACAGACATCCTGCAGCGCTCTCGCGTCACAGATACTCGGATTGAAGAGACTCCTATTGAGCTTAATGCTCAGTACACAACATCAGATGGTATTCCTTTGGCCGATCCGACTTTGTATCGCACTATTGTTGGCAGCTTAGTGTACCTTACCATTACTCGTCCGGATATTGCATATGTTCTTCACATTGTAAGTCAGTTTGTTGTTGCTCCTACTAGTGTTCACTGGGCTGCTGTTATTCGTATTCTTCGATACCTTCGAGGGACTATTTATCAAAGTTTATTGTTTCCTTCCACATCTACATTGGACCTTCGTGCGTACTCGGATGATAGTTATGATACTGATCTTGCAAATCATAAATCCACTACTGGATATTGCATCCTTCTTGGTGATTCTCTCATTTCTTGGAAAAGCAAGAAACAAAATGTTGTCTCTCGATCTTCCACTGAAGCCGAATATCGTGCTATATATGGCCACTACTACTGCTGAGATTGTTGGTTGCGCTGGTTACTTGCAGACATGGGTATTTCTTTTAGCTCTCCCACTTCTATGTATTGTGACAACAAGAGTGCTATTAACATTGCCTGTAATTCAGTTTTCCATGAACGCACCAAACACATTGAGGTTGATTGCCACTTTACACGCCATCACCTCCAGGCTGGTACTATTACATTGCCCTTTGTCTCCTCATCTTGGCACCTAGCACATTTTTTCACAAAGTCTCACACGGTATTGCACTTCCGTTTTTTGCTCGACAAACTCTCTATGTTTTGGGCTGCGACATCGTGAGTTTGAGGGGGGATGTTAATGTTATGTAAGGGTACTTTAGCCCTCACTCTATGTAATCGATTCAATATGGCTTTGTAGCGATGATGGCTGAACCTTAGTTCATCCTCTTCAACTCTTTGTAATGATTTTGTCAATATTATCACCAGGAACATCGTAGAGGAGATCCTCCATACATGGGAAAGGTGGTTGAAGAAGCTCACCAAATTATCTAATAACATTAATTACATTACCATCAGCCTTAATAAACAGAATACCTTCCTCAGTGCCATCAACCATAAGCTTAACGTTAAATTCTTCTGTAAGCCTACCTGCAAAAGGTTAGTAATAAAGAAAGGTTTTTGCAATCTATTCTCTAATAACCTCCACTGGGTCTCTCCCTTCCATGCATTCTATAAAATAAAATGCTAGGAATCCGAAACCGAACACTTATGATCATCAATATCTGAAAGGTACTTAAACTCGATCATATGGTACGGTGTTGGTGTCGCAGGAGCAATCAACTTAGTCTCCCTAATTTTAACATTGAACAGTAACGAAGACAAGGACGAGGATGCCATGATCGAATGTTTGAAAATTGCCCACAAAATATTATAATTGAGTGTGTAATGTTCAATGTTGTGGCTTATATTTTATGTATGTATAGAGTGGCTAATTTATGTTTTTCTTCTAGAAAGATCAAGTAAACACGTCTGTCACATTGTCAAAATTCTGTCGAAAGAACAGTAATGGATGGACATTAGGGAGCTAATTGTAATCGCATTTTTTTTCTTAAAAACTGGCTAAAACCTTACCAGTTTTCCCTGTGTAAGTTGCAGGTTTTTAGAAGGCAGACTACTTCCTTGGTGACCGCAACAGTCCTGCTAGCATTTCTCAATTAAAAATATGCATGAAAAGGAAACATGCAACAACGATTGAGAATGTACATAGAACTGATTGGTATAGAAAACTGGTTGAGCTGTGAATTGGCAAAGCAGGGACAACAATACATTGTACCCTCACCTCTATTTGCAGAAAATGATAAATGTGATGATACAATCAACTCAGATTGTATGATAGAAAGGATTTATCGAGGAACCCGTGACCTCTGATATTTATTTTGGGTTGGACCAAACCTACAAGGCCAATACATTGGTTGTATGCCATTACCAATTGGAATTTTAATCGATAAGCACAAATACTGCTAGTACAAGTATATGAGCCGGTGCTATGGACGACTTAAATATGAGCAATTAACTCGAGGTTGTTTAGTGGCAGGATTCCATAAAGTAACATCCTCAGAGCCAGTATCGAGAACATGTAGAGAAATAATGCCGTTGCAAATATTGCCCACACATAGTTTAGATATCAAGAGTGGAGAATTAATTTTATACCTTCTCATCTCCTCATTTGCAAAATCAAAGACAGATAGATGCCTCATCGAATTTATCACCAGTGAGCATGAAAAATCGTCCTTCGAAAGTGTTTATAATGACCATATTTTTCAAGCGGGCATTTCCTTGACATTGTCTTGTTGATGACGAAGGTGTTGATTGATGAAAGTAGAGCTTTCGATGAGAGCATACCAGTATTTGCATACACCTTTAAATCACAATAAAGAGTTCACGGGCAGCCATAGCAGAATCGGAAATATCATATGTTCAGGCAACTCCTGGGCCATTGATTTTGCACAATCTTGGATTGACCTGAATACTGAATTAAATAGAATGTGTCGCGACTTCTTGTCTTCCTTGAATATTATTGTCAATTGTGATCTGAAACCCACCAGTAGGCAGTAGCAATGTATATACTGTTACTGTAGTATGTACATACAAGAATACAAATGGATCTAATAAAATCAACATTAAGTGTACCAAAAAAAAAAGAAAAAAACAACAACATTAGGTTTGAAGAAAAAACAGGAGGGGGGTTTCATGAAACCAAAACAACATTAAAATTTCTAACAACCCCTTTTAGTTTCATAAAACATTGATTCATATACAACAAAAGAATTAAGATTGCTTTAAAATGAGTTCAAGTTATACCAGAAGAATTAGAAACCTTAATAACAACAACTCACAATTACTTGTATACTTTTTCTGAAACCGGCATTCGGTTGTTGAGATCATTTTGTGACTTGGTTAGGAGTGTCCGAGGTTATCTCGCCTTGACGTCATTATTAGGAAGTACCTTGATGTGTGAGCGTCGTCCCGTGTATTCTTTCTCTCATCTCAAGTCTGTCAGTATGTTGTTTGGTACAATACGTACGTACCTAGTTAGGACGTACCTACGTAGGGTTGGGCAGATCTTTTATTTTTGGTTAGGACGTACGTACCTAGTTAGGACGTACGTACGTCCTGTTCAACAAATCACTTTTTCGTTCAGGGACGTACGTACCTAGTTAGGGCGTATGTACGTCGTCGTATGGTTTTCTTGTTTTCGGCCCATTTTCTCTCTTTTCCAAACCCTAACTATAAATAGGCTTTTCTACCAAAGAACAAGTTAGTTTTTTGGCCTTCCAATTGAAGTCTTCTTCTTGAGTTTGTTTAGGTTTGTTTAGGTGATTGAACTCATCCTCTTCTTCCCCATTCATCTTCTTCTTCCTTATTGAATATTGAGATCAGCTTCGAGTCTTCTTGTGTGTTCATCAAGAAGTCGAGTATCCTTGTGTGTTCATCAAGGAACTCTGGTGTAAGCTTGCTTCATAGATCGGCTTCGAGTCTTCTTGTGTGTTCATCAAGAAGTCGAGTGTCTTGTGCGTACATCAAGGTACTCTGGTGAAGTCAAGGTGTTAGGGATAACTAGTAGTGTCAACTCGCAGTGATTGCAGGTAGTTGATAGGTTTGTACATCTTTTTTCATCTAGTGGATTTATTTGTTGTCGCGAGAAAATCCGTGGATGTTTCCCATATTGGGTTTTACCACGTTAAAAATATCGTGTGTTCTTTACTTGTTTATCGCTTTATTGTTTGTTTTACTATTGTTATATTGCACATATTGGGTTTTCATATTCAACTTGTGTCTGATCTCTGATCTGTTCGTTTTATCATTCGCACCATTCAATTGGAGTATTGGACAAGAGAAGGAGAGAGAGACAACAAACAACAAAGGGTGTGTTTGGTTCAATGTAAAAAAGTTGCATTGATGTGTTTTGAATACCTTTGGAAAATAATTAAAATGAAGGGCAAATTTGAGATTGCCCACTGGTTTTAATTGCGAATTTGAACCACCATTGACCCGGTCATTTATTGAATATTCCAAGAATACTCTTCTTGAGCCACGTCGGATTAACACGTTAGAGAGAGAATTGAACACTTGTGATTAATTGTGATTGTACGATATTAGTTCGATCTAACTATTAGATATAAACTCATTTGTAGACAAAACGCTTTTTGTTAGAAAACAAAGATTAGGTTTCCCTACTTACCCCACTTCATTCATCTTCTTCAACCCACCATTTCTTTTGCAAATCTATGGAAAAAATCAACAAGATGAAAGAACCTGTGAAAAAACTCCCTAAAGGTTAGAGTAAGAGAAAATGGAAACTTCCAATGAATTAATCTGCCAATATCAATTGTGGAGAGTTAGAACTTATAACATTAGAAGAAATTAAGAAGAAAACAAGAACCTAGGCTAGAGAATATTTACCTTTATCTTTGGTGGCCACCTTCAAATATTGTGTATAAATTTGGGGATTTAGGGTTTTGCTTTAAGCTTGAAATTTGGGGAAGACAAAGTCTAATAGTCAAATGATTGTGTCCCTTAGATTTTCCTCGATTCAACCATATTTTAATCTTAAAACAATCAGGTCTTAAACTTGTTGTATGATTACGTGTAATTGACCTGCCAGCGTGGTATCTAACTACTAGCCTAATTAGAGAAAGAAAATGGCAATTTCGTAAAAGCACAAGGCCAGGCTTGATCGAGTCAATGGTGGTTTGACCACCTGAAAGTTGAAAGTAGTGGGCAATCTTAAATTTTGTTGAAAGCAATGGGCAATCACAAATTGGCAATTAAAATAAGTGGGCAATCTCAAATTTGCCCTAAAATGAATGGCCATCACCTGATATATTTCTATAAATAGAATAATAATATAAACTAAAATACACTTACCTTGTTCTTCACACAAATCTCTTTTTTCAAATCCACCAAACGCTCTATTTCAATGGTTAGGTGTGTGACTCTTGCATCCATAGAATTTGTGGTGCTAAATTAGCTTGTGAACCCGATGATTGGCTCCCTGGTTATATCCGAGCAACTGATGAACCAGCAATGATAGTAAGAGGATAATGTTATCTAAACTGCTAGTAAAATATGAAGAAAAATAAACCAAGTGTAGAAAACTTATCGAGACCGAGGCTTGTGCGATGCACAGTGTCCTTAAGGTGAAGGGTCAATTGGCCAATACACCCTCTTTTTTTTTGTCACGTTTGGCCAATACATCCCATTAGTCGAAGAATTAGGCAACCCACCCTTTTAACACTTTGACTCTGTTAAAAATCACAGTCAACTTTTATTGACCCAGTCTGACCTCTAAAATTACAAAAGTACCCTCATATTTTAAAATACCTAAAATTACTCTTAATTTGATCCAAAACCCTCAAATGTGCTTAAATTTCTTTGAGTTTTAATCACCATTACTACCTTTCAACCATCATCAACACCAAAAACATCTAAAGACCTGATAATCACTTGTGGGTTTTCTATTTTTAGTCTTTTTAAATCGATTCTTAATGTGGGGTTTTGAAATTTTTTGTTTGTTTTTTTATTTTATTTGATCAAGTTTTAAGAAAATTCACCAGGATATAAAATGATAAGGAGTTTGAAAGTTTGTTGAATGGAATCCCTAGTCCAACATATTTTTTTTTTTTGTAGAATTTGAGCTGGGGTTTGGCAGACCCCTACCAGTATATTAAATAAAAAATGTTACAGTCTAGAGTACAGGGTGTTGGTAGCATCCTGGTTTACAAGTTGTACCAAGTTCTCCTGGAAAGGACCTATGAATACATTGAGTGACTCCCCAGTAGCACCTAGTCCAGCTAGAAAATCAGCACATCTATTGGTTTCTCTATAGATGTGTTTCACAGTAATGTTGTCAAAATCATGCATCAGCTCTCTAGCTCTGCTGACATGTCTCCTTGATCTCCATGAAGCTTCAATAGCTCCATTAATGTTGTCTACAGCTTGCTTTGAGTCTGAACCAATGTGTAATCTTGTGTATCCCCTTTCCTTCGCAATCTGTAATCCCATAACAATAGCTTCTGTCTCTATGGTAGTAATGGATGGCCCTTTAGCTGGACTGCAGTATGCCAGTAAAACGGTGCCCTCATGGTCACGGTAGATGGTTCCATAACCTGCATTCTTATCAGTAAGTGTCCCATCAGTGTTTAGGCACACTTCATCTTGATGTGGTCTCTCCCAGCTGACTTCAATAACCTCTGCTCTTCTGAAAGTTGCCTGGATATGCATTCTATCAGATATGACTCTGTTATCATGTGTATCATCTAGAATTCTGCCTCTTCTCCTTGTCCTGAGCTTGACTGTATCATCTTAGTGCAACATATTTTAATCTTCTTCGTCAACAACAACATAATAATCATCAAGATCATCTTTATGGTCATGGTAACAATGGTAATAGATATGGTTTTAGTTTCTTAGAGAGCTTATGGTATGTAAAGTATGTTTGATGATGACCCATCAAGTCATTATCAACATCATCATAATCAGAAGAATAAACCAGTTTCACTTTTGAGTGGGTTTATGTAATACCCGGTATTTCTTAATAGAAATTGAATTTCAATTTGGACTTCTTTGACTATATAAATAGGTTTTATAAATGGGATTAGTATCATGCCTTTGGGCTTTATTTTAAACTCATCTTTAGGTCCACATAAATAAATATTAGTATATATAATATTCTTAGTTATTAAATCAAAAAGAAAAACCCTAGATCTTAAACTTGAAGAGAAATATATGGATTCCCGTTTTTGATAACACCCTGTTAGTATTTCGGCCATAACTCTCTCTACAAAACTCGGAATGACATGAATCTTACGTTATTAGAACCCTATTGAAAATACGCATATGAGCATATAAAGTAGAGTATGTGAATCTTCCGGACGTGACCTGTACAACTGATTCTTTGGAGGTCAGAAAATCTGTGACTGGATTGCAGTGTCGTGGTTTTGAGTTGTGTTCTTCGTATATTTGGTGTTTGGTGGTCTTCTTACGAGGCAAGTTATATTACTTGATGTTTTCTCTTAATTTTCAGATTAGGTTGAAGTGTTAGTTTGGTTATTAAGTTTGGGATAGTAGAATAATAATTGATTATCATGAAAATACATGTTTTAATAATTAGAATTTGATAAATATGCAAACTTGTTAATATTTAGTTATTAATATTGCTGAAATTTATCTTGGGATCATGTTAGTATTTTAATGTGTGGAATTGAATCATGTGTATTAAATTAGAATGTTCTGTGACATATCAGATAGTTTATTTGTTTAATTAGAATTAGAAAAAGTGAATTGAACATATGCTTATGTGTACTTACTGTTAAAAGTTAATTCATAATTTGGGTTGGTTTATAATGTTTCTTTGAATGAATTAGAAAGAATGAAACACTGTTGAGTGTATGGCTATGATGCATACGACTCGGTGCTACTGCACAACTTTGTATATGAATTTCATGGATTAAAATTGATGAATTTGGATGGACTTGATGATTTGGTTTGAGATTGAAATTGATAAATTTGATTGATTAGATTGATTTGGGCGTGTTAGTTATACTAACACAGGACCCGTGGATTTTGGGCGTGTTAATTATTATAACACAGGACCCGTTGGGAGACGTCCCTAAGTTACGTCAAATGACATAACTTGATGAGTGTATGGCTGTGATGCGTACGACTCGGTGCTACTGCACAACTTGGCACTTGATGCATTGATTTGGATTGATGTAATATGATGGATTGGAATTACTGGATAAGGACTTGATCTGATATTGCAGACTGATCAATTGATTGATTGATTGATTGATTGATTAATTGAAATAGATTTTGATTATTCGATTATTGGAACTGGAAATATGATTGACATTGCGGATTACCAGAGAATGATCTTGTTGATTTATTTATCATTGTGTTAAATGTTAAAATAAATTAATTATTGGCTGTGTTTGGTTTGAGGAATTTAAATTCCAGGAAAGTGAAGGGTATTAATGGAAAGAAGGATGATATGGAGAGAGATAGAGAGCGCAGAAGAAGGAGATTTGAGGCGGAGAAACGTATAATTCTGGCGAAGATTAAACACTTGACGGTATTCTACAATCTATTATGGAAACTGGTTTCCTTATTTCAGATATGGAAACCAAATTCCCTTAAGTTACACATCACCGGAATCTGCTTTCCAATTTCACTCCTAAAATCTAGTGATTTTGTGCCTAAAATTAGCGATTTTCCTGGAATTTAGATTCCAGCGAACCAAACGTACCCATTATTTATAATTGTTTATCTTTAGGATGCGCGGATTCCTTTTCTGGGAATTAAGATCGAACCTCAAGTTCTGTAACTTGCTGGCGTTTAACGTCTTCCATGTTCCCTTTTCAGGATACAAGTGTTTTAGAGAAGAAGTATTCGATAAGAGCTTGGTGGAGGTTGTCTTGGGTTGCTCATATGTCTAGTTGGAGTTTGATGAGTTGTAACCTTCGGGCATGACTCTGATGTATATTTATATTTATATAGTTTGTATTTTGTTTAGTCTTCCGCTGTTAATTTAGTATTTGTTGTTTATTTTATTATGTTCTTCTGTGGTCTAGAGGTGTGATATCACGTGACAGTAGTGTGACCCTACGGTCCATGGAGGACATATGGAGATCATTATGACTCTGTTGCCCGATTTTGGCCTGGCCAGCTAGGATCGGATTTCAGGGGCGTTACAGTTGGTATCAGAGCCAGGTTCGTTTGACCTTTAGGGAGTACCTGTGGAGTCCAGTTGAGTTCTTAGGAGTATGAGCAACCAGTGGTAGAGTTTACTTTAGACTCTACTTAAGTGAGGATTGTTTTGGTTGAGTTTATATACGTATAGATATATTATATTGTTTGTTGTGATGAGGTGCTTCTAGATATTGTGTGCATGTTTACCTTGTTTAATATTTCTTCGTGAATCATATGTTTGGATATATGCAGTATGGATAGTTACCTTCTGGAAAGAATGGTTGAACTAGATCCTTGCGAGGATAGTTTGGTTGATGCCCATGTTGTTTAGGATGATATTCCGTAAGGGAACGAGGTTTGGTTGCAATGATGTTGCCGAATATGGTTGAAAGATTTAATTGATATTGTTGTTTTTATTTGTTTAACTATGATTAGAGCATGTTGATGCATTTGAGATTATGAGATATTTGGATGAACTCTATATCACTTTTGATATGATTGCTTAGGTGTATATTTTTTTTTGGAATGGAAAATACTTGATGATTATTTGTTTTGGGAAAAACAAAATTCTCAAACTTGAAAGATAAGTTTTTATTTGGTAAGCGTAATGTTCTTAAAACATTTCAAATTTGTTGCTTGATTTTAAAGCATGGATTGTTATATGTTATATGAAAATATGGGTATATTTTTTTTTGTTAAACAAATTATACTTGAATTTGGAAGATGGAAGCATGATAAATATTGTTTATGAGATCATGTTTATTGATGAAATATATGTAGCATACGTAGGTTGATTTGATTGAAAAAAAAAATTCTTTACAAAAGGATTTTAGAATAAATATATTCTTAAGATGATTAAGCATAATGGTATAAATTGCTTATGTTATTGATAGGATGTTTGAGTTGGAGTGATCTTTTTAAAGCTAGTAGCTCTGGTGATTACATATCTTTATTCAAAGATATATGTTGTATTGCATGTGGAATTAATAATAAAGATAAATTGGATTTATACTATATGTTTATTGTAATCTTTGGAATGACTTGATTAAGTTGAAGCGAGATTAAAATTCTAATAGAATAAAGTTTTGATTGCATGTTGTAAGATTTGGCTAAGGTAGAGTTAAATCTATAAAGCATGCTAGTATATATATTTTTGGTAGAAAATATGAAAAAAGTATTCATTTTACGTGTTATTGTTACTGTTCATGCTTTTTCAGAGTTTTCCGTTATGAATTTTTTAAAACTTGCTTTTGATGGTCGGTAGATAATTTGAATACGGTCGTTTTAATATATAGTATGCATCGTTTTGATATTTGGTCGGAAAGTTATGATTTTTCTCGTAAAACTTATGTAGATTTTACGGATTAAAATTGGTTATGAATTTAGAAAAACTTTCTTCTGATCAATTGTAGACTTTATCTCTACAAAGATTTTGACATATTGTATATGTCGTTTGGATTAACAGTTATTAAGATATGAATTTTTATTGAGTTCGGTTGAATTTTAGTTATTGTTGATTTCAGAAAAATCCGTCAGTCTTTTAGAAAAACTTTCTTCTGATAGATTGTAGATTATTTATTTATGAGCATGTTGATATATTACATGTCTTGTTTGGATCAATCAGTAAAAAGATATGATATTTCTCGTATGCATTTAACGTAATTTGAGTATTTCAGCTTTCTGCTCGAAACATTTCGAAATTTTAAAAACTTTCTCTTAGATTGTGTGGAGTTCTTTGATACCATCGTTTGGACATATAATTCGGTTTATTTGAAATTTCGGTTAGAGAGTTATGAATTTTTGAATATTATGCCACATTTACGATAAAATTGATGATATGCATGTTAAAGCATCGTTGAGCTTGGAATAATATATTCATGAAATTGACAATGTAAAACTCTGAATAGTGTCTAGTTTATTTATTTATAATAAATTTTATCATAACATGACATGGTTTTGATTGTATAAAATATCTAATAGTTATGTCATATAATTAAATAAATGTTGGGTTATATATTTGATAATATAGTTTGCAGAGGATAATAATTATCTCTCTTATAGTTTTATTTCGGTTTGGAATTGTATTATATTTGCTTTATGCATAAGTAGATATTTTGATAATTGCGGATAACTGTTTAGATATCATGTTCCATGTTTTGTGTAGAAGCATGAATAAAGTTTGATTAGTTAGCTTAACATGTTGGTAGCAAATTGTATTGTTAATGATTCAGTTCAAACCATGATTTGAAAATTTTGACTTATTAGAAGAAATATGTTTTCGTAATATTTTGAATATTGATGATTTTCATAGAAATTTAAGCATTTTTTCGGTAGTTGGAATTCTTAGCGCCTAGAAGCAAATTGGATATTTTGAAAGTATTTTTAATCGCAAGAATGATATGATGAACTGGAAGCTAATTTGTAATCCATTTTGTATACATGAATAACCAGGTTGGAGGATTCTTTTCAAATACAAATTATTGTATGTTTTTAGTTATGCTGATGCACCTTATACGCATGTTATAGATAATATAAATGTATTAGTCTTTCTTTATGAATTTGTCATGAAGATTTTTTCTTGGATGGTATACGATAATACTATCTACTAGTATGATGCACTTTAATTGGATAAGAATTCGAACTTGGGTAAAAGAATAATATTTTTAATTATGCCAAAAAGGTTTATTAGTTTGTAATATGTATAGAAATCTTATAGTGGATATATTTAAATTGAGGTTTTGAACTTGATACCTTATTTAGGTTGTGCTAGTATGTTTGCGATACGTTTTAAATCTTACTTTGAAAAGTTCATTTATTTGAAAAAATAAAATAAGAAGGATCTATGTTAGACGGTTAATGTATGTATGATTATTTTTATAACAATTTAAATTAAAGAAAATAGAAATTTAGATATGTATTATTATTACAATAAGGTTGTTTTGATTGATATGGCTCATGCATGAGTAAATGGTTTGGTGGTGTTCCTGGTTTGGAAGTGACAAAATTGAATATTTTTGTTATATTGAAAGATATTAATAAATGTATATTTATTGTGGTTTATGGTATCCTTTTGAATATTGAATTAAAGATGTAACTTGATGTTACTTGCCTTTCTTTTGATTCGAAGTGTTGTAAACCCTTTAACTTAGAGCCAACTTTAAGATTTGGAGGGTCATGTGTAATTGCACACTCTGCACTCCCCAAGACCTGACACTGCTTTTACTAGGAGCTACTTGACTCTAGCATGATTATGTGATATATTAGAGATAGCTTGACCCGTTATCGGTTTATCTATTAAACGTTGATGTATTTTAGATAAGAGTGATGGATGATGTAGCATGATTGGATACATAACCTGTGTACTGGAATTGTTTTGGATAAGGTAGTGTCATATTATGATATTTGGAATTGTTTTGGAATTGTTTGGATACTCTTATGAGTTGTTGGCTATGTGTAGCTATTCGGTGTGTGCGGGTCGCGTACCCATGGAAACACAAGAGATGATTGGAGTAATGTATTGACTAAGTTAATGCTTATGATAATGATTATAAGTTTGGACAATAAATTTTTTACCCATAATATGTTGTGCATATACAGATTCTGGTTGATAGAGACTTGTCTCCTTTATTTAGTTTTCTGATAGACATTTATATGATATTATCATTGGACGTATGTACATTACTATTTACATATCAAGATTGGTGATATGCACTTGAATGTATCGAGACGCATTTCATATGGTACCCTGACATTCTCCTGACACTTTGTTATATTGTTAGATGCATATGTATTAACAATGTTTTATATCAAGCTATTTGTAGTATCTAAATCAATGATGATTCATTTCTTTTTAGTCGATATATTGTTTACCTAGGTTTATTTTGATGTTTGATTTTAATCTCGAGGACGAGATTCCTCTTTTTAGGGGGGTAGAATGTAATACCCGGTATTTCTTAATAGAAATTGGATTTCAATTTGGACTTCTTTGACTATATAAATAGGTTTTATAAATGGGATTAGTATCATGCCTTTGGGCTTTATTTTAAACTCATCTTTAGGTCCACATAAATAAATATTAGTATATATAATATTCTTAGTTATTAAATCAAAAAGAAAAACCCTAGATCTTAAACTTGAAGAGAAATATATGGATTCCGGTTTTTGATAACACCCTGTTAGTATTTTGGCCATAACTCTCTCTACAGAACTCGGAATGACATGAATCTTACGTTATTAGAACCCTATTGAAAATACGCATATGAGCATATAAAGTAGAGTATGTGAATCTTCCGGACGTGACCTGTACAACTGATTCTTTGGAGGTCAGAAAATCTGTGACTGGATTGCAGTGTCGTGGTTTTGAGTTGTGTTCTTCGTATATTTGGTGTTTGGTGGTCTTCTTACGAGGCAAGTTATATTACTTGATGTTTTCTCTTAATTTTCAGATTAGGTTGAAGTGTTAGTTTGGTTATTAAGTTTGGGATAGTAGAATAATAATTGATTATCATGAAAATACATGTTTTAATAATTAGAATTTGATAAATATGCAAACTTGTTAATATTTAGTTATTAATATTGCTGAAATTTATCTTGGGATCATGTTAGTATTTTAATGTGTGGAATTGAATCATGTGTATTAAATTAGAATGTTCTGTGACATATCAGATAGTTTATTTGTTTAATTAGAATTAGAAAAAGTGAATTGAACATATGCTTATGTGTACTTACTGTTAAAAGTTAATTCATAATTTGGGTTGGTTTATAATGTTTCTTTGAATGAATTAGAAAGAATGAAACACTGTTGAGTGTATGGCTATGATGCATACGACTCGGTGCTACTGCACAACTTTGTATATGAATTTCATGGATTAAAATTGATGAATTTGGATGGACTTGATGATTTGGTTTGAGATTGAAATTGATAAATTTGATTGATTAGATTGATTTGGGCGTGTTAGTTATACTAACACAGGACCCGTGGATTTTGGGCGTGTTAATTATTATAACACAGGACCCGTTGGGAGACGTCCCTAAGTTACGTCAAATGACATAACTTGATGAGTGTATGGCTGTGATGCGTACGACTCGGTGCTACTGCACAACTTGGCACTTGATGCATTGATTTGGATTGATGTAATATGATGGATTGGAATTACTGGATAAGGACTTGATCTGATATTGCAGACTGATCAATTGATTGATTGATTGATTAATTGAAATAGATTTTGATTATTCGATTATTGGAACTGGAAATATGATTGACATTGCGGATTACCAGAGAATGATCTTGTTGATTTATTTATCATTGTGTTAAATGTTAAAATAAATAAATTATTATTTATAATTGTTTATCTTTAGGATGCGCGGATTCCTTTTCTGGGAATTAAGATCGAACCTCAAGTTCTGTAACTTGCTGGCGTTTAACGTCTTCCCTGTTCCCTTTTCAGGATACAAGTGTTTTAGAGATGAAGTATTCGATAAGAGCTTGGTGGAGGTTGTCTTGGGTTGCTCATATGTCTAGTTGGAGTTTGATGAGTTGTAACCTTCGGGCATGACTCTGATGTATATTTATATTTATATAGTTTGTATTTTGTTTAGTCTTCCGCTGTTAATTTAGTATTTGTTGTTTATTTTATTATGTTCTTCTGTGGTCTAGAGGTGTGATATCACGTGACAGTAGTGTGACCCTACGGTCCATGGAGGACATATGGAGATCATTATGACTCTGTTGCCCGATTTTGGCATGGCCAGCTAGGATCGGATTTCAGGGGCGTTACAGTTTACTCTGCAATCTAAAGGATCATCGTCGTCAAGTTTCGTTTCTGTTTGGTTTTCATCTTATGATGGATCTCCTACACCACCTACCTTTGAAGAGATTAAACCCCAAACCCCATTTAGGAATACAAAGTTCTTGGATGGATTATAGTTTGAGTCAAAATTTGTTAATACAGTAATACCTCTCTAAAGTAATACTCTATATAGGAATAACCTCTACATAGTCATAAATAATTCCGGTCCCAATTTGGGCCAGTTATAAATAGGAATAACCTCTTCATTGTAATAAGTTATAATTTTTTTTGGTCCCATCTAAAGAAATTTGCCTCTATATAGTTATAATTAGCTATTATTGCAAAAAAAATAAAAATATTATAGTAGATTAAGAGTTTTAAGATATAGTAAAATATCTATTTTAAATTGTTTGGGACAATGATTTAATCTTGAATTAGAAAAATTACATAGGTTTGTTAGAGCATTCTCAATAGTAAAAGGGTTTTAAGGGTGCCACATAGGAGAGAGGGGAAAGGTTTTAGCAAACAATTTATGTTAAAAGTGATTAGTACTTTTAGAGTAACCAATGGTTAGTTTTAAAATAAGTGTTAAAACTTAGTTTCACTTTTCCCAAAAAAAATATAGTGTACATTGTGATGAAATCTAATTTTTAATTAATAAAATGATCTTATGTGGCACTTTTAACTCCTTGACAAATTTGCCAAGGAGATAAAAGTGTTTTGTTTGAAAAGTGTGTTAAAACCCACTATTGGCAAGAGTTTTTTCTTAAAAGTGGCTAAAAGTGATTTAAAACCTACCATTGGGAATGCTTAGAATGTATACACTAACACTAATAAATACATCTGCACACTATATTTTTTGAAACTACAAGTTTTCTTGGAAGGATGCACTACTAACCTCTACATAAGAATAATCTTTACATAAGAATAATTTACTTTGGTCCCACTAGTATGACTATATAGAGGTTTTACTGTAATTTGAATTTGTGGAGAAAAAATCATCGGGAGAAATTTGAAGCTTTTGTATTATTGTTGGAAGGGTGGAGTTCGGTTTTATAACTGAGGAAGAAGAAAACCCCCCAAAGACCAGAAAATGGACGACTCGGATTAGATTCACAGCTACATAATAAATAGTTAAATACATACACAGTTTAGATTTTGTCGGGGTAATTTAGGTATTCTATCAGCTCAGGGGTAATAATGTCATATAAGATATCTGACTTGGTCAAAGGATGTTGACTATCTCTCTTAACAGAGTCGAGGGTGTTAAAGAGGTGGGTTGCCTAATTTTTCAACTAATGGGATGTATTGACTAAACGTGACATAAAAAGGGGGTGTATTGGCCAATTGACTTTAAGGTGAAATTGCCCCTGCTATGGTGTTGAGCAGGCTCTTGGCACACACCTCCCAGGATTCAACGATCAAGCCACCAAAAAATCAGCACAAATTTGGAAGCTTTAGGACTCTCAGCTAGACTTATAGATAACATAATGAATGATAGCCAGGGAAGAGATTATCGAGTGAAGAAAAGAGTTGAAGCTGTTGGTTTAAATAGAACAAACAAGATACCATTTCCCCTACTAATTAGGGATTTAATCCCCATTTCATCTCAACTGTTGGATAAGATAAGGTAAACTAAGTCACATAGGAATCACAATTAAAACGTGTAAAAGACTTGATCAACAATTAAAGATACTAAGTGAATGCATGTCTAACAGACGTATTATATTTAGTTTTCTTGTTTTTTGGTAAAAGCAATGTTAGTTTCCTAGTTTGTAGGTAACTACTTGATAAAGTTTAATTATTTATATTGAAATTACGTAGTAACCCTTTATATTAGAGAAGATATAAAAATGGACGTTTTTGGTAAAAGTTTGGCATCAGGAAAAAAAACTCTCCTCGTGAGTTATTAAAAGAGATTTTATAAACCAAATTTGTAAATGAGAAAACACAGGTCGTGGTTCAATACCTTACACATTAAACATAAATGTCATTCATATCTAACACATAATTGGTTGCTGATTGCTGATCTCTGATAGAGAAGTATTAGATATTGTATGTCATAATAAATAATACCCAGGGCAACCTAGCTAGTTCATCACTTCATCTGGCTCTTTGGCTTATTATCAATTTTTGAATATGTTACGTTTAATTGCATTTTGAATATCCATGGTCATTGGTTAGGGTATTTGCTAAATCTTTTTTATGGGATTGATTGTTGGAGGAGATCTGACCATGTAAACCATTTTAGATATGCTCAGGTATATCCACGATACCGTCCCCTTCAGACCCCAACATGTCTTGGTGGAAGCATACTACAACAAGATTAGTTCTGGCATTGAGAGGGAATTTGAGTTGTCAGCTAGACAAAAACCTGTGATTGGATGTGTGCAGTCAGAACATAGATTTTCTTCTTGCAATCCCGATGGAAGGGATTGGACAACGCATGACGCCTGTAGAATATCGTGCCATTCTTCGTTATCGATTGATCATCCCTTTATATTCAGATGGTGAGCTTTGTCCAGTGTGCAAGAAGAGCAGACTTTATGCATTCGGGGACCATGCGGCCCATTGTAAGCATTACCCAGGCTTCAAGTACAGGCATGACCACGTTAGAGATATCTTGTGTGATGTCTTCTGGCGGGCTGGAGTACAGGTTAAGAAGGAGGCTCCTGTTAATTTTCCTACTGATCCTAAGGAAGGAAGATCGACATTACGTCTTGCTGATATTCTGGTCTACAACTGGTCTGAAGGTAAACATGCGTGTGTTGATGTTACAGGGGCGTCTCCAATGGTTGGGCTGGGTGTTGGGATTTTTCAGGTGGGGCTAGCAGCTAGCAATGTAGCAGCAAAAGTGGAGAAACATGACGGCTAACCAACATAGTTTCATCCCATTTGCATTTGACACATTTGGATTGCTAGGCTTAGAAGCAGTTGAGCTCCTCAGGAGAGTACAAAAGGTAATGGATAGCAACGTGATGACTGTGGGTTCGAACGTATATGTATTTAGGAGAATCGGGTTTGTTATCCAGAAAGGACTTGCCGCGCAGTTTGTAGCGCGTTTGTCCTCTACTTTTGTGTAATTCGTTGAGCTTATCAATAAAATTTATTATTATAATAATAAAAAAAAAAAAAAAAAAAACAACAACGTATAAGATATTCATTAAATTCCATCCTTAGCCAACACATACTGTACTGATGCAAAATGAACATGTGAAATTCACTATTCTATAACACGACGATTTCATGTACTGGTTCAATTAAGAACATACATTAATAAGGCCCAAAAGCTTGAGGAACTTTAATGGGGACCAAATTAGGGCCAAATTACTGTTCATCACGATTCTACTGTTCATCATCCTAAAAAACCCTAATTCTAGCCGATTTTAAGCTCTTTTTTTAATCTTATGATGGCTAAAGATCAATTGCAAACGGAATATGAGATGTTAATGAATTCAGAAAACAGTTTTGATCATGTTGATGTATTTGAAGACATGGAAGATGAAGAACTTCTTATGAATATGGAGAACGATACGGTAACCAGATCTGGTTATGAAGTTTTGGAACAGGAAGTGAAAGAGAGACTAGAAAGGCTAAAAAGTAGTATGGGGGACATGCACGATCAGTACCAACCATCTTTTCCTCCATTAATGGCTGCAAACCGAAGTAGTAATCCTACAATAAGTAGGATTAATGAAACCAACAGCAAAAAGGACGCCGAGATTGGAACCCTTAGTGATAGTAGGAATCCAAATATGGTTAGGACTGAAAACCCTAGTTCTAATCTTGGACTGAAGAAGGGTTTTTTGAGTCCTGAACGTCCTCATACATCAACATCAAATCAGAAACAAAAAGGTAAGAATGAGGAAAATGAAGGTGGAGTTGTTAGAATACAAGGTAAGAGGTTTCCAGAAACAAAAGATACTTTATTTGTAGAAAAAACTCTGAAAACTACAGCAGGATCTTGGGCGAAACAGATGGAGGAAGAAGATAGAACCAATAAGCAAGCAACCAACAGTACTACCGAGCTTGTGGTGGAGGATCACAATTTTAGCAGTCATTCTCCAACAAAGAGGACTGACCATCCAAATTCTCTATTGAAGTTGTTACAAGATCACAACATAAGGCAAGAAGAGGGTATTCAATTTGGTACTGTCCCTGTTCAAGAGAAGGCAGGCAAGTCATGGACAAAAATTCTAGGCCGGAATACTGTAAGTAAAGATGAGTTTACATACATACCTCCTACTATTGTTAATGGTAAACCTGTTGTACATGTGCATCTAGAGAAGAAGTTCGCAAGATTGCTTGTGGGTAGCTTTATTGGAAAACGACCAGCATATAGCTATGTGAAAGAGATGGTGCAAAGGGTGTGGAAGAGCAACGACTTCACTATGAACGCCTATGGTAACTGTTCATTCACCTTCGAGTTTAATAATGAGGATGATAGAAGGAAAGTGCTAGACACAAGAAGCTTTCATATAGCTAGCAAATTGTTTATCATTAGACCATGGGAAGTGTTTCATGAAGCTGACATTCATGAACTTAAAACTATTCCAATTTGGGTTATTCTCCAGAACTACCCTTTGGAAATATGGAACAACAAAGGATTCAGCCAAGTGTGTAGTGCAGTAGGGAAGCCTTTGTATGCGGACAAATTGACTGAAACTATGGCAAGGAGCTCTTATGCACGCATATGTGTAGAGATAAAACCATATTGTACTTATCCTGAAGATGTTACTATAGTACTAGATGGGAAGAAAGCTACTCAGGTTAGGTTTGAGTACAATTGGAAGCCTCCAAGGTGTAGTAAGTGTCAAATATTTGGACACACTGAAAATGGCTGCCCTAAGAATCATCCTACATCGCTTGGTGGGAAGAAAATGTGGCTTAGAAAGGAAGACAAGCAAGCTGTCACGAGAGAGAAGGATGTGGCCACTACTTTACCAAAACAAGTAGAGGGACAAGCAGGTAACGAGCAAATCCATGAAGAAATGCAAATAAAGGACAGAAGGATGGAAGTGGAAACCTCCCCAAAAGGGGCAGTGAGAAGCAATGAAGAAAATGCTGGTTGGGAAGTACCTAAGAGGAGACATACGTGTAAACCAAGGGAGGAGACTAGCACCACGTTGAAGGCAGCCGAAAACCAGCATGGAAGTGGACATCCAGTACAAAACCAGGACTAGGTCACAACAACATCTACAACCAAGTCATATGGTTGTATGCATCATAGTCCCTGCTCATCGACAAACCAGGATGGTAAGGGCCCAATCTTGGACCCACCATAACTACTTCAGTTTAGTTTAGTTTATAAGTCTAGTTTAGGGGTTCTTTAGCATTTATTATTTTGGTCACCCTATGTACTCGTTGATAAATCATATTAGGGTGAGAGAATGAGTGGTGAGCTTTGTATTCTTTATCTTTTCTTATTTTTAATATAAGGGTAGGGGGCCCCGTCAACAACCCCACTTTCACACCAAAAAAAAAATAACATACATTAATACTAGTAAAAAAAGAAGAAAAAATTGGTCAAAACCCCCCAAGTTTTGACCGGGTTTGGCGTGAACCCCAATTAATGTTGTCCAATCTTGGCGTTAACCCTCTTCCGTTAAAAAACCCCCCAGGTTTTCATCCATTTAAAGTTTGACTACCCATTATACCCCTAATTCAAATGAATTTGTCTAAACCCCCCAAAAATAGGTTATCAAAACTAATTTCACTAATTCAAATTTGGAGGTATAATAGGTTAGCAATTTTTTGGGGGGTTTAGACTTTAGAAAAATTATTTAAATTAGGGGTATAATGGGTAAACAAACTTTGAATGGACGAAAACTTGGGGGGTTGCTTAACGGAAGGGTGTTAACGCCAAGATTGGACAACATTGGGGGGTTCACACCAAACCCAGTCAAATTATAGGGGTTTTTTGATACATGTGTATCCTACTTGGGAACTTAGTAGGTCTTTTCCTTGTAGGACAAGGAAAAGAAAACCTTAAATTTGTTCCATAAGGGAGGGAATTTCGGAGAAAAGGAAATTCTTGGCCAACTAAAAGTTGTCCAAGGCCTATAAATATATGTTTTGGCATAAACCAAAATATATAGAGAGAGAAACATGTAGTGCTTACTTGTTTCAAGATACATAAACAAGTTAGTGCTTAGCTTGTTTAGATTGGTGTTTTGGCATAAACCAAAACATAGTGAAACGACTTATTTAGTTGTTTAGAGAAACCACTAAGGTTTAGTGTGTTTAGAAATATTGAGACAACTAGGGTTTAGTTTGTCTAGAGAGTATTGTGAGGTAGAGATTCTTGTAATCTTCATAATATTCAGTAAAGAAGATAGTTTTCTTCGAAATCTTGTGTTTTGTTTATCTTATTTACTGCTATTGTTTAATTCCGCACTCAATAGTACATTTACCTAGTAATTTGTATCAAGTTGGTATCAAGAGCAAAGTTCGATTCCCTGGTGGAGTTTTCTGTGGTTTATGAACTCGTTCGCAATACAGAAAAGCTAGGTAAAGTTCTTGTGTCTTTAGAAGATTCTAAGAAGACAAGGAAAAAGAAGATGACGGAAACAGATCTGAAGAAATCAGAGGAAGTGGAGACATCTACTTCGCAGCAGAAAGCCAACCCGAAGCAGAAGCAAAAAAGTTTGTTTTCTAATCAAGAAGATGATGATGGTGATCGAGAGGAGCCATTCAAGGAAGATTGCATGTTGGAGCGCAAGATGACTAAGACACGAAGTAGGAAATAAACAGTGTTTCGTATTGGGCGTGCAGGTCAAGTTCCAAGCAAAGTTGGATGGTTCAGCAAAGTCCACGGAGCTCTTGAGTTCTCCTATCTCTGTTTCTAGCTTAAACGGGAGTTTAAGTTCCTAAAAGGGGGAGCCATGATACAGGTGTATCCTACTTGGGAACTTAATAGGTCTTTTCCTTGTAGGACAAGGAAAAGAAAACCTTAAATAGGTTTCCTTGTTCCATAAAGGAGGGAATTTCAGGGAAAATGAAATTGTTGGCCAACTAAAAGTTGTCCAAGGCCTATAAATATATGTTTTGGCATACACCAAAATATATAGAAAGAGAAACATGTAGTGCTTACTTGTTTCAAGATACATAAACAAGCTAGTGCTTAGCTTGTTTAGATTGATGTTTTGGCATAAACCAAAACATAGTGAAACGATTTATTTAGTTGTTTAGAGAAACCACTAAGGTTTAGTGTGTTTAGAAATATTGAGACAACTAGGGTTTAGTTTGTCTAGAGAGTATTGTGAGGTAGAGATTCTTGTAATCTTCATAATATTCAGTAAAGAAGATAGTTTTCTTCGAGATCTTATGTTTTGTTTATCTTATTTACTGCTATTGTTTAATTCCGCACTCAATAGTATATTTGCCTAGTAATTTGTATCAGTTTTGACCAATTTTTCCAAAAAAAAAAGAACAGACATTAAACATTTTCAGGCATGTACAAAAGCCTTCTTCATAAGACCTTGTACGCATAAAGCTTCACAGTGTTGGCCTTCCGGCAGTGGTGGCTGGTCAAAGACGGTAGGGTTTAGGCTATAGCAGAGTACGTACTGCAATTATAGCAGATACAAAATCAGTTAAGTTTCTTTGGGTGCAAAGACTTGCTTGTTGAAGGTCAAAACTTGAATTGCAAAATCAGACTTTGCAAACAACATGCAAATTCCTATTAACCTCAACACATCTTAACCTGGCATAAGTAAAACTGTAAAGGAGCATGCAGGTTTATAGTTCCAACTTATAAGAGACCCAACACCATGAAACAGATTTATAGTTGCAAATTAAATACTGTTGTTCATCTAGATCACTGTCACTACTACAGAAAAGTACATATATTACGGTTCCTAAAAATTATATACCACAGTTTCTTTAATTACTGTGATATATATTTTTTGGGTAAATATATATCACGGTTTTTCAGTTTAATTCACACCTATATATCCACAGTGATATTTATGGTATTATATATCACGGGTATTGTACTTTAATCACGTTTATATGATGATAGTGATAAATGTTTGCGTGATATATCACACTTTCAAATTGGAAGTGATATAGGTAATAATAAAACTAAAATTCCACCGTCCTATAAAAGGACATTAAAATTGGAAATCTAATTTCCTTGGGCTTTGAATATATATAATAAACAAAACAATTCAGTTTCTCAGTTTGTATCGAACTGTGCGGGGTATTCCAAAAAAAGTTAGGGCAGGGGGAAGAGTTTCTCAATTGCTTGGAACCACCACCAATGCCATAATCTCTCTCTCTCTCTCTCTCTTTGATATGTACTGGTTATTTTTTCAAAGTTCAAACCTTTGTAGTGATGAACAGTGATGTTTTAGGATTTGAATATCCAAAGTTGTAATTGAGTTTTAGAATTTATGAATTAGTTTTAATCTTAATAAGGGAACCAATTGTTACTTCCCCATTAACAGAATCAGAATCCCAGTAAAGCTCAATCAAGCAATCCCCTTTTATATTAAGAAAACAAGGTATCAACAAATTAAATCCAATTTCACCAAAACCAATCAGGTTGTTCTACACCAAAGTTTGTTTTTTGAATAATTGTTTATGGAGTCTTGTTTATTTTACTACAATAGATGTATCTTTGTTAGTACTTTACAAGTTATTTATTAAATTTCATCCTTCCTTAATTAGTTAATTACGATATGTAATTGCTTAATGATTTTTTATTTTTTTTTATATTGCAAATTAAATCTTTTTGTGGTTTTGCTCGATTAAATCTTATTAAAGTGTGGTTAAAGCAAAGGGGAATTCCAACTTTTGTCACACATTAATCTTTTGTTGAGATAACAAACTACTCCATCTTGACCCCTATCCAGTTTTTCGGCCAATTACCTTTTCGTACTGCCCAAAAATGAGATTATTACTGAATCCTAGTTTCTTGCTCCAACCATTACCAAACTAATACCTATTTCGTTTAGTACCTTGCTAACATAAACTTGTTTAAAATGGTAAGCTGTTGTTAGTGTACACCACTAGACAAACTAGAAAGAACATGATCTCAGAGCATAATTCTTCATATTTGAACCCAAAATTTACGTGAACATAGGGTATCCATGAGATGGTGTATATGTGAGTGGCTAACACTACCACCAATGTGTGGTGGAGAATAGCTCAGTAAGTTCTCGACATTTGTTCGAGTATCCAACAGTTCATATGTGTCCTTCCTATAGTTCAGGCCCTTCTAGAGACTTTGCTTTAGGAGACCATTAGTTTATACTATGCAAGAGAACTCTTAATTACTTTGCCTTACACTGACTAGCAAGGGCCATAATCCATGCTTATATTTCATTTTTACATTTTATGCTCTTAATTTTGTTTGATCTTATGCCCTCAATTTTGTTTGATTTTATGTGCGAGTGTAATTGTCATGCACATTAGTTGTGTTTTTTTTCCAGTATATATATAAATGAAAAATAAATTAATAATTACATCAGTTTCACAGGGTTCCATCCTTCACTCTCTACTAGTAGAGATTGCCTTTTACAAAATCCTACGATAGATTACTTTGTCCCTATCCTGGTCCACTAGATGAGCTAGTTTGTCATCCATGGGTTTAATGAACCAGGTGCATCTTTCAGGCCCTGTTAGTCCGGCTAAATAGTTTGCTGCATAGTTAGTTTCTCTGAAAACATGTATCATTTTACAGTCCACCAGCAGTCCACTTAGTTCCTGAATCTCATGTATTATCTTTCTTGTGTACCAAGGACTTTTTGCTCTCCTATGAACAATCAAAAAAAAAAAGAAGTGCTTGATGTTTTCTCCTTGGCCCTAGCATAAACAACATTTTGAATGATAAACATTTTGAATGCATTTAACAATATAAGTTATCTCCCATTTTATTTTATTTTATGGCCTTGGTTGTTTGTGCTGGTGGGGAAATCCCAAATTATAGTACAGTACAATTATGCGACAAGAGCACATTTGTGTTAAATTAATTTTTGCTGGAATCCCATTGTGGTATGTTTTACCTATTAAATTTATTATTTATTTGCAGGAGTTGTACGACGACATTATACAATTTGAACCAAGTACTTCAGAACTCATTTGGATCCTAAAGAGTGCAACTGTGCAAGTTGATTGGGTGAAGTGTTCTGAATTTCAGTAGGTGAAGATATAAACTTGGTTCAGTAATCATTTTTATATAATTACCTTATCTAACTCATCATCTTTTTTAAAGTGCCCTCATGTTATTCAAAATGGTGGAGGAAAAAAAAGGAGTATCACCAACATGGCATTCTAATAAGGTAATCTCCTTGAAGATAAGCATAATTAATCACTTCAATTCCTTCATAATTTCGACTTATATATATTTTAAGAGTTGCCTCCATACAGGTCCGTCGACAACCAAACTTTAAGGAATGTGGTTTTTCTTTGTATGAAGTTCATGAAAGAGTTAATGGAGTATTCATATCATCCATGAAACTGAGGGTATGTCTGTTTTAGATAAGTAATATATATATTCATGCATTTTATTTATGTATATTGTTTCAATATTCTCAGGTATAAAAAATCTGGTTGCTAAGAAGAATTTCTCAAAGAATGATATTGACGAGATTCAGGTCGAATTTATTGAATTTGTCCAACATTGTATGCGGGAATATGCTAAATAATGAATGGAGTGTTAGGCTTTATATATAGTTATTAGTTTATTTTTTCTTAGTTAAAGTGGATATATCGTATATTATTGATTATGGATTTTTATTTTTGTTTGGATTTTTTTTGTCATTGCTTTGTAAAGAACGAGACCGACATTTTGGAGTATTTTTAATGAAATTATTTTTTTGAGCAGGTTTTGTGTGTTTAAAAAAGTTTTATGTTTTAAGCAGGTTTTTTTTGTTGAATATCAGGATTTAATTATTTTTTTATTTTTTTTTTTAAAAAAAAAACAATATATATCACGGTTTCTGAGTATCAGTGCTCTTACCAACAAAATTGTGATATATTAGTCAATTATATATCACGGTTTTATGCTTCATTTATCACGGTTTAGATAATTGAGATTGATTTGATTAAAAAGTAGATATGACAGTTACTATTAGAACCGTGATATATACTACTGCTTATATATCACGGTTTTGAATGATTATATATCACGCCACAATTTAACATGGTTTTGAGGCTAGCTTGGAACTGTGATAAAAACGTTTTTATCATGTTTTATAGTAGTGATATATGTACTTTTCTCTAGTAGTGTGTAAAATATATAGGCACATATATGGAATGTGCTTTGCATCAACGAGTTTGGGGGTCTCTGAGACACCGTGTCTCGAAACTTCCAAACCATCACTGATAAAAAATATGCAGATCAGCAACTAGATATATTATATAATACCCTATCCTAAACAAATAAAGTTAAAGTTGTTCAAAAGAAAAAGATTTCATTATTCCAAACTCGAGGATTTCATGTGTGTTGGTTCAACTAAGAACATAAATATAGTATCTCAACCAGGTGTACTCATTACCAGGCATGTATAATACCAAATGGTTTTTACTACAACAAAAAATAGATACACCAACAAAAAGATTAAACTAAGGTAACCTGTTGTTTGTAGGCATGCACGAGACATTGTGATAAAAATTCGCATCTTGATCAACAAGTTGTAATTACTGGTTTGTGGGGATGGAAATACTCAAAGGAGCTGCTCATAATCTACTAACATTATTACCGGATTAAACATTATCCGTTTCAATAGTTTCGGCAGAAGAAAATCAGCACTCATTATAAAGTATATGTCATATATTTCTGCAATCACTTTGAGCTAGAAGGTTCGAACCCAAGCTTCAACCCTAGGTCAACTTCATCTGCACATTAAACATTTATATTTGAAAATATACTTTTAGACACAACTTAACGGGAAAATAGAACAAGAAATCTGTAAGTGAAATACTTGAAATTTTGTTCTCTAGATCTTTGATTTCTCCATCTTCTTCATTCTCTTCTTCTGACTGATTCCCAACTCTTTCCTCATTCATTTCTTCCTCTTCCTCTTCACTTTCAACACTATTTCCACAGATTCTTGCAAACTGCCGCTAAAGTTGTGTGAAAAAAAAGAGGATAAAAAGAAAACAATTAGTTTAAAGGGTCAAATTATAATCGCATGCAAATATTTTTTATTATTATTAATTTTTATGATATATTTGATTTTGTTCTTTTGGGAGAGCGGGGGTTGGTTCCATAACCTAAAAACACTCACATTCAACTATCTCATCGTAATAGATGATAAACCAAGTCAGTAATCTAATAACGGTGAAGTAACTCAAAGTAAAGCAGAGGAGATGAATCACTCCTTTGATAAGAGAAGCATCGGAAAGAAATATATATAATGAAGAAGGAACGATGTACAAAGCCTAAAATTAAAGCAAGATAAAATGCTCACAAACAGTTGGCAATTCAAGGTAAGGCGGAAAAAAAACGGCCCCAAACCACCTAAGGAAAGCTCCACAATAGATAACTGTAGGAAGACTCCTCATCATCTCATTCTTCTTAAATATAGTAGTCATAAATTCAGCAAACAAAGAAAAATACTTATTATTGCTATTTTAATTAAGGAATTGTATTTCCCATTAAGCCTTTTTCTTTAGTCTAATAGAAATTTTTGTCTTTTAGTTAAATCATTCACATATGTTCCTTTGGTTATCTCGTATACTATTCAATGATCAAAAAAATCTACTAGATATAACAACTCCCTACTATTATTATTATTATTACTATACAAAAAATAGAATATGATCCAACTCATGCTAAATGCTCGACAGAATTTTAGATGAAAGGGAAATAGGGAATAGTTTCATACCAAAGAAGTCTCTCTATCAGCTGCACCCATTCCTTTTATTGAAACTAAGCTCTCATTGTAATTGTAGATGACAAACGCTAGAAAATGATGAGAATCTATGTAATCAAAATCTTGCATTTCTTGAGTAACTAGGTTGTACAAGTAAATACTGGTATTCTTAGACAGCAAAAGAATTTTCCTCTCGTTTAGAAGTTTTTGTGGCATAACAATGTCAAAGGGCCCAATTGTATAAAGTTTACTACAAGACTCCTTTGTGCCGTATCCATGCAACACCCAAATATCAAAGTGTTGGTGTTTGTCATGATTGTAGACCTTGTTGGGGTTGAATTCATAAGAATCGGGGTCATTAAAGCATATTACATTGTCATCCAAGAAATCTAAAGCATATGTACGGACCCATTTAGAAGTATTTGGCATTGGCATAAATCGAAATGTCTCTGTACTAAAGTCAAATGAAATTAGTACCCAATGCCCCTGCAATTTAGAATATTTAGAAAGGACTCCGCACCAGAAACAGATTCCTTTCTTGTAAACGACTTTAGGTTTACTATAACAGAGAGTGTTCAAAGGCAGGAGGTAGTCTCTATGTAGAACCCTCCAAGCATCAGTACTTAAGTTGTAAACCTCGACTTGGCTAGGGATATCGAACTCATAATCTATTCGATTTGATTGAATGATATTCACCACCTTGTAATCATTGGTTTTGATATCAAAACCTAATAAGGGATAGGTTATAATATTTGGTTGGGGTGCACGGGAGGCTGGAAATTGGGGCAAGGGGAGAGGTCGTAGTTGTTTAGTAGCAGGGTTCCATAAAGCAACATCCTGAAAGCCGGTTCCATCAAAATGTAAAGAAATGATGCCATTGCAAGTATTGCCCACACATAGTCCAGATATCAAGAGTGGAGAATTAATTTTATACCTTCTCATCTCCTCATTTGCAAAATCAAGACACATAGATGCCTCATCGAATTTATCACCAGTAAGCATGAAAAATCGTGCTCGGAAGTGATTAATATAACCATATTTGTCAATTATGCATTTCCTAATTATGAGAGAAGAGTTGACATTGTCTTGTTGATGACGAAGGTGTTGATTGACGAAAGTAGAGCTTTCGATGAGAGCATACCAGTATTTGCATACAGCTTTAAATCGCAATAAAGACTTCACGGGCAGCCATAGCAGAATAAGAAATATCATATGTTCAGGCAACTCCTGGGCCATTGATTTTGCGCAATCTTGGATTGACCTGAATACTGAATTAAATAGCATTGCGTATCAAAATATTTTAGAAGACAAATAGATGAATAAAGCTAATAAAACAAAAAAGTTTGGAATAATTCTTACGTTGGGGCTAATGGTGTCGCGACTTCCTTAGATATTATTGTCAATTCTGATCTGAAAACCACCAGTAGGCAGTAGCAATGTATATACTGTTACTGTAGTCTGTAAATACAAGAATAAAAATGGATCTATTAAAAAACAACATTAGGGTTGAAGAAAAAACAAGAGGGATTTCATGAATCATAAACAACCCCTTTTAGTTTCATGAATCAAAAACATTACAACAACCCCTTTTAGTTTCCTAACTCAACTGAACAGAATACTAGGAAACATTTGATTCACAAACAGCGAAAGAATTAAGATTGCTTTAAAATGAGTTCAAGTTATTCAATAAGAATTAGCTAGAAAACATAATAAAAACTCACAATTACTTGTATATTTTTCCAACTTGTGTTTGATATGTTCGTTTTATCTTTCGCACCATTCAATTGGAGTATTGGAGAAGAGAAGGAGAGAGAGAGAGAAAGAACAAACAACAAAGGGTGTGTTTGGTTCAATGTACCATGACTCCAATTATTTTTATTTTAAGGGAATTGTTTCCTTAAAAAAAGCAGCATTGATGTGTTTTGACTTTTGAATACCTTTGGAAAATAATTAAAATGAATGGCCATCACCTGATATATTTCCATAAATAGGATAATAATATAAACTCAAAATACAATTTTCATAGGTGAAAAAATCGAAAATATCGGGCGGATATTCACGAATTTTGCCGGTTTTTGAGAATTCGGAGCGGTACGGCATACGAATAATAAACGAAACATAAACCTCCCCATGCCGACCGGATTTTTACGAATATTCGCAAAATATTCGAAAAGTACGAAAATTATGAAATTTTCGAATCTGAAATTAACACATTTATTTTTAAATATAATTCTCACATTTATTTAATACAATTTTTTGAATTTTTCGTAAATATCTGCAAATATTCGAGCAATATTTCGCGAAAACCATTTTGCCAAACCTCCCAATTCCGACACTGGGGTCTGGATATTCGCGAAATATACCGGTTTTTCAAGGGTCGGATATTCGAGTTGATTCGAAATTTTCACCTGTAGGTGTGTGACCCATGCATCCATAGAATGTGTGGTGATAATATATAAAGCAATCTTCCAAAAGTTGTGATGTCTTCGGACATAATGTGTGGTGATTCCCCTTCAATATAACTGGAAGCCTCATAGATGCTCAACTTGTGATGTCTTCGGACATAATGATTAGAATTGCCCAAAAAAGTTGATAAGAAATGAGATAGATAATGAAGGGGGGAACAAGCTATTGAAAGATTGGTAGACAAACAAGACGTTACTGATCCTAATAAATTAAAAACTAATGAAGGAGATGGATGGGAAACACCGAGTAAGAAACATACTGCCAAGCCTACAACAGTAGCAGCTTGTAGTGGTAGTAATATTACCAGAGTGAAGTGCATGAGGAAAGGACTATAACTACATCACCACAAATTGACTCTAAGAAGGTTCAAGATGACACAACAGGGCAGAAAAGTATTACAAAGAACAAAGGGGTACAAATTGATAAACCAATGGATACTAACATTACTAGAAGACAAGAGGGGTTTATGAAGGATGCTAGAAATAGTGGAACCAGAATTCAGCTGCACATAGCACTGGAAAGAGTTCGATTGCTACGGTGGCTTCAAAGCACAGTCACCTTAATCCTCCAAACAAGTTTAAATGAGTATACAACTTGGGTGTTAATTGGAATATGAGAGGATTTAACATGGCTTTTAAGCAGGTTGAGGTTAGGGATCTTATTAGAAAAAAAGAGCTAAGCATTATGGGAATCCTTGATACAAGAGTTCAAGAGAGCAATGCAGAGAGAGTTAGAAGAACATGTTGTCCAGGGTGGAGTATGGTGAATAATTATGACAAGGATGTTGCTGGAAGAGTGTGGATTTGCTGGAATGATAGATAATGTAGAATAGTTGTCCCACACAAGGACAAACAAAGTATTAGTATTACTGTTGAAGTATGGTTAAATGATGGTTCTATGTTCTTAATTAAAGTAATATACGCAATCAATGATGCATTTGATAGAAGAACACTATGGGATAGCCTGTTTAACTTGTCATGTACATATAAAGGACCATGGATACTTCTGGGTGACTTCAATACTATCTTAAACCCAGAAGAAAGGGTGGGAGGAGCTTAGATCAGATTGCATCATTATATTGGTTTCCATAACTTTGTCACCATGGCTGGACTTGCTGAACTTAAGTACAAAGGTTTTTATTTTACCTGGACAAATAAGTAGGATACCAGGATTTGTAGTAAGCTGGATAGGGTTTTTCTGAACTTGGATTGGCTGACAACGTATAATGACTACGAAGTTGAGTTTCTTAACCCAGCTAGGGGTGAATGTCTAACATGAAACCGGCACGAAGTTTGTTTGACATCAATTTTGTGACATTGGTTGTCCATGGTTATTTCGCCTTGAGTTCATTGTTAAGAAAACCTTGTTGTACGCGTGTCATCCTGTGTCCTTGTCTTCGTGTCTTGAGTCGAGAGTGTGTTTCTGGTTCAGGACGTACGTACCTTGTTAGGACGTACGTACGTCATGTTAGGCAGCAAAGTTTCATCGTGTTTAACGTACGTACCATGTTAGGGCGTACGTACGTATGGTCAGGCAGCAGGGAAGTTTTCATTTTAGGACGTACGTACCTTGTTAGAACGTTCGTACGTCTAAGCAGGCAGCAAGCGTTTAACGTGTGGAGACGTACGAACGTTATTTCGACGTACGTACGTCCAATGTGGGTTTTCACTATTTCGGCCCATTTTCTGTGTTTTCCAACCCTAAGTATAAATAGGGTTTCTCTTCCAAAGAATGAGTTTGTTCTTTGGCCGTCCATTATACCTTTGGTTCTAGAGTTTTGGTTTAGGTTTTGGTGTTGAAAGTGTTTGTGGTTATAGAACTCAATTCCCTTCCTTCCCCTTCTCTCAATTCATAAATCTGTGATCTTCCAAGTATCATTGTGAATTCGGCTTCGAGTCTTCTTGTGGGTTCATCAAGAAGTCGAGTGTCTTGTGCGTACATCAAGGTGCTCTGGTGAAGTCAAGGTGTTAGAGATAACCAGGAGTATCAGCTCGCAGTGAGTACAGGTAGTTGATAGGTTTGTACATCTCTTTTCATCTAGTGGATTGTTTGTTGTCATCAAGGCAATCGTGGACGTTTCCCTTATTGGGTTTTACCACGTTAAAAATTCCTGTGTGTTATTTACTTTCTGCGTATTGATTGATTGGTTGATTATTCAGTTGTTAAGTTAGCACTATTTATAGTTTTTCAATTGGTATCAGTCGCTGGGGGCTGGTTAAGGAGCGTAAAGGCTCACGCTAACGATCAATAGTGCTTTATGGAACCTCATAAGTTTGCTACTTCAAGTCTTCCTCCACAATTCAGTGGAAAAGATTTTGGTCATTGGAAAGTACGGATGCGAGCTTATCTCCAAGCATTAGGAGAAGAAGTCTGGCTTTCTGTTGTTACAGGGTGGAAGAACCTTTGACTATCACAGGTACTGATGATACTGCCGTTACATCACTGACACCACGTGAAAAGTGGACGCCTGAACAGAAGTTGTTGGCAAATTATAACAACAAGGCACTCAATGCTATTTTCATGGCATTAAATGCCAGTGAGTTTCGTCGTGTGCAAGGCTGTGAAGAGGCTAAAGATGCATGGAACAGGCTTATCTGTACAGATGAAGGTGACGAAACTGTCAAAGAAAGCAAGCTAGAACTGTTAACATCTCAGTTTGAGAATCTACGGATGGATAATTCTGAGACTTTTGATGATTTCTTTATTCGTCTCCAAGATATCATAAACTGCAGTGCTGCTATTGGTCATGCATATACTGACACACAAGTGGTACGTAAGATATTGCGTGCTTTGCCTCCTCGGTTTCGTTCTCGTAAGGATGCCATCACTGAGAGTAATGTGATTAAGAACATGTCCATTGAGACACTTGCTGGGAAACTAAGGACATGTGAGATGGAACAGGCCTTGGAAGAACCCTTGAAGAACAAGTCTGTGGCATTCAAAGCTACATCGTCTAAAGAAACTTCCACAGGACCTTCTGATGATGAAGAACAGGATGTGGATGATAACTATGCGTTTCTGTCACGTAGCTTTCAGAAGATTCTGAAATATCAACAGAATCGAGACCCTCGAAAGCATTTTCCTGACTCCTCAAATGCTCCTAGGAGTCGTGGGTTTGAGCGATTCTCTGTGGATGGGAGAAGAGCTCGAGTTGATCGTAAAGATGTCCAATGTTACAAGTGTCGTGAATATGGACACTTTGCAAATGAATGTGACAAGAAGGTGGATCGCAAACCTGGTGATAATTCCAAAGCGAACCTCACAGTGACATGGGATGATTCAGATGAAGATGATGATGGCAATCCCTCAAATGTTGTCTCCAACTATGTGGTCTTCAGTGCATCCCTGGATGAGCATCCAGAAGGTATTGTATCCTCTACTGATGATATTAATGTTTCTGATTCTGGTGTTCATGCTACTACTAGTGAATTATGTGATATGTATAAGTTTTCCATGCAACAAGTAAAGTTGCTTGAAAAAACTAACACTGTCTTGCAGGATCAGGTAGACAGTCTTGGGCAGGATATCTGTAGTCTTGCAGGTGACTCCAACATGTTGAAGGAGGAATTTGAAAAAGAAAAGGAGGACTTCCAAGCACGTATTGCCTCTCTGGAAAACCTGAATAATAATCTGGAGACACGGTATCGCACTCTTGTACTGGAACATGAAAAAGTGAAAGCTGAGTTGTTTGCAGCCAACAAACAATTGGTTGGCTTTGGTAAAGCTAGTGATAGTCTTAACTCTCTGCTGGGAATTGGTAAATCCCATTCAGACAAATCTGGCTTAGGTTATGACACATTTGTTCCTCTTTCTACTGCTAGCACCTCCTGTACTACTTTTGTCAGACCAACAGGTGTCGCTTCTCCTGCTCCTGTGCAGGTGTCTGGTGTGGTTTCCCCACCCAAGGTTACTCGTGTAAAGCATGTCCCGAAAAAGAACTTTAGACACAAAGGCTTTAAATGTCTAACCTGTGGTCGCATGGGTCACACTTCTGCTTTTTGTTGGAATAATTTGTATCCTGTTCACCATTCTTCTTTTGCAGGTAATTCATATTGGAACAAGTCTTCCACTTTCTCCATGCAGGCTCCATACATGTGGAATGGCTATGCTCCGTGGGGTTTACCCAGAACTTCTCCTTATGGAAATCGTCCTCAAGCAACACCCATGCCTACTCCACCACCACACTTCTGGGATAGGAGTATGGATGCATCCAGGAAAATGGTATCTCACATGGCTCGTTTGGTTGAACCAATGCCCTCATCATGGTATCTTGACAGCGGTTGCTCGCGTCATATGACAGGTGATAAGACTCAAATTGATAATCTGACTCTTGGTTATGAAGGTAAGGTTAGTTTTGGAAATGGTAAAATGCTTCCGGTTGAAGGTAAAGGTAACTTTTCTGAGGTTGGATCGCTCAATAGTCATGAGCTTCTTTTTGTTAAGGGTCTTAAGTCCAATCTATTGAGTATTAGTCAGTTATGTGATGCTAAGTTTAAGGTTGTGTTTGAGGATGATAAGTGTGATGTTTTTGATTCCAATCATTTCTTGGTGTTGACTGGTAGTCGTTCATCTGATAACTGTTTCGTTGTCACTACACCCCTTCCGCATCTATATACCTAATTTGTTCATTGGAACTGTCTGTGTTTAGGATGTTTAGGTTCGGTTATTTTTTTTTTATTATTGTTGTTGATATTGAGGACATACTACCTTCCTTATTGTGTGGATTCCATTTTACAGATATTTCTAGTTTGGCATCTTCAACTGTTTTTCTGTCATGCATAGTTGTAGGGTTACATCATACTCTCTTCGTCTTGGTAGTTTCTTACGTGATGCATTTACATGTAGTTGGATTGTCATTTTGGAATACCTGTATATCTCCAGTCTTATATGATTTTCTTTCATGGTCATCGTCTTCTTTTATATTTCTACACCTCTTGTAAGTGGTCAATGACTCACAAAATCCCCAGCCATTTGAATGTCTTGAGAGCATACTCATTTGGCTAAGAACCCGTTGGGGCTGTGAGGGTCATGCTCTGACGGATGCACTCAGGAGATGTTAGTTCTTGTGTTGCACGTTACCATGGTATTGCACTTCTTGAGTGTGTTTTGCCGAAAAGATGTAGGCTACACCCTACCCTCGTGTTCTGGTAAAAGATGGAGGTATTATATACTCCCACACGGGAATGGCATTTGTGTTTAAATGGTTTTACAAACAAAAAAAAAAAAAAAAAAAAAAAAAAATGATGATGATTAGTGACTTTCACACTTGTCTAGTTGAAAGTCAAGAAGAAAAACAATATTTTGTGTTTCCTTGGTTTTGTTGTGTTCTGGTTCACTTTCACATTGGTCTAGTTGCAAGGGACTTTCAATATATTCAATGATCATGGTTTTAGTTTGTTTCCGGAGGTTGGTATAGGTCTATCAGGTTCTTCTGTATGTGTGCATTATTCTAGTAACTACCATGGCTTGGTGTATGATGTAGTTCATCGATCTTGCTGTTTCTTGTGGTTGAGGTTTGTTTAAATTGTATTCTGTTATACTTGGAATCCTTACAATAAATCGAAATGGTTCCTTGTGATGTCTCTCAATATGTGTCTTGGGTCGTTCTTCGGTTTGCTTCTTCTGGTTTTTCGGTTGGTTCTTCATTTATTTAAAAAAAAAAAAAAAAAAAGGGGGGGTAGTACGTACGTCCTTATGACGTTCGTACGTTTCGGTGGACAAATCTTTTTGTCACGTATGAACGTTCTTAGAACGTACGAACGTGTTGTCTGACAGATGTTTTTTTTTGGGGCCCCGACGTTCGAACGTAAATAGAACGTACGTACGTTCCTGCTACAGACTCGGCCCATATATACCTTTTAAGCTTATATGTTTAACAGGTTTTGGCCCATCTGTTACATTCAAATCGTGCCCCCTCTTCCCTCTCGCACGAACATAACGGTTTTTCTTGCTCTTACCTTTCCTTTCTCTCTCAAATTGATTTTCGTCGACCTTCTTCTTGTTCTTTTTCTCTTCGATTGTTGCTGTTCTTCCATAGTGATTCTTGTCGTTGTTTTGGTCCGTTGTGTTGGTCGGCGAATTTGTTTGTCATCCTCAATCACTATCTCTTGTAAGTTTTTCTTTTGTTCTTTCTTTCTTCTCTATTATCATGTTGTGTTGATTAATTGGCTTGCTTTATCGTACTGTTAGTTAAGGTTGTTTGCTTACATATTGTCTTCATGGAAATCGGTATTTCGACACTTGAATTCGCCTTGTTTTTTATTGTGGATGACCTTGGGGATTGTTTCCTCCTTCTCTCTTGTTATTTATGTTTCCTTCATTGTGTTTGGGTGCTTGCCATTGCTCCATTGTTGTCAGTAGCATGTATCAAGGTTCTGCACATCAAGTGTTTGATAGAATGCCTAAATGAACTTGCTATTGTTTATTTCGTCAATTTTCTCATACTTTTGGTTTGTTTACTGTTGTGCTTGTGTAGAAAATGGCTTCAAAGCACGCACGCACCACTCCCTCCACCACGGCATCCGGGTCTAAGGGTGCATCCTCTTCTCGCGCTCCTAGGGGTAGAGGTTCCACTCCGGCCTTGTCGCCTCATCCCACATCCCTTGGTGCTCATCCTCGAGCCAAGGCTATTGTTCCCGAGCGTTTCTTCGACTTGGGAGACATTGCTGCCACCCCCCTTGGGGCTTCCCAACTTGGCAACATAGCCTTATTTTTGAGACTCGGAATTGGTTAAGTGTGGCTCAACCAATCACCAAGTACTCGGTTGAGCATACGATTGCCTTTTATGAGTCGAAGACACCCTCCCAGAATCGCTCGAGTTTCTCAGTGTTGATTGAAGGTCGGAGATACACTATCTCTCCGACGGTGATTCGTGAGGCGTTGGGGATTGATGATGATCTTCTCTCTGAAGAGGATATTCACGTTAGGTGGCCCATTCCGGATGCGATTCAGATTGACTTTGTAGATCAAGTTCAGAGGATGTTCATCGATGGTGTCACGGAGAGATATCATGCCAAGTACTACAGTGCCATCCTCTTACACATGGTTGCCCATTCCAACATCTACCCTACAAAGGGCAACAAGATCATCATGACCGACGACATGGTGAAATTAGTGGTGTGTATGTCGGTGCATCATCTCCATCTCTCTGAAGTCATCTACACACGGATGCTTCAAATCGATGCAGCCAAGGGTACTCTTCCTTTCCCTAGCTTTATAATGACAATACTCAAGCACTTGGGTTTTCAGGGACAATATATGGAGGTGAGCCCTCCGAGGTTTGTTGGTCATGACTGGGTCAATGCCATCAAGAAGGGCTGCCAGTCTAGGAAGGCTGCTTTTGAGTCCGTGGGTGCGCGTCTGACGCATCATCTAATTTGGGGAGGTCGGGCTCTTGTTCGTGATGATGATTTTGATCGGGCACTGACTTCTAGACGCCCCGTCTCAGCCTCAGCTAGGGGCAATCTGGCAGTTGCAACTGTTGACGCTCAGGTTTCTTCAATTCGCCGTCATCAAGATCATATGGATGCTCGGTTAGATCGTTTTGGAGTCATCCTATCTCAGCATGATGTTATGCTCCGTGATCTTCATAGGATGAACGTAGCTCAGATGCGTCATCTTCAGCTAGACTTTACTCCCATCGACCTGCCTCCATTTCCGGAGGACGTACCTCCAGTTCCAGGTGACATTGATGGTGATGACTCTGATAGAGAGAGTGAGGACGAGGGTGTTGGTGAACACAGTGATGGTGACTCAGAGTCCGAGTAGTTCTTGTTCTGGTTTACTCTCTACATTTTTGTACTTAACATTGCTCTTTTGTTATATCGTTTTGTTTCTACACTTAGATGTTGGGCATATTATTGGATATTGCTATTTTAATTTCAGTTCCAGTTCCTTTCTGTTTTGCAGTATTTTCCTGCTAATTAGGTAATGGACCTCTTTAATCGGGCCCATGTTAGGGTTATTCTTGTTTTTCCTATATATAGGGGAGTCTTCTCTTCTTTTACTTCGATTGTGTCTTCTTACCTCCTTCTAGTTCTCTCTTTGTTCTTCAGAATTCTTCGATGGCAGAATATGAACTTCATGGGGTTTTTGTTCCGGCTGTTGGTTATGTGTCGTTTATGGTAATGGAGTACAAAAACAATGCAAAGGTTTGTCGTTTATGTCGTGTTCCCCATGGGTATGACTATATTCATCGACCTTTCCTTAATCCATGCTTGGTTCATGTCAATCATTGGGAGCGACTACCGGGACATCTTCAAAATCACATCTTGGAGTTGGTTGGGTACCCGAAGGTTCAAGGACTTGCTGCTCCTCTCACCGATTGTGGCTTGGACAGCAGAATTGAATGGCTGGAGGAGTTATTTTGTACGAGTGAATGGCTGGAGGATTATGATGATCATGTGATAGCTCGGTGGAATAGATCTTCGGCTCGTGCGGAAGCTTATTTTTCCAAGCTTCCTCCAGGTCATTGGGAACGAGTTTTTCGAATTCGTTAACTTCAGCTTTATGCTCTGTCTTTATTGTTTCTTATGTTTATGGATTAGTGTGTTTGGCTATTAGTTGTTTTCCTGAACCTTAAGAATTGGGATAGGTTTTATTTTGTTTTATCTGTTTTGTCTTGCTTGTTTGGCGTTGATTTCTTTTCTTGGTATTTTTCTTTATTTTTTTGTTGGTTGGTTCTTTTGTTCACTTGTTGTGACAAAAAGGGGGAGATTTATGACTCTATTTACTAACAATTGTCTCTTTGTTGTTAGGATATTTTTGGGTCATGTTTCAGGTATGCTACAAGTATGGGGGAGCTTGAGTGTCAAAATTTTGGAGCTCATGAAGTATGGGGGAGTTGCTCGAAGGAACTTCTGTTGATTCCTTGATTGCTTCGGAAATTCTTAGTTGCTTCCGGTCGGTCTCTGATGGTTAAAGCGTCTTGCTCAAGCTGGATAACAAGAATTGGTGACTCGGTATGTGTTCTACCATGAGTGTTTTTGTAGGCATGTTTTATAAATGCCACGGTTTGGGTTTGTAAGCACGTTTTATAAGTGCTATTAGAGTCATAGGTTTTTGTCACAAAATCAATGTCAAAGGGGGAGATTGAAACCGGCACGAAGTTTGTTTGACATCAATTTTGTGACATTGGTTGTCCATGGTTATTTCGCCTTGAGTTCATTGTTAAGAAAACCTTGTTGTACGCGTGTCATCCTGTGTCCTTGTCTTCGTGTCTTGAGTCGAGAGTGTGTTTCTGGTTCAGGACGTACGTACCTTGTTAGGACGTACGTACGTCATGTTAGGCAGCAAAGTTTCATCGTGTTTAACGTACGTACCATGTTAGGGCGTACGTACGTATGGTCAGGCAGCAGGGAAGTTTTCGTTTTAGGACGTACGTACCTTGTTAGAACGTTCGTACGTCTAAGCAGGCAGCAAGCGTTTAACGTGTGGAGACGTACGAACGTTATTTCGACGTACGTACGTCCAATGTGGGTTTTCACTATTTCGGCCCATTTTCTGTGTTTTCCAACCCTAAGTATAAATAGGGTTTCTCTTCCAAAGAATGAGTTTGTTCTTTGGCCGTCCATTATACCTTTGGTTCTGGAGTTTTGGTTTAGGTTTTGGTGTTGAAAGTGTTTGTGGTTATAGAACTCAATTCCCTTCCTTCCCCTTCTCTCAATTCATAAATCTGTGATCTTCCAAGTATCATTGTGAATTCGGCTTCGAGTCTTCTTGTGGGTTCATCAAGAAGTCGAGTGTCTTGTGCGTACATCAAGGTGCTCTGGTGAAGTCAAGGTGTTAGAGATAACCAGGAGTATCAGCTCGCAGTGAGTGCAGGTAGTTGATAGGTTTGTACATCTCTTTTCATCTAGTGGATTGTTTGTTGTCATCAAGGCAATCGTGGACGTTTCCCTTATTGGGTTTTACCACGTTAAAAATTCCTGTGTGTTATTTACTTTCTGCGTATTGATTGATTGGTTGATTATTCAGTTGTTAAGTTAGCACTATTTATAGTTTTTCATAACAATCAGTGATTTTGTTGTCACTAACATTTTTGTACCTTTCTTCTTATCAATAAAGTTTGAATTCTATAAAAAAAAAAAAAAAAAAAATGGATAGCAACGTGATGACTGCGGGTTCGAACGAATATGTATTTAGGAGAGTCAGGTTTGCTATCCAGAAAGGACTTGCCGCGCAGTTTGTACCGCGTTTGTCCTCTACTTTTGTGTAATTCGTTGAGCTTATCAATATAATTTGTTTTTTATCTTAAAAAAAAAAAAAAAAAACAAAAAACCACTCTCTAATCATTATCTATTCTATTCGACTTCAAAATCAAAATAGAAGGTCATTCAGGTTCTTCAATTTTTGGGTCCAGGAAGATGGCTTTATGCAGATTGTCAAGGAAGCCTGGAGTCAGGAAGTGGTTGGTAATGCTATGTACAAGTTCACAAAGAAATTGAAGCATAGCTAAGCGACACTTATCAACTGGAATAAGCTAAGAGTACGTGGGACATGCAGTGACTAGAGTACAAGAAGCTAAACAAACAGTTGATGCAATACAAACTACTTTACAGTCTGATCCTTTGAATGTATCTCCTGTCTCACATACAGGAGGAGAGATCAGCTATTAGAGAGTTTGTAAGGGTTTCATTTGCTGAAGAAGCATACACGAAACAAAAGTCAAGAGACCAGGTTATCACCTTAGGGGACAATAATACTAATTATTTCTACAACTCGGTGAAGGAGAGACAAATGAGAAACAAAATATCATGCATTACTGATAGCCAGGGTACTATTATAATGGATATGGAACTTATTGGGGCTGAATGTGTGAAGTATTATATGGATATTTACAGTCCAGAAACCTTGCCGGAATTAGATTTCTCTTGTTTTGGAAACATACCAGCTGAAAGGAGGGTTAATGAAGAAACATGTAGCAAATTAGTTAGTTGGGGTTGTGACAAGAGCTGAAATAATAGAAGCCCTAACTAATATTGATAGTGATAAAGCTCCAGGGAGTGATGGATTCTCTTCGCAATTCTTTAAAGCAACATGGAAACATACAGGAGATGATTTTGTGAAAGCTGTCACCAATTTCTGTACTTCCGGAAAATTACTACAGGAGGTAAATGCTACATGCATCACTCTTGTACCCAAGACAGATAATCCAACTTCTCTTGGTGAGTACAGGCCTATAGCAGCAATGTTATATACAAATGTATAACAAAGGTCATTATAGCAAGAATGAAGCAGTTTATGCCAGATGTGGTTTCCAGGAATCAATCAGCATTCATTTCAGGAAGGTACATTCACGATAATATTCTTTTATGTCATGAATTATTGCATAACTATCATAGAGATAATTAACCTAGATGTGCAGCTAAGATTGACATTAAGAAAGCATATGATTCCGTGAAATGGGAGGTTATAATGTTTGCTTTACAAAGAATTGGTCTTCCAGCACAATTCATACATTGGATTAGGGTGTATGTGTTGAATCCCCAACATATTCTATTATGTTTAATGGTGCACCTTATGGCTACTTTAAAGGGAAAAGAGGGATTAGACAAAATGATCCCATGTCACCTTATCTCTTTGTTCTGGTTATGGACCTACTTTCATATTTGCTTCAGCATGGGGTAAGAGAAGGTAATTATAAGCTTCACTATAAATGCTTCAATCCTATTATCACTCACCTATCTTTCGCGGATGATCTTATTGCATTCATGAATGGGGATTTAAATATTGTGACCTGTTTAAGAGATACTTTGAGGACATTTAAAGACTGTACAGGCTTAGATGTCAATCTAACCAAGAGCTCTCTCTTCACTACTGGTTTAATTATCTCCTAACTTGAGTATAGCTATTAAAAATATGCTGCAATTCCCAGTTGGTCTACCAGTTAAATATTTGGGACTTCCACTCATTACTACAAGACTCAGGTCTGTTGATTGCTTGCCAGTAATCAATAAGGTGACATCAAGACTACAAAGCTGAAAAGGATATCATCTCTCCTATGCTGGAAGGTTGCAATATATATTGTTAAAGGTTGTCATCAGTAATCTTAGTGTGTACTGGACATCCTCTTTTATTTTACCTCTTAAGATTATTGCTGACATTGATAAACTTTGTAGAAATTTCTTGTGGAAAGGACCAGATTGTTCATCTTCTCATGCACTAGTAAGCTGGTCAGACGTGTGTCTTCTTATTAAAGAGGGGGGACTTGGTTTGAAACAACTTGAAGCCGCTAACCATACTGCCAACTTGAGACACTTGTGGAATCTGATTGATAACAAACCTACTATGTGGGTTCAATGGGTGAGAGAGAACCTGGTTAGAGGAAGAAACATATGGCAAATGAAGATATCATCTGATTGTTCATGGAGCTGGAGGTCAATCCTGAAGGAGAGGGACAAAGCATCTTTCATTGTCAGACACAATATTAGAGATGGGCAAAACACTATGTTTTGGCTTGACCCATGGCTTGGGTGTGGTACTTTACTCTCTCTCAATTTCCTGATATTTTAAGGTATGATTCCTATTGTAATTAAAGTGCAACAGAGTATGATTCGAGAAGGTAAATGGCATTTTTCCTGTACATATAAGACTTCACATACAAGATATAACAAGGCAAGCTGAAAGTTATGTAACTATTGGAGGGGGCAGTGATGAGGTTATATGGACTGCAACACTACATGGAGACTATAGATTGAAGGAAACTTATAATGCAGTCAGGAAAACAAAGGCTCCTATCAATTGGTCACAACTGGTCTGGTTCACTAATAAAATTCCTAGACATTCGTTTATTGCATGGATGGTACTCAAGGGAGCGCTGAAGGCTCAAGACAAACTCAAGAAGTGGAATGTCATACAATCAGATACATGTGTGCTTTGTTGGAGAGGATGTGAGACTGAAAAACATTTATTCTTTGAGTGCAACTTCTCTAAATGCATATGGATCACATTACTCAAAGCTACTTGATATTGATATACAAGGAATGTGGAGGCTACTTGGGGACAAGAAATTCAGTGGATACTAGAAAAATATAAGGGCAAAGGCTTAGCACATGATGCTCTCAAGCTTACTTTTAATGCCTTTATATACTGGACCTGGAAAGAAAGAAATGCTAGGATCTTTAAAGATACTACTTGCTTGGCAATTTAGGTGGCAGACTTCGCTTTAAGAGATGTTAAAGTAAAAATTAGATCTCGTAGGTGAAAATGAAAACCGGACCAAAAGCGACAGATTGAGTAACATCTATGTAAATGTAGTGAATGTTTATTGTCGGAAAGTTAGAGAAGATGATCGGAAAAAAGGAATGTTTGAATGATTGAGAGTGGCTGAACTATCTGAGCGTTGATAGCTGCCTACGTATCTGGAAGGGGCGATCCAGAATCAAGCCAAACGTAGTTCCTTTTATAGGTGGCTTAGGTTGTGGATCAAATAATGACTCAACGTTCGGATCATAATGGATGTGGATATTCAGGGATTCGATGAGATAGATTCGTAACTGCCGTATGATTTGGCGTTTGAATGTGTTGAACTCGGTGTTTAAGGTGAGTTAGCCCCAAGTCGGATGTGCTCGGATGTTTTATGAGATTAAGATTTGAACATAAGCGAATGAAATGTGGTTTAATACGAAGTCGGATGAAATAGGTGCAAGGTCGGTGTTTAGTATACCGAGTTAGTGAGATTAGGATTTGAATGGAGATGAGTGAAGTGTGATTAGATACAAGGTCGGATGAAATGAGTGCTAAGTCGGTGTTTGACATTCCGAGTAGAATAACTCGGTAATGGGTATATACAATATATATGGAATGTGGATATTGGAATAGAAGTTTCAAAGGAAGTGTGGTGTAAATTAAATGGGAGAGAGCAGGACCAGATATATTTATTTTGAACACTGATGGGAGTCTATAGGGAAGCTAGGCAGCAATGGTGAGAGATAATACAGGTGAAGTCCAAGTAGCTGCACATGGCAGATCGTCATACAACACTATAGCCCTCATTGAGATGCAAGGGTTGGAACAAGGCCTTACACTAGCAACAGAAAGAGGATTCAGGAAACTACATTCACAAACAGATTCGACAAATGTGGTTTCTTTCTTGAAGTCTGGCAGGATTCCTTGGCAGGCACGACACATGTTAAGGAGAATTATTGATATGATTCAAGAGCTTGAAGAATTCTCTATACATCACATCTATATAGAAGCAAACAGACTGACAGATGCATTGGCAGGGAATACTCCAACTACGGAGTTTACTTTACTTGTACCTAGTTCTTTCTCTGAGGATATAAAGAAAATTATATATGAAGATAGTATAGGCATTGCCTATGAGAGAATGTAATAGTTCCTTTCTCATGATTATTAATGAAATGGGGTAGGGTACCTCAGTAACAACCCCGCTTGCCAACCAAAAATAAAAAATAAAAAATCTTCCAAAAGTTACAAGTAAATAAATGAGGTAGAGCTGCACAAAAATATTGATCATTTCAATGCGCCTAGAAGAGTGTTGCAGTTACTACGAACAGCTTAATTAAGTGATCGGGATAGTACAAGCCATTCCCATTATAACTGCCAAGAGCAGCATAACTACATAATATATTCCTTACTACATTCAAAACAAGTTGATTAAAAAATATTGGAAAAAGCCACATTGTATATATACAACTTATACAACTACAAGTATGCAACATGGCCTAAATTGCTGAAGCGGCAGAGGTAGCAGAAGCATTTGTATAATAATCAAGCTAGGTAAACTGCAATAAATATATAGAGTTCTTAACTCCGTTTCTCATAAGAGACTCATACTTTAGATTCCGATGGATGTTATCTGACATGATTTCACAGTCCATGATATCAGTTTGATCAACTGTTTTATTTTATTCATATATTTCTCGTACTACAACCTACTTTTGGAAATAATGAACAGCTACAATTCCTACAACTAAAGCATGACTGGAACATTTTTTTTCTTCAGCTATGTCAAAGCTTCTTGGGAGAAATATGCAAATCGCCAGCTGCTTGCATCTAATACATACTTGGACTCAAGATGAGCATCAGAGTAGACTAATATCTCCATAAAAAAGGAATCAAGATCTAGTGTTAATAGAGACTCATTACAATTTAGCTTGTATAACCAAAAATATTTTTTCAGCTACGACTTGTCTAGCCTTCTTTGGAGAGGTAACCAAATCTATTAGCTACTCAGTCTATGGTCGATCTCCTTTATCTTCAACTTCATCAGTCTCCTTCTTCTCTACTCCTCCTTCCCCTCCTCCCTCTCCTCTTTCTCGCAGTTTGTCCCTTTCTCCATAGCCATTGTGTCTTGAAACTGTGAGTGACACTGCGACTCGTACAATTGTTGCGCTCTCTTCCTCTTCCCCTCTCTTTCCTCTCCCTCGGTTTATTATTAAAATTAATTGGAAAAGTAAGGGTAGGTGCATATAAGACTGTATCAAACTATTTGGTATCTATAGAGCAATCTTTGTATGCAAGAATAACGCGATGGAACTGAGTTAATGCTTCCTCCATTTGCAAGTTGATGAAATGAGGCTCCTTTGTCACATTGTACGAAGTCTTGCACACACTCTTGCTTCGCACAAGATCTTCTATAAGAAGTGTTGTTCAGTTTTGACACGATGTAGCAAAATAAACATAACTTGCAGAAGAGAAGTATTGTAGTTCGGAAGTTGAATAGGACAGGCTCAGGGTGGGGAGTGATTCCTGACAAACCTGTACAAGACTAGACTAGCAAGATTTCCCGTGCAGGAGGTCATGGGATGGCGAGTTGACCAAAGAGATGTCACTATATTTTGAAATATGGAAGGGTATCAATCCACTCTAATAAAAAAGAACAAAGAAGCTACGAAAGAGATGTCACTATATTTTGTAGCATTATTATAATAAACTAATTCTAATCTAAATACGATTAATAAAACGGAATAAGATCAATAAAGGGAATAGGAGAAATGTTCACCTCATGAATCCAACATAATACAAATTAAGTTAATATGCATGTTCTTAGTCACTCACCTCTCAGCTATTGTAGCTCCCTGGATCACCTCTCAGCTATTATCGGGATAGATAAACACTCACCTCTCAGCTATTGCGTCTAAGTATTTTACTTGAGATGCATGAATGGAATAGATGAAGCCCAAAGCGACAAGATGCTAAGTAATCAATCATATGGTTCCACCCATGCAAACGTACATATATCATCTTCTAAGCAATCCAAGTATATTGAAACCCTATTATGTACTCACCTCTCAGGTATTGTAGGTATTAAGCACGTAGGCATGGAAAACATACAAAAACACTAAAAAAAGATAAACTAACATATTACTTCTCTCTCGATACGGAAATATGAAAGTATTGTTAAAATTATTTTGCATGTAGACGATTCAATGAAGAACAAGCATAAAAATTATATTAAAATATCATAATTTCATCAATGGAGGCTACTTATCCGCTAAGGTTTTAGCTTTCCATTGATGGAGAACAAGTCATCATCAATTAGAAAAACATACATTTATTGCTCTTAAACCTTAATAAGAAGACTATTGCTTCAAGATACAAAAGAAGAAACTAAGTTGTTTTGTATGAGTTTTCTCTCTTCTCTTTTCTCTTTTCTATATAAAACCATAGTTTCCTAGAGTATATATATACTGTTCGACCTTGGAGGCACGTCTAAATACATCAAGTCGACCATTGGACAGACTCAGGGCGGTATAGGGCCCACCACAGTCAATGTGGTGCAAGTCCGGAAGCAATTGGAACTGGTCAACTCGCGGCCCGGGGTGGCGAGTTGGTTGTAAGATTTTGGCTTCCTGTCTTCTGACGTCTACTCCGTGGTGTTCTTGAATCATGTTGACTCTGTCTAATGGAATTTTCGTTCTGTGAAAATACTCCTCTGAGGTTGATAGAGTTGTGGCTTCTTTTTTATCTTCAAAGTCTTCCTTCTTTTGGATTTGGACTTCCTCTTTAGATTTGGACTTCTTTATTGGTGTTTGGAGTCCTTAAAGAGGTGAACTTTGAGCTTTTATTAATTTTGATTCATAATCCATCAACTTTAGCCCAATACTTGATACTTTAAGCCTTTTTCAAGTTAGGGAGAGTTAAGGCCCACAAAATATAATAAACCTGAATATAAGAAAAGTGACATTAAAGCACATAGGAGTAAACAAAGTGTTATTCAGAAGATATTAATAGATAAGACTTTTGTGCTCTTATCAGACATGCAATTGAAGGATCTATACCAGGCATATCGATATACGACCTAACAAACACTACTAGAAAAAAGCTATATCTTATGTACGGTTCTGGAGTTTTTACAAAACCGTGAACTTATGTACTGTCAAGAATTATTGAAAAACAGTCAAGAAATATTAATTATTCTTGACGGTTACAATAATAAATGTCAACGGCTTAAAAAAGAAAACTGTTAGTTTAATGATAAAAACCGTCATAAAATTCCCAAAAACCGTCATAAAATGTACATAAAATCGTCATAAACTTTCCTAAAACCGTCATAAACTTTCCATAAAACCATCATAATTGTTTTAAAACCGTCATAAATTTCCATAAAACTGTCATAAATTTTTATCAAATCGTCATATGCTTGTATAAAACCGTCATCCGTTTCTATATTATGACAGGTTATAACCATCAAGCTATATAAAATTTTTTATTTTTTTTTAAAAAAAATAATATATTATTAAATAAAATCTTTATATTTACAATAACATAAAAAAGGGTAATTTTCCGAATAAGCACAAGTATAGTGTGTTTGTTCCCAAAAACACAATAACACAACTTTTGTTTTTAAACTGTTCTCAAACAAGCACAATATCTAGTCAACAAAATTTCAAGGACACTTTTATCCTTCTTGCATATTTATCTAATTAACCACCCATTAGCATTAAAACAATTCTCTCTCTACTATGTGCATAAATTACCAAAAGTGAATAAGATCAGTGTGTAATGTAGCAGATAGAGTGGGTATTCTTGAGTAGTAGTTTTTGACAGTAGCAGACTATTTTTTATTTGTAACAAATAGAATTCTAGAACCAGTAATACTTCGAATATCTATTATAAAATTGTGATATAAACCCAATTTTTTATTGATAGTGTTTCACAAACGTTCCGATTATGTTGTTATTCAACCCACCTGAAACTACAACCATCAGATACTTGGTTCGATCTTTCATAATCACTTCTCTTGAATCTCAATACTCCTTGCTGAAATCTAAACATGGTTTATAACCCAACCCATCTACTTGTTTTCAAAAATTAACTTTATCTTCTTTTTTCTCTTATACTGAACTTTCTTTTGTCTCTTATTCGATGAGAAATTAAGCTGAATTAGTTGAAATTGATGTTTGTGTTTGGAGAGGTGGAATAATGAAACATGGGTTTGCTGAGAATGGAATTAATGGGTTAAGATTGAAACCTAATTAATGGATTTGGTGAGAATAAAATTAAAGAAAAGAGAGACAAAAGAAAGAAAAAACAATTGTAAATGGTCGTAGAATTCAATGGTTGAACATCTCACAGTAATTGTAAATTTTCTACCTTTCTCATCAATTTCATCCAAAACTGAAATCTCACTTTAATTTCACGCCTATTAATTGCTCAAATAGCTCTTATCATGTGTAAAATGATGTAGCAGATAATTAGGATTTTGTTGCAGATAAAATCAATGTTAACTTAATATCCAACGGTCAGATATGATTAAGTAGATCTAATGGTCTTCATTTAATTAAAAGTTATCTTCTCACCTGTCACATCTGTCTGCCAACCAAAAAATGTAAAAAATATTAATTAAGTACAAAAAATATCTAAGGAATAAGGGTAAAGTGGGAAACAAATTTAGCTAGAAGACAAATTATTTTTTTTGCAAAGAAATAATTGTGCTTGCATGGGAAGAAATGTTGAGTTGTTGTGTTTTTGGGAAGATTGATACTAATGTTGTGCTTATTCGAGAAATTACCCTAAAAAAAACCTACATATATTTCAAAATCAAATAATTTTATTTCCACATTATTTTGTTAATTTTCAATGATTCATCGATCACTAACTCATAACATAGTTCTCTAACTCATAACATAAATTCTCTTGCCACCATAAAATCATTACATGTAATCCACTTATATCACCTCTCTAAGAATACTCCATATATCTCTCAGGACGTCCTTATCAACAAAAAATCATAAGAAAATAAATTTATTAGACTAAATATAATTAAAATATAATTATAGCATTAATATATTTTAGATGGATTAACTAACACAATTTACATATAATTAATGTTCACGGAGTATCTATCAAGAATTACTAAATAATATAGGCAGACTAGGAGATCGAGAACGCATATTAATCACAAATTACACACAATCTAAGGAAATTAATTTTAATAAAAAATTTGGCATATAGTTTACTTTAATTGTTTGCAGGGAGGCCACTTTAGGGAGGAAACTTTGTAATTGCTCAGTTCAAGCAAACAATTTGATAGAGTAATGAAACAAATCTCTCTCTCTCTCTCTCTCTCTCTCTCTCTCTCTCTCTATATATATATATATTATTCTACAACAAAGTTAAGCTTTCATTGCTTGCACATTGGTCAATAAGTAGTACTCGTCAACATAATAAGTGATGATGTTAATGGTGTAATGTATACGTAATATTAATCAACATACCTTTAACATTATAGAAATCGTTCAATGTAACCGATAAACTCAAGACGAACTTCATTCAGTTCAGGTTTGGTGTATGTCGCCTTAATTTTTAGCTCAGTCATCTAAACAAGTCAAATGGGAAAGAAAATGGACAATAGTTTAATTTAAACCTAGAAATATAAGGAACAAAAAAAATGAGAAAATATTAATCACCTTCTCCTCTAGGGATTTAGAAAAATCTTTCATGAAATGTAGCATGAACCGCATTACAAAATATCCACAATTAAAATCCCCAACTTGTTTCGGGACCTACATACAAAAATACCAAAATATTATACACATTCACCAATAGTGTGGGTGCAAAAATTTGATCCACAAACTCGAGATGTGTATATATTAATCGTACAGTTACAATGAAAGCTTTGTATAGACAAAGATAGGATTGGGGGGTATACAGTGAAACTGGACCTGAACGGGATCAGGCTGCCTACGTATCCAAGATGATGAACTTGGAATCAAGTCTCTGCTTCCACTAAGCTCTAATTGAGTAGCTCAGTGAAAGACTCGTAGTTCAGGAGGTTTAGAACTCCTGTATTTGTAGTAGGCCAAAGGAGGCTGACTCAACCACCCCTCCGGTTTTGACTCCACGAAATCGGGTTGTTCGACTGTGAAGATGCTTTCCGTGGAGATAGCTTGCATGTTGCCGAGCAGTTATCTCCTTGGTTTGAATCCCCTTTGACCAAGATGACTGCCATGTGGCATCCTCTGATAGGTCCTGGTTCAACCTAGGTTTCCTTTATCTTCTCCAACGGGCTAGAACCATGGGTTCTGTTGGCCTGGAATCTCGCTGGACTTATCCAGTTGGTTGGGACTTAGATTGACCAAGCCTGAAAGCAAAAATTTGGGATTGACCCCTCTGACCGGAAGCCCAATCTACACTACATACTCCTTGGTCAGGTCCTCTGGATTTCTGTGCTAAGCCTTTGGATGAGCCCCTGTCGCTGCTGGACCTTACTGGGCCGGACCTGGCCTACTTGACTGAGGTGGGCCTGGTCGATGTATGGGAGCCCACGGTTCAACTTCTTATACAGTAACCGGGGCTCCACCCATTGATAGTGGACTATCCGGTGAGTCAAGGTCCACAGAGCGTATGCGGATCTCTTGAAACCGTGTTGGGCCCTACCCGATAGCCCAAGCTTGGCTGGCTACTGCTCAGGTGCTCCCGGTTTAGCTTCTTATACAGCCATGGGTGACACCCGTCGGGTTTTTTACGTAGGGTACACACATCGCCCCCCTCTTTGTCAAGTAGAAAATCTGCTTGGGAAAGGTCTTAGCAATATCTTCCCCGGCTGTTGAGATTCGGAGGATTCCTTCCTTGAAACGCTTCTTGATGACGATTCTGTATCCCTTGGATCAATGTTTAGGGTTTCTTTCCTCCTTTATAAAGCCGGAGGTGTAGAAGGATGTCCACTTCTCTCTCTTCGTTCCCTGTTTGTTGTTGATGGTGCTGTTGAAGTTTTTGCAGAAGAATGGCTGACGACCGGAGTACCATCCAGAAGTATACTGTGGATATGCGGGAGAAAATGACTATAGAGATCGAAGACCGGGATCGCCGTATAGAGCTGATGACAAACGCTTGTTTGGAAGACATTCGTCAGGCGCGCTTGAGCCTGTTTGCCTTTTGCGACCTGCTTGTTGATTTGATCGTGTAGGTCGCCAGTGGGACCTACTGCATGAACGATTTAGAGAAACAACTCTTGTCTTGCTTTGAGAGCGTTGATCAGAACGTGGAGGAGTTCTGGATCTCTACTTATTCCTCTTTTCTGCGGGGTCGTCTTGCTTGTTGTAGAGCCAGTTGTTCAGCCTCTTCTTATCAGCCCATGTCTGAAGAGTTCGCTTCAGTATGCGGCAATCGTCTGTTTGGTGGCACCTCACCTTGTGGACTTTGCAGTATGGACGACCAGCTGTGTCCTCGAGTGAGGTGAAATCTGGAATCTTGCACCAGTGGTGATGTTTGATTCTCTCATAGGTATATCCTGCAGGTTGTGTAAATCTATGATATTCAGCGTATAGTGCTATAGCCTTGAACCTCATGTTTTTCTTTTTATCGAGTGTTTTTGGTGGAGCCCCTTCTACATTTGCTATAACATGGATCTTAACCTTTATAACTAAGGTTTCTTCAAGTTTGATATAACGATCTACTGTTAGATAGAGCTCGTCAAGAGATGTTGGCCTTTTCATGGCCAATGACTTGTGGAGGTCGGATCCAGGGATCATATAGTGAAAGAATGCTCTTGTAGTAAAGGGTTTGAGGTCTTCTGCAAAGTCTTGAACAGATTGTAGCTCGATTTTGTATCGGGCAAAGAAGTCACTCAACAACTCTCATTCTCTTTGATTTACCTTAAACATTGCCTCGATGGTGACTGGATACTTTTTGTTATGTATATAGAATATAACGAACTGTTTTTCTAGCTCATTGAACGAGCCGATTGACCCTAGCTTAAGGCGATAAAACCAGTCGAGCTTTAGTCCAGTGAGACTGGATTGGAACAGTATGCATAAGAGATAGTCTTCTTTGATTAATGGAAGAAACTTGCGGAAGCTTTTAATGTGATTTGTTGGGTCTCCGACGCCAGAGTACTGATCGAACTTTGGTGCATTGAGTTTGCTTGGTAGGTCGTGCTCAATGTTTTTTTTGTGAATGGGGACTCCTGAAAATGCTACAAAGAGTGAATTGAGAGCTGCTCCGCTGTGCGACCTCATCCAGGCTGGCTTGCGGCCTGGGAGGCCTTAATTTCAGCGAGCTGTTGGCTGAGTTCTTCGTACTTGCGGTTGTTATCTGTGGTAACGACTCCTGTCTGGTCGTTAGTGGTGTCAGCATCAGTTCCATGAGCCTTGAGTTGAGTGTTCTCATCTTGTAAACGAGTAAGGTGACCAAGATGGGAATTTAAGATGGGGGGGGGGGGGGCTGCACCTCGTGAGGTCAAGATTGCCTACGTACTTTAGCTCGAAGGAGAGGAATCTAGAGATTAAGCCATCGTAGTTCTGTCTTTATATAAGGTGGAAAGGCGCAGATAATGGGGACGTGCGGATTTTCCGCCATTCATTAATCACAAGATATTTTGTAATTAATATGTAATGGACCGAATATCTTCTAAGCATTGATTTAGTGCACGTGTTTCGATAGAGGTCGCCAACCGTCATATTATCCGAGCTACTCTGGTCAGATCGTGCGAGGTAGACAGTGTACGACCTGGTGGACTGTAAAGGTATGCCACCTGTCATATGGTTTTTGATTGAGTTTTTTATGTAACCCTTACATGGATAAATCTAAGTGATTATAAAACCCTGATAAACTAACTATGTCAAAGTTTTTTAGATAAAACTAACTCGGTCAGTCAGTGGACTTTGATTCAAAACTCTCTATTACTAGATATCGACGGTAATTAAAGGAGGATAATGTTTATATAGCGTATAGTGCTCAACAATCTCCAAAAAAGTGATTATAAAATGGGTGAGTTGGGCTCAAGGACACGGTTCCAATTCGGTTAGGCCAAAAGGGTATTAAAATATTTCACTTAGTAAAAAAGACAACATTTTTATGATTACGGGTCTGATCAAAACAATTCACTCATTTGGGCAGAAATATCATTTACGATCACATGTCTAATCATATACTACATATATACACACTAAATGCAATAGTACTATACCCTACCGCAATAAACCCTAGTTGGAATGTAATCTTAAGCAACCCTATGATAAGACCTATAATCACATGATCACGGTCTAATCATATACTACATAACAATAAATGCAATAAAATTATACCCTACATGAACCCTAGTTTCAATGTAACGTTATCCAACCCTATGATCAGATGTTTAATCATATGATCACATGTCTAATCATATACTACATAATACCAATTGCAGTAAAACTATACCCGGCCTACCCAAATTAACTCTTTTTGGAATGCGATTTTATCTAACCGTATGATCAGATCCTATAATCACATTTATTTGGTATGATCAGACCTATAATTACATTTATTCGTTATGATCATACATAAATTCCAACACGAGTATGTATGATCACACTTATAATCACATTTATTTGTTGTGATCAGACATGTAATCACATTTATTTGTTATGATTATAGTCTTAATCACATATAAACATCTTATGATCATGGGTATGATTATAGTTGTGATCACATAAATCAAAAGGACAACTGTGTATGATCAGACGTATAATTATAATGCCAATCACATGTATATAGGGATAAATATAGAATTTTGAAAAAGTGTGACTATATGATTACAAGTCTGATCATAAACATTTGTCATTTTGACAAATTCAGAATCCGGGTTTGTCCTTTTGACTAATTATTAACGTGCATTTGTCCTTTTGACAACCAAAAATCTAAGTTTGTCCTTTTGGCCAAATAAAGTTGGAATAAGGCCTTACAACCTAATTCTTTGTCAAAACAAATAGTGCCCACAACGGTAATTTAATTCTGGGACTACTCAAAGTCCTGCTCTATGCAAGAGTATGAATGGTAGAGCTCGGAAGGCAAGCATAAGAGCATTGGTCAGCTTGGTTCTCTTGCTATATTCGCACATCTTTTTTTGGCCTTTGATCTTAACCTGCTTACCCAACTGTTATGGAATATTTGGAAACCTTGAAGGCTGCTGGCAATGTTTGTTTATTGTCAAATTTCATCGTTCAGGAAGACATTGTGTACCCAAACAATTTCAAAGTGTCTTTTCCGATCAAATGTGATTGGAAAAAGGAATTCTGTAATATGATTGACATGGAAAAAGAACTGAAGAATAATACAATGAAGCCTGCAACCAATACAGCCAAGCGGATGGCAATGTGTCAGGTGCATGGTATTGTACCCAAGTTCAGGACTGGAAATACCTTCCAGAAATCAAATCGTGTTGACTAATTCAACATAGTGTTACACACATTTTACAATCTTGATCATGTACATTGGTTCTCACTGCTATGACCAAGTTTACACCTCTGCTAATTATGGCTAGATCTATCTGAAGGAGCTAGAGGAAATTTGTTATGTTACTATAGGAAAGTTTCCAAGGGTTAATTCCCGTAGTGCAAGTTCATGTTTTCATGGTACAACAGAGCATAGTTTTATAGATTGAACACCATCTACATTTTTCGACTAACATAACAACTACAGTAAGGTAATTAAAAAAAAAGTAAGGTGATTATAATAACCTTCCTGTAATGTGGAACTGGCACTCTGGTTCTTTAGAAAGTATAATCTCTTTTCAAATTGAAAAAAGTATCCGCAACCTTTTGGTCAGATAATGACAATGAATACCATGCCCTGACATTTTGTTGTATGACCAATTGTGATAGAAAGGTTGATTTGTACCTGTTTCATTGTGGCATACACAAAACTTTCCCTACTTAGCTAGGAGCCTTTATCTCCAATAATTCTTATAAGAGCCTTGCCCAACTGGGGAAGGGTTTTTGCAAAAGTTTCTGAATATACGGACTATTTGCTTGGTAATTAAATAATTAGCATCAAATCAGTTAATCAGAATGCAAACAAGAAAAATAAACATGTTTACAGGCATTGCCACTGTATCCATAACAAAAATAATTAGAGCTATTTAGCGATGCCTCCCGGTTTTAGAAGATCAATTAGGAGACCCACTGATAAGTCCTCAAAAGTGTATATTTATCCTCCGAATAACACCTTGTTTGTTTAGCACTTAGCTTATATTATTGTGTTATATCTATTGATTAGTGCTTTCTTGTCTATTGTATAGGTTTCATGAGCCGAAATGCGAATATTGTGTTAAAGCCAACCAAAAGTCAAGAAAAGCAAACAAAAAGGTGTTAGTTGCACAAAGGAAGGAGAATTAATATTTGCACACATAGATCTGTTGAGGGCACCCCATGGTCAGTCCAGCTGACTTGACTTTATGTCAAAGTGGGGCAGTCCGAATCTCCGCCCAAACCGGGTCCTATTGAAGCCCACAAGTCAGAATTTCTATTTTAAGCCTTATTTAAAGTCCAAACTTAAAAAGGCTTTAGAAGTCTGATTTGGGCCCATGAGCTATCAAACTGAAGGTCTTGGTCCAAGCTACAACTTAAGCCCAAGAAAATTAGGTTTTGCAGAAGAGCTAATACCTCTAGAAGACCAACAACAGCAGCCACGAATTTGACCGAATTTGGAAGTCTTTGCATGCAAGTATTCTACTTTGTATTTTCTATATAAGAGAAGTAGTAGCTAAGGTTTAGGTAGTTCATATTAGAGAGTTTATGTTGAAGGTTTAGGTTTTCATCTTCTTCCTTGTATTGAACTCAATCATTATCAATATCAATCCATTAATTTTTCATTATGATGTCTTGTGATTTATTTATTTATTCCATAGGGTCATCATCAAGGATGAGTAGCTAAATCTCCTTAGGGGGATGGTTGAAACAGTCTAGATGATGCAAAAGCACCATGTTTGTTCTTAATGTTCATTGTGATTCAAAGTTCTTAATGCTTATTTAGTTCTAATTCGCGATATGAGGTAAGTATGATTAAAATACTATTGTTAGGGTTTAGGGAGACCTAGCTTTAATGGTTGTGTTGATATTAATTGTAGTTATGTGGTAAAATAGCTGAGAGGTGATTATTACATATCTGCAGTTGATATCTTTTATTGGAACCCTTTTGTAATTAAGTCAAGTAGCTGAGAGGTGATGATTTAGTTATGAATTAATATGTTGAGTTAATTAAATTGAATAGCTGAGAGGTGACGGTTTGATTAAAAAGACATATTCAATAGCATGCATAAGAGAATCCCGTTTTAATTGAGTGGAATAGCTGAGAGGTGACTACTTGATTATTATAGGTACTAGTTATAAGGCCTGTGCGATGCACGAATGTTATTAAATAGTGTAAATTAGGTGTAGTTTCTTGGAAAGGTTTTGTTAATGTATGTCATTGGTTTAGTTGTCATTTTTATAGTTTTATTACAACACTAATTTTTATTTTTATTTTCGTAAATACGGTTGATTACAATTTTTGAAATGGTTTCTCGTCAAATAATCGTTGTTTGAATGTTTGATTGAGATTTTGAGCTAAATTTAATGTATATCAATTATTGAATTTTTCATTATGTTTTTACTTGATTGTGACAATAAACCATGGTATGATTAATCTTATGAATGTTCAAACCATGAATTAGACTGATCATATGATTTTATTCATCTTTTGTTTGGAGTCTAAGCTTATGTTTTGAATATAAAAGGGAGTTTAGCAAGAACATAGTATATAGTAACTTGCAGTAGTAAAATAACTTTCATAACTAATGCACCCAACAAAACTACTGAAAGATCAAATTGAATCGTAGGATAAAATTTTGGATTGCAAAATATATGTGTTTATTGAAGTTTATTATAGTAGGTAACGTACATTTTTTTTTCTTATTATTATTATTGGTAGAGAGGTTGAGGGGAACCCTACCCCTTTTAAATTTACGTGGGGAAACTTTTAATCAAACAATCAGTTACTGACGTGTTTCGAACCCATAACATCTCCACTTTGTGAGAGGGATGCTACCTTTGAGCCATATGTTTATCGACAAATTTATGTATAGATTTGCTATAATAAGTATTTCATCTAACACAAATCTTTACTTGGTATAAAGAGACATGTAGTAAGCTACAATGAAAGCCCACCTGCTAGCTAATAAAAAAATATTGTTGGACTTCGATTTTTAGTTTTGGTAAAAAAAATGGTGCGACCTATATATAAATTATAATTTCTGATTTTCCCAGTACCTACTTTCACGACAAAAATCAGGAAAAAACCTCAAAATTTATATTTAGGTGTATCCCTAATATTTTGTAATCCCCAAAGAAAGGACTTGCAGCGCAGTTTGTAGCGCGTTTGTCCTCTACTTTTGTGTAATTCTTTGAACTTATCAATAAAATAGTTTTTCTTTAACAAAAAAAAAAAAAAAAAAAAAAATCAATAAAATTTGTTTTGAAAAAAAAATCACTTAATTGTCAAGTTATTGGGTTGAGCTTTGGTATGTCTAGACTATACATCATTTCAGAAAACACTATTGAATTTATATCCTGGGGTAATCTTTCGCCGAAGGTAGGGCTAGAAGTGGATGCGGATTCATCTGAATTAACCGAATCTGAATATGTCGTATTCAGATATATATAAGAATACACCTGAATTAAAATTCGGATTTATAATAAGAGACCTATTCAGATCCGGATTCAGATTTTAATCTATTTTTAAAGATTTTATATTGAATTTTTTTTTATTTACTCCGGTTTTCGGATAAATCTCGGATTCAGATTAATTATTTAAACCCTAATCGAATTCGGATCCAGCTTCAGATTTATTTACATCCGATCCGAATCCGACCCATTTCCAGCCTTAGCCGAAGGCCAGCTTTTCAAATAATGTTTTGATAAATAAGATTAAACTAATCCCAAAAATCACGCTATAATTACGCAACATAATCATGTTATACGGTTATAAAGCCTATATAATTTTATTTCTAACCTGTACTAAAAGAAAAATAGAAGACGCACAGTATTGTATTTGTACTATTGCGTGCAAATATTCACATAGTGTATTGTAATGAACGTTGTGTGTGTGTGTTTGTGTGTGTGTGTGTTTTTTTTCCAACCATTATTTGGAGAAGGAATAGAGGATAGATTGAATTTGATGTATGAGGAATATGGGTAAATATTGAGGAAAGAAGAAGGTAAAGTACAAAATTATATTTTATTTATTTATTTAATTTTTATTTTTGGCTAATAAGATAAATATAGCCATATTGCAATTAAATTCCTTGGTTAGCCAGACATGCCCATAGTGTTATTAAATGTAGCCATCTAGCTATTTAAGACATATTAGATATAAATTTACAATAATAACCCTTTAAATTTCAATCTTTGTTAAATTCTCTTCAATTGAAGCATCAAATTTGATCTAATTAGGAAAGAGAAATTTTCGTAAGGGCAAGTCCAACTTTAATAGAGAGTATAGATTAATGATTAATTGGAATAGCTAAGAGGTGACTAATTAATTGTTATAGATTGAACATGAAAGAACAACATGTTATGTTTGCATGATTTAGTTTGTGGATACCAATTCTTCCCCATATGTCATCTTAAGATCTTCTTTACATCTCTACCATCTTCTTAAGTTAGATATTTGCAGTTTATTTATTATTGTTTGTAGGAAGTAGAATCAATCTCAAATCTTATTATTGATTTCCTTGATGTTTCTTAACAATTGTTTTCTATTGTATTTGAGCTAAGATCTCCCTCTCTGAGGTGGGTACGACCCTTGCTTGTTACTTGTCCACTTTGATAATCAATTTATACAGGCACAAGAAGGAAAATCAATAAAAATATAATCTTTTTATTAGAGGGTAACACTTTTGGCCTCTATCAAAATGGCGTCGTTGCCACTCTAAGGAACGGAGTTCATTCAAACACAAGCGAGAATAGTAGTTTCGAGACATCATCCCACTTCTATCCCTCCCACCCTTCTATTTTTATTTCTTTTATTTATTGTTTTTAAGTGTCTTGTTACTTAGTCCTCTTATTGATCTTGCAGTGAAGACGGATTGACAAAAGCTCAAGGAACGAAGCCAAAATCAAATTTTTAAGAAAATCACACATTCAGGAATCTCGAGTCGAGTTCAATTTGGCCTGCAGCAATCTCGTGTCGAGTTCTCGGCAGGAATTTGCGTCGTGTTGCGTGATTTTTCAAGAACGTTCCAGAACACTTTTTCGATTAATTTTTTTTTCCTCTTGAATGATTGTGAGTCCTTAATTTTTTTCTTCTCACCTTTGCTTGAGGACAAGTAAAGTAACACCTTGTTTGTTTAGCACTTAGCTTATATTATTGTGTTATATCTATTGATTAGTGCTTTCTTGTCTATTGTGTAGGTTTCATGAGCCGAAATGCAAATATTGTGTTAAAGCCCGCCAAAAATCAAGAAAAGGAAGCAAAAAGGTGTTATTTGCACAAGAGAAAGAGAATTGATATTTGTACCCACAGATCTACTGAGGGCACCTCCACGGTCAGTCCTGTTGACTTGACTTTATGTCAAATTGGGGCGGTCCGAATCTCAGCCCAAACCGGGTCTTATTGAAGCCCACAAGTCAGAATTTCTATTTTAGGCCTTATTTAAAGTCCAAACTTAAAAAGGCTCTACAAGGAGATCCAGAAAGTCTGATTTGGGCCGATGAGCTATCAAACTGAAGGTCTTTGTCGAACGTACAACTTAAGCCCAAGAGAATTAGGTTTTTCTAAAAACTTAATGCCTCTAGAAGACCAACAGCAGCAGCCACAAATTTGACCTAATTTAGAAGTCTTTGCATGCAAGTATTCTACTTTGTATTTTCTATATAAGAGAAGTAGTAGCTAAGGTTTAGGTAGTTCATATTAAAGAGTGTATGTTGAACGTTTAGGTTTTCATCTTCTTCCTTGTATTGAACTCAATCATTATCAATCCATTAATTTTCCATTATGATGTCTTGTGATTTATTTATTTATTCTATGGTGTCATCATCAAGGATGAGTAGCTAAATCTCCTTAGGGGGATGGTTGAAGCACTCTAGATGATGCAAAAGCAACATGTTCGTTTTTAATGTTTATTGTGATTCAAAGTTCTTAATGCTTATTTACTTCTAATTCGCGATATGAGGTAAGTATGATTATTTCCTTGTTATTGTTATCTATATTGTTAAAATACTATTATTAGGGTTTAGGGTGACCTAGCTTTAATTGTTGTGTTTATATTAATTGTAATTATGTGGTAAAATAGCTAAGAGGTGATTATTACATATCTGCAGTTTATATCTTTTATTAGAACTCTTTTGTAAGTAAGTCAAATAGTTGAGAGGTGATGATTTAGTTATGAATTAATATGTTGAGTTAATTAAATTCAATAGCTGAGAGGCGACGGTTTGATTAATAAGACATATTCAATAACATGCATAAGAGAATCTCGTTTTAATTGAGTGGAATAGGTGAGAGGTGACTACTTGATTATTATAGGTATTAATGATTAATTGGAAGAGCTGAGAGGTGACTAATTAATTGTTATAGATTGAACATGAAAGAACAACATGTTATGTTTGCATGATTTAGTTTGTGGATACCAATTCTTCCCCATATGTCATCATAAGATCTTCTTTATATCTCTACCATCTTCTTAAGTTAGGTATTTGTAGTTTATTTATTATTGCATGTAGGAAGTAGAATCAATCTCAAATCTTATTATTGATTCCCTTGGTGTTTCTTAACAATTGTTTTTTATTGTGTTTGAGCTAAGATCTCCTCCTCTGAGGTGGTTACGACCCTTGCTTGTTACTTGTCTACTTTGATAACCAATTTATATAGGCACAAGAAGGAAAATCAATAAAAATATAATCTTTTGATTAGAGGTTAACACTTTTTGCCTCTATCACCCACCCAGTTGAAAAACGTTTTTTGTTTCCCCCAAATGTCAACTTCCAGCCAAATTATAAAGTAAACTACCTAATATACCCTCTGCAACGTCAAATTCATTTCTAAGTGGTTTTAAGCAACCCAATAGTGGTTTTAATCAAGACCATTAATTTTTGATCGATTAAATTCGCAAATCTAGATCTACTTGTTTTGTGCAACAGAAGCTTTAACCCAAAGATTGGTTGTAATACCGATAATCTAGATAATCTATACTCTCTATTAAAGTTGGACTTGTCCTTAAGAAAAATTTCTCTTTCCAAATTATAGTAAATTTGATGCTTCAATTGAAGAGAATTTAACATAGATTAAAATTTGAAGGGTTATTATTGTAAATTTATATCAAATTTGGCTTAAATTGCTAGATGGCTATATTTAATAACACTATGGCCATATCTGTCTTTTTGTACAAATATATTAATGGTTAACCAAATTTAATGGCAAATACAATTAATAACACTATGACTATATTTATCTTATTATCCAAAAAAAAAAAAAAAATTATAGTTTCGTACTTTACCTTCTTCCTTCCTCGACATCTACCCATGTTCCTGATACATCAAATTCAATCTATCCTCTCTTCCTTCTCGAAATAGTGGTTGAACACACACACAAATTATAGTTTCGTACGTTACCTTATTCTTTCCTCGACATCTACCCATGTTCCTGATACATCAAATTCAATCTATCCTCTCTTCTTTCTCGAAATAGTGGTTGCACACACACACACACACACACACACACACACACACACACACACACACACACACACACACACACACACACACACATATCATTACATTAATAGACTATGCGAATAGCACGCAATAGTATAATACTGTGCGTCTTCCATTTTTTTTTTAAGTACAGGTTAGAAGTAAAATTATATAGGCTTTATAACCACATAACATGATTATGTTGTGTAATTATAGCGTAATTTTTGGGATAAGTTTAATCTTATCAATAATTTATACTCAAAAATGGGTATTTGAAAAACTAGCTTTTGGCCAAAGGTTAGCCTAGGATATAAATTCAATAATATTTTTTGAAATGATATGCAGACTAGACATAACCAAAGCTCAATCCAATAACTTGACAATGAAGTGATTCTTTTTTAGGTATTATTTGAGGATTATGAAATAGTAGGGATACATTTAAATATAAATTTTGAGGTTTTTTCCACATTTTTATCGTGAAAATAGGGACAGGGAGAATCGGAAGATATAATTAGCCTGCAGATGGGCTTTCATTGTAGCTTACTACATGTCTCTTTATACCAAGTATAGATTTGTGTAGATGAAATACTTATTATAGCAAATCTATATTTAGTATAAATTTGTCAATAAGCATGTGGCTCAAAGGTAACATCCCTCTCACAAAGTGGAGATGTTGTGGGTACGAAACACGTCAGCAACTAATTGTTTAATTAAAAGTTTCCCCACGTAAATTTAAAAGGGGTAGAGTTCCCCTCAACCTCGCTTACCAATAATAATAAATGTATGTTCCCTACTATAATAAGCTTCAATAAGCACCATATATTTTGCAATCCAACATTTTATCATATGCTTGAACTTGATCTTTCAGTAGTTTTGTTGGGCGGATTAGTTGTGAATGGTTACTTTACTACTGCAAGTTACTATATATTATGTTCTTGGTAAACCCTTTTTATATTAAAAACTTAAGTCTAGACTCCAAACAAAAAATGAATCAAATCATATGATTAGTCTAATTCATGGTTTGAACATTCGTAAGATTAATCATATCATGGTTTATTGTCACAATGAAGAAAAAACATAATGAAAAATTCAATAATTTTTAGACATTATAACTCAAAATCTCAGTCAAATATTAAGAAAATAACCATTTGATGATAAACTATTTCGAAAATTGTAATCAACCATATTTACGAAAAATATAATAAAATTATATTAGTGGTGTAATAAAATTGTAAAAAATGATAAATAAACGACTGACATACATTAACAAAACTTTTTCAAAAGACTACACCTAATTTAGGTTATTTAATAATATCCATGCTTTGCACGGACCTTATAACTAGTATATAGCAAATAACAGAGAAAGTAATTGAAAAATCACAAGCACACACAATAACACCAATATTAGCGTGGTTTGACAAACCCGCCTACTCCACCCGGCAACCGATCAAGAAGATTTCACTAATCAGAGAAAAGAAACAACTTAATTACAAATCTATAATTTATTGTCTCTTTCTCTCTCACACTAGCACCTGAGAAACCCTATTATGAAAATCCTCATAAATTTGTCTCTCCTTATCTAGTAATGCTTTCACCTTTGGTTCACTCTCTCTTCTTACCACACCTTTACAATAGCCAACTAGTTGAGTATATATGGGAGTACCAATTAGAATACCAATTACCAATTAGAATACGGCCATGGCAAGGATCCAAATTGAAAAACAATACCAATTACCAATTAGAATACCAAGTACTTATGGAAGTAGAATTCCTACATACATTGTTTCTATAAACAAACATAAGATATGATCCTGTAGACCTCACTTAATATAAGCTATGATCCTGCGCATTGTGAGCCAATACACAATAATCTCCCCCTTGGCGAGCCAATGAACTTGATTATTGTTGACTCCACCTGCGCCCGTGAAACCTTCTTGATCCATGTTGCTGCCTCCACCCTTTTGGGTGCCCAATCAATTATGGTTGACCGACAAGTTTGAGATACCCTCAAACTTGCCCACAGGAATCCACTTGTTGACCATCTTTCCCTTTCTTGAGTTCCTTCCTTCTGCATCCATCTTGTTCATAACAGAACCCTGTGATTTAAACATCACCTTGCCTGCCTTAGGACCAACTCTAGATCTTACTATTGTTTGACCCAATAGTATATACAAGCCACTACTACTCGCGACTCCTTTCATGATCACATTGGTATCTCTGCAAACCTCTGCAACTCCACCTTTGCCAGTGAACTTGTAACCCTAAGAATCTAACTTGAAAAGAGAAATTAGTTCTCTTTGCAAACTCGACACATGTCGAACACAAGAGTATGTATCCTCACGTCATACATCTTGATATGAATATTACAGACTCCCACTATCAACTTCTTGGAGCCATCACACATCGACATCCAGCCACCCTCACATCTTTCAAACTTGTCGAACCATGACCTATGTGAACAAACATGTTTTGTGGCACCGCTGTCAAGTACCCATTCCTGATGTAAATTTTCTTCTTGAGTAATCACCAAGAGTAATTCATCATCAAACTTCACTTGATTAGCCTGTCCACCAGATTAGCAATATGCTTGCCTTTTTCTGACCTGGACTATTTGCCGAACTGCTCCACCTTTTTCTTCACAATCCCGTTTAAAGTGCCTTGTTTTTCCGCACTTCCAACATTCTATGCGAGCCTTGTTACTCTTGTTAAATCCTTTCCGTGATCCCCTATAAATCACCAAACCCTCACCATGAGATTCATCGTCTCTGCCTTTATTTTTAATTTCATGAGATAAAAGAGCACTGACAACCTCATCCAATTCCAAAGTTTCCTTTCCATAGAGCAACATGGTGATAATATGCTCATAGGATTGGGGCATGGAGTTCAGAAGTAGATGTGCATTATCTTCATCCTCTAACTTCACTCCAACATGAACTAATTCAAAAAACATGTTATTGAAGACACTGAGATGTTCATTAATACCTATACCTTCTGCCATCCTCAACCTGTAAAGTTGCTGCTTGCGGTACAATCGATTTGATAACGATTTAGTCATATACAAACTTTCAAACTTTAACCAAAGTTTTACCGAAGAACTTTCTGTGAGAACGTTTGACAAGACCTCATTCGTTAAACACAATCAAATCGCACTAGTAACCTTGAAATCAAATTCTTCCCAATCATCATCTGACATATCCGCCGGTTTTTCCTTTAATGCTTTATGTAGTCCGGATTGTACCAAGAGATCTTGGACTTATACTTTCCACAAACCAAAATTCATCTTTCCATCGAACTTCTCTACATCAAACTTCAAACCTGAACTTGAAAGTCTTTGCGTCGTCTCGAAAATCCCTACAACCTAGAACCTTGCTTTGATACCACTTGTTGTGCAACGGAAGCTTTAATCCAAGGATTGGTTGTAATACCGATAATCTAGATAATAGCAAATAACAGAGAAAGTAATCGAAAAAACACAATCACATAAAATAACACCAATATTAACGTGGTTTGGCAAACCCGCCTACTCCACCCGACAACCGATGAGGAAGATTTCACTAATCAGAGAAAAGAAACAACCTAATTAAAAATCTATAATTCCTTGTCTCTTTCTCTCTCACACTAGAACCTGAGAAACCCTATTTTGAATACCCTAATAAATTTGTCTCTCCCTATCTAGTAATATTTTCACCTTTGGTTTACTCTCTCTTCTTACCACACCTTTATAATAGCCAACAACTTGAGTATATATAATATCCAAGAGTTCCCAATCCGGCCAAACAAGGATCCAAATTGGATAACAATACCAATTACCAATTAGAATACCAAGTACTTATGGGAATAGAATTCCTACGTACATTGATTCTAGAAACAAACATAAGATATGATCCTATAGACCTCACTTAATATAAGCTATGATCATGTGCATTGCGAGCCAATACACAACACTTGTTCCATTAGATTAGTCGACACGTGGATTAGAATGGAAACACTTTACAACATTAGTTTAATTTGAACAAACAAAGAAAACCTAAAAGATCAAATGTCTACCTTTTATCTTGCTTTGTATGAGAAAACCTGAATGTCAAAACCTAATTTTAGTTCTATCTTCTTCTCAAATCTTAGATAATTGTTGTCATGGCTTCTTGTAGTGGTGGTGGTGGTGATGGTGATGTAGATGTTAACTTTTTTGTTGATGTTGAAGCAAAAGAAGACATTTTACCCATAAATTAGAGTAAAGAGCAGTATATTCGTAGTGATAATCTTAAACGACCACCCCCAAAAAGGAAAAATTTTCATCATAGATTGGGTTGGAACTTCAGGATTAAAGAAGAAATACCTTATTTTAAAAGTTTAATGTTACCCCCTTCATTTTGAAATATATTTAGTATTACATACAACATTACAGTCATACTGATTTGGGGAAGAAAATAGAAGATCTTAACAAATAAAATAAAATTTTAAAGTTAGAAATATAGATGATTAAGAGATTTTATCGTCGATTTTGCAAGAAATTAAAGAGAAAATGAATGGTGTTCAACCAGGGTTTTTTTTTTCAACCGAAGTGACGAAGAAGTCAAGCTTAGAACATAATCTTAGAGAAAGAGAAAGAATGAGAGAACTGGTTATTTAAACCGGGATTTTCAAAAACTGGTTATTTTAACTTCAGCTGCAAATAACCTGGCTTTTGTATTGGTGAACTACAATATACATTGAACCTATCCATGGCAGTGTAGATCGCAACATAAGAACCCAAATGTCTCGAACATGTCCATTTCCTTACTTTTCATAACAAATCAGCGAATGAAAGCTCTACGTTGTAGCTCGAAAACGGACCACCATTGTCCACATACAGTATAAAACATAGAGGCTGTGTTTGGTTCGTGGAAATCGGATTCTGGGGCACTTAAGTAACCGGCGATTTTTATGGCAAGAATAGCCCGATCGAAATGGAATGATGGTGAGGAGAGATCGGGGAAGATGAAGTGATTTTAAGAGATAATATCTATACTTATATGATACTTATTTGGTTTCCTTTTTTATAATATGGAAACCGCTTTCTTTTTTGTTGGAAGAGAAGTTATAGATTTGGAACCTGTTTTTCTCACTTTTTTTTTTATAGGCGTTTTTCTCACTTTAGGGTTAATATATAGGCAATTCCGGCCATTTTCCACAGAATCTGATTACCCGTGAACCAAACCCAACCAGAGTTTATTATTCTCTGCTATTATACTTGCACCAACCTAAGGGCGCGTTTCACCAAAAGTTTTATATATATAATATAAGAAGGAAATAGTCTCTCACTGACTTCTTATAGTTTTATATAACAAGTGTTATATAATATAACAAGGAAAGGTGAGTTGGATTGAAAACAACATTTCTTATTTTCAATTAGCCCACTTGGGATGTCAACCACATTCTAGCTAGTCATATTCCTGATTGACAAATTTGAAGAAAATCACATTCTTCTTCTCTCGGAGTTCCTGTGCTTCTCAGTGTATCACAGTCCATTCATGTTACAGTAAAGTTTAAGGTCAGATGCTCATATAGATGATATTCTTACAGATTTTAATTAGTTTTATATATATATACACCTGCTTTTTGTGTCATAGTTCATTGATCTGTCATATTTAAGAAAATTTCGGATTTTTGAGGTTCATATATTTTTTCTGACGATTGTGTTTATGATCAAAAATATTTCCACTAGTACACTGCAACCAAGTCTATCGCTTTGACACTCATGAATTATACTAGAATCTCTCTAGATGAGAATGATTCTATCAATTAAAAGATTACCAAAAGCCTTCTTGGGAAAGTTTTTATTCAAAACTGATATGTGAATCACAACATGTACTTCAAATATAAGAAGTTTCTGGCAAAGTCGATCATATGTCGCAATGTCTATACCACTTTATCCACTGGTAGTGGTGGCCAGGAGATCTTGGGATTGAGTTTCCATCTACACAACGTGCGGAGTACTTTCTTTATCATCTAATTGTTTGAGCTGTAAGCAACATATAGTACCTTATTAGATTTCTACTACGTTTGTGTTTTCTCGAATCCTTCTTAAAACCTGCTTCGTTCCTGGAAGTCAAAGATATTCTTCTATATTATGTTTCTCCATTTGCTTTAAGTTTATCCATGCTTCATTGGAAGCTTCATGTTATTTGAGTTCTCAAAACTGTAATATATAAAGATGTGTTGTTCCTTTAGGTAATGATCAACTATTGGTATTTCAGTGCCAAATAGGCAAATACAAACTAGTCAGCACTGTCGATAACCCAATGAAAGGGGCTATTGAAACTATTATTATTTGATGAATAAATAGTATACAGGGAAATGGTTGTTATGTCTCAATATTTTAACAACGAACAGATTTTCAATATATATCCTATTTCTTACCAAGTAACATATTTAAAACAGGTATGGAAATTGTTATACCAGTTGTTGGCGAAATCATAGGTTGTTTCTCTGTGCCAGTTGTGCAATGGTGCAAATACATGATACACCCCACAAAGGAACTCGTGAAGTTGAGAAAGATAAATAAAGAATTGATTGCTCTGGAGATCGATGTACACAGGAGGGTGGAGATTGCTGAGGTTGAGCAAGGGAAGTTGCGAACAGCTGATGTAGATAATTGGTTGAATGTTGTCAAAGATATTATCCATCAGGTGAACGTTGTAGAGAACAAAGCCAAAGAGGCAAAGGGATGTCTAAATCGTTTCAAACCGAACTGTTGCTCACAATCAACTCTAGGACATGATATCTCCAAATTGATCATAGAGGTGACTAACCTTTTAGAAAAAGGCGGTCAATTCTCAGACGAGTCTTTAGTTGTAGTGGTACCTATTGACAAACATTCCATAGATGGGCTGCCTCCATCTCCAAGTTAGAATATCTTCTGTAGATGTATGTTACTAAATTTGTAATAATCTTCCTAAAATTAAGGATGTAGAATACTCTATACACGAGTATAACACCATGACCAACTCTACTGATTCTTCTCTGCAGCCAAATCTTCTTCTTCTTCTTCCTTAGACCACTCAACAACAGGTTCTTCTAGTGGCTCAACTCTTACCCTACAAAACTGTTGTTCAGTTTTTGCTATGTAGACACTTTGTGCTCGTTACTCCGAATAGCGATCTGTCTTTTCGGTTGGCAAGAGGATTATCTCATCGTTTTAATGGTATATGGCACGTCGTCTAGCGATACGTATTTTGGAAAAGTGCCTCTGGACAACAGTTCTGACAGATTTATTGTCTCTGGACGGTAAAGTGTCTATGGGTTTATTTTGGGCCCATAACGTGGTAAAACCTAATTTACCTTGTAATACACTATATAAAGCCATGATAGTATAGGGAAAAAAAAGTTTTGGAAGCCATGAGAAACAAAAGTCTAAGGGAGTTTTGAGAGATTCAAAACTTGGAGATTTGAGGTTTGGGAGGCTTTGGCGAAAACTTGGGGAGCAATCTTTGTTGGGGAATTTCTAGGTTTGTGTTCTTCTTGTAAAGGGTGTGAGATTGAGTTGTGTGAGATCTCATCTTGTAATCCTTTTGGTGGAAGATAATAAAGTTCTTTGTTTTGCTTGTGGTGGTTTATTCCCCGTGAGGGTTCCACCCCATATATCTTGTGTATTGGTTTCGTTTTACTTATTATCATTACTTGTTTCTTCTAGATCTTGGGTTATTCTGCACTTTGGTTATTATTATCGATTTTCTCAACAATTTGGTATCAAGAGCTTAGGTTGTAGAGGATGTCGGAAACAAAATTTTCGAAATATGATATTGAGAAGTTTGATGGAGTCATGAACTTTGGTTTTTGGCAAATTCAAGTTCGGGATTACTTGGTGATGCTCGAATTGGATGATGCACTTGATGGTCCCCCTCTTGTACCGAAAATGGGTCAACAGAGTTTAGGAAACAATGCAGAGATGGAAGAAAAGATCGATGATGCATGGAAGAAGAAAGATCAGAAGGCAGCAAGTCAAATTCGATTGTGTCTAGCGAAAAACATCCGAGCAAACGTTACTTTAATGGGAGTTTCTACGACAAAAGAACTCTGAAAAAAGTTAGAGAGTTTGTACATCGCAAAGATGCTCATAAATCGGCTTCATCTAAAGGAGCAGTTGCATCTTTTGCATATGGAGGAATGTACTTCAATTTCTGATCACTTGTCTACTTTCAATTCGATTGTTTCTCGTTTAGAATCCTTAGGAGAAGAGATTAAGGATAAGGATAAAGCTTTGCAATTGGTATGATCACTTCCGGAGTCATATAAGCACTTGGCAACACTGTTGCTTTATGGTAAATCAAAGGTTACTCTTTCAGAAGTTACAGGTGCCTTGATTTCTTGGGAAACACGCTCAAAGAATGGTATGTACAAGTAATGATTCTGGTGGAGCTTTGGTAGCACATGGGAAGAAGACTAAAGGGGAAAAAACATCATTTTTCCTGTAATTGTTATAAGTGTAGTCGTCCTGGTCACTTGAAAAAGGATTGTTTGGCGGAAGATGATAAAACTAATTCGGCAAAAGGTTCCCATCATGTTAATCTAGTGGTTGCCCCTAGCGATGATGAGGGAGGGTTTTGTTTTGTGATCTTTACGTCGGTTACCCAAAACGAATGGTTGCTAGATAGTTGCGCCACGGAGCACATATGTGCTAATCGCTCATATTTTAATCGGTTTGAGGATTGTCGTGGGAAGGTGTTTACAAGAGATAGCTCAGGTTTACGACTAAAGGGAGCCGGTGATATTCACGTAAGGATGTTTGATGGTAATTGTGGGTGCAAAAATTTGATCCACAAACTCGAGATATGTAGTGATTAATCGAACAGTTACAATGAAAGCCTTGTACCGACTGAGATGGGATGGGGGTATACAATGAGATTAGACCTGAGGAGGATCAGGCTGCCTATGTATCCAAGAAGATGAACTTGGAATCAAATTTCTGCTTCCACTAAGCTCTAATGGAGTTGCTAAGTGAAAGACTCGTAGTACAAGAGGTTAAAAACTCCTGCATATATAGTAGACTGGAGGAGGCTGACTCAACCACCCCTCCGAATTTGACTCCATGAACTCAGGTAGTTCAAACTGTGAAGATGTTCCCGCAAAGATAGCTTGCATGCTGTTGGGCGATTATCCCACGGTTTGAATCCCCCTTGACCAGGACGACTGCCATATGGCATCCTCTGATAGGCTCTGGTTCAACCTGGGTCTTTCTTTATCTTCTCCAGCAGGCTAGAACAATGGGTTCTGTTAGCCGGGAATCTTGCTGAACTTATCCAGTTGGTTGGGACTTGGATTTGACCAAGTTTGAAAGCAAAGACTTGGGCTTGACTCCTCGGACTGGAGGCCCAATCTGCATTGCATACATCCTGGCCAGGTCCTCTGGGCTTCTACGATGAGCCTTTGGATGAGCCTCTGTCGCTGCTGGACTTTACTGGGCCAGACCTGACTCACTTGATTGAGGTGGGCCTTGCTGACGTATGGGAGCCCACGGTTTAACTTCTTATATAGTAACCGAGGCTCCACCCATTAGTCGTGGACCATCCGGTGGATCAAGATCCACAGAGCGTATGTGGGCTTCTTGAGACCGGGTTGGGCCCTACCCGATAGTCCAGGTTTGGCTGGCTGTTGCTCAGGTGTTTCCGGTTTGGCTTCTTATACAACCATCGATGATACCTGTCGGGTATTTTACCTAGGGTACACACAGTAATGTTCATTCAATCCAAGCTGTAAAACACGTGCCGAGGTTAAAGTGGAATATAATTAGTCTATCTATGGTGGAGTAATGAAGGTTTACCGAGGAAACACTTTGGTCATGGAGGGAAGCCAACGTAGAGGCTTGTATGTACTGTTGGGAAAAACAGTAACCGGTTGGACCTTAGAATCATCTAAGTTGAAGATTGAGGATGCATATTCTCATTGAGATTCTACATTAGGTGGAGTTCAAAGAGTCTGGATGACAAAGAAGTGGGTAAGTCCAAGGAAAACTTGGACTTGCATGATCATTGTTGATCGGTACCCGAAAGGGTGGAGTAAAACAAAGAACTTTGTTGGTGACCTAGAAGATCCGGTTGAATTCATACAATGGTGGCGCATTGGTAGTTTGATTTCTAGTTATAGAGATTGGCGTTCTTTCAAGGTGTCGGCTCAGATTTGAGAATCTTCGCCGAGGTGGAGAATTGTTGTTCAGTTTTTGCTATGTTCAGTTTTGATAAGCTGTAGACAAACAATCATAACTTTGTGTTAATTACTCCGAATGGCAATCTGTCTTTTTGGTTGAAAAGAGGATTCTCTCTTCTTTTCAATGGTATATGGCACGTCGTCTGGCGATACGTATTTTGGCACGAAAATGGCTCTGAAGTACTGACAGGAAAAGTGCCTCTAGACATCAGTTCTGACGGGTTATTGCCTCTGGACAGTAAAGTGTCTGTGGGTGCAAAAATTTGGTCCACAAACTCGAGATATGTATAGATTGATCGTACAGTTATAATAAAAGCCTTGTATAGGGAGAGATAAGATGAGAGGTATACAATGAGGCTGGACCTGATGGGAATCAGGCTGCCTACGTATCCAAGATGATGAACTTGGAATCAAGTCTCTGCTTCCACCAAGATCTAGTGGAGTTGCTAAGTGAAAGACTCGTAGTTCAGGAGGTTTAGAACTCCTGTATTTGTAGTAGGCCGGAGGAGGCTGACTCAACCACCCCTCCGGTTTTGACTCCACGAACTCAGTTAGTTCAACTGTGTAGATGTTTTCCGTGGAGATAGCTAGCATGTTGCCGAACGGTTATCCCCTTGGCTTGATTCCCTTTTTGACCAGGATGACTGCCACATGGCATCCCTTGATAGGTCCAGCGGGCTAGAACCATGGGTTCTGTTAGCCTAGAATCTCGCTGGACTTATCCAGTTGGTTGGGACTTGGATTGACCAAGCCTGAAAGCAAAGACTTGGGCTTGACTCCTCTGACCGGAGGCCCAATCTTCATTGCATACACCCTAGCGAGGTCCTCTGGGCTTCTGTGTTGAGCCTTTGGATGAGCCCTTATCGTTGCTAGACTTTACTGGGTCGGATCTGGCCTACTTGACTGAGGTGGGCCTGGTCGACGTATGGGAGCCCACGGTTCAACTTCTTATACAGTAACTGGGGGTCCACCCATTGATCATGGACTATCCGGTGGGTCAAGGTCCACAGAGCGTATGTGGATCCCTTGAAACTGGGTTGGGCCCTACTCGATAGCCCAGGCTTGGCTGGCTAATGCTCAAGTGCTCCGGGTTTAGCTTCTTATACAGGCATCGGTGACACATGTTGGGTTTTTTACCTAGGGTACACACATCACCCCCTCTTTGTCAAGTAGAAAATCTGAGGATTCGGAGGATTCCTTCCTTGACACGCTTCTTGATGACGATTCCGTATCCCTTGAATCAAGGACTAGGGTTTCCTTCTTTCTCTATAAATAGCGAACCGGGGGTGTAGAAGGATGTACTGTTGGAGAAGCTGGGGTATCATCCGGTCAAGGAAGAGAAGAACCCTTCACCGGTACCTTCCCGGCTTATTGCACTATGTAGGGGAGTAGTGCCCCTAGTTGAGACAAATTAATGAATTTATTTACTTATTCTGTCTTTGTATCCTTCCTACTGCTGAGTCACCAACTTTGTCAGTCTTTTGAGGACAAGGGTGCCATTGTGAATGGCACTTGCTTCTTGCAAGATGTTTGTTTAGAATGACTCATGACTCCCTTTCTTCTTGATCGAAGGAGTCCCTTTAATACTCCGGCTTCCTTCGTGTTTTCTCAACAATGGCAGATTTTAGGCCTCTCTCCAGTGCATTGAGTGACAACCGATCGGAGATAGTTCAAAAATTATCGCGTCAGGTGGATGACCTCAAGAGGAAGATCGGCGAGCTTCGTGAGGAGCACCTTTTTCATGAAGATATGCATGATACCTGGATGGCGGGTATGAAGGAGACTGTAGAGTACTACCGGGAAAAGATGAAGGAGAAGGTGGCCGAGCTGTAAGTCGCCAAGGAGCGAACAGATTTCGCTGTGGCTACGTCTTGGAAGGCTGGGTATGCCACTGCAAAAGTTAAGTATGGCCTTCCTGACTCGCCTGTGGGGTCTGGTCTGAATCCTCCGTCTTCCCCTTTGATGTAACTTAGCTCCGGTCGTACTATGTAGGGGGCATGGTGTGGACCCCAACTGACTGTGTTAAGTGGGCCCCACTTCATCTTCTCTAAATCTTCCTTTGTTGGCGGGAAGATGTACAGCTTCAACTTCCAGTGAAAACTTGTGACTCTTCGCTGATCGAGTCAATAAACAAGTTGGTCTAACGATCTTAATGGGGAGTTCATTAAAAGAACCTGGAATCCCATTAGCCGGTGGGCTATGGGCTCTTCCTTATAAAAAGAAAGGCTCGAAAGAGAGAAGGGTATTCCCTTCACTCTCTTTCTCTTCCTTCTTTTTCATTTCTATTTCGCTCTGTCGGAACCCTAGGTTCTAAAACTCCAAATTCCGTAAATTTCGTGCGAATTTTACCCCAACGATGAGGAGAACTTTAGTTCTGAGCTCCAGTAGTGAAGAAGAGCCCCAGAAGTCGGCTCCCCGTCCCTCTGCTGATGAGGGCGGACCAAGCAGTATTCCGACGATGGGTCCCCTTTCGTCTGTTGGTGTGGCGGAGGTGGCTCCCCTAAGTTTGGTTGAGCCTCCAGTTGAGAGGCCAAGGAGGAGGTGTCAAGCTTCTTCCAACCTCCCCTGAAATCCTGAACTCGAGCGGATGAGCGCGGCGGAAATTCAGGAGCAGCTTGGCTGGAGAGGGGTCCGGTTTGGTTCCCGCCCCTCCATTTTAGACGGTTGCTCCTGCAACCTCATTGCGGTAAGCTTTTACCAGCATCTTTATGGCATGCAGCACCCGCTGCATTCTTCTATTTTGAGACTGTTGTCGTGGTGGGAGATCCCGCCGGGTCAGATGCACGTGTCGTTCTGGATAATTGTGCGTCGGATGGGGATGATTGCCCTCCACTTTGAGATTCCCTTTGGCCCAGTCGAGATGTTCATGCTCATGAAGTCGGTCGCTCAGGAGGCCAATGAACGTTGCTTCTACGCCATTTCTTGGCAACTGTCCGGAGGCTGTCTGGACTTCCCAATCACTATGGGAATTGGTTCGAGCCCTGCTACCGGGTGTCAGGGTTGTCGTCTGACCGCAACATACCGGTGCCGTGGGACTTCATAAGTAAGCATGTGTCTGACCTTTCTTCATTTTTGCCCTTATGTTTTGCGTGTTTGCTGAGCTTCGGCTCAGGAACAGTTCCGTGGTTGTGTTTGCAGGGAAACGTCAGCTTCAGGTGTCTCGGTCGGCGGGGGTGGATTCTTCTGCGGCTGAAGGGAACATTGAGCACTTTTTCAGTCTGCCCGCAGACCTGCGCGACTTGACACTCCCTGATCAGATCGCGATGCATATCCACTTCATGCCCAGGCTTGCAGCCCTGCCGGCCCCTCCGTAAGTCGTGGAGGTAGAGTCCAGCTCTGGTGAGGGTGCTGATACTGTGGAGAGCAAAGTCCCCAGCGTCGACTGGCCCGATGAGGCTCTTCCAGTCGGGGGAATATCTCCTCCTGATGAGCCCATGACGGATGCTTTGCCGGAAGTTATCCCAGTTGTCGGGGATGTTCAGGTCATTTATGCTAGCTTTGTTTGCCATTCAAACTCTCCCTTGGGTCGCCGGAGGTGGCAACATATTTTTTATGGCTCGTCTGACTCCTCCGGTGATCCAAACCTGATGTCGAGGGATAGCGGACTTCTGGTGTCCCGTGGGTCTGGTGAATCAACTACTAAGGGATTCTTTCCTACCCCGGTGTAGGTACATGCTGAGGTGGACAACCTAGCCCATTCAGAGATGGTGGGAGGTGTGTCCGAGGAGACGGTGGTCGCCTTTGCTGCTGAGGGAGACGAACCAGTTGTGATTCTAGGGGGTCCGCTGGATGAAGTGGACGCCCCCAGTGTTGGAGATGCTGGAGTTGAGGCTCCGGTGGAGGTAAGACCTTCCCAGCCTCTTTCTGTTGAGGTTGTTTGTGTGCAGTCCCCTGCCTCAGTTGATCCGATGGGCAAGGCTGTGGTAGACGAATCTGCCCGAGGCTCAAAGAGAGTTGCTTCTTCTTTCCCTGCTGACCAGGGGGAGGCTGTGCGCCCGAGAAATGAGGATGCCATCCCTCGGGCGCTGTGGGGACCGGTGACGGGGACTCCCCAGATTGGTAGTGGCTCCCGGGTCCTTGTTAAAGATGCTCTGGCCGTTGAGGACGTCCAGACTGAGATGGAGTTTACTGTGTCGGGCACTACCAATGATGAAGCCCCGGTTTATGGGTGGGACGACCAGGTCCTATATACTGACTTGTCCACTGGCCCCACTGTGCAGCTGGGCCCTGAACCAGGCAAGTACGAGCCTGAGGCTAGTCTGGAGTTCCCACTACCGGCGTTCACCATTCATCCTGCATTTCTGAGTGGGGAGCCGATGCCGATCGGGGACTCCGACATCATGAACTTCCTCACTGACTTCGATTACATCTTCCAGAACCTGCTTCCGGAGGACCAGACATACTACAGCCGCCTTTCTCGCGACCGGGTGATGAGGGTGGTGGCCCAGAACCTGATTACGGTAAGGTTCCTTGCCTTGAATTCTGGATTTAAACTTGTTGCTACCTGTATGTTCATTTCTGACTTCTGTTTCTCTTGTTTGTCAGACGCAAGCTGCCATGGCCTGGGTCTTTGAGCTGAGTGTCAGACCCCGGCCTTCTGCCTTGGAGGATCTGGATCGCTTGCGAGCTGAGAATCGTCAGCTCGAGAAAAACCTGGCGGCGGCCAACAGTGACCGGTGGGCTATGGAGGAGGACAAACGGTCCATGGCGACAAACTATCATAATTTGGACTTCACCCTGACGGTTGCTCTTCAGAGGGAGGAGGATGCCCAGACTTCCTTGGCGGGGCTGGAGGCCACCTGCGGGAAGCTGACCCGAGATGAGCTGGAGTTGGACCGGCGTCTTACCCTCAAGGAGGCGGCGTATGACCGGTCCGCTGAAGAGCTCCGGTTGGCGAAGGTTGTCTACTAGCAAGTCCTCGACCAACTAGAGAAGGAGAAGGCGAAGAAGGGCGGTAATGGCCCCAGTCCTTCTTCGCAGCCTTAGCTCCTTTAGATTTGTGTAGAAAGGTTCCTGTCCCGGTTGTCGGAGGACTTCCTCTTGTACATCTTTTTTCTGAAAAAGAAATTAAAATTTTATTTTGCAAAAAATACCTTATTAGATATTTTTACCTTATTTTCAGCAATTATTACAACTGACTATCTTCCTCGCCTCCTTATCGTTTTAAGGAGTTTTCCTTGGGTTTTGATAATAGTTCTTTTCTTGCTGACTCCATGGAGATTCATGGTCTGCTGCTGAAAGGGAATTCGTCCCTGCATAACATGCTTCAACCTGGGGGCATGCTAGCTTGCCCAACAACCCCGGTTTTAAACAGTGGATGGCCTCGCTCTTAAGATTGGTTTCCAAGACCGGAAGCTAGGTCTGGGCCTCTTGGGCCTAAAAGGAGTGTAGCTCTGCATTTAGGACTTAGCCAGGATCGGAAGCTAGGTCCGGGCACCCTGGGTTGGATGGGGTTTGATCCCTGCATTGCAAGCTTGGACCCGAGGGTAGGCTAGCTTGCCTAACATCCCCGGTTCTTAAGAGTGGAGAGTCTCGCTCTTAAGACTGGTTTCCGAGATCGGAATCTAGGTTCAGGCATCTCGGGCCTAAAACGAGTGTAACTCCGCATTTAGGACTTAGCTAGGATCAGAAGCTAGGTCCGGGCATCTTGGGATGGATGGGGTTTGATCCCTGACATCTTTGGTTTCCAAAACAAGAAGCTAGGTCCGGCCGTCTTGGGGCGAAAAGGAGCATACTCTGCATTTAGGACTTAACCAGGATCGGAAGCTAGGTCCGGCCATCCTTGACCTTAATGGAGACTTGATCTTACACATAGGATTTTTCAGCACTAAATAATACAAAGTACTCGAATTCTTGCGGGAAAGAATTTTTATTGAAATCATCATATGGAGTACATTACTTGTAGAATTTCTTGAGGAGGAACGCGTTCAATGGTCTGGAGAAGAGGTCGCAGGACAGAGTTCTGAGGAAGTATGAGCCTTTCGCAGCATGTCTGTCTATGATGTAAGGTCCTTCCAAGTTTTCTCTAAGCTTTTCGGCGGTTGTATCCTTAGTCATGACCTTGACTCTCCTCATGTCCCAGTCGCCCAGATTGAATTTCCTCTTTACGACTCACTTGCCATATCCCCTTTTGATGGTTTCCTAGTACCGGAGGAGGTGCTGTAGGGCATGTTCTCTCTTGTCGTCAAGAACAGTTTTTTCTTTTGCCAGAATCCCTTCATTCTCCCGCAGGTTGTTGGAGCTAGCAGTTCTGTTGGCATTACCGCTTCTGCTCCAAATGTAAGTTGAAAGGGTGTCATACCGGTGGACCTCCTTGGGGTAGTCGGGTATGCCCATAAGACCCCCAGGAGTTGCATTACCCAGTTGTCTTTTGCCTTATCCAGTCGCTTCTTGAGTGTATCCAAGATGACCCGGTTGGATGCTTCTGCCTGCCCGTTCCCCTGAGGGTAATATGGGGCTGAGAAATTGTGTTTGATCCCCAAGGACTTGCAGAACAGCCAGATGTTGTCGCAGTCGAACTGTTTCCCATTATCTGATACTAACTCCTGAGGAATCCCGAACTTGTAGATTATGTCTTTCCACAAAAATCTTCTGACGTCGGAGGCACATACCTGTACCAATGCTACTGCTTCAACCCATTTGGTGAAATAATCTGTAGTGACCAATAAGAATCTAACTGGGTGTGAAGCTCTCGGGAGCGGTCCCACAATATCCAATCCCCACTTGGCGAAGGGCCATGCACTCAGGATGGGATGTAGTTTATTTGCCAGGGCATGACGGCATGGGAGGCATGCCTGTGTCAACTTCTTGGCGTCTGTCATCATGTGCGGCCACCAGTATCCTTGGATCATTGTCTTCTATGCTAGATTTTTGCTCCCGGAATGGTTGCCGCAGATCCCAGCATGGACCTCTTTTAGTATGATCAGGCCTTGCTCTGGAGTGAGGCACCTGAAGAAGACCCCAGTGCCATGGCTCTTCATGTACAGCCTGTGTGACTCCCGATGCGGTATGGCAGTTAATTTCCATCCATCCCTCTTGACTTTGGCTGACAGTTTTGGATCTTGGGGAAGCAAATGGTGGACAAGGAAGTTAATGTATGGCTTCCTCCAATCTTGAGCGTTGCTGGATTGCAAATCCGCATCAATTCGGTCTACTTTAGAATTCAGGTTGTCTGGAATCTCTTCAATTGGTTCCTCCGGTGGGAGTTCCAGATCGATGTGGACATGCGAGAGCGGCGGTTCTGACGGGTCTGGTTCATCCGGTTCCGTTGAAGGTGGCATCGCTTCTCTTTGGCCTCTGGTGAGGCAAAGATTCCAGTCTTCGAATTGTGATTCTGGTGGGTCCTGCGTCTGACCCTGAGATGGATGAGTGGACTCGTCCTGTGTGTTGGACTCGTTGCCGGGCTGTGAATCTTTTTCATATTTTTTTTTTTTTGGTCTTCTGGTGGTCACCATGAGAACTTCCTTCCAATGTCTGCACTCCAGGAGATAGACCTTTGGTAACGGCATGTCTGGATCTTTGGGCCTGATACTTGGCTCTTTCTGGTATCCGATTGATAGCTGTCGGGGCTCTATAGTGCTGATCGAAGAAGAAAGATATGTCAGCGCATCTGCGTGCCTGACGTCTATCCTTGGTCGCTGCTCGACCATGATGAATCCGAACTTCCCTGCCATGGAGTGGACGACATCGAGATACTTTGTCATCTGGTCGTCCTTGGCTTGGAAAGATCCGGCGAACGGGTTCGCCACTAGCTTTGAATCTGTCTTGACCATGACTCTTCGCTGCCCCAGTTGGAGTGCTGTCTGGAGACCATATATTAGAGCTTCGTACTCAACTTCGTTGTTTGAAGCTGGGAATCCCAGTCTGACAGATTTTTCTGTCTTCTGTCCATCTGGGGTGATTAGGAGACAACCTATCTCAGATCTTGTGCAATTACTGGATCCGTCAGTATAGATTGTCCATGCTTCGATGTCTCCTTTGGCCGGAGACTCCTGCGACCGGGGGGCATCGTTCGCCCCCAGTGTGTCCTCCTCTAGATCTGGATTGACCGGGATATCCTCGATGGGAAAGTCTGCCATCAAGGAGGCTATCGCGTGCCCTTTTTTCGCGGTTCTGGCTATCGCGTGCTCCAGATCCTCCATTCGATTAGTCGATTAGACTCTTCCTGCTTTCCAAGAGCTTTTCTGAGTGGGAACTCTGTGTAGACTTTGACTGCTCTCCCTTGGAAATAAGGCTTTAGCCTCCTGGCTACATGTACCAAAGCCAGAGCGATCTTTTCAATATTCGAGCACCTTGTCTCAGCTCCCTGCAACACTTTGCTGATGAAGTAAACTGGCTTCTCCTCCGGTTCTTCCACAAATATGACCGCACTGACTGTTATATCATGCAGCCAGATAGATGCCGACTGGTTGCCCGGTCTGTGGTGTTGTGAGGACCGGAGGTTGAGTGAGATATGCCTTAATCTCGTCAAAGACTTGTTGACAAGTAGGGTTCCATTCCGCATTAGCTTTGATGGAATTGAAGAATGGCTTGCATCGGTATGAGTAACGGGAGATGAACCTGTTGAGGGTGGCTAACCTCCCGGTTAGTCTCTGGAATTCTTTCACTGTCTTTGGAGTAGGCATTTCCAAGACTGCCCGGATCTGATTTGGATTGGCTTCTATGCCCCAGTTGGTTATGAGGAAGCCAAGGAACTTGCCGGAAGAGAGACCAAAAGAACATTTGGATGGATTCAGCTTCATGTTGTACCGTGTCAAAATGTCGAATGTCTGTTGTAGATCTTGCAAAATGATTGTCTTTCTCCTTGGTTTTGACCACCATGTCGTTTATGTAGACTTCCATGGTCCGGCATATGAGCTCGTTGAAGATGGTGTTGACCAACTTCTGGTATGTTGCTCCGGCATTCTTCAGACCAAACGGCATCACCCGGTAGCAGTAAAGTCCCCGGTCGGTGATGAATGCGGTATACTCCTGATCTTCTTCGTGAAGTGGGATCTGGTTGTATCCTGAGTAGGCGTCCATGAAGGACAATCTTTGATAGCCAGTGGTGGCGTCCACCATGTCTGTGATCCTGGGAGTGGATATGGGTGCACAGGACATGCTTTGTTAAGATTAGTAAAATCTATGCAAACTCGAATCTTACCATTCTTCTTTGGGACAACCACGATGTTGGAAACCCAGGTAGGGTAGATGACTGGTTTGATGAAGTTGACTGAAAGTAACCGATCGACTTCTTCATTGACCACAAGTTTTTTATCCGGTGCCATTCGCCTTGGTTTCTTTTTGACCGGTTTGAACTGTGGATTGATGTCCAGCTTATGGCAGGCGACCGCAGGGTCTATTCCTGGCATTTCACTGACACTCCACGCGAAGACGTGGAGATTCCATCGGAGCAGAGTGATCATGAAATCCTTCTCTGTCTCCGGTAGACCGGAAGAGATGTAAGTTGTCTTGTGGGACTCCGGTCCCACTATAACTTCCTCCAACTCGTCTACCGCTGGTGATATCCTGGCCTTTGTATTTGGCTTCCCCTTGACAGACTTGCCATGAACTGGTTACTATTGGTGAGAGTCTGTCAAGAAGATAGTGTTTCCCTTGGTCTCGGAGATGGACTTTCCTTTGACAGCATCGAGATGGCACTTGAATGCCATCCCTTGGTCTCCCTTGACTCTGCAAATTCCGTTGGGAGTCAGAAATTTGAGGCTCTGGTGGAAGGTGGACACTATGGCTTTCATCTGATGAATCCAGTCCCTTCCCAGGATAACGTTATAGCAGGAGGGGGAGTCGACCAACAGGAAGTCTATCCTGACGGTGTTGAATCCCACCGTGATTGGCAGGTGAACCCGCTCAGAGGACTGTGTTGGCTCCGTGTTGAACCCATGGATAGGAGTCATCAGATTCGATGAGACCCTTAGATAGCTCCATAGCTTTGTAGGCGCATGAGAACATGACACTGGAGGTGTGGCCGGCGTCGAGCATGACTCGTCGGATCCGGTAGACACCAATCCATGTTGTGATGACTAAGGCGTCATTGTGTGGATAATGCACGCCCCTCTCGTCTTCCTCTGTGAATATCAAACCTTCGGGGACAATGGACTCAGTATTCGTCCCTTCGTTGAAGTTGAGCTGTCCAACCTCATGGACATGCCCTATCCACCAGAGCTTTTCCCGGGCACAATTCTTCCTTTCTATCTTGGAAGAACCGGGTGCCTGCACATGACAAAGGTACACAATTCGATCTCCGGTTTTTATCTGTTCGACTGCTCTGGTCTGTACCATGTCAGGTATGAGGCCGACATCGACCAGACGCTGCATTTCGTACTTCAACGATCTGCAGTTCTTCAACTCGTGACCGTTATCATTGTGATGATCACAATTCTTGGATTTATCTCTCCTACCCTCCGGCTAGGTCGGAAAAGGGGCAGGAGTGTTGAGCAGCCCTCTATTTTTTATCTTCTTGAATACTTCCTCGATCGGGAATCTCAAGGGTGTGAACTCCCTTTCCTTGCGTTCGCCCCCGGTAGACTTCTCTGACCGGCAGTCGGGCTTCCGGGCTAGCGCCTTCCCCTTCCTATCCTTGTTCCTGTCAGGGGCTTTTTCCTCTTTGCGATCCCTGCCGGAGCTTTCTTTCTTTGCCTTCTGCGACTTCTCGGAGGTTTGGCCTCCGGCAAGTCTCTTTCTTCTGGCTTTCAGGTCGTCCTTGTTTCTGAGTGTTTCGCTGCGTTCCATTTGCAGGGAGAATAAGACTTCAGCTCCCTTCTTAGTCTTCACATTTAACCGGTATTTTTCTTCAAACAACTCAGCCAGTTGTACGAATGTGTGGATGGATGCGGGTGGTAGATTGTGATACCACATCTGTGCTTCGCCTTTGACTGAAGCAGCGAACATTTTTGCAAGTAGCATTTCATCATGGTCCCAGATGGCCATGGTGCTTTTGGAGTTCATAACATGCTGAAACGGACAACCGCTTGTCTCGTCATACTGTTCGAAGAGCGGCTGCTTGAAGCTGGCCAGGACTATATGACTCCTGACCTCTTGTGCCAAAGGGGATGCGGCTGGTCTCGAGAGAGTAAGCTTTCTGATTCGTTCATCCCGGTTGGCTTTGTTGGAAATAGCAAGGTCGATCATCTCTTGCAGCTTGAGTTGATTCATCTGTTCATATTCAGCTCTGGTTGCCTCTGATGAATGCGGGACCTCTGAGGGATCCTTGCTCTCTGACTGTGGCGTGTCGGGGGAGTGCTATGGTGCCTCCTCCGGCCCAGTCCTTCTGGTGGAGTGACTTTTTTGACAGACCTGCTGCGGGTAACCCTGCGGCCATGACGTGGCCCGGGTGTCCTTGCACGTCCGCGACGATGTTTCTGAACTGGAGAGAGAGAGACATCCTATCTCTTCCTGGTGCTAGCCTGTCCCAAACAGGGTGGGGACCATGGCTATGAGGGGTAAGACTCCGGTCACGGCCTGACCATGGCCTTATCTTCTTCTGAGGAGATGGACTAGAAGACGGGGCTGAAGATGACTGGCTATCTCCGGCTCTGGTTCTCTTCTTTCTCTTCAGTTCTGCATTCTCCTTGGTTAGCCGCTTGATGATTGCAGTGGGGACTCGATCGCTGGTCCTTTCCCCTTCTGTTGCTTGGTATAACCTCCTCCTGTTGTCAGGGGAGAGGTTCTCTGATCTCTTCTTGCAGCGGCTACCCTGGAGGGTTCAGGATCTTGTGATGCTGGTATCCTGACATTCCGGTTGATTGTATTAGGATTACCAGGATCATTAGTGATTTATACCACTAAGTTTTCTGGCTATCCGCTTTCAGAGTGTTGTGAGCCTTGATCGTGGCCTTCACTCCCGAGAACTAATTCTTGATTAACAGCAGCTGTTGCTTCAAGAACCGGAGACAGAAGAGAAAGGTTCTTTGTTTGACTTTCAGTAACTTGGCTCATTCCATTGTTGGAACGAGTTGGGTGTCTCTTACTTCCAGCCATTGCTGCAGCAACTCCGGTATGACTGGATCGAGATTCCTTGCAAGGCTCTGGAACTGATGGGAGATTTAGCCCCACGGTGGGCACCAAAGAGTGTGGGTGCAAAAATTTGATCGACAAACTCGAGATATGTTAGATTGATCGTACAGTTACAATGAAAGCCTTGTACAGGCAGAGATAATATGGGGGGTATACAATGAGACTGGACCTGATCGGAATCAGGTTGCCTATGTATCCAAGATGATGAACTTGGAATCAAGTCTCTGCTTCCACCAAGCTCTAATGGAGTTGCTTAGTGAAAGACTCGTAGTTCAGGAGGTTTAGAACTCCTGTATTTGTAGTAGGCCGAAGGAGATAGCGTGCGTGCTGCCGAGCGGTTATCCCCTTGGTTTGATTCCCTTTTGACCAGGATGACTGCCATGTGGCATCCCTTGATAGGTCATGGTTCAACCTGGGTTTCCTTATCTTCTCCAGCGGGCTAGAACCATGGGTTCTGTTACCCTGGAATCTCGTTGGACTTATCTAGTTGGTTGGGACTTGGATTGACCAAGCCTGAAAGCAAAGACTTGGGCTTGACTCCTCTGATTGGAGGCCCAATCTTCATTGCATACACCCTGGTGAGGTCCTCTGGGCTTCTGTGTTGAGCCTTTGGATGAGCCCTTGTCGCTGCTAGACTTTAGTAGGCCGGACCTGGCCTACTTGACTGAGGTGGGCCAGGTCGATGTATGGGAGCCCACGGTTCAACTTCTTATACAGTAACCGGGGCTCCACCCATTGATCGTGGACTATCCGGTGGGTCAAGGTCCACAGAGCGTATGTGGATCCCTTGAAACCGGGTTGGGCCCTACCCGATAGCCCAGGCTTGGCTGGCTAATGCTCAGGTGCTCCCGGTTTAGCTTTTTATACAGCCATCGGTGACACCTATCGGGTTTTTTACCTAGGGTACACATAGTGTCTATGGGCTTATTTTAGGCCCATAACGTGGTAAAACCTAATTTACCTTGTAATACACTATATAAAGCCATGATAGTATAGGGAAAAAAAAAGTTTTGGAAGCCATGAGAAACAAAAGTCTAAGGGAGTTTTGAGAGATTCAAAACTTGGAGATTTGAGGTTTGGGAGGCTTTGGCGAAAACTTGGGGAGCAATCTTTGTTAGGGAATTTCTAGTTTTGTGTTCTTCTTGTAAAGGGTGTGAGGTTGAGTTGTGTGAGATCTCATCTTGTAATCCTTTTGGTGGAAGATAATAAAGTTTTTTTTTTTTGCTTGTGGTGGTTTATTCCCCATGAGGGTTCCACCACATATATCTTGTGTATTGGTTTCGTTTTTCTTATTATCTTTACTTGTTTCTTCTAGATCTTGGGTTATTTTGTATTTTCGGTTATTGATTATTATCGATTTACCCAACACAAACATCTCCACTATTGTCTCTGTGAAACTCACTGAAACAAATTTTCTTCTATTGCAAGGCCAATATGCCCTTCCTTATTGGCCAAAACTATTGGTGCTTCATTGATGGTACTTATCCTTGTTAACCACAACTTATCTCATCATCTCTCAATCCAGAGTACACTCTTGGGTATCGACCAACCATACTCTCTATAGCCTAATCAATTCCACAGTCTTTGAATACCTTCAACATGCTAAATCTCTTTCTGACTCTCTTGCTGCGATTAATCATTAATTTCAATCGCTTTTAATTGATCTTGTTACCTCAGTTCTTCCTGGCTTGGGTCTAAACTACTCCATGATTGTAACGGCCATCAATAATTTCCCTCCTCTTCCCTTCTTTTCAGATCTTCGTACGCGGCTTTTGACCTTTAAATCTATGAATGTCAGCACATCCACAATAGAGAACTCTTCTCCCATTCCCACTACTGCTCTACTATCTTCCCATAATCCAAATCCTAGCACCCATAACAGTGGAAGCTTTTAATACTCGTGGTGGTCGACATGCTCGTGGATCAAAGAACTATCACACTGATTATTCTTTAAATCAATCTTATGATTCACCAAGATATACATGGTCCTTCTCCATTCTTCACTCATGATTATTCTCATAATCCCCGTCACCGTAGTAATGTTTATGATGATTATAGTACTCCTAATTGTTGGATATGGCTAAAAAAAACATGCAAGTGCATAAGATCGTAGCTTATAAAAGCTATGGTGTACCAGATCAAGTTTTCAGTTTCATTTGGAAACCAACAAGAAGTTTGATCTTGAACTTCAGCAAATGGATGGGAAAAAAGGCTTTTCTTCATGGCAAATTGAAGGAAACAATTTACATGGAACAACTAGAGGGATTCAAACAGGATGGTAAACAACACCATGTTTGCAGATTCAAGAAGTCACTTAAAGCAATCAACGAGGAAGTGGCACAATAGGTTTGATTCTTTCATGGTTAGTATTGGTTACAAAAGTTGTGAGTATGATTGTTTCGTTTATGGCAAGTTTCTTGAAGATGGTTTTTTCATTCTCTTAATGTTTTACGTGGATGATATGTTGATTACTGCCAAAAGAACGTCAAATATTGAAGGGTGAAACTTTTGTTGAGTAAAGAGTTTGATGTTGAGGATATTTTCTGCTTCCACTAACAACCAATCTTCAACTTAGCTCCTAGTAATCATCCGCAAACCAATGGTCAGGCTGAGGTTTCCAATAGAGAGATTAAAAACAGTTTGCAAAAAACAGTTGACCCTGATAAGGTTGATTGGTCTCGTAGAGTCAGTGATGCATTATGGGCCGATCGTACTACTTTTAAAACTCCCATAGGCATGTCTCATTTTCGTTTTGTATTTGGAAAACACTGTCACATACCTGTCGAGCTTGAGTACCGAGCCTACTAGGCAATGACAAAGCTCAATTATAATCTCGATCAGAATGAGGAACATCAGAATGACGCTTATGATCTTTCCAAGTCCTATAAAGCTAATATGAAAACACTACATGATCATCAGATCTTACGTAGAGATTTTCAAATTGGGGACAAAGTTTTACTGTATAACTCTCATTTGCATTTATTTCCTGGTAAACTACAGTCTCGTTGGTCGGGTCCCTTTGTTGTGTCTGCAATAACTCCTTATGATGTTATTACTTGTGTAAACCCTGCAGACAATTCTGAATTTCAAGTCAATGGTCAATGTCTTAAGCATTTTCATGAATTAAGGTCCCCTGAAGTTGAAGAAACTCTCTTAGAGGACCCTACTTATTTAGACTGGCCTTTGACTTGCTGGTATTCGGACCCTCTCTTGCTCTGTTCTGTTGTCTATTTGAGAGGTGTGGTTGAAAGTGCCAGGACTGTAGTCCACAAACTCTTACTGGCTGAGTATAATTGATTCAGTGCACACTTTTCTCTTGAGCGTCATCACCAAACAGACCTGTTTCCCGCTCTGTTTAGGGGTGAGGAAGACATTTCCCATCTTTTTTAAGTCTCGAGTATTTGACTTTAAAAGATATTTGTTGTATCTTAGACATCAGGATCTCGCGCATTCCACTCTAGGGTTTTATCTCTCTTGTATCTTTGTTTAAAGTAGCGTTTATCTAGGGAGTGAGTCATGTTTGCCCTCCTGTCTAACTGAAGACGTTAAACTTAGCGGTTCTGGGAGGCAGCCCTGTGTATCTTCTACACCCGATCGTGTTTTATTGTTTCTTTTTGTTGCCAGGTTTAGTTGCATTTTGGCTGTTAAACCGCTTGTTCAACCATCTGTGTTCAGTTCTATTTGGGGGTGGGCGCGGTCGGCCCACCCACTCTCTCTTTGTCGTTTGGCTGGTTGATAATTATTGCGGTTATAAAATGCATTGTTTTAAGATAGGATTTCCCTTTATGTTGAGTCAGTCTTTTATTTCAGCATATTTTATTGGGCTTTTTAGACTTTGGTCATAGGTTAATGGCCCTAATTAGATTTTGGTCATAAAAAGGCGTTTATTAGGCTTTGGTCACGAATTGTGAGTTAGACTCAATTGCGTTTGATATTTTTTAAAAATGACAAAAAAACCCTCACGTGAAAAAATATGTGAGTTTTAAGTTACCTCATTTTTTTAGAGTTTTAGACATATTGTAAATAGAAAATTAGAGAAGAAGCATATCTGTAAATAGAAAAATTAGGTTTTGGTCATGATTTGCAGCCATTAAAGTACCTTAGAAACTTGAGATATGCTAAGGAGCAACACTTGAGCAACACTTTAGGTTTAGATGTTGATTGGAATACAAATTTTGAATTAAAACTTGTAAAGGAGAATTTATTTTAACACCATACAATGATACAAACTCATAATTACATAAATACACAATACTTTCAACTTTGCTTTCACAATTAAAGAAATTTACACCCTAACTCTAAATTTTTATTTTTAAGATGTTAATTTGTTGCAATTTACTTAATTTTGATAGGATGAAATTCTTGTTTTTAGGAAGAAATAAAATGTTTGAAACTCTTTTACTGCAAGTTCTTTTCAAGTAGGGGTAATAATGGTACTTTATTAAATTTTTAGACTCAACTCGGTCGATTTTTAACTCAGATCGCGAGTCAACCAAAGCCTAATAAACGTCTTTTTTATGACCAAAGCCTAATTAAGGCCATTAACCTATGACCAAAGTCTAAAAAGCCCTATTTTATTTCAGTTGTGTCTTAGTACATTCATGGTAATATCTTTATTTCTCTCTTTCCTATGGTTAGTATGAGCCTTGAGGACAAGACAATATTTTTGTTTGGGGGTGGGGAAGTATTACAATCCTTTTAACAAAAGATTTTCAAACTTCTTTTCTGTACTTATGTAAAAATTTAAAAAAAATTGAAAAACCAAAAAAATCTTTGTTACAAAGACTTTTCCAAACGTTAGGCTAAGTACACCATCAATGATGAATATAATGGTTGAATTCTATCTTTTTCAAGTTTAAGGACATTTATTGCATCACCAAGTAGTTGAGTCTCATATACTACATTTGCATGAGAAAAAACATGACATTCATTTGCATTTATGACAGATTACATGTGCAAATACAATTACACCTTGAGAAACTTGAGGAATAAGTGTGGAGACTTAACCCCAGTGATTTGAGATCCGTCATTTCTTGGAGAGTTATTACGTACATCTAGAGTCAAAAGACTCAATCTCTCAGTTTTGTTTATTTTTAGTCTCATATTCATTTTTCTAGTTAGCCTTGAGATGACATCAAGTGGGTGTAATATAAACTTGGGTCTTGTAGCTTATTCAAGATATGATCACCATATCAGTACTTAGAAATGATACAAAGACATTTAGTTAAACCTTGTTTACCTTAGCCTACCCTGTGATGCTTTATTACTTTGGTTGACCATTCTGAGCCTTTCTTGTTACTTAGCCTTTTCTTTAGCCCATTATCCTTACCCAACTCCATTGTGGGAGTAATTACTCTTAGAATATGTAGGTCGTTTTACCCACTGTTTTTGGAACATGGGGATCATTGTTCATGTGCTTATAAGAGGAAAGGAGAAATACAAAGAATCTCCAAACTAGTGAGATGAACCAAATATTGAAAACCAAAAAGTTTGTAGAATTCCTGAAAAGCCAGAATCTTCCAAAAAAAATCAATAAATCCAAAATGAAGGAAGATTCCAAATTATTTGGCTTGAGCTTCATTGAAATTTTCCCCAAAAAGATGAGAAACACTTCTTCCCAGAAGAAATTTTCCAAAAATTTCTCCAATGCTTACAAATCATAAGTATTGAAAGCCCGAATGTTCCAAAAATATTTCACAAAAGCCTTTTCCATTTCTAGCCTTGTCCTAAGCCCAGTTACAATCTATTACTGTTTTTTGTAGATCTAAACTGATATGGTAGGATGTGGCAAGTAAGTGAGAAGGTGCTAAGGTGGAAAGCCCGACATCTCAAGCAAGGCTAATTTTTCCATTCTTTGAGACTAAATTCATTCTATTACACCAGCCCGTTCTTATTGATATATGTGAGATGATTGTCCATCTTTTTTCCTCACATAGAGGTAAAATGATAAACACCATCTCTGTGTGACTTTTATTTCTGAGTGTATGTCTAATGCAGAAGTCAAAACGACCTTTCCAATGGTGACTTAAGACCCGTGGTAGTATGGGTATATGCCTGTCTTCAATGCATTTGAGACCGTTAAGCATGTTTTTTATTTTATATCATCTTTCATGCATTTGTAGTATGCTATCTCATATGAACGGTTTTGCAATACTTATCCTTATCTTTGATATAACCATTTCTGAGGTAACTGGTCAAACATCCTGTTCTTTGGATTAGTCATTGTAGTAAGTTTGTGGGTATCTTCTTTGGAAAACCCTCAGGAGATTATAACTCCTCCACTTGGGAAATCCTTGTAGTTGAAAGCCTTGATGCATATGGTTAATGCAATCACCCTAATTTTATTTCTCTTTTGAGTCCTTAATTCTTTTCTTCTCACCTTTACTTGAGGACAAGTGAAGTGCTATTTGGGGGTATTTGATAAGTCCTCAAAAGTGTATATTTATCTCCCGAATAACACCTTGTTTGCATAGCAGTTAGCTTATATTATTGTGTTATATCTATTGATTAATGTTTTTTTTGTCATTTGTGTAGGTTTCATGAGCCAAAAAGGTGTTATTTGCAAAAGATAGGAGAATTGATACTTGCACCCACAGAGTTACTGAGGGCACCCCATGGACTGGTCCTATGGAGTTGACTTTATGTCAAAGTATCGTGGCCCAAATCTCAGCCCTAACCAGGTTACATTGAGGCCCACAAGTCAGAATTTCTATTTAGGCCTTTATTTAAAGCCCAATCTTAAAAAGGCTCTACAGGAAGATCCAAAAGTCTGGTTTGGTCCAAGCTACAACTTAAGCCCAAGATAATTAAGTTTTGCTAAATACTTAATGCTTCTAAAAGACCAACAACAACAGCCATGAATTTGACCTAATTTGGAAGTCTTTGTATGCAAGTAATAAGCTTTGTATTTACTATATAAGAAGTAGTAGCTAAGGTTTAGGTTAGTTCATTATTGAAAGTTCATCTTCTTCTTTTGTATTGAACTCAATTATTATTATCAATATCAATCAATCACTTTTCCTTTATGATGTCTTGTTATTTATTTATTTATTCTATGGTGTCATCATCAAGGATGAGTAGCTAAATTCTCTTAAAGGATGGTTGAAGCACTCTAGATGATGCAAAAGCACAATATTTGTTCTTAATGTTCATTGTGATTCAAAATACTTAATGCTTATTTAGTTCTAGTTTGCGACATGAGGTAAGTATAATTATTTGCATGTTATTGTTATCCATGTTATTAAAATAATATTGTTAGAGTATAGGGAGACCTAGCTATAATGATTGTATTTATATTGATTAGAGATATGTGATGGAGTAGCTGAGAGGTGACTATCATATATCTAGAATCAATATCTTTTATTGGAAACCTTTTGTAATTAAATCGATATCCGAGAGGTGACGGTTTAGTTATGAATTAATATGTTGATTTAATTAGATTAGATAGCTGAGACGTGACGATTTGATTAATGAAGCATATTCAATAGCATGCATAAGAGAATCCCGTTTTAATTGAGTGGAATAGATGAGAGGTGACTACATGATTATTGTAGGTTTTGATGATTAATTCGAATAGCTGAGAGGTGACTAATTAATTGTTATAGATTGAACATGAAAGGATGACATGTTATGTTTGCATGATTTAGTTTGTGGATACCAACTCTTCCCCCTATGTCATCATAAGATCTTCGTATTTAGATTAGAATTAGTTAAATTAGTTATTTATATTCTCCACAAAATATTGTGAGATCTCCTTGGTATTCTTTGTTTCTTTTGATTAGAGTCGATTGATACCCTTCCTTATCACTCGTATCTTTGGAAGGATTATTGTTATAGTAGTATTGAGTCAACGACAACATCTCATCATTCATCCATCACATCAACATCACATCCATTTCCATCTCAACCATACTCAACACAATTACAACAATTTGACGCCGTTGCCGGGGAAAAATTAATTTAGCGTCATTGCCGCTCTTTTCAACAACAAAGGAGAACGTTACTGGGAACTCAAAAATCCCATCTTTCTTACCCACCCACGCTTTCTTTCTCTTTATTTATTTATTTACTCGTAAGTATATTAATTTAGTTTTTCTCTTTTGTTTTCGAAAAAGTACATCGAAATTTCAATTGGACAGACACGGCGTGTTCTGGATACAGTATAGGAGTCAACGCAACAGACAAGAGGGCCACAGCTGTCAGTCAACTCGCGACCCCACAAGTCAGCTCGCTGCCCTGCGACCTTCTGGAGACCGAACCTTGCCACTCCAGCAAGGTTCTGATCCAACACTCCTCCCTGACTACTCTGAGCATATCTTATCTGACTTTTGAGCTGTAGTACCTCTCCCCTGAACGAAATACCAGCTTCGCGTACCTACCATCCATCGTACTTCTCTGCGGTTGCATAAAAATCTTCCAACTTCAACTCCGTCTAACATCCACGTGGGTGGACGAACTTATATCATCTTCATTGTTTGTGCCAAACACCCAAGTGGGTGTGTACAAATAGACCCCACTCACTTGTCCATTGATTCACCGAGTGGGAGGTACGTATTCTCTTAACCCTCCTCGACTCTCTTGTATGAGGAGTTCTTGTGTGTTCTTGCATAACTTTGTTTGGTACTTAATTTCCCTCCCGTATATTATTATTCCGAATATTGATTAAGACGGACCCAACCATCAAGTGAAACCAAATTAAGGACTTGTTTTGTCACACCTTGGAATTAAAATTAATCAAGACTTGAGCCAAGTTGAATATATCGGTGTTCATTGTGCATTAATACTTTGTGTTTCAAGACCCGAAAGGATCTTGTTAGTACCTTGACTTGACCTCAAAATCTCTTTGGCTTGTGGTTTACCCCACCTCTAGATTATGTCTAGAGAACCAAGGTTTGTGAAGGAGCGTGTTACGCACGTACACCCTCTTCCGCGGTTCCCATTGAGTTAGTATTGGTTTCGTTGGGCGAAAGGAACATCTTTAGTACGAACTTTGAATTATAAGGTTGAAGTGTCGAGCACAAAGCTTAGACCTTTCGCGAGAAAAGTTGAGATTAGTTTCTTAGTATTACTTTATTGATTATCAAGCTCTACACATCGACCGGTTTTATTTTGGGGAACCACTGTGAAGGCTTTGTATGTCTAGAGTAGCCCCCCAAGTAGTAATCTCGGTGTCTATCTTGTGATCTCTTATACGGTACTTAAGAGGCGACATCTTGAGCTATCTTAAGATTGGATAGGGTGTACACGAGTTGTTGTTTTCAAACAAGAGTTAACTTATAGGTGCATGTGCTAGGATTGATTGGCATTTGTATTGCGCATTATTGCATGAAACTACGCTTGGGTATTACTCTAAACTTCTTGTCTCTCTTCTTTCTTGGGGTCAATCTCAATCTTGGTATAATAAATGTCACTCTCATAAGCCTAACGGAATGTTTTACCCACATAATGCCCATCAAATGATGTGGGATATGATTATCCCCATGATACAATACAATGTTTAAGGTATAGTAAGCAAAACACTAACTTTCGGGATGACACATATTACCAACCAAGTAACCAAGAGCTTATTATTAATAAATTCCTTTAACATAGTTTGGTAAAACTTGAAGAACAAAGGTCCATAATTACGTATAATAATGAGCTTTCACTAGACGACCAAATAATGAAGATAATTCAATCTAAAAAGACCATACATGACAAACAAAAAACTACGATCCAAGAAGATAGATGTACTTTGAATCGAATAGAACAACAATTGTCAAAATTAATGGGTTCATATGAAGATAGATACCAAAACATTCCTATTGCCATGAACACACCATTTGAGGTGGAGGTAAATTCCCTTGATCTTGTGGTTAATGACCAAATTGAAAATACTTAATATAATGCGCACATGGAAGAAAGTGATGGTGAGACCTCTTATACGATCATTGATGACACCATGGAAACATACTGATAAAGAATTTTTTAAACTTTGTGAAGATGAACTCATTGACGAAATCATTGAACCATTGACTGATTAGACATTTTTAAAATTTTGTGAAACCATTGATAGTGATGCCCCCACCCTTAGAGAATTAAACGACTCTCACATATGCCCTTCCACGACACCATTACATCACTCGACCTTCCATCACATGAGCTACACACATAGATTGACCCATTCTACCATCATGTATCATCACAACCGGTTATCATTTCTAGAAGTTTTACTTTTGATCATTTTTTTAAACATTTATACACTAGTGAGCAAGCTAGGACATCTATGCCATCTTTTTCTCATAATGAACCTAAAGTGCATTCATCAAAGTCTGTTCTCATTAATGTCTAATGGACCTTGTTATCTATCGGCTCGCGTAAGTTATCATATTTTTTAGAATGACCCTCAACTTTTTCGTTTATTAGTGTATGGTCTTGTTTGTAGGTGATAAATACTTCGCCAATCCAGTTGATCCTATTAACAGAGACTAGAATAGGGCCCAAACCCTTGTTTGGGGGTAGCCTATAAAGCTACCCCATTATGTCTAGCTAAAGAAGTCCAATTTAGAACTACTAGGAGGTAGCCTAGATTTGTTTGGGGGTATATAAAAATCTATGCATTTATTATTTAAAATTTTCTATTAAAATATTTTAAAAAATCCAAAAATATTTTAGGCTAAGTACCCTTTTTTTGATGAATTATATATCTTGATTTTTGATACGTGATCTAGGAATAAATTATTTAAGTCGTGAAGTTTAGTTATATATTGCTTGTGTATGATCATCTGCATTACATCATGTTACATTTTCTTGTATTAAGTCTTTGAACATATCAACTTCATCGTAAATACCTTATTGATAAATTGTGGAGACTTAACCTAGTGAGCTTTTTAGCCTTTGTCCGTTTATTTTTGAGCGATATACATAAAATCTAGAGTCAAAGACTCGACCTCCTTGCATTTTCTAGTCTCATATATTTTATTGCTAGTCTTGAGGTGACGTCAAGTGGATGTAATATAAACTTAGGTCTTGTAGCTTATTTCAAGGCGTCACGACCATGTCAAAAACTTAGAGATAATACAAAAACATATAGATAAGGTTAACCATTAGGTTACCCATCATAATATTATTCCATTAGATTAACCATTTCATGGAAATGATTGCAGGCCCCCATTAAGAGTCCAAAAAGCAACATTTTCCTATCTAAGGAACAAAATGTAAAAAAGGCCCCAAAATTGTGTTGAAACAAAGCATTGAGTTCTTGGCATAGTAAGCATTCATCTCTTGGCATAGTAAGCATTCCTCTTGGCATAGTAAGCATTCACCTCTTGGACTTTAAAATGGGGCCTTTTTTACATTTTGTTCCTTAGATAGGAAAATGTTGCTTTTCGGTCCCTTATGGGGGTCCATTTTTTTTTTCCCTGTAACCATTTTTGAGTTTTCATATTATTAAGCCTTTTTATTTAGCCCATCATCCTTACCTAACCCATTATGGAGTCCCTTACCTATATTTTGAAGAAAGATCAAAAGTTTGAAGAATTCAGGAAAAGTCCAATCTTCCAAAAAGAAATAAAGTATTATGAAGAAAGAAGGGAAGATTAAACGGACTTGAGGTTAAGCGGATTTTTGAAGTATCAAAAGAAAAGTATTTTGAAAAATAAAAGAGAAAGAATCCAAAAATTTCTCCAAGTGCTTAGATTATTATAAAGTTACAAGAAAATTCGAGAGGACCTCTCAGTTTTGGAAAATTCCTAAAACCCCTCTTCCATTTTAAACCATGTCCTAAGCCAAGTTACAACCCATTAATGTCTTTGTAGATTTAAGTTTGATATAGTAGGATGTGGATAGTAAGTCAGATTTGGCTAAGGTGAAATACCCGACATCTCAATGACTAGCATATTCCTTCCATGAGACTAATTTCATTCCATACATTCTTGTGCTTCACTTTCATTTAGTATATGGGATGTTTGTTCATGTTCTTCCCTATATACATGAGGTAAAACATAAACCCAATTCTGAGTGATTTTCTTTGTGAGTGTATGCTTTGTGAGGATTGAAGTCAAAACAAAATTTCGGATAGTTATTTAAGATGCAAGTTGATTGTGTACATTAGGCATACTTGAAGATGTGATTATGTTGTTCATGCATTATATCATCCACTTGCACTATGTTTCTACATATGAAAAAACTTAATTATTTGTCCTTATCTATTTAGTCATTGAATTGATTGACATTTCTGAGAAATGTAGGGTATAAGGTCGTTTTTGTACATTTTGCATGTTTGTTTTTATAACCAACCCTAAAGGTCTTGGAATCTGACTTTAAAAGACCACTAAGCATGTATTTATTTTGCATAATTTGACTTATGTATTTTCGGGTAATCCTCATTCAAATTTAAAGAATTCTTGCATATCTCTCTATCTTAAGCAACGAGGACAATGCATTCTTTTTATTTGTGGGTGGGAATTCAAAAATTATCGATTTTTAAATAAATTCATACATTTTAGTTAAATATTTTATTTCATTTGCATAAGTGAAGTTTATGGGTATCTTTTCTGGAAAACCCTTAGGAGACTATAACTCCTCCACCTGGGAATTTCGCATGGTTTAAAGCTTTGGTGTTAAAGGTAAAAATACCACGTAGTTAATTTAGTCATTGTAGTATAGATGTTCTCTTATTCCTTTAATTTTTTACTGATCTTTTGCTTGAGGACAAGGAAAGTGTTGTATGGGGAATTTGATAAAAACACAAAAGTCTTATTCTTTAATACCTTCTGAATAGCATTATGGTCTTATTTTCAGGTTTATTATATTTTGCAGCTCTTAACTCTCACTAACTTGAAAGAAGGCCTAAAGTATCAAGTATTGGGCTTAAGTTGATAGATTATGAATCAAAGTGAATAAAAGCTCTAAGTCCACCTCCTCAAGGACTTTCACATCAAAGAGGAAGCCCAATTCCAAAAGAAGGAAGACTTTAAAGCCAAAAAGGAAGCCACAACTGTATCAAGCTCCGAGGAGTATTTCCACTGAACCAAAGTTCCATAAGACAAAGTTAACATGATCCAGGTGCAGCACGAAGTGGACGATAGAAGACAGTGACCAGCGCCAAACAAGCACGACCTTGCTCTGCGTTGACCGTAATGGGCCCTACCCCAACTTGAGTCTATCTTATGGCCGACTTAATGTAATTAGATATGCCTTCAATCCGAACAGTATATATACTCTAGAAAACTAGGGTTTTACATACAACTTATATCATACAATTCAACTTAGTTTTCAACTTCTTGTATCTTGAATCAATAGTCTTCTTATTAGGGTTTTAAGGTTTAAGAGCAATAAAGGTATGTTCTTATATTTGATGATGACTTATTCTTCATCAATGGAAGGCTAATCCCCTTAGGGGATAAGTAGCCTCTATTGATGAAACCATGATATTTTAATATAAATTTCATGTTTGTTCTTCATTGAGTCGTCTACATACAAAATACTTTTAATAATACTTTCTATTGTCGTATCGAGAGAGAAGTAGTATGTTAGTTTATCATTTTCAGTGTTTTTGTATGTCTACTATGCCTACATGCTTAATAGTTATAATACCCGAGAGGTGAGTAAATAATAGGGTTTCAATATAAACTTGTATTGTTTAAAAGATGATTTATGCACCCTTGCATGGGTAGAACCATATGATTGATTACTTAGCGTCTTATCGCTTTGGGCTTTATCCATTCCATTCACGCATCGCAAGTAAAATACTTAGACGCAATAGATGAGAGGTGATAGATGGTAAAACCTTTTCTAATCAAAAAATTATATTTTTAACTTGAAGTTCCTTCTTGTACCTGTATAAATTGGATATCAAAGTAGACAAGTAACAAGCAAGGGTCATACCCACCTCAGAGGGGGAGATCTTAGCTCAAACACAATAGACAAAAAATGGAGAAACACTAAGGGAATCAATTATAAGATTGGCGATTGATTCTACTTCCTACAGACAATAATAATAAGTAAAACCTAACTTAAGAATATGGTAGAGATGAAAAGAAGATATATGATGACATAGGGGGAAGAGTTGGTATCCACAAACTAAATCATGCAAACATAACATGTTGTTCCTTCATGTTCAATCTATAACAATCAATTAGTCACCTCCCGGTTATTCCAACTAATCATTAATACCTATAATAATTAAATAGTCAACTCTCATCTATTCCACCTAATTAAAATGGGATTCTCTTATGCATCCTATGGAATAAGTCTTATTAATTAAACCGTCACCTCTCAGCTATTCAATCTAATTAATTCAATATATTAATTTATAAATAAACCGTCACCTCTCGGATATCAATTTAAATATAAAAGGGTTCCAATAAAGGATATATACTGCAGATATGTAATAATCACCTCTCAGCTATTTCACTACTATACACATCTACAATAAATATAAACACTACCATTAAAGTTAGGTCTCCCTAAACCCTATCAATAGTATTTTAACATCATGGATAACAATAACATGCAAATAATCATACTTACCTCATATCACGAATTAGAAGTAAATAAGCATTAAGAACTTTGAATCACAATGAACAATAAGAACAAACATGGTTCTTTTGCATCATCTAGAGTGCTTCAACCATCCCCCTAATGAGATTTAGCTACTCATCCTTGATGATGACACCATGGAATAAATAAATAAATCACAAAACATCATAATGGAAAAGATAATGGAATTGATATTGAATATTGAGTTTGATACAAAAGCTTGATCTCAAAGATGAACTAAAAGATCAAAAACTAAAGGATACCTAAACCTTAACTATTACTTCTCTTATATAGAAAATACAAAGTAGAATACTTGCATGCAAAGACTTCCAAATTAGGTCAAATTCGTGGCTGCTGCTGATGGTCTTCTACAGGCATTAGGTAATTAATAAAACCTAATTCTCTTAGGCTTACTCTGTAGCTTGGACCAAGACCTTCAGTTTGATAGCTCATGCGCCCAAATCAGACTTCTGGATCTTCTTGTGGAGTCTTTTTAAGTTTGGACTTAAATAAGACCCTAAATAGACATTCTGACTTGTGGGCTCCAATAGGACCCAGTTTGGGCTGAGAATTGGACCGCCCCACTTTGACCTAAAGTCAAGTCAATAGAGATGACCATGGGGTGCTCTCAGCAAATTTTGTGGGTGCAAATTTCGATTCTCCTTCCCATGCGCAAATAACAAGTTTTTGCTTGCTTTTCTTGACTTCTCGCGGGCTTTTAAATAATATTCACATTTCGGCTCATGAAACCTACACAAAAGACAAGAAAGCACTAATCAATAGATATAACACAATAATATAAGCTAAGTTCTAGACAAACAAGGTGTTATTCGGGGGATAAATATACACTTTTGAGGACTTATCAAATACCCCCAAACAACACTTTGTTTGTCCTCAAGCAAAGATGAGAAGAAAGAATTAAGGACTCAAAAGAGAAGTAAAACTAAGGTGATTGCATTAACCATATGCATCAAGGCTTTTAACCACAAGGATTTCCCAGGTGGAGGAGTTATAATCTTCTGAGGGTTTTCCAGAGAAGATACCCACAAACTTACTACAATGACTAATCCAAAGAATAGGATTTTCTACCATTTACCTCAGAAATGGTCATATCAAGGATAATGATAAGTATTGCAAAACCGTTCATATGATATAGTATACTACAAATGCATGAATAAGATATGAAATATAAACCAAGCATAACGGTCTCAAATGCATCGTATACAGGCATGTACCCATACTACCACGGGTCTCAAGTCACCATTGGAAAGGTCGCTTTGACTTCTGCCTCACAGTCATATACTTAGAAATAAAAATCACTCAGAGATGGTGCTTATCATTTTAATTACCTCTATGTGAGGAAGGAAGATGGACAATCATCTCACATATATCAATAAAAACGGACTAGTGTAATGGAATGAACTTAGTCTCAAAGAATGGAAAAATTAGCCTTACTTGACATGTCGGGTTTTTCACCTTAGCACCTTCTCACTTACTCGCCACATCCTACCATATCAGCTTAGATCTACAAAAGACAATAATGGGTTGTAACTTGGCTTAGGACAGGGCTAGAAATGGAAATGGCTTTTGTGAAATATTCTTTGAACATTTGGGCCTTCAATACCTATGATTTGTAATAACAACACATGGAGAAATTTTTGGAATTTTTCTTTTGGGAAGAAGTGTTTCTCATCTTCTTTGGGAAAATTTCAATGAAGCTCTAGCCTATTTGGGAATCTTCCTTTCTTTTTGGATTTGGAATGGTTTGGAAGTTCTGGGTTTTTTTTTCTGGGATTTCTTCAAACTTTTTTATTTTCATATGTGGTATACCTCACTAGTTTGGAGATTTATTTGTATTTCTCCTTTCTTCTTATAACCACATAAATAATCATCCTCATGTTCCAAAAACAATGGGTAAAAGGACCTAAAACATTTTAAGGGTATTTACTCCCACAATGGAGTTGGGTAAAAATAATGGTGTCAAGAAAAAGGCCAAGTAATAAGAAAGGCTCAGAATGGTCAACCTAAGTAGGGGTGTTATGTGAGCTGAGCAGCTCGAGCTCGGCTCGTGTTCGGCTCGATTAAAGCTCGGCTCGGGCTCGCTCATCTTGTAAAACGAGCCGAGCATGAACAGATTTTAGGCTCGTTTCGAGCTCGAGCCGATCTCAAGCTTTATTCGAGCTGAGCCGAGTAGCTCGAATTTATATATAGTTAAGTTATATTACCCATCCTACCCCTACTAATATCTGTTATTCCTATCCTACCCCCACTATATATAACATAACAACATAAGTTTCTGCTAGAAACCTAGCCGTCTCCTTCTTCTTCTCTAAGTCAATCTAAGTACCATCTTCATCTCCAGTTCAACGTGTTACCATTTGAATTTCAACACAATCACAAGAGATAGACAGATTAGTTCATGTCTTTCACTAGAATTTGATCTTTAAGAGCTGAAGAAAGGTTACTGGATTCTTCTCAATATCATTATTCATTATTATAATCTTCAAAGAATTCGACCACTTTGCAGAGCTGAAGAAAGGTTTATTTCATAATCTTCAAAGACTTTCTTAATGGCTTCAACCTCTATAGATCCAGAGTTGATCATTGCTCACAAGTTTCCTGAGGTCATTTTTCTTTTTCTTGCACTTTGTTTGATTTCATGTTTCTTGTAATCTAATTAGTTTGTTTTCTTAATTAATTACCAAATTCCGTTTTCAATCTTGTTTTGTTACTTAAGTTTTGCCATTTGTTTTTGCAAAATTGCAAATGAACTTCAATTCGATATTTCATTTGCAGAATTCAGTTGTTGTACATGAAACGAGCTTGGAGGGCTCGAGCTCGGCTCGAGCTAAACGAGCCTAACGAGCTCGAGCTCGAGCTTGATAAATAGCTCGCGAGCCGAGCTTGAACATAAAACATAGCTCGATTCAGAAATTGGGCTCGGCTCGGGCTCGACTCGTATTAAAACGAGCCGAGTATGAACATTCAAAACTCGGCTCGCTCGGCTCGAATAACACCCCTAAACCTAAGGGTAGGCTAAGGTAAACAAGGTTTATCTAAATGTCTTTGTATCATTTCTAAGTACTGATACGGTGATCACATCTTGAATAAGCTACAAGACCCAAGTTTCTATTACACCCACTTGATGTCATCTCAAGGCTAACTATAAAAATGAATATGAGACCAAAAACAGACAAAACTGAGAGGTTGAGTCTTTTGACTCCAGATGTACGTAATAACTCTCCAAGAAAAGGATGGGGCTCAAAAGCTCATTGGGTTAAGTCTCCACACTTATTCCTCAAGTTTCTCAAGGTGTAGTTGTATTTGCACTTGTAATCTATAATAAATGCAAGTGAATTACATGCTTATGTTCATGCAAATATAGTATAAGACTCAACTACTTGGGGAAGCAATAAGTGTCCTTAAACTTGAAAAGAAAAGAATTCAACCATTATGTTCATCACTGACGGTGTACTTATCCTATTTTTGAAAAAGTCTTTGAAAGGAAGATTTTTGTTGATTTTTCTCAAAAACCTTGAAATTTTACACAAGTATGGATAATGAAGTTTGAAAATCATTTGCAAAAAGGATTGAAATACTTCCCCACCCCCCAAACAAAGAAATTGCCTTGTCCTCAAGGCTCATACTAAGCATACGAAAGAGAGAGAGAAAGATATTGCCATGAATGTACTAAAAATTCAAACCGCTTTATAAATTCCTGCCAAACAAAATTGTCTCCATATAGAGATTACAAGGAATTCCATACTACGACACAACTGAAATAAAATGTACTGAAATAAAGGACTGACTCAACAGAAAAGGAAATCCTACATTACACTTGTTTTCAAACAACCTCTCTTGGCAAACCATCCAAACTATCACGCCATTCAGTTAATACCTCTTTTATTACATTCCAAGACCCTCACCCTCATCCATAAAATTATCGTTTCTATGCAAAGCAGGAAACCCTACATATTCAGTGTTAGGCACCCAAGTGAATAGGCGACTTCTCCTGATAAAATGATGCGTAGGCTCCATAGGATAAGGTGAGTCCAATCATTGTACCTATTCCTCCAATCAGGATAGCTATCAAGAATAATCTTACAGATAGCAATAGGGAAAACAAGCTTATCCTCACCGATCGAATACGAACACATTCCTAATACCATCTAAAATCCAAGTGGATAAGTCAAGAGCATAAAAATTTATAACAATACCAACTACGGCACGCATGGTACTATCATTGACATAATCCATCTTCTCAACATCCAACAAATTACGCAAAACCCATAAAGCAGCAGTAGCTACATTAGCAGGAAGGCAAGTGGTAGGTGTAATACTAGGGTATCGTTCGGGTTGGAAAGAGAAGGTACACGGGCCAAAGTGATTGAGGTAATTGTCTATGATATCAACATGGTTATCACGAACATAATTGTCATAAGGCATGATCAGTTGAAAGACAAAAGGATTACCCATGGCAATAGAGACGGCAATAGCATTAAAAACCACCGGGGAACCATGCATGTGAACTTGGAAACCATCATAGGGAAAAGGGTCAGCACAGGGTAACATAAGGTAAAAGTCTCTTACCATAGAGGGGGAATACACAGCAGTAGAATCATAAAGAAAACCTTCCCAACCTTTGTCAAAAATTTCATCCCTAAAAGAAGCTCCATAAGGACTATTCATAATTCCCGAAAAATCCATCTCGGGGATGATATCCATGCCATCGGGTATCCACAACCCATTCTGAACATTAGCCAGTGCAAAAGAAGGGAGAAAACACCAAAAACCAGCGCAAAAATCGAGAAAAAAAATCAAACAAAGCGAGCTCAGAAAACTGCTGGCAGGTTCAAACTCGACTCGAGATTGAAATGGCCAATAAGGAACTCGACTCGAGTTCGGGCCGAATTCAGAAAATAAAAAATTTTAAAAGTTTTTCTGATTTTGAGTGACGGGTCTCTAAACATGGTGTGGTATATATAGGCAAAAAATAAAGAGTTTGAGCCCTAGTAGGACTCCAAAAATTGCCTAAAACCTTAGGGTTTCCAAAAATCAAACCCTAACCTCCTTTCTAATTAAAATATTTAGACTTCGGTCCCTAGGACCAGAAAATTTTCAAAATTACTCCAAAAGTCCAGAATTTTGCAATAAAGCGCAAGAATGGCTATGAATTTTCAGAAAAAAATCAAGGTTTGCAAAAACTCAAAAATTCAACCATTAATATTTGAAAATAAAGTACAATGATTGAAATTTTAATACATGAGTGCAATAACTAAAGCAAAACAAAAACAAAATACATAAAAAATTACAATGGCTAATAAACAGAAAATATCAACCACGTCGTCGACGAGGTTGCCCCTGGCCTTCGCCGAAGCGATGCTGCAAGTCCTCGACGGCAGTTAAAATCTCGCCCATACCCCTCCAGAGAAGCTGGAACCGCTCCTCATTTGTATGGAGTTGAAAGAGTGCCCGTTGGTCGCCGGGCCTATACTGGATGGGCACCTCCTCCTGAGGGTCCCACAACAACTGTCTGCAGGTAGACCTTCCTGGGTTGGAGACCTCGAGCCGGATGACCGACTCCAGAGAAAGGGCAGGAAGTAGAGGCACCTCCCAGTAGTACAGAATACCCATCACCAGACTTGAAAAGGGAACAGGTGGCTCGAGCCCCGGTGATGGTGGCGAAAAGACGACGAACCATGCAGTAGCCATGGACGTCTTCCTGAAGCAGGCGAAGGATATGAATCCCCTCCGAGAACAGCTCGCTCGTCCTTGTTGTCCCAAGGACATTGGTGGTCAGCCAGTGTGCCACCAAGCCCTGGTTGACTCGGAGCCAACCGATAGAAAGGTGACTGCTATACCAGTGAAGTACCTGGTCATCAACGAGGACGGCCTCGATGATGTCCGGTGTCACCATCGCAGCCTCCTGCTGCAGGGGGCCTTGTCAAGCTCAAGCGCCATGACTATGGAGACATTCTCAGGCGTGAGCTAGAAACGATGGGTCAGATCCCAGTTGATGAACACGCCGTCATCAGCCAACTCCATCGACTCATAAAATTGACGAACCATTTGAGGATCAAATGGCTCGTAATCAAAGCCAAGGAGTACATTCCAGCCTCGGGTATGAATTCTCTCTACAAAGGTGCTCCCTAAGCGATTATCGTCGAAGAGACGAGAATAATCGCGCTCACGGATAATCACTCGTTCTCTTCGTCTTGGAGGCATGATACTAGTGGTTTTTGGTATGGAAAGCGTAAAGACACGAAATAATTCAAATTTAATTTTGAAAATTCCGCGATAATGTATAAATATATTCTCGCGAATATAAGTACCATTAAGAGGTCAAATAAAATTGCAACAATCAAGCAATAATTATTAAATTCTAAAAATTAAAATAATTTCAAATTTGTAACTGTAATAATTATTTAACCAAGCAACCGCAACAGAGAGTGGTGGGCTACGCCCACCCCCAAACAAAACTAGCACACAAATTCAAAATATAGTCTATTAGCCTAAAAGCTACTAAACGCGGCAACTAATAAGAATCACTAATGCACGATCGAGCTTAGAAGATACACAGGGCTGCCTCCCAGGAGCGCTAAGTTTAATGTCTTCAGCCAGACAGGCGGACAACCATGATTCACTCCCTAGATAAACGCTACTCGAAACAAAGGTACAGGAGAGATAAAACGCTAGAGTGGAATACGCAAAATCCTGATATCTAAGATACAACACGAGTCTTTTAATGTCAGATACTTGAGACTGAGAAGAAGATGGGAAATGACTTCCCCACCCCCAAACAGAGCGGGAAACTGGTCTGTTTGGTGATGACGCTCAAGAGAAAAGCGTGCACTGGATCAATTATACTCAGCCAGTAAGAGTTTGTGGACTATGGCCCCGACACTTTCAACCACACCTCTCAAAAAGAGACAACAGAGTAGGGTAAGAGAGGGTCCGGATACCAACAGGTCAAGGGTCAGTTTAAATAAGTAGGGTCCTCTAAGAGAGTTTCCTCAACTTCAGGGGACCTTAATTGATGGAAATGTTTAAGACGTTGACCATTGACTTAAAATTCAGAGTTGTCTGCATGGTTTAAACAAGTGATAGCACCAAAATGCGTCACTATAGACACACAAAAGGACCCGACCAACGAGACTGTAGTTTACCAGGAAATAAATGCAACTTAGAGTTATACAGTAAAACTTCGTCCCCAATTTGAAAATCTCTACGTAAGATCTGACGATCATGTAGTTTTTTCATATTAGCTTTATAGGACTAGAAAAGATCATAAGCTTCATTCCGAAGTTCCTCAAGCTCAGAAAGTTGGAGTTTTCTCCTCTTACCCGCCTGGTCGAGATTAAAATTGAGCTTTGCCATTGCCCAGAAGGCTCGATGCTCAAACTCTACAGGTAGGTGATAGGGTTTTCCAAAAAGCAAGATGAAAAAAGGAGACATGCCTATGGGAGTTTTAAAAGCAGTACTATAGGCCCATAATGCATCACTGACTCTACGAGACCAATCAACATTCTCAGGGTCAATTGTCTTTTGCAAAATATTTTTAATCTCTCTATTCGACACCTCTGCTTGGCGATTAGTTTGCGGATGGTACGCAAGGGCCACTTTGTGAGTAAAACTCCATACTTTTGTACATGTTTTTGAAAAGCTTTACTGCAGAAATGGCTCCCCCCATCACTAATGATCGCACGGGGAGCGCCAAATCGGGCAAATATATACTCTTTTAGAAAATGTACTACAGTTTTTTGGTTGTTGTGCCTCGTGGGAATGGCCTCGATCTATTTAGAAACATAGTCTACTGCGATCAGAATGTACAAAAAACCATGACAACCAGGGAAAGGACCCATGAAATCAATGCCCCAAACATCAAATACTTCGACAGGAAGCATTTGATGTAAGGGCATCATGTGTCGCCTAGTGATTTTCCCTAGTTGTTGACAACGAATGCATACAGTACAATGCATGTGAGAATCCTTAAAAAGAGTTGGCCAATAAAAACCACACTGCTATACTTTAGCAGCTGTCTTCTTGGCACTAAAGTGTCCACCACAAGCATGCTCATGGCAGAACTTAAGGACCTCTTGTTGCTCCCAGTCGGGAAAGCAACGACGAATGATCTGGTCAGGACAATACTTAAAAAGGTAAGGGTCATCCCAAAAATAATGCTTAGCATTAGCAAGGAATTTGGATCTATCTTGTTTGTTCCAATGACTTGGAAACTTGTTGCTAGCCAAGTAATTAACTATATCTACGAACCATAGAGCATTCGATATTGCAAAAAAAAGCTCATCGGGAAAGTTCTCAAAATCACACTAGAATCCTTAGGACGGTCGAGTCTAGACAAGTGGTCGGATAATACATTTTCGGTCCCTTTTTTATCTCTAATTTCAAGGTCAAACTCTTGAAGCAATAATATCCAACGAATAAGACGCTGCTTAGTCTCCTTCTTGGTGAGAAGAAATCTAATAGCGGCATGATCCGAGAAGATGACAGTACGGGTACCTAAAAGGTAGGAACGGAACTTATCAAGAGCATATACTATGGCTAACAATTCTTTCTCAGCTGCTTAGTCTCCATCTATACGTTAACCTAAAACAGCCCCAATAGCAAAGTCTGATGCATCGCACATCAGCTCAAAGGGTTTACTCCAATCAGGTGGCCTAATTATGGGTGCAGACGTGAGAGCGGTGTTAAGCATTTCAAAAGCACTCTTGCATTCTTTTGTGAAATCAAAAGGTGCATCCTTAAGCAATAAATTGGTTAAGGGGCGAGCTATTTTTGAAAAGTCTTGGATAAAGCGTCTATAGAATCCTGCATGGCCCAAAAAGGCTCGAATATCCGTAATGGACTTAGGAATAGGCAAGGATGAAACAAGATCTACTTTAGCTTTATCAACTTGGATACCCTCAGGGGAGACTACATGACCAAGAACTATCCCCTTCCTAACCATAAAATGACACTTTTCCCAGTTAAGTACCATAAAACCAAGGAAAGATGACTAAGACACTCTTCGAAAGATGAACCATATATGGAGAAGTCATCCATAAACACCTCCATAGATCGTTCTACCATATCACTAAAGATGTGTAACATACACAAGAGGAAAGTAGCAGGTGCATTACACAGACCAAAAGGCATACGGGCATAAGCGAAAGTTTCAAAAGGACAAGTAAATGTTGTCTTCTCTTGATCTTCAGGGGCGATAGGAATTTGATCTTAACCGGAGTAACCATCCAAGAAACAATAGAAGGAATGACCAGCTAGGCGTTCCAACATCTGGTCTATGAGGGGAGAGGAAAGTGGTCCTTGTGGGTGACTGTATTAAGTTTTCTATAGTCGATACAAACCCGCCACTTGGTTGGAACTCTAGTGGCGACTTGTTCGTTCTTATCATTGGTAACTAGAGTCATGCCGGCCTTCTTAGGAACCACATGAATAGGACTAACCCAGGGACTATCCGAGATAGGATAAATCACACCTGCATCCAGAAGTTTAAGAATTTCAGCTCGAATAACTTCTTTCATCGCAGCGTTGAGAGGTCTCTGAGGTTCACGAGAAGTTTTAACATCCCTCTCAAGATGAATACGATGAGAACAGACAGAAGGGCTATTGCCTTTAATGTCGTGGATAGACCATGCAATAGCAGAACGATGCTCTAAGATAACTTCTAAAAGCTGACTCTCCTGTTCGGTAGTAAGAGATGAAAAAATGATAACAGGATGACTACCGTCTGAATCAAGATGGGCATATTTCAGCTCAGGAGGAAGAGGATTCAGAGTAACAGGAGGTGGAGTGATGGTCTCTACTTGGGTCTCGGAATCAATGTTACAAACCAAATCAAGGGCCTCAGGGTCTTTAGGTTCAAAGATAGGCACAATATCAACAACCGGATGGCAAGGCAATGAACAACCAGATCTTCGGGGTAATAACTATATGCACCATCTCATAAGGTAATGAGTCTAGAAGGCACACATCTTCAGATAAGGAAAGATCAGGGGGTTGTTGGCCAAGGTTAAATATATTTACTTCAACAGTCATAGAGCTAAAAGTGAGAACCATGGAACCGTTCTGGCAGTTAATGAGAGCATTAGAGGTGGCCAAAAATGGACGGCCAAGGATGATGGGTACCGAGTCATCGGCAGTAGGTTCAGTATCCAACACCACAAAGTCAACGGGATAGTAAAAGTCAGACACTTTAACTAATAGGTCCTCAACTATACCTCTAGGTACTTTCAATGATCTGTTGGCCAGTTGTAATGACATTTTGGTAGGTTTCATGTTTGTTAGACTCAGGCTAAGGTACAAGAAGTAAGGCAAAAGGTTAACACTCGCTCCTAGGTCTAGCAAAGCTTTGCCCATGAATTTGTCACCAAGCTTGCAGGGTATGGTGGAATTTTCAGGGTCCTTGTATTTTACCACGCCGTTATGTTGGACAAGTGCGGAGAATTCTTCCGCCACAAACACGTTTTTAGGCACATTTGTTTTTCTCTTGGCGGTGCACAAGTCCTTCAAAACCTTGGCATAGGAAGGTATTTGTTTGATAGCCGTGAGGAAGGGTATATTAATAATTATTTGTTTAAACACATCAAACACTTCCTCTGCTTGGACTTCCTTCAGAGACCTTGTGAGTCTCTAGGGGTAAGGTACAGGCGGGTTGTAAGTTCGTGGAGGATCCACAATCTCACGGGTAGTCTTCTTCGGCTTAGAGGTGGTCGCCTCATTAGCCGAAGGTTTAGGTGGGGTAACGGGTGCAGAGTTAACCGGGGTCACAATATTACGACCCGGTATATAATTAGTTTGATTATCGACCTGTTTTCCTGATCTAAGGGTGGCAAGTGGTACAGACGGAGATGTAGTTTCCGTCACCAAGGCAACTTCTTTGCCTTTGGGGTTCGGGATGGACTATCCCGGAAATCTACCCTTTTCATCAAGGTTTTGTTCAATCCTTTGGATGGCTTGGGCATTTGACTCAATAGACGCCTGGGTCTGCTGAATGAAATGGGCAAGCACATCCTCAAGGGTAGGAGGGGCAGATTGATTAGATGGGATATGGTCCCTGAAACCACTCATGTGATGAGCATTGTTTGAGTAAGGTGGGACCGGTGCCCTGTTCCGATTATCAGTTTTACCACCACACGTGGCATTGCTACGTTGCCTATAAGAGTTATTAAAACCAGGTGGAGCCGCATGATGATTATTAGAATAAGACAGATTGTAGCGGTCCAAGTATGGGTACGTGGCATTGCCATTAGTAAAGTTGGTTGTCCCGGCGTAGTTAAACGCGGAGGCACTCATAACAGCTGATGGGTTTTTTAAGGATACGCCAAGTGCTTCTACCTATTTGGTTAAACCATGAAGTAAAGTTTTAAGCTCAGAGTCGGGTTTGACATCATATATACCTCTAGGTTTATCAAATGAGTCTTGGGTAGTGTTTCTCGGGGTATGTCCAGGTATGTCCCATTGCTGGCTATTAGTAGCAATCTTTTCAAGGAAAGCTAGAGCCTTGGTGGTGGAATAATCAAGGAAATCTCAACCACTCATGCTTTCAACTGTGTTTCTAGTCACAGTATTAAGGCCTCTATACAAAATCCTAACTTTTTCAGTGTCATCGACTATGTGGTGTGGACACCGAAGAAATAGGTCTTGAAACCTTTCCCATGCATCAAAGAATACCTCGCCTTCTTTTTGCCGGAAACTTCTTATGGCATCAACTATGTCATTACTTCTAGTAATAGGAAAGAATTTGGTCAAAAACATTTTACTTAATTGAGCCCAAGTGGCAATAGAATTGGAAGGAAGGCTATGTAACCAGTGAGATGCTCTATCCTCAAGAGAAAAGGGGAACAATCTCAAGCTAACTTCCTCCTCAGATAAATGTTTCTCCTTGAAAGTATTATGAACGGTCAGAAACTTATTGAGGTGCTGATATGGATCTTCCCGTGGAAGTCCATGGAACTTAGGCAACATGCCCACAATTTGTGGGCGAATGCCATAGCTATTTGCAGTTGTTGCAGGTAAGACAATGCAGGTAGGTGGCCCAGTGGCCAAAGGTGAAAAGTAATCCCGAAGGGTAGCTTCTTGAGCCATAGGTGCAAGAGTTACTTCAGAAAGTGAAGTTGAGTCGTTAAACTCTTCTTCAGGAGGAGTAGTGAGGTCCGTGATTGTGTTTTTTTTGTAGATAGGAATAGGTTTGGACAAGATTTTACCTGATCTAAGATGCATGCAACATGCGCATTACATATGCCACAGAAGTCCTAACCTTTCAAAAGCATCTAACAAAGGGCTCAAAAACTGATTCAATTTTGTGTTCACCCAAGTCAATGAGTTCTTTCCAAGCTTCCCTTGAGAATTCTCCCTATATTTCGAGAGTCAAGCAGCGAATAACCAGTGTGGGAGTTTTTTCGTGCGTAAGCGACGTTTTTTAATTAAATAACCACAGTGATTCTACAGACGTAATCTGTAGGGGTTCCAGACCTAATTCCTAACTTGTGCTCCAATCAAAGGATGGTTCACGCAGTATTAGTTGAAATATTTGCTCAAGGTCTCAAATGAACATCGTGATAGCATGGCCTTTGATTCAATTTTAAGGCTTAGAATATTGCAATCAATTAATATTAGGTTTCACTTTTAGGCCAGGTCCGCCTTGCAGTCCCGGTTTAACAAGTAAAAACAGAAATTGAAATCAAGCAACAATCAAGGTCATGCTAATCAATACAGAAACTCCTCTTACAGGGGATTCGATGAGGGTTAGGAGAATGCTTACCTCCCACTTTGTGCTAAAAAGTAAAAATTGCCAAACAAGCGCACAAAAGTGGGGTGAAGTCGACTAAGGGGAAACCGCTCCTTGGGTTTCAATCGTCCTTAGGAGTCGTTCCTTAGTAGACTCAAGGCTAGCTCCACAACCTTGCTCTACTATCCGCCGCGAACACACAATAAAATAAATCCTAACAACACCTACTTTAAAAATATTACAACCGCGACCCCTTCTTGGATCGAATAATTAAATAACTTACAAGTCTCTAAAAATGCTGAAAAAAATAGACTACTTAGTTCACCTCACAATCACTCAAAAGAAAAAAGAAAGAAATAACTGAAAAGGAGTTCTGGAACGCCCTGGAAAAATCATGCAAAACGAGGCAAATTCCTGCTTGGAACTCGACTCGAGATGCTTACAGGCCAAACTGAACTCGACTCCAGATCGGGCCCAGTTTGAACCAGTAACTTCAAGAAATTTTTTTGAACGCGCACTTTTCTTAAAAATTTGATCTTTACTCCATTTTTCAAGCTTTTTTAAATCCGACTTCGCTGCAAGATCAATAAGAGGACTAAGTAACAAGAAACTTAAAAACAATAATTAAAAGAAATACAAATAGAAGGGTGGGAGGGATAGAAGTGGGATGATGTCCCGAAACAACTATTCTCGCTTGTGTTTGAAGGAACTCCGTTACTTAGAGTGGCAACGACGCCATTTTGATAGATGGTAAAACCTTCTATAATCAAAAGATTATATTCTTAACTTGAAGTTCCTTCTTGTGCCTGTATAAATTGGATATCAAAGTAGACAAGTAACAAGCAAGGGTCATACCCACCTCAGAGGGGGAGATCTTAGCTCAAACACAATAGAAAATAATGGTTAAGAAACACCAAGGGACTCAATTATAAGATTGGAGATTGATTCTACTTCCTACAGGCAATAATAATAAGTAAACCCTAACTTAAGAATATGGTAGAGATGAAAAGAAGATATATGATGACATAGGGGGAAGAGTTGGTATCCACAAACTAAATCATGCAAACATAACATGTTGTTCCTTCATGTTCAATCTATAACAATCAATTAGTCATCTCTCGGTTATTCCAACGAATCATTAATACCTATAATAATTAAGTAGTCACCTCTCAGCTATTTCACCTAATTAAAACGAGATTCTCTTATGCATGCTATTGAATATGTCTTATTAATTAAACTGTCACCTCTCATCTATTCAATCTAATTAATTCAACATATTAATTCATAAATAAACTGTCACCTCTCGGATATCAGTTTAAATATAAAAGGGTTCCAATAAAAGATATATACTACAGATATGTAATAATCACCTCTCAGGTATTTCACTACACATCTACAATAAATATAAACACTACCATTAAAGCTAGGTCTCCCTAAACCCTATCAATAGTATTTTAACATCATGGATAACAATAACATGCAAATAATCATACTTACCTCATATCGCGAATTAGAAGTAAATAAGCATTAAGAACTTTGAATCACAATGAACAATAAGAACAAACATGGTGCTTTTGCATCATCTAGAGTACTTCAACCATCCCCCTAAGGAGATTTAGCTACTCATCCTTGATGATGACACCATGGAATAAATAAATAAATCACAAAACATCATAATGGAAAAGATAATGGAATTGATAACTTAAGCACCAGAGATTTAGGTTTTGCTGAAGACCTAATGTTTTTTGAAGACCAACAGTAGCAACCACGAATTTGTCCTAATTTGGAAGTCTTTGCATGCAAGTATTCTACTTTGTAATTTCTATATAAGAGAAGTAGTAGCTAGGGTTTAGGTAGTTCATATTAGAGAGTTTATGTTAAAGGTTTAGGTTTTCATCTTCTTCCTTGTATTGAACTCAATCATTATCAATATCAATCCATTAATTTTCCATTATGATGTCTTGTGATTTATTTATTTATTCCATGGTGTCATCATCAAGGATGAGTAGCTAAATCTCCTTAGGGGATGGTGGAAGCACTCTAAATGATGCAAAAGCACCATGTTTTTTCTTATTGTTCTTTGTGATTCGAAATACTTAATGCTTATTTACTTTTAATTCGCAATATGAGGTAAGTATGATTATTTGCATGTTATTGATTATCCATGTTGTTAAAATACTATTGTTAGGGTTTAGGGAGACCTAGCTTTAATGGTTTTATTTATATTGATTAAAGATATGTAGTGAAATAGCTGAGAGGTGATTATTACATATCTGTAGTTGATATTTTTATTGGAACCCTTTTGTAATTAAATCAAATAGCTGAGAGGTGATGGTTTAGTTATGAATCAATATGTTAAGTTAATTAAATTGAATAGCTGAGAGGTGACAGTTTGATTAATAAGACATATTCAATAGCATGTATAAGAGAATCCCGTTTTAATTGAGTGGAAGAGCTGAGAGGTGTTAATGATTAGTTGGAATAACCGAGAGGTGACTAATTAATTGTTATAGATTGAACACGAAGGAACAATATGTTATGTTTGCATGATTTAGTTTGTGGATACCAATTCTTCCCCCTATATCATCATAAATCTTCTTTACATCTCTACCATTCTTAAGTTAGGGTTTACTTATTATTATTGCCTGTAGGAAGTAGAATCAATCTCAAATCTTATTCTTGATTCCCTTGGTGTTTCTTAACCATTGTTTTCTATTGTGTTTGAGCTAAGATCTCCCCCTCTGAGGTGGATACAACCCTTTCTTGTTACTTGTCTACTTTGATATCCAATTTATACAGGCACAAGAAGGAACTTCAAGTTAAAAATATAATCTTTTGTTTAGACATACAATTTTCCTCTCTATCAAAATGGCGCCGCTTCCCCTCTAAGGAACGAAGTTCATTCAAACACAAGCGAGAATAGTTGTTTCGGGACATCATCCCACTTCTATCCCTCCCACCCTTCTATTTTATTTCTTTTATTTATTGTTTTTAAGTGTCTTGTTACTAGTCCTCTTATTGATCTTGCATCGAAGACGGATTGAAAAAAACTCGAAAAACGAAGTCAAAATCATATTTTTAAGAAAGTCGCGCATTCAGGAATTCTTCCAATCGAAGTGTTTGATATGTGGGGAATTGATTTCATCAGCCCTTTCCTTGGTTGTCATGGTTTTTTGTACATTCTGGTCGTAGTGGACTATGTTTCTAAATGGATCGAGGCCATTCCCACAAGGCACAACGACCAATAAACTGTAGTAAATTTTCTTAAAGAGTACATATTTGCCCGATTTGGCGCTCCACGTGCGATCATTAGTGATGGGGGGAGCCATTTCTGCAATAAAGCTTTTCAAAAACTTGTCCAGAAGTATGAAGTTACTCACAAAGTTGGGGAAACGTCTAGGGGAAGTTACTTCTCTATATATACCCCCGGGTGTCTTTAAAAAGTAATTTTTAACAGAGTTTGTCTTCCCTACCAGAACACGAGTCGAGTTCCTTAGAGGCTATTCCAATCTCGACTCAAAATTCGAGGCAGATTCGAACTCACTCTCTCTCTCTCTCTCTCTCTTCGTTTCTCCCTCATCGTCTGTGGTCCAAATTTAAAAATTCTTTCGGGGTTATGTTCCTCTCTTTGTCCTCTTCATTTCCATACCAATATCTTCGAGAATCATGCCTCCTAGAGTTAGATGTAGAGTGATCATTCGTGAGCGCGATTATTCTCGTCTCTTCGACGATAATCTCTATGGGAGTGGGTTTGTAGAGAGGATTCACGCCCGAAGCCGTTTTCATCAACTGGTATCTGGCCCATCGTTTCTTGCTCACGCCTGAGACTGTCTCCATAGTCACGGCGCTCGAGCTTGTCTCCATAGGAGGAGGTGCCCATTCAGTACAGGCCCGATGACCAACAGGCGTTTCACCAGCTCCGTACCAATGAGGAGCGGTTCCAGCTTCTCTGGAGGGGTATGGGTGAGCTGATGGATGCAGTAGATGACGTCCGGCGACGCTTGGACGAAGGCCAAGGGCAACCACGTCGACGACGGGGTTAAAATTTCTGTTTATTAGCCATCGTAATTTGTATTTCATGTATTTTGTTTATTTTTGCACTCTTGTATTAAAATTTCAATCATTGTACTTTATTTCCAAATATTAATGAAAATGGTTGAAAATTTTAAATTTTTGCAACTTGTGTACTTTTCTGAAATTTTCTAGCCATTCTTGGGCTTTATTGCAAAAAGATGGACTTGTGGAGTTATTTTCAAAATTTTTTGGTCCTAGGAACCTAAGTCCAATTACTTTAAAAGAAAAGCGATTAGGGTTTGATTTTTGGAAATCCCAAGGTTTTAGGCAATTTTTGATGTCCTATTCGGGCTCAAACTCTTTATTTTTGGCTTATATATACCAACCAAGGTTGGGAGACCCTCACTCAAAATTCAGAAAACCTTTTTCAATTTTTTATTTTCTGGAATTCGCCCGATCTCGAGTCGAGTTCGAGATAGGGTTATTAGCACTCGAGTCGAGTTCTAGTCTGGCAGCAGTTTTCTGAAGTCGTTTTGTGTGATTTGTTTTCTCGATTTTTGCGCTAGTTTTCGGTGCTTTTCTCTTTTCTTTTGCAATGGCTAATGTTCAGAATGGGTTGTGGATGTCTAATGGCATGGATATCATACCCAAGATGGATTTTTCGGGAATTATGGATAGTCCTTTTGGAGCTTCTTTTCGGGATGGGATTTTTGACAAAGGTTGGGAAGGTTTTCTTTAGTATTCTACTGTTCTATATTCCCCTTCTATAGTAAGAGACTCTTACCGTACGTTGCCCTTTGGCGGAGATATTCCTTTACATGGTTTCCAAGTTCTTATGCATGGGTTTTCAGTCGTTTTTAATTCGTTTGCCATCTCTCGGGCCTTAGGTATTCCTTTGTAGTTGCGACCTATCTTGCGTCATCCTGATTATTTCCTTACCAATGAGGTTGATATTTTGGATAATTACCTTGATCACTTTGGACCTTGCACTTTTTCTTTCTATCCTGAGAATTATGCTAATGTTGCACCTACTACTTGCCTACCTGCTAATGTGGCTACTGCTGTTTTATGGGTTATGCGTAATCTATTGGGTGCAGAAAGATTGGATTATGTCAATGATGTTACTATGCATACTGTCTATGGTATTGTTAATAATTTTCATGCTCTTGACATAGCTTCCTGGGTTGTGGATAGTATTCGGAATATTTTCAAAACTGGTCAGATGATTCTCCCTACTGCTATCTGTAAGATCATCCTTCGTACCTATCCTAATTGGAGGAACAGGTACAATGATTATTACTGTTGAAAAATTAAAAAATATTGTCCAGATTAAGATGTTGGGTGGCAAGTTAAATTGCCATAGCTAAGTTAGCTATGATTATTACTTATTAACTCAACTGTTTTTCATTGGGATTGATAATTCAAGTATCTATTTGAAGTACACTAGTTTAGTTCAAACCCATCTCTTTTGTTAGAGCAACCACTCGAAACCATCTTTTTTTTTTCTTCTAAACGTGGGTTATCAGATTGACTCCCCAATTCATGTTATTTGGTTCAAACCAAATGTTTATATTGTTTTCCTTTATATGGGTTACAATTATGGCCATGTTAGAAAGCACACGGAAAGTGTTTGATGAAAGGCTTTCCATTTGGTTTTGTCCATCTTTGCCAACTTTATTAAGCATGCAATGGTTTTGCACATTGTTATTGTTTGATAGGATTCAGACTACTTTTGTTTAAGTGAATGTTTGCTAGTTTCCCTGCTATTCATGTCCATTAATTTTTCATTATGATGTCTTGTGATTTATTTATTTATTCCATGGTGTCGTCATCAAGGATGAGTAGCTAAATCTCCTTAGGGGGATGGTGGAAGCACCCTAGATGATGCAAAAACACCATGTTTGTTCTTATTATTCTTTGTGATTCGAAATACTTAATGTTATTTACTTCTAATTCGCGATATGAGGTAAGTATGATTATTTTCATGTTATTGATTATCCATGTTGTTAAAATACTATTGTTAGGGTTTAGAGAGACCTAGATTTAATGGTTTTATTTATATTGATTAAAGATGTGTAGTGAAATAGCTGAGAGGTGATTATTACATATCTACAGTTGATATCTTTTATTGGAACCCTTTTGTAATTAAATCAAATAGCTGGGTGGTGATGGTTTAGTTATGAATCAATATGTTAAGTTAATTAAATTGAATAGTTGAGAGGTGACGGTTTAATTAATAAGACATATTCAATAGCATGCATAAGAGAATCTCGTTTTAATTGAGTGGAATAGCTGAGAGGTGACTACTTGATTATTATAGGTATTAATGATTAGTTGGAATAACCAAGAGGTTACTAATTAATTGTTATAAATTGAACATGAAGGAACAACATGTTATGTTTGCATGATTTAACTTGTGGATACCAATTCTTCTCCCTATATCATCATAAATCTTCTTTACATCTCTACCATATTCTTAAGTTAGGGTTTACTTATTATTATTGCCTGTAGGAAGTAGATCAATCTCAAATCTTATTATTGATTCCCTTGGTGTTTCTTAACCATCGTTTTCTATTGTGTTTGAGCTAAGATCTCCCCCTTTGAGGTGGGTACGACCCTTGCTTGTTACTTGTCTACTTTAATATCCAATTTATACAGGAACAAAAAGGAACTTCAAGTTAAAAGTATAATCTTTTGTTTAAAGATACGATTTTCCTCTCTATCAGCTACCCCAGAAGATGCCAACACTTTAATCGTTGCTACAAAATTTCCATCCGCAACCTTTTGCGAACAACGCCTTACATTTTGGTTACGAGATAATTGGTTTGGTGATGTCGACTGAGGTCCCTATACCGACTAAGAGACGAAATATACCACCAGGTTCATTTCAAACTGCTAGGGCATGCATGATTTGTTTCTTTTGCAGACTCTTCCGGGTGCCAGACCGTCGCTCGACGCAATTATATAGTTCAAACACTTGAAAGGTGCAACAAAGAACCAAAAGAAGTCGAACCCATACTACTACAGACCCCACGTCTGCTCTGATTCCGTACAATACCCCTTTTAATACACACAAGAATGCTAGACGACATGGGCATGGGATGTTCTTCACTTTGCGAAAGGGTGTACGAAAAATAAATTCCAATAGTACCTTATCCACGGACCAATGGGCACTAGGATGTCTAGAATCGACAACAGAAGTTCCAAGTTGTGTGGGTGTTGGCTCAGGTAACGCTAATGGACGGGGCATACCTAGGATTACACTTTTAGGCTCCCCATTTTCCTACTTGGGCAATGAAATAATTGTGCCATCCAGGTGATGACAATCCTTGCTTCGTGCATGGACACTAAAGCAATAACAAAATATCCATTGCCCCACCAATCTCAATAAGTTGTCCAGTGATAAAAATAAATTTGGATCCTCTTTGGTTGCCTCACGTAACTTGCATTTGTTCTTTTCTGATTAAAATGTTTGTCCTTCATGTGGGCAAATACGAAGGATATTCATTCCACCGTGTGCACCATTGGTACACCCATCAGAGTGGCGAAACAGACAATGTACATTGACCTTTGCATTTCGAGCCTTAGCCATTTTTGTTTCTTTTTTTTGGGGGGGGGGGGGGGGGGGGCTTGGCTGACTGGCTTAAGCTGCTGGTCTGGCTGCTGATTCGGCTGGTCTGGCTACTGGTTCGGCTGGCTTGGCTAGTTGGACTACTGGTCTAGACTCAGCTCGGATGGCTCCTTGACTCGAAAATAAATAAAGTTGAGTATATTATAAAGTATCAAAAAAAAAAGGTAAATGGATAAATAAATAGCGGATTCCATCGTTTCTATGGTTGCTTCTTCACAAACGACTAAACCCTAAACCCTAAACCCTAAACGACTAGGTCTTCTCTTATTGTACAGTTCACATCTTTGACATTACCTATGAATTATCCAGTAATGGGCCTTTTTCACAAGGAGATCTACCCATACAGTAACGATATTTAATTACAAAGGTTGGCTAGGTAGCTGACCCTGTACTTATGTGGCTTAGATCGGCTCAATCGGCTTAGAGCGACGAAGCCAAATTTACAATTGATCAACGAGAGAGGAGACCGGATTTCTTGGATTTGGGATAGGATTGGAGGGAGGGGAAGAGAAGGTTGCTGGTGGTGCTGAGGCAAAAGGAGGAGAGAAAGAAGAAATGGTGATAATTGTGATGTGAAGTTGGAAGAAAAAGAAGGTTGCTGGTGGTGGTGGCTCGTCACGAAGGAGGTGACCACATGGCGGTGGCGGCTGGTCACGACCTCGAAACCATCTTTTTTGTTAGAGCAACCACTCGAAACCATCTTTTTTTTTTCTTCTAAACGTGGGTTATCAGATTGACTCCCCAATTCATGTTATTTGGTTCAAACCAAATGTTTATATTGTTTTCGTTTATATGGGTTACAATTATGGCCATGTTAGAAAGCACACGGAAAGTGTTTGATGGAATGCTTTCCGTTTGGTTTTGTCCATCTTTGCCAACTTTATTAAGCATGCAATGGTTTTGCACATTGTTATTGTTTGATAGGATTCAGACTACTTTTGTTTAAGTGAATGTTTGCTAGTTTCCCTGCTATTCATGTCACTTTACCGAGTAGGTGTTCATTGGCTACTAGCACGTACTCTTCAGCTCCAGGTTTTGCGTTGATTGGTTTCTTAGTCTAGCTTTATATATTATCAAGAGAGCACAGATTCTTGAGTTTGAAATGTTATATTATCACTTTACCGAGTAGGTGTTCATTGGCTACTAGCACTTTTCAACATACATGTTGAGATATTATGTTTTTTCCAAGTAAAAATAGTATGTGATCTGGTATATGTTCTTAGAGACTTCCTATGCATGCTAGAGCAAGAAGAGACAAGTCAAGTGCTCATACAGGTTCTCTTGGTGGTGAACAATGTCAATGAACCTCGCAGGCAGAGTTTTCAAGGTGTTGAATTCCTCGCTACAGAATTATTATGCTTCTATCATAGTGAGAAAAAATGTGCGGTCATGTTTGGCCCTTCTGGCTAGTAGGACAGGTAGTGAGGTTTCTAAGTTGCTTGAGCTTTTGTCTCGAACTTTGCTTCATCCCCTTATAAAACGGCCGCTGCGTTCTAAGAGTGTTGATCAACAGGTAGAGCTTGTTAACCACTTTCCTCACATTCACATTTATGCTCTTCAGAAATTGTTTGAAGTGAATTTTTTTGTTTTGCAATTGTTTAGGTTTGGATAGTCACAACTTTGAAATTCTGTTTGGCCTTAAGGCCCCCACTTCTTTAGTTAACACAAGAGTTAGTCGCTTTTTCGCAAGAAGCTTTGAAGATCACTACTGAGTACTCAGGACAAATGGCAATTCTTGACCAAGCTTGGGATGTTAAAATTGAAGATTCAAAAATTTCTATAAATCAGGTTGGTTTGTAATTTTCTGTGATTACTAGTCTGTTGGAGTCTCACTTAGTTAAAGAATGTCACTGATTTGTCACCTTGAAAAGTTTGGTTCACACTTAACACTAAAGGCTTCCAATGTTCGACAATATTGACTCCCAAAGGTGGTTTGCAACATCCAAGTCTTATTCTAAATTTGTTTCTACATTCTTGTTTATGTTGCGCCTTCCATTTGAGTTAAAATTCTTATTGCAGAACTGTTTTAATTCAAAGTTTTTTTTTCTATGGATTCTTACTGGAACTAAGGGATATCTCTTGCTTTTCAGAGTTGGCTGCAAACTTGCAGTCTATGGCTGAATTTTGATGTTATGAGACAAAATGTTCAGTGCAGAGAATGGTTTGTAGCGTTTTTCTGGTGACCATAGGCAGCAGCAGCGAGCAAGCACTTTGCATGTGTTGGCTGATGACTCTATGTTTGTACAGGGCAACAATAATGAGACAACCAGTGTACAAGGCACACACACTACAGTAGAGAATGGTAGCAGCTGAAGGTGTGTTAATTAGTTCTGGCAGCCTTGATCAGCAGGTTAGTTTTCAATAATCTGGACACTATTAATACAGTTATCATATACTTAAGTGAATAACTAAATTGATGGGAGAATGATAATGCCTGAGGCCCAACCTTCATCAGAACACTACACTCCGATGACGGAAGACCAAATATGCGACCAAGTGTTAGGAAACAGACCCTAAAATGAGTATTTGCTTAATTAATTGCTTGGTATGAAGTTACATTTTAATATTCATATTTTCTGGTTTTATTTCTTGGACATTGGATTCAATTAGTTAATCTACAACAATGGTTAGTAACTATCAATCAGGTTGGTTTTTGTAATTTTCTATGATTTCTAATCTGTTGGAGTCTCACATAGTATTTAGTTTTACTTTTATGGATTTTTACTTGGCTTAGTTTTGTTCCCTAATTCATGTATGGCCGGTGTGGAAAGGTTGAAACTGTTTGCAGGTTTCTATCATGCAGGGAGTGCAGTGGCTGTAGACTATAATGTTTGTGAAGGATCTTCAAGAGTGCAGGTAGAATGTTGAGGCTATCTACAGGGATCATGGAATGATGTTTGGTTTAGGTTGAATTCTGTTGCTGCAGCCTGCAGGTAATATCGAGATGGGATGGACTAAGAAGGCAGCTGCAGTCATGATTGTGTGCCTTTTTGTATTTCTCTTTGTGTTTATATTGGTTGGAGTATCAAGGATGGTTAATATGTATTCTGAGGGTTTGTCCTCTTGGGGGTCCCCTGACGCTGTATGTTACATACAGGCTGATTAGGCTATTCTAACTTGTTTTATGGTGATAAATAAAATTTTCATTTTTATCATAAAAAAAAATAAAAATAAATGTATAACCGTAACTATTATAATAGTTGCAAAATGAAATATGTAACTATAAAAACACAATTTGCAACGAATCTAAATGTTGCTATTGAGTAGGGATATACTTGCAACGCTTATAATCGTTGCAAGTATTAGTCTAGACCAAGTTTAAATATTATTTGCAACACCCATTAAATGTCGCAACTAAGGTAATACTTCCAACATTAGAAATATCGTTGCAACTAATATCAATTGCAACGTTGGAAATCATTGCAAAAACAGGTACAAATTTTCTTTGGACGAGAATAGCAACGCCCACTTAGCGTTGCTATTTCTTGTGTAATTGCAACGAATGTCTACAACATGTATATTCGCAACGATACTTGTTGCAACACTTTAACCGTTGCAATATATATTTTTAAACTTTAAAAATTATTTTTTAATTAAAAAAATTATACAGTATGTTGAGAGAAAAATAGTTGCAACGAATATAGAGCAGTAGTGACGTTTGATATCGTTGCAAATATAATATGTAATAACAACGTTCGTGTAACGTTGCAATTGAGTATCAGTGACACGATGTATTGCAACGACCTTGCAACGTTTTATTTTCGTGGCACAAAGGGTAATTGCAACGTTTTGGCAAGAATCTGCAACGCTTCCGGACGCTGCAAAAAATCTTTTTTGTTGGGTAGTAGTGGGGGAAGCGTCTAGGGGAAGTTACTTCTCTATATGTACCCCCGAGTGTCTTTAGAAAGTCACAAGTCATTTTCAAAATCAAAAGTCAAACCAAGTCAATAGAGCTTGTCTTCCATACCAGAACTCGAGTCGAGTTCCTTAGAGGTTATTCGAATCTCGACTCGAAATTCGATGCAGATTCGAAGTCTCTCTCTCTTCGTTTCTCCCTCATCTGTGGTCCAAATTTAAAAATTCTTTCGGGGTTTTTTTCCTCTGTTTATCCTTTTCATTTCTATACCAATATCTTCGAGAATCATGCCTCCTAGAGTTAGATGTAGAGTGATCATTCGTGAGCGCGATTATTCTCGTCTCTTCGACGATAATCACTATGGGAATGGGTTTGTAGAGAGGATTCACGCCCGAGGCTGGGATGTACTCCTTGGCTCTGACTAAGAGCCATTTGATCCTCAAATGGTTCGTCGATTTTACGAGTCGATAGAGTTGGTCGATGACAGCGTTTTCATCAACTGGGATCCGACCCATCGTTTCTTGCTCACGCCTGAGACAGTCTCCATAGTCACCGTCCGGTTATCGACGAGAACAGCCTCGATGATGTCCAAAGTCACCAGTGCAGCCTCCTGCTGCAGAGGAGCCTCATCAGTTGGTCGATGACGGCGTTTTCATCAACTGGGATCCGACCCATCGTTTCTTGCTCACACCTGAGACTGTCTCCATAGTCACGACGCTTGAGCTTGACGAGGCTTCTCTGCAGCAGGAGGCTGCACTGGTGACTTTGGACATCATCGAGGCTGTTCTCGTCGATAACCGGAAGATTCACCGGTATAGCAGTCATCTTTTGATCGGTTGGCTCTGAGTCAACCAAGGCTTGGTGGCACACTGGCTGACAACCAATGTCCTTGCGACGACGAGGAGGAGCGAGCTGTTCTCGGAGGGTTATTCATATCATGAGGCTGCTCCAGGAGGACATACATGGCTACTACATGGTCCGCCGACTTTCAGCTAGCATCACCGGATCCCGAGCTACTTCTGCTCCTCTTCCTAGCCTGGTGATGAGTATTTTGCGCTATTGGCAAGCACCTCTTCTTCCTGCTCTATCAATGGAGTCGGTCATCTGGCTCTAGGTCTCCAACCCGAAGCTGTCTGCTGTAGACAGTTGTTGTGGGATCCTTAGGAGGAGGTGCCCATTCAGTACAGGCCCGACGACCAACAGGCGTTTCACCAGCTCCGTACCAACGAGGAGCGGTTCCAGCTTCTCTGGAGGGGTATGGGTGAGCTGATGGATGCAGTAGATGACGTCCGGCGACGCTTGGACGAAGGCCAGGGGCAACCACGTCGACGACGGGGTTGAAATTTCTGTTTATTAGCCATCGTAATTTGTACTTCATGTATTTTGTTTATTTTTGCACTCCTGTATTAAAATTTCAATCATTGTACTTTATTTCCAAATATTAATGAAAATGGTTGAAAATTTTAAATTTTTGCAACTTGTGTACTTTTCTGAAATTTTCTAGCCATTCTTGGGCTTTATTGCAAAAAGATGGACTTGTGGAGTTATTTTCAAAATTTTTTGGTCCTTGGGACCTAAGTCCAATTACTTTAAAAGAAAAGGGATTAAGGTTTGATTTTTGGAAATCCCAAGGTTTTAGGCAATTTTTGATGTCCTATTCGGGCTCAAACTCTTTATTTTTGGGCTATATATACCAACCAAGGTTGGGAGACCGTCACTCAAAATTTAGAAAACCTTTTTCAATTTTTTATTTTCTGGAATTCGCCCGATCTCGAGTCGAGTTCCAGATAGAGTTATTAGCACTCGAGTCGAGTTCTAGTTTGGCAGCAGTTTTCTGAAGTCGTTTTATGTGATTTTTTTCTCGGTTTTCGTGCTAGCTTTCGGTGCTTTTCTCTTTTCTTTTGCAATGGCTAATGTTCAGAATGGGTTGTGGATTTCTAATGGCATGGATATCATACCCGAGATGGATTTTTCGGGAATTATGGATAGTCCTTTTGGAGCTTCTTTTCGGGATGGGATTTTTGACAAAGGTTGGGAAGGTTTTCTTTATGATTCTACTGTTGTGTATTCCCCTTCTATGGTAAGAGACTTTTACCGTACGTTGCCCTTTGGCGGAGCTATTCCTTTTGATGGTTTCCAAGTTCTTATGCATGGGTTTTCGGTCGTTTTTAATTCGTTTGCCATCTCTCGGGGCTTAGGTATTCCTTTGTAGTTGCGACCTATCTTGCATCATCCTGATTATTTCCTTACCAATGAGGTTGATATTTTGGATAATTACCTTGATCACTTTGGACCTTGAACTTTTTCCTTCTATCCTGAGAATTATGCTAATGTTGCACCTACTACTTGCCTACCTACTAATGTGGCTACTGCTGCTTTATGGGTTGTGGATAGTATTCGGAATATTTTCAAAACTGGTCAGATGATTCTCCCTACTGTTATTTGTAAGATCATCCTTCGTACCTATCCTAATTGGAGGAACAGGTACAATGATTATTACTGTTGAAAAATTTGTTGAAAAATTAAAAAATATTGTCCAGATTAAGATGTTGGGTGGCAAGTTAAATTGCCATAGCTAAGTTAGCTATGATTATTACTTATTAACTCAACTGTTTTTCATTGGGATTGATAATTCAAGTATCTATTTGAAGTACACTAGTTTAGTTCAAACCCATCTCTTTTGTTAGAGCAACCACTCGAAACCATCTTTTTTTTTTCTTCTAAACGTGGGTTATCAGATTGACTCCCCAATTCATGTTATTTGGTTCAAACCAAATGTTTATATTGTTTTCGTTTATATGGGTTACAATTATGGCCATGTTAGAAAGCACACGGAAAGTGTTTGATGAAAGGCTTTCCATTTGGTTTTGTCCATCTTTGCCAACTTTATTAAGCATGCAATGGTTTTGCACATTGTTATTGTTTGATAGGATTCAGACTACTTTTGTTTAAGTGAATGTTTGCTAGTTTCCCTGCTATTCATGTCCATTAATTTTTCATTATGATGTCTTGTGATTTATTTATTTATTCCATGGTGTCGTCATCAAGGATGAGTAGCTAAATCTCCTTAGGGGGATGGTGGAAGCACCCTAGATGATGCAAAAGCACCATGTTTGTTCTTATTATTCTTTGTGATTCGAAATACTTAATGTTATTTACTTCTAATTCGCGATATGAGGTAAGTATGATTATTTTCATGTTATTGATTATCCATGTTGTTAAAATACTATTGTTAGGGTTTAGAGAGACCTAGATTTAATGGTTTTATTTATATTGATTAAAGATGTGTAGTGAAATAGATGAGAGGTGATTATTACATATCTGCAGTTGATATCTTTTATTGGAACCCTTTTGTAATTAAATCAAATAGCCGAGAGGTGATGGTTTAGTTATGAATCAATATGTTAAGTTAATTAAATTGAATAGTTGAGAGGTGACGGTTTAATTAATAAGACATATTCAATAGCATGCATAAGAGAATCCCGTTTTAATTGAGTGGAATAGCTGAGAGGTGACTACTTGATTATTATAGGTATTAATGATTAGTTGGAATAACCAAGAGGTTACTAATTAATTGTTATAAATTGAACATGAAGGAACAACATGTTATGTTTGCATGATTTAACTTGTGGATACCAATTCTTCTCCCTATATCATCATAAATCTTCTTTACATCTCTACCATATTCTTAAGTTAGGGTTTACTTATTATTATTGCCTGTACGAAGTAGATCAATCTCAAATCTTATTATTGATTCCCTTGGTGTTTCTTAACCATCGTTTTCTATTGTGTTTGAGCTAAGATCTCCTCCTTTGAGGTGGGTACGACCCTTGCTTGTTACTTGTCTACTTTAATATCCAATTTATACAGGCACAAAAAGGAACTTCAAGTTAAAAGTATAATCTTTTGTTTAAAGATACGATTTTCCTCTCTATCAGCTACCCCAGAAGATGCCAACACTTTAATCGTTGCTACAAAATTTCCATCCGCAACCTTTTGCGAACAACGCCTTACATTTTGGTTACGAGATAATTGGTTTGGTGATGTCGACTGAGGTCCCTATACCGACTAAGAGACGAAATATACCACCAGGTTCATTTCAAACTGCTAGGGCATGCATGATTTGTTTCTTTTGCAGACTCTTCCGGGTGCCAGACCGTCGCTCGACGCAATTATATAGTTCAAACACTTGAAAGGTGCAACAAAGAACCAAAAGAAGTCGAACCCATACTACTACAGACCCCACGTCTGCTCTGATTCCGTACAATACCCCTTTTAATACACACAAGAATGCTAGACGACATGGGCATGGGATGTTCTTCACTTTGCGAAAGGGTGTACGAAAAATAAATTCCAATAGTACCTTATCCACGGACCAATGGGCACTAGGATGTCTAGAATCGACAACAGAAGTTCCAAGTTGTGTGGGTGTTGGCTCAGGTAACGCTAATGGACGGGGCATACCTAGGATTACACTTTTAGGCTCCCCATTTTCCTACTTGGGCAATGAAATAATTGTGCCATCCAGGTGATGACAATCCTTGCTTCGTGCATGGACACTAAAGCAATAACCAAATATCCATTGCCCCACCAATCTCAATAAGTTGTCCAGTGATAAAAATAAATTTGGATCCTCTTTGGTTGCCTCACGTAACTTGCATTTGTTCTTTTCATGATTAAAATGTTTGTCCTTCATGTGGGCAAATACGAAGGATATTCATTCCACCGTGTGCACCATTGGTACACCCATCAGAGTGGCGAAACAGACAATGTACATTTACCTTTGCATTTCGAGCCTTAGCCATTTTTGTTTCTTTTTTTTGGGGGGGGGGGGGGCTTTAACACAATATTCGTATTTCGGCTCATGAAACCTACACAATACACAAGAAAGCACTAATCAATAGATATAACACAATAATATAAGCTAAGTGCTAAACAAACAAGGTGTTATTCGGGGGATAAATATACACGTTTGAGGAATTATCAAATACCCCCAAACAACACTTTGCTTGGCCACTAGCAAAGGTGAGAAGAAAAGAATAAAGGACTCAAAAGAGAAGTAAAACTAAGGTGATTGCATTAACCATATGCATCTAGGCTTTCAACCACAAGGATTTCCCAAGTGGAGGAGTTATAGTCTCCTGAGGGTTTTCCAGAGAAGATACCCACAAACTTACTACAATGACTAATTCAAGGAACACGATGTTCCACCATTTAGCTCAGAAATGGTCATATATATCAAGGATAAGGATTTGCAAAACAGTTCATATGAGATAGCATATTACAAATGCATGAATAAGATATAAAATATAAACCAAGCATAACGGCCTCAAATGCATTGAAGACAGGCATGTACCCATACTACCACGGGTCTTAAGTCACCATTGGAAAGGTCGCTTTGACCTCTGCCTCACAGACATACACTCAGAGACGATGTTTATAATTTTCTCTCTATGTGAGAAAGGAAGATGGATAATCATCTCACATATATTAATAAGAACGGACTGGTGTAATGGAATGAACTTAGTCTCAAAGAATGGAAAAATTAGCCTTCCTTGAGATGTCGGGCTTTTCACCTTAGCACCTTCTCACTTACTCCCAACATCCTACCATATAAGCTTAGATCTACAAAAGACAGTAATAGGTTGTAACTTGGCTTAGGACAGGGCTAGAAATGGAAGAGGCTTTTGTGAAATATTTTGGAACATTCGGGCCTTCGATACTTGTGATTTGTAACAACAGCACATGGAGAAAGTTTTGGAATTTTTATTTTGGGAAGAAGTGTTTCTCATCTTCTTTTGGAAAATTTCAATGAAGCTCTACCCAATATTTTGGAATCTTCCTTTTTTTTTGGATTAGAAATGGTTTTGGAAGATTCTGGCTTTTTCTGGAATTTCTTCAAACTTTTTGGTTTTCAATAATTGGTTCATCTCACTAGTTTGGAGATTTCTTCGTGTTTCTCCTTTCTTCTTGTAACCACATAACAATCATCTTCATGTTCCAAAAACAATGGGTAAAAGGACCTAAATATTCTAAGGGCATTTACTCCCACAATGGAGTTGGGTAAGGATATTGGGCTCAAGAAAAAAGGGCTTAATAACAAGAAGAGCTCAGAATGGTTAACCTAAGGGATACAGTAACATCAGGGTATGCTAAGGTAAACAAGGTTTAACTAAATGTCTTTGTATCATTTCTAAGTACTGATATGGTGATCACATCTTAAATAAGCTATAAGACCCAAGTTTATATTACACCCACTTGATGTCATCTCAAAGCTAACTATAAAAATGAATATGAGACTAAAAACAGACAAAATTGAGAGGTTGAGTCTTTTGACTCCAGATGTACGTAATATCTCTCCAAGAAAAGGACGGGTCTCAAAAGCTCACTGGGTTAAGTCTCCACACTTATTCCTCAAGTTTCTCAAGGTGTAGTTGTATTTGCACATGTAATATGTAATAAATGCAAGTGAATGCTATGCTTATCCTCATGCAAATATAGTATAAGACTCAACGACTTGGTGAAGCAATAAATGTCCTTAAACTTGAAAAGAATAGAATTCAACCATTATACTCATCATTGATGGTGTACTTATACTATATTTATTTATTTTTTAAAAAAAGTCTTTGTAACAAAGATTTTTTTAGATTTTTCAAAATTTTTGAATTTTTACACAAGTATGGAAAAAGATATTACCATTAATGTTACTAAAAATTCAAACCGCTTTATAAATTCCTGCCAAACAAAATTATCTCCACATACATAGAGATTACAAGGAATTCCATACTATGACACAACTGAAATAAAATATACTGAAATAAAGGACTGACTCAACAGAAAAGGGAATCCTACTTTACACAATTGTTTCCCAAACTTGACTCGTAGGAAAGCCATCCAACCCATGTTTCATAAACTCATCATCTCTATACAATTTGGGAAAATCCACATACTAAGAATCAGGCACCCAAGTGAATAGGCGACTTCTCCGAATAAAACGATGAGTTTGATCCATGGGTGTAAGGTGAATCCAATCATTGTACCTTTCTCGCTAATCAGGATAACTTTCAAGGATAATCTTACAGATAGCAGTAGGGAAAACAAGCTTAGCCTCACCAAACAAGAACACATTCTGGATACCATCTAGAATCCATGTAGATAAGTCAAGAGCATAAATTTTTTTAACAATACTACAGACGGCATGCATAGTACTATCGTTGACATAATCCAACTTTTCAACACCCAATAAATTACGCAAAACCCATAAACCAGCAGTAGCAACATTAGCAGGAAGGCAAGTAGTAGGTACAATACTAGGGTATCCCTCGGGATGGAAGGAAAAGGTACAAAGGCCAAAGTGATTGAGGTAAGTATCTATGATGTCTACACGATTATCACGAACATAATTATCATAAGGCACGACCGGTTGAAAGACAAAAGGATTACTCATGGCAAGAGAAACGACAATAGCATTAAAAACCACGGGGGAACCATGCATATGAACTTGGAAACCATTAAAGGGAAGAGGGTCGAAGGGCAACATAAGGTAGAAGTCTCCTACCATAGAAGGGGAATACACAACAGTAGAATCATAAAGAAAACCTTCCCAACCTTTGTCAAAAATCCCATCCCGAAAAGAAGCTCCAAAAGAACAATCCATAATTCCCCAAAAATCCATCTCAGGGATATAGATTGTTCCCCACAACCCATTCTGAACATTAGCCATTGCAAAGAAAAAGAAAAACACTAAAAACCAGCGCGAAAACCAAGAAAAAATGACACAAAACAACCTCAGAAAACTACTGCCAAACTAAAACTCGACTCGAGTTCTAATAACCCTATCTGGATCTCGACTCGAGATCGGGCGGTCTCCAGAAAATAAAATAATAGAAAAGTTTTCTGAATTCTTAAGTGACGATCTCCCAACCTTGGTTTGGTATATATATTCCAAAATAAAAGAATTTGAGCCCAAATAGGACTCCAAAAGTTGCCTATATCCTTAGGGTTTCCAAAAATCAAACCCTAATCTTTTTTCTTTTAAGATATTTGGACTTAGGTCCCTAGGACTAGAAATTTTTGAAAATAACTCCAGAAGTCCTGATTTTTTTGCAATGAAGCCCAAGAATGGGTAAAAATTTCAGAAAAGTACACAAGTTTGCAAGAATTTAAAATTTTCAACCATTTTCATTAATATTTAGAAATAAGGTACAATGATTGAAATTTTAATACAAAGTGAAAAACTAAAACAAACAAAATACATAAACAAAATAAAAACTGCAATGGCTAATATCCAAACTCTCGACCACGTCATCGACGAGGCTGCGCCTGACCTTCGTCCAAGCGATGCTGGATGTCATTAACGGCATCAATGATCTCTCCCATACCCCTCCAGAGAAGCTGGAACCGCTCCTCATTGGTATGGATCCGGTGAAACGCCCGCTGGTCGTCGGGCCTATAGTGAATGGGAACCTCCTCCTACGGGTCCCACAACAACTGTCGACAAGCAGACAGTCCAGAGTTGGATACCTGGAGCCGATGAGCGACTACAGAGACAGTGTAGCAGGAAGGGGCGCCTCCCAGTAGCACAGGTTGCTCATCACCAGGCTCAGAAGGGGCGCAGAAGTAGTTCTTACGCCGGTGATGGTTCAAACAGGCGGCGGACCATACAGTAGCCGTGGAGGTCCTCTTGGAGAAGCCGTAGGATATGAATACCCTCCGAGAACAGTTCACTCGTCCTCGTCGTCCAAAGGACATTGGTGGTCAGCCAGTGAACCACCAAGCCCTGGTTGACTCGGAGCCAATCGATCGAAAGATGACAACTATACCGGTGAACCGCCCGGTCATCGACTAAAACAGCCTTGATGATGTCCGGGGTCACCAGAGCGGCCTCCTGCTGAAGAGGAGCCTCGTCAAGCTCAAGCGCCATGACTACAGCGATAGTCTCAGGCGTGAGCAGGAAGTGATGAACAGGGTCCCAATTGATGAAAACGCCGTCATCGGCCAACTCCATCGACTCGTAAAATCGACCAACCATTTGACGGTCAAATGGCTCTCAGAGCCAAGGAGTACATTCCAGCCTCGGGCGCGAATCCTCTCTACAAACCCGCTCCCAAAGCGATTATCGTCGAAGAGACAAGAATAATCACGCTCACGGACTACAACTCTAGATCTCACTCTAGGAGGCATGGTTTTTGGGGATTTTGGTATAGAATTGAAGAGGAGAATGAGAGGAACAAAACCCCTAAAGATTTTTTAAATTTGGACCACAGACGAGAGAGATCGGAGGGGAGAGAGAACTATGTTACCTCGATTCTCTAATCGAGATTTGAATGCACACTAAGGAACTCGACTCGAGTTCTGGAAGGGATGAACACTTCTGTTGACCCAGTTTTGACTTGGTTTGACTGTAGAAATGAAAGTGACTTGTGACTTTTCTAAGTACACCCGTAGGTATATATACACCAGTAACTTCCCCAACATGCATCCCCCCATTACTGAAATTAGTAGAAATGACGGTTTTACCCCCGGAATGTGTAAAGGCACGAAATAATTAAAATTTAATTTTAAAAATTCTGTGATAATGTATAAATATATTCTCGCGAATATAAGTACCATTAAGATGTCGAATAAATTTCAAAATCAAGCAATAATTATTAAAAATTCCAAAAATTGAAATAAATTCAAATTTAAAATCCTAATAATTACCTAACCAATCAAACCGCAACAGAGAGTGGTGGGCCACGCCCACCCTCAAACTGAACTAACACACAGATCTGAAAGAGATAGTTATTAGCCAAAAAGCCACTAAACCCGGCAACAAATAAGACGCAAAAAAACACAATCTAGGTTAGAAGATACACAGAGCTGCCTCCTAGGAGCGCTAAGTTTAACGTCTTCAGCCAGACAGGCGGACAACCAGGATTCACTCCCTAGATAAACGCTACTCTAAATAAATATACAGGAGAGATAAAATGCTAGAGTGGAATGCACGAAATCCTGATGTCTAAGATAGAACAAAAAGTCTTTTAAAGTCAGATACTCGAGACTTAAAAGAAGATGGAAAATGACTTCCCCACCCCCAAACAGAGCGGGAAACATGTCTGTTTGAGGATGACGCTCAAGAGAAAAGCGGGCATTGGATCAATTATACTCAGCCAATAAGAGTTTGTGGACTCTGGCCACGACACTTTCAACCACACCTCTCAAAAAGAGACAACAGAATAGAGTAAGAGAGGGTCCAGATACCAGCACGTCAAGGTCAGTCTAAATAGGTAGGGTCCTTTAAAAGAGTTTCTTCAACTTCAGGGGACCTTAATTCATGGATATGCTTAAGACGTTGATCATTGAGTTGAAATTCAGAATTGTCTGCAGGGTTTAAAGAAGTGATAGCACCATAAGGAGTTACTGCAGACACAACAAAGGGACCCGACCCATGAGACTGTAGTTTTCCAGGAAATAAATACAACCTAGAGTTGTACAGTAAAACTTTGTCCCCAATTTGAAAATCTCTACGTAAGATCTGGCGATCATGTAGTTTTTTCATATTAGCTTTATAGGACTTGGAAAGATCATAAGCCTCATTCTGAAGTTCCTCAAGCTCAGAAAGTTGGAGTTTTCTCCTCTTACCCGCCTGGTCAAGATTAAAATTGAGCTTTGTCATTGCCCAGAAGGCTCGGTGCTCAAGCTCTACAGGTGGGTGACATGGTTTTCAAAAAACAAGACGAAAGGGAGACATGCCTATGGGAGTTTTGAAAGTAGTACGATAGGCCCATAATGCATCACTGACTCTACGAAACCAAACAACCTTTTCAGGGTCAATTGTTTTTTGCAAAATGTTTTTGATCTCTCTATTGGAAACCTCTGCTTGGCCATTGGTTTGCGGATGGTACGAAAGGGCCACTTTGTGAGTAACTCCATACTTCTGGACAAGTTTTTGAAAAACTTTATTGCAGAAATGGTTCCCCCATCACTAATGATCGCACGGGGAGCACCAAATCGGGCTAATATGTACTCTTTTATAAAATTTACTACAGTTTCTTGGTTGTTGTGCCTTGTGGGAATGGTCTCAATCCATTTAGAAACATAGTCTACTACGACCAGAATATACAAAAAACCATGACAACCAGGGAAAGGGCCCATGAAATCAATGCCCCATACATCAAATACTTCAACAGGAAGAATTGGCTGTAAGGGCATCATGTGTCGCCTACTGATTTTCCCTAGTTGTTGACAACGAGTGCAAACAGTACAATGCATGTGAGCGTCCATAAAAAGAGTTGGCCAATAGAAACCACACTGTAATACTTTAGCAGCTGTCATTTTTTGCTCTAAAATGTCCACCACAACCATGCTCATTGCAGAACTTAAGGACCTCTTGTTGCTCCCAATCGGGAATGCAATGACGAATGATCTGGTAAGGACAGTATTTAAAAAGGTAAGGGTCATCCCCAAAATAATGCTTGGCATTAGCAAGGAATTTTTATCTATCTTGCTTGTTCCAATGACTTGAAAACTTGTTGCTAGCCAAGTAATTTGCAATATCTGCGAACCATAGAGCATTCGATATTGCAAAAAGAAGTTCGTCAAGAAAGTTCTCAGAAATGACACTAGAATCTTCATGACGGTCGAGTCTAGAGAAGTGGTCGGCTACTACATTTTCAGTCCCTTTTATTATCCTTAATTTCAAGGTCAAATTCTTGAAGCAACAAAATCCAACGAATAACGTGTTGTTTAGTTTCCTTCTTGGAGAGGAGGAATCTAATGGCAGCATGATCCGTGGAAATGACAGTACGGGTGCCTAAAAGGTAGGAACGAAACTTATCAAGAGCATATACTATGGCTAACAATTCTTTCTCAGTCATAGTATAATTACGTTGAGCATCATTTAGAGCCTTGTTAGCATAATATATGACATGGGGCTTACCATCTAGACGTTGACCTAAAACAGCCCCAACAACAAAGTGTGATGCATCACACATCAACTCAAAGGGTTTACTCCAATCATGTGGCCTAATGATGGGTGCAATTGTGAGGGCGGTCTTAAGATTTTCAAAAGCACTCTTGCATTCTTTTGTGAAATCAAAAGATGCATCCTTAAGCAATAAATTGGTTAAGGGGGGAGCTATTTTCGAAAAATCTTGGATAAAGCGTCGATAGAATCCTACATGGCCCAGAAAGGCTCGAATATCCCTAATAGACGCTCGAATAGGCAAAGATGAAACAAGATCTATTTTAGCTTTATCTACCTGGATACCCTCAGGAGAGACTACATGACCAAAAAAAAATACCCTTTCTAACCATGAAATGGCAGTTTTCCCAATTAAGTACCAAATTTTTTTCAATGCAACGCTTAAAAACCAAGGAAAGATGACTAAAACATTCTTCAAAAGATGAACCATATATGGAGAAGTCATCCATAAGCACCTCCATAAATCGTTTTACCATATCACTAAAGATGTGTTACATACACCTCTGGAAAGCAATAGGTGCATTACACAGACCAAAAGACATACGGGCATAAGCGAAAATGCCGAAAGGACAAGTAAATGTTGTCTTCTCTTGATCTTCAGGGGCAATAGGAATTTGATTGTAACCGGAGTAACCATCTAGGAAACAATAGAAGGAATCTAGGCATTCCAACATCTGGTCTATGAAGGGAAGAGGAAAGTGGTCCTTCCGGGTGACTGTATTAAGCTTTCTATAGTCGATACAAACACGCCACTTGGTTGGAACTCTAGTGGCGACATGTTCGTTCTTATCATTGGTAACTACAGTCATGCCGACCTTCTTAGGAACCACATGAATAGGACTAACCCAGGGACTATAAGAAATGGGATAAATCACGATGCTCTAGGATAACCTCTAAAAGCTGACTCTCCTGTTCGGTAGTAAGAGATGAAGAAATAATAACAGGATGACAACCGTCTGAGTCAAGATGAGCATATTTCAGCTCAGGAGGAAGAGGACTCAGAGTAACAGGAGGTGGAGTGATGGTCTCTACTTGGGTCTCAGAATCTATGCTACAAACCGAATCAAGCGCCTCGGTGTCTTTAGGTTCAAAGATAGGCACAATATAAGAAAGAGCATTGGTTTGGGCAATAGATTGGTTAATGTCAAAGTTTACATTATGCATGCCAAGGCAGTGAACAACCGGATCTTCAGGGTAATAACTATGTACCATCTCATAAGGTAATGAGTCAAGAAGGCACACATCTCCAGATAAGGAAAGATCAGGGGGTTGTAGGCCAAGATTAAATATATTTACTTCAATAGTCATAGAGCCAAAAGTGAGAACCATAGAACCGTTCCGGCAGTTTATGAAAGCATTGGAGGTGGCCAAGAATGGACGGCCAAGGATGATGGGTACCGAGTCATCGGCAGTAGGTTCAGTATCCAACACCACAAAGTCAACAGGATAGTAAAAGTCAGACACTTTCACTAATAGGTCCTCAACTATACCTCTAGGTACTTTCAGCGATCTGTCGACCAATTGTAAAGGCATAGTCGTGGGTTTTAAGTTTGTTAGACCCAGGCTTAGGTACAAAGAGTATGGTAATGATTAACACTCGTTCCTATGTCTAGCAAAGCTTTGCCCATGAACTTATCACCAAGCTTGCAGTGTATGGAAGGTTTTCCAGGGTCCTTATATTTTACCACACCGTTATGTTGGACAAGTGCAGAGAATTCTTCCGCCACAAACGCGTTTTTAGGCACATTTATTTTTCTCTTGGCGGTGCACAAGTCCTCTAAAACCTTAGCATAGGAAGGTATTTGTTTAATAGCCGTGAGGAAAGGTATATTAATATTCATATGCTTAAACACATCAAGTACCTCCTTTCCTTGGACTTCCTTCAGAGACCTTACGAGTCTCTGGGGGTAAGGCACGGGCGGGTTGTAAGTTCGTGGAGGATCCACAATCCCACGAGCAGTCTTCTTCAGCTTAGAGGTGGTCGCCTCATTAGCCAGAGCTTTAGGTCGGGTAGCAGGTGCAGAGGTAACCGGGGTCACAATCGTAGGACTCGGTGTATAATTAATTTGATTATCAACCTGTTTACCTGACCTAAGGGTGGAAACCGATTTAACTTAAGCAAGCGGTACAGACGGAGATGGAGTTTCCGTCACCAAGGCAACTTCCTTGCCTTTGGGTTTTAGGATGAACTGTCCCCTAAATCTACCCTTTTCATCAAGTGTTTGTTCAATCCTCTAGATGGCTTGGGCATTTGACTCAATGGACGTCTGGGTCTGTTGAATGAAACGTGCAAGCACATCCTCAAGCGAGGTTTTAGGAGGGGCAGACTGATTGGTTGGAACATGGTCCCTGGAATTACTCATGTGATGGGCATTGTTCGAGTAAGGGGGGACCGTTACCCTGTTCCGATTATCATTATTACTAACATACGTGGCATTGCTACGTTGCCAATAAGAGTTATTAAAATCAGATGGAGTCGCGTGATGATTATTAGAATAAGACAGATTGGAGCGGTCCATGTATGGGTACGTGGCATTGCCGATAGTCAAGTTGGTTCTCCCGACGTAGTTAAACGCACAGGCTTTCTCAGTTTCTGGTGAATTATAAAGGAGAGGGCAGAACTCGACAGTATGGGTCTGTTCATGACAAGCATTACACTAGAGAATGGAGGCACTCATAACAGGTGATGTGGGCTTTAAGAACACCTGCTTCTACCTGTTTACTAAACCATGAAGTAAAGTTTTAAGCTCAGAGTCAGGTTTGACTTCATGTATACCTCTAGGTTCTCGGGGTATGTCCACGTATGTCCCGTTGCTAGATATTAGTAGCAATTTTTTCAAGGAATGCCCAATCCTTGGCGGTGGAATAATCAAGGAAGTTTCCACCGCTCATGCTTTCAACCGTGTTTCTAGTTAAAGTATTAAGGCCTCTATATAGAATCCTAACTTTTTTAGTGTCATCGACTTTGTGGTGTGGACACCGAAGAAATAGGTCTTGATACCTCTCCCATGCATCAAAGGATACCTCGCCCTCTTTCTGCTGGAAATTTCGGATGACATCATCTATGTAATTAGTTCTGGTACTAGGAAAGAATTTGGTCAAAAACCTTTTACTTAGTTGAGCCCAGGTGGCAATCGAAATAGAAAGAAGGCTATGAAACCAGTGAGATGCTCTATCCTCAGACAAATGTTGTCAAGCTAACTTCCTCCTTAGACAAATGTTTCTCCTTAAAAGTATTAAGAACAGTCAGAAACTTGTTGAGGTGCTGATATGGATTTTCCCGTGATAGTCCAAGGAACTTAGACAACATGCCCACAATCTGTGGGCGAATGTCATAGTTATCTGCAGTTGTCTCGGGCAGGACTATGCATGTAGGTGGCCCAGTGGCCAAAGGTGAAAAGTAATCCCGAAGGGTAGCTTCTTGAGCCATAGGTGCATGAGTTACTTCAGAAGGTATGGAGGTTGAGTTGTTAAACTCTTCCTCAAGAAATGTAGTGAGGTCTGTGATTGTGCTCTTTCTGTAGATAGGAATGGGTTTGGACAAGATATTACCTGATCTAAGATGCATGCAACATGCGCATTACATATGCCACAAAAGTCCTAACCATTAGAAAACATCTAACAAGGGGCTCAAAAACTGACTCAATTTTGTGTTCACGCAAGTCAATGAGTTCTTTCCAAGCTTCCCTTGTGAATTCTACCTATATTTCGAGAGTCAAGTACCATCCGGTCAATGAATTCTACCTATATTTCGTGCTTAAGCAACCTTCCTTAATTATTGGAGAAGCTGGGGTATCATCCGGTCAATGAAGAGAAGAACCCTTGACTGGTACCTTCCCGCCTTCTTGCACTATGTAGGGGAGTAGTACCCCTAGTTGAGACAAATTAATGAATTTATTTCCTTATTCTGTCTTTGTCCCCTTCCTACTGTTGAGTCACCAACTTTGACAGTCTTCTGAGGACAGGGGTGCCTTTGTGAATGGCACCAACTGCTTGCAAGATGTTTGTTTAGAATGACTTGTGATTCCTTTTCTTCTTGAACGAAGGAGTCCTGTCGATATCCCGACTTCCTTCTCGCTTTCTCAACAATGGCAGATTTTTGGCCTCTCTCCAGTGCATTGAGTGACAATCGATCGGAGATAGTTCTAAAATTGTCGCGTCAGGTGGACGATCTTAAGAGGAAGATCGACGAGCTTCGTGAGGAGCAATTTCTTCATGAAGATATGCATGATACCCGGATGGCGGGTATGAAGGAGAGTGTAGAGTACTATCGGGGAAAGCTGGAGGAGAAGGTGGCCAAGGAGCGAGCAGATTTCGCTGTGTTTACGTCTTGGAATGCAGGGTATGCCGCTACAAAAGTTAAGTATGGCCTTCCAGACTCGCCTGAGGGGTCCGGTCGGGATCCTCTGTCTCCCCCTTTGATGTAATTTAGCTCCGGACGCACTATGTAGGGGATTTGGTGTACCCCGTATAATGTTTTTCGTAATAAAATATTATTTTCTTTTATTACTGTCTTAAACTCCGGTAGATTGGTCCGGTTATTTTCACCATGATGAGTGTAGGAACACATGCCGGTCAATCTTCCCTTGACCGTGATGTCGTAGACCGGAGGTCCACATGTTGCTGACCTGGACGATGCAGACCCTACATGTATCTGTTAATGGATCTTACTGAGTGTACGAGGTGGTTCCTGGGCTCTGCTTATAAAAGAGCAGTTCAGAGGACAGAATGGTATCTTTGCTCTCTCTCTCTCTTGCTCTTTCTCTTCTTCAGCTTCATTTCATTTCGCCGAAACCCTAGGTTTTGAAATTCCAAATTCCGGTAATTTTGCGCGAATCTTACTCCGACGATGAGGAGAACTTTAGTTCTGAGCTCCAGTAGCGAAGAAGAGCCCCAGAATTCCGATGAGGGCGGACCAAGTAGTATTCCGGCGACAGGTTCCCCTTCGCCTGCTCGTGTGGCGGAGGTGGCTCCCCTAAGTTCGGCCGAGCCTCCAGGTTATAGGCCAAGGAGGAGGTGGCAAGCTTCCTCCAACCTCCCCCAAAATCTTGAACTCGTGTGGATGAGCGCGGCGGAAATTCAAGAGAAGCTTGGCTGGAGAGGGGTCCGGTCGGACCTCTCCATTTCAGACGGTTGTTTCGGCAACCTTATTGCGGTAAGCCTTTATCAACTTCTGTATGGTATGCAGCTCCCACTGCATTCTTCTATTCGGAAACTGTTGTCGTGATGGGGGATCCCGCGGAGTCAGATGCACGTGTCCTTCTGGATAATTGTGCGTCGGATCAGGCTGATCGCTCTCCATTTCTTGGCGTACTGCCCGGAGGCTGTTTGGACTTCCCAACCACTATGGGAATTGGTTAGAGCCCTGCTACCGGGTGTCAGGGTGGTCGTCTGACTGCAGCATACAGGTGTCGCGGGACTTCATAGGTAAGCATGCGCCTGACCTTTATTTCATTTTTGCCCTTATGTTTTGCGTGCTTGCTGAGCTCCGACTCAGAAACAGTTTCGTGCTTGTAATTGCAGGGAAACGTCATCTTCAGGTGTCTCTGCTAGCGGGGATGAATTCTTCTGCTACTGAAGGGAACATTGAGCGCTTCTTTAGTCTACCCGCAGACCTGCGGGACCTGACGTTCCCCGATCAGATAGTGACACATATCCGTTACCCGACGAGGCTCGCCCTGCGGCTCCTCCGCAAGTTGTGGAGGTGGAGTCCAGCTCTGGTGAGGGTGCTGCTACTTTGGAAAGCACAGTCCCCAACGTCGAGGAGTAGCCTCTGGTTGAGAGTGAGGCCGTCGATCTATGGGGGGAGATGGGCGATTGGCCCGATGAGGCTCTATTAATCGGAGGAAGATCTCGTCCTGATGAGCCCATGCCGGATGCCATGCCGGAAGTCATCCCAGTCATTGGGGATGTTCAGGTCAGTGATGCTAGCTCTGTTTGTCATTCAAACCTTCCCTTGGGTCGTCAGAGGAGGCCACACATTTTTTATGGCTCGTCTGACTCTTCCGATGATCCAAGCCTGATGTGGAGAGATAGCGGACTTCTGTTGTCCTGTGGGTTTTGTGAATCAGCTACTGAGGGATTCTTTCCTACCTCGGTGCAGGTACATGCTGAGGTGGACAACCTGGCCCAGCCGGAGATGGTGGGAGGTGTGTCCGAGGAGACGGTGGTCGCCTCTGCTGCTGGGGGAGGCGAGCCAGTTGTAGTTCCATGGGGTCCGTTGGATGAAGTGTTGGAGATGCTGGAGTTGAGGCTCCAGTGGAGGTGAGACCTTCCCAACCTCTCTCTGTTGAAGTTGTTTCTATGAAGTCCCCTGCCCCGGTTGATCCGAGGGGCAAGGCTGTGGTAAATGAATCTGCCCGGGGCTCGAAGAGAGATGTTTCTGCTTCGCCTGCTAACCAGGGGGAGACTGTGCGTCCGAAAAGGGAGGATGCCATCCCTCGGGCGCTGAGGGGACCAGTGATGGGGACTACCTGGATTGGTAGTGGCTCTCGGGTCCCTGTTGTAGAGGCTCTGGCCGTTGAGGACGTCCAGACTTAGGTGGAGTTTACTGTGCCGGGCACTGCCGATGATGAAGCCCCGGTTTATGGGTGGGGCAACCAGGTCTCGTATACTGACCTGCCCACTGGCCCCACTGTGCAGTTGGGCCCTGAACCGGGCGAGTACCAGCCTGAGGCTAGTCTAGAGTTCCCTCTGCCGGCGTTCACCATTCATCCTGCATTTCTGAGTGGGGAGCCGATGTTGATCGGGGACTCCAGCATCATGAACCTCCACACTGCGTTTGATTACATCATCCCGAACCTGCTTCCAGAGGACCAGGCGTACTACAGCCGCCTTTCTTGCGACCGGGCGATGAGGGTGGCGGCCCAAAACCTGATTGCGGTAAGGTTCCCTGCCTTGAATACTGGCTTTAGATTTGTTGATGCCCGTATGTATATTTTTCACTTTTGTCTCTCTTGTCTGTCAGACGCAACCTGCCATGGCCCGGGTCTTTGAGCTGAGTGTCAGACCCAGGCCTTCTGCCTTGGAGGATCTGGAGCGCCTGCGAACTGAGAACCGTTAGCTCGAGAAAGACCTGGCGGCGGCCAACAGTGACCGGTGGGCTCTGGAGAAGTACAAGCGGTCCATGGCGACGGAATACCATAATCTGGACTTCACCCCGACCGCTGCTCTTCAAAGGGAGGAGGATGCCCAGACTTCCTTGGCGGAGCTGGAGCTGGACCGACGTCTTACCCTCAAGGAGGCGGCGTATGATCGGGCCGTTGAAGAGCTCCGGTTGGCGAAGGTTGCCTACCAGCAGGTCCTCGACCAACTGGAGAAGGAGAAGGCGAAGAAGGGCGATAATGGCCCTGGTCCTTTTTCGTAGCTTTAGCTCCTTTAGATATGTGTAGAAAGGTTCCTGTCCCGGTTGCCGGGGGACATCCTCTTGTACATCTTTTTTCTGAAAAAGAAATAAAAATTTTGTTGTGTAAAAAATACCTTGTTAGATATCTTTACCTTATTTGTAGCATTTATTACAATTGACTATCTCCCTCGCCCCCTTATCACTTAAGGAGTTTTCCATGGGACGATAATAGTTGTTTTTCTTGCCAGCTTCATGGTCATTCATGGTCTGCTGCTGAAAGGGGATTCGTCCCTGCATAGCATGCTTCAACCCGGGGGCAGGTTAGCTTGCCCAACAGCGTCGGTTCATAAGAGTGGATGGCCTCGCTCTTAAGATTAGTTTCCAAGACTGGAAGCTAGGTCCGGGTGTCTTGGGACTAAAAGGAGTGTAGCTCTGCATTTAGGATTTAGCCAGGATCACAACCTAGATCCGGGCACCCTGGGTTGTATGTGGTTTTATCCCTGTATTTCAAGCTTTGACCCGGGGGTAGGCTAGCTTGCCTAACAGCCCCAGTTCTTAAGAATTGATAGCCTCGCTCTTAAGACTGATTTCCGAGATCGGAAGTTAGGTTTGGGAATTCGGGCCTAAAAGGAGTAGAGCTCCGCATTTAGGACTTAGCCAGGATCGGAAGCTAGGTTCGGGCATCCTGGATTGAATGGGGTTTGATCCCTGACATTCTTGGTTTCCAAGACCTGAAGATAGGTACGAACGTCTTGGGCCTAAAGGAGCATAACTCTGCATTTAGGACTTAGCTAGGATCAAAAGCTAGGTCCGGGCATCCTGGACCATAGTGGAGACTTGATCTTACACTTATGATTTTCAACAGTAAACAATACAAAGTACTCAAATTCTTGTGGGAAAGAATTTTTATTGAAATCATCAAATGGAGTACATTACTTGTAGAATTTCTTGAGGTGGAAAGCGTTCCATGGTCTGGAGAAGAGGTCGCCGGACAGAGTTCTGAGGAAGTATGAGCTCTTTATAGCATGTAAGTCTATGATGTAATGTCCTTCCCAGTTTTATCCAAGCTTTCCGGCGGTTGCATCTTAAGTTATTACCTTGACTTTTCTCATGACCCAGTCGCCCGGATTGAATTTCCTTTTGATTCCAAGTTCATCATCTTGGATACGTAGGCAGTCTGCTCCCGATCAGGTCCAGTCTCACTGTATACCCCCCATCCTATCTCTATCTATACAAGGCTTTCATTGTAACTGTACGATTAATGTATACATATCTCGAGTTTGTGGATCAAATTTTTGCACCCACATTCTTTGGCGCCCACCGTGGGGCTGAATCTCCCATCAGTTCCAGAGTCTTGCAAGGAATCTCATTCCAGTCATACCGGAGTTACTGCAGCAATGGCTGGAAGTAAGAGACGCCCAACTCGTTCCAACAATGGAATGAGTCAAGTTACTACAAGTCAGACAAAGAACCTTTCTCCTCTGTCTCCGGTTCTTGAAGCAACAGAACCGGTGAATCAAAAATCAGTTCTTGGGAGTGGGGGCCAGGATCAGGGCTCGCATCACTCTGAAAGTGGACAGCCGGAGGCAGAGAACTTAGTGGTGCAAATTACTAACAATCCTGGTGATCCTAATGCGGTCAACCGGACCGTCAGGATACCAGCTTCACAAGATCCTAAACCTTCGAGCGCAGCGGCTACAAGAAGAGTCCAGATAATCTCTCCCCTGACAACGGGAGCAGGTTATACTGAGCAGCAGAAGGGAAAAAGACCAGCGGTCGAGTCCCCAACTGCAATCATCAAGCGGGTGACCATGGAAAATGCAAAACGAAGGAGAAAGAAGAGAACCAGGGCCGGAGATAGCCAGTCATCTTCAGCCCTGTCTTCGAGTCCATCTCCTCAGAAGTAGATAAGGCCACGATCAAGCAGTGACCGGAGTCTTACCCCTCATAGTCATGGTCCCCGTCCTGTCTGGAACAGGCTAGCACCTGCGAGAGATAGGATGTCTATCTCTCCAGTACAAAGAAATCGCCGCGGACGCGCAAGAACACCCGGGCCGCGTGATGGCCGTAGGTAGGGCTGGCAATGGACCGGTTCGGACCGGGTATTAGAAATACCTGACCCGAACCATTAAGAAAGCTAATAGATCCGGACCTAGATCCAGACCCTATCGGGTCCAAAAGTAGAAAACCATACCCGTACCAAACCTTAAAGGATCGGATCCGGGTTGGATCCGGATCTTTTGGTTAACAATTGATTTGTTAAATTTATGTATTCCAACTTAGAAAAAATATTTTACTTTTTTAAAATCTAGATATATTTGGTAAATATGGTAAATTTTTGTATTGATTTGGATGTTTTGAAGGTTATTGATATATATTTGGAAGATAGTTAGTATTAGAAATTATATTTGCAAAAGTCAAGTTTCTTAAATATATAATTTTTATGACATATTTGTAGTGTTAGTAAATTTAAAATATTCAAAATAACTAAAGAATTCATTTCGGGTCCATATCGGTTCGGTATCCATTATATTCATACCCGAACCAATAAGAATTGGGTTTTATTTTTAGGAACCGGACCCGAACCAAAACATTAAACTATAGTACCAAACACGCTCTTATCGGTTCGGTTCGGACCGGATTTCGATTTTAACCCGGTCCATTGCAAGCTCTAGCCGCAAGATTGCCCGCAGCAGATCTGTCGAAGAAGGCACTCCTCCAAGGAAACTACGCCGGAGGAGGCACCAGAGTACTCCCCCGGCACGCCACGGTCAGAGAACAAAGAGCCCTCAAAGGGTCCACATTCATCAGAGACAACCGAAGTTGAATATGGAACAGATGAATCAACTCAAGCTACAAGAGATGATCGATCTTGCTGTATCCAACAAAGCCAACCGGGATGAGCGAGTCAGAAAGCTTAATCTTTCAAGGTTACCGAATCACGTTTAGCAAAAGATGTCAGGAGTCATATGGTCCCGGCCAGCTTCAAGCAACCGCCCTGCGAACAGTATGACGAGACAAACGGTTGTCCGATTCAGCATGTTATGAACTACAAAAGCACCATGGCCATCTGGGACCATGATGACAAGCTACTAGCGAAAATGATTGCTGCTTCACTCAAAGGCGAGGCTCAGACGTGGTATCATAATCTGCCACCCGTATCCGTCCGCACATTCGTACAACTGGCTAAGTTGTACGAAGAGAAGTACCGGTTCAATGTGAAGACCAAGAAAGGAGCTGAAGTCTTATTCTCCCTACTATCTGAGGTACAAGACGCATCTGATAGCGTTGTTATCCAAGCTTTCAAGTATGCCTTGAATAGCAACCATGAGGAATTGTATCGATCACTAGCGAGGAAGCCACCCTCCTCTGTTTCAGCCTTGCTCGAGAAAGTGGAATGGTATACTCGGGAGGAGGACGACCTGAAAGCCAGAAGAAAGAGACTTGCCGGATGCCAAACGTCCGTGAAGCCTCAGAAGGCAAAGGAAGAAAGCTCCGGCAGGGATCGCAAAGAAGAAAAAGCCCATGACAGGAAGAGGAGAGCGCCGGCCCGACAACACGACTGCCGGTCAGAGAAGCCTACTGGGGGCGAACGCAAGGAAAGGGAGCTCACTCCCTTGAGATTCCCACTTGAGGAAGTATTCAAAAAGATCAAGAACAGAGGGTTGCTCAACAAACCTGCCCCCCTTCCGGCAGACCAGGAGGGCAGAAGAGATAAGTCCAAGAAGTGTGATCATCACAATGACTACGGTCATGAGCTGAAGAACTGCAGGTCATTGAAGTATGAAATGCAGCGCCTGGTCGACGCCGGCCTCATCCATGACATGGTACAGACCGGAGCAGTCGAGCAGGTGAAAACTGGAGATCGAATTTTATATGTCTGCCATGTACGGACACCCGGTTCTTCTAAGACATAAAGGAAGAATTATGCTGGGGAAACGCTCCGGTGGATAGGGCATGTCCATGAAGTTGGACAGTTCAACTTCAACGAAGGGATGAACACTGAGTCCATTGTCCCCGAAGGTTTGACATTCACCGAAGAAGATGAGAGGGGCGTGCATTATCCGCACATTGATGCCCTGGTCATCACAGCATGGATTGGAGTCTACCGGGTCCGGCGAGTCATGGTTGATGCCGGCAACACCTCCAGTGTTATGTTCTCATGCGCCTACAAAGCTATGGAACTATCTAAGTGTCTCATCGAATCTGATGAGACTCCTATCTATGGATTCAACGGGGAGCCAGCACAGTCCTCCGGGCGAGTCCACCTACCAATCACGGTGGGGTTCAACACCGTCGGGATAGACTTCCTGCTAGTCAACTCCCCCTCCTGCTACAGCGTTATTCTGGGAAGGGACTGGATTCATCAAATGAAAGCCATAGTGTCCACCTTCCACCAGAGCCTCAAATTCCCGACTCCCAACGGAGTCTGCAGAGTCAAGGGAGACCAAGGGATGACATTTAAGTGCCATCTTGATGCTGTCAAAGGAAAGTCCATCTCCGAAACCAAAGGGGAACACTATCTTCCTGACAGACTCTCATCAATAGCAACCAGCTCCCGGCAAGTTTGCCAAGGGCAAGCCAGACACAAAAGCCGGGATATTACCAGCGGTCGACGAGCTGGAGGAAGTTATTGTGGGATTGGAGTACCACAAAATGACTTACATCTCTTCCAGTCTACCGGAGGCAGAGAAGGATTCCATGATCACTTTGCTCCGGCGGAATCACCACGTCTTCGAGTGGAGTGTCAACGAGATACCAGGAATAGACCCTGCGGTCGCCTGCTATAAGCTAGACATTGATCCTCAGTACAAACCGGTCAAACATAAACCAAGGCGAGTGGCACCGGATCGGAAACTGACGGTCAACGAAGAAGTCGAACGGCTACTCTCAGTCAACTTCATCAAGACGGTCATCTATCCTACCTGGGTTTCCAACATCGTGGCCATCCCAAAGAAGAATGGTAAGATTCGAGTTTGCATCGATTTTACTAATCTTAACAAAGCATGTCCTGTGCACCCATATCCATTCCCCAAAATCACAGACATGGTAGACGCCACCGCCGGATATCAAAGATTGTCCTTCATGGACGCATACTCCGGTTACAACCAGATTCCACTTCACAAAGAAGATCAGGAACATACCGCATTCCTCATCGATCGGGGGCTTTACTGCTACCGGGTGATGCCATTTGGTCTGAAAAATGCTAGAGCGAGATATCAGAAGCTGATCAAAACTAGGGAGAAAGACAATCATTTGTGAGATCTGCAGCAGACATTCGACATCCTGTCGCGGTTCAACATGAAGCTGAATCCAGCCAAATGTTCTTTTGGTCTTTCCTCCGGCAAGTTCCTTGGCTTTCTCATGACCAACCGGGGCGTAGAAGTCAATCCAAATCAGATCCGGGCAGTCCTGGAGATGCCCACCCCAAAGAGAGTAAAAGAATTCCAGAGGCTAACCGGGAGGCTAGCCGCTCTTAACAGGTTCATCTCCCAGTACTCGGACCGGTGTAAGCCATTCTTTAACGCAATCAAAGCTAATGCGGAATGGAATCCTACTTTTCAGCAAGCCTTTGATGAAATCAAAGCATATCTCACTCAGCCTCAGGTCCTCACAGCACCCTAGACCGGGCAACCGGTCGGCATCTATCTGGCTGCATCCGATAGCAGTCAGTGCTGTCATATTTGTGGAAGAACCGGAGGAGAAACCAATCTACTTCATCAGCAAAGTACTACAGGGTTCCCGCTCAGAAAAACTCTTGGGAAACACGAAGAGTCTAATCGACTAATCGAATGGTCCAGCTACCTCAACGCATACCACATCCAGTATGAACCTAGAACCGCAGAGAAAGGACATGCAATAGCCTCCTTGATGGCAGACTTTCCCATCGAGGATATCCCGGTCAATCCAGAACTAGAGGAGCATACACTAGGGGCGAACGATGCCCCCGGTCACAGGAGTCTCCAGCCGGATAGAAGCAGAGCCACCTTCAACGGAGCTGGACGAACCGGACCCGTCAGAGCCACCGCTCTCTTATGTCCACATCGATTTTGAGCTCCCGCCGGCGAAACCAACTGAAGACATTCCAGACAATCTGAATTCTGAAGTAGACAGAGTTGACGATGAGTTGCAGTCTAGCTACAACAAAGACTGGAGGAAGACATACATCAGCTTCCTTGTCCACCGTTTGCTCCCTGAAGATCCAAAGCTGTCAGCCAAGGTCAAGAGGGATACATGGAAATTAACAGTCATACCGCACCGGGAGTCACACAGGTTATACATGAAGAGCCATGGCTCCAGGGTCTTGTTCAGGTGCCTTACTCCAGAGCAAGGCCTGGTCATACTGAAAGAGATCCATGCTGGGATCTGCGGCAACCATTCCGGGAGCAGAAATCTGGCGCAATGGACAATGATCCAAGAATACTGGTGGCCGCACATGATGACAGACGCGAAGAAGTTCACACAGGCATGCCTCCCATGTAAGAAGCATGCCCCGGTCGGTCATGCCCCGGTAAATGAACTACATCCAATCCTGAGTGCATGGCCCTTCGCCAAGTGGGGACTGGATATTGTGGGACCGCTTCCAAAAGCTCCACAATCAGTCAGATTCCTATTGGTCGCTACAGATTATTTCACCAAATGGGTTGAAGCAGTAGCATTGGCACAGGTATGTGCCTCAGATGTCAGAAGATTTTTGTGGAAAGACATAATCTGCAAATTCGGAATTCCTCAAGAGCTAGTGTCCGATAATGGAAAGCAGTTCGAGTGCGATAACATCTGTTTGTTCTGCAAATCCTTGGGGATCAAGCACAACTTCTCGGCCCCTTATTATCCTCAGGGGAACGGGCAAGTAGAGGCATCCAACCGGGTCATCTTGGATACACTCAAGAAGCGGCTAGATAAAGCAAAAGGCAACTGGGTGATGCAACTCCCGGGGTCATATGGGCATACCGGACCACCCCAAGGAGGTCCATCGATATGATACCCTTTCAACTTACCTTTGGAGCAAAAACGGTAATGCCAACATAACTGCTAGCTCCCACAACCCTCACTGATGTTATCCTTACCGGAGAGAATGAAGGGATTCTGGCAAGGGAAAAAGTTGTTCTTGATGACAAGAGAGAGCATGCCCTACAGCACCTTCTCTGGTACCAGGAGACCATCAATAGGGGATATGACAAACGAGTCGTAAAGAGGAAATTCAATCCGGGCGACTGGGTAATGAGAAAGGTCAAAGTTATGACTGAGGATACAACCGCTGGAAAGCTTAGAGAAAACTGGGAAGGACCTTACATCATAGAGGGAAATTCAATCGGGGTGACATCATAGAAGTAATGCACTCCATTTGATGATTTCAATAAAGATTCTTTCCCGTAAGAATTTGAGTACTTTGTATTATTTGGTACTGAAAATCCTAAGTGCAAGATCAAGTCTCCACTGAGGTCCAAGATGGCCGGACCTAGCTTCCGATCCTGGCTAAGCCCTAAATGCAGAGTTATGCTCTTTTTAGGCCCAAGACGCCCGAACCTAACTTCCGGTCTTGGAACAACGAATGTTAGGGATGAAACCCCATCCAACCCAGGATGCCCGGACCTACGTTTCGATCATGTCTAAGTCCTAAATGCAGAGTTATGCTCCTTTTAGGCCCAAGACGCCCGGACCTAGCTTCCGGTCTTGGAACCAGAGATGTCAGGGATCAAACCCCATCCAACCCAGAATGCCCGGACCTAGCTTCCGATCTTGGCTAAGTCCTAAATGCAGAGTTATGCTCCTTTTAGGCCCAAGACGCCCGGACCTAGATTTCGGTCTTGGAACCAGGGATCTCAGGGATCAAACCCCATCCAACCCAGGATGCCCGGACCTAGCTTCCGATCCTGTCTAAGTCCTAAATGCAGAGTTATGCTCTTTTTTGGCCCATGACGCCCGAACCTAGCTTCCGGTCTTGGAACCAGGGATGTCAGGGATCAAACCCCATCCAACCCAGGATGCCCGGACCTAGCTTCCGATCCTGGCTAAGTCCTAAATGCAGAGTTATGCTCCTTTTAGGCCCAAGACGCCCGGACCTACCTTCCGGTCTTGGAACCAGGGATGTCGAGGATCAAACCCCATCCAACCCAGGATGCTCGAACCTAGTTTTCGATCCTGTCTAAGTCCTAAATGCAGAGTTATGATCCTTCTAGGCCCAAGATGCCCGGACCTAGCTTCCGGTCTTGGAACCCGGGATGTCAGCGATCATACCCCATCCAACCCATACATCAACCAAGCCCACCTCAGTCAAGTAGGCCAGGTCCGGCCCAGTAAGGTCCATCAGCAACAGGGGCTCATCCAAAGGCTTAACACAAAAGTCTAGAGAACCTGGCCAGGTAGTATGCAGTGTAGATTGGGCCTCCGGTCAGAGGAGTCAAGCCCAAATCTTTGTTTTCAGGCTTGGTCAATCCAAGTCCCAACCAACTGGATAAGTCCAGCGAGATTCCAGGCCAACAGAACCCATGGTTCTAGCCGGCTGGAAAATATAAAGGAAACCCAGGTTAAACCAGGACCTATCAGTGGATGCCACGTGGCAGTCATCCTGGTCAAAGGGGATTCAACCAAGGAGATAACCTCTCGGCAACGTGCAAGTTATCTCTACGGAAAGCATCTTCACAGTTGAACAACCTGAGTTCATGGAGTCAAAACCGAAGGGGTGGTTGAGCCAGCCTCCTCCGGCCTACTACAAATACAGGAGTTCTAAACCTCCTGAACTACAAGTCTTTCTCTGAGCAACTCCATTAGAGCTTAGTGGAAGCAGAGACTTGATTCCAAGTTCATCATCTTGGATACGTAGGCAGCCTGATCCCGATCAGGTCCAGTCTCGGTGTATACCCCCCATCCTATCTCTGTCTACACATATCTCCAGTTTGTTGATCAAATTTTTGCACCCACAGTGGGTATGAAGGAGACCGTGAAATACTATCAAGATAAGCTGGAGGAGAAGGTGGCTGAACTGGCAGAGTCCAAAGAGTGTGCAGATTTCGATGTTGCTTCATCCTGGAATGCTGGGTATGCGGTTGCCAAGATTAAGTATAGTCTTCCTGACTCACCGGAAGGGTCTAGTCCTGACCTCCCGTCTCCCCCACTGATGTAATCCTTCTCCGGTTGCACTATGTAGGGGATTTGGTGCACCCCGTATCATGCTATTTGTAATAAAAAATATTTTCTCTTATTACTGTCTTGACCTCCGGTAGATAATTTTGGTGATTTTCTTCAAACATTCTTTGCCGCAATAAATGAAGAAACATGTGTTGGTAAACCAACCTTTGACCATGGTGACGTGGACTTGGGGTCCATATGTCGCTGATCTGGACCATGTGGGCCCCATCTTTCTGTGCTGAGTGAATTTTTGCTGACTGGATAATGTGGGTCCCAGCTGACTGTATTAAGTAGACCCCACTTCATCTTATTTGAATCCTCCTCTGTTGGCGGGAAGATGTACAACTTACAACTTCTAGTGAAAGTTTATGACTCTTCGCTAATCGAGTTATTAACTTTGATGATTTAATGCTCTTGAATTAATGTAGAATCCATTAATGGAACTTGGAAGGCCATTAGCCGGTGGACCTTAATTTCCTTATAAAAGAAAAGATTTTGAAAGGAGGGATCACTTCCTTCAGTTGTTTCTCTCTCTCTTCTTCTTCATTTCTTCTTCAACTGTGTCGTTGGAACCTTAGGTTCTGAATGTCTTCCAATCCCGGTGAAATCTTGATTGATCTTCCTCGGAAAATAAAAAGGGAACGTAATGTTAAGCTCTAATAGTAACGAGGAACCTCAGATTTCTTTTCCTCGTCCCACCGCTGATGCAGGCGGTCCAAGTGGTATTCAGACTTCTTATTTGAATTCGCCTACCGGTGTGGGGGAGGTGGTCCCTTCGAGTGTTGTAGACCCCTCGACGGAGAGACCCGGGAGGAGGTGGCAGGCATCCTCCAATCTTCCACAAAATCCCGAGCTCCAGCCAATCGGAGCGGCGAAGGTCCAGGAGCAGCTTCGATGGCTACTCCGGTAATCTGATCGCGGTGAGCCTCTACCATCTTTTGTACGATATGCAACTCCCACTGCCTCCAACAATTTTGCGGTTGATATCGTGGTGGGGAATCCCACCGGGTCAGATGCACGTGTCCTTCAGGATAATCGTGCACCGGATCGGGTTAATCGCCCACCACTTTAGGGACCCCTTTGGCCCGGTCGAGATGTTCCTGCTGATGAAGCCGGTTCCACGAGAGGCTAAGGAGTGCTGCTTGAATGCCATTTCCTGGCGCACCGCCCGGAGGTTGTCTGGGCTTCCCAACCACTATGGGAACTGGTTTGAACCCTGGTACCGGGTGTCAGGGTTGTCGTCCGACCGTAACATCCAGGTGCCGCGGGATTTCATAAGTAAGCACGTGTCTGATTTCACTTCTATTCCTTGTGCCTTCATGTTTCGCGTGCTTGCTGAGCTCCGGTTCAAGAACAGTTTTGTGCTCTTTCTTGTAGGGAAACGTTAGCTCCACGCCTGTCGGCGGGTGTAGATTCCTCCACGGCTGAAGGCAACATTGAGGGTTGCGGCTCAGAACCTCATCGCGGTATGATTTTCAGCCTTGACAATGTCTTTAGCTTTGTCGTTGTTTGTATATCTGCTTTTGATCACTGCACTTCTTCTCTGTCAGGTGCAAGCTGCCATGGCCAGAGTTTTTGAGCTTAGTGTCAGACCCCGGCCTTCTGCCTTGGAGGACCTGGAGCGTCTTCGAGATGAGAAACATCAGCTTGAGAAGGACCTGAAAGCGGCGAACAACGACCAGTGGGCTTTAGATGAGGACAAGTGGTTCATGGCTGCTGATTACCACAACCTGGATTCACTCTTACCATTGCCCTTCAGATAGAGGAGGATGCCAAGGCTTTCTTGGCGGTGCTGGAGGCCACCTGCAGGAAGTTGACTCGGAATAAATTTAAGCTGGACCGACGCCTTTCTCTCAAGGAGGCAGCCTATGACCATGCCACTGAGGAGCTTCGGCTGGCGAAAGCTGTCTACCAGCAGGTTCTTGACCAGCTGGAGAAGGAGAAGTGCATTTTTATTTTTGTAGTATGCCCTGTCCCGGTTGTCGGGGGATTTCCACTTTTGTAACTCCTTATCTGAAAAAGTAAATAAAATTTTTTTTGTGCAAAAAGACTTGTTAGATATCTTTTCTTCAATTTCGGCATTTATTACAACTGTCTATCTCCCTAGCCCCCTCTTATCGTTTTAAGGAATTTTCCTTGGGACGATAACAGTTCTTTTTCTAGCTGACTTCATCAAGTATGATGCTTGATTCCCATGGCAATCCATGGTTTATTTGCTCAAAAGGAATTTAACCCTATCTTTCGAGGCTTGCCCTGGAGTCAGACTAGCTTGTCCAACAGCTCCGGCTTTTAAGAGTAGATGGCCTCGCTTATAAATTTTACCAGAACCAGGCTTAGCGACCCAATCGGACTGGTACTAACTGGAAATTTGTCCAAGCTTTCTAGGCCTAGCCGCCCTGTAGACGTTGGCACATGACTTGCTGAGTGGAGATTTGTACTCTGTCACCCATTGTAATAAGACCGGAAGCTAGGTCCACGGATCTTAGGCCTAAAGGGAGCATAACTCTGCATTTAGGACGTAGTCAAGATCAGAAACTAGGTCTGGGCATCCCAGGTTGGATGGGGTTTTCGATCCCTGTCATCCTTGGTTACCAAGACCGGAAGTTAGGTCCGGGCGTCTTGGGACTAAAAGGAGCATAACCCTGCATTTAAGACTTAGTCAGGATCGGAAACTAGGTCCGGGCATCCTGAACTTTAGTGGAGACATGGTCTTGCACTAAGATTTTCAGCAGTAAATAATACAAGGTACTCAAATTCTTGCGGAAAAGAATCTTTATTGAAATCATCAAATGGAGTAGATTACTTGTAGAATTTCTTGAGGTGTCAAACATTCCATGGTCTGAAAAAGAGATCACCGGTCAGAGTTCTAAGGAAGTACAAACCCTTTGCAACATGTCTATCTATGATGTAGGGGCCTTCCAAGTTTTCTACGAGCTTGTCGGTTGTATTATCTTCAGTCATAATCTTGACTTTCCTCATGACCCACTCGCCTGGATTGAACTTTCTCTCTATGACTCACTTGTCGTATCCTCTTTTTATGGTTTCCTGGTACCGGATGAGGTGTTGCAAGGCTTGTTCTCTCTTGTCATCAAGAACGACCTTTTTTCTTTCTAGGATCCATCCATTTTCCCCGGTAAGGACTACATCAGTGCGAGTTGTTGGAGCCAGCAGTTCTGTGGGCATTACTGCTTTTGCTCCAAAGGTAAGCGGAAATGGTGTCATATCGGTGGACCTCCTGGGAGTGGTCCGGTATGCTCATTAGACTCCCGGGAGTTGCATCACCCAGTTGCGTTTTACTTTATCCATTCGCTTCTTGAGTGTATCCAAGATGACCCGGTGGGATGCTTCTGTTTGCCGATTTCCCTGGGGGTAGTATGGGAATGAGAAGTTGTTGTTTGATTCCCCAAAGACTTTGCAGAACAACCAGATATTGTCGCAGTCGAACAATATCTAGGACTAACTCTTGGGGAATTCCAAATTTGCATATTATGTCTTTCCATATAAATCTTCTGACATCAGAGGCGCATACTTGTATCTGGACTACGACTTTTACCCATTTGGTGAAATAATCTGTAGCGACAAGTAAGAACCTGACTGAGTGTGGAGCTTTAGGAAGCGGTCCCACAATATCCAATCCCCATTTGGCAAAAGGCCATGCCCTAAGGACGGGGTGCAATTCGTTTGTCGGGGCATGACCGACCGGGGCATTCTTCTGACATGGAAGGCATGCCTGGGTGAATTTTTTCGCGTCTGTCATCATGTGCCGCCACCAGTATCCTTGGATCATCGTCTTCTGTGCGAGATTTCTGCTCCCAGAATGGTTGTCGCAGATCCCAGCGTGTATCTCTTTTAGGATGATTAAGCCTTGTTCCAAACAGAAACACCTGAACAAGACCCCGGAGCCATGGTTCTTCATGTACAACCTGTGTCACTCCTAGTATAAGATAACAATGAACTTCCACGCATCCCTCCTAACTTTGGTTGATAGCTTTTGATCTTCGGGGAGTAGATGGTGGACGAGGAAGTTGATGTATGGCCTCCTCCAGTCGTGGTCGTTGTTGGATTGCAGTTCAACGTCGATTCTATCTACTTTAGATTTCTGGTTGTCTGGAATGTCTTCGATTGGTTCCTCCGTTGGGTGCTCCAGATCGATGTGAACATACGAGAGTGGTGGTTCTGAAAGGTCCGGTTCGTCCGGTTCCGACGATGGTGGCATTTCTTCCAGCCGACCTTTGGTGAGGTAAGGATTCCTGTCATCAAGTTGTGATTCTGGTGGGTCCTGTATTTGACCCTGAGTAGAAGGATTTGGCTCGCTCTTTGTGTTAGCCCCGGTGCCGGGCTGAGACGCCTCTTCGTCTCTCTTTCTTTTCTGTCCTATGGCAGTGACCATGAAGACTTCCTTCCAATGCATGTGTTCCAGAAGGTAGACCTCTGGTAACGACATGTTTGGATCTCTGGGCTCGATACTTGGCTCTTTTTGATATCCGATTAACAACTGTCGGGGCTCTGTAGTGCTGATAGAAGAAGAAAGGTATACCAAGGCATCTGCATGTCCAACGTATATCCTAGGTCGTTGCTCGACTGTAATGAACTTGAACTTCCCTGCCATGGAGTGGACGACATGAAGATATTTTGCCATCCGGTCATCTTTGGCTTAGAATGACCCGACGAACTGGTTCGCTACTAGCTTGGAGTCTGTCTTGATCATGACTCTTCGCGCCCCCAGGTTGAGTGTTGTTTGAAGACCATAGATTAGAGCTTCGTATTCGGCTTCATTGTTGGATGCCGGGAATCCCAATCTGACAGAATTTTCTGTTTTTTGTCCGTCTGGGCTGATCAGGAGACAACCAATGCCAGATCCCGTACAATTACTAGACCCGTCAGTATAGATTGTCCAAACTTCGTTGTCTTCTTTAGCTGGAGACTTCTGTGTCAGGGGGGTATCATTCGCCCCCAATGTATCTTCTTCTAACTCTGGATTGTTCGGGATGTCCTCAATTGGAAAGTCTCCCTTCGAGGAGGCTACTGCATGTCCCTTTTCTGCGGTTCTAGGTTCATACTTGATGTGGTATGCACTCAGATAGCTGGACCACTCGATTAACCAATTAGATTCTTCCTATTTTCCAAGAACCTTTCTAAGCGGATACTCTGTATAGACCTTGACTGCCCTCATTTGGAAGTATGGCTTTAGGCTCGTGGCAGCATGCACCAGGGGTAAGGCAATTTTCTCGATGTTTGAATATCTTATCTCGGCTCCTTGTAACATTTTGCTGATAAAGTATATTGGCTTCTTCTCCGGCTCTTCCATAAATATGACGACACTGACTGTAATATCAGATGCGGCCAGGTAGATACCGACTGGTTGCCTTATATGAGGTGTTGTAAGAACCGAAGGTTGAGTAAGATATGCCTTGATTTCATCAAAGGCTTGCTGGCAAGTTAGATTCCATTCTGTATTGGCTTTAATCGCATTGAAGAATGGCTTGCATCGGTCTGAATACCGGGAGATGAACTTGTTGAGAGCGGCCAGTCTCCCGGTTAACCTCTGAAATTATTTCACTGTCTTTGGGGCGGGCATTTCCAGGACTGCCCGGATCTGGTCTGGATTGGCTTCTATGCCCCGGTTATTCATTAGAAAGCCAAGAAACTTGCCAGAAGTAGGACCAAACATGCATTTGGCCGGATTCATCTTCATGTTGTATTATGCGAGGATATCGAACGTCTGGTGCAAACTTGCAAATGATTGTCTTTCTCCTTGGTTTTGACCACCATGTCCTCGATGTAGACTTCCATGGTCCGGCCTATGAGCTCGTTGAAGATAGTGTTGACTAGCTTCTGGTACGTTGCTCCCGCGTTCCTCAGACCAAATGGCATGACCCAGTAGCAGTAAAGCCCCCGTTCAGTGATGAATGTTGTATGCTCATGATTTTCTAAATGATGTGGAATCTGGTTGTATCCAGAATAGGCGTCCATGAAGGATAACCTCTAGTAACCAGCGGTGGCGTCCACCATGTATGTGATCCTGGGGAGTGGATACGGGTGCACCGGACATGCTTTATTAAAATTAGTAAAATCGATGCAAACTCGAATCTTACCGTTCTTCTTTGGGACAACCACGATGTTTGAGACCCAGGTGGGGTAGATCACCGGTTTGATGAAGTTGACTGACAGCAACAGGTCGACTTCTCTATTTACCGCTAGCTTTCGATCCGGTGCCATTCATCTTGGTTTCTGCTTGACCGGCTTGTGGTCAGGATCAATGTCCAGCTTATGGCAGGCGATTGAAGGGTCAATTCCTTGCATTTCGCTGACACTCCATGCGAAAACATGGTGATCAAGAGATCCTTCCCAGCCCTTAATTGGTAGACCGGAAGCGATATAAGTAGGTTTGTGAGACTCCAGTCCCACTATGACTTCTTCTAACTCGTCGACCGCTGGTGATACCTCGATGTTCAAGTCTAGCTTCCCCTTGACAGACTTGCCGGGAGCTGGTTGCTATTGATGAGAATCCGTAGAGAAAATAGTGTTTCCCTTTGTTACTGAAATAGACTTTTCTTTGACAGCATCAAGGTTGCATTTGAAAGCTATCCCTTGATCTCCTTTAACCTTGCAAATTTCATTGGGAGTAGGGAATTTTAAGCTTTGGTGGAAGGTGGACACGATTGCTTTCATCTGATGAATCCAATCCCTCCCAAGATGATGTTGTAGTAGGAGGGGGAGTCGACCAACATGAAGTCTATCCCAACGGTATTGAATCCTACCGTGATTGGCTGGTGGACCCGTCCAGATGACTAAGTTGGCTCCCCGTTTAACCAATAGATAGGAGTCCCATTAGATTCAATGAGACCCTTGGATAACTCCATAGCTTTGTAGGCACATGAGAACATGACACTGGAGGAGCTGCCGGCGTCAACCATTACTCGCCGGACCCGGTAGACGCCAATCCATGTTGTGATAACCAGGGCATCATTGTGTGGATAATGCACGCCCCCTTCGTCTTCTTCGGTGAATTGCAGACCCCCGGAGACAATGGACTCAGTTTTTGTCCGTTTGTTGAAGTTGAGCTGTCCAACTTCATGGACATGTCCTATCCGCGCGCAAGTCTTCCTTTTTGTTTTGGAAGAACCGAACGCCTGAACATGGCAGACATACATAATACGATCTCCAGTCTTCACTTGTTCGACTACTCTGGTCTGCACGATGTCAAGATGAGGTCGGCGTCGACCAATCGCTGCATTTCATACTTAATTGATATGCAGTTCTTCAGCTCGTGACCATAATCATTGTGATGGTCGCATTTCTTGGACTTATCCCTCCTGCCCTCCGGGTCTACCGGGAGAGGAGCAGGTTTGTTGAGCAGCCCTCTGTTCTTGATCTTCTTGAACACTTCCTCAATCGAGAACCTCAGGGGTGTGAATTCCCTCTCCTTGCGTTCGCCCCCGGTAGGTTTCCCTGACTGGCAGTCGGGCTGCCGAGCTGGTGCCTTTCCCTTCCTGTCTTTGTTACTGTCAGGGGATTTTTCTTCTTTGCGATCCCTACCAAGGCTTTCTTCTTTTGCCCTCGGCGGCTTTTCAGAAGTTTGGCTTCCGGCAAGTCTCTTTCTCCTATCTTTCAGATCGTCCTTTTCCTAAGCATTTCTTTCTACTTTCTCGAACAAGGCTGGAATAGAGGATGGAGGCTTCCTTGCTAGCGACTGGTACAGTTTTTCATGATTATTGTTCAAGGCATATTTGAAATCTTGAACTACGACGCTATCAAATGCATCCTGTATTTCTGACAATAGAGTTCAGAACCTTCTGGCGAAGTTCCTGAGTGTCTCATTCTAGTCCATTTGCTGGGATAATAAAACTTTAGCTCCCATTTTTGGCTTAACATTGAACCAGTACTTTTCTTCGAATAACTCTTCCAGTTGAACGAATGTACGAACTAATGCGGGTGGCAGGTTTTGATACAAAGTCTGTGCTTCGCATTTGAGCGAAGCAACAAACATCTTCGCGAGTAGCCTGTCATGATGGTCCCAAATGGCCATGGTGCTCTTGTAGTTCATGACATGCTAGACCAGGCAGCCGTTCGTCTCATCACACTATTCGAAGGGTGGTTGTTTGAAGCTGGTGGGGACTATGTGGTTCTTGACCTCTTCTGTCAAAGGCGACACAACCAACCTTGAGATAGTGAGCTTCCTGATTCTTTCGTGCCGGTTAGCCTTGTTGGAAACAACCAAATCAATCATCTCTTGTAGCTTGAGCTGATTCATCTGTTCCACGTTAAGCTCATGTTGTCTCTGATAAGTACGAACCCTTTGGGGACTCCTTCCCCTTCGATCATTGCGGGTGTGTTTTGGTGCATCCTCTGGCGCAATCCCTCTAGTAGAGTCTCTTCTTCTACAGACCTGCTACGGGTTACCCTGCGGTCATGACGTGGCCCGGGTGTTCTTGCACGTCCGCAACGATGTTTTTGAACTGAAGAGATATATCCTTCCCTGGTGCTAGCCTATCCCGAACAGGGCGGGAATCACGGCTATGAGGGGTAAGACTCCGGTCACTTCCTGACCGTGACCTTATCTTCTTCTAAGGAGATTGTCTTGAAGACGGGGCTGAAGACATTTGACTATCTCCGGCCCTGGTTCTCTTATTTTTTCTCAGATTTGCATTATCCTTAGTCAACCGCTTGATGATTGCAATTCGGGATTCGGCCACTGGCCATTTCCTTTTCTGCTGCTCAGTGAAACCACCTCCCAAAGTTTGGGGAATGGTTCGCTGATGTTTTCTTGCAGCGGCTACTCTTGATGGTTCGGGATCTTGGTGTGCTGGTATCCTGACAGTCCGGTTAACCGGATCTCCAGGATTGTTAGTGGTTTGCACCACTAAGTTTTCTGTCTCCAACTGTCCACTTTCGGAGTTCTGTGAGCCATGATCATGGCCCTCACTATCGAGAACTAATTCTTGATTGACGGGTTCTGTTATTTCAAGAACCGGAGACAGAGGAGAAATGTTCTCAGTCTAACTTTCAGTAACTTGACTCATTCCATTGTTGGAACGAGTTGGACGTCTCTTACTTCCAGCCATTGTTGCATCCCCACGGTGAGCGCCAAAGAATGTGTGTGCAAAATTTTGATGCACAAACTTGAGATTTGTATTGATTAAACGTAAGGTTACAACGACAGCCTTGTACAAACTGATATGGGATTGGGGTATACAATGAGATTGGAGCTGATGAGATCAGGCTGCCTACGTATCCAAGACTTGGAATCAAATCTCTGCTTCCACAAAGTTGTAATGGAGGTTGCTTCGTGAAAGACTCAGAGTTCAGGAGGTTGAGAACTCCTGCATTTATAGTGGACCGGAGGAGGCTGGCTTAACCGCTCCTCCGGTTTTGACTCCATGAACTCGGGCAGTTCAAACTGTAAAGATGTTCCCGCAGAGATAGCACACATGCTGCTTGACGGTTATCCCTTGGTTTGAATCCCCTTTAACCAGGACGACTGCCACATGACATTCTTTGATTGGTACTGGTACCACTTGGGTCTTCCTTTATCTTCTCCCGCGGCCTAGAACTGTGGGTTTTGTTGCCCCGAAATCTTACTGGACTTATCCAGTTAGTTGGGACATGGGTTTTATCAAGTCTGAAAGAAAAGACTTGGGCTAGACTCCTCAGACCGTATGCCCAATCTGCATTGCATACCCCCTGGCCAGGTCTTTTGGGTTTCTATGATAAGCTTTTGGATGAGCCTTCGTCGCTAATGGTCTCAATAGGCCGAGCCTGACTTACTTGATTGAGGTGGGCCTAGTTGATGTATGGGAGCCCACGGTTCAACTTCTTAAACAGTAACCGGGGCTCCACCCACTGATCGTGGACCATCCATTGGGTCAAGATCCACATAGCGTATGCGGACTTCTTAAGATCGGGTTAGGACCTACCCGATAGTCCAGGTCTGGCTGGCTAATGTTCAGGTGCTCTGGGTTTAGCTTCTTGTACAACCAACGATGACACCTGTCGGGTATTTTACCCAGGGTACACAATAGCCTTGAGCCAAACTCGATCACGACTTGGGATCAACTTAGTGCCAAATTCCTTATTAAATTTTTTCCAACGTCCAAAACTAATGCCATTAAAGGTAAAATCAATGTGTTTAAGCAATTTGACCATGAAGAATTCCATGAGGGTTGCAACTTCAATGCCTATCATAATTTATCTAAGACCTCTCTAGTTCAAACCTTTTATAATAGCTTAAATTCTCGATCTAGAAGTCTTGTTGAATCTATAAATAGTGGTGCCTTTCTTAGTTTACAACTTGCGGAACATTCTCATCAATCGGGTACCACTCCTCAAACAGGAGGCATGTATGAAGTTAAACCTGATAATGATCTTAAACACACATTAAAACTTCTTACTAAAACCTTTGGAAAAACGACTGAGAAAATTAATGCATTAGAAAGTCACCTTGTCCAAGACGTTAAACAATTAGCAGAAGCGTGCAACCTTTGCCTTGACCCCTCGCCCTTACTTGATCTTTGTCCTTAATTTACAACAACGTGATGAAAATGAGGTCAATGTATTCGGTTATATGCGTAAAAGTGAGATACCATGGGAGCCTAACCCTAAGCTAAGCTATGGTAATCCTAATAATGCAATTCAACCCCCGGGTTTTAATCAACAACAAAATTATAATAACAATTATGGTCAATATAAGAATAGGTAAAATGAAAGGAGAACGGACTTTGACACCTTGCTCAAAAGATTTATTACTTCTCAACAAGAAACTAATGAACTTTATATCACGCGTCTCAATGACCATGGGACAAGTATTAAAAATATTGAGAAACAATTGGTTTTATTAAATGAGAAAGGTCATTTCCCGAGTCAACCTATTCAACTCGAAACCTAAGACCAATGCTTTCAAAATTTTGAGCACACAGGAAAATCCGAATGATAAAGCTAAACCTACTAGTTGATCCTGGAACGGAGACTAAGGTTTATGATTAAAATTTTCTAATTGTGTTTGGGGGTGGTCCTCACCAACCCATTTTGTCTAAGTTTACTAAGTTTGGATAATTTCGAAGTTTACTAAAAATGGTGATTCTTCTAAAAATTGCATTTTTAATTGTGTTCTTAATTCAACACGCGTGCGCAAATAAAATGTTTAATTAAATGGTGAATCTTCTTAAACACGACATCACCCGTAATGGTAACTTATGATAATCTCGTCGCTTTACTAACACTTGCCTGTAATTATGCTTAGTGGACTTAATTTTTTTTTTCAATTATTATGAACAACCTCAAAAATATGGACACTTGGATGTAAAATTTGACAAAATCAGAATCCGGGAAAGCATTTTAATAAGGATTTAGGTTAAAAGATATTTTTGTAAATTACCAGTCGATATTTCTTATATAAGACAGACTCAGCCCTTTCCTCTCTCCCTGCCCAACTTCCAGTGTCCATTACCACCCCCGTTCAAGCTCTGCAACTCGCCACCCCGCGACCAATTCCTGTGCAAATCAGACCCCTCATCTCCCCTTACTCGACTATGGACCCTACTGCTCCCCTAGCCTATCCTATCGCCGAAATTGCCTCCGATTCCGGCAGAACAATAATTCCGAAAAAAGCTTTCTCCGTTCTTCTCCAAGATGACAAATTGAAGGTCCATTTTACACAAGATAATGCAAAAGAGCTGGGACAACATATTCTATGATTCTAACACTACTTTTTGTCTCGAGCTCGTCGACGATTTTTACCATTGTCAATTCGAACCACAAAATGGGTGTGTCTGTCGAAACAATGATTTTTATTTCCTACTTTCTGTCGATGACAACTCTTCTATTATAATCATTCCCAACACCCAAGAGCTCACTCGTCAACACACGAAATTCACACACCTAAAAGATTTAATGTATGTAATTTTGGATGAGGCTGAGTATGGTTCTCATTGCATCATTGCTAGCACACATAGAAGAAACCAAGCCGCAGTTTGTCAATTCCTAGCTGCTATTTTCTTTGGTACTTCTAAGCCTAGCGTGGTAACTACCGCCCAAGCCGACGAGTTCATCTAACTCTATGAAATCACGTATTAGTTCTTCAAGTCGAGAGATTCCAAACTCGTTATCATCATCTTCTCCTTCTTCTTGTTTAAAGCTCATCATCTTCTTCCTCTTCCATTGATGTTTCTAATGGGGTTGCTTCATCTTCTTCTCCTTCAATTCTTCCTATCCATTGAAGTGGGTATCAGAATTAGTATAAATGGGTCAAGAAGAACCCCACCACCATGAATTGAGTAATTCCAAATTGAACCAAGTCCATGAACTGCAATTATACTCTGCTTAATCAAGAAAAACCCCACCACCATAAACTGCAATTAGACTACCATCAAAAGTCTAATTGAATCCTCAAATTATTAGTAACAAGAATTAATGGTTCTTCCTTGAATTGATTTGGAATTGCTGAAGACTTGAGAAAGATTTGGAATTGCTGGTGTAAGTACCATATGCTGGAGTCTAACGTGGAAGGATAGAGGCATTAAGAGTAGGTCAGTAGGGAAGAACCGAGAAGTAGCAGATAAAAGCTAGGAACATTCTGGAGTATCACGGGCAAGGCACATGGGAGTTAGTTGGCAAGCATTTGCCCTATAATGCGTGAAGGATAATGAGCCACGTCTAAGGAAGAGAAGCCCTAGGATCTTGAAAGAATCCTAGGGTTGACAGTAAGCGGTTCAAACCGATATATAAGGAAAACTGTAGGGCAAATACGAGGTAACTATTCACTCTTTGATTACTCTGATTCCAAACTTGGCCTCCATTACTGACTTGATCGTTGGAGCTTTACCCACTGGATTATAACTGGTGGTCTTTGCAGGTATCATAAGGAGATTGAAGAGAAGGAGTTCATAAACCTTGATCTGTAACCCAGCTCGTGTTTGAGCTTACATTTGGCGCTAGAAGGAGGGCTTTTTTAGAATCAGATCTAGAGTTTAGAGGATAGTAAAAAGAAAAGGAAGAGAGAAGCTGGTGACACAAACTAGGTCAGCTACTTATCCTGGGGGTATAACAGGTGGTGGAGGATGGAACAAGGAGGTCGACCAACAACAGCAACAAGAGCAACCTCAAGAGGTGGAGGATGGAACAAGGAGGCTGACAGAAGAAAACCAAAGGCTGAGAGAACAGTTAGGAAGAAGAGAAAAGATGGACCGCCAGAATCTTCAAGAAGCAGAGAATGAAGCTGCTAGGAATGAGAACATGAGAAGGCCAACAGAAGGCATAACCCAAGGAGGTGGAGAGGGTGGTGTCAGACCAAGGTTGCCAATATAGAGAAATGAAGAGATGGAAGGGTTAGGTGAATCTAGTGTGAGAATCCGCGAAGTTGAACAAAAAGAGGGAGCCAACGACGACGAGATTCCGGCAGGTGATCCCTACACCAGGCTCTTTGACATGATATACAAGGTTCAGAAAGATATGAAGGTGCAAAATAAAGGGAAAAATATAGAGGTGACTCAAGATCTGGAAAAGATGGTGACCCAAGAGGCAAAAGACCACTGGCGGATATATACTTCCCTCACCGGTTTGCAAGTAAGTTTCAATCTCCAAAGTTCAATGAATATGATGGAACAAGTGATCATGTGCAGCACTTGAACAACTTTAAGCAAAAGATGGCGGCTTGGGAAGGAAGTCAATATGATGGAATGTGGTGTCAATTATTCCCGAGCAGTTTGAAAGACAACGCCACAGATTGGTATCTAAGTTTATCTCCAGGGAGTGTATCAAGTTTTGCCCATGCAGGTAAGCGAAATGTTTGTCAACCATTACATCCATCAGAAAAGGCAGGCTGCAGATACAGCGTCGTTGTTTGATTTAGAGCAGGCACAAGGTGAGTCCCTCAGAAAATTTGTTACTAATTTCAAAAATGAGATTTTGATAACAGATGGTGGTGTGGATGAGAGGACACTTGTTGTGGCGTTTCAAAAAGGGATAACCAAGAAGTCACCAGCATATGATTCTATAGTATCTTCACGGATGGGAACCTTGGATGAACTTTCTCAGAAGACAGAAAAGTACATAAGATTGGAAGATATATCTTCTCGGAGGGCACCAAAGGTGTCAACAGTAACTATCAATGCCGTAACAGAGAAAGGAAAGAAAGCAGATACCGGTTAACGGAATGACAACCCACCTAGAGAATCCAGCACAAGAAGAAACAGAGACGGAGCGAGAGGATTTGACAAAAGAGATAGACGGGAAGACAGAGATTCTCCACCAAGAAAGCTAACACCACCAAAACTGTTGTCATAGCTCACCATGTCGCTAGATCAAATATTGAAGAGGATAAGAGGAAGAAAATACTTCCAAGAGCCATCGGTAAGGTGTAAAACGGTTAGAGGTAAGCCATTTTGTGATTATCATCAGACTTATAATCATCCCACAGAAGATTGTTATGAGTTTAAGTCCATAACCTGGAAGTGGATTGATGGTGGTCACTTGAGAGAGTTTATTGTAGATAATAACAGGGAGGCGACAAAACCAGAAGCACCAGTCAGAGGAACAGTTAACATGATTTTGGAGGGGGCTAGAGAGTCTATTAACCAAGTAAAGAAAAAGGTGCGAAAGGTGATGCAGATAAGAGAAGAGCCATCCACAACAGGAGCGGTACCCGTGATGAGGATGGAAGGCCAGTGCATCAAAATGAACCAATTGGTTTCTAGGAAGAGGATCTTAAAGGAGTGATGACGCCGCACAATGACCCACTAGTCATTTCAATTCTCATTGGAAATTGGAATGTAACTAAGGTACTAGTAGATTGCGGAGGTGATGTGGATGTTTTGTTCACTAGGGGGCTGGATAAAATGAAGTTAGGAAGGAACTGCCTGATAAACGCAATGGAGGAGCAGTACATCCATTGGGAGAAATTACATTGCCAGTCACGGCTCATACCAGAACTGTCTTGTCAAGCTTTATAGTCGTTGAAGCTCCTACAGAATACAACGCAATTTTGGGAAGAGAATGGATTCACTTGATGAAATCTATTCCTTCAAGCTACTACCAAAAAATTCTTTTCCCAACTGAAGATGGCCAATATGAGATAAGGAGTCATCAAGCAATGGCAAAAAATCTGAATATAGCAACAGTCAAGACCATGAGGCAGGGCACAACAGGTGTCGGCGGGGCCTCTACCTCAGCATAGCAACGACAGAAGGAGGATGACGGGTTCACAGGAGAGATTTCTAAAACTGAGGAACAAACAGAACCTGTCAACCTCACTAAAGCAGAAGGTCAGCAAATCAATGACATGGGAGCCAACTTAGAACCTAAGGTGAGACACGATCTTTTGTAGTTCCTAAAGGATAATGTAGATGTATTTGCTTGGTCTGTGCATGACATGATAGGAATAGACCCAGACATAGCATGCCATGAATTGAATGTTGATCCAAACTTCAAGCCAGTAGCACAAAAGGTTAGAACAATAAAGTCGGCACTAGCAGAAGCAGTCCAAGCAGAAATAGAAAAAAAATGGAAAGAACCGGTATAGTAAGAGAAGTCCAATATCCAGAATGGGTGGCAAATATAGTGATTGTACCAAAGAAAAATGGAAAAGTTCGCGTTTGTATTGACTTCACCAGCTTAAACAAAGTTTGCCCCAAGGATAGATATGTCATGCCGAGAGTAGATGAGCTCGTGGACAGAACAATGGGGTTCAGATTACTATCTTTCATGGATGGCTATTCAGGTTACAATCAAATCCCACTCTACGGGCCAGATCAAGAGAAAACCGCCTTCCACGCTGGTAAGAGAACATTATGTTATACCTAAATGCCATTTGGTTTGAAAAATGCAGGATCCACATACAAAAGGTTGGTCGAGACAATGTTTGAGAACTAGTTGAAGAGGACGATTGAAGTATACATTGACGACATGTTGGTGAAGTCAGGGGAGCCATCAGATCATCTGGATGACCTAAGAGAGAATTTTCAGATATTACGTCAATTCAACATGAAGCTCAACCCAGAAAAATGTACCTTTGGAGTAACGTCTAGAAGCTTTCTCGTCTACATAGTCACCAAAATAGGAATAGAAGTCAGTCAAGACCAGATTAAAGCCTTGACGGAAATGCCGTCACCAAGGACTCAAAAAGAAGTACAGGTGGTGGCGGGGAGAATTACGGCATTAGGAAGGTTTATCTCAAGGTTCACAGATAAGTGCAAGCCAATTTTTCAGCTCTTGAGGAAAAATTTGTCTTTTGAATGGAATGATGAATGCGAAAAAGCCTTCCAAAAACTGAAAGAATATCTAAGTAGACCGCCAATACTGTCAAAACCGATACCAAGGGAAACGCTTTTCATCTACTTGGGTAGTATCAGACATAGCAGTCAGTGCAGTACTAACACGAAGGGAAGCAATGAATAAGAACCCGGTCTACTTCCTCAGCAAGAAGATGAGTTCACCAGAGACAAGATATTCCAGGGTGGACAAGTATGTAATTGCTCTACTTTTTGCGGCACAAAGATTGAGACCTTATTTTGAAGCCTATCACCTCACAGTGGTTACAAATCTACCACTGAATCAAGTAATGCCAAAGTTGGAACGTTCAGGGAGGATAGAAAAATGGGCAGTCTCGCTAAGTAAGTACCAAATTCAATACGAACAGAATAAAGCAGAAAAGTCCCAAGTGCTTGCAGATTTCTTAGCGGATTTCCCTATAGAAGATGAAACATGGCATGTAGATATGATGGTAGACGAGCAACTTGAGGTCGCGGTTCCCGAAACGATCAACTGGCAACAGGTTAAAGGCTGGAGAATTTTCACAGATGGGTAAGTGAATAAGGGTAAATCAGCAATAGGGGTGGTAATCATAACGCCTGACGAGACAAAAATTGAAATAGCGGAAAAATTAGCTTTTCCAGCAACCAACAATGAAACGGAGTACGAAGCTGTGGTTAAGGGGTTGGAAGTCTTGAGAAAGCTAGGGGCGGAAGAGGTTACAGTTTTCACTGATTCAAAATAAGTGGTGGAGCAATTCAGTGGAGTATACAGGGCCTTGACAGGGACAATGGCTGCATACCTTGAAGCCTTGATAAGGAGTGTCGACAAGTTTTCAAAAGTGGAAATTTTGCATTTATTTAGAGGAGAAAATCGTCACGCAGATGACTTGTCGTATCTAGCTACGACAAGAAGATTCAACTAAGACAATTACATTCACGCAGAGATGTCACTGATAGAGGTGGAGGAGAAAACCGTGAACCTCATACAGAACATGGGGACGAGCTGGATGGATCCAATAACTGACTACTTGAAGAATGGCTCACTACCAGAGGAAAAGACAAAGGCAAGATCAGTCTTGGAACAGTCCAAGAGATATGCTTTAGTAGGGGAAGACCTATATAGAAGATCTCCAGTTGGACCGTTACTAAGATGTGTTCATCCATCTTAAAAGGAAGGAGTCATGACGGAAAGCCATAGTGGCAGTTGTGGAAACTATTCGCCAAGAAGAGCTATGGCGCATCGAATCATGATACATGGGCATTACTGGCCAAGTATGTACAATGATTGTTGTGACTATGCCAAGAAGTGTCGTTGTTGTCAAATTCCTGGAAGGTTGATCCATACCCCAGCGGAAAATCTTCATTTCGTAAGTAACCCGTGGCCCTTCTCGATGTGGGGAATTGACATAGTAGGCAAGTTGGAAAAATTGCAGGGCAGAGAGTATCTCATAGTAGCCACGGATTACTTCACCAAATGGATAGAGGCAGAACCGCTAAGGAGAATAAGGGAGACTGAGGTCACAGATTTCATTTGGTCAAACATTATTTGCAGGTTTGGGCTTCCAAAGGCAATAGTTGCGGATAACGGTGCGGAGTTCAGAGTGGATAAGTTGAAACAATTCCTGGAAAGCTACAACATCAAGCAACTGTTTGCAACTCCATTCCATCCACAAGGAAACGGACAAGCTGAAGCTTCGAACAAAGGCATACTCGAAGTTTTGAAGAAAAAACTCGAGGACACTACAAAAAAAATGACTTTTTGTCGCGGTCATAAACTGTGGCCAAAAGTTTAGAAATCCGTGGCTATAAGTTTCTTGCCACGGAAAAACATGTAGTTGCACCCGTGGCAGTACTTTATGTGACGAGAAGTATTTTGCCGCGGTCAAAGCGTGGTTGTGGCTAAAGGTCAAATATCTAGCCACGTTTAAACCTGCGGCGAAAACCTAATTTATATTTACATTTTTAATATTGAATATTTACTTTTTTTTGTACCACTAGCCGTGGCAACAAGTTAAGTTTGAATTAAAAATTTTAACTTGTTGCTACGCATCTGCCTGTGGCCAAAAGTTCAATTAAATTTAAATTTTCAACTTTTTGCTACAGGTATTTTTGTGGCCAAAAGTTATTTTAAATTTTAAATTTTTTTCTTCTTGCTGCAGACCTACCCGTGGCCAGATTTTACTTTATTGTCATGGCTAATATTTTTTTTTCCCTTCCTATAAATCACTGTTACAATATAACCTGTAATTTGCACTTAAAAAATGATACAATTATACACAGTCGTTGCACCATAATATCCTTCCATTTAACCAAATTATAAATAAATTCCAACAATCACATTTTCAGATCCAATATAATTGCAGATCCAATAAAATACCAACTAAAAAGTAAAAACATCTCAAAATGCTTTGCATCTAATTCCTATAAGTTACAAAAGTACCCATTAACTTAGTACCAACAGTTCCAAAAGTGTGCATAACTTGGTACCAGCTATACTCTTCCTCCTCCAATTCCCACATCAACAATTCTCAGCTTTAAGCAATCCTCTGAAAATAATAATAATAATAATAGTGTAAGAAACTGAATTGAATGAATAAAGTTCAACAAAGCCAATACCTATATATTGTACTCAAACAAAAACTCAACTATTGAGTAAATACTAGTGTTTCTGTTCAACCAAAATTCAAAGCTCCTATCTTTCTTAACACTAGGATATAAAGTGACCCAATCGACAAAACAAAACAATGTTCACGCAATCAAAAGAAAATCTTTTTCAACATTGTTAATGCAACTTTCAACTAACTAAAATCAAACAAAATAAATCACCAATTAGCATGAAAAATACAATATATGGTTCTCTATGCCCAAACCGAATACTTATAACTACCTTGCAGAATAGGTGTGTAATTTGAAATAATCTTTGACTACATGCTCAAGGCAGACCATACTGTATATAAAAACTAAATTACTGCTAACACTAACGAATAGAACTTGTTCAACTGCAACAGTGCACCAACCTAAGTGGGTTACATAAAAAATTTCTGATGAAATCTTACTTAGTGCTAAATTATGTACCAAAACTAGTTCTTAATAGATTGGAAACACAATAGAGACTGCAGATTTCAGCTGCCATCTTTTATTACCGGCAAATGAATTAGAGAGTCATTAATTAGATAGTGTCATTGTGTAACAAACATTAATTAAAACAGTCAATGGACCAGGTTCTTTTTGCTCAAATTTGTCACAAAAAATTAGATATAACATAAGATCTATGCAATCTGCAGCCGGACAGTTATTGCACCAGGTCACATGCCAGTAGATTAAAAATTCCTAGTGATAAAACTATGCAGTTCGTTTAGTTATTGGTTAATGTTAAATGATCTAAAATCTATGCAATTCCAAGGAATTACAGCCCCCTGCCAGGTATGTTTTGCTAAATTATTAAGCCTATAACAAAGAATAAGACAAAAGTAACTTCAGCCTAAGTTCCTTACTGAAAAATAAGACTACATCGGGGTCAAGGGGTCTGATCCTGTTGGTTTAGTAGTACTTAAGGAACCAACCGATTGTTGGAATCGAAAACCTACTACAGACTTTTTGATGTAAAACCAAAAGTGAAGTTTTAAATCTTAATAAAGTTATATTTGACAATTCTAAGCCAATTTATAGTCGAGTGTTATTGTATGAACACTAATATGAACTTCATATCTAGAAGAGGAGGCAAGCTAATGAGAGCAAGAAAAGTGTGCATGTAGTCAAACATTTCAGATAATTAAATAAATGAAAGTTTAGTAGTGTCTACTTACTAGTCTCTTTCCAGCATTGTGAAGATTGGCATCCCTCTGTAACAGTGTTTCAAAGATTCTTTCTTCCATTCCCGTGGATTATTCATCACAGTTTCTCTGCATTTCCTCGATTTTTCCCTCAAATCTTCTCTTCATTTGATCAAACTCCTGCTGTCCCTGTTCTTCCTTTTCTTGTGCTTGCCTTCTCGTTTCGACAATTCCACGTTGCATTTCATGTTCTCATTCTTTTCCTGTCCTTCTCATCTCAGCCAGTTTGTTCTCCAATAGTTCAATACGATGCACCATTTTGATTTGATGAAGATGTTCAGAATCCAAACTAACTTATTGGAGGCACCAGTATGAAAGTACATCAATAACAATTTGGATAACAGAAAGAATGATCATACAAACCAAAATCAAGAAGAAATAGTTAACCATAACCCCCCCCCCCCCCCCCAAAAAAAAATATATGGAAGGAACATGGTAATTAACAATTGCATAAGAGAACAGGTATATCAGTAAACACTCTACTAAAGCATTTATCAAAGTGTGAAGCAGAATTAGATAGTATTAGAAGAATCGCGAGCAATAGTAGATACCAAATTACCTCCTGTCCAAGCAATTGAAGCCATGTTAATCTGCAGTCCAAGTCAATTGAAGAAGCCAAGTTAAGTTACCAGTTCAAGATGGGTGAGTCTAGAGGGTGGTTAAAGTGTCTTATACTACATAAATATCGTCCCTTGTCGATATATTTTTCTAACATTTACAGACATGGGGAGCTGTGATCTCAGTGTTTAGAAGCAATGTATTGCTACCATTAAATTGATTTGATTGTTTTTTATGCAACATTGGTTGTAAGTCTTTGTGAATGTCTGGAGATTGCAGTAACTAAGCTGTCAAAGTTGCTGAACCATATCCATTATTTTACTAATCAGGATATTCCATACATCAAAATTGCAATAGCTAAATCTATCTGTATATCTCCACTACCACTATCCCCCACCCTTCAAAAAAAAAAAAGCCAAGTCTACTTCTAAAAATATAATTGCGAATAGTACTAAATTGCCAAATATTGCGAATCAGTAAATTGATTGAAGGTCTATAACAATTGGTGTTCGAATATAACTGATTAAGTTATTGGCCTGGCTAATTTATGCAAACAGATGAAGAATAAGAGACTTGTTAAGTAGTGATTGAGATTAATTGAAGTATACTTAACTAGTAACCAAAAAATTATGAAAGGAATTCATAACAAACAGATGGGTACTTAACAAATGGTCATCAGGAAGCCAACTTACCTGTCCAAGCAATTGAAGAAACCAAGTTAAGTTCCATCTAACCACAAATTGTATACAAGTAGAAGAGGAAGAAGAAAACGAAGATGGGTTAGTGGGTTACTTTAGGCGAGTGAAATTAGAGAGAGAAGGAAATGAAATAAGAAAGAGAATCGATTGAAAGAAAGTGGAGGTGACGACGGTGTGGGAAGGAGCACCAAGGTTTACGGTGATGTGGTGATGGTGGAAGCTGAACTGAGAGATAGAGAGAGAGAGAGAGAGTTTTGTTTAGGTTTTAAATTTTTTCGTGGGCCAAGCGCGGGGAAACCAAAAATAATTTTGGATTTTGATTTTTCAAAACGAAAAATAAATCATAAAAAACATATTAATATATTTTAACAATTTAAAAAAAAGACTTCAAGCCACGGACACAAAACCACCGACACAAGAAGGAAGGCTCTAGCCACGGTTATAGCTATCCGTGGCACAAACTGGTCTTGTAGCCACGCAAAAGTACAGGTGCAGCCAAAAAGTTTACCTTTTTGTTGCGGATAAAATATTTATTGCCGCTAGAAACACTTTTTTGTCACGGAAGAAGTTTATCTTGTAGTTAAAAATATCTTTTTGCCACAGATAAAGAATATGTGAGGCAAAACAGTGCATGTAGCGACACAATTCGTGGCCGTGACAAAATGTTCCGCAGCAAAAAACCATTTTTTTAGTAGTGGAATAAGAAAGAAAAATGGTACGAGAACTTATAGGAAGTACTCTGGGCCTATCAAACAACGCCAAGAAGATCAACATGTGCAACACCTTTCTCTCTCACGTATGGCATGGAAGCAGTAATTCCACAAGAGATGCTAGTGCATACCGTCAGGAACGCAGTAGTTGATATGGGGAAGAACAATGACGTAATAGAGAGAGAGTTGGTTTTGGCGGATGAAGTTCGAGAGCGAGCAAAGGTGAAACTGGAAAACTACCATAGGCAGGTGGAAAAGGCTTACAACGAGAAAGTCAAGCCGAGAAATCTCATGCCAGGGGACCTGGTACTCAGAAAGCAGAATCCGCCACCAGCCAAGCTAGAACCAAATTGGGAGGGACCTTTCTTGGTAGACAGGGTTGGAGTTAATGGAGCATACTACTTGACATACCAGAATGACACCCCTGTAGACAAGCCTTGGAGTATCAGCAATTTGAAGAAATACTATGCTTAGGAAAGCAGAGAAATATTAGTTTCAAAATTTTGTATGGAGTTTCTGTTCTCGAACTCGCATCATTGTAAGTGTTGACTTTTGAAATTTTAATGATATAGATGGTTATAGTTTCCGGTTTATACAATGAACAGTACATAGCTATCTTAGAAGATAATGGCGGTAATATAGAAAAGATATCTTGACTGAGATAAGGCCAAGGTCAGTCAAGAAGATTAAAAACGAAATCCAATTTAGATTGGTGGGAAACAATATAAGTGTAGACTTGGCCTGGCAAGCCGTTAACTATATGTTGACAGTCTATAAATACTTTTTTCTCCTCACTGAGGTTGAGATAGACAATGCAGTGAGGTGCCTCAAGAGAGAAGAGCAATAGTGCTAGTGGGTTAATGGGGTCTTATTTTGAGTTCACCATGACGACGGAAACTGAGAAAGTAAGACCTAATGTTGACACACGAGAAACCTTCGCAAGCAAAGGGGGCACGCTATGTAACTTGATTACATAGGTAAGTCCCCATGACGGATAGAGTTAACAACAGGAAAGATATGAGAAGTCAAAAGCAAAGTACTAAAAGTAGTGCAAGCAGTGAAAACCGACAATAAGCATTCATAAGAAAAGTTTACAAGGATAACATTATTACAAAAGTTATTATTACAAAAGCAGTGAAAGCCTCGCTACACCCAAGATTGGGAGTTGGGAGATGGGCCTTCGTCAGACGATGGAGTTGGGGAAGCAAGCAAGGAGGGAGGAGGTTTCATTTTCTTTGAAGCAAAGAAGGAAACCAGATTCTCCTTCACTTGAGCCTTCACTTGAGCAACAATCTGCTCAGTGGACTTCACAACAAGCTCATCGTACTTGGCCTTGTACTCTTTCAAAACTTGGGCAACGACATCTTCCTTCTCCTGCTTAAGAACTGCCTCTGGCTCGGCGAGATCAAGACTCCATTAGTCATAGTCATTCTCATACTAGGTTGCCATCTCATGTAGGCGGAGAATTTTCTCATCAACCTTCTCACGCCATTTAGAAATTTCCTTCCGATGATACGATTCCAGAGCAGCAACACGTTCTCGGAATTCTCCTCCCAGCCTAAATTGTATATGCTTGATTTCAGCCTCACGGTTGGCTGCAGCCTCTTTGCGCCGAGACTTCAGCTGCTCTATTTCAGCCTGGAGTGACCATTTTTCATTGACTAAGCGGTTCTTGTCAAGAGTAAGGTTGTGTTTTTCCTCAAAGAGTTTTTTACGCTCTTCCATCAAGTAAGAGATGTAGCTGCCAGACTTCACCGTGGGACCGTTAACTTGTGAGTAGAGATAGAGAATTAGCAACAATAATATAATCAGATTCGAGAAATAATAGAAATGAGATAAAACTTACAAGAGATAGAGACTTGTAGAGTTCCCGGTTACATTCACTAAACGACATCTTATCAATCCTAACTTGGTCAGAAGGCAGAATAGAATTCTGCAGAACAGTAAATGCAAGAATGCCGTCACCAAAAGCAGAGTCCGTTTGGCTATAGGTGGGGCGATTGGCAGGAACGGAAGTTTGTGATTTGGGAAGAGGAGGAGCCTCATAGCAAACAGGGCCACGAGAGGAGCCGGCCTTACCAGAAACAGGAGTGAGATTTTGGTCGTCTGGCCAAGTAGGATGGATAAGCGGATTGGAAAGGCCTTCTTGGGCAAGGACAAAGGAGGAATCCATTGGCTCCGCTATCCTAAGCTCGTTAGAGTCAGCAGATTGCGTAGGAGCAGAAGCTGGAACGACACCAGGAACAGTAAAAGGTGGACAGTCAGCATCAGCTTCATCACCTGACTCAGAGGTAGAAGAACGACAATTAGAAGGAGACCGGGGAGTATATCTAGGTGTTTCACAGATAGGTACAACTAATGTAGCAACATAAAAAATTTCATGGTCAATGGGAATGGGAGGTGGCATTGCAGCAACAATAGGAGGTACATTAGGATCCACGAGCGCAAATCTATCAATAGAAGAATGTGGAGGATGAAAAGCTGAACCTGGATGAGTTGAGTCCTCCATGACGGTGTCGGCAAAATCAAGTCCATCAGTTTCAATACCGAGATCATTGATATCAACAGAGACTTTAACCCCACTGAAATCGGGTTGATGGGGAAGCTCCATTGGGTCGGAAGAATGGTCAGAAGATTCGTTTATTCGATCAACTCTCGTTTTAGGGATCTTGACTCTTTTTGCCTTCCGTGTAGACTGCTTGGAATGCACCAATGCTTGCTCGGGAGACTCTGCCAAGGATTCTAGCTTGGCTTGGATCGCCTGAAAATCAGATATCTCAGTTGAAGGAGTAGGAGAAATGTTACAGCTAGAAATTTTGACAAGCTTTTGAAGGCGCAATACAGATAAGAAAGGAGAGATGCACGGTTTCGGACTTGGTTATGAAGTTACGGTAGGAGAGGGGGAGGAAGTATTTCGAGAACATTTCAAAATTAAAATATCCTGAAGTGGGATATTATCTCTGTCATCCTCATCATCGCTGGCGGTTTCAGCAATATGAGCTTTACCTTTAGCTTACGAAAGAAGACGAGGAGGTATAGGAGTTACAGAAGGAGGTTTGCCTTACTTATCCTTCAGATAATCTTTATGGCAGCATATAGGAAGAACGTAATCTCCAAGGTCTAGCTCCTTGGTCAGTGGGGTGCCGTTCTTTTTCGAAAGGGTAAGTTCCTGAATGGCAGAATAGTCATCAGGCCCTGAATCGATTAAAGGCTCCCAAGGGGCGTCAACACGAGGTTTTATAGCTTTGCCATCCCCATAGATTTCTACAAGACAGAAAAGAAAAAGAGAAGTAAAAATCAGATATATCAACGGAAGGCAAATTTCAGAGCAGAATATAAACACATGTAGAAAGTAAGAAGAAGAACCTCCTGTGTTAAACCGCCAATATTTCAAAGGTTTTTTAATGTTGAGGCAATGAGGCCTTCACCCCCAAAGTTGCCACTAACAACCAAGGGGTAGTCAGGCCATTCCTTATCGCTTTCAAGTAACGTTTCCACAATGCATTTCCAACCATTGGGCTTGACAAAATAATAATAAGGCTGACCGCATTTTTCTTCGCAAACCCTAACATAGTAACATTGGCGTACATCGTTGAGGGTAACAACAGTGGTGCCCTCACTGTTCAGTTGATCCATAGCTCTCAAGATCCGCCAGAAATTGCCTATGCACCAACCAGGGGCGAGTTTATAAAAATTAAGATCGTCACGGACGAGTTCTGAGAACAGAAACCGACAACCAAAAGCAATTTGGTGAGCCGTCACCATGATGGCGTCTTATCTGAAGAAATCGTGATGTGCGAAACGAAGAGCCTTTTTATAGTGAAAAAGATCTACGTCAGCAGGTATATTGTATTGCTGGCGGTAAAGATCTAGGTTAGGTCTAAACTCATAGGTAGCGGGGTTTTGCAGGTCTAGATAATAATTGGAAGGAGGTTCAGCGACTTGACAGATCTGGATACCGTCGTCTCCAGAAGCCTGATCTCCAACTCTGTTTGAGGTATTTTTCCTCTGATTGGCTTGCCTAGATGCCATTGGTACTCTAATCAACAAGACTATAAGAAGAAAAATAAGGGGTGCCAAGGGAAGGTCCTAACACAGAGAAGAAAGGGAATTCAATTAAAATTCTTTTTGTGCATAGTGATCACTAGAAGAGAGTTCTAAAACAGAACGCAAGCAAAAATGCAAAAGGAAAGTATAAAGAAGTTATTCTACATACAGTATAAGCCAAGCAAAAATGAAGAAGATTTAAACATCAAAATGCAGATCTGAAGCAGTTATTAGGGCTGGCAATGGTACGGGTTAGACCCGAAACCCGGTCTGATTCTTACCAATAAGAACGGGTTTGGTATTGCATTTTTATGTATTGGTACGGGTCTGGTTCTTAAAATTACGACCCGATTGTTATCAGATCGGGTTTGGAATTAGTAGATACCGAACTGATATGGACCCGATATAAATTATTTTGAGGTTTTGAATATTTTAGATTCACTACCATTATTAACATACCATAAAAATCTTAAATTTTAGAAATTTCATTTTTGTAAATAAATTTTTTAATACTAATTATATGCAATTACATTAAAAACACATAAATAAATAAAATCTACTATATTTGTATACTTGATTTTATATATTTACTAAATATATCTAGATTCTTAAAAAGTAACTCATTTTTTCTAAATTTGTATTCATAATTTTGACATATCAACTTATGGTCAAAATACCCGAATCCAACCCGGATCCGATCCGATAAGATTTGGTACGGGTATGGTTCCTTACTTTCGGACCCGATAGGGTCTGGTTCCGGGATTATTAGATTTCTTATTGGTTCGGGTATGGTATTTCTAATATCCGGTCCGAACCGGTCCATTGCCAGCCCTAGCAGTTTTTAATAAGGAATTGACAAAAATAAAGTAAATAATAGTGCCAGCCAAACTGAGAAAGTCGAAGTGATGAATGTCTAAGCAGAAAGATCAAAATATTGTCGCCGGAGCAGAGGAAGAGGTGGAGCTTACAGAACGAAGGAGAAAAGAGAAGCTTAAGCGAGAAACGGAAGAAAGGAAAAAATAGGAGAGAAAGAAATGAGGCTAAGTGCTCAATTTATAGCCCTTTAGCAAACGCGTGGAAGACAACGAAGATACAACACGTGGGCAAAGTTAATGCATGTTGGACACGTGTAGGGGAATCATTTCTGAAGAGTCAGAAAGGAAGGGCGTGCAAGTCACGTGAATATGAAAGACAAACTTTGGGTAGGAAAAGTTTAAAAGCCACGTAAGACAAGCCTCTGAACCGTCATCCAAGTGATAAAACTAGATCACGGAAGACGGGTAGAGGAGGGGCGATGGAAGTACTATATGCTGGAGTCTAACGTGTCAGGATAGAGGCATTAGGAGTAGGTCAGTAGGGAAGAACCGAGAAGTAGCAGATAGAAGCAAGGAACATTCTGGAGTATCACGGGCAAGGCACATGGGAGTTAGCTGTCAAGCATTTGCCCCATAATGCGTGAAGGAGAATGAGCCATGTCTAAGGAAGAGAAGCCCTATGATCTGGAAAGAATTTTAGGGCTGAGAATAAGCTGTTCAAACCGATATATAACGAAAACTGTAGGGCAAATACGAGGTAACTATTCACTCTTTGATTACTCTGATTCCAAACTTGTCCTCCTTTACTGACTTGATCGTTGGAGCTTTACCCACCGGATTATAACCAGTGGTCTTTGCAGGTATCACAAGGAGATTGAAGAAAAAGAGTTCATAAACCTTGATCTGTAACCCAGCTCCAGTTTGAGCTTACAGCTGGATTAAACAAAGATGGATCAGAAATAGTCATAACTTGGTATTAAAAGAGTTGAAGTAATTGGATATGTTGATGGGTGTTTTAAAGATAAAACACCTACCCGATTTCCGAAATCAGTTGCACAAATTATTGCTTCAACAATGTCGTAAAGTTGTTGAATTGATGGTTGTAATCGATGAAATGGTGTTGGTGTTAAAGTGAAGCGGAAGGAAAGAGAAGAAGAACATAAAGAAGCTTAGCCATTGTCGCAGACAAGAGAGATGGAGAAGAAAGAGAAAATTGTTTTCATCTATTGGATTGGATTTAAATACGGCCGATAGATAATGCCACATATTCTTTTTGTTTTGAAATGGGTAAAAGATTTACAAAATTTTCATCCCAAGGACAAGATATAGAGTTTTCTTACATTTTAGGAAACCAAAAAACTCTCGTTAGGATTTACCCCGAACAAACCATATTTTTTAACTAGACAAAAATACCCTTCCACTGCCATATGGACCGCCTTCTCAATTTCTCTCTCATTTTCCCTCTTCTTACTTTCTCTCTCAGTTTCTCTGCATTCTCTCTTTGATTTCTTCTACAAATTCATCTCCGATCAACAATTTCATCTCCCTTTGATTTCCATTCAATTTCATCAAATTTATCATCAAATTAAAACCCTAGATCTCCAAAAGAAAGGGCTAGATGCAAAACTGTGAAAAATAAAAAAGGTTCTAAAGGATGGTGATGAGATAATAGAATCATATGAAGAAGAAATGGAAGAAAAACAATCAGAAGAAGAACAATCACAACAAGAAGAACAATCAGAAAGAAAAAGAAGAAGAAAGAAGAAAAAGAGCAATCACAAGAAGAAGAAGAGCAAGATGTAAGTGACATTTCTCTCCCAGATTTGATTATTTAGTGTTAAAATATTAGTTTTACTAATTGAAGAATCACAATATGTTGATCAACATGGTTGAACCCAGTATAAGTATTTGTTGACCAATATATTGATCAACTTTAATTTGGTTGATCAAGTTAGCATTTGTTGATCAATATGTTGATCAACATATTGATCAATTAAATTCAATGTGGATTTGATAGTGTTTTTCTGAAATATGAAGACTGAGCATTCATATTTTTTTATCAAATATGATGAATTTTGTTAGTTGTTAGTCAAACATATATAGTTGTGTACTTGTGTTGTATTTGTTATTAGATGTATTCAGGATGTCTGCCCAAAATTTATTTGTGCGATAATTATCAATTTTGAGGAATCGTCATAGTATTTGAAATGAAATAACTGTAGGATTTAAACTTCTTTTAATATGTTGATCAACCATTCATAAGTTAATTAAATATTTATCAACCCAATAAAATGTTGATCAATATGTTGATCAAACCAATAAAATGTTGGATCAATATATTGATCAACCATCAAAATATTGATCAACCCAATAAAATGTTGATCAATATGTTGATCGAACCAATAAAATGTTGATAAATATATTGATCAACCATGGCATCTAAAAAACTATCAATATGAGGGGTTGATCAACACATTGATCAACTTCAAATTGGTTGATCAACGTATTGATCAAACCAATAAAATGTTAATCAATATATTGATCAACCATGACATCTAAAACAACTATCAATATGAATGGTTGATCAACACATTGATCAACTTGAAATTGGTTGATCAACATATTGATCAACTTCAAATCTCTTAATTCAAAACTAAAGTATTTAACTGCTTTATTATATTTTTAGGAATCAAGTTAGAATAAAATAGTCTGGAATGATGAGCAATCGGCAGTGCATTTTCAAGGAGTATTGAACAAATTAAAGTGACAGCTACCAAGGAAGCGACGGGGAAAAAAAAAAAAAAAGAGGAAGCTCCATGGAAGCAAAGATGGATTGAAATCAGTGTGGATGAAAATTAGTGTTTTTCTATTTTGACTTGATAAACAACGTTTTTTTTTTTTAATATATATATATATATATCATCAATGTTCAGTTGGTAAACAATATTATGTTTGAATGATAAATTGTTGTAAACACAACTTTTCCTATTGTGTAATGAAATTAGTATGTTTTTGTGACGTACTTATCTTGGTTTTGATATTTTTCCATAATACATCATTATTTTGATAAACACTAACATGTCCAAGTACTTTGAATTTATAGTTGATCACCACATTGATCAATTCAATATTGTTGGTCAATATGTAGATCAACTCTGAACTTTGTGTTATGTATTTTATCAATAAACTGATCAACTACAATATATATTGATCAGCATAGTGATCAACTATGACAAAACAATATAACGTTGATCAACTGCAATATCTGTACAACCTATGTTGATCAATACATTGATCAACTACAATATTTGTTGATCAACTTGTTAATTACCAATTTATACAGGTCAAAATGAAAATAAATCCAGATAAGTATATTGTCACAACATTGAAATTACAACCATAACAAAATTAAAAACAACCATAAAAAAAATTGAAATATATCGTCACCCAAGTAATTGGAATTATATCTGAAGAGCAATGTTTTATCGCAAACTGAAAACAAAAAATAAAACAAGTGAATAAAACTAGAATCTAATCATTTAGAAATTGGCACATCCTTCGGTTATAACGACCAATTGTAATACAACTTGAACACGTCTGAGCTCTTGGTACCTTTCTTGAGCCGGTGTTTGGAATATCTACAGTCCTTGGTGTTCCAGGAGGTCTCTTCACATCTTGTGGTAATATCTGAGGTTCTTCAACAAAGTCCTCAAGCTTCGCTTTTGATGGAATTGGTTGAATTACATGGAGTACGTGTCACGGAATGAATTAGTGTGAAAATAACTTTTAACATAATCATACACTACATCACTTTTGGCACCAATAATAACCACAACATGCTTGTAAGGAAATCCATTTATCCTTCTTAACAACGGCAAGAACACCTGGTTCAACACCATCAATAAAAACACCAGGACCTTCATCAATAGAAGGAACTTCGGGCTCATGATAAAAATCATCATCATCATCTATATCCATATTCATTGCACATATAAAAATATTTGGTTAACTTCAGGCTAACATTATCTAGTTGATCAACATGTTGATCAACTCCAACATGTTGATCAACTCTAAAATCTGTTGATAGATAGATAGATCAAATCAAAATGAATTCATCAAATTAATCAAAACCAAATCACAAACATCATGAACACAGTCAACAAAAGTTAAATCGAAGAAAACCTAATTCAATACAACAAAATAAAAGCAACAAAAACATCCAATTCAATTGCCAAATTTGATAAACAAATTGAACAATTAAAATAATAAACAAAACCAATTCATCAACTAAAACCTAATTGATGAAGAAAATCCAAAAAAGAATCATGATGTTTACTTCATAAACAAAACCATTTCATCATCCATATACACAAAATCATGATGTTTACGTCATCTATAATGAAAAATTAACCTTGAACTTCAAATCTCTAAAGAAGAATATTTTTTTTTCCTCTTCTACAACAATCTTCTTCTTTAAGGTTTGGGAGCCGTGAAATTCAAATTAGAAACAAAGCATTCCAGATCTGAACAATTGGTAACTTTTCAACAATTTGATAAAAGGGCAATATGGGTATTTTAAAAATACATGTTTGTTTAAGATAGACGAATTGGGCCTAGAAACAATGAAACCCCGAATTTATAGTTTAAAACCTAAACAAAGTCTAAACCGCATCCTTTGGCCTAAAATAAATTTAGCATGTTTTAAATCCTAAAAAAACTTTGACTCCTAATCCTTGGGCCTAATTTATAGATAGATTTAAGGGTATGTAGTATGATTGATTTAAAGTAGGGGTAATATTGGTATTGTCACGAAATTTTAGATTCAACTCAATGGTTTTTGGACTCAGATCGCGACTCAACCAGAGATTGTGACTAAAGCCTAATAAAAGTTTTCTTTTATGACCAAACCCTAATTACCCCCATTAACCTATGACCAAACTCTATAAAGCCCAAATAAATAACATATCAAGAAGAAAAGGAAGATGAAAAGGACTTAGAAAAATAAAGTACTTTGGAAAATAATTCTAAAATTTATCCAAGTGTTTAGATTATTATAAGTTACAAGGAAATTGACCTCTAAGTTTCAAGAAAATTCCTAAAAAGCCTCTTCCACTTTAACCCATGTCCTAAGCCAAATTACAACTCATTAATGTCTTTGTAGATTTAAGTTTAATATGGTAGGATGTGGAGAGTAAGTGAGAAGACGCTAAGGTGAAATACCCGACATCTCAATGACTAGTATATTCTTTCCATGAGACTAATTCATTTCATACATTCTTGTGCTTCATTTTTATTTAATACATGGGATGTTTGTTCACAATCTTTCCCATATAGATGAGGTAAAATATAAACCCATTTCTGAATGATTTTCTTTGTGAGTGTATGCCATGTGAGGATTGAAGTCAAAGCAAAATTTTGGATAGTTATTTGAGATATAGTTGTTTGTGTACATCATAAATACTTGAAGATGTAATTATGTTATTAATGCACTATCTCATACACTTGCACTATATCCCTACATATGGAAAGATTTGCTTATTTATTCTTATCTATTTAGTCATTAAAATGATAACAATTTTGAATAGTGTAGGGTATTAGCCGACCCTTGCATCTTGCACATTTCAACTCATTTGCATGAAGTTTATGGATATCTTCTCGGGAAACCCCTTAGGAGACTAAAACTCCTCCAATTAGGAATCCCTTGTTGTTTAAAGCCTTGGTGTTGAGGGTAAAACCACCATGTAGATAATTTAGTCATTCTAGTATTGTTATGATCTTATTTTTTATTTTTACTCTATTGCTTGAGGACAAGAAAGGTGTTATTTGGGGGTATTTGCGAGCCTTAACTCTCACTAACTTGAAAGAAGGCCTAAAGTATCAAGTATTAGGCTAAAGTTGATGGATTATGAATCAAAGTTAATAGAAGCTCCAAGTCCATCCACCTCTTTAAGGACTCCAAATACCAAAGAAGAAGTTCAAATCTAAAAGGAAGTCCAAATCAAAAAGAAAGAAGCCTTTGAAGCCAAAAAAAAAAGCCACGACTATATCAAGCTCAGAGGAGTATTTCTACCGAAAAAAATTCCATTAGACAGAGTCAGCATGATCTAGAAATAACACGGAGTAGACAACAACAACCATTGACCATTGACCATTGACCACCCCGTGAGCACTACTCGTTACCCCCGCGAGTTGACCAGCTCCAAACATATCCAGACTTACACCGCCTTGACTGTAATGGGCCCTACACCGCCTTGAGTCTATCCAATAGCCAACTTAATGCATTTCGACGTGCCTTCAAGGCCGAACAGTATATATATATATATTCTAGAAAACTGGGGTTTTACATATAGAGGAGAAGAGAGAAAACTCATATAATACAACTTAGGTTTCTTTTTTCGTATCTTGAAGCAATAGTCTTCTTATTAAGGTTTAAAACCAATAAAGGTATTGTAGGTGCAAAAATTTGATCCACAAACTCGAGATATATATATATATATTAATCGTACAGTTACAATAAAAGCCTTGTATAGACAGGGATAGGATGGGGGGTATACAGTGAGACTGGACCTGATCGGGATCAGGCTGCCTACGTATCCAAGATGATGAACTTGGAATCAAGTCTCTGCTTCCACTAAGCTCTAATGGAATTGCTCAGTGAAAGACTCGTAGTTCAGGAGGTTTAGAACTCCTGTATTTGTAGTAGGCCGGAGGAGACTGGCTCAACCACCCCTCCAGTTTTGACTCCACGAACTCGGGTTGTTCAACTGTGAAGATGCTTTCCGTGGAGATAGCTTGCATGCTACCGAGCGGTTATCTCCTTGTTTTGAATCCCCTTTGACCAGGATGACTGCCATGTGGCATCCTCTGATAAGTCCTGGTTCAACCTGGGTTTCCTTTATCCTCTCCAGCGGGCTAGAACCATCGGTTCTGTTGGCCTGGAATCTCGTTGGACTTATCCAGTTGGTTGGGACTTAGATTGACCAAGACTGAAAGCAAAGACTTGGGCTTGAGTCCTCTGACCGGAGACCCAATCTACACTGCATACTCCCTAGTCAGGTCCTCTCGACTTCTGTGCTAAGCCTTTGGATGAGCCCCTATCGTTGCTGGACCTTACTGGGCCGGACCTGGCCTACTTGACTGAGGTTGGCCCAGTTGATGTATGGGAGCCCACGGTTCAACTTCTTATACAGTAACCGGGGCTCCACCCATTGATAGTGGACTATCCGGTGAGTCAAGGTCCACAGAGCGTATGAGGATCTCTTGAAACCGGGTTGGGCCCTACCCGATAGCCCAGACTTGGCTGGCTACTGCTCAGGTGCTCCCGGTTTAGCTTCTTATACAGTAATCGGTGACACCTGTCGGGTTTGTTTACCTAGGGTACACACATCGCCCCCTCTTTGTCAAGTAGAAAATCTACTTGGGAAAGATCTTAGCAATATCTTCCCCGACTGTTGAGATTCGGAGGATTCCTTCCTTGACACGCTTCTTAATGATGATTCTGTATCCCTTGGATCAAGGTTTAGGGTTTCTTTCCTCCTTTATAAATACGGAACCGAAGGTGTAGAAGGATGTCCACTCCTCTCTCTCCGTTCCCTGTTTGTTGTTGCTGCTGTTGTTGTTGTTGTTGTTGTTGAAGCTTCTTCTGCTGAAGAATGACTGATGACCGGAGTACCATCCAAAAGTATATTGTGGATATTCGGGAGGAAATGACTATAGAGATCGAAGACCGGGATCGCCGTATAGAGCTGATGACAAACGTCTTTTTGGAGGTAAGACCTTCCCAGCCTCCTTCTGTTGAAGTTGTTTCTGTGCAGTCCCCTGCCCCGGTTGACCCGAGGGGCAAGGTTGTGATAGATGAGTTTGCCCGGGGCTCGAAGAGATCTGCTGCTGCCTCCCCTGCTGACCAGGGGGAGCCTGTGTGCCCGAGAAGGGAGGATGCCATCCCTCGGGACCGGTGATAGGGACTACCCGGATTGGTAGTGGCTCCCAGGTCCCTGTTGAAGATACTCTGTCCGTTGAGGACGTCCAGACTGAGGTGGAGTTCACCGTGCCGGGTACTGCTGATGATGAAGCCCCGGCTTATGGGTGGGGTGACCAGGTCCCATATACTGATCTGCCCACTGGCCCACTATGCAACTGGGCCCTAAACTGGGGGAGTACCAGCCTGAGGCCACTCCGGAGTTCTTGCTGCCGGCATTCACCATTCATCCTGCATTTTTGAGTGGTGAGACAATGTCGATTGGGGACTCAGACATCATGAACCTCCACACTGCTTTTGACTATATCTTCCAGAATCTGCTTCCGGAGGACCAGTCATACTACAACCGCCTTTCCCGCGACCGGGCGATGAGGGTGGCTGCCCAGAATCTCATTACGGTAAGATTCCTTGACTTGAATTCTTGCTTTAAACTTGTTGATGTCTATATGTTTGTTTCTGATTTGTGTTTCTCTTTCTGTCAGACACAAGTTGCCATGGCCCGGGTCTTTGAGCTGAGTGTCAGACCCTGGTCTTCTGCCTTGGAGGATCTGGAGCGCCTGCGAGTTGAGAATCGTCAGCTCGAGAAAGATCTGGCGGCGGCCAACAGTGACCGGTGGGCTCTGGTGGAGGACAAGCGGTCCATGGCAACAGACTACCATAATCTGGACTTAACACTGACCACTGCTCTCCAGAGGGAGGAGCATACCAAGACTTCTTTGGCAGAATTGGAGGCTACTTGTGGGAAGCTGACCCGAGAAAAGTTGGAGCTGGACCGGCGTCTCATCCTCAAGGAGGCGGCATACGACCGGGCTGCTGAAGAGCTCCGGTTGGCGAAGGCTGCCTATCACCAGGGTCTCGACCAGCTGGAGAAGGAGAAGGCGAAGAAGGGCGGTAATGGCCCCGGTCCTTCTTCTCAACCTTAGCTCCTTTAGATTTTGTAGAAAGGTTCCTGTCCTGGTTGTCGGGGGACTTCCTCTTGTACATATTCTTTTCTGAAAAAGAAAATAAAAATAATATTTTGGTAGTGCAAAAACATCTTGTTAAATATCTTTACCTTGTTTACAGAGTTTATTACAACTGACTATCTCCGACGCCCCCTTATCGTTTTAAGGAGTTTTCCTTGGGGCGATAATAGTTCTTTTTCTTGCTGACTCCATGGCAATTCATGGTCTGCTACTGAAAAGGGGGTTTGTCCCTGTGTTGCATGCTTCGACCGGTGGAAGGCTAGCTCGCCTAACGGCCCCGGTTTGTAAGAGTGGATAGCCTCGCTCTTAAGATAGATTTCCAAGACCGGAAGGTAGGTCCAGGCATCTCGGGCCTAAAAGGAGTGTAGCTCCGCATTCAGGACTTAGACAAGATCGAAAACTAGGTCCGGGCATCCTGGGTTGGATGGGGTTTGATCCCTGACATCTTTGGTTCCAAGACCAGAAACTAGGTCCGGGCGTCTTGGGCCTAAAAGGAGCATAACTATGCATTTAGGACTTAGACAGGATCGAAAACTAGGTCCGGGCATCCTGGGTTGGATGGGGTTTGATCCCTGACATCCCTGGTTCCAAGACCGGAAGCTAGGTCCGGGCGTCTTGGGCCTAAAAAGAGCATAGCTCTGCATTTAGGACTTAGCTAGGAGCGGAAGTTATGTCCCGGCATCCTGGATTCGATTGGGTTTGACCCAGACATCCCTGGTTCCAAGACCGGAAGTTAGGTCCGGGCGTCTTGGGCCTAAAAAGAGCATAACTCTGCATTTAGGACTTAGACAGGATCGAAAACTAGGTCTGGGCATCCTGGGTTGGATGGGGTTTGATCCCTGACATCTTTGGTTCCAAGACCAGAAACTAGGTCCGGGCGTCTAGGGCCTAAAAGGAGCATAACTATGCATTTAGGACTTAGACAGGATCGAAAACTAGGTCCGGGCATCCTGGGTTGGATGGGATTTGATCCCTGACATCCCTGGTTCCAAGACCGGAAGCTAGGTCCGGGCGTCTTGGGCCTAAAGGAGCATAACTCTACATTTAGGACTTAGAGAGGATCGAAAACTAGGTCCGGGCATCCTGGACCTCAGTGGAGACTTGATCTTGCACTTAGGATTTTCAGCAGCAAATAATACAAAGTACACAAATTCTTACGGGAAAGAATTTTTATTGAAATCATCAAATTGAGCCTTTCGCAGCATGTCTGTCTATGATGTAAGGTCCTTCCCAGTTTTTCCAAGCTTTCTAACGGTTGTATCCTCAGTCATAACTTTGACTTTTCTGATGACCCAGTCGCCCGAATTGAATTTCCTCTTTACGACTCGCTTGTCATATCCTTTTTTTATGGTCTCCTGGTACCGGGGGTGGTGCTATAGGGCCTGCTATCTCTTGTCGTCAAGAACAACTTTTTTCTTTTCCAGAATCCCTTCGTTCTCCCTGGTAAGGACAACATAAGTGCGGGTTGTGGGAGCTAGCAGTTTTGTTGGCATTACCGCTTCTGCTCTAAAGGTAAGTTGAAAGGGTGTCATACTGGTGGACCTCCTTCGGGTGGTCTGGTATGCCCATAAGACCCCCGGGAGTTGCATCACCCAGTTGCCTTAAGCTTTCGTTTTATCCAGCCGCTTCTTGAGTGTATCCAAGATGACCTGGTTGGATGCATCTGCCAGCCCGTTTCCCTGAGGATAGTACGGGGCTGAGAAGTTATGCTTGATCCCCAAGGATTTGCAGAACAACCAGATTTTGTCGCAGTCGAACTGCTTTCCATTATCGGACACTAGCTCTTGAGGAATTCTGAACTTGCAGATTATGTCATTCCACAAAAATCTTCTGACATCTGAGGCACATACCTGTGCCAATGCTACTGCTTCAACCCATTAGGTGAAATAATCTGTAGCGACCAATAAGAATCTGACTGATTGTGGAGCTTTTGGAAGCGGTCCCACAATATCCAGTCCCCACTTGGAGAAGGGCCATGCACTCAGGATTGGATGTAATTCATTTGCCAGGGCATGACCGACTGGGGCATGCTTCTGACATGGGAGGCATGCCTGTGTGAACTTCTTCGCGTCTGTCATCATGTGCGACCACCAGTATCCTTGGATCATTGTCTTTTGCGCCAAATTTCTGCTCCCGGAATGGTTGTCGTAGATCCCAGCATGGATCTCTTTCAATATGACCAGACCTTGCTCTGGAGTAAGGCACCTGAACAAAACCCCGGAGCCATGGCTCTTCATGTATAGCCTGTGTGACTCCCAGTGCGGTATGACAGTGAATTTCCATGCATCCCTCTTGACTTTGGCTGACAGCTTTGGATTTTCAGGGAGCAAACGGTGGACAAGAAGCTGATGTATGGCTTCCTCCAGTCTTTGGCTGTTGCTAGACTGCAACTCGGCGTCAATTTTGTCTACTTCAGAATTCAGATTGTCTGGAATTTCTTCAATTGGTTCCTCCGACGAGAGCTCCAAATCGATGTGGACATGAGAGAGTGGTGGCTCTGACAGGTCTGGTTCGTCCGGCTCCGTTGAAGGTGGCATTGCTTATATCCGGCCTCTGGTGAGGCAAGGATTCCAGTCTTCGAGTTGCGATTCTGGTGGGTCATGTGTCTGACCCTGTGATCGTTCACACGGCTCGCCCTGCGTGCTGGGCTCGTTGCCGGACTGTGAAGCTTCTTCTTTTCTTCTTTTTTTTTTGTCGTCTGGTGGTTACCACGAGAACTTCCTTCCAATGTTCGCACTCCACGAGATAGACCTCCGGTAGCGGCATGTCTGGATCTTTGGGCCCGATACTCGGCTCTTTCTGGTATCCGATTGATAGCTGTCGGGGCTCTGCTGTGCTGATAGAAGAAGAAAGATACGCCAGGGCATCTGCGTGCCTGACGTCTATCCTTGGTTGCTGCTCGACCGTGATAAAGTCGAACTTCCCTGCCATGGAATGGACGATATCAAGATATTTTGCCATCCGGTCGTCCTTGGCCTGGAAGGATCCGGCGAACTGGTTCGCGACTAGCTTTGAATCTGTCTTGATCATAACTCTCCATGCCCCCAGTTGGAGTGTTGTCTGGAGACCATATATAAGAGTTTTATACTCAGCTTCGTTGTTCGAAGCTGGGAATCCCAATCTGACAGATGTTTCGGTCTTCTGTCCATCTGGGCTGATCAAGAGACAACTTATGCCGGACCCTGTACATTTACTGGATCCGTCAGTATAGATTGTCTATGCTTCGCTGTCTCCTTCAGCCAGAGACTCCTGTGACCAGGGGGCATCGTTCGCTCCCAGTGTATCCTCCTCTAGATCTGGATTGACCGAGATATCCTTGATGAGAAAGTCTGCCATCAAGGAGGCTATTGCATGTCCTTTCTCCGCGGTTCTAGGTTCATACCGGATGTGGTATGCGCTGAGGAAGTTGGACCATTCGATTAGTCGATTAGACTCTTCCTGCTTCCTAAGAGCTTTTCTGAGCGGGAACTCTGTATAGACTTTGACCGCTCTTCCTTGGAAATAAGGCTTTAGCCTCCTGGCTGCATGTACCAATGCCAGAGCTATCTTTTCGATTTTCGAATATCTTGTCTCAGCTCCCTGTAGTAGTTTGCTGATGAAGTAGACTGGTTTCTCCTCCGGTTCTTCCACAAATATGACCGCATTGACTGCTATATCGGATGCAGCCAGATAGATGCCGACCGGTTGCCCGGTCTGGGGTGTTGTGAGGACCCGAGGCTGAGTGAGATATGTTGTGATTTCATCAAAGGCTTGCTGACAAGTAGGATTCCATTCCGCATTAGCTTTGATTGCGTTGAAGAATGGCATTCATCGGTTCGAGTCCTGGGAGATGAACCTGTTGAGAGCGGCTAACCTCCCGGTTAGCCTCTGGAATTCTTTTGATGTCTTTGGGGCGGGCATGCATCTCCAGGACAGCCCGGATCTGATCTGGATTGGCTTCTATGCCCCGGTTGGTCATGAGAAACCCAAGGAACATGCCGGAAGAAATACCGAAAGAACATTTGGCTGGATTCAGCTTCATGTTGTACCACATCAGGATGTCGAATGTCTGCTGCAGATCTCTCAAATGATTGTCTTTCTCCCTGGTTTTTACCACCATGTCGTCTATGTAGACTTCCATGGTCCGACCAATGAGCTCGTTGAAGATGGTGTTGACCAGCTTCTGATATGTCGCCCTGGCGTTCTTCAGACCAAATGGCATCACCCGGTAGCAGTAAAGCCCCCGTTCGGTGATGAATGCGGTGTGTTCCTGATCTTCTTCGTGAAGTGGAATCTGGTTGTAACCGGAGTATGCGTCCATGAAGGACAATCTTTGATATCCAGCGGTGGCGTCTACCATGTCTGTGATCCTGGGGAGTGGATATGGGTGCACAGGACATGCTTTGTTAAGATTAGTAAAATCGATGCAAACTCGAATCTTACCATTCTTCTTCAGGACAGCCATGATGTTGGAAACCTAGGTAGGGTAGATGACCGACTTGATGAAGTTGACTGAGAGTAGCCGATCGACTTCTTCGTTGACCGCCAGTTTTCGATCTGGTGCCATTCGCCTTGGTTTCTGTTTGACCGGTTTGTACTAAGGATCAATGTCTAACTTATGGCTGGCGACCGTAGGGTCTATTCTTGGCATCTCATTGACACTCCACGCGAAGACGTGGTGATTCTGCTGGAGCAGAGTGATCATGGAATCCTTCTCTGCCTCCGGTAGACCGAAAGAGATGTAAGTCATCTTGTGGGACTCCGATCCCACAATAATTTCCTCCAGCTCATCGACCGCTGGTAATACCCTGGCTTTTGTGTCTGGGTTCCCCTTGGAAGACTAGCCAGGAGCTGGTTGCTATTGATGAGAGTCTATCAGGAAGATAGTGTTCCCCTTGGTTTCGGAGATGGACTTTCCTTTGACAACATCGAGATGGCACTTTAATGTCGTCCCCTGGTCTCTCTTGACTCTGCAGACTCTGTTGGGAGTCGGGAATTTGAGGCTCTGGTGGAAGGTGGACACTATGGGTTTCATCTAATGAATCCAGCCCCTTCCCAGAATAACGTTATAGCAGGAGGTGGAGTCGACTAGCAGGAAGTCTATCCCGACGGTGTTGAATCCCACCGTGATTGGTAGGTGGACTCACCAGGAGGACTGTGTTGGCTCCCCGTTGAATCCGTAGATAGGAGTCTCATCAGATTTGATGAGACCCTTAGATAGCTCCATAGCTTTGTTGGCGCATGAGAACATAACACTGGAGGTACTGCCGGCATCGACCATGACTCGCCGGACCCGGTAAACTCCAATCCATGCTGTGATGACCAGGGCATCATTGTGCGGATAATGCACGCCCCTCTCGTCTTCTTCGATGAATGTCAAACCTCCGAGGACAATGGACTCAGTGTTTGTCCCTTCGTTGAAGTTGAGTTGTCCAACTTCATGGACATGCCCTATCCACCGGAGCTTTTCCCGAGCACAATTCTTCCTTTTTGTCTTAGAAGAACTGGGTGTCTGTACGTGGTAGACATATACAATTCGATCTCCAGTTTTCACCTGTTCGACTGCTCCGGTCTGTACCATGTCAGGGATGAGGCCGGCTTCGACCAGGCGCTGCATTTCATACTTCAATGACCAGTAGTTCTTCAGCTCGTAACCATAGTCGTTGTGATTATCACACTTCTTGGACTTATCTCTTCTGCCCTCCGGGTCTGCCGGAAGGGGGGCAGGTTTGTTGAGCAGCCCTCTGTTCTTGATCTTTTTGAATACTTCCTCGAAAGGGAATCTCAAGGGAGTGAACTCCCTTTCCTTGCGTTCGCCCCCGGTAGGCTTCTCTGACCGGCGGTCGGGTCATCGGGCCGGCACTTTCCCCTTCCTTTCTGTGTTCCTGTCATGGGTTTTTTCTTCTTTGCGATCCCTACCGGAGCTTTCTTCCTTTGCCTTCTGCGGCTTCTCGGAGGTTTGGCCTCCGGCAAGTCTCTTTTTTCTAGCTTTTAGGTCGTCTTCCTCCTGAGTATACCTTTCCACTTTCTCGAGCAAGGCTGAAACAGAGGAGGGTGGCTTCCTCGTCAGTAACCAATACAATTCCTCATGGTTGCTATTCAAGGCATACTTGAAAGCTTGAATAACGTCGCTATCAGATGCGTCATGTACCTCAGATAGTAGGGTTCGGAACCTTCGGGCGCAATTCCTGAGTGTTTCGCTCCGATCCATCTGTAGGGAGAACAGGACTTCAGTTCCTTTCTTGGTCTTCAAATTGTGATACCACGTCTGTGCCTCGCTTTTAAGTGAAACAGCAAACATTTTCGCTAATAGCTTGTCATCATAGTCCCAGATGGCCATGGTGTTTTTGTAGTTCATAACATGCTGAACCGGACAACCGTTTGTCTCGTCATACAGTTCGAAAGGCGGTTGCTTGAAGGTGGCCTGGACCATATGACTCCTCACCTCTTCTACTAAATGTGATATGGCCAACCTTGAAAGATTAAGCTTTTTGACTCGCTCATCTCGGTTGGCTTTGTTGGATACAGCAAGATCGATCATCTCTTGCAGCTTGAGTTGATTCATCTGTTCCACATTCAGCTCCGGTTGTCTCTGATGAATGTGGACCCTTTGAGGGCTCTTTGTTCTCTGACCGTGGCATGCCCGGGGAGTACTCTAGTGCCTCCTCCGGCGCAGTCTCCCTGGAGGAGTGGCTTCTTCGACAGATCTGTTGCGGGCAGTCCTGCAGCCATCACGCAGCCTGGGTGTTCCTGCGCATCCGCGACGATGTTTCTGAACTGGTGTCTATCTCTCCCTGGTGCTAGCCTGTCCCAGACAGGACGGGAACCATGGCTATGAGGGGTAAGACTCCGGTCACTGCTTGACCGTGGCCTTATCTTATTCTGAGGAGGTGGACTCGAAGACAGGGCTAAAGATGACTGGCTATCTCCGGCCCTGGTTCTTTTCTTTCTCCAATTCTGTATTTTCCCTGGTCAGCCGCTTGATGATTGCAGTTGGGCACTCGACCGCTGGTCTTTTTCCCTTCCGCTGCTCAGTATACCTCCTCCCTTTGTCAGGGGAGAGATTCTCTGGACTCTTCTTGTAGCGGCTGCCCTGGAAGGTTCAGGATCTTGTGAAGCTGGTATCCTGACGGTCCGGTTGACCGCATTAGGATCACCACGATTGTTAGTGATTTGCACCACTAAGTTCTCTGCCTCCGGATGTCCACTTTCAGAGAACTGATTTTTTATTCACCCGTTCTGTTGCTTCAAGAACCGGAGACAGAGGAGAAAGGTTCTCTGTCTGACTTTCAGTAACTTGACTCATTCCATTGTTGGAACGAGTTGGGCGTCTCTTACTTCCATCCATTACTGCAGTAACTCCATTATGACTGGAATGAGATTCCTTGCAAGGCTCTGGAACTGATGGGAGATTGAGCCCCAAGGTGGGCGCCAAAGAGTGTGGGTGCAAAAAATTGATCCACAAACTCGAGATATGTATATATTAATCGTACAGTTACAATGAAAGCCTTGTATAGAAAGAGATAGGATGGGGGGGTATACAGTGAGACTGGACCAGATCGGGATCAGGCTGCCTACGTATCCAAGATGATGAACTTGGAATCAAGTCTCTGCTTTCAGTAAGCTCTAACGGAGTTGCTCAGTGAAAGACTCGTAGTTCAGGAGGTTTAGAACTCCTATATTTGTAGTAGGCCGGATGAGGCTGGCTCAACCACCCCTCCGCTTTTGACTCCACGAACTCGGGTTGTTCAACTGTGAAGATGCTTTCCGTGGAGATAGCTTGCATGCTGCCGAGCGGTTATCTCTTTTTTTTGAATCCCCTTTGAACAGGATGACTGCCACGTGGCATCCTCTGATAAGTCCGGGTTCAACCTGGGTTTCCTTTATCTTCTCCAGCGGGCTAGACCAAGGGTTCTGTTGTCCTGGAATCTCGCTGGACTTATCCAGTTGGTTGGGATTTGGATTTACCAAGCCTGAAAGCAAATACTTTGGCTTGACTCCTCTGACCGGAGGCCCAATCTACACTGCATACTCCCTGGCCAGGTCCTCTGGACTTCTGTGCTAAGCCTTTGGATGAGCCCCTGTCGCTGTTGGACCTTACTTGGCCGCACCTGGCCTACTTGACTGAGGTGGGCCTGGTTGATGTATGGGAGCCCACGATTCAACTTCTTATACAGTAACCGGGGTTCCACCCATTGATAGTGGACTATCCGGTGAGTCAAGGTCCACAGAGCGTATGCGGATCGCTTGAAACCGGGTTGGGCCCTACCCGATAGCCCAGGCTTGGCTGGCTACTACTCAGGTGCTCCCGATTTGGCTTCTTATACAGCCATCGGTGAGACCTGTCGGGTTTTTTACCTAAGGTACACACAACGAGGATGAGTAACAAGAGAAGGATTAGGAGGTGAGGAATCACCAGGGACAACACCTTTCCCCCTTTGAGCACGAGAAGATCGTGCACCCGACGAAGAAGCACCCTTGGAAGCGAGCTTGTCACTAGCCGGTGTAGTGCGAGGGCGCTTGCGAGCAATGTCCTAAACACCAAAAAAGATCATGCAAAACAGTAAATGTGAGAAATTGCATGTAACTGACAAGAAGTAAAATGAAAAACAACCACGAAAACCATTGAGACATTTCATCAAACAGTTGGTGTGTAAAAGCAAGAACAATGGGTGAAATACCAAACTACAAATCCAAATACCAAACAAACATGCTATACAAGAAGGAGAGGAGAATAACCATAAACCATCGAAGTAAGAACTTCCAATTTCACATTGAATTCGAATTAAACCAACAAGTAGGAGTACAAAACAAATTCAAAATACTAACCACAACTTCTAAACAAAAAGAAGAAATAGTAGGAGAAGAAGAAGAAGAGAGTTAGAAATACTTACTTGATAGTCGACGACGGAGAAGGAAGAACATACTTGAAACAAACATTCACACCAAACACTAGAGAGAAAGAGAAGAGCCCAAACAAGAACAAGAAGAATAGGAAAGAATATAAAGAGAAGAATTTCCTAAAACGGTTAAGGAAACCTTAGAAACAAACCATGTAGTGCTTGAAAGAGTATAAAACACGATACAATATACACAATTGGCTTTGTGTTTGAAAGAATGGGCTTAAAAACAGCAAATCGACCAACTGTTACCGAGACGTACGTACCTACAAACAACATATGTACGTCAAGACAGAATAAAACACTAACCTGATATAGAAACGAAGCCTCATAATAGCGTACGTACGCTGCAGAAAAAAATAAAAACAAAACAAAAAAATAGTTTTGTCCCCATGAACGTACGTACTATATAACGACGTTCGTACGTTCGGTTTTTTTTTTTTTTTTTTTTAAGAAGAAAAGACAAACATCGAATGAAAAAACCAGAAAATGTTTACAAACATCACAGGAAAAATCTAAACATTGTATGGATTCCGATCCGAACAAAACCAATGACAGTTGGAACAGGCAACACGAGTGGGAAATGCAAGAAAGGTGAATGGAATCATGAACCCAACTTTGGTAGAAGAAAATGCAAGACAACCATGCACAGAGCAAGAAATCAATCTTATACGAAGACCATTGTACAGTTAGAAAAGAGAGCATCCACAAGATACCGACAATAAAAATACTTAAAGAGCAAGAAGGAGAAAATGCTCTTACAAACATAAGCATGAAAAACCATGCACTTAACTTATACATTGCACAAGAAGTGAAAGTAAGACAACAAAGCACCATATTTTTATTTTTTTTGTTTTTGTTGTTGTTGTTGAAAAGAAAAACAGAAATGCCATTTTCGTGTGGGAGGAATTAATTACCTCCATTTTCAACCAATACACGAGGGTATTGTATAGCCTACATCTTTTTGGCAAAAACACATTCAAGAAGTGCAATACCATGATAACATGCAACAGAAGAACTAACATCTCTTGAGTGTAGCCGTCAGAGCATGACCCTCACAGCCCCAACGGGTTCCTAGCCAACTGATTATGCCCTCAAGACATTCAAATGGCTGGGGATTTCGTGAGTTATTGGCCACTTACTAGAGGTGAACACAAGAAACACAAGGAGGAACGAAGAATATAAACACGAGATGATCGTCTTTTATGAGCGCAATAATAGAAGTATAAGATGCTCTAATAACTCCAAAACATGCAAACAAGTCATGCAAAATACCACCAAACGAGGAGAAGAGCATGATGCAATCCAACAAGAGACTTGACAAACACACTAGAGAGGCCTACCAAACCATAATTAGCTTCAAAGATGGAATCAAAACAATATCCAGAGAAGTATGTTCTCAAAAAAAAAAAACAGAGACACGAAAAATGAAAATATAGAAGATAAACCGAAACAAACAACAACAAAAAATACTACACTCAAAAGAGAACTAAGCATAGAGATGAGGAAGAAGGGTAGTGACAACAAAACAATTATCATGAGAACCAGGGGCAGATGATAGAATGGGCATATAGGGCTTAAGCCCGGGATGATTTTTATAGCAGGGGCGAGTATATTTAGAAATTTCCAAGAATAATTTTCTCTTAATATTCCTAACTATCTAAGCCAACAACAAATCCTTAATATTAGGAAATATCTTAGATATGCATTAGATATATGCTAAAAGTAAAAGAAAAGAAAGATACGGGATGGAATGTTCTCTTTCCTCTTTTTTTTTTAACCTAGTTTTTCTTTTGGAAAAAAAAAAAAAACCAAAGCTCCTCTATTACTTTACTTTTGGTCGGCTGCTCTTTCAATTATAACCAAAGATTATCTACAAATTTTAATTTTCTATGGTAATTTCATACCAATCTCTTTTTTCTTTTTTTTTTTTTTTTTTATATTTGTATAGTTGTATTTATAAATTAAGATGATTGTAGGTTTTTATATTAATTTTTTTTAATTGTTCTAGTTAACTTGGTGTTATAATAACACTGTTATTTATTCGTTGTGAATTTCAAAAAGTTCTTATCTTAGGTTATTGTTTTTTTTCTTCGTTCATCTAAGCCCACCCCCTTTCAAAATCCTGGATCCGCCACTGATGAGAACGACTACCAGTTAAAAGCAGGGCATGATTTGTATAAAAAACATCACATCTATCATCCTCAAAAACAAACTTAAACTTAGCATCACACAATTGACTAATGCTCAACAAGTTCGAATTTAAACCCTTAACAAATAAAAGCTCATGACCTCGTAAAGAGCCATTCTCAGAAAAATTACCTTATACCGGCAGCATCTTACCATTTTCGAAGGTAATCTTACCTCCATAACCATGAATCAAATTTGTAACAAAAGTCTTGTCCCGTGTCATGTGACAAGAACATCCACTATCTAGATACCATGATGTAGTGTCATCCTCAACCAATCGTGCCATATGGGAAACCATCTTTCTAGAATTAGTACTCCTATCCCAGAAATGGGGTGGTGGAGTTGGCATTGTTGGTGCATGTGGGTGAGGGTAATTCCCATAAGGAGAAGACCTAGGCAATCCCCACGGAGCATAGCCATTCCACATGTAAGGAGCCTGCATGGGAGAAGTGATGTAATATTATCGGCGGAAGCAAACAAAAATAAGAACACCAATTAAATAAATGGTTTGAACATCCAAAAACTAGGGTTCTTCATAAAAATGAATTTAATGTCTCAAGACATAAACAAATCTTCAATCTAACCTACTCAATAGGGTTTGCAATCCCCTATTTATAATAGCTTAAACCTAATCCTAACTAGACTAGAAAAGCTACTTAGTTTAGGAACTTAAACAAAATAGAAACTAAATAATAGTAAATCTTATTAAGAATAGGAATCAAAATAGAAACTCATGTAGGAATTAAATCATGTGCTCTGCACATGTTCATAAATAGCCGTCCTCACATCAATCCCCCGAGCTTGTGAAGAGCTAGCCCTCGAGGTCGACTCTATATAACACCTGTAGAAATCTGGATCTAGTTGTTGACAAGTAGCATCAGAAATCCATGTGTTCTCAAAAAACGGACGATTACGCCATTTCACGAAGGATCTATCATAAGTACCCTGACGCGCAATTGTAGATGCCATATTAACCACACCTTTAACTTGATTAGAAACAGCAGCTGCCTTACATCCTTCAACAAGAAAACTAGGCTTCACAGGAAGTGGCGAAGAAACCGATGATTGAGAAGAAAGACCAGATTTGAAGGGAGCCAATGGAGTCAAAGTAATCTTCTCACCATGAAAATAAAAGGAATAAGTGTTTTTTTATCCATCATGATGCGCCTTCAAATCATATTGCCAAGGTCGCCCCAAAAGCACATGGCACGCATCCATAGGAATAATAGAACACCACACTTCATCTTTATAGTTACCAATAGATAAAGGAACTAAGCACCGTTTGTTAACCTTTACTTCCGAATTTTTGTTCAACCACTTAACGTGAAAAGGCTCGGGGTGAGGCTCCTCTTTAAATTTTAATTTTTCATCTGTGTCACTAGATACTATATTTTCAGCCGAACCACTGTCAATGATCAAATTGCACAATCGACCCATAGAGGTGCAACGAGTGCGGAAAATGTTGTGTCGAAGCCATTTGTGAGGATCCTCGGTAGGAACTGGAGTAATGAGAGAACGACGAATCACAAACATTCGAGAACCTGAATCATCTGGAGGCAAAAGACGAGTATCTCTTGGTAGGTCGAGAGTATCATTCAATCATTAACATAGGACAACCTGAATCAGCCGGTGTCAAAATATCGTCCGCCTCTGCAAGTGGATCAATAGATTCATTATCATCTTGTGTTAAACCAACACGTTTTTTTTAGGACACTCACTAACACGATGGCCAACCTCCTTGCTATTATAACAAGTGATACCAGAAAACGTAGCAATAGGTTTGGAAGAAGAATCAACTGGAGTAGAAGTAGTATGAGGTGCTGCTTCATGTAGTTCTTCAGCTTTAAAAGCATATTTAATGGCATCGGAAAGATCATGAGTATCCTTAAATGTTAAATCTTGCTGAATAGATTTTCGTATACCATCCATATATCTCCCAACTTTTTGTTCCATAGTTTTTGTTTAATCAGCTCGAGTAAACAAGAAAAGGAACTCCTCAGTATAATCAGTCACACTTCGAAGGCTTTGTTTCAAGTGGTGAAGTCTCATGAATAAATGTCCCCCATAGTATTGAGGAATAAATTCAAACTTCAATTCACGAAGCATCTTGTCCCAAGTGGTGATTTGTTTGTAACCTTGTCTTTATCTACTCTTTTGCAACACATCCCACCATACTAATGCATAACTAGTTAATTTAGTAGCAACCAACTTAACACGTTTTGGATCCTCCAAATTTTTGTAATAAAAAACCTTTTCAATGTTATTGAGTCAATCAACAAAAGCATCCGGGTGTAATTTACAATTAAACACAGGAACATCAAGTTTAATATCACCATTCTGATTACATTCTAAAATTCGCAAAAGACGGTTAAGATTAAAGTTTTTTTTTTTGGTTGGCAAGCGGGGTTGAGGGGACCCCTACCCCTTTTTAAATTACGTGTGGAAACTTATATCAACAATCAGCTGTTGACGTGTTTCGAACCCACAACCTCTCCATTTTGTGAGAGGGTTGCTACCATTGAGCCACATGCCCATGATTCTGACGTCGCTGATTTCGATGGGCATGATGATTATGATTAGGACGCCTAGGTGGGGAAGTACTCGAACTAGAATCTGACGGATCATAATCATGAGCTGCCTGTTTGGGTGCATGTCGATGCTGACGAGGTGGAGTAGGTGATCTAGAATCTGTCCTTGGAGCGCGTCTGTTAAGAGTATTATGATGGTTCCTGACCTGATTCTGCCCATTATTACCTCTAAGTCGAACAGGAGAGAAATCCCTTTGTTGCAGATTTCTATTGGGATGCAAATTTGGATGATTCCTAATCAAACAGGGAGGAGATGCGGCTCTGCGATTTCGCTGCTGCTGATTTCTTTTTTGGATATCTTGTTGTTGACCACGAAGAACATGTTCTTGTGGTTGCTGCTGCTGCCTTCACAACATAGGTGGAAGTACTCGACATGGATCAACATGTGGATCCCTAATGGCCTTGATTCGCCACTTGTGCTGGTCGTCGAATATCAGCTCTAACTTGCTTATTTCTAGCACCATTAAAACTACAATTTCTTTCAAATTCACCATCTTGGACATGAAGCCAAGCATGAATACGGTTCTGACGTGATTCAGAATCATCTTCTAAGACAAGAGGAAGGGAGAGGGGACGTCTATTGCGTTGTTCATCATCAGAACTTCTTTCTGATTCATGGGTTGGTCTAGGATCATCAACCTCATTACTCTCACCAGCAGAACTGCCGTCAATAACAGTTTGGATTGGTGGTTGAGGAGCTACCGCAAGCGCAGACATCATCTTCATCATCTCTGTGAAGGTGTCTTCAATGCGAGCAACGCGAGTGGTCATGGTTGGGGGTCTGCCTCTTCTATTCCCTTGGTTTACCATTGTGAATATCCAAAGAAATAAATGACTCTTGAAGAAGAAAAAACAGATTTTTAATCTTCTAAACCCAGAAAAAACAAGCTTTTGATACCAATTTTGATGTAATATTATCAGTGGAAGCAAACCTTCTCCCTCCTAACACAACACCCTTGGTATAAGTTCTAGGAAAAGAGAGTCCATCTGTACCCTGATCCCTTCTCTAAGATAGGCAAGCTTCCTAGAGAGTGAAGCCTCCTAGATATAGTACTATCCTCTTTCCTTGCCTCGAGACAGGAACATAGGGACATTACTCCGGACTAGTTAAGTAGTTCAATACTAAGAACACCAATTAAATAAATGGTTTGAACACCCAAAAACTAGGGTTCTTCAGAAAAACGAATTTAATGTCTCAAGACATAAACAAATCTTCAATCTAACCTACTCAATAGGGTTTGCAATCCCCTATTTATAATAGCCTAAACCTAATCTTAACTATACTAGAAAAGCTACTTAATCTAGGAACTTAAACAAAATAAAAACTAAGTAATAGTAAATCCTATTAACAATAATAATCAAAATAGAAACTCATGTAGGAATTGAATCATGTGCTCTGCACATGTTCATCAATAGGTGTCCTCGCATCAAAAAGTAGTTGCCTTGTTCCAATAAGTAGAACCTGCAAAAGAAGACGGATGAGACCCATACAAATTATTCCAACAGAAGGCAGATGTATGACTCATACTACCACAAGTAAGACACTTGAAATTTTTGTGTCTTAGATTCCTCCTCCGAGAAGATGGAGGTTGGACAACTCTAGGCAAAGCGACACCACTAACTCCCTGGACAGGAGAAGGAGACATAGGTAGAACACTAGTTGGTCTAACAAAAGTAGTGTGTTTAGTGCTAGATGCAAGGTGAATAACAGCAGAATTGTATCCTAGATCTGACTTGTCTGAATGAGGATTACCACTTCCCAACAGAGAGTCAAGATTAACACTAGTTTTACCAAAACCAACCAATTGTTTATTAGCAGTAAACAATTCTGACTTAACCTTCTCATGTTCCAGCACTAAGGAACGATATCTGGACTAAGTCATGGTTCAACTTCTCGAGAGAAGCAATACGTGCTTGGAAGTCAACCTTTTCTTTGTCAAACTCATCCTTCAACATATTGGAGTCTCCTGCAAGGTTACAAATATCTTCTCCAAGAGTATCAACCTGATCCTGCAACACATTGTTAGTTTTTTCAAGCAATTTAACCTGTTGCATAGAAAACTTATACATGTCACACAATTCACTTGTATTAGTATGGACAGCAGATTCAGGAATAATAATAGTATCAGTAGAAGATACAATACCTCCTGGATGTTCATCCAGGGATGCACTGAAGACCACATAATTGGAAACAACATTTGAGTTGTTGTTATCGTCCTCCTCATCTGAGTCATCTCATGTACCAGTTAGATTTGCCTTGGAATTCTCGCCAGGTTTATGATCCACCTTCTTGTCACATTCATTTGCAAAATGTCCATAGTCACGACACTTGTAGCATTGGACATCCTTGCGATCGACACGAGCTCTCCTACCATCAACAGTAAACCGTTCAAAACTACGACTCCTAGGAGCATTGGAAGAGCTAGAAAAACACTTTTTTGGATCTAGGTTTTGTTGATACTTTAGAATCTTCTGAAAGCTACGAGAGAGAAATGCATAGTTATCATCCAAACTAATCTCTTCATCATCAGAAGTTTCCGTAGACACCTCTTTGGAAGAGGTAGCCTTAAAATCCACAGAGTTATTTTTTGGAGGATCTTCCCGAGCTTGTTCCATTTCACAAGTTCGTAGTTTCCTAGCAAGCGTCTCAATAAATATGTCATTGATCACATTGCTCTCAGTAATTGCATCTTTTCGAGAGCCAAAACGGGGTGGCAAGGCACGCAGTATTTTGCGTACAATTTGTGTATCAGTATACACATGACCAATAGCAGCACTACAATTTATGATGCCTTGCAATCAAATAAAGAACTCATCAAAAGTCTCTGAATTATCCATTCTCAAGTTCTCAAACTGAGAAGTCAACAATTCAAGCTTGCTCTCCTTGACAGATTCATCACCCTCATGTGTACGAACAAGTCTGTTCCATGCATCCTTTGCTTCAACACAACCATGAACCCTACAGAATTCACTTGCATTTAATGCCATGAAAATAACATTGAGTGCCTTGTTGTTATAGGTCGTCGATGATTTTTGTTCAGGTGTCCACTTTGCACGTGGTGCTGGTGATCTAACAGCAGTATTGTGACACCCCGAAATTCGACCCATATCCCAATAAGACCTGAATCGAATCTCAAGGCATTATCATCAACACCATGGGCAATTCATCTTTTCTACTCTATTAATCATAACAAAAATCCGTGGAAGTCTGGTGTTGAATCCGTCATTTTATTAACTCGCACTTATCATAAATCCGTAAAAACACACTTTTATAATTATATAGAAAACTATACTTTTTACATCCCAAGATTCTGATAATACATATATAAGACTGTTTCCGAGTGTGATATCTACGTATATACATATAACAGACCTGTCAAAAAGTTACAACCCTGGACTACACTCAATCTCACATCAGGCAAATGTAGTGATCATCCCTGTCATCGTCTGCTGCAACAGCAGGCTCCTCAACAACAGGCTCAGCTGAAAAGGTAATGGTAGGGTGAGCATAATCCACTTGCTCAGTAGAAACCCACATTTCCAAAATATTATCCAACCATGACGATAAATCATGCTAACAGTTTAAATATGCAAGTTTAATTAAGAACTGTAATGATAATAAATATAATGTAAAGTATTTCTACTATAAATAATAACTAGTATTCAAACATTCATACAATATGGCGGGTAGCTGCATCCTATTAGAGTGGTGAGAATACGACTGAAACTCAGCCCCAGCCCCAGGCAAATCATCTTGGTTCAGTACTTTCCAGTGTGAACCTGCACCGTTGTTTTCCTGATTATCCGGTCGGGTAGTGATTATCGTTTTTGTGTCCGAAGACACTAACCCTCTTTTAGGGCTCAGGTGGGCCCTCTGACCACGCCTCCTGATACGAGGAGTCCCTAACTTACGGTGGTCAACCGTTCGACGACTGCAGACTGCACAGGATCCTGACACACGTCCAGGAGTGGACTAACTCTCACCCCTCGCGTCTAAACCTCCTCGAGGTAACATGTATCCCCACGACACACTAAGCACCAACAACGTACCACTAAAAGCATGGTAATCCAGGAAGGTAGAAGAGGAATTCCCGGAAACATCCAACAGTGTTCGTCTCTAGAAAGTGCCCATTCACCGTCTAAAGGTGAACAAAGCATATGTAATCCTAGAAAGAACTGTCGTCTCCGGAATATAACAACAATTCCTTCCTGTAGGAATTCACAGATCCCTTGCCAGACCGCCTCGTGATACAATATATATAAAATATAGGGTGTCTTTTAATAATAATTAATTTAATCTGGCATGTGTGACGAGTCCCTGAATTTATCAACCATTAAACCAGTTCCCTATTCACGGCTACCAGACACGGGCACTAGCCGAAGGAACTATCCCCTATTCACGGCTACCAGACACGGGCACTAGCCGGAGGGATCACAATCCGATCTGTAATAATATGTTCGTGTATGCACCCAGATCATTCCCAATTCAGGAACCTCACACCATACCAACATACAACTGGGATCTCACATCCCACATACAAAATCCATCTCCCTTTTCCCATCCTGGAAAAGAGATGCAATAAAAACTTCGATTGCTTTTCCGTTTATAAAACCATTTCAATATACATATATTGTTTTAATACCTCCACTATAAAACATGATATCTGTAACTAATCACTTTATAAAAACTATAATCGATAAACCACGAGTAATCTATATATACCAAACAAAACCATGCATGCATTTTTATCATCACTATACGAATTGTACTGTAACAATATTTATTAAGAATATGAACCATGAGAGGATAATATAAAGGAAATGTAAGTCCCTACCTCGGCTCGCTCCTCAATCACCCTTAGAAACCCAAGTAAAGCACTAAATCGAAATCCTAGAAACGCAAGTGAAAACACAATTATAATCTATATAGGTGGAACTATTATAATTTTCCATTTGTGCGTGTCTCGTGTTCCTAATGGGTTTTGATGTAATAACCGATATGTATCAATACCTTATTAATAATCGTATCGGCAGTAAAGTTTTATAGAACTAATACTTAGAAATGGAATGGATCAAAATATCGACATTTTGCTATCCTTTGTATCACCTAATGTTACCTTTATAAAACCCAAAGTTACAGCCAGTTTGGAGATTCGAAATTCAGCGATATGTATTCAGTTCATTCATGGAGAAAGTTATATAACCACTACACATCTTGGAAATCAGTTTATAGGTGTTCAAAGTCCAATCTAAAAGCATGAAAACTACTTAAAAGTACCAAGGACAGACCGTTATAAGTAGCTGGCCGATTTCTTCTATTGTTTGTCGATATTCTTCTCTTCTAGGCTTGCTAGTCTATGTTCTAGTCAACATCTAAGTGTATAATCTAAGTGTGTGAGCTTATTTTAACTAAAACTAATGGAAAAACACATACCTTACAGCTGAATCTTTCAACTTCTACTTGTTCTCTTACCTCCAAAGTCAACCTGTTGATTGGTTTGTTTAAGGTTAATCTATGGTGGCAGCTAGATGTCTGATTTCAACTCCTCCAACTAACTAAGCAAACTATTTCCTCTTGTTTCCTTTGATTCTTCTTTCTCTAAGCCAGCTCATACCAAGTTGATAAGCTTCCCATCATCTAACTTAAATCTCTTTATAGAAAGCAGATGTTTGTTTTAAAAACAAAACTAAATAGAGAAGAACTAGCTAGTTAAAACGTCCAACTCCCTTTTCTTTTTCTTCAAAGCTTAACTGGTTTCTCAGTTGGTTTCACAGACACTACAAAGGGATTAGGGACAGCTGCTGGCCATGCATAGTATGAGGTGTAATCTCCTAATTTCAATCTTATATAATAAGATAGGCTAATTGGATGTTAGTAGGAGTAACCTAGTTAAATTACCCCCATTTGAAAATTCTTCTATACCATCTGTGCAAGTCCATTTGAGCCCATCCTATGTGCTTGATTCACAATCTAAAGAATCCATACTAATAACAGTAAATCAGTTCCTATACATCGCATACCTTGTGTCTAGTTTGCGAAATTTTCAAAAATACGTTTTGAGTTTTGATCGCTTATTATTATTATTCTTTTCTTGTTTCTGTATGTTTTCTTATTCAAACACATCAACCAACTAAGACCGTTCGATTAAGATATACTAAAATACGATCAAAGCCATAAAATCATAGGCAAGATTACTAAAATACCCCTAAAGAGTGCACGGGTCCTTACAAGTATCACTAGTCCCTGTTGTAGTTAAAGGTGTAGTCCATCCGTCTTCAACTGTGAGCCAAACATCTTCACCCAAAGTTTGGATGTAAGCCATTATACAAACTTTCCAATGACCAAAATTTTTTCCATCAAATTGTGGTGGAAGATTCGAAGTACCAAACTTGTGTGGTACCATTGTAGAACTATGGATCGTAGGCGTGAGCCTTTACGCTCCTTATCAAGCCAGCAAAACAATGAACAAAAAATAGTGTTATTACCAATTGAAACTCCACAAATAGTGTTATTACCACAGTTACAACTAATCAAGCCAGCAAAACAATGAACAGAAAATAAATGAACACACGATATTTTTAACGTGGTAAAACACAATAGGCGAAACGTCCACAATTGTCATCGCGACAACAAATAAATCCAGTAGATGAAAAGAGATGTACAAACCTATCAACTACCTGCAATCACGGTGAGTTTACACTACTGGTTATCTCTAACACCTTGACTTCACCAAAGTATCTTGATGTATGTAAAAGACACTCGACTTCTTGATAAACACACAAGAAGATTCGAAGACGATCTCAATAATCAATAAGGAAGAAGAAGATGAATTGGAAGAAGAGAATGAGTTCAATCACCAAAACACACCTAAACAAACTCAAGAAGAAGACTTGAATTGGATGGCCAAAGAACTACCTTTGTTCTTTGATTGAAAAACTATTTATAGTTAGGGTTTTGGAAATAGAGAAAATGGGCCGAAAACAAGTAAACCATACGACGACGTACGTACGCTCTAACTAGGTACGTACGTCCCTAAACTACTCACAAAATAATGCCAAACAACCGAATGTCGGTTTCAGTAACACTCTTCTTTAACAATAGTAGCTAATCAAAATGTTGGAACATATTATTTCCATTCAATTGCAGAAGTGCAGATGAAGTAATTAGCTTGTACTGTGTAGTGAAGTGGGGTTTTCTATTTGACTTCATGGTTTTAGCTCATAGTTACAGTTGTGAGAGACTTAGATTTAGTATCTTAAAAATTGGATAACAAATATGAAAAACATTGTTGGAGGCTATACCATGACCTGCCAAATTTATTCTTTTGATGGTCACATTCAGTGTAGTTTTATTTCTTAGTATTTTCCTAGGTATTCTTCTATTTGACCTTTAAAACTATTTTACTTACTCTTGGGTTGGAAGATTGACCCTGTTAACAGCTCAACTATAGGATTAGTAGCATGTTGCTATTGTGAACTTTGATAAATTACTAGAAAACTAAAAAAGGTGCACTGAGAAAATACAATATTAGTGATAACATCATGCTATCAGCTTTATGTTTTTTTACAAATAAAAGACAAAACTGATAACATGATGTTATCAAAGACAACTATAGTGATAACTTGTTCAAATCCCACCAGGGTTAACAACACCCATTCGTTGTAGGGTTTTATTTTTCCTATACGTGTCTATAGAATTAAGTGGGTAACATGTTCAAATCCCATTAGAGTTAACAACACCAATACGTGATAGTGTTTTATATGTCCCATACGTGTCTATAAAATTATTTGGGTAACTTGTTCAAATCCCATAAGGGTTCACAACACCCATACGTGGTAGTGATTTTTTTACAAATAAATAAAAGACTGATAACGTGATGTTATCAACTTTAAGTTTCTTACAAATAAAATACAAGAGTGATAACATGATGTTATCACTGGTAAAATAATGTTATCAAAGACAGTTACAGTGACAATATGATGTTATCAGCTTTAGCTTTTTTATAAATAAAATACAGGACTGATAATACGATCTTAGTAAAGACAACTATAGTGATAACATCATGTTATCAACTTTAAGTTTTCTTATAAATAAAAGAAAAGACTAATAACATGATGTTATCAAATACAATTACAGTGATAACTTGTTCAAAAACCACTAGGATTAGCAACACCCATACGTTGTAGTGTTTTATTTGTCCCATACGTGTGTATAAAATTAAGTGGGTAACTTGTTCAAATCCCACTAGGTTAGCAACACCCATATGTGGTAGTGGTTTATTTGTCCCATACATGTCTATAAAAATAGTTGTTTAACTTTTTTAAATCCTATTACAGTTAACAACACACATACGTGGTGGTGGTGTTTTTTTATAAATAAAATAAAAGACTGATAACATGACATTATAAAACATAACCTACAGTGATAACATCATGTTATCAGGGTTTTAGTTTTTTACAAATAAAATAGAAGACTAATAACATCATGTTATCAAAGACAACTATAGTGATAACATGATGTTATCAGCTTTAAGTTTTTTACATATAAAATACAAACTGATAACATGATGTTATCAAACACAATTATAGTGATAACATCATGTTATCAGCTTTAAAAAATAAAACACAAAACTGATAACATGATGTTATCAAAGACAACTATAGTGATAACATCATGTTATCAACTTTACAAAACAAAATAAGGCTAATAACATGATGTTATCAAGGAGAACTACAGTGATAACTTGTTCAAATCAAACTAGGGTTAGCAGCACCGATACGTGATAGTAGTTTACTTGTTCCATACGTGTCTAAAAAATTAATTGGGTAACTTGTTCAATTTCATTACAGTTAACAACACATATATGTGGTGGTGTTTTTTTACAAATAAAATAAAAGACTGATAACATGACAATATCAAAGACAACTATAGTGATAACATGATGTTATCAGGGTTAGTTGTTTACAAATAAAATAAAATACTGATAACTTTATGTTATGAAAGACAACTAAAGTGATAACTTGATGTTATCAGCTTTAAGTTAATTACATATAAAATACAAACTGATAATGTGATGTTATTAAATAATATTGTTGTGATAACATCATGTTATCAACTATAAAAATTAATAGACAAGACTAATAACAAGATGTTATCAAAGACAACTATAGTGATAACATCATGTTATCAACTATAAAAAGTAATAGACAAGACTAATAACAAGATGTTATCAAAGACAACTATAGTGATAACATCATGTTAGCAACTTTAAAATAAATTTACAAAAAAAGATAAGGCTGATAACATGATGTTATAAAGGAGAACTACAATGACAACATTTTTAAGTAGGGTTAACATCACCCATACGTGGTAGTGTTTTATTTTTTCTATACGTGTCTATAAAATTATTTGGGTAACTGGTTCAGATCCCATTAGGGTTAACAACACCTATATGTGGTGGCATTTTTTTTACAAATAAAATAAAAGACTAGTAACATAAAATTATAAAACACAAGTACAATCATTACATCATGTTATCAGGGTTTTAGTTTTTAACAAATAAAATAAAAGACTGATAACATCATGTCATCAAACACAACTATGGTGATAACACGATGTTATCAAACACAATTATAATGATAACATCATGTTATCAGTTGTAAGAAATAAAATACAAGACTGATAATATGACGTTATCAAAGACAACTACAGTGGTAACATCATGTTATAAACCTTAAAAAAATACAAATAAAAGACTAGGATGATAACATGATGTTATCAAAGAGAATTCAGTGATAACTTGTTCATCTCACTAGGGTTAACATCAGTTATACATGAGAAATTTTTAGCTCACCACCTTTTTGCTCACCATGCTCCCCACCCATCTAATATGCTTCCATGTGGCGCAAAAATCTGGCTAAAATAGGTTTTATAACTTCCACTATTTGTTGTTCCTGATTTGCCCTTGCCATTTATAGAGTTCTAAAAATAGAAAACACCATAATATGTGGGAAAAAATACCAAGATTTTCTCTCTCTCTCTCTCTCTCTCTCTCTCTCTCTCTCTCTCTCTCTCTCTCTCTCTCTCTCTCTCTCTCTCTCTCCTTTCTCTTTCTTCTCCCACAAAATTTTGAATTCCGAACTCTCCTCCATTACTCGTTAAACACAGAACATACTACCAAAAAAAAAAAAAGTTTGTTGCCCATAAGTATGAGTACAACTAATGCTGATATTTGATTGAATATGTACTATAAAAAAAACATTGTTGTAGCAACTGGGTACTTTGAGGTCTATTTTTTTATAATAAAAAGGTAGAATTATATTAGCTTTGAGACAAATTACCGCGTAATGAAAGTATGTCCAGGTTTTTTCTTAGAACTACAACTAATCTAACAAATGTTACTTTTTCTTATTAATGGTTGTGTTGTTTTCATCAAAGAAAGAAAACGTTGTGTTGTAGGTATCAGTTGTAGGAGCGGACAGAGGAGAAGATGCTAAATGTTTTTTCTCACAATTTCTTCTTTATTTGACGAGGACAGAGGAGAAGATAATTCGAAAATAATTTTTTGTCCATCGGAGAAGAAGGAACAAATTGTGGTGTTTCCTATTTCTAAAACTTTATTAATTGGTAAGGACAAATCATGAACAAATAATAGTGGAAGTTATAAAACCAAATTTAGCCAGATTTTTGCGTCACATGGAAGCATATTAGGTGGGTGGGGAGCATGGTGAGCAAAAAGGTGGTGAGCAAAAAATTTCTCCTTATACATGGTAGTGTTTTATTTGTCTCATATGTGTCTATAAAATTAGTTGGATAACTTGTTCAAATCCCATTAGTCTTAACAACACATATGGTAGTATTTTATTTGTTCCATAAATCCCACACAAAAAAATTAGATCATGTTGATAAGCTTCAAGTTTTTTTAAAATAAAATACAAGACTGATTATCTGATGTTATCATGTTATCAACTTTATTTTCTTACAAATAAAAGAGAAGACTGATAATATGATGTTATCAAAGACAAGTATAGTACTAAAATGATATTATAAACTTCAGATTTTTTACAAATAAAAAAGAGACTGATAAAATGATGTTATCAAAGATAAGTACAATAATAACATCATGTTATTATCTTTAAGTTTTTTTACTAGTAACATGATGACTAAAAACATGATGTTATTATCTTTAAGTTTGTAACGTCGTCTTTTTTCCGTCCAATTGGGAGGGTTACTGCTATATTTTTTAAATTGGGGATAACGCAAATTTCAACTTTCAATTGTGGGTGTAAGTGCCAAAATCTCTACCTTTTAAGGTACGGACTGAGGATAAGAAAGTAAAACAATACTAGTTCTAACTGTAAGCATAGGTGAAAAAATCAAAAATATCGGGCGGATATTCACGAATTTTGTCGGTTTTTGGGCAGCCTAGGCGCTATTTCGGAATAAGGACGCTCTGCTGTAAAGAAACAACGCCTAAAACGCTTTGGTCCGCCTGAGCGCCGCCCAGGCGCAACGCTCTGTCCAGAGCGGCCCATACAGACGCGCTCAAGGCGGCCCAAACCTGAAAAAAGGCAAAAAGCCCATGACCAGAAAAGAAAGGTTAGCTAAAAAAAATAAAAAATAAAAATCGCTGCTACTGTTGCTACTTCTTCTCTCTTCTCCGGCTACTGCTGCTTCAGTTCTTCACTTCTTCTCCGGCTGCTGCTGCTGCTGCTGTCTGTAAGTTCTTCTTCTTCTAAATTTCTTACATGCCCTAATTCCTAAATCAAATCCAAATCTAATCAAATTCAATCTTTTTCTTTAAATTTTTTAATTTTTCAAATCAAATTCAATCTTTTTCTTTTTTCAATTGAAGTTAAAGTTTTAAGTTTTAAGTTTATTTTTAATTTTTATAGCATTGAACCTTTGAATATGACTTCTTCTCATGCATCTACGGAAGCAACCCAAACAATCCAAGCAACTAGTGAACGATATAGACCGGCCAAATCAACCGTTATAGGTTGGGACTACGGTCAACGGAATTATGGGGACAACACTCGTATATCATATGATTTTTGTGGTTAGTAAAGTAGTAAACTGGGGGTCTGAGTAGGGCGTCGCCTGGGCGGTCGTGGCGGTTCCTGCGAAACTGCGCTCCGCTCCGCCCCTAACAGCATAGGGAGTGGTACGACATACGAATAATAAATGAAACATAAACCTCCCCATGCCGACCGAATTTTTACGAATATTCGCAAAATATTCGAAAAGTACGAAAATTACGAATCTGAAATTAACACATTTATTTTTAAATATAATTCCCACATTTATTTAATATAATTTTTTGAATTTTTCGTGAATATCCGCGAATATTCGAGCAATATTCCGCGAGAACCATTTTGCCAAACCTCCCAATTCCGACACTGAGGTCCGGATATCCATGGAATATATTGATTTTTTAAGGGTCGGATATTCGAGTTTATTCGAAATTTTCACCTATGACTGTAAGTATAACCATATACACCGTTATCGCAAATCTGGGTTTTTTACTGGGTCTAGCTTAACCCATTTTGAACCTGATACATACATATTAGATTTTCCTCTCTCTCTTCCTTCCTTTGTACTCTCTCCCCCTCTCTCTCTTCGATCGTTCTTTGTCTCTCTGATTGCTGGTTATGTTTCAGAAAGCTTTCAAGGAAAAAGACAACCTAACACCGTTTAAAAATCAATCAAATTTCTTTTCTTTTTTTTTTTGGTAAAAAAATAAAAAAAAAATCATCATCATAAAATTTCAAAATAAAGATATATATAGAACTTTCAACGCAGTTTTAGAGCTCGAGCTCGTTGAAAGATTTGGTAATCTTGGTAGCAATTGAATTGCTTATATAGGATATATATAATACAGTGTTATAACTTATAAGAGCTTCTATTTCAAAAATCTGGTTAATCGAAACCATTAATCAATCAATCAATTCAATCCTCAGAATATCCCAATTCAATCGATCACAAATTGGTCTCTGCCTTTTATAGGTTTGGGTTTAATTGTTCTAGAAGAAATAATTAAGTAAGTGATGAATGTGGTCTGAAGTTCTTAAATTTAAGTTTAACTCGTAGATTACAACATCTGAAATTTGTGTTGAGGAGATAAATTCTTGTTCCAATGCAGATTTGTAAGAAATTAAAGATGAATTTGGGATTGAACTCTAAGAGTTTGTGTTTATCATCCTATCTAAGTAGGCTGATTGTACAGAAAAATCAGAGGAAAAGTTGTTCCCTTACAACTGAACCAATTTCATTCCTTCCCATTCAAAAACTTTAAATAAATAACTCACAATCTCTCTCTCCCACAATAAACAAGTTACTTTTACAAAACATTGTATTCATTTACAGAAGTTTTCCTAGTGTGGCATAGGTGCATGATTCTTTTGGAATCATATTTAGAAGAATTGGGTTTGGTTTGCAACACAAATCATAGAGTTCTTGTCCACCATCGCTTAAGTGATTTCAGTGATTTAAGAGTCTAAAAGTTGTAGAAGAGTTGTTTGCAAGAAGAAGGGTAAGAGAGGTAAAAAAAACCCGTGGAGGCGAATCCCCGTAGAGAACCGACCCGAATGGGGAGGATATGGAGGGGTATATATGAGGACCGGGTGGATATGGAGGTCATTTTGAAACCCGAGTACGTTTTGGAGCGGGGACGGATATTATGGTCTCCAAACCCGGACCCGACCCGATTAGGGGTGGGCACGGTTCGGTCCGGTTCTAAATAGAAGTAGGACCAGGACCAAACCGATTTTAAACTATCGGTTCGGTTTCGGTTCTATGGACCAAAATTATTTGAATATAACCGGACCGAACCGGACCAAATACAATCGGTCCGGTTTCTGTTCGGAACTCGATCTTGGGTTTTTTTCTTGGGCCTTTAGTCCACTACAATATTAATGATTATTCTTAAGTTTTGGGCTTTAAACAAAATAAGACATACAAATACTAAATAGAAAAAAGGTCCAAAAACAATGAACCAACCATGGATCCACCATAAGTCCACAACCAATTACAAATCAAACAAATCCAAAAACAACCAATCATTTTCCAAGACCCATATTACAACAAATCAAAGTTTAGAACGAACTAAATAACAACATAAAGATGATGGTCAACCACTATATGTCTGCAACTCTGCACCCATGAAACCTCTTTGTAAAACCTCACAAAAGCTATTGCATAAGCTTGTAGTATCTCTCCATCCACCAATGCTCCTCCAACTTGAAACTGATAAAATTCAAACAAATAAAAATTAAAAAGTATAACTTACTTTATAGGAAAATACAATTGAAAAGAGAGGTACAGTCAGTGCAATGAAATGCAATGCAATGCTGAGGTGAACCAAGTGTCATGGATAAGTGATAATACATGACCAAAATATCTACATGTATGTGCACTAGTTTGTCAAGTACTAAGAGACTGAATTAAACCAACATGCTACTTCATTCCAGAAACAACTTATGCTGAAATGTACTGACAGATAAAAATCACTCTGTGTAACTGGATCTTTCACTGTCTAGATTTAGATGATTTTACTAGCAAAAAACACAAGCTGATGTTATACCATCAATCAAACATTTCAAGCCCCTTTTGGGTATGAAATTGTTGTACTTATATAACTATATAACTATATATATTCAGCTAGAACATGGATGAGTCCCACACCATTACCTACTTGTTGTCTGTTGAGGTGAACAAGTGTTAATGTGTCATAGATATAGATAATAATATCTAGGTGTTAAGATAAGAAGTGCACAGACCCTGTCAAGATATGAACACAAGCACAAGATTCACTTACAGAAAATCCATAGAAGTATGGAACCCAAAACATCTGTAAGTATATTGCTCTAGTAGGTAGTGGTTTCTGATATCATCAGGATTCAATGCTTGAAGCACATATGGACCATTATTTTGATGTTCCACTTAGTGGCAGATCATGTTACAAAGGCAGAAGCTTCAGTGTGATTTTTGCTGAACCTAAAAAAATTTACAGTATTATCTAGTCTGGAATGAAATATATATAGAACATTATTAATATTATTACAGACATTTGTCTCAATTGATCGACTTCCAATCAAAGTTCAACATGACTAGTGAAAATTAAAACAAAACAAAACTCTAATGAAAGAAGAGATTGAAAGAGAGAGTAATGAAAATTAAAACAAAACACTAATGAAAATTAAAACAAAACATACCTTAGTTGAGATTGAATTGTTAATCCCTAAACAGTAATGGAAGAAGAGATTGAAGGAGAGAGTGGTGGTGGTGGTGGAAAACTGGAAATTGAGATGGAGAAGAGGAATGAAGAAAGGAGGCAGATTGAGATGGAGAAGAGGAAGGAAGAAAGTTAGGTTTTCTATGTCTAGTTTAGTAATTTCATAATTAAAAAAAAAGTTTTTTATTTATTTCGGTTCGGTTCGGTTCTCTCGGTTCTATTAAAACAAGAACCGAGACCGGAACAATAGTTATATAGTTCGGTTCGGTTTCGGTTCGGTCTTGACCGGTTTTTAGTCAACTCGGTTTTGACCGGTTTTAACTCGATTTTTTGGTTCATTTTTCGGTTTTTCGGTTTTTTTGCCCACCCCTAGACCCGATTATATACTTGATTTCAAAATTTGTTAATTTACACAATAATTTATGGGCTTACCATAAATTTAATGAAGTGTGTTTAAGACTTTAAACTTGTATTTTGTTAGGGTTAAATTTAGTTGAAGTTTTTAAGTTGAATTTGTAATTCCAGATATTATTATGACAATTTAAATTTATAAATGGTCATTATTATTGTTAATTTATTATATTTCTTATTACCTAAAACTAAAAATGTAGCCCCGCGGGGATTCTATCCTCATTGGAGGCGGGACGGGTTCCCGAATAGTCTCAAGTGGGAAAACGGGCGGGGATGGAGACTAAAAAACTAAATGGGGATGGGGATGGAGATAGGGGTACCCGGCCCCGAACCAACCCGTTAACATCCCTAGACAAAGAAACGATGTGTATATCTCTGGGCTTTGGAACTGGGTTAAATTGACCCACCAAGAAAACCATATTTTTGCATTCTTTCTCAATCTTTAAATGTTTTGTGTCACTTTTTTCTAAAATGCCCCTAAGTCTGCATGTGGACAGTCTGCACCTGAGCCTCTCTGTATCTATATTATACTGTGCGTTGACACATAAACGTGAGGAGATAAACATAACTAGACAAAGACAAAATATGGGCTTAAGTCGTTATGTTTCGAATTGTGCTTCTTATGGGTTTAACAGGTCAAAGTTCAACAAAAGAAAACATATACAATAGTTTTGTGGAATTATAAAAGGTGAGTAGTTTTCAAATTTGAATTTTTCTAATTGCTTTTTTTACTGTTGTTGTTTGAAACTAAAATTGAGGTTGTAACATTATTCTAATCATTTTTTTTTCAATACGTGATTCATTATCTAATCAAAATTTTGTAATTTAGGTTGTAGGAGTAGCTATTATAATTTTGATTTTGATAGTGGGGCAAAGTTGTTTTTTTAGCTTCGAGGTTTAGATAATATAATTTTGATGTTAGATGTTGTATTTTAGCTAATTCTAATTGCCAATAACTCTTCAGTAAATCATGAGTCAGACCAACATTAACTTAATTTACATGCGCTAAGTAGAGGGAATGATTCGAATAGAAGTCGGGATAAAGAACGGAAGTGAGAGAATATAAGTTAGAATAAAAGAAGGGATAGTTGTTGGGGTTGTGAGAAATGGAAGGGCTGGCATTGGAGGCAGAGCGAAGGTTGGATTAGTGGGCATGCTAGGCATAGTAGGGAATGTACTTGGTAATGAATCGACAAATAAAATTAAGATGAACTGGTTGCATGAATCGGTTCACGGGGCCGTTTAGTGAATCCCACTAATAGCCCTTTGTGTTCCACTTGCTCCAAGCTGCAAGTCTATTTTAATTTCTGCAATTAGCATACCAATCATATCAATGAGTCAGTTCAACCATATCCAAAACAACCCATGAGAAAAGAGATTACAAAAACTGTACAACCCATTAGTCAACATTAAATTTAGTCTTTATCTAAATATTCTATAGTGGCAGATGGCCTTCAGAAATATGTTTTCCAAGAAATATAGTACAATCACATATAACCTTCGTATTCTATATTATAAGTTGCATTGAGTCGGTTGAGGGGACAAATTTAAAGGGTATACAAGCATTAATGGGGTTAAGTTTTTTTCGTCGACCCAAATCAAAATCCACAAGTGCATGTTCCAATCAGAAATTCTATTTACAATCATTCTCTTTTATCCGCCTTCGAAAATTCAATCAGAATAGAAATTCAATCTACGAAACTTGATCTATTCAAACGATCATCCTCTTTCTTCAAAATCCATCTCGATGATTTATCAGGTACAAATTTTTTGTTAACTGAATCTATAATGATAACCCTAGAGCTTTACTTTATAAATTGATGTTTCTAATGATGATTTCTTTAACATGTTAATCTAATCAACTAACTCTGCTACTTTGATCACACAATCACATGTTGCTATAATTATGTTTCCCAAGGCTGTAAATTGCTGCTCAAAATTATAACCGTAGAGCTTCCAATGAGTTAGATTCCCCAAGTTTAGTTTTTTAGTTTGAAGAGTAGAAATTGGAATAGAAATACAAAATGTTTGGTGGGTTTAACAAAGCGGAAGTAATCCTGCAGTGTAGTCGAGTAGTGTTAAAATGGCGCCACCCACATTGCGACACCACAATCTGTGGGGTTAAATCTTTCATTATTGTGTCCTCTTCTTATGCTGCTACAATTCACAGAGATAACCGACTTAACAATAAGTTTTTTTTTTTTGCTAAGGGTCTATCGTATTAGTAAAAAAAAAGATAGCATTTACGAGCATATTACTTAAAGGTAACAATACAATGGCAAAACCATGTTTTGCCAAAGGTAACAGTACAAGGGCAAAACCATGTCTTGCCATCGCTGAATTTAAGACAATATTTGTTTGTGATAAAAAACTTGAGAAGAGATACCCAAAGTCCCAAACTTGATCATCAGTCAACTAGAAAATGTTAATCATAGGTGTGGTGTCGTAACAATGATGGGTATAGAGCATGTAATTGAACTTTGTTTGGATACTCTATAAGTCTATAGTTATCAAGTTAATCGAATTTTGGATGATTTTTTTTTCTTTTCCAAATTCTAATTTCAAAATAAACGACCTTCAAAACAACCATGGCAGTTTTTTTTTTAGAATAATCGAGTTTTCTTTTTTAGAATAATAGATTTTACATCAATAGAAGATGTTTGCTTAGTCTTATGCCCATGGCTCACAGTAGGATATTGTTTAGTCGAAGATTATTATGGTACTTTACATTTTGTCTGATGAGTAAACTTAAGATGCTCCTGAGTAATGGCCAATTGCTCGGAATGCCTAGAATTTGGGATTATTAAATGTCGCCATTTTTCAAATGTATAAGAATAAATTGGAGATGGAAGGCTAGACATTTCACATATGCATATGCTTTATTTATTTTATTTTTAAAAATTTTTGAGCTCTGGGTATCTTTTCTCTTGAAAAAAGTGATGCTAATGAAAACAAATAACTTGAACCAAGCAAATTATAAATAGGTCTCAGTGTGGAAAATGGATGTACACGGTAACAAAGGCTACAAGTTTCTTTCCATAACTTAAATATTCTATCTTCTATTCGGTTTTATTTCTCATTGAGGAAGATGGAATATTGTAATGTATAAAATAGAAATTGTTTCCTCTGTTTTGTCTATGATATATTATGTTATGGTCGATATAAAGCTTATCCAAACATTTATATACAGCTGTTGTTCAGGTACCATTACAACATGACCTTGGACTAAGCAAAACACCAGGACTGTCAGACACAACCCTACTATATCTGCAACTACGAGAGGTCACACGTCTGTAATTGAAGAAATTGCTATGGAAAGATTTTGGCTTGCTAGATATTTCCAGATCCAATGGCAAAATGCATTACATTTACCCACCTGGCAAAGGCATGTAGATACTATAGAAGCATTGCTCGACAGGGATCCTCAATTGGCACGAAGGACGGACAAGAAAGGGCAGACCTCATTGCCTATGGCTGTCAAAAGGGTTAGTGTTGAAGACTTGAAGTCATAAAGTTGCTTTTTCAGGCATATGCAGCTATAGTGATGCTTCTAGACAAGTTCGATAACACAACATTACACAGTGCCACCACTCCACCAGAAAAAAAAAGCAGAGACATCTCTTCATAATACTTCAATTCTATCATTGTTTATATCATGTTATCAACTATAAAAAGTAATAGACAAGACTAATAACAAGATGTTATCAAAGACAACTATAGTGATAACATCATGTTAGCAACTTTAAAATAAATTTACAAAAAAAGATAAGGCTGATAACATGATGTTATAAAGGAGAACTACAATGACAACATTTTTAAGTAGGGTTAACATCACCCATACGTGGTAGTGTTTTATTTTTTCTATACGTGTCTATAAAATTATTTGGGTAACTGGTTCAGATCCCATTAGGGTTAACAACACCTATATGTGGTGGCATTTTTTTTACAAATAAAATAAAAGACTAGTAACATAAAATTATAAAACACAAGTACAATCATTACATCATGTTATCAGGGTTTTAGTTTTTAACAAATAAAATAAAAGACTGATAACATCATGTCATCAAACACAACTATGGTGATAACACGATGTTATCAAACACAATTATAATGATAACATCATGTTATCAGTTGTAAGAAATAAAATACAAGACTGATAATATGACGTTATCAAAGACAACTACAGTGGTAACATCATGTTATAAACCTTAAAAAAATACAAATAAAAGACTAGGATGATAACATGATGTTATCAAAGAGAATTCAGTGATAACTTGTTCATCTCACTAGGGTTAACATCAGTTATACATGAGAAATTTTTAGCTCACCACCTTTTTGCTCACCATGCTCCCCACCCATCTAATATGCTTCCATGTGGCGCAAAAATCTGGCTAAAATAGGTTTTATAACTTCCACTATTTGTTGTTCCTGATTTGCCCTTGCCATTTATAGAGTTCTAAAAATAGAAAACACCATAATATGTGGGAAAAAATACCAAGATTTTCTCTCTCTCTCTCTCTCTCTCTCTCTTCTCTCTCTCTCTCTCTCTCTCTCTCTCTCTCTCTCTCTCTCTCTCTCCTTTCTCTTTCTTCTCCCACAAAATTTTGAATTCCGAACTCTCCTCCATTACTCGTTAAACACAGAACATACTACCAAAAAAAAAAAAAGTTTGTTGCCCATAAGTATGAGTACAACTAATGCTGATATTTGATTGAATATGTACTATAAAAAAAACATTGTTGTAGCAACTGGGTACTTTGAGGTCTATTTTTTTATAATAAAAAGGTAGAATTATATTAGCTTTGAGACAAATTACCGCGTAATGAAAGTATGTCCAGGTTTTTTTCTTAGAACTACAACTAATCTAACAAATGTTACTTTTTCTTATTAATGGTTGTGTTGTTTTCATCAAAGAAAGAAAACGTTGTGTTGTAGGTATCAGTTGTAGGAGCGGACAGAGGAGAAGATGCTAAATGTTTTTTCTCACAATTTCTTCTTTATTTGACGAGGACAGAGGAGAAGATAATTCGAAAATAATTTTTTGTCCATCGGAGAAGAAGGAACAAATTGTGGTGTTTCCTATTTCTAAAACTTTATTAATTGGTAAGGACAAATCATGAACAAATAATAGTGGAAGTTATAAAACCAAATTTAGCCAGATTTTTGCGTCACATGGAAGCATATTAGGTGGGTGGGGAGCATGGTGAGCAAAAAGGTGGTGAGCAAAAAATTTCTCCTTATACATGGTAGTGTTTTATTTGTCTCATATGTGTCTATAAAATTAGTTGGATAACTTGTTCAAATCCCATTAGTCTTAACAACACATATGGTAGTATTTTATTTGTTCCATAAATCCCACACAAAAAAATTAGATCATGTTGATAAGCTTCAAGTTTTTTTAAAATAAAATACAAGACTGATTATCTGATGTTATCATGTTATCAACTTTATTTTCTTACAAATAAAAGAGAAGACTGATAATATGATGTTATCAAAGACAAGTATAGTACTAAAATGATATTATAAACTTCAGATTTTTTACAAATAAAAAAGAGACTGATAAAATGATGTTATCAAAGATAAGTACAATAATAACATCATGTTATTATCTTTAAGTTTTTTTACTAGTAACATGATGACTAAAAACATGATGTTATTATCTTTAAGTTTGTAACGTCGTCTTTTTTCCGTCCAATTGGGAGGGTTACTGCTATATTTTTTAAATTGGGGATAACGCAAATTTCAACTTTCAATTGTGGGTGTAAGTGCCAAAATCTCTACCTTTTAAGGTACGGACTGAGGATAAGAAAGTAAAACAATACTAGTTCTAACTGTAAGCATAGGTGAAAAAATCAAAAATATCGGGCGGATATTCACGAATTTTGTCGGTTTTTGGGCAGCCTAGGCGCTATTTCGGAATAAGGACGCTCTGCTGTAAAGAAACAACGCCTAAAACGCTTTGGTCCGCCTGAGCGCCGCCCAGGCGCAACGCTCTGTCCAGAGCGGCCCATACAGACGCGCTCAAGGCGGCCCAAACCTGAAAAAAGGCAAAAAGCCCATGACCAGAAAAGAAAGGTTAGCTAAAAAAAATAAAAATAAAAATCGCTGCTACTGTTGCTACTTCTTCTCTCTTCTCCGGCTACTGCTGCTTCAGTTCTTCACTTCTTCTCCGGCTGCTGCTGCTGCTGCTGTCTGTAAGTTCTTCTTCTTCTAAATTTCTTACATGCCCTAATTCCTAAATCAAATCCAAATCTAATCAAATTCAATCTTTTTCTTTAAATTTTTTAATTTTTCAAATCAAATTCAATCTTTTTCTTTTTTCAATTGAAGTTAAAGTTTTAAGTTTTAAGTTTATTTTTAATTTTTATAGCATTGAACCTTTGAATATGACTTCTTCTCATGCATCTACGGAAGCAACCCAAACAATCCAAGCAACTAGTGAACGATATAGACCGGCCAAATCAACCGTTATAGGTTGGGACTACGGTCAACGGAATTATGGGGACAACACTCGTATATCATATGATTTTTGTGGTTAGTAAAGTAGTAAACTGGGGGTCTGAGTAGGGCGTCGCCTGGGCGGTCGTGGCGGTTCCTGCGAAACTGCGCTCCGCTCCGCCCCTAACAGCATAGGGAGTGGTACGACATACGAATAATAAATGAAACATAAACCTCCCCATGCCGACCGAATTTTTACGAATATTCGCAAAATATTCGAAAAGTACGAAAATTACGAATCTGAAATTAACACATTTATTTTTAAATATAATTCCCACATTTATTTAATATAATTTTTTGAATTTTTCGTGAATATCCGCGAATATTCGAGCAATATTCCGCGAGAACCATTTTGCCAAACCTCCCAATTCCGACACTGAGGTCCGGATATCCATGGAATATATTGATTTTTTAAGGGTCGGATATTCGAGTTTATTCGAAATTTTCACCTATGACTGTAAGTATAACCATATACACCGTTATCGCAAATCTGGGTTTTTTACTGGGTCTAGCTTAACCCATTTTGAACCTGATACATACATATTAGATTTTCCTCTCTCTCTTCCTTCCTTTGTACTCTCTCCCCCTCTCTCTCTTCGATCGTTCTTTGTCTCTCTGATTGCTGGTTATGTTTCAGAAAGCTTTCAAGGAAAAAGACAACCTAACACCGTTTAAAAATCAATCAAATTTCTTTTCTTTTTTTTTTTGGTAAAAAAATAAAAAAAAATCATCATCATAAAATTTCAAAATAAAGATATATATAGAACTTTCAACGCAGTTTTAGAGCTCGAGCTCGTTGAAAGATTTGGTAATCTTGGTAGCAATTGAATTGCTTATATAGGATATATATAATACAGTGTTATAACTTATAAGAGCTTCTATTTCAAAAATCTGGTTAATCGAAACCATTAATCAATCAATCAATTCAATCCTCAGAATATCCCAATTCAATCGATCACAAATTGGTCTCTGCCTTTTATAGGTTTGGGTTTAATTGTTCTAGAAGAAATAATTAAGTAAGTGATGAATGTGGTCTGAAGTTCTTAAATTTAAGTTTAACTCGTAGATTACAACATCTGAAATTTGTGTTGAGGAGATAAATTCTTGTTCCAATGCAGATTTGTAAGAAATTAAAGATGAATTTGGGATTGAACTCTAAGAGTTTGTGTTTATCATCCTATCTAAGTAGGCTGATTGTACAGAAAAATCAGAGGAAAAGTTGTTCCCTTACAACTGAACCAATTTCATTCCTTCCCATTCAAAAACTTTAAATAAATAACTCACAATCTCTCTCTCCCACAATAAACAAGTTACTTTTACAAAACATTGTATTCATTTACAGAAGTTTTCCTAGTGTGGCATAGGTGCATGATTCTTTTGGAATCATATTTAGAAGAATTGGGTTTGGTTTGCAACACAAATCATAGAGTTCTTGTCCACCATCGCTTAAGTGATTTCAGTGATTTAAGAGTCTAAAAGTTGTAGAAGAGTTGTTTGCAAGAAGAAGGGTAAGAGAGGTAAAAAAAACCCGTGGAGGCGAATCCCCGTAGAGAACCGACCCGAATGGGGAGGATATGGAGGGGTATATATGAGGACCGGGTGGATATGGAGGTCATTTTGAAACCCGAGTACGTTTTGGAGCGGGGACGGATATTATGGTCTCCAAACCCGGACCCGACCCGATTAGGGGTGGGCACGGTTCGGTCCGGTTCTAAATAGAAGTAGGACCAGGACCAAACCGATTTTAAACTATCGGTTCGGTTTCGGTTCTATGGACCAAAATTATTTGAATATAACCGGACCGAACCGGACCAAATACAATCGGTCCGGTTTCTGTTCGGAACTCGATCTTGGGTTTTTTTCTTGGGCCTTTAGTCCACTACAATATTAATGATTATTCTTAAGTTTTGGGCTTTAAACAAAATAAGACATACAAATACTAAATAGAAAAAAGGTCCAAAAACAATGAACCAACCATGGATCCACCATAAGTCCACAACCAATTACAAATCAAACAAATCCAAAAACAACCAATCATTTTCCAAGACCCATATTACAACAAATCAAAGTTTAGAACGAACTAAATAACAACATAAAGATGATGGTCAACCACTATATGTCTGCAACTCTGCACCCATGAAACCTCTTTGTAAAACCTCACAAAAGCTATTGCATAAGCTTGTAGTATCTCTCCATCCACCAATGCTCCTCCAACTTGAAACTGATAAAATTCAAACAAATAAAAATTAAAAAGTATAACTTACTTTATAGGAAAATACAATTGAAAAGAGAGGTACAGTCAGTGCAATGAAATGCAATGCAATGCTGAGGTGAACCAAGTGTCATGGATAAGTGATAATACATGACCAAAATATCTACATGTATGTGCACTAGTTTGTCAAGTACTAAGAGACTGAATTAAACCAACATGCTACTTCATTCCAGAAACAACTTATGCTGAAATGTACTGACAGATAAAAATCACTCTGTGTAACTGGATCTTTCACTGTCTAGATTTAGATGATTTTACTAGCAAAAAACACAAGCTGATGTTATACCATCAATCAAACATTTCAAGCCCCTTTTGGGTATGAAATTGTTGTACTTATATAACTATATAACTATATATATTCAGCTAGAACATGGATGAGTCCCACACCATTACCTACTTGTTGTCTGTTGAGGTGAACAAGTGTTAATGTGTCATAGATATAGATAATAATATCTAGGTGTTAAGATAAGAAGTGCACAGACCCTGTCAAGATATGAACACAAGCACAAGATTCACTTACAGAAAATCCATAGAAGTATGGAACCCAAAACATCTGTAAGTATATTGCTCTAGTAGGTAGTGGTTTCTGATATCATCAGGATTCAATGCTTGAAGCACATATGGACCATTATTTTGATGTTCCACTTAGTGGCAGATCATGTTACAAAGGCAGAAGCTTCAGTGTGATTTTTGCTGAACCTAAAAAAATTTACAGTATTATCTAGTCTGGAATGAAATATATATAGAACATTATTAATATTATTACAGACATTTGTCTCAATTGATCGACTTCCAATCAAAGTTCAACATGACTAGTGAAAATTAAAACAAAACAAAACTCTAATGAAAGAAGAGATTGAAAGAGAGAGTAATGAAAATTAAAACAAAACACTAATGAAAATTAAAACAAAACATACCTTAGTTGAGATTGAATTGTTAATCCCTAAACAGTAATGGAAGAAGAGATTGAAGGAGAGAGTGGTGGTGGTGGTGGAAAACTGGAAATTGAGATGGAGAAGAGGAATGAAGAAAGGAGGCAGATTGAGATGGAGAAGAGGAAGGAAGAAAGTTAGGTTTTCTATGTCTAGTTTAGTAATTTCATAATTAAAAAAAAAGTTTTTTATTTATTTCGGTTCGGTTCGGTTCTCTCGGTTCTATTAAAACAAGAACCGAGACCGGAACAATAGTTATATAGTTCGGTTCGGTTTCGGTTCGGTCTTGACCGGTTTTTAGTCAACTCGGTTTTGACCGGTTTTAACTCGATTTTTTGGTTCATTTTTCGGTTTTTTTCGGTTTTTTTTGCCCACCCCTAGACCCGATTATATACTTGATTTCAAAATTTGTTAATTTACACAATAATTTATGGGCTTACCATAAATTTAATGAAGTGTGTTTAAGACTTTAAACTTGTATTTTGTTAGGGTTAAATTTAGTTGAAGTTTTTAAGTTGAATTTGTAATTCCAGATATTATTATGACAATTTAAATTTATAAATGGTCATTATTATTGTTAATTTATTATATTTCTTATTACCTAAAACTAAAAATGTAGCCCCGCGGGGATTCTATCCTCATTGGAGGCGGGACGGGTTCCCGAATAGTCTCAAGTGGGAAAACGGGCGGGGATGGAGACTAAAAAACTAAATGGGGATGGGGATGGAGATAGGGGTACCCGGCCCCGAACCAACCCGTTAACATCCCTAGACAAAGAAACGATGTGTATATCTCTGGGCTTTGGAACTGGGTTAAATTGACCCACCAAGAAAACCATATTTTTGCATTCTTTCTCAATCTTTAAATGTTTTGTGTCACTTTTTTCTAAAATGCCCCTAAGTCTGCATGTGGACAGTCTGCACCTGAGCCTCTCTGTATCTATATTATACTGTGCGTTGACACATAAACGTGAGGAGATAAACATAACTAGACAAAGACAAAATATGGGCTTAAGTCGTTATGTTTCGAATTGTGCTTCTTATGGGTTTAACAGGTCAAAGTTCAACAAAAGAAAACATATACAATAGTTTTGTGGAATTATAAAAGGTGAGTAGTTTTCAAATTTGAATTTTTCTAATTGCTTTTTTTACTGTTGTTGTTTGAAACTAAAATTGAGGTTGTAACATTATTCTAATCATTTTTTTTTCAATACGTGATTCATTATCTAATCAAAATTTTGTAATTTAGGTTGTAGGAGTAGCTATTATAATTTTGATTTTGATAGTGGGGCAAAGTTGTTTTTTTAGCTTCGAGGTTTAGATAATATAATTTTGATGTTAGATGTTGTATTTTAGCTAATTCTAATTGCCAATAACTCTTCAGTAAATCATGAGTCAGACCAACATTAACTTAATTTACATGCGCTAAGTAGAGGGAATGATTCGAATAGAAGTCGGGATAAAGAACGGAAGTGAGAGAATATAAGTTAGAATAAAAGAAGGGATAGTTGTTGGGGTTGTGAGAAATGGAAGGGCTGGCATTGGAGGCAGAGCGAAGGTTGGATTAGTGGGCATGCTAGGCATAGTAGGGAATGTACTTGGTAATGAATCGACAAATAAAATTAAGATGAACTGGTTGCATGAATCGGTTCACGGGGCCGTTTAGTGAATCCCACTAATAGCCCTTTGTGTTCCACTTGCTCCAAGCTGCAAGTCTATTTTAATTTCTGCAATTAGCATACCAATCATATCAATGAGTCAGTTCAACCATATCCAAAACAACCCATGAGAAAAGAGATTACAAAAACTGTACAACCCATTAGTCAACATTAAATTTAGTCTTTATCTAAATATTCTATAGTGGCAGATGGCCTTCAGAAATATGTTTTCCAAGAAATATAGTACAATCACATATAACCTTCGTATTCTATATTATAAGTTGCATTGAGTCGGTTGAGGGGACAAATTTAAAGGGTATACAAGCATTAATGGGGTTAAGTTTTTTTCGTCGACCCAAATCAAAATCCACAAGTGCATGTTCCAATCAGAAATTCTATTTACAATCATTCTCTTTTATCCGCCTTCGAAAATTCAATCAGAATAGAAATTCAATCTACGAAACTTGATCTATTCAAACGATCATCCTCTTTCTTCAAAATCCATCTCGATGATTTATCAGGTACAAATTTTTTGTTAACTGAATCTATAATGATAACCCTAGAGCTTTACTTTATAAATTGATGTTTCTAATGATGATTTCTTTAACATGTTAATCTAATCAACTAACTCTGCTACTTTGATCACACAATCACATGTTGCTATAATTATGTTTCCCAAGGCTGTAAATTGCTGCTCAAAATTATAACCGTAGAGCTTCCAATGAGTTAGATTCCCCAAGTTTAGTTTTTTAGTTTGAAGAGTAGAAATTGGAATAGAAATACAAAATGTTTGGTGGGTTTAACAAAGCGGAAGTAATCCTGCAGTGTAGTCGAGTAGTGTTAAAATGGCGCCACCCACATTGCGACACCACAATCTGTGGGGTTAAATCTTTCATTATTGTGTCCTCTTCTTATGCTGCTACAATTCACAGAGATAACCGACTTAACAATAAGTTTTTTTTTTTTGCTAAGGGTCTATCGTATTAGTAAAAAAAAAGATAGCATTTACGAGCATATTACTTAAAGGTAACAATACAATGGCAAAACCATGTTTTGCCAAAGGTAACAGTACAAGGGCAAAACCATGTCTTGCCATCGCTGAATTTAAGACAATATTTGTTTGTGATAAAAAACTTGAGAAGAGATACCCAAAGTCCCAAACTTGATCATCAGTCAACTAGAAAATGTTAATCATAGGTGTGGTGTCGTAACAATGATGGGTATAGAGCATGTAATTGAACTTTGTTTGGATACTCTATAAGTCTATAGTTATCAAGTTAATCGAATTTTGGATGATTTTTTTTTCTTTTCCAAATTCTAATTTCAAAATAAACGACCTTCAAAACAACCATGGCAGTTTTTTTTTTAGAATAATCGAGTTTTCTTTTTTAGAATAATAGATTTTACATCAATAGAAGATGTTTGCTTAGTCTTATGCCCATGGCTCACAGTAGGATATTGTTTAGTCGAAGATTATTATGGTACTTTACATTTTGTCTGATGAGTAAACTTAAGATGCTCCTGAGTAATGGCCAATTGCTCGGAATGCCTAGAATTTGGGATTATTAAATGTCGCCATTTTTCAAATGTATAAGAATAAATTGGAGATGGAAGGCTAGACATTTCACATATGCATATGCTTTATTTATTTTATTTTTAAAAATTTTTGAGCTCTGGGTATCTTTTCTCTTGAAAAAAGTGATGCTAATGAAAACAAATAACTTGAACCAAGCAAATTATAAATAGGTCTCAGTGTGGAAAATGGATGTACACGGTAACAAAGGCTACAAGTTTCTTTCCATAACTTAAATATTCTATCTTCTATTCGGTTTTATTTCTCATTGAGGAAGATGGAATATTGTAATGTATAAAATAGAAATTGTTTCCTCTGTTTTGTCTATGATATATTATGTTATGGTCGATATAAAGCTTATCCAAACATTTATATACAGCTGTTGTTCAGGTACCATTACAACATGACCTTGGACTAAGCAAAACACCAGGACTGTCAGACACAACCCTACTATATCTGCAACTACGAGAGGTCACACGTCTGTAATTGAAGAAATTGCTATGGAAAGATTTTGGCTTGCTAGATATTTCCAGATCCAATGGCAAAATGCATTACATTTACCCACCTGGCAAAGGCATGTAGATACTATAGAAGCATTGCTCGACAGGGATCCTCAATTGGCACGAAGGACGGACAAGAAAGGGCAGACCTCATTGCCTATGGCTGTCAAAAGGGTTAGTGTTGAAGACTTGAAGTCATAAAGTTGCTTTTTCAGGCATATGCAGCTATAGTGATGCTTCTAGACAAGTTCGATAACACAACATTACACAGTGCCACCACTCCACCAGAAAAAAAAAGCAGAGACATCTCTTCATAATACTTCAATTCTATCATTGTTTATACCAATGACATTCACTTCAATTGATATAATTTAACATCTACTTTGAATTATCATAAGGTATTTTATTGCACGAACTATCTTAACATTTAATATTTCAACTTTATCAAAATTTCATTTGAGTAATGTAATTATCTGCAACATTTATTATTGTAAAGCAAATATCTGTGATCCTTACTATGGAGATCATTAGTTTGTACTGTTAGATGGCTCTGTTTAAGGTGTGGCTTCGATATTAATTCATAGTTCATTAATAAATTTACGAATACTTATCGAACCCTTTAGCTGTTCTCTTGGTTCTTTCCTTTGCTTATCTTTTGGTTTCTTATAATCTTATAATCGCTACCTTGCTCTTACATTGTTTTGAATCACCCAATTTGAACATACTGAGAATTATATACTACAGTTGTTAAGATTTAAAAAGAGACTTTATGGCTTTAGTTTAGTTAATATTACTAAATGATACTAAATTTTTAATATGATATATGGATGGTATCAATAACATGCTTATAAAATTAAAAGCGTGCTATGTTATGCCTATGACACACACACACATGGAATGCATTACCTAACTACATGTGGTAATCATTAGAATGAGCTTTGGTAGATTATTTAAATATGAGCATTTCATTTCCATATCCCAATTGTTCATTTTTATTATACAGGTTAGTGAGAAATTTACGGTATCAATAAAATGGTAGTTGGCAGTCTTCTCTGGATAACTCTTACAAATGTCTGCATGGAGTATAAGATCTATAAGTGATATTATAAGAATACGTTAGTCGTAGTAATCTTTTTCGCATGCATTTAATTAAAAGTTTTTTGTTTCCCATGTGTATAAAAGGGATTTTTAGAAATCATCTAATCTCTAACTTAATTGTTAAATATTAGTCTCTCAATCTTCCTTTTCTCTCTCAAAATGTACGTCTTAAAGTATTCAGATTTTTATAGAAACTTCCTTTACATGTTATCTTTGTAATAATCATTTGTTCGTTTGTCTAACAACGTATGGTTTTATTTAGAATTGGCAACTGTCATGTTGCCATTGTTACTTTTTGATAATGAATCTAAAAGAAAACTTGAAATCTTTTGACAATTAGTAGAACTTTTTCTCCCGCAAATTAGTAGTTGGCTCTTATATGGTCATAAATAATCCTGGATAGAAAACTTGCAATTTATCTTTAAATCAAGAATTAAAAGATGTAAGTTCAGCATAATGTGAAGACAACTACTCCCTTAATTACAACGCTTCCACAATGCTAAGAATTATGGAATTTGAAATGAAAACTTGCAAAGAGCATCCAAACTCCATGAAATGGGGATAGCAACCAAAGAGGTATTAGTAGCCAGTCATCATACAATAGTATGTGTAAATACAGTAATTTGAGGCCAATGACTCTGTATTAGAGTGCAAGATAAATGGATAAATATTTATACCAAGGATTACATGCAATATGGTTTTGGCATATCATGGATTTAAATTGATATGTGAGAATACTAATATGGTTCTAGAATTAATTGGAATAAGTTAGTAGTTTTTATGTGAAAAATTGAAATGTTTTAAGAATTATATGTTTATTAGTTGAGAAAGTTGGTGCATATGTGAGAAGAATGTTCAAGATAGGAATCGTCACTATCATTATTATTATTCTGTTCAGACTCTTTGATTCTAGCTATCTTTCTTCAGCTTATTGTATGGAAGAACCTTATGCACGAGAGAGTTCAGAAAATTGACAAACTATGATTAGAAATGGGATGATCAAAAATCCAACATATGTTCGTATGTAATGTGTGGTGTTGAAGCCGAATCTATGCCCAAACTGTTTATTCATGTAGAGTTTTTTTTTTTTTCCAGTTCAACAAGATGTAAACTTGAACAAAACGTATGGCAATTGAAGTCATTTTTGGCATTTATTGCCAATTATTGTTTACATAGTTAATTGTTACACATTTTGGAACAACTCAAATTCTCGGTTTCATAAATACTGAGTTTACTACAGAAACAGTACTATTCTCACTTTACTGTATTAAAAAAAATTTAGTATGTGACAATGTCCCAAGAGTTTCTAATATATTGTTTCATATGGCCGGGAATAACAACTCAAATTCTCCTCCTACAAATATCTATTATTAACTACACAACGTTAATTTTTTAGTTTAGTATAATGGAAGATAAGTGAAATAATAATATGCATTACTAAGCATAATTGTCAAAGGATGAATAAAGGTTGAAACTAGCGTGGCAAAGCCATGGGTACAACTAAAGAAAGTCACGTGTATAGAGAGAGACAGAGGCTCTTATGCGGACCGTCAGTATGCGGACTTAAGTGTTTCACCAGAAAATCACGTGCTCTTCTCAATACTTGCATAAATCTGGTTTCTCTTATCGGGTCAACGAAACCCAGTCAAAGCCCAGTTAAAAGTACGTTTTGTTCGTCTTCTCTCTTAATTGTTATATGTTTACATCTCTATCAAACTCCTCTTTCTCTCAACTACTCCTCTTTCTAGTCTGGAACTATGAAATTGTTATTAACAAAGCAGTATGTATAAATTATTCAAACAAATAATAAACTTCAAAATATATTAAATTCACAAAGAGAATCCACGGTTAATGTCAACTACACTCTAATCACAATCAACGAATTTCAGAATTTATAGACACAAAATCACAAAATTATTCCATCTTATCTTCTTGGAAAATCCCCCAACATCTCTGTAAGTACCATATCCTGACCACCGATCTACCGTGGAAAAAGGACGGAGATAAAAAGCTCAAAATACGCCAGGGATTACCGGATCCACGGACAGGACAAAGCTGACGGCCACGTGAGAGGCATGAGCGCAGCTGTTCCTCACTATTTGACTAACAGTCAAACAAGTGCAGAAAACGCTAGGCTCTAAGGCCATCCACGTGTTCAACATCTCCGGTCGTTGATTGGAAACACAATCCAACGGTGCCGCACAGACCGGCCAATTACCTATAAATAGGGGCAATCTCCAATCATTAGGTACGCTCTCTTCTCCCATCAATCACTTCACTCCTCCACTTCACTCTACTGATTTGATCGTCGGAGTGTCAACACCGGTGCCAACACCGGTGGTCTTCTCTTTTGTGCAGATTTCCCGGCGAAGCTCAGGCGTCTCCATGGGACCCACGGAAGTACAGGTCCCTACAGGAAAAGAGGACTACATAATTGGTGCTAGAAGGATCCTTGAACCATCCACAAGGATCTCCACAACAACAGCAATGGCTGGAACAATGACTCAAGGCACACTGACTCGTGCCCAGGAGCTACAAGCAATGCAACAACGGATCCAACAGCTCAAGGAGCACAACGGACAGCTACAGACCGCGAACGATCACTTCCAACAGCAACAGATCATTCGGGCACAAGAAAACGCACGGCTCCTGGACGTCACAAGAACATTGGCACTAGAGCAAGCTCTAGAGAACGCCAGAGAAAGGGAGGCAATTCGACTCCAATAAATTGACCTCCTTGTAGCTTCCGCAACAATCAACCTAGTATCAGAAGACAATCAGCACTCCAATGGAGTTCACGACGACAGACACCCTGCACAACCCAACAGTGCTAATTCTGAACCACCTAACGGTACCAACCCAATACTACCACCACCGCCGCCATTGGAGACCCATGAAAACCCCCAGCATTATCAAGCACCAGCAGGATCAGAGCAATCCGTCACAAGAGACCAACCTCCACGACGAATCCGCCACGACAAGGCAGCTTCAAAACAGCTCCAAGACCCCGACAACCCGACAATGCGGCAATGCTCGCAATGATAAGACAACTTCAAGACAAGTTAAATGCAAAGGAGAAAACAACAATCGCTGACGACCTCCAAAAACTGGAAAAACGACCGTTGCATGCCCAATGCTACGAGTTCGACTTCCCCAGCAAGTTTGTACCTCCAAAGTTCGACGTCTATGACGGCAACAGAGACCCCGTTGACCACCTCCGCCGCTTCAAAAATCAACTAACAGTGTGGGAAGGAGGCCAATATGATGGTATGAAGTGCCGTCTATTCCCGAGCAGCCTCGGTATGGTTCCAGTCTTTAAAAGCTCAGAGCATTTACAACTTTATGACCTAGACTTTCCTCTCTCAGTACCGACACCAAAGGAGGGAAGTGGCATTAGACTCACCAATTGCCACCCCTGTAGTGCGCAACCGAAACAAAGTTCAATAGTCTGAACCAATCTTCTTCTCCGACGAAGACCTCGAGGGTGTGGTAACCCCACATGACGACGCGTTGGTCATTACCATGACAATCGGTAACTGGAACGTCATGAAAGTCCTTATTAACCCCGTGAGCAATGTTGAGATTCTATTTACTAGAGGACCTCACCAGATGAAGCTTAACTCCACCCATTTGTCACCTTCTAAGGGAAATGTGTAAGGTTTCAACAGAGGTTCCAGCAAACCCTTGGGAGAAATAACCTTACCAGTAACGACACACACAAAGACAGTCATGTCTAGGTTCGTAGTCGTCGAAGCAGGGTCCGAGCACAACACATTGCTAGGAAGAGATTGGATTCATGCCATGAGGGCAGTACCATCCTCTTATCACCAAAGAATACGGTTCCCAATAGATGATGGTCAGTATGAAATCCGTAGCGATCAGGCACTTTCGCATACAACACACTTCGCAACGGTCCGAACAATGATGAAGGACACCGGGGGCAATGAGTCACCGGGTTCCTCTACCTAATAACAACTACAGGAAGGGGTCGACGGACAACCTACAGTCCCTTATTCAAAAACTGTGGAACCCACAAAGTCCGTCGACCTATCCAACGGCGGTGAGCCACGCATCACCAACATCGGAACATGTTTGAACAGTGAAATCCGTGAACAGTTAATCAAATTCCTATAACAGAACCAAGATGTGTTCGCATGGTCAATCGAAGGCATTGAAGGCATTAATCCCGATATCTCCTGCCACAAACTTAACGTGCGCACCAACGCTACACCAGTAGTCCAGAAGATACGGGCAATAAGGCCAACTCTCCAAACAGCCGTCCTCGCCGAGGTGTACAAGATGGCCGAAATAGGAGTAATCAAGGAAATTCAGTACCCCGAGTGGGTCTCCAACATCGTCGCCGTTATGAAAAAGAATGCAAGGTTCGTGTCTGCATAGATTTCACAAATCTCCATCAAGCATGCCCCAAGGACATGTACGTCATGCCCAAAGTCGACGAGTTGGTAGACCGAACCGCAGGATTTGCCCTCTTATCCTTCATGGATGGATACTCAGGGTACAATCAGATTCCACTGTATGAGTAGGACCAACCGAAAACAATATTCTACGCTGACAACAAGATATTCTGCTACACAAAGATGTCGTTCGGTCTCAAAAACGCCGACGCCACCAGCGCTTGGTGGAGTACATGTTTCACGGACTTTTGCGAAAAACAGTCGAGGTTTACATCGATGACATGCTCGTCAAATCAGAAGAGGAAAGTGACCATCTGACGGATCTAAAGGTGACTTTCGAGATTCTTCGCCGATACAAAATGAAACTCAACCCAGAAAAATGCACTTTTGGAGTCACCTCCGGGAAATTCCTCGGCTACATTGTCACCAAAAGAGGCATCGAGGTCAATGAAGACCAAATCCGTCCACTAGCAGAAATGCCTTCACCAACAACGAAGAAACATATTCAGATCCTACAAGGACGTATCACTGCACTAGGAAGGTTCATCTCTCGGTCTACTGACAAGTGTTGACCAATCTTGCAGTTGTTACGCAAAAGCATCTCCTTCAGATGGGATGACGAGTGTGAGCAAGCCTTTCAGACACTAAAATGCTACCTTGCTCAACCGCCTATCCTATTCAAGCCATCACCAGGTGAAACTTTATACATATATCTCGCTGTATCTGAGGACGCCGTCAGTGCCGTTCTCACAAGGCGCGAGAGTAACAAAGAGGCACCGGTCTACTTCTTAAGCAAAAAGCTGACAGATCCAGAAACAAGATATACACGAATTGAGAAATACGGTCTAGCCTTGTTTTTCTCAGCCCAATGGCTCCGCCCATACTTCAAAGCCTACACCATGACCATTTTCACAAATTTACCTCTAAAACAAGCTGTCCACCGAATCGAAAAGGCGGGCCGTATGGAAAAGTGGTCGATAACTCTCAGCAAGTACGACATACAGTTCGAGTCTCGAAAAGCGGAAAAATCCCAAGTCTATGCTGACTTCTTAGCCGATTTCCCCGTCGAGGACCTTACTTGGTCTTCGGACATCACTATCGACGCAGATCCCATACAGACCGATGATCAAAGGACCCAAGACGACTGAAAAAACATCACAGGCTGGCGCTTGTTCACGGACGGATCCGTCAGCAGAGATCGGTTCGCCGTAGGCATGGTCCTATTTTCTCCAGAGTATACACGTATAGAGTTGGCGGAAAGATTGGGATTCCCCGTTACAAACAATGAGGCTGAATACGAAGCCGTACTTTCTGGTTTGCAGCTAGCCAAAACACTCCATGTAACGGAGCTCACAATCTTCACTTATTCCAAGTTAGTAGCCGAACAGGTCAACTGAGGATACAGGGCATTAACAAGAAACATGTCAGCTTATCTCACACTCCTTCAAGACACCTTGGCAAGCTTTCAGTCGACAAGAGTCATCCATTTGCATCGTACTGAGAACCGACACGTAGATGCCTTGGCATACTTGGCCGCAACAATGGGCGACGAGGACGTTAGGACAATAACTTTGTCCAAACGACAAGAATCATTCCACCACCCAAAGAGCCTAACGATGGTAACAGTACACCCGGGAGCGTCTTGGATGGACCCAATAATCTTCTACCTACAGACAGGATCCCTCCCTGAGGACAGAGCCCAAGCTAGAAGCATTTCCCAACAGGACAAACGGTTCCTACTCATCAACAATGAGCTTTATCGAAAAACAGTGGGTGAACCATGCCTAAAGTGTGTCCATCCCAACAATGTCCCGCATGTGATTGCCGAAATACACAACGGAACCTGTCGAAACCATTCACCAGGCAAAACGAAAGCCCGCCGACTAATCCTACATGGATACTACTGGCCCACCATGTTAGTGGACTGCACGGGCTACGCTAAGAAATGCAGAGGATGTCAACTACAAGGTCGCTTAGTCCATGCACTGGCGGAAGAGTTACACTACATAAGCAACCCATGGCCTTTCTCTATGTTGGGCCTTGACATCATTGGCAAACTGCCTAAGTCAGGGAGAAGCAAAGTCTTCTTACTAATGGCTACGGACTACTTAACTAAATGGATAGAGGTCGTGCCCTTTCAACAAGTCAAGGAGCAGTAGGTCATTGATTTCATCTGGGAAAATATTATCTGTCGTTTTGGTCTGCCAAGAGCCATTATCACCGACAACGAATCACAGTTCCGAGGAGGACAAGTCGGGCAATACTTGGAGAAATATCGCATCAAGCAATTTTTCTTCGCCCCAAATTACCCTCAAGGAAATGGGCAAGCCGAAGCGTCAAACAAAGCTATTCTGGAAGTAATCAAAAAGAAGCTAGAAGATAAAGGCACAAATTGGACTGAACAGCTACTGGAGGTACTATGGGCATACAGAACATCCCCATGGCGATCCACGGGCGCAACCCCGTTCTCACTGACATATGGGATGGAAGCTGTCATACCACCAGAAATGATTGAACCAACAACACGAACATGTGTAGTCGATCTCGGCATCACGGCGATATAGTTGAAAAAGAACTTGTCCTGGCCGACGAAATGAGGAACCGAGCTCAGACAAAGTTGGATCATTATCACCGAGAGCTACACAAACAATACGGGAAGAAAGTCAAGCCAAGAGTACTCTCAGAAGGTGACTTGGTACTTCGGCGACAGTACCCCCCACCAGCAAAGCTCAGACCAAATTGGGAAGGCCCCTACAAAGTCACACGTGTCGGTATCAACGGCACCTACTATCTTAGCTACATGGATGGAACTCCAATCGAAAAACCATGGAACATTGTCAATCTTAAGAAGTACTTTGTTTAATTTTCGTAAGTTTTGTTACTATGCGTTTAAATGACAAATCAATACATATCTACTTTTGAACAAAATATTCATAAACTTTATTATATTTTACATAAGTTTATGGGGTTAAACATCTATCAAACATTTATCTCTTTACTGACTGAAGAGAAGCCTTGTTACACCTATGCTAAAAGGGTAACGGGTCGCCCTTCTGCACTTACTGTACAAAGGAAGCCCAGTGCACACACGGGGGCGTTGACTAGTGGGTAGGAGTCCTAGCCAGACGACAGTTAAAACCTCGCACTTACCCATGCGATCTCGTCCCCCACGGGGGCTAGGCAACACCTGCGTCGTGGGATGCCTCGTCCAGAGAAAAACTTAAGGGTTACATGTTAATTTAAATCTAAGGAAATTAACAGCCATGACGACGGGGCTAAAAGTACTAGATCAAAAATTTCATGAATCAAACACAACATTTACATATCAGAAATATTGGTTATATTTAGTCAAAATAACTTAATGATTAAAATCCAAAACAAGTTTGCCGGTCCCCACGGACCAGGAATTACAGACTTCAAAATAAATTTAGTCTGCCTGTCCCCACGAATCAGGAAAATTCCAGACAAACAAAATAAAGTATTTCAGGCTCACGGCCACCAAAAAAAAAAACATGCAAAACATTGTATTTTTTCCTCACAAACACTCCATAGCAAATCACTTAGGAGACTGAGTTGGGGAATCAAGAGATATAGACGATGGATCAGGAGATTTAGACAAAACTGGAGACATGAGAGAGGCTGAAGCCGGCAAAGGAACCAGAGGTCTCAGAGTCATCTGCGCCTTACGTTTTTTGTCTGACCTCCTCAATCCGACGCTCTGTCTCCTTCCTAACGGCAGCATCGAAGTCAGCTTTCAGAAAATCAAACTTATTCTTCCACTCTAGCTTGACTTGATTCAATTCCTCCTCTAGGCTAGTCTCACGGGCCTCGGTGTCGAGCAAAGTCTTGCGGATCGCAGAAAGAGCGTCCTCTTTCTCTCGGTCCTTCTCGGCACCTATGTTATGCAGAGCCTCCTCCTTGTCATCCTCCATTTCCTTATATAATTTTTCAAGCTCTTTTTGCTTTAAATCTTCAGCGCGCGGCAATCTGTTGCTTCAAGGACTCGCACTCCTTTCGGCTGGCTTCAAGCAACTCATTCTGATTGACCAAATCTCGATACATGGAAATCTCGGCCTTCGCAGCGTCACGCCCATCCCTGGCTAAATTACGTTCCTTCCGAAGGGACTTCACCTTTATCAAAGCATGAGAGTACCTACGGTTCACACCATTGCCAAGGGTCTTTGCCTGCACAAAGCAAAAATTCAATAAGACAAGCCAAATAAACATTCTACACAACCACATATACAACCACTTACAGTGTACAGGGCCGTATCAAGGTTCTTCATCAGAGTCAACGGATCAGATTTTTCTAGCAACTCATAATCATAAGGAGTAATGCCAGAATAGTTAGCACCACCAGCAACTCCACCGTCAGCAAAGCCAGAATCATCAACAGTAATCCGCCGACCATCAAGTTCGGTAACGGATGCCAGAACGGTGCCTGAACAGCATTACTGGTAAACTTCTCCTCAACATGTTCACCCACAACGGAGTCCTCGGGAGCTTCAACAGAAACCTCAACAACCTTTTTACCTTTGTCAATACGTTGAAGCTTGGGACTCGATTCCACATAATCCTCAGCCACAAGTTCATCTCTGATAGGACTGAGAGTATTATCGAAACCGTCATCACCAAGAAGCTGAGCAAGATCATCATCAATGTCATCGATGGCAACAGGACCAAAAGTGAAATTACTCGGATCCATCCTGTTTCTCTTTCTTTGACGAAGACGCAGATCATACGAAGTTTCAAGGGCAACTTCCTCCTCAGATTCTCCGACAGATTCCTCCGAGACAGAGATGAGATTCCTTCTCCTCGAGGAAGATGTTGTTTTCTTCGGCTGGCTTTTCTTCTTCAGTCGAAAATCGCTTTCTTTAGGACCTCCTTTCGGAACAAAAACTGGCGGTTTAGACTTCCCAATACAAACCCCGCGAGTCTCAACAGAGTGATTTCCACTACCGTCAACACCAGTAATGCTCTCGAGAAACGTGTAGTTATAAGTCTTGTCACCTTTCTCCCCTTTGCCCAAGATCAAGTCTACAACAGAGTTGGAAGTATCCTCCAAAGGGCCGGTGTCTCCGTTTATCACTACAAAACGAGCAGTACATAACTCAGAAACAAGTACAATACTTAACTCAGATGGAAAGGGTTAAGACGTACCTCCAGTATTGAACCAAGGATACTCAAGCCCAATGGACGGCTCCTCGATATAACCCCTGAAATTTCCGCCAACAACTAACGGAAAATTAGGCCACTCCTTATCAAAGGTCCGTAAAGACCGAACAACTGGTCTCTTATGGGGCCTACTGCAAAAATGATAGTAATGATCGGGAGACTTCTCAAAATGACACACACAATAGTGCTTACGGATATCCATCAAGGTGACGGAGTACTTAGGATGCTCATTTATCTTGTTGAAACATCTCATAATCCTCTAGAAATTCCCGATGCCTTGGCCAGGTGACATCCTATAAAAATTTAGAACAGCCTTGTCTAAGTCGGTCAACGGGAACCTCAGACCAGCATGGATTTGATGAGCCGTCACGATTATAGTCTCCGACCCAGCCTCAGGGTCAAAATCGCAATACCTCAATGCCTCAGCATAGTGAGCCAAGGACATGGTGTTAGGAATCGAATACACCTGACGGAACACATCAAGCTCGAGCCTCCACTCATAAAGATCGGGGGCGAACCGATCCAACCAGTATACAGAACTGCTACTAACATCATCATTTTCCTTCCCCGGGGGCCTCGGGTTAGACTTTTCCTTCTTAAAATACTTGCGCCACTTTTCTATCCCGAGTGGTTCCGGCTCCATATGTTTTAAGAAGTTACGGGGGGCGAGAAGTGTGTGCATGTACACTGAGAAGTCTGACAAAGAGACAATAACAACTAAGTGTCAGGTTCCCCTAGAATCACAGCAAGGTTTTTTCTTCTTTTGAAAAACCTATGTTAAAAACCTCTACGTTTTCAAACCCCATTTCTTCCAAAACCCTCTTTTTTGTTGGAACAAAAGAAAACCCAGCAATCTCCCAACAAACAGAACAAAACAAAATTCTAAGAAAAAAAAACTACGAAAAATAAGAGAAAGACTTACCAAAGAAGAGAGCAAATAGAGAAAGCTTCAAGCAAACTTCGAACAACTTCAGAGCTTGAAAAACACCAGTGGAATGCGTTAATGGAAGAAAGAAGATAGAAAAAGAGAAACGATTTTTATACTCTAAGACAGAAATTCTCTCTCTCATCATTACCCTGCTCGTCAAACGACGCAGACGTTTTGATTGACGAGGAAAAATCGGCGGCATTGTCTTTTCAGTCATAAAGCCACACGCCTTTTCGAGGCACACGTGGCATACACGTGACCCCAGTTGTCCTCCAACAAACACGTGCAAACGGTCAAGAGACCATCATTGACTTTTTCCCGCCAAAATTTCCCACCAAAGTAAGAGTGAATACGTCATTCAAACACTACGTTCGGACCAAACATCAGATATTCTCTGTACCGACTCCCCCGGAAGCGTTGTCGCCACAGAGAAGGGGGCGATGTAAGTACCATATCCTGACCACCTATCTACCGTGGAAAAAGGACGAAAATAAAAAGCTCAAAATACGCAAGGGATTACCGAATCCACGGACAGGACAAAGCTGACGGCCACGTGAGAGGCATGAGCGCAGCTGTTCCTCACTATTTGACTAACAGTCAAACAAGTGCACAGAACGCTAGGCTCTAAGGCCATCCACGTGTCCAACATCTCCGGCCGTTGATTGGAAACACAATTCAACGGTGCCGCGCAGACCGACCAATCACCTATAAATAGGGGAAATCTCCAATCATTAGGTACGCTCTCTTGTCCCATCAATCACTTCACTCCTCCACTTCACTCTACTGATTTGATCGTCGGAGTGTCAACACCGGTGCCAACACCGGTGGTCTTCTCTTTTGTGCAGGTTTCCCGGCGAAGCTTGGGCGTCTCCACGAGACCCACGGAAGTACAGGTCCCTACAGGAAAAGAGGACTACAATCTCCTTCCCCAAATTATGATTGGCAATAGAATTGACATTGAAAATCAACATTTATCTTCAGTTCTCTATTTCTTCAAGAAGAACAATACCCCAACCATCCAATCTGGTTTATTAGTTCATTCTTTAACTAATCTGGTTGATTTTATTTTATTCAACTGTTTCTTTACTTTTTGGGTTATAATTGTGTTCAAGATAAATATGTTGGAGTTAATAATTCTTTTCAACTAATCTCTCTAATCAACAAGATTTGGTATTTTTGTTGAATCGAATTCATTTTTTTTTCTGTTGTGTACAGAGGGGGAAAGAAATCAATTGAGAGAAAAAAAAACAGAGATGAGAGAGAGAGAGAGAGAGATTGCAAAAGGACGAACAATGAAATAAGAAGATGTAGGCACTAGCCACGAAGAGAGTGAAATTTAACCGGGTTTTGTGGGCTTTTTCTGATCCGGTAAAAAGAAACCATTTTTACGTCAAATATTGATTGATATAGCGCGTGACTTTCTAATAAACAAGCTGGTCCATATGCGGACGGGCCGTATAAGAGCCTCCCTATATATCTATCTTGATTCATAAGGTGAACAAGTACCTGAGCCGTCTTATTCTTAACTACGACACTTCACAACATCATTTATTTGTTTCTACATCAACTCATCATGTTCATCAACACCTACTTAACAAGCTTATATAAACATTTAACCGGCTTTTGCTTTTATGTCAAATCCTGTGTCTAAATGTAACCCCCTTTTGCTCTTATTTTTCCTATTAATGAAAAGGGGTAGGGGTCGTATATAGCAACATAACCGCACTAGCCTAGCAAAACAAAAATGACGACCACATAAACAGTACATGAGATGAGGCTAATTGCTTATCAATGAGTATTATAAACAGTACAGTGTTGTAGGATGAGCAGGCCTGTCAATGGATCGGTTCGGTTTGGATATCTCGCTGATCCGAACTGATCCGTATGTATTGTGATCCGAACTAATCCGATCCAATTCAGAATGGATAATTGGTACAGCCGATCCGAACTGATCCACTATAAATTAACGGATATCCGATCCAATCTGATCCGATCCGGGTTTTTTTTTTTTTTTTTTTTTTAAATATAATTTTGCAACCTTCATCTTTACCGTGAAAACAAATGATCTGAACAATACCCAAATCCAAAAAACAACAACAAATCAAATTTGTGAAATCATAATCAAATAATAACCCCAAAAATACACAAAAATCGTTTTCTCTTGAGAGATAAGAGCATTGGGAGTGAATATAATGACTGATAATAGATCTCATTTTATTCCTAGCACATTCTAATATAATTTTTGTTTGTTGGATATGATATGATCTTTGGTGCATCAAAGGAACAAATTGATTAGTCAATGCAATGGGTTCTACAAATACATGGGAGCAAGCCAGCAACTTAGCCATCTTTAGGTGTTCCATCAATTGAAATAATGTACTACTCATTAACTTTTCTATACTGGTCAGTCATCTGTAATTAGTAGCCAAAACAGGGGAAACAGAGCAGTATGACAAAACAAATGTTGTTTTGAGTTTTTGACTAAAGGGTAACATCTTCTGATTTGAATGGTGTACGTGAATTGAATAATTAACATGGAGGTCAATTGGTTGGATCTTCCAGAAGGAATTACTGATGACATTGCTAGACGATTAACTGATATAGATGACTATGTTAGATTTGGTGTTGTTTGCAAGACATGGCAATCTATTGTCTTTTCACATACTTACAAAAGAAAAGAATTAGATTTGGTTTGTTCCATTGTTGTTGCTCCCAGAAAACAACGAGAAGAAAGAGGAAAGATTGGGTATTTTATTTTTTTCTGTTCGTATTGATTTTAAAAAAAAATTCGGATCGGACCGGATTTTTTGGATAATTATCCAAACCAAACCAAAAATGGAATGGATATCCGAAAACCATTCTCAATGATCCAAACGATCAATTGGATATCCAAAAACCAAAACTTTTGGTTTGGATCGGTTTCGGATCGGTTTGGATCACGGATCAGTTCGGATAGCTGACAGGTCTAAGGATGAGGAACCAATCAAGAAAAGATCAGTTTTCTTTTCTTAGATATGCATTATTAATTAATAGGCGAGGATCAATGTCCAGGGTGTTAGTATAGGAAATCATGGCCGAGCAAGATCAGGGTCTGTCTACTGAGATAGTGATCGTACTTTCCTAGCAGTCTCTTAGGGCCGGTTCGGCAAAGGCCCTGGAATTCCTTTTGTGTCTTTCTAAAAGTAAGAAACTGAAAAGTTAGTTCGGTAATTGACCAAAAAGGAATTTTTGATAAGTTAAAAAAAAATCCTAAGAGAAGTTTTTATTCGTTGCTTTCTATTTTTATCTTTCTATTTTCTTAGATAAGAACTTCCAAAGATTCCTTCTTAACTTTCCTATGTTTGCAAAACGGCCCCTTAGAAGGACTGATACATGAGCATAATCAATTTTTTTGACACATCAATAAACCTTTTTTTTACCAACAATCACATGAATTCCCTATGACTACTAGATTATAATCCTGTAATAAAACAATATTTACACATCTAATTAATTATCTCTATCATTGGACTCTATCTTGGATGACAAATTCCATTATACAAGGTGAATATGCACGTGTATAGCACGTACTAATAGTTGTTAAAATCTATACTACTATTATAAACCTGAATAAAATTCAGGGGTAAGTCCCTCTTAATGAGAATTGAGCTTTAGAATTTTATCACCTAATTCTTACTAAAATACCCTTTTAGTCATGGTTTTTCGGTAAATTTACGTAATACCCTTTAAATGATACGGTTTTATTGTAATTTAGCATATTATTATTTATCAGCTGAATTTTTATTTATGAGCAAAAGGTCTAATAATTAAAAAAAATAAATTAACAAAATACAATGAGAATAATGAATTTACTTAAGAAATAATTATTTCATACGATTTAATAAATTATTGTAATTTGTAATATTTAATAAAATTAATAAATTAAAACTCGAATGCTAATCAGACATAGATAAATTAAAATTAACCGGTAGGTAGCATTACTGCACCGACCAAGACAATAGTAGATAACACAGATGCTGTAATATCTATAATTGTTTATTATTTATTAAAAAAAAGGGTAATTTCCCGAATAAGCACAGCTTTATGGTGTTTCTTCCCAAATAAGCACACTTGAGGGTAATCTTCCCAAACAAGCACAAATTTGACTTTGACTAATTAATTGGACATATCTACCCTTATGACAACTTTAAGCCATCACATCATATCTTTTCTTTGATTTACTTTCATTAAATTCAGCAAAGTAAACCCTCACCTTTAGATGAAAAAGCATCTTTGATTGCCACCGTTGGATGAAATAACACAGAAACCTACATTAGCAATCCTCCATATTACACTGCTCTATCCTCCATTAATAAAAGACAAAAACAGCTGTCTTACCTTAAGAGAGAATTAAAGCAAACTTTTCTCTGTTCTTCTTCATCTTCTTTGTTCATTACAGAGAATGAACAAGGAGATAAAACGTTAATCTCTTTTCATCAGATCACATTCTCTTTGGCGTAAATGTTCGATTTTGTTTTTTGGACGTTGGGGTTTTCATCGCCCATTCTTTCATCATGGGGAAAGAAGGAAGCAATAAGGGCAAGCAAATTGTGAACATTTTTCAGATTCTTGGTAAGTTTTAGGGTTTCAAGGTTTTAATGTTCATGTATAATGATAATGGGGTTTTGATTTTAGTGGCATCAATACCAATCATTGGTATTAAAGTTGTCTTTTTTAGGGTTTCAATTTTAGTGGCATTAAAGTATTCACACACACCCACCAGCTTAAATGTAAGCATTCAATTGTGGGTGGGGTTTCAATCCTAGTTGATTGTTGGGTTGGGGGTATGAAAACCCCACAATTTGGTTTATGGGTTTCTAGTATATGGTTTTCAAGCTTTGAATCACTAGTGTCTAGTGGTCTTTCTCTTTGTTTCTATTTTGATGTGGGTTTTGAAGTTTTTTCTCTAATGATTATAAGATGTAAAAGTGGGTTTATCATGTGGTATTGATTATCACTTTGACATACATTCTTAAATTTCTAGATGATAAACTTTCAATTGTAGCCGTTGATCGGACCTCAAAAGTGTATATTTATCCCCCAAATAACACTTTGTTTGTCTAGCACTTAGCTTATATTATTGTATTATATCTATTGATTAGTGCATTCTTGTCTTTATGTAGGTTTTATGAGCCGAAATGCGAATATTAAGTAAAAGCCCGCAAAAAGTCGAGAAAAGCAAACAAGGAGGAGTTATTTGCACAAGGGAAGAAGAATGGATATTTGCACCCACAAAATCTGCTAAGGGCACCCCGGTCAACTCTGGTCAAATATGTTGAGTTGACTTTTTGGTCAACTTTGACTTCAGTTGACTTTTGGTCAGGGGTTGACTTTTTGTTCAACTGTTGATTTCAGGTCAACTGCTGCTGACCTATGTTGACTTTCGGTCAACTGTTGACTTCTGAAGACTTTGGGTCAAATCTGTTGACTCACGTGGACCGGACTTTCTATTTTGGGTCTTGATCTTAAAAAGGCTCTACAAGAAGAACCAGAAGTCCGATTGGGGCCCATGAGCTATCAAACTGAAGGTCTTGGCCCAAGCTACAATTCTTGCCCAAGAGGATTAGGTTTTGCTGATTCCTAATCTCTCTAGGAGGCCAACAGCAGAAGCCACGAATTTCACTAAGTTAGGAAGTTTTTGCATGCAAGTATTCCATTATGTAATAGGTATATAAGAGAAGTTGTAACTAGGGTTTACTATCTATCTAGAATCTCTTTTAGATCTTGATCTTTTAGCTAAGCTAAGTTTTTAGCCACCACTTCAAGATCAACTTTTATACTCAATTCAATACCAATCCATGATTTCAATTATGATGTTCTTTGATTTAATTATTTGTTCCATTGGTATGAGTAGCTAAATCATCATGGGGGGAAGGTGGAAGCTTTCTAGGTGATGTATGATTATTATGTTGTTTCTTCTTATTCATTGTGATTCAAGGTTCTTAATGCTTACTTATCTCTAATTCGCGATATGAGGTAAGTATGATTATTTGTATGCTATTGTTATCCATGGTGTTAAATATTATTGTTAGAATTTAGGGAGACCTAGTTTTGATAATAGTATTATATTTATTGTAGATGTGTAGTGAAATAGCTGAGAGGTGATTACTGCATGTTTGTAATATTTATCTTTTATTGGAACCCTTTCGTGATTAAATTCAATAGCTGAGAGGTGAGGATTTAATTGTAAATAATATGTGGAGTTAATTAGATTCAATAGCTGAGAGGTGAGGATTTGATTAATGAAGCATATTCAATAGCATGCATAATAGAATCCCGTTTAATTAAATTCAATAGCTGAGAGGTGAGGATTTGATTATTATTAGTATTAATAACTAATAGGAATAGCTGAGAGGTGACTTGTTAGTTGTTATAGATTGAATATGAAGAACAACATGATATAATTGCATAACCTAGATTGTGGAAACCTACTACTCCCCCTATTTCATCATATAATCTTCTTTTCCATATCTTCCATATTCTGAAGTTAGGATTTATTATTATTATTGCCTGTAGGAAGTAGAATCAATTACCAAACTTTTATTATTGATTCCTTGGTGTTTCTTAATTATTATTCTTAATTGTATTTGAGATAAGATCTCCCCCTCTGAGGTGGGTACGACCCTTGCTTGTTACTTGTCTACTTTGATCTTCAATTTATACAGGCACAAGAAGGAAAATCTCTTAATCTAATCTTTTGATACACAATAAGCGCCATTTCAAAATGGCGCTGTTGCCGCTCTAAGGAACGGAGTTCATTCAAGCACAAAAGAGAATAGTTGTTTTGGGACATCATCCCACTTCTATCCCTCCCACCCTTCAATTTTTAATTTATTTTTAATTATTGTTTTTAAGTGTCTAGTTACTTAGTCCTCTTGTTGATCTTGTTGATCTTGCAGTGAAAACGGATCTGAAAAAGCTCGAAAAACGTTGTAGATATCAAAGTTTGAAGAAAGGCGCGCATTCAGAATTTTTTTTTCTGAAGTTACTGTTCCGAAGTGGGCTTGACCTCGAGTCGAGATCACTTTGGTCATTAACAATCTCGAGTCGAGTTTTCGGCAGAAATTTGGCCTGGTTTTGCGTGAATTATCCAGAACGATCCAGGACTCCTTTTCGGTTGAAATCTTTATTGTTGACATTACTGAACAGGCAGTTCCAGGCAGGGAATTTGCTCGTTTTGCGTGATTTTTCCAGGACGCTCCAGAACTCCAAATTAGCTAAATTATTTACTGTTGAGAGATCGTGAGGTTAAATAGGTAGTCTATTTTTTCAATATTTTCAAGGACTTGTAAGTTATTTAATTATTCGATCCACGAAGGGGTCGCGGTTGTAATATTTTTAAAGTAGGTGTTGCTAGGATTTTTATTATTGTGTGTTCTAAGCGGGTAGTAGAGCAAGGTTGTGGAGCTAGCCTTAGGTCTACTAAGGAACGACTCCTAAGGACGATTGAAACCCAAGGAGCGGTTTCCCCTTAGTCGACTTCAACTCGTCTTCTCCCCACATTTGTGAGCTTGTTTGGCAATTTTATTTTTAGCACAAAGTGGGAGGTAAGCATTTTCTCAACCCTCTTCGAATCCCCTGCAAGAGGAGTTTCTGTAATGATTAGCATGACCTTGGTTGTTGCTTGATTTCAATTTCTGTTTTTACTTGTTAAACCGGGAGTGCAAGGCCGATCTGGCCGATAAGTGAAACCTAAATATCAATTGATTGCAATATCCTAAGCCTTAAAATTGAATCAACTAAAGCCATGTTATCACGATGTTCTCATTGAGACATTGACGGATACTTCAACTATTACTGTTTGGTTTTTCTTTAATTGGAGCACAAGTCAGGAATTGGGTCAGGAACCCCTACAGATTTATCTGTAGAATCAATTGTGGTTATTTAATTAAGGAACGTGTTTAGGCACGGAAAACCTCCCACATTGGTTATTAGCTGCTTGACTCTCAAGAGAAGGAGAATCACTCACGAAACTTGGAGAGAACTCATTGACTTGGGTGAACACAAAATAGAGTCAGTTTTTGAGCCCCTTGTTAGATGCTTTTGTCTGGTTAGGACTTCCTCCTTGTTTGAGGATAAAACATATCATTGGTTATATAGCCTTCCTCCTAATTCTATTGTCACTTGGGCTCAACTAAGTAAGAAGTTTTTGACCAAATTCTTTCCTATCACTAGAACTAATGACATAGTTGATGCCATAAGAAGTTTTAGGCAAAACGAGAGTGAGGTATTCTTTGATGCATGGGAGAGATTTCATGATCTACTTCTTCAATGTCCACACCACAAAGTCGATAACAATGAAAAAATTAGAATTTTATATAGGAGCCTTAATACTCAAACTAGGAGCACAGTTGATAACATGAGTGGTGGAGATTTCCTTGACTACTCCACCACCAAGGCCTTAGCATTCCTTGAAAAGATTGCTAATAATAGCCAACATTGGGATATACCAGGACATACCCCGAGAAACACTACCCTAGAGTCTAATGATAAACCTAGAGGAATGTATGATGTCAAACCTGACATTGAGCTTAAAAATCTAATTCAAGGTTTAACTAAACAGGTAGCAGCACTTGGCGTATCCTTAAATCCCCAATCAACTGTTATGAGTGCCTCCACTCTTTCATGCGATGCTTGTCATGACCAGACCCACACTGCTGAATTTTGCCCTCTCCTAATGAATTCACCAGAAACTGAGGATGCCTGTGCGTTTAATTACGCAGGGAGAACCAACTTTACTAAGGGCAATGCCACGTACCCATACATGGACCGCTCCAACCTTTCTTATTCTAATAATAATCATGCGGGTCCACCTGGTTCTAACAACTCTTATGGGCAACGTAGCAATGCCACGTATGTTGGTCACTCTAACAATAGGAACACGGCACCGGTCCCCCCTTACTCGAACAATACTCATCCTATGAGTGGTTCCAGGGACCCCATGCCAGCTAATCAATCTATGAGTGTCAGACTTTTACTATCCTGTAGACTTTGTGGTGTTGGATACTGAACCTACTGCCGATGATTCGGTGACCATCATCCTTGGCCGTCCATTCTTGGCCACCTCTAATGCTCTCATAAACTGCCGGAACGGTTCCATGGTTCTCACTTTTGGCTCTATGACCGTTGAAGTTAATATATTTAACCTTGGCCAACAACCCCCTGATCTATCCTTATCTGAGAATGTGTGCCTTTTAGACTCATTACCTTATGAGATGGTGCACTGTCATTACCCTGAGGATCCGGTTGTTCATTGTCTTGCCATGGATAATGTGGACTTCGACATTGACCAATCTATTGCCCAAACCAATGCTCTACTTGATAGTGTGCCTATCTTTGAACCTAAAGACCCTGAGGCCCTCGATGTGGTTTGTAGCTTAGATTCTGAGACTCAAGTAGAGACCATCACTCCACCTCCTGTTACCCTGAATCCTCTTCCTCCTGAGCTGAAATACGCTCATCTTGATTCAGACGGTAGTCATCCTGTTATCATTTCCTCATCTCTTACTACCGAACATGAGAGTAAGCTTTTAGAAGTTATTTTAGAGCATCGTTCTGCTATTGCCTGGTCTATCCACGACATCAAAGGCATTAGCCCTTCTGTGTGTTCTCATCGTATTCATCTTGAGGACGATGCCAAAACTTCTCGTGAACATCAGAGACGCCTCAACCCTGCGATGAAAGAAGTTGTTCGAGCAGAGATTTTTAAACTTCTGGATGCAGGGGTGATTTATCCTATTACGGATAGTCCCTGGGTTAGTCCTATTCATGTGGTCCTTAAGAAGGCCGGCATGACTGTAGTTACCAATGATAAGAACGAACAAGTCGCCACTAGAGTTCCAACTAAGTGGCGTGTTTGTATCGACTATAGAAAGCTTAATACAGTCGCCCAGAAAGACCACTTTCCTCTTCCCTTCATAGACCAGATGTTGGAAAGTCTAGCTGGTCATTCTTTCTATTATTTCCTGGATGGTTACTCCGGTTACAACCAAATTCCTATCGCCCTTGAAGATCAGGAAAATACGACCAGATGGTTACTCCGGTTACAACCAAATTCCTTTCGCTTATGCCCGTATGCCCTTTGGTTTGTGTAATGCACCTGCTACTTTCCAAAGGTGTATGTTACACATCTTTAGTGATATGGTAGAGCGATTTATGGAGGTGTTCATGGATGATTTCTCCATATATGGTTCATCTTTAGAAGAATGTCTTAGTCATCTTTCCTTAGTATTTAAACGTTGCATAGAGAAGAATTTGGTACTTAACTGGGAAAAGTGCCATTTCATGGTTAGGAAGGGGATAGTTCTTGGTCATGTAGTCTCTCCTGAGGGTATCCAGGTTGATAAAGCTAAAGTAGATCTTGTTTCATCCTTGCCTATTCCTAAGTCTATTACGGATATTCTAGCCTTTCTGGGCCATGCAGGATTCTACAGACACTTTATCCAAGATTTTTCTAAGATTGCTCGTCCCTTAACCAATTTATTGCTTAAGGATGAACCTTTTGATTTCACAAAAGAATGCAAGAGCGCATTTGAAAAACTTAAAACCGCCCTCACGTCTGCACCTGTTATTAGGCCTCCTGATTGGAGTAAACCCTTTGAGCTGATGTGCGATGCATCAGACTATGCTGTTGGGGCTGTTTTAGGTCAACGTCTAGATGGTAAGCCCCATGTCATATGTTATGCTAGTAAGACTCTCAATGACGGTCAACGTAATTATACGACAACCGAGAAAGAATTGCTAGCCATAGTATATGCTCTTGATAAGTTTCGCTCCTACCTTTTAGGCACGCGTACTATCGTCTTCACGGATCATGCCACTATTAGATTCCTTCTGTCCAAGAAGGAGACTAAGCAGCGCCTTATTCATTGGATATTATTGCTTCAAGAGTTTGACCTTGAGATTAGAGATAAAAAAGGGACCGAAAATGTAGTAGCCGACCACCTGTCTAGATTAGACCGTCCTGAGGATTCTAGTGTTATTTCTGAGAACTTTCCTAATGAGCTTCTTTTCGCAATATCGAATGCTCCATGGTTCGCAGATATAGTTAATTACTTGGCTAGCAACAAGCTTCCAAATGATTGGAACAAGCAAGATAGATCCAAATTCCTTGCTAATGCCAAGTATTACTTCTGGGATGACCCTTACCTTTTTAAGTACTGTCCTGACCAGATCATTCGTCGTTGTATCCCTGATTGGAAGCAACAAGAGGTCTTTAAGTTCTGCCATGAGCATGCTTGTGGTGGACATTTTAGTGCCAAAAAGACAGCTGTTAAAGTATTGCAGTGTGGTTTTTATTGGCCAACTCTCTTTAAGGACTCTCACATGCATTGTACTGTCTGCACTCGTTGTCAACAATTAGGGAAAATCACTAAGCGGCACATGATGCCATTACAGCCAATACTTCCTGTACAGGTGTTTGATGTATGGAGCATTGATTTCATGGGCCCTTTCCCTGGTTGTCATGATTTTTTGTACATTCTGGTCGCAGTAGACTAAGTTTCTAAATGGATGGAGGCCATTCCCACAAGGCACAACGACCAAGAAACTGTAGTAAATTTTCTGAAAGAGTATATATTTGCCCGATTTGGCGCTCCCCGTGCGATCATTAGTGATGGGGGGAGCCATTTCTTCAATAGAGCTTTTCGAAAACTTGTCCAAAACTATGGAGTTACTCACAAAGTGGCCCTTGCGTACCATCCGCAAACTAATGGCCAAGCGAAGGTGTCGAATAGAGAGATTAAAAATATTTTGCAAAAAACAATTGACCCTAATAACGTTGATTGGTCTCTTAGAGTTAGTGATGCATTATGGGCCTATCGTACTGCTTTCAAAACTACCATAGGCATGTCTCCCTTTCGTCTTGTTTTTGGAAAACCCTATCACTTACCTGTAGAGCTTGAGCATAGAGCCTTCTGGGCAATGAAAAAGCTCAATTTTAATCTCGACCAGGCAGGTGAGAGGAGAAAACTCCAGCTTTCTGAGCTTGAGGAACTCCGGAATGAAGCTTATGATCTTTCCAAGTCCTACAAAGCTAATATGAAAAAACTACATGATCGTCAGATCTTACGTAGAGATTTTCAAATTGGGGACAAAGTTTTACTATATAACTCTAGGTTGCATTTATTTCCTGGTAAACTACAGTCTCGTTGGTCGGGTCCCTTTGTAGTGTCTGCAGTAACACCCTTTGGTGCTATCACTTGTATAAATCCTGCAGACAATATTGAATTTCAAATCAATGGTCAACGTCTTAAGCATTTCCATGAATTAAGGTCCCCTAAAGTAGAGGAAACTCTCTTAGAAGACCCTACCTATCTAGACTAACCCTTGACCTGCTGGTATCCGGACCCTCCCCTACTCTACTCTTGGCTTTTTTTGGGAGGTGTGGTTGAAAGTGCCGGGACCTATAGTCCACAAACTCTTACTGGCTGAGTCTAATTGATCCAGTTCACGCTTTTCCCTGAAGCGTCATCACCAAATAAACCTGTTTCTCGCTCTGCTTGGGGGTGGGGATGTCATTTCCCATCTTTCCTAAGTCTAGAGTATCTGACTTTAAAAGACTCATGTTGTATATTAGACTAAAATCCAAAAATCATGCAATAATTATTAAAAATTCCAAAAATTGAAATAAATTCAAATTTGTAACTATAATAATTATTTGCAAGAATATAATTATACATTATCGCGAAATTTTTTAAAATTAAATTTGAATTATTTCATGCATTTTCGCTTTCCAGGGGTAAAACCGTTATTTCCACTAATTTCAGTAGTGGAGGAAGCGTCTAGGGGAAGTAACTTCTCTATATATACCCCTGGGTGTCTTTAGAAAAGTCACAAAGTCATTTTCAAACCATAGTCAAACCAAGTCAACGCGGGTCACAACCATGGTTGTCTTCTTCCCCAGAACTCGACTCGAGTTCTTTACAGTGCATTTCAATCTCGACTCGAGTTCCTCAACAGATTTCGTTTCTCTCTCTTCGATTCTCACTCGTTTCTAAGCCAAATTCGAAAATTCTTGCGGGGTTTTGTTCCTTTCTTCATCCTCTTCAAATCTATACTAAAATCCCCCATTATCATGCCTCCTAGACGTAGAGAGAGAGAGTGATTATCCGAGAGCGCGATTACTCGCGTCTCTTCGATGATAATCGATTTGGGAGCACTTTTCCATTTTTGTTATTAGCCATTGTAATTTGCTTATGTATTTTGTTTTGATTTAGCACTCTTGTATATCAAAACAAGAGTGTAATGTAGGATTTCCTTTCTGTTTAGTCAGTCCTTTATTTCAGTATATTTATTTCAGTTGAGTTATAGTATGGAATTCCTTGTAATCTCTATATAGAGATAATTTTGTTTGACAAGAATTTATAAAGCGGTTTGAATTTTTAGCACACTCATGGTAATATCTTTCTCTCTCTCCTTCCTATGCTTAGTATGAGCCTTGAGGACAAGACAATCTCTTTGTTTGGGGGTGGGAAAGTATTTCAATCCTTTTTGCAAAAGATTTTCAAACTTCTTTATCCATACTTGTGTAAAAATTCAAAAAAAAAAAATTGAGAAAAATCAACAAAAATTCTTTCTTTACAAAGACTTTTTCAAAAATAGGATAAGTACACCATCAATGATGAACATAATGGTTGAATTTCTTTTCAAGTTTAAGTACACTTATTGTTTCACCAAGTAGTTGAGTCTTATACTACATGTGCATGAGAATAAGCATGACATTCATATGCATTTATTTTAGATTACATGTGCAAATACGACTACACCTTGAGAAACTTGAGGAATAAGTGTAGAGACTTAACCCAGTGAGCTTTTGAGCCCCGTCCTTTTCTTGGAGAGTTATCACGTATATCTGGAGTCAAAAGACTCAACCTCTCAGTTTTGTCTGTTTTTTGTCTCATATTCATTTTTATAGTTAGCTTGAGATGACATCAAGTGGGTGTAATATAAACTTGGGTCTTGTACCTTATTCAAGATGTGATCACCATATCAATACTTAGAGATGATACAAAGACCTTTAGATAAACCCTGTTTACCTTAGCCTACCCTGATGACATTTTATTCCTCTAGGTTAACCATTTTGAGCCTTTCCTTGTTACTTAGCCTTTTTCTTGAGCCCATTATCCTTACCCAACTCCATTGTAGGAGTAAATACCCTTAGAATGTTTTAGGTCCTTTTACCCATTATTTTTGGAACATGAGGATGATTGTTTATGTGGTTACAAGAAGAAAGGAGAAATACAAAGAAATCTCCAATCTAGTGAGATGAACCAAATGTTGAAAATCAAAAGTTTGAAGAAATTCCAGAAAAAAGCCAGAATATTCCAAACCATTCCAAATCCAAAAAGAAAGGAAGATTCCCAAATAGGCTAGAGCTTCTTTGAAATTTTCCCAAAGAAGAAAAGAAATACTTCTTCCAAAAGAAATTTTTTCAAAAATTTCTCCATATGCTATTATTACAAATCACAAGTATTGAAGGCCCGAATGTTCCAAAAATGTTTCACAAAAGCCTGTGCCATTTCTAGCCCTGTCCGAAGCCAAGTTACAACCCATTACTGTTTTTGTAGATCTAAGTTGATATGGTAGGATGTGGCGAGTAAGTGAGAAGGTGTTGAGGTGAAAAACCCGACATCTCAAGCAAGGCTAATTTTTCCATTCTTTGAGACTAAGTTCATTCCATTACACCAGTCCGTTCTTATATATATGTGTGAGATGATTGTCCATCTTCTTTCCTCACATAGAGGTAAAATGATAAACACCATCTCTGAGTGATTTTATTTTTAAGTGTATGACTGTGAGGCAGAAGTCAAAGCGACCTTTCCAAAGGTGACTTAAGACCCGTGGTAGTATAGGTACATGCCTGTAGTCGATGCATTTGAGACCGTTATGCTTGGTTTATATTCATATCTCATTCATGCATTGGTAGTATGTTATCTCATATGAACGGTTTAGCAATACTTATCCTTATCCTTGATATGACCATTTCTGAGGTACATGGTAGAAAATTCTATCATTGAATTAGTCATTGTAGTAAGTAGGGGTGGGCAAAAAAACCGAAAACCGAACCGAAAAAACCGAGTCAAAACCGGTCAAAACCGAGTTGACCAGAAACCGGTCAAGACCGGAAACCGAACCGAACCATATAGATATTGGTCCGGTCTTCGTTTCTATTTTTATAAAACCGAGGGAACCGAACCGAACCGAATTACATGGATATTGGGCTTTTCTTCTATTTAGTACTAGATTTGGTTTGATTTGGTCCATGTCTTATTTTGTTTAAAGTCCAAAACTTAAGAACAATCTTTAATATTTTAGTGGACTAAAGGCCCAATAACAAAAGCCCAGAACCGAGTTTCGAATCGAAACCGGACCGACTATATTTGATCCGGTTCGGTTCGGTTATATTCAAATATTTTCGGTCCATGAACCGAAACCGAACCGAAAATTTAAAATCGGTTTGGTCCCGGTCCTATTACTTTTTGGGACCGGACCGGACCGTGCCCACCCCTAGTAGTAAGTTTGTGGGTACCTTCTCTGAAAAACCTTCAGGAGACTATAACTCCTCCACCTGGGAAACCCTTGTGGTTGAAAGCCTTGATGCATATGGTTAATGCAATCCCCTTAGTTATACTTCTCTTTTGAGTTCCTTATTCTTTCTTCTCATCTTTGCTTGAGGACAAGAAAAGTGCTGTTTCGGGGTATTTGATCGGACCTCAAAAGTGTATATTTATCCCCCAAATAACACCTTGTTTGTCTAGCACTTAGCTTATATTATTGTATTATATCTATTGATTAGTGCATTCTTGTCTTTATGTAGGTTTTATGAGCCAAAATGCGAATATTGAGTAAAAGCCCGCAAAAAATCGAGAAAAGCAAGCAAGGAGGTGTTATTTGCACAAAGGAAGAAGAATGGATATTTGCACCCGCGAAATCTGCTAAGGGCACCCCGCGGTCAACTCTGGTCAAATATGTTGAGTTGACTTTTTGGTCAACTTTGACCTCGGTTGACTTTTGGTCAAGGGTTGACTTTTCGTTCAATTGTTGACTTCAGGTCAACTGCTGCTGACCTATGTTGACTTTCGGTCAACTGTTGACTTCTGAAAACTTTGGGTCAAATATGTTGACTCACGTGGACCGGACTTCCTATTTTGGGTCTTGATCTTAAAAAGGCTCTACAAGAAGAACCAGAAGTCCGATTGGGGCCCATGTAGGGGTGTTATTCGAGCCGAGCGAGCCGAGCTTTGAATGCTCATACTCGGCTCGTTTTAATACGAGCCGAGCCCGAGCCGAGCCCAATTTTTGAATCGAGCCTGGTTTTATGTTCAAGCTCGGCTCGCGAGCTATTTATCAAGCTCGAGCTCGTTAGGCTCGTTTAGCTCGAGCCGAGCTCGAGCCCTCCAAGCTCGTTTAGCTCGAATCAAGCTCGAACCCTCCAAGCTCGTTTAGGCTCGAGCTCGAGCTCGTTTGCAGCTTTTTCCTGGTATAAAACAGATTATAGGAAATAAATGAAAAATAGCCTCCCAAATGGCCAAAATGCCAAATACCACCTCAAATAGTGTCAAATACATCAAATAATCTAGCTAGATCGTCACACCAATTAAAATATTACAATCTCATAAAAAGCAAACCATTACGACGTTACAAAGTTCATAACCAACATGACTGGAGGAAAAACAACAAATTACAACACCAGAATGTTTTGCATCACTAAACCCTAAATTAACATAAACTGAGCATCACCAAACTGTCAACATAAGCCGAGCATCACGAAAATGAATTGAAAGGCCACAAACTAAATGTACTGCATCACCTAACTGCAAACAAAATAAAAAGAAAAAAAAAATTATTTTTGTAGCATAATGACCTTCTCCATTCTCCAATCAGTAAATGTCGAAGAATAAAACATAATCACCTGGATAACATAGCATATTATATATATAACTGAAAAAAGAGCATCAACATATGAAAAAGAGCATCAACTAGCTAGTCTACACAATCTTCTTCTTAAATCTTATACAGCTCATAATACAAGGAATGGTAAAATATAGTTGTACAATTGAAGTCACGAGAATAAGAGAGATTTGCAGGAGCAGTCTCCAGTGAACTTCATAAATGCAAATTTCTAATGGTAATTTTTGCAAACAAATGAAGTGTGTGTGTGTGTGTGCACGCGTGCCTGTGTGTGAGTGAGTCAGAAAAGCATGATTCTGATCCTATATAAGAGAAGGGCGCCAAACATTAAATTAATGATAATCTACAATGAAGATCACTAGTGTCAATTGCTAGCAATTACCCAAAAATCCCAAAAATGTAATGCACGTTACTCTAATAAATTCAAATAGTTATCCTTGATGAATTTGAACATACAATAACATCTTTGCTGCAATAACACAAGTATGCAGCAGTTTGACAATAAGCACAAAAACTGAAACATTGTTATGGACTTCAAACAAGGTATTAATAGATGAGTTCTTGTCAGACTTGCCTTTTACATCTCCAGCTAGGTTCCCTCAACTAGCGGTAGTTATCCACTACTCTGCACTACAAGGACCTGACACATATACAACCTTACAACATTATCACAATAATACTGTTAGGAGATTATTAACTTACCAACTCAAGAACAAGCTTAAAAAATCGTAACACACAAAAAAAGGGAAGAAAGGGGTGGGGGGAATTAATGGAGGTCATTTAGAAGTCCAAATGCCAAAGCCAAACCATCATATGATGACATGTCTGCAAGTGGGTTTGAAAGCACTAGGCCTAATCCCGTGCAAAATATATATATACACATCTTTGCGTGGTATTAAATGCATTAATACATACATAATATTGGATATTTTGCAGATCATTTAACTCCAAAGGCTGATCTAGTTGATGGAGATAAGCAGAAGTGTTACCGAAAGGCTACAGATCAGGGAGGCCGACTATCACACTTGGGGTACAAAGTAGCCAATCCAACTATATTTTCACTATAATGTTCCACTCTAATATATAACTAATGCACCACCCACCAAAAAAGACAGACAAGATCCCCACATTGCTAGCATCCATCAAAGTCCATCATAAACTATGCAGAACATGCTAACACAGACAACAAAATTATGCAAGCATTTAACAAGATCCCATTCCTTTCGAACTCAGACAATAAGATCACCTTGTGTCTCACATACATAAACAGAAAACAGACATCATTGTGGAATTAAAGCAAATAAAGACCAATCACATTCCAAAACTACAAGGGATACTGAACCAAGTTTCGTCCGATATATAAGTAAACAATGATGATTCTCAAAACGTTGGAATCCCAAGCTATAACAACATTATTAGCAAAAGTACTTCAGTCAGGCTCCATCGAAATGTTAATGATGTACAAAATATACTATTATTATGAATTGTGATATGCTTGCTTGTGTGTTATATACAATCTAATATGAATTTTAGAATAAGAACTTCTTTCTATCAATTACCAAAGAAATATTTAGTCTTGCTAATAATAATAATAATTATTATTATTAATACGATCTGTTTATCTGAAAACATTTAAACACAAAAACCTAGATCAAGTCAACGAGAATTGTTGTTAAGCTCCAATTCATGAATCAAAAATTTCATGAATAAAAAAAAAAACAAAAAATTTCATGAATTCATGAATCAAAAATTTCATGATAAGAGAGAGAGAAAGAGAGACGAGAAGCTATAATTCATCAAAAATTTCATGAATTCATGAATCAAAAATTTCAAACAAAAAAAAAACCTTACCAGCTATAATTCCAGAAGCTACCACCAATGAATTGGAGAAGAAGAAGAAGAAGAAGAAGGAGACGGGCTTATATGTTATAATTCCTTGAGAGACGGGCTTATATGTTATGTTGATTGAGTCGTAGAGATTAGAGAAGAAGAAGGAGACGGGCGGGGGCGGCTAGGTTTCCAGAACCAGAAGAAGGAGAAGCTTATGTTATGACTTATGTTGATATATTAGTGGGGGTAGGCTGGTAATTATTTAACTCGAGCTACTCGGCTCGGCTCGAATAAAGCTCGGGCTCGGCTCGAGCTCGAGACGAGCCTTAAATTTGTTCAAGCTCGGCTCGTTTTACAAGATGAGTGAGCCCGAGCCGAGCTTTTTTCGAGCCGAACACGAGCCGAGCTCGAGCTGCTCAACTCACATAACACCCCTAGGCCCATGACCTATCAAACTGAAGGTCTTGGCCCAAGCTACAATTCTGGCCCAAGAGGATTAGGTTTTGCTGATTGCCTAATCCCTCAAGGAGGCCAACAGCAGCAGCCACGAATTTCACTAAGTTAGGAAGTCTTCCATTATGTAATACGTATATAAGAGAAGTTGTAACTAGGGTTTACTATCTATCTAGAATCTCTTTTAGATCTTGATCTTTTAGCTAAGCTAAGTTTTTAGCCACCACTTCAAGATCAACTTTTGTACTCAATTCAATACCAATCCATGATTTCAATTATGATGTTCTTTGATTTAATTATTTGTTCATTGGTATGAGTAGCTAAATCATCATGGGGGGAAGGTGGAAGCTTTCTAGGTGATGTATGATTATTATGTTATTTCTTCTTATTCATTGTGATTCAAGGTTCTTAATGCTTACTTATCTCTAATTCGCGATATGAGGTAAGTATGATTATTTGTATGCTATTGTTATCCATGGTGTTAAATATTATTGTTAGAATTTAGGGAGACCTAGTTTTGATAATAGTATTATATTTATTGTAGATGTGTAGTGAAATAGCTCAGAGGTGATTACTGCATGTTTGTAATATTTACCTTTTATTGGAACCCTTTCATGATTAGATTCAATAGCTGAGAGGTGGGGATTTAATTGTAAATAATATGTGGAGTTAATTAGATTCAATAGCTGAGAGGTGAGGATTTGATTATTATTGGTATTAATAACTAATAGGAATAGCTGAGAGGTGACTTGTTAGTTGTTATAGATTGAATATGAAGAACAACATGATATAATTGCATAACCTAGATTGTGGAAACCTACTACTCCCCTTATGTCATCATATAATCTTCTTTTCCATATCTTCCATATTCTTAAGTTAGGATTTATTATTATTATTGTCTGTAGGAAGTAGAATCAATTACCAAACTTTTATTATTGATTCCTTGGTGTTTCTTAATTATTATTCTTAATTGTGTTTGAGCTAAGATCTCCCCCTCTAAGGTGGGTACGACCCTTGCTTGTTACTTGTCTACTTTGATCTTCAATTTATACAGGCACAAGAAGGAAAATCTCTTAATCTAATCTTTTGATACACAATAAGCGCCATATCAAAATGGCGTCGTTACCGCTCTATGGAACGGAGTTCATTCAAGCACAAAAGAGAATAGTTGTTTTGGGACATCATCCCACTTCTATCCCTCCCACCCTTCAATTTTTAATTTTTTTTTAATTATTGTTTTTAAGTGTCTAGTTACTTAGTCCTCTTGTTGATCTTGCAGTGAAAACAGATCTGAAAAAGCTCGAAAACGGAGTAAATATCAAAGTTTGAAGAAAGGCGCGCATTCAGATTTTTTTTTTCTGAAGTTATTGTTCCGAAGTGGGCTTGACCTCGAGTCGAGATCACTTTGGTCATTAACAATCTCGAGTCGAGTTTTCGGCAGAAATTTGGCCCGGTTTTGCGTGAATTATCCAGAATGATCCAGGACTCCTTTTCGACTGAAATCTTTACTGTTGAAAGATTTCGGGGTGATTTACTTGCCCTAAATTATTCGGAATTTTTGGAGCAGCGGAAGTTAATTAATTTTTTGTCCAAAGACGGGACATTTTGCTGAAATTACTGAACAGACAGTTCCAGGCAGGGAATTTGCTCGTTTTGCGTGATTTTTTCAGGACGCTCCAAAACTCCAAATTAGCTAAACGTTTTACTGTTGAGAGATCGTGAGGTTAACTAGGTAGTCTATCTTTTTCAGTATTTTTAAGGACTTGTAAGTTATTTAATTATTCGATCCACGAAGGGGTCGCGGTTGTAATATTTTTAAAGTCGGTGTTGCTAGGTCTCTGGCAATACGATAGCGCATCTGAAGAGGATCTGCATCGAACTGAGGTGAATCTGCATCTTGGGGTTCCTTTGCTTCTTTAATTGCATCAGGGATATGACAATCTCTAATGTGTAGGCTAATCTGGAAGTATTTGGATCTGAATGCACTATACTCATTTTGCTTCCTAACAACAAAATCAACAGATAAATGCCCAAATTTCAAAGGCCCCAAAATCAAAGCAAGATCTGTATCTTTGAACTCAAGCACTCTACCTCCAATTGAATACTTCAATCGACCAACCCTCATTGAAACAGTTTCTGTAACTATAGAAGTTATCATGCAGATTTTTTGTTCTCCCTCCAAACTCAAAAATTTCCCTTTAGGCAATTTTTTAAAAGATTCTAACTCATTGGTGGGGGGGGGGATTTTTCTTTTGGGTTTAGATAGTGAGCATCAAACTTAGATGTTGAACATCTCACAGTGATGCTAAATTTTCTATTCTCTTCACCACCTTCAACCTTTTTCTTCGGCATGGTTAGAATTTGTGAAACAATGAGAAGAATGGTAAATGAAGATGTAGAAATTGGAAGTGATTGTGTAGAAATTGGATGGAAGATGATTATGTAGAAATTGCAAGATGGGAGATAAATTATGAAGGGTTGTGAGCAGTTTAATGGAAGAGGAATGGGTATTTAAAAAGAGAAGAGAGTGGGGTGGTTAGGGATTCTGAAATGGTGTAATGTCTAAAACCCTAGTTTGATAACCTTTACATGTTCCCGCTCGATTATCCCGCCCATTTAAAACCTAAACGGTTAGTGACACGTGGTGCTGACGTGGTTGTTGTTTAGTGCAGCAGATATATTTTTAAAATTTTAAATTGTAGAGGAAACAACATCTACTTGTGGAGGATAGTAATTAACAAATTATATCTAACGGTTATATCTTGTTATCATGATCCTATGGTTGTAATATGTTGTCATATCGTTATATAAGATGTCACATCTACTGAAAACCTATAAAAAGTAATGATTATAGGCTAAAGGGTATAATAGGAAAGAAAATAAGCTAAATGACAAAAACAAAAAATTCATAAGTCAAATTTGTGCTTGTTTGGGAAGATTACCCTCAAGTGTGCTTATTTGGGAAGAAACAGCATAAAGCTGTGCTTATTCGGGAAATTACCCAAAAAATAATATGCGACCCACTTTAAGGATACAGATGTAGTATTAAACTGAGAAAGCAACTTTAAATGGGACACGTGTCATAAATTGATTGGAGCTACAAAAGTTAAATGAAAGCTATTGTAACTAACTTTACCCTTCTTTACAAAGTAGTAAAGATTATCAAATTTCTAATACATTGTAGTTAACTTGATTAGTTGTACTACTGACCTCATACCAAAAAGTCACCTTGATTAACTGTTGTTAAATCTTTGTCCGTATTTGATTTTGTTTATTGTCTTTGTTTTTGGAATACTAAACTAGTATGTGTAAGTACCTAAATAGGTATTGTCATATGTCGCTCAAGAGATAAACCAACCTCAAGATTATAAATGACTCCAGGAGTACAGTATACCCTAGTCAAATGGACCACAACAATTCTCTTGGACAATAGAGAGACACATCACACAATGAGGACCGTGAGATCTCATTAGATCTCACGGCCAAGATTGATCCATTATCCATACATAGGTAACACAAAAAGGTAACCTAAAGGGAACTAAGGTATGAGCTCTCACTCTCTACACTTCTTTTCTCTTTTCCTCTCTCTCTTTTACTTTCTTCTCCATTACCCACAATTGCTAACTTGATTGTCGGAGGGTTGACGCCGCAGACATCTCCGGCACCATTTGCAGGTCATCTATGGAAAGGGAGCAAGAGGACCATCTCAAAAACACTAATCTCTACATGTAACCGGAATCGGCTTACATAATGGCGCTAGAAAGAGGGCTAGAAGGTGTAATAACGCTAGAAGGTGTAATGAACCACCACTAAAAAATTTCTGACCACATCTCTCTAATCTCTTAACAACATACAGCAAGAAAAACAACCATCTCGGTTTCATCTCTTTCTCTTCAGAAAATCCCATCTTTCTTTGGTTTCTAAACTACATCTACATCTCAACGAAATCACTACTTCAAGCAAACAATATTCTTTCTCAACTTCTAAATCTGAAGGAACATCTCTGTTTCTTTAGATCTGCACAACAACAAATCCAATTTTTCTCTCTACCAAGAACTGAGTCGACAAGTTCAACAACCACAACAGCAACAATGTTCAGATCTGAAGCTCTACTTCCAGATCTATGGGTTCTACTTATTTAAACTCATCTTCACATCTTGAACAACACTTCAAATCAAATTCACAACATCTCTTTTCATCTCCACATCTCATATTGTTTCTTCTTCATCAAATCCCCAACATACATCACAAGATCTCATATTGTTCATCAATATCTCCACAATAAATTTGAAGAAAAACACGTCTCCAATTTTAGATTTATTGCAGCGTATAATCTTCCTATACAATTCCAATTGAGTTTTGAACTCAAGTGTTATTTCTTTGTTCTTCATTAATTCATAAGTTCCAAAAGCCCTCTCTCATATATTATTACAACAGATTTGCAGTTCAAGATTCAATTTTTCTTATTCATCTTCGAAACAATATTTCATTTTTCAAAAAAGATACAACTTTTGGATTTCATTTTCTACTACAATGAGAAATTTGAGCTCAATTTCAACAAATAAATCTCAAACTCAGTTTAGTTTCGGATTTTCAAAGCTATCAAATGACATCCATTACATCCATTATAGTTTACTGCAGCTCAAATGTTTGATGATATTCCCAACTTAAGAAATTGCTTTCTTATATTGAGTTCGGAGCAGCCGGACAAATACCAACTTCTCTCTTCAAGAGAAAACGAGTTTACACAACTACACCATATGTCTTCAAGCTCTGAGGATGTCATTCACTTATCGGGGTTTTGTTATTCAATTTCATCTTGCGTGGTTTTGAATATAACCAATGAAGTTGGTCATGTGGGTGCAGGATCCGTTGTCTTTATTCATTCAAACTTTTGAAATACAACTCAACAAACAAAAGAGCGCTCGCTGTTAGCTCAGTCACCTCCCACTAACTCTTCAAACATCACGGCACTCTCGGTTTGTTCATATATATCTATTGCCAACAGCTCAGTTTTTCTATTTTTTCTCCTTACATAGCTCCCATCGCAGCAGGTAATATCCGAACCTTTTTGAATTGTAATGTTCTCGGTTCACACGGTATTTCGTATCACATTTCCATACACTTTTGATATGGTCAGTAGTCATATAGTTTTGCTTGTACATAAATTCAAAACAGCACAGCACACAATTGTGCACATCCCCACAAAACACTTACATTCTTCCATCACTAGTATGTTGGTTTATTTTTCAAGTCAACATACTGCCAGAGTTTTTTGAACTTTGTTTTGGAATGCCATTGGTTTGTAGCTAGCCATTTGGTTTAAAAACACCACCCCTTGTTTTACTTAATCTAACCTAATTTGTTGGTCATATCTTTCACACTAGTTAGATATATTCACCCATTCATATGTTCTCTACATTCAGCTACATTCAACATACACACACACAACCAACTCAATGTATACAATCTGTTTCTGATCCCTTGGATTGAGCTACACTTACAACTTTGTAATACAGTTCTACTGCTTACTTTTTCTTAAGTCCACACTTGAGGCATTATACATCTTCATAAGTTTGGCACATTCCACATGATATTTATTTATTGCTTTACTAGTATCAAACTACTATTGCACTCATTACTACTGCACTTATTACTACAGTTGCTCTCATAAATGGACTATTTTGTTTCATCATGAGGAAAAATTTATACAAGGATACACACACCTTACATATCTACTTTAAATTGCTTGACAATTGATACAAATACTAATACTACACAGTTTTAACAACCCTGCATATTTATTCACGACATACAAATTACCACTTCAATACATAAAATATACTTGGGTTTAAAACCATATACAATGGTTAACATCCTTATACATTGGTTGTACACCTACATATGTTTACATGACTACAATGTCATTGGTACTATTGGCTGCCTGTACTTGCACACATACAAATTTTGGATCTTACATCCCTAACTTCTTTGACTGTATTACATCATACATAAGAAAACACTTTTAAACAGTTGTACTACTTCACATCTATGCTACTATGTTTTTGTCTTGTTTACATTGGTTTATCTTTATGCCTTTGCATATTAAACACATTTAGTGCACATTTTTTAATGTTTTTGGACAGTTAGCACATTATCTAGCTTAATAGACCATCATTTCCTCGAATACAAATCTCATTCAATGCATCGCATTATATATCATATTGCTTAAGGCCTTGGATAATGAAACTCCTTGCTTCTTTTTATTGTTCAATCTCTAATGAATACATATTTAATCCAATTTTCAAGATAGTCTAGTCATATAGCAGACACGTTCTTTAACTTAGAATTTATGCTACCAAAGTTGAACATCTTTGCATACAAACGCTTTTTGTTACACTATACAAACAGTGTATCACATTTTAATACCTTGCTTTTCGCCACACTACAAACAATGTATTACATGCAATTTTATCTTGGGCTCTGTCGCATTTTGTCATTTTATAGAGTGTTCTTGCTCCGTTGCGAGTACAGGTTTAACACATTTTTCAGGTCACATTGTTCCTATTACTTGTCCAAGTATATCATTTCTTTTCTATTAGCTTCAAAGGAATCCTACAACACCGAAAACACCGACTTATTCACACAGGCTACTCGGCATGCTCGGCTCCAACATCATAGGTTCTCATGCCATTATCTGAGAAGACCCTCCTATACACATGACAATCATGACTACCATTCATTTTTCTCTCCGTTGAACTGAATACACTCTCTGACCTGAAATCTCTGTGGGCACAAGTATCTCGCACAGCTCGGTGTTCACAAGTACAATCCATGCACAAGTATAAATTGAGATCTCCAGGACGACATTGACATCGGTGCATACATGAGTCACCCCGTGTACATCAACTGTTATACGTACAAATGGCTTGTCTCTAAATACTGGTTGTATTTATACAGATGGCTCATATACACTAACAAATCAACAAAAGAGGAAAAATACATCTTTACATTCGTACTCACGAATAAACTGGCAACACCGGCAAAGTAACATTAACGCCGACGAGGCAGTTATTTTTTACCTCTTTACTGACTGAAAAGAAGCCTCGTTACACCTATGCGAAAAGGGTAACAGGTCGCCCTTCTGTACTTACTGTACAAAAGAAGCCCAGTGCACACACGGGGGCGTTGACTAGTGGGTAGGAGTCCTGGTCGGACAACAGTTAAAGCCTCGCACTACCCATGCGGTCTCGTCCCTCACGGGGGCTAGGCAACACCTGCGCCGTGAGATGCCTCGTCCAGAGAAGAACCTAAGGGTTACGTGTTTATTTAAAACTATGGAAATTAGCAGCCGTGACGACGAGGCTAAAAGTACTAGATCACAAATTTTACGATTACAAACATAAGCATGTCAAACAAAACATATTATGGATGTTCAAAACACAACATTGAAAAGTTAAAAAGTATGTCTGTCCCCACGGACACGAGAATCAGTTATTAGGCTCACGGCCACAAGTACTAGCCTGCCCACCCCCACGGGTCAGGAATTCCAGACCACAAAAACCAAAGTATTAAAGCCCACGGCCAAAGCAAAAGCTCATTGTATCCAATATCCACTATGGAAATGGATGTATGAATCTTGCTTACATCATTCTCTACGGATCCAACAGCTAGACACAAACTTTGGATATTTATTGTCAATACCAAACAGTTGACTCGGTTACAACAATGTGGGTGGAGGACGACTCCCCCGAACTCAATTTCATGAAATGGTACACCACCATCAAACTTCCTCAAATAAAAAGGGTCCCTCCGAAGAATCCGATTACTCGGACAGCTATCATGACTCTGTCATTCGAAATGTCATTTAGTCGTTCTTCTACAAAGTTTTCAATATTCGCGAGCTTCTCAAAGTCCAAATATATTCTCTACATGGCTATAGCAGTTACATATTCTTCTTTCGCGCCTTATCTCTTTAAGGACACTGAAAAAGAAGGGGGCGCCTATGGATGCCTCTAGAACTTCATTCCAAACACATCTTCCTCAAACATTCTCCACTATCAAATTTTTCAGTTCGGAGCTGCTCTGAAATATGAAAAATCTTGCATCATCAAACATGACAACTTTTATGAAATACAACGGACTTGGGGGCGAGTACGGCGAATACAAGGAACTACGGTGGCTTGATCCCAACCTGGGTACGTAGGCAGCTACCTTCGTAGCGCAGCCAATTCATCATTTTACTCTCTAAGACAACCTTCTCTACATCATCTTATCAATCAAAGTGTTAAATTCCAAAGCGCCACATCTCAAGGGCGTGATTTCTCTGAATCGACGTCACCATTAGCTCCGTCAGCTCAGAGAGGGGGCAATGTAAGTACCTAAATAGGTATTGTCATATGTCGCTCAAGAGATAAACCAACCTCAAGATTATAAATGACTCCAGGAGTACAGTATACCTTAGTCAAATGGACCACAACAATTCTCTTGGACAATAGAGAGACACATCACACATTGAGGACCGTGAGATCTCATTAGATCTCACGGCCAAGATCGATCCATCATCCATACATAGGTAACACAAAAGGATAACCTAAAGGGAACTAAGGTATGAGCTCTCACTCTCTACACTTCTTCTCTCTCTTCCTCTCTCTCTTTTACTTTCTTCTCCATTACCCACAATGGCTAACTTGATTGTCGGAAGGTTGACGCCGGAGACATCTCAGGCGCCCTTTGCAGGTCATCTATGGAAATGGAGCAAGAGGACCATCTCAACAACACTAATCTCTACATGTAACCGGAATCAAGGCTAACAGTATGTACCCTTCAAATTACGTCAACAGCTGATTATTTGATAACAAATTCCCACCACACTTGCAAATTTGCAAAAAAATAAAAATAAAAATAAAATATCAACCGTTGTAGGTATGGTTATTTTACAATTAGCTTTTTCTTTTTATATAAAATAATCAAGATGCTCTTGCTTTTTCTTTTAATATAAAATAGTTAGCTTGGTTGCTTGTACTTACTCTTGGCACACACTCATCCTAGACAAGTATACACCTGGAAATAGATTCCTTCGAGATACCAACGTCTTGAATTGAGGAAGAAACAAAACCTCCATGGTATCGTAAGCAATTGGCACTGGAGTAAGATTAGGGTTCATTCCTTCCAACCTCAGTTGCCAATTAAAAAAAAAAAAAAAATTTAACTTTTGTACGTATATATAGTTATTATGCAACAAGTACTGTGTAGGGTTATTAATTATTGCTACTAGCTCATTCAATATGCTCTTGTTTTTTTTAAGGCATGGCTATCATGCATTGTGCCTCACAAGATGTCAGTATATCACGCAAAATCACTGAGGTGGCTTTAATAAAATAAAAAATAAATAAAAAATAAAAAACTCTTCCAATCTTCATCTACTCTCTCTAAGCTGATGGGAAAACAAAAGATCTCCTGTTCTCCAAATAAAATAATTTAATTCCTATTTATATAACAATTATGGGGCTTGGAACAAAAAATTTAAGATATAGTTATCCGAGAATAAGTTCTGTTATTAAATATAATTTTAGGGTTCTTAGAGTAAAATTCAATATGTCCTTGCTTAATCTCATATAGTATTGCTCTGCTCTCAGCAGAGTTGTTAGAACCTTCTCCATAGTAGGAAAAATAATTAGTAATGTGATAGCCAGAAGTATTTCCGATAATACCTCCACTTGAAGTGAGACTTTGTTTAGAGGATCCATCAGTGTTTAAGGATATGTAGGAGTCAATAAACTAGAGAAGGAGGTTTGGAGGGAGGGTTTTGTAGCACAACACCAAGGTTAAGAGTTGTGGATTGGAAACTGGGACTAGACGTGGCAGTAGGTTTGTGCAAGGTTGCCAACTTGAGATCCCAATATCTGATTTTAAAGGAGAGGAGTTTAGGTGTATTAGGTTTAACAATGTAATTGTCTTCAAATCTTCTCTTGCACCTTTCCTTCCAGATTTTCAATAGAATGGAAATGACCAGGGTAGACATGGTAAGCTATTCTTAAGAACCAGATTTTCCTTGGGCTAACTAAAGAGAGAGAATAATGAAAGGAGTTCTAATTCAAGGCCAATGGAGATTAGTGATTCCAAGGAAATTAGTCCATAGTTGGGAGGCAAGGTTGCTGTAGAAATAAAGATGATTGATAGATTCAATATTAGGGTTGAGGCAGTATGAACATCTAGACACAATAGGTATGTGAGAGTCCATAATTCTAGTGTACACATGTATTGCCTCATGCAGTAGTTTCGAAATGAAAAAAGAAATTTTGGTGGGAATAAAAGGTTTCTAAATATGTTTGAATAAAGGCCTAAGATGGTTACGTTGGGAGGTTTTTTTTTTTTTTTTGATAAGGTAATATTTTATTCATTTGTAAACGAGTTACAGCTCTGAACAAACTATACTGATTTGTATAGCATAGCGCCAGAGAATATAAGGCCATGCCCTAATAGTGAAGGCACCAGAAGATAGAAATGGAGGATTGGTAAAGGTCCTCAACCACAATATCCTAGTAATGTTGGTAGAAACAACCAGTCAATACATCAGGGCCAGGGGCACTATTAGGGTTGATGCTAAATACCACTTCTTTAAGTTTTTTTTATTATAGGGGGTCTCCATTAGAGTAGTATTATCTTCATTGTTAACCAAAAGTGGTGTGATATCCAGCAGGGTATGATTCTGATCATAACCTTGATCTAAGAATTCATTTTTCTTTAAGTGACAGTATGTTTTACGTCTGTGGGTCAAATGTAACCAGCTTAACATTCAAAAAATTATATTTTGTTACTTTGCCAAGCCCTACCATCATGCCTTAGATTATGGTTGCATCTAAGTTTACTCAGTGATACAAGAAAATTTGTTTGCTCACGGGGACGATAAGGATGCCATGAAAGGATGCTCATAAGCTATGGCACAGACTCTTCTACATATTCACAGTGTCAGTGTCGGATACTGCGTGAACACAGCTTCAAATCGAAGGCAAGATCCTCGAAGAACGTTCAAAATGTGGCACTCCAGCTAATTAACTTAAATTTACAACCTAAACACACTTACAGAGAAGAGAATGCAGTGGCAAGTTACCTAGCTAACCTAGGTCTTAAACACAAGTTAGATGGGGCAGCAAACTCAAACATTGACAAGACCTTCAAACAACTCGGACACTGGATGCAACCTCAACATTCCATAAATCAGAATCAACACATAGAATCACCAACACACAGATCATTTCACATGCACAACGTCATCATCAAAAGATCACACATACAATCATCACAACATACAGGGTAGTTAAATTAAACTTAAACACCTTGTCATCCTTTAGTTTATAAGTTATTTAATTAATTTGAACTTCTTTACTGCAGTTTCTCTCTGCAAACCTAAAACTGAAATCTTACCAACACCCAAAGAAGTGTGGAGACTTGATCATTCATATCAAAAGCCATCCTCATCTCCCTCTCCATCATGATAATTATTATCAGAAAATAGCCTTATTTCTGTCAGTGGGGTTGATTCAGATTCACTTTCAGACATGTTTGACTCCCCTGCATTAACTAGTTTGGCTGACTTGGAACCTAAATAAAGAAAAATCAGATAAATATAAGAAGAGTTCATACCTTTGGATGGACAAAAGATGAGATTTTTTTTTTTTTTTTTATAAGCTAAACGAATTACACAAAAGTAGAGGACAAACGCGCTAGAAACTGCGCGGCAAGTCCTTTTTGGATAGCAAACCCGATTCTCCTAAATACATATTCATTCGAACCCACAGTCATCACGTTGCTATCCATTATCTTCTGCATTCTCCTAAGGAGCTCAACAGCTTCTGAGCCTAGCAACCCAAATATGTCAAATGCAAAGGGGATGAAACTATGTTGGTTAGCCCTACAAGCTCCGTCATGTTTCTCCACTTTTGCCGTTGCTGCATTGCTAGCTGCTAGCCCCACCTCAAAAATCCCAGCACCCAGCCCAACCATCGGAGACGCCCCTGTAACATCAACACACGCATGTTTACCTTCAGACCAGTTGTACACCAGAATATCATCACGACGTAATGTCGATCTTCCTTCCTTAGGATCAGTAAGAAAGTTAACAGGAGCCTCCTTCATAACCTGTATTCCAGCCCGCTAGAACACATCACACAAGATATCTCTAACGTGGTCATGCCTGTACTTGAAGCCGGGGTAATGCTTACAATGGGCCGCATGATCCCCGAAAGCATCAAGTCTGCTCTTCTTGCACACTGGACAAAGCTCACCATCGGAATATAGAGGGATCATCAATCGATAACGAAGAATGGCACGATATTCTACTGGCGTCATGCGTTGTCCAAGCCCTTCCATGGGGATAGCAAGGAGAAAATCTTTGGCATGTTTTGACTGCACACATCCAATCACAGCTTTTTGTCTAGCTGACAACTCAAATTCCCTCTCAAGACCAGAACTAATCTTGTTGTAGTATGCTTTCGCCAAGACATGTTGGGGTCTGAAGGGGACGGTAGCAGTTGGAACAAGATTACTGAGATCAAAATCAGGTATAGAAAGATGTAAACTAGCAATGGCAGCATCGAAAACATTACCCATGGGTGCAGTCTCACAACCTCAAAGAATGTGGTCTTGGAGATCCTTGGTTTGCATACGTGAAGCTACGAAAGCAAACTTCATAACATCAGCAGCACAATAGATACCAAGTCCACCCATACGCAATGGGAGGGTTGCCATACGCCACTGTAGATCGCCAAAACCAGGTCCATCATAAACCACAATATTCTAAAGGGTTGCACGAAGCTTGTGGTCAAACCATTCGGCTGCTTCCTGAACATAATCAGGGGGGCAAGTACGGAGAGCAAAGGTGAGTTTAGATAATCCCATACAAGAACGTAAAAGTGCCAACTCACATTGCGGATCCTTTAGCTATGGTAATAAATCCATACTTACCCGCAATAAAGGATGCATCAATACTTACAGCCCCTCCAAGCAACTTAACCCCTCGTTGAGGACATGATATACCAACCGGAAAGATATCTGGATAGAAGCAGTCAGGATCAACAGAAGGCCAGAACAACTCTGTCTTAGACACATTAAGCACGAGCCCAAGAGATGATCCTCTTTCCTGAATGATACGAATAGCTCTAGCCACATGTTCCGTACTACCAATCAGAGTACCATCATCTAAGTACCATGCCTGCAACTCCAAGTGGCATTCTGACTGAATGCGGTGTATCAATGGATGCAAGACCAAAGCAAAGAGAAGAGGCCCCAAAGGGTCCCCCTGCTGTATCCCAGCTGCTGACCAAATATGAGTAGACCCTAGATACAATCGAGGAGGTTGGCAATAGAGGTATTCGACCCATAGAGCAATAGATGGACAACGACTGCGTACCTCCCGTAGCATAGCAGACCGATCAGCAAGGTTGAAGGCATTCTGGAAGTCCACAAGCAACATAGAAAGCGATATGTCATCCTTGTTGGCATAAACCAACTGATTAACAACATACAAAATTGCCTCTGCTCCACCAGGCACACCAACCCCAAACTAAAAATCCTCTAGGTATGGGACAATATCCTTAGAAACTCCTCTCATGGCAATCTTACACACCAAGCGACGCCAAACCATACCCACAGCTATTGGGCGAATGTCGTTGCCTGGCTTAAGAAGTGGGGTGAGAGGCACACTAGCTATGAATTCTGCCAAGACGCGTGGGCATCGACCTTGTAGCCATAAGTTCACAACCGGTGTCAAGGCCTCCATAAGATTTGTGGCAACAGCGGATGCAGCCCCACTCATAGCATCCAATAGGTTTTGGGCCCGGAGACCATCTCGCCCACAAGACATCCCTTTGGGGAAGGACCTGATGCATGATAATATCCCATCCCTGTCAACTGACAGAGGTGACTCAAGTAAAGGAATGTCGGGGACAAATGGTGGTGGATGCTTCGGGTGTTTATCCTCCAAAACCCGTTGTGTATCTGGAGTGTTCGGAGCAACCCCTGATGATGCCAACACCTTCACGGCTGCTGCAAAGTGCCCGTCTGCAACCTTTTGCAAACAGCGTCGTACATTCTTGCTTTGGGACTGTCGAGATGGTCGTTCCAACGGAGGCTCTGTGTGTGTAACCCTCTCAATCAGACGAAATATACCCCAGACTCGTTCCAAATAGCGAGAGCCTGCAAAATCTGATTCTGCTGGAGATATTTCCGAGTACCAGATCGACGCTTTTGGCGATTTTGCGGATGGAACACTTGCAATGTACAATAGGGAAGCAGGAGCAATCTAACCCATGGCCCTGTCGACATGGGGTCTGCAGTAACCTCATACAAGACTGACTTCAATGCACAGGAAAATGCTAATCGACAAGGATGTGGAATACTTTTCACTATGCGGAAAGGTCTACAGAAAATACGATCAAGTGATATCTCATCTAAAGAAGGTGCAACAATAGAAAGGTGAGTATCGATACCAGTTTCCCCTCCTACTAGAAGTGCGGGTGGATTATCAACATGCACAAGCTGTGGTGGTTGTATACCTACAATTGCACACTCTAACTCACCGGTCTCCTTTCGCGCAGGTGGTTTGATGACTGCACCATCTGGATGTTTACATTTTATGGTCGATGCATGGATACCAAAACAATCACCACACATCCATTTGTTCATCCTCTTCAAAGTATTGTCAAGCGGCGAAAATAAACCTATATCAACTTTGATCGCATCTCTCAGCCTGTCGATGTCATTTACCCTCTTCAAGTGATCTTTTTTTTTTTTAAATTTTTTTTTTTTTACTTTTTTAAAAAAAAAAAAAAAATTACACAAAAGTAGAGGACAAACACGTTACAAACTGCGCGGCAAGTCCTTTCTGAATAGCAAACCTGATTCTCCTAAATACATATTCGTTCGAACCCGCAGTCATCACGTTGCTATCCATTACCTTATCCACTCTCCTGGGGAGCTCAACTGCTTCTGAGCCTAACAATCCAAATGTGTTAAATGCAATGGGGATGAAACTATGTTGGTTAGCCCTACAAGCTCCATCATGTTTCTCCATTTTATTTATTTATTTTATAAGGAGACGAGATCTTTACTTACTGGATGCTTCTTCCTTTCCACCATGCGAAACTCACTCCTTAATGATGGGCTCCTCAATCTTTTCTATTGGAAATCTTTTGACATTCAACATAATCCCTAAGCCATTTCAGTGCAATCATAGACCAATTTTCACACCCTTCGTATTCCTCTTCACTATCCACCCAATTCCTAAATCGTTCCCACTCTTCCTTCTTCACCTTTTTAGGATGAACTGGGAAACATTTCTCAATAATCCTCTTTTCAGCACCACCAACCTCGACAACATAGTCACATAAAGGATCCAACTTTATTCACATCTCCTTGTATAATTCTTCAAAATGATTATCGCATAATGATCGCTTTACACCCAAATATATGCGATCTTGCAAGTCCTCAGACTCTTTCATCTGTTTCACCCAAGCATCTTTCTCATCCCCCGATGAATCATCTCTTCGAATTTTCTTGTGCGGAGGAGCCATTGTTTCCAGAAACTTCTCTATTCTTTGATAAGATTGAATGCGCACAAAACACTATATCTTTTTTTTTTTTGACTTAGCAACTAGACCCTTTGGCAGTTTATATTCCAAGGACCGAAACTCTTTTTTCAAATTTATCTCATTAGTAGTAAATGGGCTAGGCCTCATTATCAAATGGAAATCCATGTTTTCCGTGTTTAGGGTTTTGGCCAAGTTTGTTTAAGGGTAATAGAGTCCATGCCAAACCCCCATACATAATTTCTTTAAAAAATAAAAATAAAAAAATAAAAAATGGTGAAATCGTTCATTCAAGGATTTCAAATGGTGATATTGGGGTTGAATTACTTTTGGATTTTTTGTAGGGTTTTTACCTCAATGATGATAAGTTGGTTGTTCTTGATGAAGTTGGAAGATTTATGTTACGTTAATGGGTTGTTCTTGGGCGGTTGGAAACAAGAACAACCTTTAGGGTCTGTTTGAAAATTTTCTTGGGAATCGGAATTGAGTTTATAATTTCAAAACTTATGATTTTAGAGAATCGAATTTTTTAATGTTAATTTTTACTATGTTTGGATACATAAATTGAAATGAGAAAAGTAATTAAATAAGTGATATAATAGAAAAATAATATAAATGGCAGTATTAAAATTTTTTTACATAGAAAATAAATTTCCAATCAAACCTAGAATCAAGAGTTTTACCTCTCCCATAAAAAAGTTGTGATTCATTGATATTTAAAGATTTCTATTTTCAATTCATGGATTAAAGTCCTTTCAAATGCACAAAGTTGCATGTTTTGGAAAATGATTTTCAATTCCAGCTTTAATTTCTGGTTTCCAAACAGACCCTTATAGTCATGTTCTTGTTCTTCATGAAGTTGAAAGTTTTCGGGTTGTTCTTGATCAATTTTTTTTTTTTTTTGGGGGGGGGGGGGGTGGTCTAGTTGGAATGTTTTTGATGAAATGTAGTTAATGGGTTCGTAGTAAGTTAAGTTGGTTGTTCTTGATCTTGTGTTATTGGGATTGTTAGATAATTTCACTTCCAACTAATGGGGTACCAGGCCCAAGGTTGTGATGGAGTGTTTTGTTTTTAGCCCAAGTCTTTGGTATAGAAGACATCTATTATTAACAGTCGACCCATACATACCCGACCCATGTTTTCATTAGAAGTTCAACTAGGGGTGCTGAAGTTGCCCTGCGACCCGGACCAGCCCCGTTTTCCATCTCCCCGCCCCGCCCCAATGTTTATCCCACCCCGTATCCGCCCCAATGGGTAGTAGGGCAGGGATGGGTTTCATACTATAGATTGAAACCCCGCCCCGTTCCCCGCCCCATATCCCCAATCTTCTCTACCTCAAGTTTCTACTGAGGTATTACATTGTTAATAATAAGAATTTGGATATTTTGAACCATATTAAGTTGAAGAAAACTGAAAGTGGTGAATGTCAAGGACCACAAACAGATTGAAATAGACAAAAAGGATTCACACTTGCCACAAGCCCACAGCCAGTACAAGAATGAAGCTAAAATCCTCCTAAATATGATAGTCGTATTTCAATAAAGAAAAATGAACAAAGAGACACACACACATACACATTTAAAGATAGAGATGTTCACCTAAACATTACTATGTCACTCACCTAAAATTAATGATTATTTGATGTTTAAGGATTGGAACCATTTTAATTGCTGTTTGGTGACCTTAAAAGCTTTAAATAATAAAAGAGTGCCTATATTGTCACCTGGGCAATGGGCATCATCAATGTGACAAGCTTTTTAAGTCATACCGTATATATGAACAAAGTTCAGTAAGTGGGCTATTGCTAATCATTTTTTAATAATAAAAAAAAACTTGATAAATGTTGAGATGCTTCTATAGAATCATCAAACAAGGTTCAACACCCAGCCTTGTGACCTTTTCCGTCCGCGGACCTCCCCGTTCCCCGCCCCCGACCTGTACAGGGCAGGGATAGGGTGAACCTTCTTCCAACCCACCGTTTCCCTGAACGGGGATTATTTGACCCTGCCCTGCCCCGCCCCAACCCCATGCACTGTTCATCGGCCCTGTCCTGCCCCGCCCCAATCTGAGAAAGCAACTTTAAATGGGACACGTGTCATAAATTAATTGGAGCTACAAAAGTTCAATGAAAGCTACTGTAACTAACTTTACCCCTTTACAAAGTAGTAAAGATTATCAAATTTCTAATACATTGTAGTTAACTTGATTAGTTGTACTAATGACCTCATACCAAAAAGTCACCTTGATTAACTGTTGTTAAATCTTTGTCCGTATTAGATTTTGTTTATTGCCTTTGTTTTTGGAATACTAAACTAGCATGTACCCTTCAAATTACGCCAACAGCTGATTATATGATAAAAAATTCCCACCACACTTGCAAAATTGCAAAAAAAATAAAATAAAAATAAAACATCAACAGTTGTAGGTATGGTTATTTTACAATTAGCTTTTTCTTTTTATATAAAATAATCAAGATGCTCTTGCTTTTTCTTTTAATATAAAATAGTTAGCTTGGTTGCTTGTACTTACTCTTGGCACACACTCATCCTAGACAAGTATACACCTGGAAACAGATTCCTTCCAGATACCAACGTCTTGAATTGAGGAAGAAACAAAACCTCCATGGTATCGTAAGCAATTGACACTGGAGTAAGATTAGGGTTCATTCCTTCCAACCTCAGTTGCCAATTAAAAAAAAAAAACATCAACTTTTGTACGTATATATAGTTATTATTCAACAATTAAGTACTGTGTAGGGTTATTAATTATTGCTACTAGCTCATTCAATATGCTCTTACTTTTTTTTAAAGGCATGGCTATCATGCATTGCGCCTCACAAGATGTCAGTATATCAAGCAAAATCACTGAGGTGGTTTTAATAAAATAAAAAATAAAAAACTCTTCCGATCAATGGCAGATCGAGGATTTTAAAAATAAATAAAATAAAATAAAATTTAAATTCGTTTGCTATCCAGAAATGACTTGCCGCACAGTTTGTAGCGCGTTTGTCCTCTACTTTTGTGTAATTCGTTAAGCTTATCAATAAAATTTAAATTTAGATATTAAAAAAATACCACAACCCGAAAGAAATGAAAATTTAGATTAAAATCGACAAAGTAAATAAGGTTCTCATAATTCAATATAGACAAGAAAAACCTATAACTTGAGAGACTAATAAAAACAAGAAAAACAACTAATAAAACAACAAAAAAATTTAATACAAAAACTTAAACTAATTTTAATTTATTAATTATAAAAATAATTAAAAAATACAATAAAAAGAAAAAGAAAAAAAAATTGTATAAAATAAAATTACCTTCGAAAATAGATGGGAAGAATCAAAAAGTGGCAGGTTAGCAATCCAAAGTCCAAACGACCAATAGTCACGTAGTATTAAGAGCTTTGTTGTATTTTTTTTTAAGAAGAAAGTAGAATAGTTAAAGAAAGAGAGAGCAGAGAATCCTGTTGCCTTTTTTATTTTTTTCTATATCTATCTTAATATTTCCTAATATCAAGGAATCAGGGATTGTGTATTGACTTTTGTGGTAATTAGTTACTGGGATTAGGAAAGAATACATATATTAATAATAATTACTAAATATACCACGCCCCTGCTATATAAATCATCCCGGGCTCCAACCCTGTTGAGCCCACACTATGATCCGCCCCTGCTTCCGATCTTCATCCTACTCTCTCTAATTTTTCACTCTATCTAAGGTGATAGGAAAACAAAAGATCTCCTGTTCTCCAAATTTATACTTATTACTGGAAATAAAATAATTTAATTTCCTATTTATATAACAATTGTGGGGCTTGGATCAAAAAATTTGAGATATAGTTATCCGAGAATAAGTTGTGTTATTCAATATAATTTTATAATTTTATGCTTTATTAAAATTTTATTAAAGATTTTTATTAAACAATTTAGGGTTCTTAAAGTAAAATTTAATATGTCCTTGCTTAATCTCATCTAGTATTGCTCTGCTCTCAGCAGAGTTGTTAGAACCTTCTCCATAGTAGGAAAAATAATTAGTAATGTGATAGCCAGAAGTATTTCCGATAATACCTCCACTTGAAGTGAGACTTTGTTTAGAGGATCCATCAGTGTTTAAGGATATGTAGGAGTCAATAAACTGGAGAAGGAGGTTTGGAGGGAGGGTTTTGTAGCAGAACACCAAGGTTAAGAGTTGTGGATTGGAAACTGGGACTAGACGTGGCAGTAGGTTTGTGCAAGGTTGCCAACTTGAGATCCCAATATCTGATTTTAAAGGAGAGGAGTTTAGGTGTATTAGGTTTAACAATGTAATTATCTTCAAATCTTCTCTTGCACCTTTCCTTCCAGATTTTCATAGAATGGAAATGACCAGGGTAGACATAGTAAGTTATTCTTAAGAACCAGATTTTCCTTGGGCTAACCAAAGAGAGAGAATAGTGAAAGGAGTTTTGATTCAAGGCCAATGGAGATTGGTGATTGCAAGGAAATGAGTCCAGACTTGGGAGGCAAAGTTGTTTTAGAAATAAAGATGATTGATAGATTCAATGTTAGGGTTGAGGCAGTATGAAAATCTAGACAGAATAGGTATGTGAGAGTCCATAATTCTAGTGTACACATGTATTGCCTCATGCAGTAGTTTCGAAATGAAGAAAGAAATTTTGGTGGGAATAAAAGGTTTCTAAATATGTTTGAATAAAGGATTTTATTGATAAGTTCAACGAATTACACAAAAGTAGAGGACAAACGCGCTACAAACTGCGCGGCAAGTCCTTTCTGGATAGCAAACCCGACTCTCCTAAATACATATTGGTTCGAACCCACAGTCATCACGTTGCTATCCATTACCTTCTGCACTCTCCTGAGGAGCTCAACTGCTTCTGACCCAAGCAATCCAAATGTGTCGAATGCAAAGGGGATGAAACTATGTTGGTTAGACTTACAAGCTCCATCATGTTTCTCCACTTTTGCTGCTGCTGCATTGCTAGCTGCTAGCCCCACCTCAAAAATCCCAGCACCCAACCCAACCATCGGAGACGCCCCTGTAACATCAACACACGCATGTTTACCTTCAGACCAGTTGTAGACCAGAATATCAGCAGGACGTAATGTCGATCTTCTTTCCTTAGGATCAGTAAGAAAGTTAACAGGAGCCTCCTTCTTAATCTGTACTCCAGCCCGCCAGAACAGATCACACAAGATATCGCTAACGTGGTCATGCATGTACTTGGAGTCGGGGTAATGCTTACAATGGGCCGCATGGTCCCCGAAAGCATCAAGTCTGCTCTTCTTGCACACTGGACAAAGCTCACCATCTGAATATAGAGGGATCATCAATCGATAACGAAGAATGGCACGATACTCTACATGCGTCATGTGTTATCCAAGCCCTTCCATCGGGATAGCAAGGAGAAAATCTTTGGATAAGGTAATATATATATATATATATATTTTTTTTTGATAAGGTAATATTTTATTGATTTGTAAACGAGTTACAGCTCTGAACAAACTATACTGATTTGTATAGCGTTAGAGAATATAAGGCCATGCCTTAATAGTGAAGGCATGCACCAGAAGATAGAAATGGAGGGTTGGTAAAGGTCCTCAACCACAATATCCTAGCAATGTTGGTAGAAACAACCAGTCAATACATCAGGGCAAGGGGCACTATTAGGGTTGATGCTAAATACCATTTCTTTAAGTTTTTTTTATTGTAGGGGGTCTCCATTAGAGTAGTATTATCTTCATTGTTGACCAAAAGTAGTATGACATCCAGCAGGGTGTGATTCTGATCATAACCTTGATCCAAGAGTTCATTTTTCTTTTAATGACAGTATGTTTTACATCTGTGGGTCAAACGTAACCAACTTAACATTCAAAAAATTATATTTTTTTACTTTGCCAAGCCCTACCATCATGCCTTAGATTATAGTTGCATCTAAGTTTACACAGTGATTCAAGAACAATTGATTCCTCACGAGGACGATAAGGATGCCATGAAAGGATGCTCAAAAGTTATTGCACAGACTCTTCTACAAATTCACAGTGTCAGTGTCGGATACTGCGTGAACACAGCTTCAAATCGAAGGCAAGATTCTCGAAGAACGTTCAAAATGTGGCACTCCAGCTAATTAACTTAAATTTACAACCTAAACACACTTACAGAGAAAAGAATGCAGTGGCAGGTTACCTAACTAACCTAGGTCTTAAACACAAGTTAGATGGGGCAACAAACTCAAACATTGACAAGACCTTCAAACAACTCGGACACTGGATGCAACCTCAACATTCAATAAATCAGAATCAACACATAGAATCACCAACACACAGATCATTTCATATGCACAACGTCATCATCAGAAGATCACACATACAATCATCACAACATACAGGGTAGTTAAATTAAACTTAAACACCTTGTCATCCTTTAGTTTATAAGTTATTTAATTAATTTGAACTTATTTACTGCAGTTTCTCTCTGCAAACCTTCGACTGAAATCTTACCAACACCCAAAGAAGTGTGGAGACTTGATCATGCATATCAAAAGCCATCCTCATCTCCCTCTCCATCATGATAAGTATTATCAGAAAATAGCCTTATCTCTGTCGGTGGAGTTGATTCAGATTCACTCTCAGACATGCTTGACTCCCCTGTATTAACTAGTTTTGCTGACTTGGAACCTAAATAAAGAAAAATCAGATACATATAAGAAGAGTTCATACCTTTGGATGGACAAAAGATGAGATTTTATTTTTATTTTTAAAAAAAAAAAACAAATTTTATTGATTAAAATTTGAGGAATTACACAAAAGTTGAGGACAAACACGTTACAAATTTCGCGACAAGTCTTTTCTGAATAGCAAACCTGATTCTCCTAAATACATATTCGTTCGAACCCGTAGTCATCACGTTGTATAAGTCGTTTTTCAATAATCCTGTTTTCAGCACCACCAACCCCAACAACATAGTCACAGAAAGGGTCCAACTTGATTCACATCTCCTTGTATAATTCTTCAAAATGATTATCGCATAGTGATCGCTTTACACCCCAATATATGCGATCTTGCAAGTCCTCAGACTCTTTCATCTGTTTCACCCAAGCATCTTTCTCATCCCTCGACGACTCATCTCTTCGAATTTTCTTGTGCGGAGGAGCCATTGTTTCCAGAAACTTCTCTATTCTTTGATAAGATTGAATGCGCACAAAACACTATACCTTTTTTTTGACTTAGCAACTAGACCCTTTGGCAGTTCATATTCCAAGGACCGAAACTTATTTTTCAAATTTATCTCATTAGTAGTAAATGGGCTAGGCCTCATTGTCAAATGGAAATCCATGTTTTCTGTGTTTAGGGTTGGCCAAGTTTGTTTAAGGGTAATAGAGTCCATGCCAAACCCCCATACATAATTTCTTTAAAAAATAAAACTAAAAAAATAAAAAATGGTGAAATCGTTCATTCAAGGATTTCAAATGGTGATACTGGGGTTGAATTACTTTTGGATTTTTTGTAGGGTTTTTACCTCAATGATGATAAGTTGGTTGTTTTTTATGAAGTTGGAAGATTTATGTTACGTTAATGGGTTGTTCTTGGGCGGTTGGAAACAAGAACAACCTTTAGGGTCTGTTTGAAAATTTTCTTGCGAATCGGAATTGAGTTTATAATTTCAAAACTTATGATTTTAGAGAATTGAAATTTTTAATTTTAATTTTTACTATGTTTAGATACATAAATTGAAATGAGAAAAGAAATTAAATAAGTGATATAATAGGAAAATAATATAAATAGCAGTATTAAAGTTTTCTTACATAGAAAATAAATTTCCAATCAAGCCTAAAATCAAGAGTTTTACCTCTCCCATAAGAAACTTGTGATTCATTGATATTTAAGGATTTCTATTTTCAATTCATGGATTAAAGTCCTTCCAAATGCACAAAGTTGCATGTTTTGAAAAATGATTTTCAATTCCAGCTTTAATTCCTGGTTTCCGAACAGACCCTTATAGTCATGTTCTTGTTCTTCATAAAGTTGGAAGTTTTGGGGTTGTTCTTGATAAATATTTTTTTTTTTTTGTTTTTGGTCAAGTTGGAATGTTTTTGATGAAATGTAGTTAATGGGTTTGTAGTAAGTTAAGTTAGTTGTTCTTGATCTTGCGTTATTGGGATTGTGAGATAATTTCACTTGCAACTAATGGGGTACCAGTAGGGGTGGCAATCAGACCTGGCGACCCGAAACCCGACCTGATCCCGACCTGATATGGGTCAGGTTTGGGTTTCAATTTTTAGAGTTTTTTAGCTAATCAGGTCGACCTGATTGACCTGATTTATAATCAGGTCAGGTTCAGGTTTTCATTGCAAACCCATCGGGTTGACCCGAAACCTGATCCAAAAAAAAAAAAAAAAACCTAATTTTTAGTTTTTTACATACTGCTCTCCATCACACTCTCTCTCTCTTAAAAGATAAAACCGTCTTCTCTTTCAATTCTCATCCACACTTTTAAATTGCTGCTGATGCTGCTGCTCATGATCGATTTGTTTTAGGACCACGTAACCAAAGATGTGATGTTCGAATTAGTGATGCTGGTAATCCTTGTTCTGATGCTATTGTGTTTGATACACTTTCAAATGATCTTCAATGGAAGAATCTTCCATCTATGATTTCACCTAAAGCTTGTCCTAAAGCTATTGCTGTTAATGGATTGATATATGTTATGGGTTCTTATTGTAAAAATAGTGATGCTCTTCAACCATGGGTTGAGGTTTTTTCTCCATCTTCGCAAACATGGTCTGCTTTGCCTTCCCCACCACCGCCAGATCCTGAGGTCACTTCTTTGCGTCGTCCTGGGAATTTTAATCATCTTTTGATTGCGACGACATGTTTGGAATTAGGGGATCAGAGAAGAATTCTTGTTGGTACTCGATATCCTATTGAATCCTACTTTTTTTATGTTCAAACTCATCAATGGTGTGATTCTGATCCTTGGTCCAAGTATGCAGCAAGATTTAACAATATCAAACATGTGGTGGTTGGTAATTACTTCGCTTGCGATTTTAAATCCTCTGCTGTTCCTGTAAAAAAAATGCATTCAGGTTTTCAGGTCGACCTGAACCTGACCTGATAACCTGACAGGTCAGGTTCAGGTTTCATTTTTTCAGAAAAAAACTTCATCAGGTCAGGTTCAGGTTTAGGGGTTGAGACCCGATAACCCGACTGACCTGACCTGAACCTGACCCGACCTGATCTGATTGCCACCCCTAGGTACCAGGCCCAAAGGTTGTTGATGAAGTGTTTTGTTTTTAGCCCAAGTTTTTGGTATATAAGACAGCTACTATTAACAGTGGAACCCATAGTCCCATACACACCCAACATTATGTATCCACGTGGATTAAATCTATATTTCATTTAAGTGATGTGTAAAGTAATTGTATGATCGTAAATTATTCATTCAAACCATATTAGCAAGTTATCACAGGTCACCAAAAAGTCAACCAAAAATAGGCAGCAATAACAGCATACATGTGGCTGAGAATGCTTGTTTGATGCTGTTTGATAAAAAAATTGTTTAATTGAGTAACATCTTAAAATAATAATTTTACTATTGATAATAGACAGCAATTTGTTGTATAAAATGTCAATTCAGGCTAGCTCTTATTCATCTTCTAAACAGAACTGTATTTGTAAGAATCTTATTCTTCCTTCAAAGGTGTGAAATGACACTCGATGTTCAGATTGTCTCCAAGGAAACAATCATACCATCTTCCCCAACACCCCCACACCTTAGAGTCTTTAAGCTCTCCCTCTTCGATCAGTATTCCCCTTTAATTGAAGTGCCTATCATTTTGTTCTACCCTGCCAGTGATGATGACAAAGTCAATGGTGAAAGGCGATTGGATCGTCTAAAGAAGTCATTGTCTGAGATCTTAAGCCATTTCTACCCATTAGCGGGAAGGATAAACAATAATGACTTCATCGACTGTAATGATGAGGGTGTCAACTTTTTTGAATCTCGTGTCAATGGTAAGCTCTCACATGTTATCAACCACCCTGTAGACAGTGAGTGCTGCAAATTACTTCCAAGTGACAACTTTTTGGGTTTAGGAAATATGTTACTATCCATTCAAGTTAACATGTTTGATTGTGGAGGATTGGCACTTGGTGTATCCATAACACATAAAGTAGCTGATGCCTCATCTTTCTCTTTGTTCCTCAATTATTGGTCTGCTGTTGCTAGGGGCGACAAGGATATTCTTCGCCCCCAGTTCGACATATCATTACTATTTCCTCCCAAAACAGGTACACTGCTTTTTAAATATTCCATCGAAAGTCCAGCACTAGAAAAGATTGTTAGCAAGAAGTTTGTTTTCAGTGCTTCCAATATAGCTTTACTTAAAGCTAAATGTTCCAATAAAATGTATGTGTTGCACCCAACAAGAGTAGAGGCAGTTTGTGCTCTCTTGTGGAGGTGTGCTATAAGAAATAGATCATCAGAGCGTCTAAAGCTTGCATCAATGGCAATCGTTGCCACCAACTTGCGTAAAAGAATGCTTCCACCTATGTCAGATAATATTTTTGGCAATTTTGTAATGTTTGCACAAGCAGCATCCCCAATAGAAACCCCAGAAGAACTACCTTGTCTAGGTGGTCAACTGCGAGAAGCATTCACGAAAATTGATGGAGACCAGATGAGTAAACTTAAGACGGATGATGGATTTGCAGTGGTTGTTGATTCTTTGAAGAAAGTAAACGAAGCAAGTGAAAATTGTGAACTGGAACTCTACACAGTTTCAAGTTGGTGCAGATTTGGATTCTATACTACTGATTTTGGGTGGGGAAAGCCTATTTGCGTAACTCCTATTTTTCTATATAAGAACGTTTTTGTGTTAATGGATACAAAATGTGGCAAAGGAGTAGAGGCATGGGTTTCCCTGGATGAGCAACACATGGCTAGGTTTGAATGTGAACCGGATCTCATTGCATTCACTTCCAAGCATGAAATGGCTTAACTCCAAGAAGAGTCATCCAAACAAAGAATTTTATATGTGTAGCTTACTTGTATGTGGGTGTGTACACCCAATCACAAAATACCATGTGGCACTAATAATATAACCTAGTATGGGTTTAGTTAACCCCAGTGGGTTTGATCAGTTTTCCAACCAGTTTATAGACACGTGGCATCATATGATTGGGTGTACACGCCCACATAGAAGTTGGCTACACATATAAAATTTTTTGGTCATCCAAACCATCCAGTCATGCAAGAGCATGTACTGGCATGATTAATTTAGTGTTTGGTGTTTCCATATTTTTGCGTGTATGTATGGTGTGCTGGCATGATTAATTTAACGTTTGGTGTTTCCATATTTTTGCGTGTATGCATGGTGTGCTGATGTCTAAGCTTTGTAGTCATATTACAAAAATGTGATTTTCTGTGAAGTCAGATTATTGTTTTGAGCTTTGGAGTCCTTTTGATAGAGATCATACTATCTAGTTTGAAGTTTTGAACTATGACGATCTTCATCTTCTAATAAGAACTCTGGCTTGAAATAGGCAAATATTAGGGTGGAAGGCTGGAAGCCAAATGGTTATTTCCATGGTAATATGGTCCATCCGAGAGTAAGAACAGGGAGAAAGCATTATTAAAAAATGAACTTGAATTTACTAATCACTGTCAATAAAGAGATATAATTTCCCCAAGGGGTCATATGAAAGGGTACTTTTCTATCAGGAGAAAGCCTGGGGTGGGTTGCCAAACTACTGCAATCAGAGAATCCTAATTAATATATTTCAAGATATTAAAAATTATGTTTTTTTTTGTTTAGAAATGCTAGCGTTACTGCGGAGGTGACGCTCCAGGCTTACCTCCTCACCAAATCTCGCCATATATACCTGTTGAAATTAGTTAAGGTTTTACCCGGTTTGCATATATTAAGAATACGAAGAGATTTTAGGAGAAAGAAATAGTGGAGGAAAAATAACAAAAAATAAAATAGAATCCTAATAATTACAACCATGGTTCAAAAAAATAAAATAGAATCCGGGCGAAATTTTGAATTTCAAAATAACGACATATTCCGATATTCAGACACTCGAAACAAAAAAGTCATCTGAATATATCGGGAATATTCTCGATTATTCTCGGATTTTAAAATGTTGATTACAACAACCTCCTTTACTTGTATTGTCTTCTCTTTGACTCTTCCTCTACTCATCTCAATGTTACTATAGAACATAAAACAATAGAAAAGCCAGAAAATTTGTCACATATCTCATTTTTGTTTTTATTAGTCTAGTGCTTTTCGAAATTCAATAGAAACAAATCACAATGTAAGTAGTTCTTTTTTTATTTGTGATTTTTCTGTTATGACAAAAAGAAAATCTTAATTAAAATAAGAACTGTTGCACAACAGAATCATATTGATGCAGCTATATTCCTTTTTATGTTTTTTTTTATCAATTGTTAGATTTTTTTTTCCTCTTTCTTACCTGTGGTTGCAAAAATTTGATCCACAAACTCGAGATGTGTATTGATTAATCAAAAGGTTACAATGAAAGTTTTGTACAGATGGAGATGGGATGGGGGTATACAATGAAACTGGACCTGATGGAGACAGGCTGCCTACGTATCCAAGGTGATGAACTTGGAATCAAGTCTCTGCTTCCACTAAGCTCTAATGGAGTTGCTCCGTGAAAGACTCGTAGTTCAAGAGGTTGAGAACTCTTGCATTTATAGTGGACTGGAGGGGGCTGGCTCAACCACTCATTCGGTTGACTCCATGAACTCAGGCAGTTCAAACGAGAAGATGCTCCCGCAGAGATAGCGTGCATGCTGCTTGTGAAACCGGCATGAAGTTGTTTGACATCAATTTTGTGACATAGTGTCCATGGTTATTTCGCCTTGAGTTCATTGTTAAGAAAACCTTGTTGTACGCGCGTCGTTCTGTGTCCTTGTCTTTGCGTCGTGTGTCACAAGTATGGTGTTTGGTTCAGGACGTACGTACCTCTTAAGGACATACGTACGTATGGTATGTCAGCAAGATTGTTTGTGTTCTGGATGTACGTACCTGTTTAGGACGTTCGTACGTCCAAGTAGTCAGCAGGCTTATTTTCGTATGGAGACGTACGAACGTCATATCGACGTACGTACGTCCAATGTGGGTTTTTCACTTTTCGGCCCATTTTCCTTGGTTTCCAACCCTAAGTATAAATAGGGTTTCTCTTCCAAAGAACAAGTCAGTTCTTTGGCCGTCCAATTCATCTCTTGTCTTGGAGTTTGTTTAGGTTTTCGTTGTTTTTGGTGATTGAACTCATCTTCTTCTTCCCCATTCATCTTCTTCTTCCTTCTTCCCCATTCATCTACTTATTCCTTATTGAATAGTGATTTAGCTTCGAGTCTTCTTGTGTGTTCATCAAGAAGTCGAGTATCCTTGTGTGTTCATCAAGGAACTCTGGTGTAAGCTTGTTTCATAGTTCGGCTTCGAGTCTTCTTGTGTGTTCATCAAGAAGTCGAGTGTCTTGTGCGTACATCAAGGTGCTCTGGTGAAGTCAAGGTGTTAGAGATAACCAGGAGTGTCAACTCGCAGTGATTGCAGGTAGTTGATAGGTTTGTAAATCTCTTTTCATCTAGTGGATTTATTTGTTGTCGTGAGGACAACCGTGGACGTTTCCCATATTGGGTTTTACCACGTTAAAAATTCCTGCGTGTTCTTTACTTTCTGCGTATCGTTCTTTACTTGTTTACTGTTTTATTCTTGTTTGGTTTGCTATTGTTATATTGCACATATATTGGGTTTTCAATTGGTATCAGAGTAGGGCGCTTGTTATGGAGCGTAATGGCTCACGCGTAGATCCTATGAGTGCAATAATGGTTCATGAGTCTGGTTATAATAATTTTATTGCTAAATCGTCTAAATCTACAAAACCAAAATCTGATTTTGAAAAGGATGATAATTTGTATGTTGTTAGCAATAGTGATTGGGCTCTTCTTTACAGACTTTCTGCAAAAGAATGTGAAAGATTACAAAAAGCTAATATTGATTTGCAGGAAAAATTTAATAAAGCTAATTGTAATGTGTCTACTATTTCTGATAATTTTTGTTTTGAAGATAATGGTGTTTTGCAGACTAAGGTTGATTCTCTAGAACAACGACTCAGACATTGTGCAGAAGACTATATGCTTCAAGGGGAAGTTTATGAATCCAAAATTGAAAATTTGGAAAAGGCTAATCTTTCTTTGCAGGATAAAGTTGAGACTCTTGAAAAACTAATTTCTTATGCTGCAGATGATGCAATTACTATTTCTCAATTATTTGAAAAAGAAAAACTTGACTTGCTATGTAGAATTGCAGCTTTAGAAAAGGCCAATCAGGAGGTCGATGAGAAATACAAATCTCTATTGGCGGAGTATGAGGTAACAAATAATGATCTAACGTCTACTCAACTCCGATTGCAGGTTTTGGACAAAACTAGATTTGACTCTCCTATTGCTAGTTCTACTAGTTCATCTAGTGTGAGTACTTCTGTAAAATCTAGTTTGCCTGCCCTATTGCCGACCCCACCTATTGAGACTAGACTTAATGCTACTAATTTTCAGCATGTTTCTCGTAAGAATTTTAAGTCTAAGGTTAATGGTAAGGCTGTTTTTGCTGGTAAGACATCTTGTTCTCATAGTGGAGGTACAGGTTTTGTTAAGGCACCATGTCACAAATACAATGGTGACATACATGTTTCATCTTCTACTACCATATCATCTTATAAGAATTCTTTGAGTAAGTCTAATGTTTTTCATTGTTCTTATTGTGGTAGAGTTGGTCATTTGGATATTTTTTGTTGGGATTTTAATCAACATGTTGCATCCTATTCTCATGTTCCTCATCATTATAATCATGTTGATTCTTATGTTCCTTCTTGTGCATTTTCTAGACCTCGGACTTTTAATGTTTCTTTTCATAGGTTTAAGAAAAACAGGAACTCCAACAAAAGGAAGTCAAAGACTAAGGTGGAATTAGTTAAGGACAAGTTCATTCCAAAGCTGGTTAAGGGGAGATCTCATATCTTTTCAACTCCCAAAGTGTGCACGCCTAGTGTTAAACAAGTATGGGTAAGAAAGGATAAGTTGAAGGTTTTTCTGGACTTGCAAAGGTCTGGTGGTGTCCCATAGTTGGGATGATGTGGTTTGTTTCTAGCCTTGTGTTATTTGAATTGCATATTTCTCTAACCACATAGGCTATTTGTTTGGTGTTTTTTTGTTCTTCTGTTTATGCATGCGTTAATTGTTCTTTCATTATTCCATGTATGTGTTGTTGGATGCATCTTTTCTAAGATATTGGTTTAGTTCAATTGTCTTAAATAAGTTGCAATATGTTTGGGTGTTTTCTCTTTCTGAACTCTTAAGTATGTTTTGGTATGTATCATGCATTTTTCCTCGCTTGTTTGCACAGTGCACGGCATGCTTGCATGATGAGAGTTTTTGGAAACCACTTACATATTCTTTGAGCTCATAGAACTTCTCCATCTCTCGAGTATTTATGTGATCTTGAGCTATCTCTCCTTTGTTTTGGTTAATGTTCATCTTGTTGTTCGTGTTATTGAGCATTCTCATCTTCCTATTACAACTCTTGTTAGTGGTCAATGACTCACTTTATCCCCAGCCATTTGATTGTCTTTGAAGCAATATCAGTTGGCTAAGAACCCGTTGGGGTTGTGAGGGTCATGCTCTGATGGATGCACTCAAGAGATATTAGTTCTTGTGTTGCACGTTATCATGGTATTGCACTTCTTGAGTTTGTTTGTGTTTGTCAAAAAGATGTAGGCTACACCCTACCCTCGTGTATTTGAAAAGATGGAGGCAAAAATCCCTCCCACGCGGGAATGACATTAGAGTGATGTAGACTAAACTCCACCACATGCGGCAAAATAAAAATCCAAGCGCATATTCATTGTTTTTTATGTAAGGCATACAAAGTTTATATTCCTTTGCCTTTTGGATGTCTTGGTTTTCATTTGAAAGATCATATTTATATTCGTTTGCCTTCTACTCATAATGTTTGTTTCAAAGGGGATTGAAGTTTGTTTCTTCTAAGCTCACTTGCTAATTGTATGTCTCTTGTTGATGGTTTTATATTCTAGGTTTTCAAAAGGTGTGTTCTAGTGGTGAACTTTCTCTCTCTTTGTGCATTGCATTGCATCTACACACACCGAGGTTTAGTTTATGATGCACTTCAATTCTCTTAATTGTTCAATCTTTTCTTTATCCCCACATATTGCCTCTTATTTTTGTACGGATTGGGATTGGCTACTGTTTTTAGAAGTTCATGATGTATTCCTCTTCACTTCTATGGTACATCGGTTCTTTGCCTTTTATCTTCTTCTTATGGATATGGGTTGTTAGTTTTGTCGTTAAAATTGATTCATTAGATATGGTGCAGCCTCTATTTGCTATTGTTTGTGTTTGGTTCTTCATTATCCTAGTCTAACAAGTTTAGTGCGATTCTCATTGCTTGGTTGTTGTCGTATGCACACTTCATGATTATGCAAACCATGTGTTTGATCAAATCTCTACATGGGTATTCTCACATTTCTTGTGCTAGTTTCACCATTTCTCTTACATTTGTTAGTTTGGTTACTGTTGTGCTTATGCCAGACATGCCTCCTAAGCGCGCTCGGACTACTCCCACCAAAGAATCACCCGGTTCCAAGGGTGCTTCGTCATCGGGCACACGTCCTCCTCATCCTCAAAGGAGTAGAGGCGCCGTTCCTTCGGATTCTTGTATGCTTGTTGTTCTAGCATTGGTTGTTGCTACCACCACTTAGACTGCTCTTTTCTACTGTATGCAGGTTCATGGACAATGTGCGTGTCGTCAATTTTATTTTTCTCTCAGTAACTTTACAGGCAGATGTTCTTGCTGAAAGTGTTTATGGCTTCCTCTATTTTGGTTCCGTTCCTTGGTAATTCTTTTCAGTCGGTGTTTCATTGACATACTAAGGTTTGATTAGATGTGTTCTTGGTAGTCTTCTCCAATAATCCTCCTGTAATGGTTTTGGGCTACCTCTGTTCTACTTTGGGATGCATATGCTCAGTTTGGTCATCTCCTGTTAGCAATTCTCTTCTTTTGACTCTCTAATCTTTCTGACAATGTATGGCATGTCATCGGAGTCTTAGTGTTCTGGCAGGAAATTTACTTTGAAGTTGGATTGTTGTTTTGTGACTCGGTGACATCGAATCCTTGCTCATTCTTCAGTTAAAGCATTTTTCTTATGAGCTTGATGGTTGCTTATCGTGTTTGGCATATGTTGAACTAATTTTTGTGTTTCACTAGGGGTGGGCTTACATGTTTATTCTCTTTATGTCTCTATTCCATTGTGTTTGGGATAATATTTTCTTCTCTTTGTTTATGAGATTCTCTAATTCCTTTTTGTGGTTGGATGAGTTGTTTCAGGAACATGTACAGATTGGATTTTCCATGGAGTCTCAATGGATTTTCTTATACTATGCGTATCTCTTCCTGCAGATACTCATATTCCTGTTGTTTTGTCATGGGATATTGTTGGATGTGTCTAGTATGCATGGTTTTCCTATTCTCTTTCATATCTCCTACTAACTATTGTTTATCTCTTCTTCTTTCTCTTTTCGCATATTCTTTTCTTGCACATTTCTCACAGGTTTGCCAATTTGGTTCTTGGTCATTATTGTACCTTCCCAATTTCATCAGGTATGGTATTTCTTCCTTGTTGTTTGTTTGCTCTTTTTCTCTAGATATCTTGCTACTATGAAGTCGTTTCTCTGGAGTCTATCTCAGGTGGTTATGGTCGGTTGATTAAAGTGATATTCTAGTGCATCATTTGTTCCGATTGTTGGTGTCCTGACTCTTTCTTCTATGTATAGGTTTCTCTTGGTTTCTATCAGGGATTCATGTTATGTTTTCTTTTCTTCCCTCTGTTACCTATATAAGTATTCAGTGTCTTTTCACTATCTCCTTCTTATCTCGTTTTAGTTCTTATCTAATCTCCTTTCTTGTGTCTGTGTTGGTACTCTTTCTTCTTCATTTATATGCCTAGATCTCTCTCATGTCTTTTAGTTTTGTGTGTCATGGATTCCAGGTTTATGGTATGGTTTTCTCTTTACTCTCTTCTACCCTTGTATGCTTGGTTCTTTGTGTGTTTCAAATATCCTTATTTGGTTTGTTAGTTCTAGGTGCATCTTTCTCATATGCATTGCATTTAGGTGAAGCGTTTGTTTAGGGGGAGAATTCTTTGTATTGACATCGTGTTAACAAGTGTTTATGTTATGGCTTCCGTTGGATATCCTTTTTGTTGTTAACATGATTGTTCTCTTTCTTTTCTTCTTTAATCTTATTTGTTATGGTTTGGTATTTTTTTTCTTTTCTCTTTCTTTTGTTACCTTGCTTCATTTGTGACAAAAAGGGGGAGATTTATGACTCTAATACTAACAATCGTTCTTTGTTGTTAGGTTATTTTTGGGTCATGTTTCAGGTATTCTACACGTATGGGGGAGTGAACGTGTTGATGTTTGTAGAGGTTGTACAGTTATGGGGGAGCTTGAGTGTCAAAATTTTGGAGCTCATGAAGTATGGGGGAGTTGCTCGAAGGAACTGGATTGCTTCGAAAATTCTTAGTTGCTTCCGTTCGGTCTCTGATGTTTAAAGCGTCTTGTTCAAGCTGGATAACAAGAATTGGTGACTCGGTGCGTGTTCTACCTTGAGTGATTTTGTAGGCATGTTTTATAAATGCCATGGTTTGGGTTTGTAAGCACGGTTTATAAGTGCTATTAGAGTCATAGGTTTTTGTCACAAAATCAATGTCAAAGGGGGAGATTGAAACCGGCATGAAGTTGTTTGACATCAATTTTGTGACATAGTGTCCATGGTTATTTCGCCTTGAGTTCATTGTTAAGAAAACCTTGTTGTACGCGTGTCGTCCTGTGTCCTTGTCTTTGCGTCGTGTGTCACAAGTATGGTGTTTGGTTCAGGACGTACGTACCTCTTAAGGACGTACGTACGTATGGTATGTCAGCAAGATTGTTTGTGTTCTGGACGTACGTACCTGTTTAGGACGTTCGTACGTCCAAGTAGTCAGCAGGCTTATTTTCGTATGGAGACGTACGAACGTCATATCGACGTACGTACGTCCAATGTGGGTTTTTCACTTTTCGGCCCATTTTCCTTGGTTTCCAACCCTAAGTATAAATAGGGTTTCTCTTCCAAAGAACAAGTCAGTTCTTTGGCCGTCCAATTCATCTCTTGTCTTGGAGTTTGTTTAGGTTTTGGTTGTTTTTGGTGATTGAACTCATCTTCTTCTTCCCCATTCATCTTCTTCTTCCTTCTTCCCCATTCATCTACTTATTCCTTATTGAATAGTGATTTAGCTTCGAGTCTTCTTGTGTGTTCATCAAGAAGTCGAGTATCCTTGTGTGTTCATCAAGGAACTCTGGTGTAAGCTTGTTTCATAGTTCGGCTTCGAGTCTTCTTGTGTGTTCATCAAGAAGTCGAGTGTCTTGTGCGTACATCAAGGTGCTCTGGTGAAGTCAAGGTGTTAGAGATAACCAGGAGTGTCAACTCGCAGTGATTGCAGGTAGTTGATAGGTTTGTAAATCTCTTTTCATCTAGTGGATTTATTTGTTGTCGTGAGGACAACCGTGGACGTTTCCCATATTGGGTTTTACCACGTTAAAAATTCCTGCGTGTTCTTTACTTTCTGCGTATCGTTCTTTACTTGTTTACTGTTTTATTCTTGTTTGGTTTGCTATTGTTATATTGCACATATATTGGGTTTTCAGCTTGGAGGTTATCCCTCGATTTGAATCCCATTTGACCAGGACGACTGCCATGTGGCATCCTCTGGTAGGCTCTGGTTCAACCTGGGTCTTCCTTTATCTTCTCCAGCGGGCTAGAACAGTGGGTTCTATTAGCCTGGAATCTTGCTGGAGTTATCCAGTTAGTTGGGACTTGGATTTGACCAAGTTTGAAAGCAAAGACTTGGGCTAGACTCCTCGGACCGGAGGCCCAATCTACATTGCATACACCCTGGCCAGGTTTCTGGACTTCTATGATCACCCTTTGGACGAGCCTCTGATGTTGCTGGACCTGGCCTACTTGATTGAGGTGGGCTTGGCTGACGTATGGGAGCCCACGGTTCAACTTCTTATACACCCACTGATAGTGGACCATCCGACGGATCAAGATCCACATAGCGTATGTGGACTTCTTGAGACCGGGTTGGGCCCTACCCTATAGCCCAGATTTGGCTGGCTAATGTTCAGGTGCTCCTGGTTTGGCTTATTATAAAGCCACTGATGACACCTGTCTGATTTTTTACCTAGGGTACACACATTACCCATTAGTTATAAATTACATTCTTCTTATGAAACATGTGTAGGCGATGAATGATACTCAACCAATGTCAGAGGTTGAATTGTCGAAGGATGAATACAAAGATTGTGAGTTTGCAGGTTCTATCAATATTGATGAAAACAACAAACTCAACTTGGATCAAGATATAGAACAAAAAATTGGAATGACATTCCCAACTTACAAAGATGCAAAAAACTTTTAAAATCGTCATGCTACACAAAAGGGTTTTGGTACTAGAGTGAAGAGATCATATATAAATAGAAAAACAAAGGAAAAGAACTTTGTTTCACTTTGCTCTAAACAAGGATTTAAAATTTAAAACGGAAGGAGTCGTCCACAAAAGGCATAACACTGGAGTTGGTTGTAATGCACATCTGAAGATGAAAATGGATTCAAATAAATAAATGGAAGATAATTAGTTTTGAGTCAGAACATAATTATGCTTGCAGCCCATCGAAATCACATCGGTTCAGATCTCATAAGCATATGGAGTCTGGAAGCAAGAAATTGATTAGAATTACACTGTGATGCAGGAATTAGAGTAAACAAATTATCCCATAGCATGGTAGTTGATGCAAGAGGGCATGAAAATGTTCTCTTCCGACAAAAAGATGCAAGAAATTATGTTAACAAGTACAAGAGGTTAAAGCTTTAAGAAAGAGATGAAGAAGCAATGCATAAATACTTCACACGCATGCAACAAAAGAATCCAAATTTCTTTTACTTGGTTGATCTTGATCCACGTAGGACGTGGTGGGCCGGTCTGCTAAAACTTCACCCAAAATCGAACAAGAGATAGGATTATAGCAGACAGCGAAAATAAAATGTTCCACGCTGGTTGAACCAGCGTGGAACTTTTCTTTTTGTTTTTTTTGGTTCCACGCTGGTCAAACCGGCGTGGAACTTTTTTTTTTTTTTTTTTTTTTTGTTCCACGCCGGTCTAACCAGCGTGGAACTATTTCCAACAAATTTTTATTGTTCCACGCCTGTTTAACTAGCATGGAATCAACGACACGCCATCGAAGCCCACCCGTGCAGTCCACCATTGAAGCCCACCCGTGTGAAGGCCCAAAACCTCCATGCTGGTTCAACCAGCGTGGAACAAAAAGCTAAGGGGAAAACAATTCCACGCTGGTTGAACCAGCGTGGAAGAAAAAATTTAGAAAAAAAAAAGTTTTCGCGTTAGGGTTACCCCTGATATAGGTATAGGAGACGTGCAAAAAAAAGTGTTGGGAAAGTAGGTGGCACTTACGTGTATGCCATATCTGCCTATGTGTCGGCAATATATGGGAGACCCATTAGAGATGCTCTAACAAATCGATATGATCTGAAGTTTGCCCCATTTGTCAGAGTGCACGATCATGGACAATTAATATTACTTGGTTGTGGTTTGCTTGCAGATGAGACATCAGAAACATTTGAATGGGTATTCAATGCTTGGTTGGAACCAATGTTTAAGCACTTCCCTAATGCTATTATTACTGAACAAAGTAAAGCTATGGAAATGCTATCATCGAAGTTTTTACAGCTGCACGACACTGTTTATGCTTATGGCATATTGTGAATTTTTTTTTGTATAAGTTGGGTAGCATGTTAGAATACAAAGCAATAAAAAGATGATGAAGAATGCAGTGTACGGGTCTTTGAGAATCAATGAATTCGAAGAAGCATGTGCATCTATGATAGAAAAACACAAACTACAACAAAATAAATGGTTTACAGAGTTATACAACTTGAGACAAAAATGGGTTCATGTATTCTTAAAAGATGTTTTTTTTCCGCAAGAATGTCTACAACTGAGTACAGTGAAAGTATGAATGCATTTTTTTATGGTTATGTAGATGCAAAGACATCTTTGAAGGAATTTGTAAATCAATACGAAATGGCTTTGGAAGAAGATAAATATGAGAAAGAAAGTCAAGCAGATTTTGATTCATTCAATGCAAGTCCCCCTTTGAAGACAAGATTTCTTTTTGAAAGCCAACTTGTAAAAGTTTATACAAAAGCGATGTTTTTGAAGTTTTAAGTGAACTTTATTGTATGACTTCTTGCTCAAAGTCCCAATTGAGGGTTCATGGAGAAATCAACACATACGCACTTAAAGAGCGTGTTTCGGATAAAAAAAAAGAAATTTGCTATCAACAAAGACTTATGAAGTTTATTTCAATAATGGTGAAATTGAAGTTTATTGCATTTGTCGTTTATTTCAACATAAAGGGATTTTGTACAAGCATGCTTTACATGTTCTCAATGAGTTTGTTGATGAGATTGCATCTCAATATATACATACTACCAATATGGAGAAAAGATTTCAAGCGCACATACAATAACAACCGTTGCTCTCGTGAAATTGATGCTCTAACCCTGTGCAACGCTATGATGTTTATATCCTTGTGCACTTCAAATTCTAGAGGAAGGGATGTTATCCGCCTCCAAATTCAAAACTGTTCTTGATGGTTTTATGGAATTAAAGAAAAATGTGTTAAATGAAAACAAATTTACGTGTGATGGTGACAATGAGTTATCTGCAACCCCTTAGAATGAGCATCCCAACACTTTTCAATCAGAGAATATGAAGTACTTGGATCCACTTTTCTTGGATATCCTTGAAGTTGACAATGTGATCTTTCCAACGGTATCTTTGGATCTTCAATAAAAGTTCTCTAATATAGGTTTTCGTTAGCTCAAAAATGCTATCATTTCGTCAGTTTTTCTTCTCTTTTTCTTTCCTTTTGGCTTTCTTGATGATATAAACCTATAATGAAGTAAAATTAAATAAACCACAAGATAGATGGTAAAACCTTCTCTATTCAAAAGATTGTATTTTTATTTTAAGTTCCTTCTTGTGCCTGTATATATTGATTATCAAAGTAGACAAGTAACAAGCAAGGGTCGTACCCACCTTAAAGGTGAAGATCTTAGCTTAAACAATAATTAAAGAACACCAAGGGAATCAACAATTAAGATTGAGATTGATTCTACTTCCTACATGCAATAATATAAACTGTAAATAACCTACCTTAAGAATATGGTAGAGATGAAAAGAAGATCTTATGATGATATAAGAGGAAGAATTGGTATCCATAAATTAATTAGTGACCTCTCAACTATATATTCCAATTAATCATCAATTTCTATAATAATCAAGTTGTCACCTCTAACCTATTCCACTCAATTAAAACAGGATTCTCTTATGCATGCTATTGAATATGTCTTATTAATCAAACCGTCACCTCTCAGCTATTCAATCTAATTAATTCAACATATTAATCCATAACTAAACCGTCACCTCTCGAATATCAATTTAATTACAAAAAGGTTCCAATAAAAGATACTGACTGCAAATATGTACTAATCACCTCTCAGGTATTTAACTACACATCTTCAATCAATATAAATAAAATAAGTAAAGCTAGGTCTCCCTATACTCTAATAATAGTATTTTAACAACATGGATAACAATAACATGCAAATAATCATACTTACCTCATATCGCGAATTAGAAGTAAATAAACATTAAGAACTTTAAATGACAATGAACATTAAGAAGAAACATGGTGCTTTTGCACCATCTACCATCCCCCTAAGGAGATTTAGCTACTCATCCTTAACGATGACACCATGGAATAAATAATTAAATAACAAAACATCATAAAGTAAAGTGATTTGATTTGATTGATATTGATAATAAGGATTGAGTTCAATACAAGCTTTTTCTTCTTCAACATGAACTCTCGAAAAACTTCCTAAACCCTAGCTACTACTTCTCTTATATAATAAATACAAAGCGTAATACTTGCATGCAAAGACTTCCAAATTAGGTCAAATTCGTGGCTGCTGCTGTTAGTCTTTTAGAGGCATTAGGTCTTTAGCAAAACCTAATTATTTTGGGCTTAAGTTGTAGCTTGGACCAAGACCTTCAGTTTGATAGCTCATGGGCCCAAATCAGACATTTGGATCTCCTTGTAGAGCCTTTTTAAGATTGGACTTTAAATAAGACCTAAAATAGAAATTCTGACTTGTGGGCTTCAATAGGACCCGGTTTGGGCTGAGATTCGGACCGCCCCACTTTGACATAAAGTCAAGTCAACAAGACCAACCGTGGGGTGCCCTCAGCAGATCTGTTGGTGCAAATATCAATTCTCCTTCCCTTGTGTAAATAACACATTTTTGGTTGCTTTTCTTGACTTTTGGCGGGCTTTAACACAATACTCGCATTTTCGCTCATGAAACCTACACAAATGACAGGAAAACACTAATCAATAGATATAACACAATAATATAAGCTAAGTGCTATAGAAACAAGGTGTTATTCAGGGGATAAATATACACTTTTGAGGACTTATCACCACACATATCATCATGTCACTTTATAAGATAACTTGGGACAAATGCATGTTATTTACGAGGGTAAATAAGCACTTTTGGGTAATTATCAACACCCTTCTTAACTCGAACAACAACTACCTTCACAACTAAATAAACCTATAATGAAGTAAAACAAACTTAAATGATAAAAACTCAAAACAATAATTCGGGGAAAAATATCTTGTCTTAGGATGTTTACCTTTTATTAGTTTATATAAATGTATGATTTGGTTAGGTATCGTCCTCATAAGATTTTGTCATCTTGAGAATCATTTCCTTAGTCCTTCTAAGTATGGATCGTATACTTATGACTCCAATTTGTAGAACGGTTTTTATTTTATTTTTATTTTTTTTTAACCTAGGTCGGTTCCTAATTCGTTTAGCACACAGACGGTCTGAAACCTTCTAGATTGGTTCCATATGGTGATAAAAATATGCAAAAGTTTAATTTTGAGATGGAAAGAGAATGAGGGAAGAGTATTAAAATATACTATGTGCTCGCACGCGCTCCGCGCATATTCTTCTGTTTCGACCATTTATTGTATTGTATTGAGATTTATTTACGGTTTAATATAAAATTTAGTAGACTGGGTATTTACGGTTTAAGATAAAAATATCTTATCAAGTTTATGTAAAATTAAGGTATGTTAATAATTTTTCTACATAAAAAGTTATTTTGGTAATTTCATAATAAATACATATACTTTGTAGAGGTATTTTGGTAAGTTTGGTTAAATAGGGGTAATTTAGACAATTTTTCATGGGTATTATTTTATTCTATTAGAGGTTATTTTGTTATTTACGTGAAATGCGATTATTTTTGTATTTTAATTATATTGTAAAGTGGGCTAAATTATAACTCCCAAATATTGGGCTTAACTATTGGGTTCTAGGAGATGGGCTCATTTGAATTGGGCTGCACACTCATTTGAACTGGGCTGTCAACTATCCAAACCGATCCGTGATCTGAACTGATCCAAACCGCTCCGATCCGTTATTTTTTGAGTTTTGGATATCCATTTGGATTTCGGATCGTTTTTAGATATCCATTTCAATTTTGGTTTGGTTCGGATAATACCAAAGCAAAAACCGATCCAATCCGATAGTGCGTGTTTTAGTAAAACAAAAATTTCTATCGAGCCATCATCATCTTCTTCTTAACTTTCTGGTGGTAAAAAAAAAAAAATCCCAATTCTCTCATTAATCTCTCTGTCTCTTATAAACTTAAAGATTTTAATAGAGATCATCTTTAATATAATCAACAATTTTAACTTCAAAGTTCAAGCTTTGCAAACTAAATTGATCTTCCTCATTCATCATAAAACCATCTCATCAATTTCACTTAAACTTCTTTTAAATAGAAAATTCATTCTGAAAGCTTCTTCAATATTCATCTAAAGTTGTTTTCCTTATGCTGGTCTTTCTCCAATTACAAAATTGTTGTTTGGTGAAAATAATCGTTGAACTAATTAAAGTACCATTAATGGTTGGGCTGAAATCTAGTTCAGTTGAAGTGAGCTCGGTGTCGATGGAAATTAATTTTCTTCTTCAATCAACAATTGATCTTAAAGGTTGAAGCTTGACAAATTGGATCTCTCTCCTTCTCCAAATAATGCGATATCCGTTTCATTAAAAAAATTCATCCCGTCCAGTAATTCATCTAATCAGTAAAGCTAGAAAAAAATAGTTCGGATCGGTTCGGATTGGATCGAATATCCAATATTATTTTCGGATTGGTTCTTATTAAACTTTTACAAACCATTCTTGAATTGGATCAGTTCGGTTTGGATAGTAATAAATTGGATCGGTTTGGATCAGTAGAAGATCCAAACCGAACCGATCCATTGACAGGCCTAGCTGCACAAATGGGTTTATACAAAATCTATACTACTATTATAAACCTTAATAAAATTCGGCTAAGGGGTAGAAGTACACGCTACCTTCCTAGAGCCACACAACTCGTGAAAAAAATTAAGAGCACCCTTCTTAACCGGCTAAAGAGGTTTCACTTAAATATATTTAGGCATAGGGCACACCCCCTTGAAGGTAGAGAGAGGTCAGATGTAGGGAGAGTTGACGGCTACGACCAGTTTGAGAAGAAGTGGGGTGGAAGTGGAAGAGGAGGAAGAAGGTAGCAGGAGCAGTACTCTGAAGCTCTGCTTTGAATGATTGGCTCTCTTCGATAATTCAATTTGTTATAGCAACAGTGGCATTTGGGTAAGTTTTACTAATTTCTTAGTGCAAATATAATAAATTAATAATTTTTTCCACTTGCGAGATGCTTTTTGTGCAAATATAATTAATTAATAAATTTAATTTGGTCATTACTTTTATGTTAGATGATTGGAATCTGTTTGTAATTGGAGGGATTTTTAGACTTAACCCCCCTTTTTATGGTCACGAAGACTAGCTGTTTTGCTGTTGAACGGAGAGGACTTGTGATTTTCCCGAAAGTACGATGATCAAGAAGTCATCTACTTCGTTGAGTAAACCCCCCATTTGTCCAAGTTTGGACTTTACCCCCTCTCCGCCTGTTTCTGTCAAATTTAACGTCAATTTTGTTTGTAACTTCCCAAAATATCCTCAATTGCTGTTTTAGACTTAACCCCCTAAAAATATGAGAGAGGGATATTTTAGAAAGAAAAAATAAAAATAGACGTTAAATTTGACAGAAGTAGACAGAGGGGGTAATGTCCAAACTTGGACAAGGGGGGGGGGGTTACTCAAAACGTGACCATAAAGGGGGGGGGGGGGTTAAGTCTAAAAATCCCGTAATTGGATGAAGAATACATCTTTTTGATGGTTATGAAGGATCACATGGATTAGAAAGAACCTACGTAATATAGATAGTATTGCTTCGTTTAATTTTGTGAATAACAATTTCTTCTGAATGAATTTTGGTCTAAAAGATTTTCTTTATAAAATTTCATATTCAATTGAATAACTTTATTTAAGAATTTTCTTTTGGCAAAAGCAAGCTGGGGTTTGGCTGGAACCCTACCAGTTTATTCCTGAGTTGAATTACAGTCTAATGTAAACAAAACCAGTTGCATCCTTGGTTTCAAGGCTCATCAATTCCTCTTGAGAGGATTACAAAAAATAAGACTACCTTCTGTATTAGCTCCCATGTTTGCTAAGAAATCAGCAACTTGGTTTGCTTGTTGAAATGTGTGCTCAATGTTACACTCTTCCATTTGGCCTAACATGTTTGAAATGTCTGATGCCACTTCTCTTACTCTCCATGTTGGTGAAGTTTTGTTGGTAATGATCCTCATTGTTTGAGGGAATCAGTTCTGATGCAAAGATGTTTGATCCCTTCCTTGATAGCTAGTTCCAAACCTTTTGCAATTGCTTGTAACTCAAAATAGAGTACTGATCTGACATGATCATGGCCACAGTAAGCAAGTCTCACCTCTCCAGTTTCACTTCTGATAACTCCTCCGTACCCAGTTGCATCATCTGATAACGATCCATCTGAGTTGAGCATGATCCAACTGGTGGTTTCCATTGCACTTGAAGTGCGATTTTGTGGACAATCTGTATATGAGCACCTATCAACTGTACCATTGCTTTGTTGCTAGCTGAGTCCAGTACCTTAGGGACTTTGCTTGTAATCCTAGTTGTGACCTCCCTCATGATGTTAAGTATAATCCTGTTCGTGGGTCATGGCGGAGCGGATGATGGTGGGTTGTGTGATGAAATTGGGGTTGCATAGAACACATGCAAGGGTCATGCCCTGGCCTGTTGTGCAACGGAAGCTTTAACCCAAGGATTGGTTATAATACCGATAATCTAGATAATAGCAAATAACAGAGAAAGTAATCGAAAAAACACAATCACACACAATAACACCAATTTTCGCCGATTTTCCCTTTAATACTTTGTGTAACCCGGATTGTACCAAGAGATCTTGGACTTGTACTTTCCACAAACCAAAATTCATCCTTCCATCGAACTTCTCTACATCAAACTTCAAACCTGAACTTGAAAACCTTTACGCCATCTCGAAAATCCCTACAACCTAGAACCTTGATCTGATACCACTTGTTGTGCAACGGAAGCTTTAACCCAAGGATTGGTTGTAATACCGATAATCTAGATAATAGTAAATAACAGAGAAAGTAATCGAAAAAACACAATTACACTAATATTAACATGGTTCGGCAAACCCGCCTACTCCACCCGGCAACCAATCAAGAAGAATTTACTAATCAAAGAAAAGAAAAAATCTAATTACAAATCTATAATTCCTTGTCTTTCTTTCTCTCACACACTAGAACCTGAGAAACCCTATTATGAAAACCCTCATAAATTTGTCTCTCCCTATCTAGTAATGTTTTCACCTTTGGTTCACTCTCTCTTCTTTTTACCTCCCTTTTCCACCCCTTTACAATAGCCAACTAGTTGAGTATATATAATACCCAAGAGTTCCTAATCCATATAAGGACTCTAATTGAATAACAATACCAATTAGAATACCAAGTACACAAGAGTTCCTAATCCATACAAGGATTCTAATTGAATAACAATACCAATTACCAATTAGAATACCAAGTACTTATGGGAGTAGAATTCCTACCTACATTATTTCTAGAAACAAACATAAGGTATAATCCTATAGACCTCACTTAATATAAGCTATTATCCTGCGCATTGCGAGCCAATACACAACAATCTCCACCTTGGCGAGCCAATGAACTTGATTATTGTTGACTCCACCCGCGTCCGTAAAACCTTCTTGATCCATGTTCCCGCCCCCACCCTTTTTTGGGGTGCCCAATCAATTATGATTGGCCGACAAGTTTGAGATACCCTCAAACTTGCCCACAGGAATCCACTTGCTGACCATCTTTCCCTTTCTTGAGTTCCTTCCTTCTGCAGCCACCTTGTTCATAACAGAACCATGTGATTTAAACATCATCTTGCCTGCCTTAGGAACAACTCTAGATCTTACTATTATTTGACCCAATAGTATATACAAGCCACTACTACTCGCGACTCCTTTCATGATCACATTGGAATCTCTGCAAACCTACAACTCCACCTTTGCCAGTGAACTTGTAACCCAACGAATCTAACTTGAAAAGAGAAATTAGTTCTCTTTGCAAACTCGACACATGTCGAACACCTTCAACAGTATGTATCCTCCCTTCATACATCTTGATGTGAATATTACCGACTCCCACTATCGACTTCTTGGAGCCATCACACATTGACATCCAGCCACCCTCACATCTTTCATATTTGTCGAACCATGAACTATGTGAACAAACATGTTCTGTGGTACCGCTATCAAGTACCCATTCCCGATGTAAATTTTCTTCTTGAGTAGTCACCAAGAGTAATTCATCATCAAACTCCACTTGATTAGCCTGTCCGCCAGAATTAGCAATATGCTTGTCTTTCCCTGACCCGGAGCTATTTGTCGAAACCGCTCCACTATTTTACTCACAATCCCGTTTAAAGTGCCCTGTTTTGCCGCACTTCCAACATTCTATGTGAGCCTTGCTACTCTTGTTAAATCCTTTCCGTGATCCCCCATTAATCACCAAACCCTCACCATGGGATTCATCGTCTCTGCCTTTATTTCTGATTTCATGAGATAAAAGAGCACTGACAACCTCATCCAATTCCAGAGTGTCCTTTCCATAGAGCAACGTGGTGATAATATGCTCATAGGATTGGGGCATGGAGTTCAGAAGTAGATGTGCTTTATCTTCATCCTCTAACTTCATTCCAACATGAACCAATTCAGAAAGCATGCTATTGAAGACACTGAGATGTTTATTAATACATGTACCTTCTGCCATCCTCAACCTGTAAAGTTGCTGCTTGCGGTACAATCGATTTGATAACGACTTGGTCATATACAAACTTTCAAGCTTTAACCAAAGTTTTACCGAAGAACTTTCTGTGAGAACGTTTGACAAGACCTCCTTCGTTAAACACAATCGAATCGCACTAGTAGCCTTCAAATCAAATTCTTCCCAATCATCATCGGACATATCCGCCGGTTTTCCCTTTAATGCTTTGTGTAGCCCAGATTGTAATAAGAGATCATGGACTTGTACATTCCACAAACCAAAATTCATTTTTCCATCGAACTTCTCTACATCAAACTTCAAACCTGAATTTGAAACCCTTTGCGCCATCTCGAAAATCCCTACAAACTAGAACCTTGCTACTGATACCACTTGTTGTGCAACGAAAGCTTTAACCCAATGATTGGTTGTAATACCGATAATCTAGATAGTAGCAAATAACAGAGAAAGTAATCGAAAAAACACAATCACACACAATAACACCAATATTAACGTGGTTCGGCAAACCCGCCTACTCCACCCACCAACCAATCAAGAAGAATTTACTAATCAGAGAAAAAAAAACAACCTAATTACAAATCTATAATTCCTTGTCTCTCTTTCTCTCACACACTAGAACCTGAGAAACCCTTTTATGAAAACCCTCATAAATTTTTTCTCTCCCTATCTAGTAATGCTTTCACCTTTGGTTCACTCTCTCTTCTTTTTACCTCCCTTTTCCACCCCTTTACAATAGCCAACTAGTTGAGTATATATAATACCCAAGAGTTCATAATCCATACAAGGATTCTAATTGAATAACAATACCAATTAGAATACCAAGTACACAAGAGTTCTTAATCCATACAAGGATTCTAATTGAATAACAATACCAATTACCAATTAGAATACCAAGTACTTATGGGAGTAGAATTCCTGCCTACATTGTTTCTAGAAACAAACATAAGGTATGATCCTGTAGACCTCACTTAATATAAGCTATTATCCTGCGCATTGCGAGCCAATACACAACAATGCCAAAAGAGCACACTAGCTTCAGAGATGGAATAAGTTAGAAATTGAGTCATATCTCCTATAGTTTGTAACATTCCTCTCCATATCCAAGATACATCATTTGGTATAGCCATCGACCAAAAGTGTTGCTCCTTCACCAAGTTTTTCATGGCCCAATGTTTCCATAGAGTAGGTTGCCCTGCCATCAGCTTGTTGTTTAGTTTGCAAACTGCTGTCCTATTCCATATTTCAATGTCTTTGATGCCCACTCCTCCTTTATCCTTGGGTGTACACACTTTAGTCCATCTGACCTTGTGTCTTGCATTCTGAAGAGGAGCACCAACCCATAGGAATTTTTTGAGCAGCTTATTTATGTCATTGATGGCCTCCTTAGAAAGCAGAAAGATGGAACTCCAATAGACTTGTTTGATATTGGGAATGAGTTTTTTTATTTATGGATTTCATTTGTGTTTGAACCCATGAACTCTCGCTTTGTTGTTTTATTTGGTTCTTTGGCTATATCGCTGTTTTGAAATTGCATTATCTAATTTCCACTTATTTTGATATATGTTTTAGTTAATTAAATGGACCATTGACAAAGTGATATTATGCTTTGTCAATTAAACATGACTGTCAAAGAAATCGGGAAAGAGAACGCCATTTATGCGATTTCTCCTTCTAGCTTAACATTTAATGGAATCAGACCTGCATCTCCTGCGACCTTTCTTATTGCGATGCAATCCACAGTACAATTTTCAACATAAGCTATCACTAAAAACTTTACCTGCCTTCGCCAAAAAACAAAAACATAAAACCTTAAAGCTATATAATGTGTGCACGCGTGTTTCATAGATGAGATCATCAACTTCTGTTTCAAGCTCATTGGTGACCACATTATATTTTTTATAATTTTTATTCTTATTGATTCCTATGTCCTGTTATGTGTTTAATATGTAGAAATGGTGCGGCAAAGGACTACTGTGGTGGACCCAAATATCGGATTTTGGATTGATGCTAACAAAATAAAAAGGAGAAACACTATGTTCGTAAATGCGTCTGCTAGTAAACGTAAAGAGTTGTGTTTTTGTCAAAATCATCCAATTCCCCAAAATAGCTAGTGATGTTAGTAAGAGTGTTGTTGATGAGCGAGAGGATAATAGTGTGGATAAAAATGCAAATGATAACAATGAATAAAATAATGATTTAATGGTTGAGAAAGTTCAACGGGATGAAAAACACGTTGATGGGGAAAGGGAACAAAAAAAAGAATAGAAAGAAAAAGACGAAGAGAAAGGAGAGGAAAAGAGCAATTAGAAAAAAATAGAGAGAAAAATATGGAAGGTGATTATGATGGTAGAGAGGAAAATATGGAAGAGGAGAATGGAAGTGGCGGTGAAGAAAATATGGATGAGGAGAGCGAAAGTGGTGAAGAAAATATGGAAGATGATAATAATTTTCCTTTTCTTGGTTGTCCCAAGGTGAATGATGTTTTGGTAGATTATAAAGAACATTTTGCGCATAGGGTGGCAAGAAGAGGTATACATGATAATATTGATTTAATTATTTTGTACAGAGGCCAATATTTGTAAAATTTTATTTTAGTATACCAAACATTACTAACATATTAATTCTATATATCTTGACCTTTATTCAGGAACGCGATGTGCAGAGGCTTGTTTGCTACCGTACTCAGTAGAAAAAATAGCACTTAGAGAAAGAGGATCCAAAGTTTATAAACAAACTAAAGGAGACTGGATTGTATTGGGAAGCTGCTTTCTCTTATAAAACATATAAATCCGACGTTGGTGTGTGCATGTCTGCACTTGATAGATGACAGTCACACTTGATGACTGTGGAACAACTACTTGGAATTCCTATTGTTGGTACGCAAATAGTTAGTGAGCAAAACAAACTTGATTTGAATAGGTAATGTACTTGACAAGATCTACAGTGTTATTAAGTACATTTTATTTACCATTATTTGATATATATTTATGTTAGCAGGGCTATAAAATTGCTCAGGAAAGGGCTTGGCGTCAACGATAAAGAAGTTGAATTAGAATTGAGTAAGCACAGTCAAACACATGTAAGCACTACCTGGATGTGTAGCATCTTTGATAAAAAAGTGAAAACCTTGACAATACGCAAACACGTTGAACATGCAGTTAGATCGTACTTAATGTTTCTCTTTGAATGTGTCCTATTCTCTGATAAAACTGGCACTGATGTCAATGTTTGTTACATTATACTTCTTATGACGTTTTCTAAGATTAAAGATTTTGCTTGGGGTGCGGCTGTTTTGGCCCATATTTATAGATCTCTTAAAAAAGCTTCCCGAGCAGAGTAAACAATTTTCTGGATTTATAACTTTAATTCGGGTAATACTTTTTAGTTTTTTTTTTAAATGTGTAGGCATGGATTTACGACTATTTCCCCAACTTTGGTGTTATTCCTAATCTGGATTACGTGGATACAATACCACACATGATGAGGTGGTCTCCTTTTCCAGTCAGATATACTGATCATATGCAAGCTTTGAGGTGGCATAGAGAGACGATTGATCGTATGACAGCTATAGAGGTAAGGGTATATAATGTTATTTGTATTTTTTTTTTTTTTTTTTTTATCGAAAACAAATTTTATTGATAAAAGTACATAAAGCTAGAGGACAAGCACACTACAAACTGCGCTGCAAACTTGATCTGGTTCATTGGGATCCTTATTTATTTATTTATTTGTTTTGTTTACCAAATATTTTTCCAAACGTGATCAGGTTCATTGGGATCCTTATTTTGAATTACGTGAAAGTACTCGTTGTTTGCATGAGATTTCTTTCTACCATGTTGTCATATATTTTTTTGATGTTGCTGAGGCTTATCATGCCAATAGTGTTTTACGACAGCTCGATCACATACAAGGAATCCCACCTTTAATTATCATGCCAGTTAAAAGTAGGAGAACTGCATCTACAATCAAGTATGATGTCTGCTTTTCACAATGGAAATCGCACAAACTAGATTCACAAGTGCGTGGAGATTGTTCTAATGTTGCTTGGGAGCTGTCGGCAAATTACTTGGAATGGTATTACAAAATTAGTCATCCTGTTATGACTCCCAAGGATAATGTATCTCCCCTTCATCGTGATCCTCCTATTAATTTGGTAAATAAAATATTTATTTTAGTTGCCTTCAATATATTGTTTGTTTTAAATATATTTTATGAATTTAAAACATTATTAATATTAAATCTTATCGTTGGTGTGTTATTTATTGCAGCTTGCAATAATCGATGAGATTGCTCGTCACTTGAAGAATAGATTAGACTCAAGAAGAGAGCAACTACCTCAAGATGTGTTTTCACAATTTTGAGTTGGCATACAACATTGCCACTAATAAGTCAATCCTTCTGCGGGAGGAAAAATAAGGAGATGAACAAGACTCAGCAATATTTTTTTATTAATTTAAATTCGTAAAGTTTGATATATTTTTTTTAAGATTATTTTATTTAACAACATATTTTATAGTTTTTTCTTTCTTCCCTCCAGCCTCACTTTCTTATCAATTTCAACACATCCCCCATACGCTGTAGAGAGACACTTACAAGGACCTGCAATCAAGGAACCTTAGTGTAAGTACTTAAATAGGTTTTGCCATATGTCGCTCAAGTCATCAACCAACTTCAAGATTATAAATGGCCTCTAGGAGTACAGTATACCCTAGTCAAATGGACCACAACAATTCTCTTGGACAATAAAGAGACACATCGCCCAATGAAGACCGTGAGATCTCATTAGATCTCACGGCCAAGATCGATCCATCATCCATACATAGGTAACACAAAAGGGTAACCTAAAACCCACTAAGGTATGAGCCGCTCTCACTCTCTACACTTCTTCTCTCTCTTCCTCTCTCTCTTTTACTTTCTTCTCCATTACCCACAATGGCTAACCTGATCGTCGGAGGGTTGACGCCGGAGACATCTCCGGCGCCCTTTGTAGGTCATCTATGGAGAGGAGCAAGATGACCATCTCAACAACACTAATCTGTATATGTAACCAGAATCAAGGCTTACATAATGGCGCTAGAAAGAGTAATGGACCACCACTAATTTCAACCACATTTCCATATCTACAACATCTTCTTCCCTTCACAAGATCACATCTTGGTTTCTTTTCTTTCTCAAATCAAATCATCTTCAATTTCAGATCTACAACTATAAGTTCATCTCCACATTCAGATCTATGGGTTGTACAAATTCAACCCCCTTTTTTTTTACATATCAATCAATATCTCTAAAATCACACCTTTAAGCACAAATGGAAACACAAAACAACTATTTTGTGTGATTCCTGATCTACAACAACATATCTCCTTTTATAGTTCTAATGGAGTTTTGAAAACAGTTGTTACTTGTATGTTCTTCACATGGAGCAATTATTTACTTGGTTCAAAAAGTCATCTTTTTATATCATTCACAGTGATATGCAACAACAAAATTAGATTTTTCTTTCTTTCTTCATCTTCTCAACAAGATTCAGCCATGGTTTTTTTTTTTCTTTTCTTTTCTACTACAAAGAGATTGGGTACAACTCAATTTCACAAACGGATATCAACACAAGTTTGGATTCAGGTCTTTAAAGCTATCATTGTCTGATTTCTTTCACCATCAATCTCTTCTTAATTGGAGAAAATTTCAACAGTTACACTAGCACATTCAATTAGTCAAGTTTGCAAACAAACTCTCTAGCCGGGTTAGAGACGCATTACCATTTCAATCATTTTTCGTTCACTCCGTTCATCCACGTCTGTGACCACCACGGCCCGCTCGGTTCGCTCTACACATTCACCCAAACAAGTTTTCATTTTTCAAAGAGTTCCGTTAACTCCGTGTCCATCATGGCTTGCACACCAACTGTTCGACGAAAGTCCACCAAAATAGCTCAAGTGTCTTTAATTTTTCAAGTTCGCAAACAACCTCTCTAGCTCAGCTGGGTTAATTTCAGTCATTTTAACTCCATGATCATGGCGACACTCTCGGTTTGCTCATATAACTATATTTCTAACAGCTCACATTTTCTATTCTTTCTCGGCACTTAGCTCTCAGCACGGCAGGCTATCCGGCAAGGTCGGCTCCAACATCATAGGTTCTCATGCCATTATCTGAGAAGGCCCTCCTATACTGGGGGCAACATGACAATCATGACTACCATTCATTTTTCTCTGTTGAACTAAATACACCATCTGATCCAAAATCTTTGTGGGCACAAGTATCTCGCACAGCTTGGTGTTCACAAGCACAATCCATGCACAAGTATAAATCGAGATCTCCAGAAAGACATTGACATCCGTGCATACATGAGTCACCCCGAGTACATCAAATGTTATACGGACAAATGGCTTCTCTAAATATTGGTTGTATTTATACAGTTGGCTTATATAAGCTGTATAGATCTTATATATTATCTCTATGTAAACTAACAACTCCTCAACAAAAAAGGAAAAACACATCTTTACATTCGTACTCACGAATAAGCCGGCAACACCGGCAAAGTAACATTAACGCCGACGAGGCAGTTACCTTTTACCTCTTTACTGACTGAAGAGAAGCCTCGTTACACCTATGCCAAAAGGGTAACGGGTCGCCCTTCTGTACTTACTGTACAAAGGAAGCCCAGTGCACACACGGGGGCGTTGACTAGTGGGTAGATGCCCTGGCCGGACAGCAGTTAAAGCCTCGCACTACCCATGCGGTCTCGTCCCTCACGGGGGCTAGGAAACACCTACGCCGTGAGATGCCTCGTCCAGAGAAGAACCTAAGGGTTACGTGCTTATTTGAAACAAAGAAAATTAGCAGTCGTGACGACGGGGCTAAAAGTACTAGATCACAAATTTCACGATTACAAACATAACCATGTCAAACAAAACATATTATTGATGTTCAAAACACAACATTGAAAAGTTAAAAAGTCTACCTGTCCCCACGAACAGGGAATTCCAGACTTAAACAAGAATCAGTTATCAGGCCCACGGCCACAAGTACTAGCCTGCCCACCCCCACGGGTCAGGAATTACAGACCACAAAAACCAAAGTATTAAAGGCCCACAACCAAAGCAAAAGCTCATTATATCCAATATCCACTATGGAAATGGATGTGTGAATCGTGCTTACATCATCCTCTACGGATCCAACAACTAGACACAAACTTCAGATATTTATTGTCAATACTAAACGGTTGACTCGGTTACAACAATGTGGTTAGAGGACGACTCCCCCAAACTCAATTTCATGAAATGTTACACCACCATCAAACTTCCTCAAATAAAAAGGGTCCCTCCGAAAGATCTGACTACTCCGACAACTATCATGACTCAGTCATTGGAAATTCTATTTAGTCGTTCTTCTACAAAGTTTTCAATATTCACGAGCTTCTCAAAGTCCAAATATATTTTCTACATGGCTATAGCAGTTACATATTCTTCTTTTGCGCCTTATCTCTCTAAGGACACCGAAGAAGGGGGCGCGTATGGATGCTTCTAGAACTTCATTCAAAACACATCTTCCTCAAACATTCTCCACTATCAAATTTTTCAGTTTGGAGCTGCTCTGAAATATTAAGAATCTTACATCATCAAATATGACAACTTTTATGAAATACTTTACAACGGACATGGGGGCGAGTACGTCAAATACAAGGAACTACGGTGGCTTGATCCCAACCTGGGTACGTAGGCAGCTACCTTCGTAGCGCAGCCAATTCGTCATTTTATTCTCTAAGACAACCTTCTCTAGATCATCATATCAATCAAAGTATTAAATTCCAAAGCGCCACATGTCAAGGGCGTGATTTCTCTGAATCGACGTCACCGTTAGCTCCGTCAGCTCAGAGAGGGGATGTAAGTACCTAAATAGATATTACCATATGTCGCTCAAGAGATAAACCAACCTCAAGATTATAAATGACTCCAAGAGTACAGTATACCTTAGTCAAATGGACCACAACAATTCTCTTGGACAATAGAGAGACACATCACACAATGAGGACCGTGAGGGCCAAGATCGATCCACCATCCATACATAGGTAACACAAAAGGGTAACCTAAAACCCACTAAGGTATGAGCTCTCACTCTCTACACTTCTTCTCTATCTTCCTCTCTCTCTTTTACTTTCTTCTCCATTACCCACAATGGCTAACTTGATCATCGGAGGGTTGACGCCGGAGACATCTCCGGCGCCTTTTGTAGGTCATCTATGGAGAGGGAGCAAGAGGACCATCTCAACAACACTAATCTCTACATGTAACCAAAATTAAGGCTTACACTTAGGATCCTTTAGAAATTGAAATTTCATATGAGTGCTTATAAATGTACACCGAAAAAAGAAAGGAGTGAATACAAGAAAAAAAACTCATGATATACTGAAACGAATCAAAGAACCTTGACTCCAGTCAATGGCCATATACTTTGATCAGCAATTAACCAACCATAAGAAAGGACTGTGCCACCGAAACAGTCTCAACATAATTTTGTCATTTTTCAATGATCTTGTATTTGGTAGTTTTTATATAAACTCTGTTTGGTCAGTATTTCTGTGATATACAACATGTTGAATTTAGTTGGGAAATGGAGGGTTTCAGAAAAAGTTGAATGTTATCAGTTCAATCAATGCACAAATATGCCAAGTGTGAATTATATTCACCAAAAAAAAAGGTGTAAATTATATAATCATAATCCATAAAAATGCAGCTTGTAATGCAAACAGCAATTGACATTCTAGAATAAAATACAACATCATTATTATTTCTCTGACCATTAAGTTTTCAAAGTAACACATGTTTTCTACATTTTGTATTTTCAGAGCATGGGGTCATCCAGGGACTAATACTACCCTTTACTCAGATTAAATGCATGCAAAAAATAATAATATGATATTTCAAGAACTCAATTCAGTGTTGGATGTGTCCACAAAAAGAATCATAGAAAAAACATATATAAACTTGAAAGTTTTCCTATCTTTCAGAGCATTGCACACAATTTGGAATGCGCATTATGATATCCTTACAATTATATCTCACGAAACTGGTCTAAAGTAGCTTTTAGTGTTCGACAATAATTTGCTGATTATAGTGAATAGTGGTTGGCAGTCTATTGTTAGGATAATTAAATTTGTCCAACACTACATTGCTACGATTTAAAAAAAAAAAAAAAAAATTATTTCATGTCAAACGTACCTGACAATAACTTGCTGATTATAGTGAATAGTGGTCAGCGGTTTACTGCTGGAAAGCTTTAAGTTGGGCAACACTACAGTGCTACACTTCCAACAAGAAAATTTTGTAAATTTATGTATAAGGTAGTTGGCAATATCTTATTGACTATAGTGAATAGTAGTCGGCGGTCTACTGCTGGAAAACTTTAATTTGGGCAACACTACAATGCTACACTTTCAAAAGAAAATTAATTTATTTCATGCATGTCTATGGTAGTTGGCAATAACTTGCTGACTATAGTGACTAGTGGTTAGCAATCTACTGATGGGAAGGTTTAATTTGGGCAGCACTACAGTGCTACCTGGTGACTATAGTGAATAGTGGTCGGCAGTTTATTGCTGGAAAAATTAAATTTGGGCAGCACTTTAGTAAACAAAATTTTAGTTATTTCATGTCTAAGGTAGTTGACAATACTTTGTTGACTACATGCACAAAAACACAACAAAAAAAGCTCCAAGCAAATAAGAAAATTGTCCCTATTCATCACGATAATCAAAATTCGAATTTGGTTCAAAACAATTTACAACTATGGAACATCTACTAGGACATTTTGGAAAATATGCCTGTCAACACTACTTAAACCGCCAATATTGAGCCCCTCAAAAGCTGTGATGCGGGATTGCAGAACTTTTTTCCAACTATCAGCCAAATGACTAAGATTAAACTATGGCCATAAATATGACGTTGGTATTGGGCAACCTTCTTGTAGCTCATAATTGACGTAGTGATTGTGATGCACATGGCCGGTACAACACACTTGCCAACATTTTTCCAAATCCACATTGCTTCTCAGTGGTAGAAATGTGTAGTAAGCTAATTTGGACAAGTGCACAAGAACACAATTAAACTTACATGCAAATAGATAACCTGTGTTTGGCATGCTCATCCACTTATCAGGAGGTGCCCAAACTTGATCATGTTGTAACCGTTCTCTCATGTACGTAACTGTATTCCTGCCAAATATTTTATGGTACTCATTATCATGCTCATTCAACTCGTTCAGCAACTCATTTCTCATCCAGGGCCATTCATTTTCGCTTTTACCCAGGGACAAACCTAAAGCTCTAAACCCACAGTTTCCATCTCCAAGGGGGTTTCTGTAACCCAAAACAAATTGAAACATTTCATTAGGTATCCATTGTTTGTAATCATCATCAAGAGGCATGAACGAGTGACTACTAAAGTCAAGTTTCCTTTTAACACCCGTTTGGGATTTTTTAGATTTCTTTGGCACTGAGGAGTTATTTTGGCCTCCAGAACGAGTATTTCTTTTCTTTGAGGGCGCCATGGGTGTTCTAGGGATCAAAAATTCCTTATCAATTCTTCGTCAGCTTCTCAAGAGTGTTCAAAGGCTGAAGGGATCTCTCTTAGATGAGTCAGGGTGATCCCCATCTTTAGTCTTCACACTACCTATTGGGTGACCTCTAGGTTTAGAAACCCCTGTTGGAGGCTCCAACCATGTAGCAGATTCTTCAACTATTTCCAAGAGCCTCCTATTCATGAACCTTCTACAATCCTTCGAAACCAACTCAAATCGTTCAATATATAGTGAAATAGTCGGTCTACAATCAGTACTCTCTATAAGCTCTCCAGCAGGCAAGGAAGATAGTCGTCTCCAAAATATGTCCACTGCAATCAAAGGTATGGCGCAGTTTTCTGACTGATATTGCAAAAGCTCGTGGGCACAAGGCAAACCATATGCACTTCACATCTCATGGAAGCACTTACTTTGATCAGCTGCAACCTTTTCCATACTTTTCATCTCTAAACATATCAAATCTAGGGCCTTCTTAGACACTTGGCTCCTGAGATTATTAAAAAACGTACTTTTATGATTGTGTGCAGTGTAGATCAAACTACGCTCAAAAGACGCTTTGATTTCTCTGAGTTGGATGTTGGTTGTCGGATGTATCAAAAACAACATACCCAACAAATCATGTTTGCATTACGCCCCAAGTCCTTCTTCAACTGAAAATGGGCACCTTCTACTCTATTTGCAGTGGTGCACCCGAAATGCAAATAACGATTGGTCCATGTAGCCACAAACATCTCTTTGTGAATCAACCATGTTTTCCGAAAATAACACACAAGACCGTAGTATTCTTTCATAAACATCTTCTCTATTCGACTAAATATTTTATCAAAGATTTCTGGTGTTGGTGACTTTACTGCATAATGCCAGAACAACTTCAGATTTTTTATGTCTTCATCCATAGGTAGCAGATCTGTTCCTTTCCTTAGCACATTGGTAGCAACATAAAATCGACATAAATGTTTAACTTCATTGGGAAAAATTGATTGTGTTGCATTCATAAGAGCATAGTCTCTGTCAGTTACTATTACTGAAGAAGTTAACTCACCTAATAAAAGTCGAAACCTTTTCAACACCCAAGTGAAGTCAGCTTCTTTCTCCGAACACATCAAAACATGACAGGCGGTGAATGTCTTATAGGTCGAAGTGACACCAACAATTTTAAGAAATGGCCAACGATACTTATTTGTTTTGAATGTCGCATCCATGATGAATACTTGAGGGAAACATTTACACAAATCGACTGAACCCGAATGTGCCCAAAACAACTCAGCAATTTCCTCAGGATTTTTAGCAATTTTCTCAAAGTTTTTAGCAGTTTCCTCAGAGATTTCAATATTTTCCTTAGACTTATTTGAATTTTCCTGAGATTCATCGGGACCACTGTGTCTGCACCAATCATTCAAATATCTCTCCTTAGATAAGTTTTGCATTTGAGTCAAGTCCCCCTTGTCGTTTGCCCTAACCTTTTGTCTTGCATTGTAAACTTGTTTAAGGCTAGAAGTATTCAAAGAAAAACTTTCGCTGATAGACACCATGACTTGTTTTGCCTTCACCCCGTTCTTTGTCAACTTTATAACATGATCCATGTCTTCCTTTTTAAACCTTCTGCGTAGGGATGGCCTTCTAAAGTTGAAGCCAATGGAGAACCACATACCACCTCTAACCTCCAAGAATCATGGCTTCCTAATGCAAATTTCCCTTTTAATTCAAATGGACATTGTATTTTCTTAGTTCCAGACTGTCGATGAAATAGTTGTTGGTTGTCCGATTTTTTTCTTGTGGATGCGATACTTTCCACCACGGTCGCACATTAGGATCAACCTTGGTGATTTAGTCCCACTCCTACCTTGGGACGTCTTTGTGGTAATAACAACTTTGTGATTTTTTCAAGTATTTTGGACCCAAGTAATTAACTCACTTCGACTAATAAAAACCTTCGGTGGTAAAAAAACTCTGTGAAATCAACGACCGTCTGATTGCTACACCCATTATCATCATTGACGACATCGCGGACAACATGTTCACTTGAAGCATTAGAAGCATTTCTTACATCTTCCTGTAAATTAAATAATGTTATTTGAGATGTTTGTTTGTTATAAAAATAGAAAATTAATGTAGCAAAATTACACCTTTACAGACCTCTTGAAATTCATTGGAAGTAACTTCAAATTCGTCAAAATGGAATCACTTGAAATCTCATCCTACAATTTTAGTATTTACATAAAAATTAAAAAATATAAAATTAACACTACATGGAATCGTCAGCATCGTGGTGCGGACTGGTGCATTTTATCTTTTAAGGTTTAAATATTTTTTTTAAAAAATGATGTTTGTTTCTTCCAAACATTTTCGACTTCATAAAAAATCTTTGAATTAGGATTACTGATAGATGGAAATTGGTGTCTCCACCTATCAAAAGGTTGTATTTTTATTGAAGTTCCTTCTTGTGCCTGTATATATTGATTACCAAAGAAGACAAGTAACAAGCAAGGGTCGTACCCACCTCAAAGATGAAGATCTTACCTCAAACATAATAGAAAACAATAATTAAGAAAGACCAGAAAATTAATAAACAAGATAGAGATTGATTCTACTTCCTACAGAGAATAATAAATAAACTGTAAATAACCTAACTTAAGAAGATGGTAGAGATGAAAAGAAGATCTTATGATGACATAGGGGGAAGAGTTGGTATCCACAAACTAAATCAGGCAAACATAACATGTTATTCCTTCATGTTCAATCTATAACAATTAATTAGTCACCCTCTCAGCTATTCCAATTAATCATCAATACCTATAATAATGAAGTAGTCACCTCTCAGCTATTCCACTCAATTAAAACGAGATTCTCTTATGCATGCTATTGAATATGTCTTATTAATCAAACCGTCACCTCTCAGCTATTCAATCTAATTAATTCAACATATTGATTCATAATCAAACAGTCACCTCTCAACTATTCCATCACATATCTCCAATTAATATAAACATAACCATTATACCTAGGTCTTCCTATACTCTAACAATAGTATTTTAATAACATGGATAACAATAACATGCAAATAATCATACTTACCTCATACTACAGATAGAAGTAAATAAGTATTAAGTACTTTGAATCACAATGAACATAAAGAACAAACATGGTACTTTTGCATTATCTAGAGTGCTTCAACCATCCCCCTAAGGAGATTTAGCTACTCATCATTGATGATGACACCGTGGAATATATAATTAAATAACAAAACATCATAAAGTAAAGTGATTTGATTTGATTGATAATAAGAATTAAGTTCAATACAAAAGAAGAAGAAGATGAACTTTTGCCTCTCAAGCATTGACTATCCTAAACCCTAGCTACAACTTCTCTTATATAGAAAATACAAAGCATAATACTTGCATACAAAGACTTCCAAATTAGGTCAAATTCGTGGCTACTGATGTTGGTCTTCTAGAGGCATTAGATCTTGGACTTAAGTTGTAGCTTAGGCCAAGACCTTCAATTGGATAGCTCATGGGCCCAAATCAGACTTTTGGATCTTCTTGTAGAGTATTTTTAAGATTGGACTTTAAATAAGGCCTAAAATAGAAATTCTGACTTGTGTGCTTCAATAGAACCGGGTTTGGGATGAGATTTGGACCGCCCCACTTTGACATAAAGTGAACACGACCAACCGTGGGGTGCCTTCAGTAGATCTATGGGTGCAAATATCAATTCTCCTCCTCTTGTGCTTTTTGGTGGCTTTTCTTGACTTTTGGCGGGCCTTAACACAATATTCACATTTCGGCTCATTGAACCTACACAAATGACAAGAAAGCACTAATAAATACATATAACACAATAATATAAGCTAAGTGCTATACAAACAAGGTGTTATTCGGGGGATAAATATACACTTTGAGGACTTATCAATTAATATCTATAATGTAAATGAAAAAACACACTACTACTACTTGAGGTAATAATACAAAAATATAATGACATTCTAACCTTGAACTTCATCGAGATTTTTTGAATTGAAATTATTAGGAACTTCGTCCTGCAATTACAAATAAATTATCCAAATGTATATTTACACCATAAAAAAATATATCGCAAAAAATAAAAATAAAAAAATAATATTGAACTTTATCAAGATGGCACTATGGTGGTATTGCCCATTGAGTGTAGTAATCAGTGTAAAGTTGTTATACCATGGTGTCGTATTGGGTAGCATCGTACTGTTGTCTTAGGGTGGCACACCCCAATTAAACAAGTCAACACCCATATGCTACGATTAAGTTTAGTAGTCAGCATTGTCGTGATGACCATTGAGTACAACGAGCAACACTTCATCGTTGGCTTAAAAGGGGGCACACCCCATTTAAATATGTCAACACACATACGTTGACCATTAAGTGTAGTCGTCAGCATGGTAGTGTTGTTCATTGAGTGCAGTGATCAGTATCATAGTGATGTCTTAAAGGGGCACACCCCAATTAAACATGTCAACGCCCATATACTGACCATTTAGTGTAGTGGTCAGTATTGTAGTGCTAACCCTTGAGTACTGTGATCAGCATCATGGTGCTGACCTAAAAATCGTCTCTTTTTCTTCGTTTTAATTGAAAATATCATTAAAATTAGAGTTTACCTTGGATGATGGCACAAGACTTTTCCATGAATGTTTTGTTATTAGATCAGGCCAATCTTGTGGTGCGTACAAATCAAGTGGTCTTTAATATATCACTTTGTAATTCTTCTCAACTAATTTCTTCGTTATCAAGTCCCGGTTAATGAGAATTGAGCTTAAAATTTTGTCACCTAATTTTAACTAAAATATCCTTTTAATCATGGTTTTTTGTTAAATTTACATAATATCCTTTAAATAATGATTTTTTTGTAATTTAACATATTATAATTTATGGGCTGAATTTTTATTTATGAGCAAAAAGTCCCATAATTAAAAAAAAAATTAAATTAACAAAATACAATGAGAATAAAGAAGTTACTTAAGAAATAATTATTTTATGATTTAATAAATTAGTGTAATTTGTATTATTTAATAAAATTAATAACTTAAAACTCGAATGCTAATCAGACATGGATAGTTTAAAATTAACCGGTGTGTAGCACCGGCTAAGGCATTAGTAGTATACTAGCAGGTAAGGCCCGGGCTACGCCCGAACTGTGCTACTATGGCAATGCATCATTAGAGGAGAAAAAGGAGATGGATAATGCACCATTAGAGCAGGAGAAGGAGATGCGCAATGATTTTAATCGCAAGAAAATGTTGTCCACGAAGCAATAAATTCGTAGTTTGTTTGTTTAATGGAATTTTTATTTAAATTTAACTAAAAAATTAAACATACTAATAAGAAGTAAAAGTAGCTTTAGCAAGGAACGAAATTGGCAGCCAAGATTGATTCAGACCTGGCACTCCTTCTATAGTGTACATTGCTAGTATTCAATTCACTAGCATAGTATGTCAATGTCATTTAAAATTCTCCGAAAGTCGAATTAAAATGTCATGAATGGGCTATCAAGTAATCAACGCTCAATTTAATACTTGACTGATGATATAAAGTATGGGCTTAAAGGTGCAATATAAAAAATAGTGAGTACATATAATCTGCAACTGACTTACATCGACTACATGTTTCTCATTTCCAATGTGTTAGATGTTCACCCCAAAAATTAAAACAAACTCAAAAATAGCGAGTACATGATAATGTATAACTTTATGATCAGTAATGATCATATGTGGCTCTTACACAGTCCCTAATGTATAACTGTATGAGTCAGTAATGATCATATGTGGCTCTTCCATGTACAGTCCCTAACCCGCTGCAGACTTCATTCTTGTCGGGGTGCTGATCATTTGTAGTCTTACTCCCTTCCCTTACTCGTGTGTTGTACCTTGCGAAATTTGTTGAACTGCGATCTGTCATATAGCCTGTTGAGACTGGCATGAACTCACATAGAAGGAAGCATAGTAGAACATCTGAACACTCGGCAACTTATTTCCAACTCCAGCTTATCTTTTTTTTTTCCCTCAAAAGTGTTTCTCTATTGCATAGTCCTGCAAAAAAACAAAATATATTTACCCACAAACCTCTTTTGATGCCTCATAGGATGAGGACTAACTTTAGAAAGAGAGTCAAGGTCAGAACATATATATGTTTATAAGAATGGAACTCGGAGGCCTCAATTCAAGTAGAGGTAGAAGCCTTCTTATTAAAAGGTGATACAGAAAGACAAAAAAGTAAGCAATATATTACACTAATTTTTATCGATTTATAACAAATAACAAAAACTTCAGTAAAATCAAAATGTAAACAATGGATTACACATAGCGTAATTTCTTTCCATCTCCAGCTTATATTTTTTTTCCTCGAAAGTGTCTCTCTATTGCATAGTCCTGGGAAAAACAAAATATATTTACTTACAAATTAACATTAGCAAGTTGAAGCAAATAAAATCAAAACTTTTTTTGATGTTTCGTAGAATGATGACTAACTGCACTTAAAAAAGAGGGTCAGGTCAGCCCGTTGAGCTAGCTTAAAAAAAGATATACGTTCGTAAGAATGGAACCTGGAGGTCTCATTGACTCATCGTAGAGGTAGAAGCCTTCTTATTTAAAAGGTGATATATTCATTACACAAAGACTAAAAATAAGTAATGGATTACACTGATTCTAACAAAAAACAAAAACTTAAATAAAATCCAAATCTATACTCTCTATTAAAGTTGGACTTACCCTTAAGGAAAATTTCTCTTTCCAAATTAGAAAAAATTTGGTGCTCCAATTGAAGAGAATTTAACAAAAATTAAAATTGAAAGGGTTATTATTGTAAATTTAAATCTAATATGGCTTAAATAGCTAGATGGCTACATTTAATAGCACTATGGCCATATTTGTCTTTTTGCACAAATATATTAATGATTACCCAATGAATTTAATGGAAATATGGTTATATATATACTTATTAGCAATACAAAAATAAAATAAAATTTAAAAATACAAAAATTATAATTTCGTACTTTACCATCTTCCTTCCACTCACGTTCCTCATACATCAAATTTAATCTATCATCTCTTGCTTCTCCAAAATAGTGGTTGGAAAAAAGCACTCACAACCTTCATTACAATAGAGTAATAGACTATGTGAATATATGCTCGAAATAGTAAAATATTGTGCCTTTTCATTTTTCTTTGAGTACAGGTGAGAAATAAAATTATATTGGCTTTATAACCATATAACATAGTTATGTTGCGTAATTATACCATGATTTTCGGGATTACTTTAATCTTATTTATCAATTATACTCAAAAATGAGTATTTGAAAAGCTGGTCTTCTGCCAACAGTTAGCCCAGGTCCCAGGATATAAATTCAATCCCAGGATATAAATTCAATAGTATTTTCTGAAATGATATACAGTCTAGACATAACCAAAGCTCAACCCAATAACTTGACAATGGAGTAATTTTTTTAGTCATTATTTGGGGATTACGAAACAGTAGGGATACACCTAAATATAAATTTTGAGGTTTTTTTTTTTTTTTTTTTCTGATTTTTGTCGTGAAAGTAAGGACTGGTAGAATCAGAAGATATAATTTATATATAGGTCCAACCATTTTTTCTTTACTAAAACTAAAAACCGAAGTCTAACAAGATTTTTTGATTAGCCTGTAGGTGGGTTTTTATTGTAGCTTACTACATGCCTCTTTATATCAAGTATAGATTTGTGTAGATGAAATAATTATTATAGCAAATCTGTGTCAATAAGCATGTGGCTCAAAGGTAGCATCCCTCTCACAAAGTGGAGATATTGTTGGTTCGAAACATGTCAGCAGTTGATTGTTTGATTAAAAGTTTTCCTACACAAATTTAAATGGGGTAGGGTTCCCCTCAACCTCGCTTACCAAAAACAACAACAACAACATTAATAATAATAATAATAATAATAATAATAATAATAATAATAATAATAATAATAATAATAATAATAATAATAATAATAATAATAATAATAATAATAATGTATGTTACATACTATAATAAGCTTCAATAAGCACCATATATTTTGCAATCCAACATTTTATCCTAGGCTTCAACTTGATCTTTCAGTAGTTTTATTGGGTGGATTAGTTGTGAATGGTTACTTTACTACTGCAAGTTACTCTATATTATGTTCTTGCTACACCCTTTTTATATTCAAAACTTAAGTCTAGACTCAAAAAAAAAAAAAAAAAATGAATCAAATCATATGACCAGTCTAATTCATGGTTTAAACATTCGTAAGATTACCATAGTTTATTGTCACAATGAAGTGAAAACATAATGAAAAATTCAATAATTGCTAGACATTATAGCTCAAAATCCCAGTCAAACATTCAAAAAACAAACATTTGACGATAAACTATTTAAAAAATTGTAATGAACCATATTTACGAGAAAAAAAATTAGTAGTGTAATAGAACTGTAAAAATGACAATTAAACGAATGACATACATTAACAATTTTTTTTTCTAAAAGACTACACCAAATTTATATTATTTAATAACATCCGTGCTTTGCATGGGCCTTATAACTAGTGTAACATTAATATCAAAAGAAAATAATTCAATTTTAATCCATCTTCCATCTTAAAATATATAGAAATCATGTTGTTATGAAATATTGTTATTGGCCAATTAAGGTTATAGGTCTACTAACACTTACCTAGAGTTGAAACTAAAAGCCAACACGAATTGAACCCATCATCAAACTAAAAGCAATCACCCAAACTGTACTTGTAAATCTATGGAACCCTTTGCTTTCACCTATATAATCAAGACAAAATATCAAAAGTTTCATAAAACTTAATTAAACTCCTCACCATCATCAAGCATAAGAATCAAGGGTATATAAATCCAACACAAAAATGATAAATTTATAGAGCCAAAAATAAAAATAAAAAATACAACCAAACAAAAGATAAATACGCAAGTCAGATATACTACCTTAGCTTCTGGGGCTAAAGAGATATGGAACATCAATTTTTCTCTTCCTCGTTGAGTGTTGATGCAAAATTAAGGAAATAATCCAACGAAAAAAACAATAACAACATCAGACATCAGATTAATTTATCGATGGATCGATTTTAATTCAACAAAATACACTATAATTAGATATATCGATTGATAATTGTGAATATTAAACGTGGCTGGCGTAGTTGAAGCTCTGGTGTTGACGAACAAAGTAGAAGTTGTGAGAAAGAGATAAAAGAAAGAAGAAAATTGAAGCGCAGAGAAAAGAGACAGAACAGAACAGGAAAGTGTGCGAGGGACTGGGACACGAATGACTGCCTTGACTTTTGTTTCTCTAAAGGTTGACTATATTGTCCTTTGGATGCTTTCGAAATTACAAAACCGACACAACCTAGAAATGGTTGAAGCAAAATTCCTTAATCCTAAACGAACAGAGAGCCACATGGATAGCCTCACAGGGCTCTAATCCGCTCAGCCTTTATAGTATCCCTACTATAACGCAGAGTTTTGGGCAGCCCCGGCGGGCAGGTCGCGCCTGCGGCCGGGATCGCTCCGTTTTCCTCGGGCAGGGCTTCGGCGGCTGGGATCGCCCCTTTGTCTCCCAGTTTCCCCGTTTGTGTGCCCGCCTACTAACTACCTTTAGCTGCCCGGGCCTGCCCGGTTTTGTTTTTTTTTGGGCCCCTTATGAAATATCGTGGCCTCCTTGACCCCGGCCTGCTGTGTTACGCTGGCCCTCGCGCTGTGGTGGGTTTGGGCTTTCGCGTCGCGCACCGCCCTCTCTTCCCAACCGCCTACTTCTCATCTTTAACTTCAATCCTCAATCCTCAGTCCTCACTCATGTATCCCGTCCTTCCAAGCTTTCTTCTTGCCGACCTCTTCCGCTCTCTCTCTCTCTAAATCCCTATTCTGTTTCTAAAAACGCTTTCTCCAAAAATCTCTCTGTAATTTTGTAGTTGCAATCACCTCAACCAATTGCAGTTGCTCCTCAATTTTCACAACAAAATGTTGTGTATTTGTAATTATAAATTGGTTTCAATTTGTAAATATAATTACAAAGGAAAATCGACCAATTAATCTAATGTTTATTTGGATTTCTTTGTTTTGTTTGTTTTATTTCATAGCTTTGGCTCTGATCAGTGGCCATGAATGGCAATTGTCTTAGATGTCAGTCATTAATTTAAACTCAGATGCATATAAGATTGCTAGCAAAAAGAAAGTTCTGATCTTCTTCTTTTTTCTTATTGAGTTTGTTGTTAAGTTTTCCGTGATTTGGCATTTGATTTAATGGAAGTCTTTGCTTTTGCAGGTAGTGCAGTCAATGGTCATTATTCATCCACTGCAAAAGGTACAAAAGTTATTGCTTTAGGTTGAATATTTATATTTTATTTCAATCAAAAAAAAATTTGTACAGATTTTTGCAATTTACAGATGGGAATTGACACCCATTTGATTTATTTCAAATATCTTATATCGTTGCCACCATGAATTCCATGTTCAGAGTCGGAGCATCTCCGAAATCTAAATGTCGTTTAAAGTGACTATCAGGTACTGTTTAAATTAGGTCAGGCATATTTTTTTTCATAAATAAGGATGTGAACCATATTTTAAATATCCAAGTTTAGGAATCATTTTACGAACAGGCTGTAAAGTTTATATCGTAATAGCTTAGTGCAGCATCCTTCACGAATAATGGGTTTAATGCTTTTAGGTTGGGATCTTAAGAATGAAGACTTTGTATAGATATCATAGCATACAACCTATAAGCTATGGATCAAGAATGGTTATGTGTCGAATTCAATCCAAATGGATTCCTCTGGTTTAATATATATATTTTTTCCTTTGGAATCTTCTTGCTCAGATCAGAATGAAGTTATCCAGTCACCAATGGCCTTTGGTAGATATTAAAGTGCTTACATATCCAATCGTCTTCATCTTTCTGGTAATTTTCTTAACTATATTGCTTTATTTTGAAATACAAAAATCATCATGTGTCAACTTCACTTGATTTGTTTGCCTGAGCATGGACAATCTTTATGGTACCAACTGGTTGTTGCATGTAAGTTTCAAGAGAAGAGATACATTTGTAAATATTATATATTAAAGCAACAACCTTTACCCAAAGCATCAGAAGAGAAGAGATACTTTTAATTAGATTATATAACGACACTTTTCTGCGTCTTCTGCTCTGCAGGTTTTCTCTCTCTTCCCAATAACTTTGGCTTCTTCATTTGCTGTCGGAACTGTTCGTTTAGTCTTACAGAATTTCTCACATTCAGAAAAAGATATTAGTCATTCTCCTGCAACTGGCCCCTGATTTAGCTACAGGTATATAAGGTCGTTAGTGAATCACACCTTAGCATCTACACATTCTTTTGACCTAATTAACTTTGGTAGTATTTTTGTATGTTTATTACAATAAAAATAACAATTTTGAGAAGTTTTTGCGATTTACAGAAGAGATTCGACACCTACTTGATTTTATTCGAACATTGTTGACTAATTTGGCATAACAATACGACAGAGATTTTATTTTTTTATATATTTTGGCATATATAATTTATATCTAACTGATTCCTATATTATTATTTTTTCAGAAAAAGGGATTCCAAGTTGAGCTACAACCGATTGCCAATGATCTCAGTGATAATCCTGTTTGGTACAAGGGGAGGCTCCAGCCTGCAAATAAGGTGATCCTCTTTTAGCATGCCACCTTTGTAACTTCCTCATCTTCTTCGTCTGTGTATCCTCAATCTCTCTCTCATGATTTAATTGGACGCGCAATCGGATGCTTGCAAACACAAGCTAGATAGTATTGAATGCTCATCTCGATCTCCTGCCTAAGGTACTGCACTTAATCAGTGCACGTAATTTCTTTTGTAGCTTATATTCTTTTTGAATTCAGTTTTGTACATTTGTTATTGGTGATCGACTGCCACCAACGAATATATTTGTCGTTCTGATCAGGTTTGCGTGACTAATTTGTTCTGAAAATCCACGAACTCAAGGTTTCACTGTTAGTTTGTTTTATTCAAACCTGCATCTAACATGGTTTGCTGAAAGTGCATCAGTAGATGATAATCTGATAGTAAAATAAACACTGAGAAAAACACAATATCATTTATGAATTTTGTATAGTACAGGCCATGTACGATGTCAATCGACTTCAGAGAAAGTGTTTCACATTCTTCTCAACTTGCACATTCACCTATTATAAATAATTAAATATTAAATAAACTGTCTCACATTCTTCTCTTCCATCTCTTCCTTTTTCCTCTTCCGCAGATAAGGATTGAATTTGCTAGCTATTTCAGCCGAAGATTCATTCAAATTTCGCTGCAGGTTAGATTTAGTTACTTCTCAATAACCTATATTATATCCTTTAATCTCAGAAGTTTTATTTGTTGATTTTTCAAACTCCTTAGTTACATGGAACTGATCAGTAGTATTTGCGCATTCTTAGCAGACAGGTCATGTATGTTGTCAATCAACTTCAGAGAAAGAAAGTAATTGCATTGTAATTTGTCAGCCAAAATTTGTCCATTGCTAATCCATGTCCAAAACTCATTGGAACAAACACAGGTATGGATCTAACATTGGTTTAGGGTTCTACATGCTATTATGTTTAAAGTTCCTTGAATTTGATGCCAGGTGAGGCCGAGGACCGTGATGAAGAAGTTTGTGAAATTTGTGTGGGTCAGATCACGTAGGTTGTTAACCGACCTCGGGGAAAGAAAGCAATTAAAGCAACTGAAGTTTGCACTTATGGGTAGGTAGTGTTATCTATAATTATAAGGAAATATGATGTTTGTTGAGAAAAGGTGGTGGATTGTGTTAGACAGATTAATACAAAGGAAGAAAACTGTCGTAACTAAAATTCATTTCTATTAAGATACTGTCTCCAATCAATTGAAGATCATCACCTACTGTTCTTAGTTTCTAGGTTAGGTCTTGCTTCAAATCATTAATTGAAATTTCCTCTTTGTTTTCATTTGTTTTGTTAAATTTTGTTGTTCATGATGAATTGAATCAAGTAGATTGGCCTGGAGTTGAATCTCTCAATACAACAGCAGGTATCTAGGTTAGGATAAGATATGATTGTGATAAACCTATCGCAGAAAAACTTTTGAATTTGGAGATTTTGCGTTTTTTTGTAGGTTACAGAGGACGATGGCTTCAATCTGCAGAGAGATGCAGATGAACAACTTCTTATTTATCTTCCTTTACTGAGGTTGTCAAATTTCAGTAATTTCTGATCAAAGATTCAAAGGTCCTCAAGAGGAAGGTAAGGTTTGGTGTTTTTGTTTGTTTCTCATCATGGCTACCAATGAAATATGCTTTGTTAGCGTGTTTGCTGCTTTAGTTCATATATTTTATAAGTCGGTAATTTGTTTGTATTGTATATCTACCTCTACATTGATCCTACCAAGCATATTTATGTTTTCCGGTTTGCATGTTTGTAGCAGGTCGGTGGTTACTAAAAACTCATACCTACAGGAATAAGGCTAAACATTTTTTTAATTTGGCTTAATCAATTTTCTCAAATAAGTGAAATGTTTTTTGATTTCAATTGAATTTGATAATTGGGTTTTGTCTCAAAGTGAAATCTATTAAAATTTACATAAAAATTCCTGAAACTTGCATCATCTCATTAATGTTTGTCTCAAATGTAGATAATTCGATTAGATAACCAAGACAATCGACTTTGTTCTTAAGGTATGTTGTCAAATTTGAACTCATTACTTCTTTATTATATGTTTGCTTGGTGATCAACCTGAGTTTTAATCAAAGTTTATTAATTACTTCTCCTATGTAAATTTAGCATTCGAAAAAATGTTTATTTGCCATTTACTTTGACCAGGCTTTGATTTACAATGTCCAAGATATCTTTCCCTTGCGGGTCTCGGTAACCTACATTTTAGGGTTTAGCCACTATGCTCATATTTATTTCTCTTAATACGTACTTTGTTTTCGTGATTTTTTTCCCCATACTTATCTACTACTCTATTTTCTTTATCTCTTTGAAGAACACAAAACATGTTGGCAGGGAATGGTTTAAAATACGACCAGAATGTCATGTTTGTTTAGAATATTTCAATGGCTCCACCATATTTTACTTGGCTGGTGTAGCTCAGTTGGTTAGAGCATGTGGCTTTTAAACCAAAAGGTCGAAGGTTCAAGCCCTTCTTCCAGCATTTGCAATTTGTTGGAATAGTTTTGACATTCAAGATTATGTGGGTATTTAGTTGAAGGACCTGCTAGATTGGAGATTTTGAACTCAATTTTTTCCTTGATTCATGTGCCTTAATCATTGCAGTATTTACACATAAATAGCATTTATTTTAAACTTTTTTTATCAAACAACCTCCAAATGATTAAAGATTTCTATCAACCCCTAAATTTATGCCATTGTTCTGACTAACAATTTCTATAAGTTTAGAAAAAGATAAGGTGCATTTTTCTGTTAGCTATTTGTAAACCCAGTTTTTTGTCAAATTTCCTTGCACAGGGAGTCAATTGAGCATTTCATTTAGTTGCCAGTGATAAAACTGATGATGTTGTTTAGGTTCAAATACCTATGATACAGCGGGACGTACGGGTGGTGCAGCCTTTGGGTAAAAAAATACCAGTAGTCCCAAATCAGTATGCAAGTCTCAATTCATAGGTTCAATATTCTACAGATTTATGAAAGATTGATAATGGTGCAATGCTATTACCTATTTGGTTATAGCATTGACATATTAATTTCCTTTGTTAATACATTTTCCTCTGTTTTCGGGCAACATTCTAATATCAATTTGGAGGCTATTGAAGTTCGTAATGAAACACTGCAATTTCCAGAAGGTGTATTGGGCTCTGCAACTACAAGTGAGAAAGAAACAAGAATCGATCGTGTTCCAACCATGACGTATCTTCCAAAGGAGGTCTATCAACCATTGATCACTAAGGTATAAGATAGAGTATATATGAATGTTGCTGAACTGAAGATCATGTTAAGAGACCTAATTTCAACAATAGATACTGGCGAACAATGGTGACTTGGGTGTGCGTACAGTGGAGGAACATTTTCAATGACTCGGGTATAATGCAAGGTATCAACTCATTATTTATCATGCTCTTTTGTTATTCTACCTTTGGCTTCAATTGATTTTATGATAAGAAGGTAGAATAAAAAAAAAGAAATGCAAATCTTCTAAGAAATAGTCCTCTTCAAAAGTAGGTCATCATCTCCACAATATACTGCCTCCTTTTGCATTTTTTATTCTGAGCAAGTACAGATTGAGTAGTTGCAAACTAATTAGGGCCTTATTATTATTTCTTACAGGGTAATCAATGGAATCTTGCCACAGTTTGCCCAATTTATTGGATGGACTCCAAATTTGAAAAACCGTAACAAGCCAACAAATCCCTTGCCTGCGAATTTATTTAGGTCTTACTATTTCTCTTTTCAGAGTGGCAGGTTTTGCTTCCCGGCTCAAGTTCATAATCATCAGGTATACCATTATATCACTAAATATAAGACTTATATTTTACATAAGACGAATCTATATCTTATATTAAATTGATAATATTCAAACATATTGATACAATATGGTATTACAATTCTGTGCTTCATGTATTAAACCATTATTTCCTTATTGGACCAATATGTTTCTGCTTTGTGCAAAAAACTGACCATAATAGATAGTTGATTTACCTCTGTTCTCATTATAAGCTATTTAGATATATGCATCCGTCATTTTAATTGGTACCTAGCCATTATAGACTTCACACAAATAAAGTGTGATTAATGGTATAACTTATATTATGATTCGGATCTTCTTTCAACATGGGCATATTGGTTTAATGTTGTCCTTCCTCTTACGATGTCGAGCTTTCCCATCACATATGTGCAGCCACCTTTCATATAGGTTGAGAACTTGGCAATTTCAAAATCACTGTCTTATTTGCGTTATATCATCTACTATGTTCTCATTTACATTCTTCATAATCCCGTTCCACAATACTTGAACTTCTTCAGAACCTGAGTGATAACTAATTCCATTTGCTCATTAAGAATATCTTCCTCATTGAAATACCGGTCATGCTTTACACTTGACTATAGGTTTTCTAAAGATTAAAAATTACTTCATTGACAATTTCCATTATAGTTCTCATGTATCTTTCTTGCCTGCATCCTTCAAAATAACCCTAACAATTTTCAGCAAAACCCAAATCTGGAAAATGAGTAATAACTTTGCAACTCTTGCATGCCCTTCAAGAAGAAATGGTTTTTGACAGACGAGGCGAAAAACTCTTCATACTTCTCAAACAAAAAATCACACGCCTTTCTCAACTTCACTGGACATCTAAAACCCAACACTGTCAGGTATAAACATCTTACTAATGTCCTATTTAATTTTTCATTTTGTCGCATTCACCATCTCAATATTTTTATTTTCCCGTGATGGTAGTAATCAATATTCCCAAGAGCTTGATCAATATGTATCAATATTTGAGAACTGTTATAGATATTGTGTAAATCGGCACATAAAGTCGTAGTCATGCAAAAATCTGTTCCCCAATGGCATCTAGGAACTTTGCACCTCTGTTGTCTTTACACATTTGCAAATACATTAGCTTGCACATATATTTCAACAATATGTACTCCAAGAAAGCTTCAACCATCGCTCCTGATATAGTGCAAAACGTCAAAGATCAGACTATATATGACATCTCCATACATGGTGCTAGCAGATTTGCTTTTGAGGTACTCGATATATATATTCAAATCCATTAGTTTTCAGTTTATGATATGCGTTTTCCATTATTTCTGATGCAAACATCTTAATAATACCATTTTAACATATCTACGGTTATATATCTTCCATACTGCTCCCTATGTGCTTGGATTGCCTATAATTGTAAGATTATTGTCACTCATGATTCTGTCATTATATATACTTGCTTATTTGATAGTTCAGAAAAATACAACAAAGAATTTGGTTCTTTATATATTGGGTAATATCCCAAAAAGACCCCATGTTTAGGTGCCTCTTCCCCAATAGGCCCTGACATAGGGCTATTTTCTCAAACAAGCCCCTTGACCCACCACATTACCTTTTAGCAATTTTTGTGAGACCATTATACCCTTCATACTAAAAACAAAAGAAAAAAAAACAGAATAAGACAAATAAGAAAAGACAAAAACAAATTTTTTAATATTAATTAATATTTTTTGTTATATTATTTATAACTTGTATATCTTTTAATTAAGAAAGTAAAAATCAATATGATGTATATGGTTGGAAAGATCTCGACGAGATCTATCTAACAAGATCCCACATGGATATGAAAAAAAAAGAAAAAAAAATGTGTTTTTTATTTTTTCGATAATTTTCTCTCTATATACTGTAAGGGTTTTATCCGCTAAAACATTGATTGTTGTTCTCTAAACAATATACCTTTATCCTCTAAACAAGCTATTGTATCAACTTAACATGCAAATTTATTAAATTATAATATTTTTTTTTGATAAAAAGTATGTCTCTTTTTCTCTTTCTGAATCAAACAACATTATATTCACACCCAAAGGTAGGATATACATCGCCTGATCAGCATGTACAAAGATTGTACACCGTTAGGTAAAAAACCAAAACAACTCTCTACACCTAGCTCCTGAGCATAACAGGCCACTCAAAGACAGAGAAGAGAAAAGAAAGAAACAGGGGGGCACAAACATCCCCAAATGTCCAATACAGCTGAGTTACCACTGTTCCTGTAGAGCATATGCCCACTTGGTCAACAGATCCCTATAGCTAATGTCACCCCTTAATGCTAAAGTATCTTTATTAAATTATATTATATATTGAAAAGTTTTGAAAGGTGGATTAAAGCTAGTTATCAAAGTTTATTGGTCATGGTATTATATGTATTACTTGGATTTTGTTGAAAACAAGAAGACATGAGTGTTTAAATAAAGAGAGACTATTAGTTTCAATGATGGTTAGAGAGCACTCGAGTCTGTGGCTCAATGGTTGCATCCATCTCACAAAGTGGAGAGATCGTTGGTTCGAAATATGCCAGTAAACTGATTGTTTGATATAAGTTTCCTCATGTAATTTAAAGGGGTAAGGGGTGCCCTCAACTCCGTTTGCCAAAAAATAAAATAAAATAATGATTAGATGGAGATTTGAGCTATTATATTGTTTTGGTGTGAGGGATAGAAAGGGAGAATGGAGTACAAATTTAACGAGCTTATTGACATTACACAATGCAAAAGGAGGAATTTATGTTTAGTCTGGATTATGTTTTTTTTTCTTTTTTCTTATGGTTTGAGATGTAACCTAAAAAATAATATATAGACTGGGTTATGTTCTTTTATGAAGTTAACTATACATTAAACATTTTTATGAACTTTTCATAGCAATACAATTTTTTTTTCTTTTTTTTTTCTGTACTATAAGGGTTTTGTCCTCAGTTGAGACATCGAACTCATGCATCAAATTACAAACTATAATTCACATATATTAATAATATGGAATGGATATCATGCCTTTGTAATTTACATAACAACAAACAACAATTTAGAGGATATTGCTTTGGTGTTAGAAGACAAGAAGATATATGTTAGAGGACAAAAATAAAAACTCCTGAATTTGATAGTAATGTGTGATTTTTTTAGATTTTTAGAGTAATTTTGAAAAGCCTTTGAAAGCATAAGGAGTTTTTTCTCGAAACCCAACTTCTCGGTAAAAAAAAATATGAAATTTTGAATTTTTTATAAATATTTGAATATTTATAAAAAAATTAATTTTTTAAATTTAAAATTTTATAGCCATGTGGGATCTAGTTTGAAAGATCTCGTCGAGACCTTTCCAACCATATAAACCATGTCGATTTTCGATTTCTAAAACACAAGTTATAATATTTTCAAATGTTAAAACCAAAAAATTGTACACCAACTGCTTTTTTGTCATTTTCTGTTTTTTTGTCTTTTTCTGTTTTTTTGTCTTATCTTTGTTTTAGAGGATAAAAGGTTGAGTTTAGAAGAAAGAATACAAGGGTAATTTTGACCTACTAAAAAATATGATCTAGTCAAAGGGCTTGTTTGAGAAGATGACCCATGTTAGGGCCTATTGGGGAAGAGGCACCTAAACATGGGGCTTTTTTGGGATATTACCCTTATATATTTGGCATAATTTTTTGGTCCAAAGCAATCCTGTATTCGTTCGCATATGCATGGTTAGTGTTCCCATTTGAATATTTCTATAAGCCTATAATTGAACAACAGTAAGCTCAGATTTAGTATTATATATTTTTTGAAACATAAATGTAATTGTACATATTGCAACTATACATTCATGGTTAAAATCTGTTGTTGTTGTCCCTACAGGTAATCTTGGCTGAAAAAGTAGGATTTTGATTAGCAGTGCGGAAGAAGAAAAATATTTCAAAGCTATTGAAACTTATCTTCAAAGCTACTGAAACTATTGAATACCAAGTTGTGCCGCTGTGGAATTTGGGCTGATATTTTTCAATCATTAGGCTTTTACATGGAAAAGAAAGCACCTATAGGTTGTCAAGCATATATAATTTGGTTGACCTCAACTTTTGCAATGTTATTCATGTTTGTGCCTTAAATTCTTATATCAATTTAAATGCTCAATTTATGATATCATACGTATTTACAACAATTTTTTTGGTCTCCATATACATTTGGATTCAACAAATGATGCTTAGGTTTGATTGTTTTGGTTTCCCTTGCAAAGCCATGTTATGTTCTCTTTTTAAGTTTGAACTGACAAAGGTAAAGGAGAAGTGTGGTTTTGTAAATAGATCATTCTTAAGCTTCACCATCTGCCCAATTTAGTGACATGAATATTAATCTCATTTGCTACTACACTGTCACCATCTACCCAATATAATGACATGAATATTAACCTGAGAAACGAATGGGCCTCCCTCAAACTTCGTATGAGCATTTTTACTTCGGAGTTGTTTTAATAAATTTAAATCCTAACAACATAAAAAATTATTATTAAATTTAAATCCTAACAACATAAAAAATTATCTACAACTCTACACTTGGCTGCAAGTGCCGAAGGCAGATACCAACCAACTCCACAAACAACTTTATAAGTCCCGAACACAATCAAAACACACTGCAACCCACAAAGCAGCTGCTCACTGCACCAAACCCACTAGCAGAATTGGCCGCAGATGCCGAAGGCACAAGTCAGCTGCTATCAAACTTCACATCAAAATTCTTTAAATTTTCGTCGTCCCATTCAAAAGTAGAATATACAATTTTCGTTATAAATTTATAATATATTATTTCAATGACATAGATTACGATCTGATATCTCGAGGTTAGATTATTTGAGCAATGTAATGGATATAGTCCTGTCAGCCATGTCTTCAAAATCATTGTGTGAACAAATAAACTACATACTGGTGGTTTTGTATGACTTCGTTATGGATAGTAGGAGTAGGTCTCCAAATCAGGACTTTGTTTGAAAATTGTTGCAAGTAAGCACTTAGATATGGATTTTTTGTTACAAGTGTATTTTTTTTTCACAGAAACTGGAAATAGTAGCCTGCCTTGATTATACCTCTGTTGATTGCTGCAATACATGACAGATTATGTAAATACATTGCCCCAAGCCAAGCCCCCAACACCATCACAATTGACTGCAAGTGCCGAAGGCACGGGTCAACTGCTAGTATATATATATAGTAGAGATTATAAGTAAAGACAGAGACATAAGGTGACATCATCTGTCCTCTTCTCTTTATAGTAATTTAGATTTTTTGATTAAGTAAGCTTTAGGGGTAATTTTGTATTTTGATTGTCTAAGATGTTAGGTTTTTTTACCAGCTTTATTTCTTGGGTTTGTCAAACTGATAAATCAAGCTTATCAATTTGGACGAATCTTTTTGTGAGGAAAAAGTTAAGATTTTGTATTAGTTTGGTCGATTCCAATTTGTCATGATACTAGCTAGGCCAGGTTGCACATACAATATATTATCAATGTGATGCAAGTTGTACAGAATAAATAAGAGTGATTGATTACTAATAGTCATTGCAACCTTGCATCTCATCTCAGACATATGGCTCTCCCAGAAGCTATGCTACACTGGTTTGAAAACCTTCAAGAAACATTGATATACCATGGCTTGTCAAGTTCCTTAGTGCTCTTTTTTTCCATCACACTTCTGCTTTGGATCAATAGAGCCTTTCGAGCAAAAAACTCCTTTAACTTCCCCCCATCTCCACCAAAGCTTCCAATTGTAGGACATCTTCATCGCCTTGGTCCATTGCCACACCGCTCTTTTCGAGATCTTTCCGAAAAATATGGCCCATTGATGCTACTGCAGATGGGTTTTGGCCCAACTGTAATTGTATCATCGGCAGAGATTGCTAAACAAATCATGACAACCCATGATTTGATTTTTGCCAATAGACCAGCTACCACAGCCTCCAAGGCATTTCTTTATGGTGCTAAGGATATAGCCTTTGCTAACTATGGTGAATACTGGAGGCAAATGAGAAAGATTTGTGTTGTTGATCTCTTGAGTGTCAAGAGAGTGCAATCTTTTAGTTCCATTAGAGGAGAAGGAGTAGCAAATATGGTTAACAAGATTAAACAGTCGTGTTTAATGAGAAACGAAGTGAATCTAAGTGAATTGATAGTTAGTTATACTACTAATGTCATCTCAAGGGTTGCTTTGGGTAGGAGTTTGGAAGGAGACTGGGGGAAGAGTAAGTATGCTGACTTACCTAAACAAATGATGGAGTTATTTGGGATTTTCAGTGTGGAAGATATGTTTCCATCTTTAGGATGGATTGATTATCTCACTGGATATGCTCAAAAGGTTAAAGCAGTTGCCAAATCCATGGATCACTTCTTGGACGAGGTAATCGAGGATCATCTCAACTCAAGGAATGATGATGATGATACAAGGGATTTTGTAGATCTTTTGCTTAAATATCAAAAGGATGCAACACTAGGCATTGAAATTACTAGGGAATGCATCAAAGCTGTTATCTTGGTAAGAATCTACTTTTCTATCTTGTCTAAACTAAATAAATGTAAATCTTATACAAAGAGTGAGCATAACATGCATATATATATATATATATATAACAAAGGCTTACCTCACTTCTTTCCAGGACATGTATGTTGGGGGAACAGATAGTACAAATGCAACTCTGGAATGGGCAATGGCGGAAATATTCAATCACCCAAATGTGATGGAAAAATTAAAGAAAGAGGTACACCAAGTCGTGGGAGAAAAATTCAAGGTCTGTGAAGATGATGTAAATAAGATGGATTACCTGCAGTGTGTGATTAAGGAAACTTTAAGATTGCATCCTCCACTTACAATAATAGTTCCTAGAATACCTTCCGAAAGTACCATCATAGAAGGTTATCACATTCCTGCTCAAACAAGAGTAATCATCAATGCATGGGCTATAGGAAGAGACCCTAAGATGTGGGACAAACCAGAAGAATTTATGCCAGAAAGGTTTATTGATAAACCAGTCGACCTTGTTGGACAAAATTTTGATTTCATTCCATTTGGAGGTGGCCGAAGAAAATGTCCTGCAATTCTATTTGCTACGACATCGATTGGATCTGTTTTAGCCAATCTCTTGTATTGGTTTGACTGGGAGTTGCCTAGTGATGCAAGAGACGCAAAAAATGTCAGCATGACTGAAGCTTTTGGACTCACTAGTCATAAGAAACATCCTCTTCGTCTTGTCCCAATACCTCATGCCTTTTAGATTGTATTTCACTTACTGTAAGATAATAACTGTTCTTATTTGCTTGTTTATGTAAGATGAGTGGAATGCACGAACGCGTTATTATAAGTTGGGAAATGTACACAAACAATGAATATGAATTTATGATGGGATAATTATTAAATTGAATGGATTGAAAGATAAATTTTTGTTTTAGATTCATCTTGCAGAATTGAGAAAATATGTTGTAAACTATTTGTAACACCCCAAATTACAAAGTGTTGACAACATTTTGTGTACTTTCGAGTTGAAGACTTTGAAACTCAATTGGTGAATACTGTCCAATTTGGATATGTGGAATAATATGTGGAATAGTGATACAAATTGCTAGGTAAAAATACTATTGAGTGCGGAATTAAACAATATAGCAGTAATAAGAAAGAATGTCGCGAGCCATCTTTGACAAAGTTGGGAACTTCAAAGTGTTTGATTTCCACCAAGTCAAAACATCAAACTCTTTGCCTCCATCCATTAAGACGCCTTCTTCAAGATAAATGTCTTCTCTTTTCTGCTTGGTAGAACAGTACTTGTTGCTTTGACCCACATTTCAAATTCATTCCTGTCACTATCATTTTCAGTCCTACTCGCACCCCCACCACCATCTTGACCATTGTCTCCACTTCCACGACTTGCTCCCTTGGCGACGTAGTCATCATAAAGCTTATGCAACTCTTCTCGAATAGATTCAAGTTTTCTTTCTCGTTCCACTTCTCCATATAGTTTCGCATATACATACTCAATCAACATCATCTTGTTTCGAGGATCTAAAACAACAGCTATTACCATAAAAATATTGCATTCCTTCCAATACTTGTCAAACTTTTCCTTCATCCTTTGAACCATAATCTTCATGAATTCTCTTGAGTTGTTAGCCGTATCATCCAAGATTTTCCTAATCTTCCAAACTTCAGGAAAATACAAATTTGATGTTGTATAGTCACGACCCGAGAAAATATCAGTTATTTTATCAAAAATAGCCAAAAACTTGCACACATCACGAGCTACTATCCAATCATCTTCGGATGGCAATGAACAATATGTAGTGTCTCTATCTGCATAACTAGGAAAAGCATCTTTGAAGATGAGTGCTCTTTCCAACATCAGAAATGTCGAGTTCCATCGGGTGACACAATCAAGAATCAAAGACTTATCAGTGGGCAAAGACATATTCTTGACAACTTCATTGAACTTGTAAAGACGTGAAGGGGTTAAAATGATGTACTTTACACTTTCACGAACATTCTCTATAGCACTCTTTAGTGGACTCAGCCCATCATGTACCAAGAGATTCAAGATATGTGCACAACACCTAACATGGAATATCTTCCCACCAAAGTAGAGTGCATCTCTTCCTTGAAACTGTTCTCTCAAAGATCTAATAGCCGCATCATTTGAAGAAGCATTATCAAATGTAATGGTGGAAATCTTGTTTTCTATTCCCCATTCAGAAAGACATTCAAATATTTTATCAGCAATGGCAACTCCACTATGCGGAGGTGGCAACAAACAAAAATTCAATATCCGATTTTGCAACTTCCACTCCACATCTAAAAAGTGTCCAGTGATGCACATATATCCTTTGGTTTGGTTAGAAGTCCACAAGTCGGACGTTAAGCTAATCCTACCAACACCAGTAAACATCACCTTCATCTTTTCCTTCTCTTCCACATATAATTTCATTGCATGGTCTCTAATGGCAAGGCGACCAAAAGGCTCATATTTCGGGTTAAGCATCTTATTATGAATTCTAAACAACTTGTGCTCAACAATCCTAAAAGGATACTCATGAACCATGATCATCTTGGCTGTTATATCTTTGACTGCTTCTTTATCATACTTGTAAGTCGACAAAGAACCACTATTTCCAATAGAATCATAGCTTAAAAGTGATTGAGTTGGACCTTTACCTTGACCAGAAATTTTAGCTTTACGAGCAGTGCATATCTGTATGTGCCTTTTGTAGGTAGTGGTTGGCGCCCCTTTGGAAATAGACAAAGTTTGGAAGCAGTGTTGGCATTTCACAACCTGTTTACCGTTTTCCGTCACTTCTTCAACATCTTCCCAAACCGTCGAAAACCTTCTTTTTTGTCTTTTAGGCTCTGTATTCTGATTCTCTTGAGATCGAATTGTTGCCTCGTCAACTTGCTCAACTTCCTTATCTGCAGTACTCTCATCAATAGCTATAGGAGCTGTTGAGGAAGCTCCTAAGTCGACCGAAAGCTCGGGATTTGGAGTCGACATAATCTAAAACAAAAATATAGATAGATAATTCAGCCATTATAAACAAATAAACAAATAAAAAAACAACAACTATTGATTTGTATAATAACATAAACATAAAAAAGAATCAATTCAAAGTTATCATATTTCTCAATAGGATAACTTTTAATTTAAAGAACTTTGTTTAAAGGCAGTTATCATAAAACAAATGAAGTCATCAACTGGCAGGTATGCAAATTTCTTATACAGCTCATAATACAAGGAATGGTAAAATATAGTTGTACAATTGAAGTCACGAGAATAAGAGAGATTTGCAGGAGCAGTCTCCAGTGAACTTCATAAATGCAAATTTCTAATGGTAATTTTTGCAAACAAATGAAGTGTGTGTGTGTGTGCACGCGTGCCTGTGTGTGAGTGAGTCAGAAAAGCATGATTCTGATCCTATATAAGAGAAGGGCGCCAAACATTAAATTAATGATAATCTACAATGAAGATCACTAGTGTCAATTGCATATAAGGAGGATCAAACATTGTTAAATGAGCAGAAAAACTAAAATTAACTAGCATAAATAGATAATAACTCCTTGGTATACGGGTTTCAGAGTCGTAGAGAAAATGCTTGTGTAAACCAATATGTGGCTTTCTACCAAATAAAGATATTTGTAAACAACATATCAAATGCACCGCTTCATAAGAATCATATGAACTGCAAACCTAGAGAATATGATGGAATAGGGAATAGAAACAAAGTAGGAAATAAAAACAAAGTAAACCATTGAAAGTAAATAATAAAGAGAAATAATTTTGCTAGTAAGAATGACAATAACACTACGGTATCCTAACAATCCATCAAACTGGCGCATACAAAGTTAATATTTCTACCATGGAATATAATTAGATAGACCCCTTAATATTTCTAACAGTAACACCCCACCCCCTTTCCTTTCTCCTCTTCTCTCACTCTCTCTTTTTCTCCACACAGTGCATCAACCACAAACACGATCCTCATACAAGCATTTCTTCTGTATATGATCGGCTTCTCCAGGTAAACGAACAGATACCACCACGTGTATGAACAGTGAAAACATTACTAATTAACCTTAATTGGAGACAGGTTCTTAAAGTCGAGGCTCAATCCATAACAACTATCATGCAATATCATAATCTGGCAGAACATAATAAGTAATTGATTGAGTTATTAAACATTCAGTTTATTTGATTCAATTATTAGATTAGTTGTTGTTATAAGATTTATGGAAAACAAGATATATATATATATATAGTTGTTCATATTGATATAGGATAAACACATGTAACCAATGGATTAATGTCTGTCATAAACTGATTAGGTTGTGTTTAGCTGAATGGATTACATGAGATCACTCGTGCTCTCAACCTCTACATTAAGATTACTGATTACTCCTAGTCATTGTCATAGAATAGTTTTGGTCATTTTCAAAATGGCTCACCAACCTTCAGCATGTTCATACTCCCTATAGTCCTATACACTAACTAAAATCTTCAAATAACTGTGCATTAATTTGATTAATATGTGTGCTTTTGGGCGTCTGTGTTATTGTGATTAAGTTCAAGATGATTACAAGTACAATGCATCTGCAACCTCACGCAACCTATGTATTCAGCGTGACTGTGTTAAACCTTGACATGGGCAGTCTTTAACAACACGTACGGAAGCCTGACAGAGGTTTAAGGGAAAGTATTACTCCGTATTAAGCTAAAACCTAAGCTTTAAGCCCAACCCAAAGGCCAAATCTACCTAACTATGTCATCATATCATCATCTAATAATTTTCAACTAATTAAGCATAAGCTATTAGATTAGAAATTTAGAATAGCAAATTGCAGCAAAGAGGATAATTAAGAATACAATTACATATACAAACATCAGTTCCAATTCATGAATCAAAAATTTCAAACGAGAATTGTTGTTAAGCTCCAATTCATGAATCAAAAATTTCATGAATCAAAAAAAAAACAAAAAATTTCATGAATTCATGAATCAAAAATTTCATGATAAGAGAGAGAGAAAGAGAGACGAGAAGCTCGAATTCATGAATCAAAAATTTCAAACAAAAAAAAAACCTTACCAGCTATAATTCCAGAAGCTGCCACCAATGAATTGGAGAAGAAGAAGAAGGAGAAGAAGAAGAAGGAGACGGGCTTATATGTTATAATTCCTTGAGAGATCAGAGACGGGCTTATATGTTATGTTGATTGAGTCGTAGAGATTAGAGAAGAAGAAGGAGACGGGCGGGGGCGGCTAGGTTTCCAGAACAAGAAGAAGGAGAAGCTTATGTTATGACTTATGTTGATATATTAGTGGGAGTAGGCTGGTAATTATTTAACTCGAGCTACTCGGCTCGGCTCGAATAAAGCTCGGGCTCGCCTCGAGCTCGAGACGAGCCTTAAATCTGTTCAAGCTCGGCTCGTTTTACAATATGAGCGAGCCCGAGCCGAGCTTTTTTCGAGCCAAACACGAGCCGAGCTCGAGCTGCTCAGCTCACATAACACCCCTAAGCAATGGGGAGAATTAGCAGATGGTGGTCATGGACCCGTCATCGCAAAGATGACACTATAGGCGGCGCCGAATTCCATTTTTTTTAGAGTAATTAGGTAGGTTTTTTTTTTTGTATATAAAATATTGGAAAAACAAATAACTGAAGACGAATGTTGAGAAATTCAATAAATAAGAAGATATTTTATTGTTATTTTTAGGAAGATGACACTATCCTTTTATTTTGTTAAAAGATGCCACTATCTGCCTTTGGTCAACTATGAAACAATCTATTTACAAAGAAACAATCAATTTACAAATCATTATGGATCTGTCATGTGCATTTGCATGTCCTTAAAGAAGGGGATTTTTAAGAAGATTTTTTATTTTTATTTTACGAAGATGACACTATCCTTTTATTTTGTTAAAAGATGACACTATCTGCCTTTAGTCAACTATGAAACAATCAATTTACAAACCATTATGGATCTGTCATGTGCATGTGCTTGAGTTGTTTGTGTCACAAAAACTTGTTCGAGTCATTGGCTTCAAGCATATAAACGTCAAAGATGCTTTCTGTCAGCCTAATTCTATGCACTTTAAAGCATTCCCAATGGTAACCTTTTAGGGTGCCACATAGGAGAGAGAAAATATTTTAGCATAAAGTTGCATCTAAAAGTGAAATATGGTTTAAGTTTTTCGAATAGCCTGATATCACACTTTCAGGTGGATGGCCAGACCACATTCTTTTCGGCAGATGAAATCCAATGTTGCACTTTTAAGTCATTTGCAAATTTGCCAACCTCTTAAATATTACACAAACTTTAAAGCTTTTTGAAAATACGATTTGCTAGTGATTCTTACTAAAAGCAAATTACAACCATCACTAGTTCACTACAAGCAGCATTGGGAATGCTTTTGCCTCTTCAGTAAATATGCTCAAATTGTTTTCCCAATTCTAGCCAAACACTATTCTCCTCACAATTTTAGCCAAACACCATTGTATTACTTTAACGCCCAAGAAATTCTATCCGGGTTGGTAAGGCTAAAATGGGAAACAAAAATTCAAATCTAAATAAAAATGTATGGGAAGGTTCCAGGGACTCATGAAATGTTTGACAACCTTATTTGGGACATGTATAAATGTTAGATTGACATGTTTGACAACCTTATAGGATAAAAACACAAATGTTAGATTGACCCTCAACAATCAATTTACAAACCGTTATGAATCTGTCATGTTCTTGGGTTGTTTGTCACATAAAAACTTGTCCTATTCATTCTTTGGCTCTAAGCAATATATATGTCAGAAGCATTCTTTCAACATTCTTAGTAACATCGTACCTATAAAAATACAGTTCCAAACTCTTGGACAAAAGTGTAATTTTTGTTTTAGCTATTTCTATGCACCTTAAACCATTCACAATGGTAAAACACCTTTAGGGTGCCACTTAAGAGAAAGAGGGGTTAGCATAAAGTTCGACCTAAAAGTGAAATTTTGTTTTAGTTGTTCCATTAGTACTTGTCTTGATAATACACTATTTTAGGCGGACATCGATACCACAAAAGTTTTGGTTGATCATTTGTATTTTTAGGTAGCATAGTTATTCGTTCCCATACCGCACCCTTTTAGGCGGATGGCCATACCACACTCTTTTTTCCAGATGGAATCCAACGTGGCACTTTTAAGGCCTTGGAAAATTTGCTAACCTCTTAAATGTGACACAAGCCTCAAAGCTATTTAAAAGTACAAGTGCGTACCCTAAGTTAAAATACTACTTGGTGTCCTAGGTAGTCGTTGTGAGTGCAAAAATTGGATTCACAAACTCGAGATTCGTATTGATAAGATTAAGGTTATAATGAGAGCTTTAGAACAACTAAGATGGGGGTGTATAGGATGAGACCAAACCTACTGATATACGGCTATTGTGTATCAAAAGATTAGATTAAGAGATTTTCCTTCTTGTGCCTGTATAAATTGAAGATCAAAGTAGACAACTAACAAGTAAGGGTCGTACCCACCTCAGAGGGGGAGATCTTAGCTCAAACACAATTAAGAACAATAATTAAGAAACATCAATGAATCAATAATAATAGTTGGAGAATTATTTACTTCCTACAAGCAATAAATAATAATTAAACCTAACTTAAGAATATGGAAGATATGGAAAAGAAGATAATATGATGACATAGGGGGAGTAGTAGGTTTCCACAATCTAGGTTATGCAATTATATCATGTTGTTCTTCATATTCAATCTATAACAACTAACAAGTCACCTCTCAGCTATTCCTATTAGTTATTAATACCAATAATAATCAAATCCTCACCTCTCAGCTATTGAATCTAATTAAAACAGGATTCTATTATGCATGATATTGAATATGCTTCATTAATCAAATCCTCACCTCTCAGCTATTGAATCTAATTAACTCCACATATTATTCACAATTAAATCCTCACCTCTCAGCTATTGAATTTAATCATGAAAGGGTTCTAATAAAAGATAAATATTACAAAAATGCAGTAATCACCTCTCAGCTATTTCACTACACATCTACAATAAATATAATACTATTATCAAAACTAGGTCTCCCTAAATTCTAACAATAATATTTAACACCATGGATAACAATAGCATACAAATAACCATACTCACCTCATATCGCGAATTAGAGATAAGTAAGCATTAAGAACCTTGAATCACAATGAATAAGAAGAAACAACATAATACTTTTATATCATCTAGAAAGCTTCCACCTTCCCCCCATGATGATTTAGCTACTCATACCAAAGGAACAAATAATTATATCAAAGAACATCATAAAAGAATTCATGGATTGATATTGATTGAATTGAATACAAAAGTTGATCTTCAAGTGGAGGCTACAAGATCAAGATCTAAAAGAGATTCTAGATAGATAAACCCTAGTTACAACTTCTCTTATATATCATTACATAATGGAATACTTGCATGCAAAGACTTCCCAACTTGATCAAATTCGTGGCTGCTGCTGTTGGCCTCCTAGAGGGATTAGGCAATCAGCAAAACCTAATCCTCTTGGCCTAAAATTGTAGCTTCGGTCAAGACCTTCAGTTTGATATGTCATGGGCCCCAATCGGACTTCTGGTTCTCTTTGTAGAGCCTTTTTAAGATCAAGACCCAGAATAGGAAGTCCGGTCCACATAAGTCAACATGATTGACCCAAAGTCATAAGAAGTCAACAGTTGACTGAAAGGCAACCTAGGTCAGCAATAGTTGACCCGAAGTCAACAGTTGACCGAAAAGTCAACTCAGCCTAGTTGACCAGAGTTGACCGTGGGGTGCCCTTAGCAGATTTTGCGGGTGCAAATATCCACTCTTCTTTCTTTGTGCAAATAACACCTCTTTGCTTGCTTTTCTCGACTTTTTGCGGGCTTTTACACAATATTCGCATTTTGGCTCATAAAATCTACATAAAGACAAGAATGCACTAATCAATAGATATAATACAATAATATAAGCTAAGTGCTAGACAAACAAGGTGTTATTCGGGGGATAAATATACACTTTTGAGGTCCGATCAAATACCCCCAAACAACACTTTGCTTGTCCTCAAGCAAAGATGAGAAGAAAGAATAAGGAACTCAAAAGAGGAGTATAACTAAGGTGATTGCATTAACCATATGCATCAAGGCTTTCAACCACAAGGGTTTCCCAGGTGGAGGAGTTATAGTCTCCTGGGTGTTTTCCAGAGAAGGTACCCACAAACTTACTACAATGACTAATTCAATGATAGAATTTTCTACCATGTACCTCAGAAATGGTCATATCAAGGATAAGGATAAGTATTGCTAAACCGTTCATATGAGATAACATACTACCAAAGCATGAATGAGATATGAAATATAAACCAAGCATAACGGTCTCAAATGCATCGAATACAGGCATCTACCCATACTACCATGGGTCTTAAGTCACCTTTAGAAAGGTCGCTTTGACTTCTCCCTCACTGTCATACACTCAGAAATAAAATCACTCAGAGATGGTGTTTATCATTTTACCTCTATGTGAGGAAAGAAGATGGGCAATCATCTCACGTATATATAAATAAGAACGGACTGGTGTAATGGAATGAACTTAGTCTCAAAGAATGGAAAAGTTAGTCTTGCTTGAGATGTCGGGTTTTTCACCTCAGCACCTTCTCACTTACTCGCCACATCCTACCATATCAGCTTAGATCTACAAAAACAGTAATGGGTTGTAACTTGGCTTAGGACAGGGCTAGAAATGGCACAAGCTTTTGTGAAACATTTTTGGAACATTCGGGCCTTCAATACTTGTGATTTGTAATAATAGCACATGGAGAAACTTTTGGAAAATTTTCTTTGGGGAAGAAGTATTTTTCATCTTCTTTTGGGAAAATTTCAATGAAGCTCTAGCCTATTTGGGAATCTTCCATTCTTTTTGGAATTCGAATGATTTGGAAGATTTTGGCTTTTTCTGGAATTTCTTCAAACTTTTTGATTTTCAATATTTGGTTTATCTCACTAGTTTGGAGATTTCTTTGTATTTCTCCTTTCTTCTTGTAACCACATAAACAATCATCCTTATGTTCCAAAAACAATGGGTAAAAGAACCTAAAACATTCTAAGGGTATTTACTCCTACAATGGAGTTGGGTAAGGATAATGGGCTCAAGAAAAAGGCTAAGTAACAAGGAAAGGCTCAGAATGGTTAACCTAAGGGATAAAATATCATCAGGGTAGGCTAAGGTAAACAGGGTTTATCTAAATGTCTTTGTATCATCTCTAAGTACTGATATGGTGATTACATCTTGAATAAGGTACAAGACCCAAGTTTATATTACACCCATAGTACAAAATATCGTTATCGACTAATGTATCGATCTCCAAAAAATAGATATATCGGGATATATTAGAATCTATCGATGGATATTTTACATGGAATGGATCGACTAATATATCAATTTGTTATACAAAATATATATAAAATCAAATTTGGAAGTATATTTTCATAGTATTTACCTAAAAAACATCATATCTACTAAAAATAGAATAAACAAATTATTTCCAAAAAAAAAATTTGAAAAAAAATAATATTTTCAGAAAATTTCGGAAAATATCAGTAAATATCGAATATATCGGAATATATCGAAAAATGTCGGCCGATATTTTACAGATACTTTAAGGCGAATATTTCAGAAATATATCGTATCGTTTTCTTTGAAAACCGATAAATATCGCGATATATCGCGATATTTTGTACTATGATTACACCCACTTGATGTCATCTCAAGGCTAACTATAAAAATAAATATGAGACTAAAAACAGACAAAACTGAGAGGTTGAGTCTTTTGACTCCAGATGTACGTAATAACTCTCCAAGAAAAGGACGGGGCTCAAAAGCTCACTGGGTTAAGTCTCTACACTTATTCCTCAAGTTTCTCAAGGTGTAATTGTATTTGCACATGTAATCTATAATAAATGCAGATGAATGTCATGCTTATGCTCATGCAAATGTAGTATAAGACTCAACTACTTGGTGAAGCAATAAGTGTCCTTAAACTTGAAAATAAATTCAACCATTATGTTCATCATTGATGGTGTACTTATCCTATTTTTGAAAAAGTCTTTGTAAAGAAAGAATTTTTGTTGATTTTTCTCAATGTTTTTTGAATTTTTACATAAGTATGGATAAAGAAGTTTGAAAATCTTTTGCAAAAAGGATTGAAATACTTCCCCACCCCCAAACAAAGAGATTGCCTTGTCCTCAAGGCTCATACTAAGCATAGGAAAGAGAGAGAGAAAGATATTACCATGAGTGTGCTAAAAATTCAAACCGCTTTATAAATTCCTGTCAAACAAAATTATCTCTATATAGAGATTACAAGGAATTCCATACTATGACACAACTGAAATAAAATATACTGAAATAAAGGACTGACTCAACAGAAAAGGAAATCCTTCATTACACTCTTGTTTTCAAGCAACCTCCCTTGTGAAACCATCCATGTCATCACACCATAGGGTTAATGCCTCTTTGACCACATTCCAAGATCCCTCACCATTATCCATCAAATAATCATTTCTATGCAACTCTGGAAACTCTACATATATAGTGTTAGGCACCCATGTGAATAGGCGACTTCTCCTAATATAACGGTGTGTAGGATCCATAGGGATAAGGTGAGTCCAATCATTGTACCTAGTCCTCCAATCAGGATAGGTATTAAGAATTATCTTACAGATAGCAGTTGGGTAAATTAGCTGACCGATCCCAAAAACATTTCTTATGCTATCCATTAACCAGGAAGCTATGTCAAGAGCTCTAAAATTATTAACAATACCGTAAAAACCATGCATAGTGTTATCATTGACATAGTCCAACCTATGTGCACCTAAGAGATTTCTCATGACCCATAAAGCAACAACAGCTACATTAGCACGTAGGCAAATGGTAGGCGCCACATTAGCATAGTTCTCAGGATGGAAGGAAAAAGTACAAGTGCCAAAGTGATCTAGGTAATTATCCAACATGTCAACCTGATTGGAAAGGAAGTAATCAGGATGTGAATAGACAGGTCGCAATTGGAGTGGAACACCCCAATGCCCGAGTGATGGCGAAAGAATTGATTAAGACGGGGAACCCATGCATAGTAACTCTGAAACCATCAAAGGGAATAGCATTACCAAAGGGCAACGTACGGTAAAAGTCTCTTACCATAGAAGGGGAATACACAACAGTAGAATCATAAAGAAAACCTTCCCAACCTTTGTCGAAAATCCCATCCATAAGGAAGCTCCATAAGGACTATCCATAATTCCCGAAAAATCCATCTCGGGGACGATGTCCATGCCATCGGTTATTCACAACTCATTCTGATCATTAGCCATTGCAAAAGAAGGAAGAAAACACCAAAAACCAGCACGAAAACCGAGAAAAAATCACTCAAAACAAACCCAGAAAACTGCTGCCAGGTCTAATCTCGTGTCGAGATTGAAATGGCCTATAAGGAACTCGAGTCGAGTTCGGGCCAAAACCAGAAATTAAAAAACTTTTTGAAATCTGATTTTTTTAAGTGACGGTCCTCTAACTATGGTGTGGTATATATAGGCTAGATTTTAAGAGTTTGAGCCCTAGTAGGACTCCAAAAGTTGCCTAATACCATAGGGTTTCCAAAAAATCAAACCCTAACTTCCTTTCTAATAAAATATTTGGACTAAGGTCCCTAGGACCAAATTTTTTTCAAAATTTACTCCAAGAGTCCAAAATTTTGCAATAAAGCTCAAGAATGGCTAAAAATCTCAGAAAAGGACAAGTTGACAAGATAATTCAAATTTCAACCATTTTCATTAAATTTTTGAAATAAAGTACAATGATCGAAAGTTTTAATACAAGAGTACAAAATCAAAACAAAATACATAAGCAAATTACAATGGCTAATAACATAAATGAAAATCAACCCCGTCGACGACGAGATTGCCCCTGGCCTTCATCGAAGCGACGCTGCAAGTCCTCGACTGCAGTCAAAATCTCACCCATACCCCTCCAGAGAAGCTGGAACCGTTTCTCGTTGGTATGGAGTGAAAAGAACGCCCGCTGGTCCCCGGACCTGTACTGGACGGGCACCTCTGCCTATGGGTCCTACAACAGCTATCGACAGGCTGACAGCCCAGGGTTGGAGACCTCGAGCCGGATGACTGACTCCAGAGAGAGTGCAGGAAGAAGAGGCACCTCCCAGTAGCGCATAATAGCCATCACCAGGCTAGGAAGTGGAGCAGAAGTGGCTCGGGCACTGGTGATAGTCGCAAAAAGACGGCGGACCATACAGTAGCCGTAGACATCCTCCTGAAGCAGGCGGAGGATATGGATACCCTCCGAGAACAGCTCGCTCGTCCTTGTCGTCCCAAGGACATTGGTGGTCAGCCAGTGTGCCACCAAGCCTTGGTTGACTCAGAGCCAACCGATCGAGATATGGCTGCTATACCGATGAAACACCAAATCATCAACAAGGACGGCCTCGATGACGTCTGGTGTCACCGGTGGAGCCTCCTGCTGCAGTGGAGCCTCGTCCATCTCGAGCGTCGTGACTTTGGAGATAGTCTCAGGCGTCAGCAGGTAACGATGGGCAGGATCCCAGTTGATGAACACGCCGTCATCGGCCAACTCCATTGAATCATAGAAACGACGAACCATTTGAGGATCAAATGGCTCATAGTCTGAGCCAAGGAGTACATCCAGCCTCGGGCATGAATCCTCTCAAGAAAAGTGCTCCCAAATCGATTATCATCGAAGAGACGCGAGTAATCGCGCTCTCGGATAATCACTCTCTTTACGTCTAGGAGGCATGATAATGGGCGATTTTGGTATAGATTTGAAGAGGATGAAGAAAGGAACAAAACCCCGCAAGAATTTTTGAATTTGGCCTAGAAACGAGTGAGAATCGAAGAGAGAGAAACGAAATCTGTTAAGGAACTCGAGTCGAGATTGAAATGCACTGTAAAGAACTCGAGTCGAGTTCTGGGGTAGAAGACGACCCTGGTTTGACCCGCATTGACTTGGTTTGACTATGGTTTGAAAATGACTTTGTGACCTTTTTAAAGACACCCGGGGGTATATATAGAGAAGTTACTCCCCCTAGACGCTTCCCCCACTACTGAAATTAGTGGAAATGACGGTATAATTATATTCTTGCGAATATAAGTACCATTAAGATGGTCAAATAAAATCCAAAAATCATGCAATAATTATTAAAAATTCCAAAAATTGAAATAAATTCAAATTTGTAACTATAATAATTATTTAACTAAGTAACCGCAATCAAAGAGTGGTGGGCCACGCCCCACCCCCAAACAGATCTATTCTAGGATCCTAAAGAGATAGTTATTAGCCAATAACCACTAAACCCGATAACTAATAAGAACACTAAAACACGATTGGGTTTAGAAGATACACAAAGCTGCCTCCCAGGAGCACTAAGTTTAACGTCTTCAGCGAGACAGGTGGACAACTAGGATTCACTCCCTAGATAAACGCTACTCTAAACAAAGATACAGGAGAGTCAAAAGCACTAGAATGGAATGCGTGAAATCCTGATGTCTAACATACAACCTGAGTCTTTTAAAGTCAGATACTCTAGACTTAGGAACGATGGGAAATGACTTCCCCACCCCCAAACAGAGCGGGAAACAGGTCTGTTTGGTGATGACGCTTCAGAGAAAAGCGTGTACTGGATCAATTAGACTCAGCCAGTAAGAGTTTGTGGACTATAGGTCCCGACACTTTCAACCACACCTCCCAAAAGAGACAAGAGTAGAGTAAGGGAGGGTCCAGATACCAACAGGTCAAGGGTCAATCTAGATAGGTAGGGTCTTCTAAGAGAGTTTCCTCTACTTCAGGGGACCTTAATTCATGGAAATGCTTAAGACGTTGACCATTGACTTGAAATTCAGTATTGTCTGCAGAATTTAGACAAGTGATAGCACCAAAGGGTGTTACTGCAGACACTACAAAGGGACCCGACCAACGAGACTGTAGTTTACCAGGAAATAAATGCAACCTAGAGTTATATAGTAAAACTTTGTCCCCAATTTGAAAATCTCTACGTAAGATCTGACGATCATGTAGTTTTTTCATATTAGCTTTGTAGGACTTGGAAAGATCATAAGCTTCATTCTGAAGTTCCTCAAGCTCAGAAAGCTGGAGTTTTCTCCTCTCACTTGCCTGGTCGAGATTAAAATTGAGCTTTTTCATTGCCCAGAAGGCTCTATGCCCAAGCTCTACAGGTAAGTGACAGGGTTTTCCAAAAACAAGACGAAAGGGAGACATGCTTATGAGAGTTTTGAAAGTAGTACGATAGGCCCATAATGCATCACTAACTCTACGAGACCAATCAACCTTATTAGGGTGAATTGTTTTTTGCAAAATGTTTTTAATCTCTCTATTCGACATCTCAGCTTGGCCATTAGTTTGCGGATGGTACGCAAGGGCCACTTTGTGAGTAACTCCATACTTTTGGACAAGTTTTTGAAAAGCTCTATTGCGGAAATGGCTCCCCCCATCACTAATGATCGCACGGGGAGCGCCAAATTGGGCAAATATATACTCTTTCAGAAAATTTACTACAGTTTCTTGGTCGTTGTGCCTTGTGGGAATTGCCTCGATCCATTTAGAAACATAGTCTACTGCGACCAGAATGTACAAAAAACCATGACAACCAGGGAAAGGGCGCATGAAATCAATGCCCCATACATCAAACACCTCTACAGGAAGTATTGGCTATAAGGGCATCATGTGCCGCCTAGTGATTTTGCCTAATTGTTGACAACGAGTGCAGACAGTACAATGCATGTGAGAGTCCATAAAGAGAGTTGGCCAATAATAACCACACTACAATACTTTAGCAGCTGTCTTTTTGGCACTAAAATGTCCACCATAAGCATGCTCATGGCAGAACTTAAGGACCTCTTGTTGCTCCCAATCAGGGACACAACGACGAATGATAAGGTCAGGACAATACTTAAAAAGGTAAGGGTCATCCCAGAAATAATACTTGGCATTAGCAAGGAATTTGGATCTATCTTGGTTGTTCCAATCATTTGGAAGGTTGTTGCTAGCCAAGTAATTAACTATATCTGCGAACCATGGAGCATTCGATATTGCGAAAAGAAGCTCATCAGAAAAATTCTCAGAAATAACACTAGAATCCTCAGGACGGTCTAATCTAGACAGGTGGTCGGCTACTACATTTTCGGTCCCCTTTTTATCTCTAATCTCAAGGTCAAACTCTTGAAGCAATAATATCCAACGAAGAAGGCGCTGCTTAGTCTCCTTCTTGGACAGAAGGAATCTAATAGCGGCATGATCTGTGAAGACGATAGTACGGGTGCCTAAAAGGTAGGAGCGAAACTTATCAAGAGCATATACTATGGCTAGCAATTCTTTCTCGGTTGTCGTATAATTACGTTGAGCGTCATTGAGAGTCTTATTTGCATAATATATGACATTGGGCTTACCATCTAGACGTTGACCTAAAATAGCCCCAACAGCATAGTCTGATGCATCGCACATCAGCTCAAAGGGTTTACTCCAATCAGGAGGCCTAATAATAGGTGCAGACGTGAGGGCGGTTTTAAGTTTTTCAAAGGCGCTCTTGCATTCTTTTGTGAAATCAAAAGGTGCATCCTTAAGCAATAAATTGGTTAAGGGATGAGCTATCTTAGAAAAATCTTGGATAAAGCGTCTATAGAATCCTGCATGGCCCAGAAAGGCTCGAATATCCCTAATAGACTTAGGAATAGGCAAGGATGAAACAAGATCTACTTTAGCTTTATCAACCTGGATACCCTCAGGAGAGACTACATGACCAAGGACTATCCCCTTCCTAACCATAAAATGGCACTTTTTCCAGTTAAGTACCAAATTCTTCTCTATGCAACGTTTAAATACTAAGGAAAGATGACTAAGACACTCTTCAAAAGATGAACCATATATGGAGAAGACATCCATGAACACCTCCATAAATCGTTCTACCATATCACTAAAGATGTGTAACATACACCTCTGGAAAGTAGCAGGTGCATTACACAAACCAAAGGGCATACGGGCATAAGCGAAAGTGCCAAAGGGACATGTAAATGTCGTCTTTTCCTGATCTTCAGGGGCAATAGGAATTTGGTTGTAACCGGAGTAACCATCCAGGAAACAATAGAAAGAATGACCAGCTAGACGTTCCAACATCTGGTCTATGAAGGGAAGAGGAAAATGGTTTTTCCGGGTGACTGTATTAAGCTTTCTATAGTCGATACAAACACGCCACTTAGTTGGAACTCTAGTGGCGACTTGTTCGTTCTTATCATTGGTAACTACAGTCATGCCGGCCTTCTTAGGGACCACATGAATAGGACTAACCGAGGGACCATCCGAGATAGGATAAATCACCCCTGCATCCAGAAGTTTAAGAATCTCTGCTCGAACAACTTTTTTCATCGCAGGGTTGAGACGTCTCTGAGGTTCACGAGAAATTTTTGCATCGTCCTCACGATGAATACGATGAGAACAGACAGAAGGGTTAATGCCTTTGATATCGTGGATAGACCAGGCAATAGCAGAACGATGCTCTAAAATAACTTCTAAAAGCTTACTCTCCTGTTCGGTAGTAAGAGACGAGGAAATGATAACAGGATGACTACCGTCTGAATCAAGATGAGCGTATTTCAGCTCAGGAGGAAGAGGATTCAGGGTAACAGGAGGTGGAGTGATGGTCTCTACTTGAGTCTCAGAATCTAAGCTACAAACAACATCAAGGGCCTCAGGGTCTTTAGGTTCAAAGATAGGCACACTATCAAGGAGAGCATTTATTTGGGCAATAGATTGGTCAATGTCGAAGTCTACATTATGCATGACAAGGCAAAGAACAACCGGATCCTCAAGGTAATGACAGTGCACCACCTCATAAGGTAATGAGTCTAAAAGGCACACATCCTCAGATAAGGATAGATCAGGGGGTTGTTGGCCAAGGTTAAATATATTAACTTCAATGGTCATAGAGCCAAAAGTGAGAACCATGGAACCGTTCCGGCAGTTTATGAGAGCATTAGAGATGGCCAAGAATGGACGGCCAAGGATGATGGGCACCGAATCATCGGCAGTAGGTTCAGTATCCAACACCACAAAATGTACAGGATAGTAAAAGTCTGACACTTTAACTAATAGGTCCTCTACTATACCTCTAGGTACTTTCAAAATGTATGTTAGACCTAGGCTAAGGTATAAGGAGTAAGGCAAGAGATAACAACTCGCTCCTAAGTCTAACAAAGCTCTACCCATGAATTTATCACCAAGCATGCAGGGTATGGTCGGTTTTCCAGGGTCCTTATATTTTACCACACCATTTTGTTGGACAAGTGCAGAGAATTCTTCAGCTATGAATGCGTTTTTAGGCACATTAGTTTTTCTCTTGGCAGTGCACAAGTCAGCATAGGAAGGTATCTGTTTAATAGCCGTGAGGAAGGGTATATTAATATTTATCTGTTTGAACACATCAAGTGCTTCCTCTGCTTGGACTTCCTTTAGAGACCTTGTGAGTCTCTGGGGGTAAGGTACTGGTGGGTTGTAAATTTGTGGAGGATCCATGATCTCACGGGCAGTCTTCTTCGATTCAGAGGTGGTCGCCTCATTAGTCGAAGGTTTAGGTGGGGCAACAGGTGCAGATGTAACCGGGGTCAGAATGTTGGGACTCGGTGTATAATTAATTTGATTATCAACCTGTCTTCCTGACCTAAGGGTGGAAACCGATTTTACTTCAGCAATTGGTACAGATGTAGTTGGATTTGCAGTTTCCGTCACCAAGGCAACTTCCTTGCCTTTGGGGTTCGGGATGGACTGTCCCGGAAATCTACCTCTTTCATCAAGTTTTTGTTCAATTCTCTGGATGGCTTGGGCATTTGACTCAATAGACGCCTGGGTCTGTTGAATGAAACGTGCAAGCACATCCTCAAGAGAGGATTTAGAATGGATAGATTGATTAGCTGGCATGCGGTCCCTGGAACCACTCATAGGATGAGTATTGTTCGAGTAAGGGGGGACCGGTGCCCTGTTCCTATTGTCAGAGTAACCAACATACGTGGAATTGCTACGTTGTCCATAAGAGTTGTTAAAACCAGGTGGACCCGCATGATGATTATTAGAATAAGAAAGGTTGGATCGGTCCATGTATGGGTACGTGGCATTGCCCTTAGTAAAGTTGGTTCTCCCTGCGTAATTAAACACACAAACATCCTCAATTTCTGGTGAATTCATTAGGAGAGAGCAAAATTCAGCAGTGTGGGTCTGGTCATGACAAGCATCACATGAAAGAGTGGAGGCACTCATAACAGTTGATTGGGGATTTAAGAATACGCCAAGTGCTGCTACCTGTTTAGTTAAACCTTGAATTAAATTTTTAAGCTCAATGTCAGGTTTGACATCATACATTCCTCTAGGTTTATCATTAGAGTCTAGGGTAGTGTTTCTCGGGGTATGTCCTGGTATATCCCAATGTTGGCTATTATTAGCAATCTTTTCAAGGAAAGCTAAGGCCTTGGTGGTGGGGTAGTCAAGGAAATCTCCACCACTCATGTTATCAACTGTGCTCCTAGTTTGAGTATTAAAGCTCCTATATAAAATTCTAACTTTTTCATTGTCATCGACTTTGTGGTGTGGACATTGAAGAAGTTGATCGTGAAATCTCTCCCATGCATCAAAGAATATACCTCACTCTCTTTTTGCCTAAAACTTTTTATGGCATCAACTATGTCATTAGTTCTAGTGATAGGAAAGAATTTGGTCAAGAACTTCTTACTTAGTTGAGCCCAAGTGACAATAGAATTAGGAGGAAGGCTATGTAACCAATGATTTGCTTTATCCTCAAGAGAGAATGGAAACAATCTTAGGCTAACTTCCTCCTCAGATCGATGTTTCTCCCTAAAAGTGTGAAAAACGGTCAGAAACGTATTGAGGTGCTGATATGGATCTTCCCTCGGAAGTCCATGGAACTTAGGCAACATGTCCACAATCTGTGGCCATATGCATAGCAATCTGCATGTGTCTCGGGTAAGACAATGCAAGTAGGTGGCCCTGTGGCCAAAGGTGAAAAGTAATCCCGAAGGGTAGCTTCTTGAGCCATAGGTGTAGGATGTACTTCAGAAAGTGAAGTTGAGTTGTTGAACTCTTCTTCAGAAGGTAGGGAGGTTGAATTGTTAAACTCTTCCTCAAGAGAAGTAGAGAGGTCCGTGATTGTGCTCTTTGTGTAGATTTTTGGTTTGGACAAGATTTTACCTGATCTAAGATGCATGCAACATGCACATTACATATGCCACAGAAGTCCTAACCATTCAAAAGCATCTAACAAGGGGCTCAAAAACTGACTCTATTTGTGTTCACCCAAGTCAATGAGTTCTCTCCTAGTTTCGTGAGTGATTCTCCTTCTCTTGAGAGTCAAGCAAGTAATAACCAATGTGGGAGGTTTTCCGTGCCTAAACACGTTCCTTAATTAAATAACCACAATTGATTCTACAGATAAATCTGTAGGGGTTCCTGACCCAATTCCTGACTTGTGCTCCAATTAAAGAAAAACCAAACAGTAATAGTTGAAGTATCCGTCAAAGTCTCAATGAGAACATCGTGATAACATGGCTTTAGTTGATTCAATTTTAAGGCTTAGGATATTGCAATCAATTGATATTTAGGTTTCACTTATAAGCCAGGTCCGCCTTGCAGTCCCGGTTTAACAAGTAAAAACAGAAATTGAAATCAAGCAACAATCAAGGTCATGCTAATCATTACAGAAACTCCTCTTGCAGGGGATTCGAGGAGGGTTGAGAAAATGCTTACCTCCCACTTTGTGCTAAAAAGTAAAATTGCCAAACAAGCGCACAAATATGGGCAGAAGACGAGTTGAAGTAGACTAAGGGGAAACCACTCCTTAGGTTTCAATCGTCCTTAGGAGTCGTTCCTTAGTAGACCCAAGGCTAGCTACATAACCTTGCTCTACTACCCGCTTAGAACACACAATAATAAAAATCCTAGCAACACCTACTTTAAAAATATTACAACCGCTACCCCTTTGTGGATCAAATAATTAAATAACTTACAAGTGAAAACAATAGACTACCTAGTTAACCTCACGATCTCTCAACAGTAAAATATTTAGATAATTTGGAGTTCTGGAGCGTCCTGGAAAAATCACGCAAAACGAGCAAATTCCCTGCCTGGAACTGCCTGTTCAGTAATTTCAGCAAACCTTCGCGTCTCTGGACGAAAATTTAATTAACTTCCGTTGCTCCAAAAATTCTGAAAACTTTAGGACAAGTAAATCACCCCGAAATCTTTCAACAGTAAAACTTTCAGCCGAAAAGGAGTCCTGGATAGTCCTGGAAAAATCACGCAAAACCGGGCCAAATTTCTGCCGAAAACTCGACTCGAGGTCAAGCCCACTTCGGAACAGTAACTTCAGAAAAATAATTTCTGAATGCGCGCTTGTCTTCAAACTTTGATATCTACTCTGTTTTTCGAGCTTTTTCAGATCCGTTTTCACTGCAAGATCAACAAGAGGACTAAGTAACTAGACACTTAAAAACAATAATTAAAAAAAAATTAAAAATTGAAGGGTGGGAGGGATAGAAGTGGGATGATGTACCAAAACAACTATTCTCTTTTGTGCTTGAATGAACTCCGTTCTTTAGAGCGGCAACGACGCCATTTTGATCGTGTTAATGACCAAAGTGATCCTCGGCAACGGTGCCATTTTGATATACGGCTATTGTGTATCAAAAGATTAGATTAAGAGATTTTCCTTCTTGTGCCTGTATAAATTGAAGATCAAAGTAGACAAGTAACAAGCAAAGGTCGTACCCACCTCAAAGGGGGAGATCTTAGCTCAAACACAATTAAGAACAATAATTAAGAAACATCAATGAATCAATAATAATAGTTGAAGAATTGATTCTACTTCCTACAGGCAATAAATATTAATTAAACCTAACTTAAGAATATGGAAGATATGGAAAAGAAGATAATATGATGACATAGGGGGAGTAGTAGGTTTCCACAATCTAGGTTATGCAATTATATCATGTTGTTCTTCATATTCAATCTATAACAACTAACAAGTCACCTCTCAGCTATTCCTATTAGTTATTAATACCAATAATAATCAAATCCTCACCTCTCAGCTATTGAATCTAATTAAAACAGGATTCTATTATGCATGCTATTGAATATGCTTCATTAATCAAATCCTCACCTCTCAGCTATTGAATCTAATTAACTCCACATATTATTCACAATTAAATCCTCACCTCTCAGCTATTGAATTTAATCATGAAAGGGTTCCAATAAAAGATAAATATTACAAACATGCAGTAATCACCTCTCAGCTATTTCACTACACATCTACAATAAATATAATACTATTATCAAAACTAGGTCTCCCTAAATTCTAACAATAATATTTAACACCATGGATAACAATAGCATACAAATAACCATACTCACCTCATATCGCGAATTAGAGATAAGTAAGCATTAAGAACCTTGAATCACAATGAATAAGAAGAAACAACATAATACATTTACATCACTTAGAAAGCTTCCATCTTCCCCCCATGATGATTTAGCTACTCATACCAAAGGAACAAATAATTAAATCAAAGAACATCATAAAAGAATTCATGGATTGATATTGATTGAATTGAATACAAAAGTTGATCTTCAAGTGGAGGCTAGAAGATCAAGATCTAAAAGAGATTCTAGATAGATAAACCCTAGTTACAACTTCTCTTATATATCATTACATAATGGAATACTTGCATGCAAAGACTTCCAAACTTGATCAAATTCGTGGCTGCTGCTGTTGGCCTCCTAGATAGATTAGGTAATCAGCAAAACCTAATCCTCTTGGGCTAGAATTGCAGCTTGGGCGAAGACCTTCAGTTTGATATGTCATGGGCCCCAATCGGACTTCTGGTTCTCCTTGTAGAGCCTTTTTAAGATCAAGACCCAAAATAGGAAGTCCGGTCCACATAAGTCAACATGATTGACCCAAAGTCATAAGAAGTCAACAGTTGACCCGAAGTCAACAGTTGACCGAAAAATCAACTCAACCTAGTTGGAGTTGACCGTGGGGTGCCCTTAGCAGATATTGCGGGTGCAAATATCCATTCTTCTTCCCTTGTGCAAATAACACCTCTTTGCTTGCTTTTCTCGACTTTTTGCGGGTTTTTACACAATATTCGTATTTCGGCTCATAAAACCTACATAAAGACAAGAATGCACTAATCAATAGATATAATACAATAATATAAGTTAAGTGCTAGACAAACAAGGTGTTATTCGGGGGATAAATATACACTTTTGAGGTCCGATCACCTACCAGGTAGGCTGCCTACGTATCCGAGAAGTTGAACTCAGAATCAAATCTTAGCTCTAAGAAAGTAATAATGGAGATTACTCTAGGAAGCACTCGTACTAGATGAGATTGCTCTCTCCTGATTTTAAAGTGACTCGGAGGCACTTGGCTCAACTAACTCCTTCAGTATCGGCTCCATGATCTCATGTAGCTTGATCTGTGGAGATGCTCCTATGAAAGTTCTTGCATGTTGCATGGCAGTTACTCCCCATTTCAAAATCCCTTTGACCTAGCCTGCTGCCACATGGCAGAACTGGATTGGTCCCTGGTTCTATTAGGCTTTATCCATGATCTTGAGCGGGCTACAAACCTAGGTTCTATTGGCCTAGAATCGTGTTGGACTTATCCAGTTCGTTAGGGCTAGGTTGACCAAGCTGTGAAAACAGTAAACATGGACTTGTACTCCATTGCCGGAGACCCAATCTTCATGTTATACTCCTGGCCCATTGTGAATGCACCGATTGGGCCAGACCATCCTGAAAGCCTATTGCCGATGCTGGGCTTTATGAGCCAGACTAACCTGTCTTCGGTGGGACTAGTGAAGTCTTGGTGCATCCGGTTAAGCTTCTTGTACAACAACTGATACACACATACCCGGTTAAATTGGGCTATCCGTTCTCCAGTGGGCCCATGGCTAAACCGATGGGACCTATGGTATTGGATCAAACCCGTCCTGCCAGTCTAGATAAGACTAATGGATGATCCCATGCTCTCGGTACAACCTCTTATACGGTACACATATCGCCCCCTCTTTGTTAAAAAGCAAAGTCTGCTCTACAATGATATTCTAAAATATTTTTTTTCTCATCGATTAGGATCCTGATAATCTCTGCGGGATAGGTTTCCTTTTTCACGACGACTCTGAATCCCCAGAATCAAAGATTGGGGTTACTCATCCTTCTATAAATATCGTACCGAAGAGATGGAGTGTTCCTTCAGTATCGTTTGGGTCCGATAAGGATATTTTGTTGTGTTGCTGACTTGCTGAAGATGGTTCGTGACAAAGTAACCCAGAGGTACACTGTCGACATGCATGAGAATATTTACTTTGAGATCATTGAAAGTGATCGTTGTATTGAGTCTGTGAGGGATGCATCCATGAGGACACTGGCCAAATGAGAGTAGATATGTTTGCACTGAACGGGCAACTGACCGAAATGGAACGGCAGCTGGAAGCGGCCTGATAAGTCCTCAAAACTGTATATTTATCCCTCGAATAACACATTGTTTGTATAGCACTTAGCTTATATTATTGTGTTATATCTATTGATTAGTGCTTCTTGTCATTTGTGTAGGTTTCATACGCGGAAATGCGAATATTGTGTTAAAGCGTGCCAAAAGTCAAGAAAAGCCGCCAAAAAGGTGTTATTTGCACAAAGAAGAAGAACTGATATTTGCACCCACAGAGTTGCTAAGAGCACCCATGGCTGGTCCTATGGAATTGACTTTATCTCAAAGTGGGGCGGTCCAAATCTCAGCCCAAACCGGGTCCTATTGAACCCCACAAGTCAAAATTTCTATTTTAGGCCTTATTTAAAGTCCAATCTTAAAAAGGCTCTACAAGAAGTCTGATTTGGGCCCATGAGCTGTCCAATTGAAGGTCCTGGTCCAAGCTACAACCTAAGCACAAGATAATTAGGTTTTGTTGAAAACCTAATGACTCTAGAAGACCAACAGTAGCAGGCACGAATTGACCTAATTTGGAAGTCTTTGTATGCAAGTAATAAGCTTTGTATTTATTATATAAGAGAAGTAGTAGCTAGGTTTGATGTAGTTCATTATCAATATCAATCAATCTTTTTTTGTATTGAACTCAATTCTCATTATCAATATCAATCAATCACTTTTCTTTATGATGTTTTGTTATTTAATTATTTATTCCATGGCGTCATTATCAAGGATGAGTAGCTAAATTCTCTTAGGGGGATGGTCGAAGCACTCTAGATGATGCAAAAACACCATGTTTGTTCTTAATGTTCATTGTGATATAAAGTACTTAATGCTGATTTACTTCTATTCGCGGTATGGGGTAAGTATGATTATTTGCATGTTATTGTTATCAATGTTATTAAAATACTATTGTTAGTGTATCGGGAGACGTAGCTATAATGGTTGTATTTATATTGATTAGAGATATGTGATGGAATAGCTGAGAGGTGACTATCATATATCTAGAATCAATATCTTTTATTGGAACCCTTTTGTAATTAAATTGATATCCGAGGGGTGACGGTTTAGTTATGAATCAATATGTTGAATTAATTAGATTGAATAGCTGAGAGGTACGGTTTGATTAATAAGACATATTCAATAGCATGCATAAGAGAATCTCGTTTTAATTATGTGGAATTGCTGAGAGGTGACAACTTGATTATTATAGGTATTGATAATTAATTGGAATAGCTGAGAGGTGACTAATTAATTGTTATAGATTGAAAATGAAAGAATAACATGTTATGTTTGTGGATACCAACTTTCCCCCCTATGTCACCATAAGATCTTTTCTACATCTCTATTCATCTTCTTAACTTAGTTTATTTAATTATTGCCTGTAGGAAGTAAATCATATCTCTCTCTTATTTGTGATTCCCTTGGTGTTTCTTAACCATTGGTTTCTATTGTGTTTGAGTTAAGATCTTCACCTTTGACGTGGGTACGACCCTTGCTTGTTACTTGTCTACATTGATAATAAATATTTACAAGCACTAGAAGGAACTTCATTATAAATCAATCTTTTGTTTAGAGAAAGATCTTTTCCCCTCTATCAAAATGGCGTTGTTGCCGCTCTAAGGAACGGAGTTCATTCAAACACAACCGAGGATAGTAGTTTCGGGACATCACCACTCTTCTATCCCTCCCACTCTTCTATTTCTATTTCTTTTAATAATTGTTTTTAAGTGTCTTGTTACTTAGTCCTCTTACTGATCTTATAGCAAAGTCGGATTGAAAAAAGCTCAAGGAAAGAAGTCAGAATCTCAATTTAAAAAAGATCGCACAAGCAGTAATTTTCCAGAAAAGTTACTGGTTCAAACTGGTCTCGATCTCTAGTTGAGTTCATATTGGCCTTAACTGATTTCGAGTCGAGTTCTCGGCAGGAATTTGACACGTGTTTGTGGGACCTACAGAAGACATTCTAGAGCATTTTTAGAAGGTTTTTCTTTTCTATTGAGTGATTGTGAGGCTGAACTAAGTACTTTAATTTTTCCAGCATTTTTAGAGACTTGTAAGATATTTAATTATTTGATCCACGAAGGGGTCGCGGTTGAAATATTTTTAAAGTAGGTGTTGCTAGGATTTAGTATTTGTGTGTTTGTTGTAGATAGTAGAGCAAGGTTGCAGAGCTATCCTTGAGTCTACTAAGGAACGACTTCTAAGGACGATTGAAACCTAAGAAGCAGTTTCCCCTTAGTCGACTTCAACTGTTTTCTCCCCACTTATGTGCGCTTGTTTGGCAATCTTACTTTTCTAGCACAAAGTGGGAGGTAAGCATTCTCCTAACCCTCCTTGAATCCCCTTCAAGAGGAGTTTCTGTAATGATTAGCATGACTTTGTTTGTTGCTTGATTTTAATTCAGTTTTTTGTTTTTGCTAAACCGGGGCGGACCTGGCCTAAGGAAAGTGAAACTTAATATCAATTGATTGCAATATCTTAAGCTTTAAAATTGAATCAACTAAAACCAAGCTATCACGATGTTCATTTGAGACCTTAAGAAGATATTTCAACTAGTACCGCGTGAACCATTATTTGATTGGAGCACAAGGTAGGAATTTGGTCTGGAACCACTACAGATTGCGTCTGTAGAATCACTATGGTTTTTAATTAACGAACATCGCTTATGCACGGAAAACCTCCCACACTAGTTATTCGCTACTTGACTCTCAAAATATAGGGAGAATTCACACCGAAAACTTGGGAAGAACTCAATGACTTGGGTGGACACAAAATTGAGTCAGTTTTTGAGCCCCTTGTTAGATGATTTTGAATGGTTAGGACTTCTATGACATATGTAATGTGCATGTTGCATGCATCTTAGATCCGGTAAAATCTTGTCCAATCCTATTCAAGTCTACACAAAGCGCACAATCACGGGCCACACTCCTTCTGAGGAAGAGTTTAACGACTCAACCTCCATACTTTCTGAGGAAGAGTTCAACGACTCAACCTCACTTATTGAAGTAAATCTTGCACCTATGGCTCAAGAAGCTACCCTTCGGGATTAATTTTCACCTTTGTCCACTGGGCCACCTACCTGGATTGTCTTGCCCGCGACAACTGCAGATATCTATGGCAATTGCCCTCAGATTGTGGGCATGTTGCCTAAGTTCCATGGACTTCCACGGGAAGATCCAAATCAACACCTGAATAAGTTTTTGACCGTGTTTAATACTTTCAAGGAGAAACATTTATCTGTAAAGGAAGTTAGCTTGAGATTGTTCCTTTTTTCTCTTGAGGATCGTGCATCTCACTGGTTGCATAGCCTTCCTTCGAATTCTATTAACACCTGGGCTCAACTAAGCAAAAAGTTCTTGACCAAATTATTTTCTATTACCAGAACTAATGATATTGTTGATGCCATTAGAAATTTCCGGCAGAAAGAGGGTGAGGTTTTCTTTGATGCATGGGAGAGGTATCAAGACATATTTCTTCGGTGTCCACAACATAAAATCGATGATACAAAAAGTCAGGATCATGTATAGAGGCCTCAATAATGTAACTAGAAATATGGTTGAAAGCATGAGCGGTGAAGAATTTCTTGATATGTCCACCGCCAAGGCTATTACATTCCTTGAAAAATTAGCTAATAATAGCCAACAATGGGACTCACCCGGACCAACCCTGAGAAACACCACCCCGGACTCATATGATAAACCTAGAGGCATATATGATGTCAAACCTGACCCCGAGCTTAAAACTTTACTTCATGGTTTAGTAAAAAAGGTAGAAGAACTTTAGGTGCCCTTAAAGCCCACATCACCTGTTATGAGTGCCTCCACTCTCCAATGTACTGCTTGTCATGACAAGACCCATACTGCCGGGTTTTGCCCTCTCCTTTATAATTCACCAGAAACTGAGGAAGCCCGTGCGTTCACTTACGCCGGGCAAACCAACTTTACTAAGGGCAATGCCACGTACCCATACATGGACACCTCCAATCTTTCGTATTCAAATAATCATTATAGGGCTCCACCTGGTTTTACTAACCCTTATGGGCAACATTGCAATGCCACGTATGTTGGTAGTAATGAAAATTAGAACAAGGTAATGGTCCCCCCTTATTCGAACAATGCTAATCATATGAGTAGTTCCAGGGACCAAGTGTCGACCAATCAATCTGCCCCTCCTAAGACCTCTATTGAGGATGTTCTTGCCCGTTTCATTCAATAGACGCAAGCGTCCATTGAATCAAATGCCCAAGCCATCCAGAGGATTGAACCAAAACATGATGAAAAGGGCAAATTTCTGGGACAAGTTATCCCGAATCCCAAAGGAAAGGAAGTTGCATTGGTGATGGAATTAACTCCGTCTACATCTGCACCGCTTGCTGAAGTTAACTCGGTCTCCACACTTAGATCAGGTAAACAGGTTAATAGTCAGATTAATTATAAACCAAGTCCTAACATTGTGACCCTGGTTACCACTACACCTGTTGCCCCACCTAAGGGTCCGGCTAATGAGGCAACCACCTCTAAGCCAAGGATACATACCCATATGATTGTGGACTTTCCACTGCCTTATGACCCACCAGTGCATTACCCCCAGAGACTCACTAGGTCCCTACATGAAGTACAAGAAGAGGAGGTACTTGATGTGTTCAAGCATATAAATATTAATATACATTTCCTCATGGCTATTAAAAAGATACCTTCTTACGCTAAGGTTTTGAAAGACTTGTGCACCGCTAAGAGAAAAACAAATGTGCCCATAAGCGCGTTTGTGGCGGAAGAATTCTCTGCACTTGTCCAATATAACGGTGTGGTAAAATATAAAGACCCTGGAAAATCGACCAAACCCTGCAAGTTTGGTGATTAGTTCATGAGTAGAGCTTTGTTAGACCTGGGAGCGAGTGTTAATCTCTTGCCTTCTCCTTGTTCCCCAGCCTGGGTCAAACATACATGAAACCCACGAACATGTCTTTACAACTAGCCGACAGATCATTGAAAGTACTTAGAGGAATAGGTAAGGACCTATTAGTTAAAGTGTCTGACTTTTACTATCCTGTTGACTTTGTGGTGTTCGATACTGAGTCTACTACTGATAACTCGGTTCCTATCATCCTTGGCCGACCGTTTTTGGCCACTTCTAATGCTCTCATAAACTATCGAAATGGTTCTATGGTTCTCACTTTTGGATCTATGACCGTTAAAGTTTATATCTTTAATCTTGGCCAACAACCCCCTGATCTTTCTTTATCTAAAGATGTGTGCCTTCTTGATTTTCTACCCTATGAGATCCTACCTAATTGTTACCCTAAAGATCTGGTTGTTCATTGCCCTACCATGCATAATGATAACTTCGACATCAATCAATCTATTGTTCAAACCAAAACTTATCTTGATTTTGTGCCTATCTTTGACCCCAAAGACCCTGAGGCCCTTGATTCGGTTTGTTGCATTGATTATGAGTTCCAAGTCGAGAACATCCCTCCAGTTCCTGATCCTCTACCATGTACCTCAAAAATGGTCATATCAAGGATAAGGATAAGTATCGCAAAACCGTTCATATGAGATAACATTCTACAAATGCATGAATAAGATATGAAATATAAACCAAGCATAATGGTCTCAAGTGCATTGAATACAGACATGTACCCATAATGCTACGGGTCTTAAGTCACCTTTTGGAAAAGTCGCTTTGACTTCTGCCTCACAAACATACACTCAGAACTAAAGTCACTCAGAGATGGTGTTTATCATTTTACCTCTATGTGAGGAAAGAAGATGGACAAGCATCTCACATATATCAATAAGAACGGAGTGGTGTAATGGAATGAACTTAGTCTCAAAGAATGGAAAAATTAGCCTTGTTTGAGATGTCGGGTTTTTCACCTCAATATCTTCTCACTTACTCGCCACATCCTACCATATCAGCTTAGATCTACAAAAGACAGTAATGGGTTGTAACTTGGCTTAGGACAGGGCTAGAAATGGCAAAGGCTTTTATGAAACATTTTTGGAACATTCGGGCCTTCAATACTTGTGATTTGTAATAACAGCACATGGAGAAATTTTTGGAATTTTTCTTTTGGAAGAAGTATTTCTCATCTTCTTTTGGGAAAATTTCAATGAAGTTCTAGCCTATTTGGGAATCTTCCTTTCTTTTTGGATTTGGAATGATTTGGAAGATTCTGGCTTTTTCTGGAATTTCTTCAAACCTTTTGGTTTTCAATATTTGGTTTATCTCACTAGTTTGGAGATTTCTTTGTATTTCTCCTTTCTTCTTGTAACCACGTAAATAATCATCCTCATGTTCCAAAAGCAATGGGTAAAAGGACCTAAAACATTCTAAGGGTATTAACTCCTACAATGGAGTTGGGTAAGGATAATGGGCTTAAGAAAAAGGCTAAGTAACAAGAAAGGCTCAGAATGGTTAACCTAAGGGATAAAATATCATCAGGGTAGGCTAAGGTAAACAGGGTTTAACTAAATGTCTTTGTATCATCTCTAAGTACTGATATGGTGATCACATCTTGAATAAGCTACAAGACCCAAGTTTATATTACACCCACTTGATGTCATCTCAAGACTAACTATAAGAATGAATATGAGACTACAAACAGACAAAACTGAGAGGTTGAGTCTTTTGACTCCAGATGTACGTAATAACTCTCCAAGAAAAAGACGGGGCTCAAAAGCTCATAGGGTTAAGTCTCTACACTTATTCCTCAAGTTTCTCAAGGTGTAGTTGTATTTGCATATGTAATCTATAATAAATGCAGATGAATGTCTTGCTTATGCTCATGCAAATGTAGTATAAGACTCAACTATTTGGTGAAGCAATAATTGTCCTTAAACTTGAAAAGGATAGAATTCAACCATTATGTTCATCATTGATGGTGTACTTATCCTATTTTTGCAAAAGTCTTTGTAAGAAAGATTTTTGTTGATTTTTCTCAAAATATTTTTTGATTTTTTACACAAGTATGGATAAAGGAGTTTGAAAATCATTTGCAAAAAGGATTGAAATATTTCCCCACCCCCAACAAAGAGAATGCCTTGTCCTCAAGGCTCATACTAAGCATAGGAAAGAGAGAGAGAAAGATATTACCATAAGTGTGCTAAAAATTCAAACCGCTTTATAAATTCCTGTCAAATAAAATTATCTCCATATAGAGATTACAAGGAATTTCATACTATGACACAACTGAAATAAAATATACTGAAATAAAGGACTGACTCAACAGAAAAGAAAATCCTATATTACACTCTTGATTTCAAACAACCTCTCTTGGCAAACCATCCAAGTAATCACGCCAAAGAGTTAATGCCTCTTTAACTACATTCCAAGACCCTTTACCATTATCCATAAATTTATCATTTCTATGCATATTTGGATACTCTACATATACAGTGTCAGGCACCCAAGTGAATAGGCGACTTCTCCTGATAAAACGATGTGTAGGATCCATAGGGATAAGGTGAGTCCAATCATTGTACCTATTTCTCCAATCAGGATAAGTACGAAGGATGATCTTACAGATAGCAGTAGGGTAAATTAGCTGACCAATTTGGAAAATATTCCGAATGCCATCCATTAACCAGGATGCAATGTCAAGAGCATTAACATTATTAACAATTCCGTAAACAGCATGCATTGTGGTATCATTGACATAATCCAACCTATCTGCACCTAATAAATTCCTCATGACCCATAAAGCAACAGTAGCTACGTTAGCAGGTAGGCAAGTGGTAGGTGCCACATTAGCATAATTCTCAGGATGGAAGGAAAAAGTGCAAGGGCCAAAGTGATCTAGGTAATTATCCAACATGTCAACATGATTGGAGAGGAAGTAGTCAGGATGTGAATAAACAGGTCGCAATTGGAGTGGAATACCCAATCCCGAGTGATAGAAAAAGAATTGATAAATACGGGGAACCCATGCATAGTAACTTTGAAACCATCAAAGGGAATAACATCACCAAAGGGTAACGTACGGTAAAAATCTCTTACCATAGAAGGGTAATACACAGCAGTAGAATCATAGAGAAAACCTTCCCAACCTTTGTCAAAAATCCCATCCCTAAAGGAAGCTCCATAAGGACTATCCATAATTCCCGAAAAATCCAACTCGGGGATGATATCCATGCCATCGGGCATCCACAACCCATTCTGAATAATAGCCATTGCAAAAGAAAGAAGAAAACACCAAAAACCTGCACGAAAACCTAGAAAAAATTACTCAAAACGAGCTCAGAAAACTGCTGCCAGGTTCAATCTCGACTCGAGATTGGAATGGCCTATAAGGAACTCGACTCGAGTTCGGGCCCAGGTCAGAAAATAAAAAAGTTTTGAAAATTTCTGATTTTTGAGTGACGGTCCTCTAAACATGGTGGGGTATATATAGGCTAGAATTAAAGAGTTGAGCCCTAGTAGGACTCCAAAAGTTGCCTAAAACCTTAGGGTTTTCAAAAATCAAACCCTGACCTTCTTTCTATTTAAAATATTTGGACTAAGGTCCCTAGGACCAAAATTTTTCAAAATTACTCTTAAAGTCCAGATTTTTGCAATGAAGCCCAAGAATGGCTAAATTATTTTCGGAAAAGGATAAGTTTGCGAAATAATTAAAATTTCAACTATTTTCATTAATATTTGAAAATAAAGTACAATGATTGAAAATTTAATACAAGAGTGGAATAATTAAAACAAAACAAAATACATAAACAAAATACAATGGCTAATAACAGAAAATAAAAATCAACCCCGTCGTCGACGAGATTGCCCCTGGCCTTCGTCGAAGCGACGCTGCAAGTCCTCGACTGCAGTCAGAATATGGAGACAGTCTCAGGCGTCAGCAAGAAGTGATGGGCCGGATCCCAGTTGATGTACACGCCGTCATCGGCCAACTCCATGGACTCGTAAAAACGACGAACCATTTGAGGATCAAATGCCTCGTAATCAGAGCCAAGGAGTACATCCCAGCCTCGGGCATGAATCCTCTCTACAAAGATGCTTCCTGAACGATTATCGTCGAAAAGACGAGAATAATCGCGCTCACAGATAATCACCCTCTCTCTTCTTCTTGGAGGCATGATTTTAGGGGTTTTTGGTATTTAATTGAAGAGAATTGAACAAGGAGCAAAACCGCCAAAGAACTTTTGAATTTGGTTGAGAAACGAGAGAGATACGATGAGAGAGAAAACAGATCTGATTGGGATCTCGAGTCGAGAATGAAATGGCATGTACTGAACTCGACTCGAGTTCTGGTAGGGATGAAGGGTCTGTTGACTGGTTTGACCCGCGTTGACTTAGTTTTGAAAGTGACTTGTGACTTTCTAGAAATACCCGAGGGTATATATAGAGAAGTAACTTCCCTTAGACACTTTCCCCACTACTGAAATTAGTGGAAATAACGGTTTTACCCCTGGAATGCGTAAAGGCACGAAATAATTCAAATTTAATTTTGAAAATTTCGTGATAATGTATAAATATATTCTCGTGAATATAAGTACCATTAAGATGTCAAAATAAAATCCAAAAGTCACGCAATAATTATTAGACAATTCAAAAAATTGAAATAATTTCAAATTTGTAACTGCAATACTTATTTAACCAAACAACCTCAACAGAGAGTGGTTTGCTACGCCCACCCCCAAACAGATCTAGCACAAGGATCCTCAAGAAATAGTTATTAGCCAATAACCACTAAACCCGGCAACTAATAAGAAACACTAACGCACAATTGGGTTTAGAAGATACACAGGGCTGCCTCCCAGGAGCGCTAAGTCACTACGTCAAAAAGCCCAATAAATGACACTGGGGGCGGGTGAAAATGACTGTTAAAAACTGTCGAATATTTAACGACAGCTCTTTACACATATTAGACAGCTCCCCACCGTCTTAACTGATTTAGGTAGAAAACCACCTCTTTTAGGCGGGCAATGCACCATTTTCCTAAAAATTTCACTTCTTTCCGCCCAAAATTTCAGCTATCTTTAGCTCTACCTTCTCTTTCCTAATTTTATCTTCCTCGTAAAGTCACAAGGTACTCTCTCTCTCTCTCTTAGGTTGCTCAATTCATCACTCGAATTGGTTTCTAAAGTTGTTGCTAACCTTTCTGTAGCTAGTTGGAAGATGGTGAAGAAAAGCTAAATCTTACAATCTGGGGCTAAAATTTAATTTTACACTACCAAAGAGATTCAGAGTTGGGGAACTTCAATCAAAAGGTTTGATTTTGTCATCTATTATTCTTCTAATTGATGATGTAAACTTTTAAATTAACCTTAGAAAAGTTCCCTTTTGAGGTGTATGGTTTGATTGTAAGTGGGTGTTGTTTTTTAGGTAAAAGTTATGATTTTTAAGCCTATTGAAAGCATAATTTTGGGGGTTTAATCTAAAGTTTTGTTTTTTTTCATGGTTGGTCTTTTAGATCTACTTCAAAGTTGGATCTTTTATGAAGTATTTACTCTGTACAAGTTTCTAAAACGACCAAAGAAGATTTTTTTTCTTGAGGTTTCTTGTTAGACTATTAGTAAAGACCAACATCAAACATTATTTCAATACCAGAAAAAATGGAGTAAAAGAAACGAAAATAAAAACTTTATTTTTTCTTTTTTTCATTGAAGCATCCTAGAATACACTTATCCCCCGTGCCAGATACTTATACACATAACAATAGTCTAAACTTTATAGTTTGGGTCTAGGAGCACAAGTGTGATTCTACTTTTATTTTTTATGGGAGCTTACTGTTTATACAACCAGGTTCCAGGAGAGGAAGCACTTGTCACAGAGTTGTGTCCTCTGTTGACAAGAAATAAGAAAGTGAAGTTGCAGTTTCTGGCCATTTTCTAAGAAAAAAACTACGCAAACGAATTCTCGTATGAATCCAAGGTACACAAGTTTTACCCTTACTTTGTTGGACATACAAATGGACGTGAATTGGATCACATATTACCTGCCCAACATATACTGTATGATGCACTTTTAAATATGGTCATCATAACCTTGTAGCTGACCGTAAATGTTCCCAATTAGTAACAGTTTTTTTAGCTTATAAAATTTATATAGTAAAGTATATACAAGTCACTTGCATATATTTTTTGTTTAATGTATATTGATCTTGTATTGAAGCATATATAGAAGTCTGAAGTTGTTTGTTACGTTGACCATATATATTCTCCAAATTTGTTGAAATTAAACTTACTACAGTAATGATATTTTGTTTATAGAAAATGTCGTTGACACTTGCTAACAAGGAATGGATGAAAGCAGTAATGTTGTCTCCACAATATATCATGGGTGTCAGATCATTTATAAAATTCACACAAGAAAGTCTAGGAAAAGAATATGATTGGTATTGTTGTCCCTATGTGAAATGTCGCAACTTAGAAAAGAAAACAGCAGATAATGTTTTTGAACATTTAATATGTAACGGTGTAGACAAGTCATATACGTCATGGATTCACCATGGCGAGTCGGTTTCCAGAAGTGGAGTTAACTATAGAAGTGTTTCTTCATCAACCAATATACACGAGGATGATATGTTTCCAAGAATGGAGGACATGGTAAATGACTCCTTGGGACGTATTCATCCGAATGACTTGAATGCTTGTTTAGATGAAGTTCAAGATGAAGATGGTGCTGAAGTTATATATAATTCACAAGAGGATATTAAGTACAAGAAACTGATGGAAGATACATTACAACCATTATATCCTTTGTGTCAAAGTGAACATTACAGCCAGACAGGTGGACAACCAGGATTCACTCCCTAGATAAACGCTACTCTAACCAAAGATAAAAGAGAGACAAAACGCGAGAATGGAATGCACGAAATCCTGATGTCTAATATACAACGCGAGTCTTTTAAAGTCAGATACTCTAGACTTAAGAGAAGATGGGAAATGACTTCCCCACCCCCAAACAGAGCGGGAAACAGGTCTGTTTGGTGATGACGCTCGAGAGAAAAAATGTGCACTGGATCAGGTATACTCAGCCAGTAAGAGTTTGTGGACTATGGCCCCGGCACTTTCAACCACACTTCCCAGAAATAGACAACAGAGTAGAGTGAGAGAGGGTCCGGATACCAGCAGGTCAAATGTTAGTCTAAATAGGTAGGGTCTTCTAAGAGAGTTTCCTCTACTTCAGGGGACCTTAATTCATGGAAATGCTTAAGACGTTGACCATTGACTTGAAATTCAGAGTTGTCTACAGGATTTAGACAAGTGATAACACCAAAATGTGTCACTGCAGACACAACAAAGGGACCCGACCAACGAGACTGTAGTTTACCAGGAAATAGATGCAACCTAGAGTTATATAGTAAAACTTTGTCCCCAATTTAAAAATCTCTACGTAAGATCTGACGATCATGTAGTTTTTTCATACTAGCTTTGTAGGACTTGGAAAGATCATAAGCTTCATTCCGAAATTCCTCAAGCTCAAAAAGTTGGAGTTTTCTCCTCTTACCTGCCTGGTCGAGATTAAAGTTGAGCTTTGTCATTGCCCAGAAGGCTCGGTGCTCAAGCTCTACAGGTAGGTGACATGGTTTTCCAAAAACAAGACGAAAGAGAGACATGCCTATGGGAGTTTTGAAAGTAGTACGATAGGCCCATAATGCATCACTAACTCTACGAGACCAATCAACCTTATCAGGGTCAATTATTTTTTTCAAAATGTTTTTAATCTCTCTATTCGACACCTCAGCTTGGCCATTAGTTTGCGGATGGTACGCAAGGGCCACTTTGTGAGTAACTCCATATTTTTGGACAAGTTTTCGAAAAGCTTTATTGCAGAAATGGCTCCCTCCATCACTAATGATTGCACGAGGAACGCCAAATCGGGCAAATATATACTCTTTTAGAAAATCTACTACAGTTTCTTCGTCATTGTGCCTTGTGGGAATGGCCTCGATCCATTTAGAAACATAGTCTACCACGACCAGAATGTACAAAAAACAATGACAACCAGGGAAGGGACCCATGAAATCAATACCCCATACATCAAACACCTCGACAGGAAGTATTGGCTGTAAGGGTATCATGTGTCGCCTAGTGATTTTCCCTAGTTGTTGACAACGAGTACAGACAGTACAATGGATGTGAGAGTCCTTAAAGAGGGTTCGCCAATAAAATCCACACTGCAATACTTTAGAAGCTGTCTTTTTGGCAGTGAAATGTCCCCCACAAGCATGCTCATGGAAGAACTTATGGACCTATTGTTGTTCCCAATCGGGAATACAACGACGAATGATCTGGTCAGGACAGTACTTAAAAAGGTAAGGGTAGTCCCAAAAATAATACTTGGCATTAGAAAGGAATTTGGATCTATCTTGCTTGTTCCAATCATTTGGGAACTGGTTGCTAGCCAAGTAATTAACTATATCTGCGAACCATGGAGCATTCGATATTGCAAAAAGAAGCTCATCAGGAAAGTTCTCAGAAATGACACTAGAATCCTCAGGACGGTCTAGTCTAGACAAGTGGTCGGCTACTACATTTTCGGTCCTTTTTTTATCTCTAATCTCAAGGTCAAACTCTTGAAGCAATAATACCCAACGAATAACGCGCTGCTTAGTCTCCTACTTGGATAGAAGAAATCTAATAGCAGCATGATCCGTAAAGATGACAGTACGGGTATCTAAAAGGTAGGAACAAAACTTATCAAGAGCATATACTATAGCTAGCAAATCTTTCTCAGTTGTCGTATAATTACGTTGAGCGTCATTGAGAGTCTTGCTAGCATAATATATGACATGGGGCTTACCATCTAGACGTTGACCTAAAACAGCCCCAACAGCAAAGTCTGATGCATCGCACATTAGCTCAAAGGGTTTACTCCAATCAGGAGGCCAAATAATGGGTGCAGTCGTGAGGGCGGTCTTAAGATTTTCATAAGAGGTCTTGCATTCTTTTGTGATATCAAAAGGTGCATCCTTAAGCAATAAATTGGTTAAGGGTCGAGCTATCTTAGAAAAATCTTGGATAAAGCGTCGATAGAATCCTGCATGGCCCAGAAAGGCTCGAATATCCCTAATAGACTTAGGAATAGGCAAGGATGAAATAAGATCTACTTTAGCTTTTTCAACCTGAATACCCTCAGGAGAGACTACATGACCAAGAACTATCCCCTTCCTAACCATAAAATGACACTTCTCCCAGTTAAGTACCAAATTCTTCTCTATGCAACGTTTAAAAACTAAGGAAAGACGACTAAGACACTCTTCAAAAGATGAACCATATATGGAGAAGTCATCCATAAACACCTCCATAAATCGTTCTACCATATCACTAAAATACATCTCTGGAAAGTATCAGGTGCATTACACAGACCAAAAGGCATACGGGCATAAGCGAAAGTGCGAAAAGGACAAGTAAATGTCGTCTTTTCCTGATCTTCAGGGGCGATAGGAATTTGGTTGTAACCGGAGTAACCATCCAGGAAATAATAGAAGGAATGACCAGCTAGACGTTACAACATCTGGTCTATGAAGGGAAGAGAAATGTGGTCCTTCCTGGTGACTGTATTAAGTTTTCTATAGTCGATACAAACACGCCACTTAGTTGGAACTCTAGTGGCGACTTGTTCGTTCTTATCATTGGTAACTACAGTGATGTCGGCCTTCTTAGAACCACATGAATAAGACTAACCCAGGGACTACCCGAGATAGGATAAATCGCACCTGCATCCAGAAGTTTAAGAATCTCAGCTCGAACAACTTCTTTCATCGCAACGTTGAGACGTCTCTGAGATTCATGAGAAGTTTTGGCATCGTCCTCAAGATGTATACGATGAGAACAGACTGAAGGGCTAATGCCTTTGATGTCGTGGATGGACCAGGCAATAGCAGAACGATGCTCTAAGATAACTTCTATAAGCTGACTCTCCGGTTCGGTAGTAAGAGATGAGGAAATGATAACATGATGACTACCGTCTGAATCAAGATGAGCAAATTTTAGCTCAGGAGGAAGAGGATTCAAGGTAACAGAAGGTGGAGTAATGGTCTCTACTTGGGTCTCAGAATCTAAGCTACAAACCACATCAACGACCACAGGGTCTTTAGGTTTAAAGATAGGCATAGAATCAAGAAGAGCATTGGTTTGGGCAATAGATTGGTCAATGTCAAAGTCTACATTATGCATAGCAAGGCAATGAGCAACCGGATCTTCAGGGTAATAACTATGCACCATCTCATAAGGTAATGAGTCTAGAAGGCACACATCCTCAGATAAGCAAAGATCAGGGGGTTGTTGGCCAAGGTTAAATATATTAACTTCAACAGTCATAGTGCCAAAAGTGTGAACCATGGAACCGTTCCGACAGTTTATGAGAGCATTAGAGGTGGCCAAGAATAGGCGGCCAAGGATGATGGGTACCGAATCATCGGCAGTAGGTTCAGTATCCAACACCACAAAGTCAACAAGATTGTAAAAGTCAGACACTTTAACTAATAGGTCATCAACTATACTTCTAGGTACTTTCAAAGATCTGTCGGCAAGTTGTAATGACATTTTTGTGGGTTTCATGATTGTTAGACATAGGCTAAGGTACAAAGAGTAAGGCAAAAGGTTCACACTCGCTCCTAAGTCTAGCAAAGCTTTACCCATAAACTTGTCACCAAGCTTACAGGGTATGGTCGGTTTTCCAGGGTCCTTATATTTTACCACACCATTATGTTGGACAAGTGCAGAGAATTCTTCCGCTACAAATGCGTTTTTAGGAACATTTGTTTTTCTCTTGGCGGTACACAAGTCCTTCAAGACCTTAGCATAGGAAGGTATCTGTTTAATAGCCGTGAGGAAAGGTATATTAATATTTATATGTTTAAAGACATCAAGTACTTCCTCTGCTTGGACTTCCTTCAGAGACCTTGTGAGTCTCTGGAAGAAAGGTACAGGTGGGATGTAAGTTCGTGGAGGGTCCACGATCTCACGGGCAGTCTTCTTCGGTTTATAGGTGGTTGCCTCGTTAGCCGAAGGTTTAGGTGGGGCAACAGGTGCAGAGGTAAACGGGGTCACAATGTTTGGACTCGGTGTATAATTAATTTGATTATCGACCTGTTTTCCTGACCTAAGGGTGGAAACCGATTTTACTTCAGCAAGCGGTACAGACGGAGATGTAGCTTCCGTCACCAAGGCAACTTCTTTGCCTTTGGGGTTCGGGATGGACTGTTTCGAAAATCTACCTCTTTCATCAAGTTTTTGTTCAATTCTCTGGATGGCTTGGGCATTTGACTCAATAGACGCCTGGGTCTGTTGAATAAAACGTGCAAGCACATTCTCAAGAGAGGTTTTAGTAGAGGCAGATTGATTAGTTGGCATACGGTCCCTGGAACCACTCATGTGATGAGCATTGTTCGAATAAGGGGGGGACCGGTGCCCTGTTCCGATTATCAGTATTACAAACATACGTGCCATTGTTACGTTGCCCATAAGAGTTATTAAAACCAGGTGGACCCGCATGATGATTATTAGAATAAGTGAGATTGGAGCGGTCCATGTATGGGTACGTGGTATTGCCCTTAGTAAAGTTAGTTCTCCCAGCGTAATTAAACGCACAGGCATCCTTAGTTTCTGGTGAATTAATAAGGAGATGGCAAAATTGAGCAGTGTGGGTCTGGTCATGAGAAGCATCGCATGAAAGAGTGGAGGCACTCATAACAGTTGATGGGGTATTTAAGGATACGCCAAGTGCTGCTAGTTGTTATTCAATCCATGAAGTAGATTTTTAAGCTCAAAGTCGGGTTTGACTTCATATAGACCTCTAGGTTTATCAAATGAGTCTGGGGTAGTGTTTCTCGGGGTATGTCCAGGTACATCCCATTGTTGGCTATTAGTAGCAATCTTTTCAAGGAAGGCTAGAGCCTTGGTGGTGGAGTAATCAAGGAAATCTCCACCACTCATGCTTTCAACTGTGTTTCTAGTCTGAGTATTAAGGCCTCTATACAGAATCCTAACTTTTTCAGTGTCATCGACTTTGTGGTGTGGACATTGAAGAAATAGGTCGTGAAACCTCTCCCATGCATCAAAGAATACCTCGCCCTCTTTTTGCCGGAAACTTCTTATGGCATCAACTATGTCATTAGTTCTAGTAATAGGAAAGAATTTGGGTCAAAAAGCTTTTACTTAGTTGAGCCCAAGTGGCAATAGAATTGGAAGGAAGGCCATGTAACCAATGAGATGCTCTATCCTCAAGAGAAAAGGAGAACAATCTCAAGCTAACTTCCTCCTCAGATAAATGTTTCTCCCTAAAAGTATGGAGAACAGTCAGAAACTTTTTGAAGTGCTGATATGGATCTTCCCGTGGAAGTCCATGGAACTTAGGCAACATCCCCACAATCTGTGGACGAATGCCATAGCTATCTGCATTTGTCGCAGGTAAGACAATGTAGGTAGGTGGCCCAGTGGCCAAAGGTGAAAAGTAATCCTGAAGGGTAGCTTCTTGAGCCATAGGTGCAGGATGTACTTCAAAAAGTGAAGTTGAGTCGTTGAACTCTTCTTCAGAAGGTATGGAGGTTGATTTGTGAAACTCTTCCTCAGGAGGAGCAGGGAGGTCCGTGATTGTGCTCTTTGTGTAGATTATAGGTTTGGACAAGATTTTACCTAATCTAAGATGCATGCAACATGCGCATTACATATGCCACAAAAGTCCTAACCATTCAAAAGCATCTAACAAGGGGTTCAAAAACAGACTCAATTTTGTGTTCACCCAAGTCAATGAGTTCTTTCCAAGCTTCGTGAGTGAATTCTCCCTATATTTCGAGAGTCAATCAGCGAATAACCAATGTGGGAGGTTGTCCGTGCCTAAACACGTTCCTTAATTAAATAACCACAGTGATTCTACAGATAAATCCGTAGGGGTTCCAGACACAATTCCTAACTTGTGCTCCAATCAAAGAAAAATCACGAAATACTAGTTGAAATCTTTGCTTAAGGTCTCAAATGAACATCGTGATAGCATGGCTTTAGTTGATTCAATTTTTAAGGCTTAGGATATTGCAATCAATAGATATTAGGTTTCACTTATAGGCCAGGTCCGCCTTGCAGTCCCGGTTTAACAAGTAAGAACAGAAATTGAAATCAAGCAACAATCAAGGTCATGCTAATCAATACAGAAACTCCTCTTGCAGGGGATTCAAGGAGGGTTAGGAGAATGCGTACTTCCCACTTTGTGCTAGAAAGTAAAAATTGCCAAACAAGCGCACAAAAGTGGGGAGAAGACTAGTTGAAGTCGACTACGAGGAAATCGCTCCTTGGGTTTCAATCGTCTTTAGGAGTCGTTCCTTAGTAGACTCAAGGCTAGCTCCACAACCTTGCTCTACTATTCGCCGCGAACACACAATAAAATAAATCCTAAACACCTACTTTAAAAATATTACCACCGCGACCCCTTCATGGATCGAATAATTAAATAACTTACAAGTGTTTAAAAATGCTGAAAAAAATAGACTACTTAGTTCACCTCACAATCTCTCAACAGGAAAACAATTAGCTAAAATGGAGTTCTGGAGCGCCCTGAACTGAACTCGACTCGAGATTGGTAAAGGCCAAACTGAACTCGACTCGAGATCGGGCCCAGTTTGAACCAGTAACTTTCAGGAAAATTTCCTGAACGCGCACTTTTCTTAAAACTTTGATATTGACTCCGTTTTTCGAGCTTTTTCCAATCCGTCTTCGTTGCAAGATCAATAAGAGGACTAAGTAACAAGACAATTAAAAACACTAATTAAAAGAAATAAAAATAGAAGGGTGGGGGGATAGAAGTGGGATGATGTCCCGAAATAACTATTCACGCTTGTGTTTGAATGAACTCCGTTCCTTAGAGCGGCAACGACGCCATTTTGATAATCGGTTTTTGTCGCCTACTATCAAAAGATTATATTTTTAACTTGAAGTTCCTTCTTGTGCCTGTATAAATCGGATATCAAAGTAGACAAGTAACAAGCAAGGGTCGTACCCACCTCAGAGGGGGAGATCTTAGCTAAAACACAATAGAAAACAATAGTTAAGAAACACCAAGGGAATCAATAATAAGATTTGATGATTGATTCTACTTCCTACAGGCAATAATAAATAGTAAACCCTAACTTAAGAATATGGTAGAGATGAAAAGAAGATATATGATGACATAGGGGGAAGAGTTGGTATCCACAACCTAAATCATGGAATCATAGCATGTTGTTCCTCATGTTCAATCTATAATAACTAATTAGTCACCTCTCGGTTATTCCAACTAATTATTAATACCTATAATAATCAAGTAGTCACCTCTCAGCAATTCCACCTAATTAAAACTGGATTCTCTTATGCATACTATTGAATATGTTTCATTAATTAAACCATCACCTCTCAACTATTCAATCTAATTAACTTAACATATTATTCATAACTAAATCATCACCTCTCAGCTATTTGATTTAATCACAAAAGAGTTCCAATAAAAGATATATATTATAAACATGTAATAATCACCTCTCAGCTATTTCACTACATATCTACAATAAATATAAATACTACCATTAAAGCTAGGTCTCCCTAAACCCTAACAATAATATTTTAACATCATGGATAACAATAACATGCAAATAATCATACTTACCTCATATCGCGAATTAGAAGCAAATAAGCATTAAGAACTTTGAATCACAATGAACAATAAAAACAAACATGATACTTTTACATCACCTAGAGAGCTTCCACCATCCCCCTAAGGAGAATTAGCTACTCATCCTTGATGATGAAACCAAGAAATAAATAAATAAATCACAATACATCATAATGGAATAATAATGGAATTGATATTGAATAATGAGTTGAATACAATGAAGAAGAAGATCAACTCTTCTTCAATGAAAGTTTATCTTAAAGGGAAACTAAAAGATATCTAAGCCCTAGTTAAAACTTCTCTTATATAGAAAATACGAAGTAGAATACTTGCATGCAAAGACTTCCAAATTTGGTCAAATTCGTGGCTGATGCTGTTGGTCTTCTAGAGACATTAGGTAATCAGAAAAACCTAATTCTCTTGGGCTTAAGTTGTATCTTGGGCCAAGACCTTCAGTTTGATAGCTCATGGGCCCAAATCAGACTTCTGGATCTTCTTGTGGAACCTTTTTAAGTTTGGACTTAAATAAGGCTCAAAATAGAAATTCTGACTTGTGGGCTTAAGTGGAACCCGGTTTGGGCTGAGAATTGGACCGTCCCACTTTGACCTCAAGTCAAGTAAACAGAGCTGACTGTGGGGTGCAAATATCGATTCTCCTTCCCATGTGCAAATAACACCTTTTTGCTTGCTTTTCTCGACTTTTCGCGGGCTTTTACATAATATTTGCATTTCGACTCATGAAACCTACATAAAAGAAAAGAAAGCACTAATCAATAGATATAATACTATAATATAGGCTAAGTGCTATACAAACAAGGTATTATTCGGGGGATAAATATACACTTTTGAGGTCCGATCAACTACCGAGCAGAAAAATAAGCTTTATTTTCACATTGGTGACAAAGTTTTGCTTTATAATCCTCGTTTGCATTTTTTTTCTGGTAAACTTATGTCTCGTTGGTCAGGCTCCTTTGTTGTGTCTTCAATAACTCCTTATGATGTTATTACATGTGTTAATCCTGCAGACGGTTCTGAATTTAAAGTTAATGGTCATTGTCTTAAGCATTTTCATGAGTTAAGACCTCCTGAAACTCTCTTAGAGGATCATACCTATTTAGACTGACCCTTGACCTGCTGGTATCCAGACCCTCTCATGCTCTTTTTCTATTGTCTCTTTTGAGAGGTGTGGTTGAAAGTCCCGGGACCGTTAGTCCACAAACTCTTACTGGCTGAGTTTAATTGATCCAGTGCACGCTTTTCTCTTGAGTGTCACCACCAAATAAACCTGTTTCCCGCTGATCTGTTTGGGGGTGGGGAAGTCATTTTTCATCTTCTTTTAAGTCTCGAGTATCTGACTTTAAAAGACTCTTTGTTGTATCTTAGACATCAGGATCTCGCACATTCCACTTTAGCATTTAATCTCTCATGTATCTTTGTTTAGAGTAACGTTTATCTAGGGAGTGAAACATGTTTGTTCGCCTGTCTGGCTGAAGACGTTAAACTTTCGCTCTTGGGAGGCAGCCGTGTGTATCTTCTAAGCCCGATCATGCTTTATTGCTTCTATTTTTGTTACTGGGTTTAGTTGCATTTTGGCTGTTAAACCGTCCGTTCTACCATCTGTGCTCAATTCTGTTTGGGGGTGGGCGCGGCCGGCCCACCCACTCTTTCTTTTGCCGTTTGGCTGGTTAATAGTTATTGCGGTTATAAAATGCATTGTTTTAAGATAGGATTTCCCTTTATGTTGAGTCAGTCCTTTATTTCATCATATTTTATTTGTGTCTTAGTATGGAATTCCTTGTAATCTCTATGTATGTGGAGATAATTTTGTTTGGCAGGAATTTGTAAAGCGGTTTGAATTTTTAGTACATTCATGGTAATATCTTTCTTTCTCTCTTTCCTATGCTTAGTATGAGCCTTGTGGACAAGGCAAACTTTTTGTTTGGGGGTAGGGAAGTATTACAATCCTTTTTGCAAAAGATTTTCAAACTTCTTTTTCCATGCTCGTGTAAAAATTCAAAAATTTTGAAAAACCTAAAAATCTTTATTACAAAGACTTTTCCAAAAAATTAGGATAAGTACAATATCAATGATGAATATAATGGTACAATTCCATCTTTTTCAAGTTTAAGGACATTTATTGCTTCAGCAAGTAGTTGAGTCTTATACTATATTTGCATGAGCATAAGCATGACATTCACTTACATTTATTACAGATTACATCTGCAAATACAACTATACCTTGAGAAACTTGAAATAAGTGTGGAGACTTAACCCAGTAGCTTTTGCCCTCTCCAATGTGATGTTTGTCATGACCAGACCCATACTGCCGACTTTTGCCCTTCCCTTTATAATTCACCAGAAACTGAGGAAGCCTGTGCGTTTAACTACGCCGGTAAGACCAACTTTATTAAGGGCAATACCACATACACATACATGGACCGCTCTAATCTGTCTTACTCGAATAATAATTATGCGGCTCCACTTGGTTTTAATAACTCTTATGGGCAACGTAGCAATGCCATGTTTGTTGGTAATAATGAAAATCGGAACAGGATAACGGTCCCCCCTTATTCGAACAATACTCATCCCATGAGTAGTTTCAGGGACCAGGTTCGACCTACCCAGCCTGCCCTTCCTAAGTCTTCCCTTGAGGATGTGCTTGCCCGTTTCATTCAACAGACACAAGCGTCCATTGAATCAAATGCCTAAGCCATCCAGAGATTGAACAAAAACTTGATGAAAATGGCAGATTTTCGGGACAGTCCAACCCGAACCCCAAGGGCAAGGAAGTGGCCTTGCTGAAGTAAAATCGGTTTCCACTCTTAGGTCCGGTAAACAGGTTGATAATCAAATTAATTATAAACCAAGTCCTAATATTGTGACCCCGGTTACCTCTGCACCTGTTGCCCCGCCTAAAGCTCCGGATAATGAGGCGACCACCTTTAAGCCAAAGAAGCATACCCGTGAGATTGTGGATTCTCCACAAACTTACAACCCGCCCGTGCCTTACCCCCAGAGACTCACAAGGTCTCTAAAGGAAGTCAAAGTAGAGGAGGTACTTGATGTGTTTAAACATATTAATATTAATATACATTTCCTCACGGCTATTAAACAAATACCTTCCTATGCCAAGGTTTTGAAGGACTTGTGCACCGCCAAGAGAAAAACAAATGTGCCTAAAAACGCATTTGTGGCAGAAGAACTCTCTGTACTTGTCCAACATAACGGCCTGGTAAAATATAAAGACCCTGGAAAGTCGACCATACCCTGCAAGCTTGGTGATGATAAGTTCATGGGAAAAGCTTTGTTAGACCTAGAAGCGAGTGTTAATCTTTTACCTTACTACTTATACCTCAGCCTGGGTCTAACAAACTTCAAACCCACGACCATATCTTTACAACTGGCCAACAGATCATTGAAAGTACCTAGAGGAATAGTTGAGGATCTCTTAGTTAAAGTGTCTGATTTTTACTATCCTGTTGACTTTGTGGTGTTGGATACTGAACCTACTGCCGATGACTCTAATGCTCTCATAAACTGCCGGAATGGTTGTATGGTTCTCACTTTTGGATCTATGACTGTTGAAGTAAATATTTTTAATCTTGGCCAACAACTCCCTGATCTTTCCTTATCTGAAGATATGTGCCTTCTTGACTCTTTACCTTATGGATGGTGCATAGTTGTTACTCTGAAGATCCGATTATTCATTGCCTTGCCATGCATAATGTTGACTTTGACATCGACCAATATTGCCCAAACCTGTGTACTTCTTGATTTTGTGCCTATATTTGAACCTAAAGACCCTGAGGCCCTTGATTCGGTTTGTTGCATTGATTCTGAGACCCAAGTTCGGCCCATCACTCCATCTCTTGTTACTCTGAGTCTTCTTACTCTGAGTCTTCTTCCTCCTGTTATTATTTTTCCATCTCCTACCGAACAACTCCTGTTATTATTTTTCCATCTCCGACCGAACAGGAGAGTCAGCTTTTAAAAGTTATCTAAGAGCATCGTTCTGCTATTGCCTGGTCTATCCACGACATTAAAGGCATTAGTGATCAGTCCTCAAAAGTCTATATTTATCCCCCGAATAACACCTTGTTTGTATAGCACTTAGCTTATATTATTGTGTTATATCTATTGATTAGTGCTTTCTTGTCTATTGTGTAGGTTTTATGAGCCGAAATGCGAATATTGTGTAAAAGCCCGAGAAAAGTCAAGAAAAGCAAGCAAAAATGTGTTATTTGCATATAGGAAGGAGAATCAATATTTGCACCAACAAGATCTGTTGAGGGAACCCCACGGTCAGCTCTGTTGACTTGACTTTAGGTCAAAGTGGGGCGGTCCAATTCTCAGCCCAAACCGGATCCTATTGGGGCCCACAAGTCAGAATTTCTATTTAGGGTTTTATTTAAATTCCAAACTTGAAAAGGCTCTACAAGGTGATCCAGAAGTCTGATTTGGGCCAATGAGCTATCAAACTGAAAGTCTTTGTCCAAATAACAACTTAAGCCCAAGAGAATTAGGTTTTCCTAATTATCTAATGCCTCTAAAAGACCAACAGCAGCAGCCACGAATTTGACCTAGTTTGGAAGTCTTTGCATGCAAGTATTCTACTTTGTATTTCTATATAAGAGAAGTAGTAGTTAAGGTTTAGGTATCTTTTAGACTCCCATCTTTTCGATCTAGAGTTTTTCATAGAGAGAGGAAAGAGAATATTTTTGTGAGAGAAAGTTCATCTTCTTTTTCTTTGTATCAAGCTCTATTCATATCAATCAAATCAAATCATTTTTCCATTATGATGTTTTGTTATTTATTTATTTATTCCATGGTGTCATCATCAAGGATGAGTAGCTAAATTCCCTTAGGGGGATGGTTGAAGCACTCTAGATAATGCAAAAGCACTATGTTTGTTCTTAATGTTCATTGTGATTTAAAGTACTTAATGCTTATTTACTTCTAGCTGCAATTTGAGGTAAGTATGATTATTTGCATTTTATTGTTATTCATGTTATTAAAATACTATTGTTAGGGTTTACGGAGACCTAGCTTTAATGGTTTTATTTATATTGATTGAAGATGTGTAGTGAAATAGCTGAGAGGTGATTATTACATATCTGCAGTTGATATCTTTTATTGGAACCCTTTTGTAATTAAGTCAAATAGCTGAGAGGTGATGATTTAGTTATGAATAAATATGTTGAGTTAATTAAATTGAATAACTGAGAGGTGACGGTTTGATTAATGAGACATATTCAATAGCATGCATAAGAGAATCCTGTTTTAATTGAGTGGAATAACTGAGAGGTGACTACTTGATTCTTATAGGTATTAATGATTAATTGGAATAGCTGAGAGGTGACTAATTAATTGTTATAGATTGAACATGAAGGAACAACATGTTATGTTTGCATGATTAAGTTTGTGGATACCAATCTCCCCCCTATGTCATCATATATCTTCTTTACATCTCTTCCATATTCTTAAGTTAGGGTTTATTTAATTATTGCCTGTAGGAAGTTAGAATCAATCTCAATTCTTATTATTGATTCTCTTGGTCTTTCTTAACAATTGTTTTGTATTGTGTTTGAGCTAAGATCTCCCCCTCTGGGGTGGGTACGACCCTTGCTTGTTACTTGTCTACCTTGATAACCAATTTATACACGCACAAGAAGGAAAATTAAATATAAATACTATCTTTTGATAGGTGGAGACACCAATTTCCATCTATCGAAATGGCGTCGTTGCCGCTCTAACGAATGGAGTTCATTCCACACAAGCGAGAATAGTTGTTTCGGGACATCATCCCACTTCTATCCCTCCCACCCTTCTATTTTTAATTCTTTTTATTATATTTTTTAAGTGTCTTGTTACTTAGTCCTCTTATTGATCTTGCAGCGAAGACAGATTAAAAAAAGCTCGAAAAACGGAGTAAAGATCAAATTTTTAAGAAAGTCGCGCGTTCAGGAAATTTTCCTGAAAGTTACTGGTTCAAACTGGGCCCGATCTCGAGTCGAGTTCAGTTTGGCCTCTAAGCATCTCGAGTTGAGTTCCAGGCTGGGAATTTGCCTCGTTTTGCGTGATTTTTCCAGAGCGTTCAAGGACTCTTTTTTAGCTATTTTTTTTCCTGTTGAGAGATTATGAGGTGAACTACGTACCTTAATTTTTACAGCATTTTTGGAGTCTTGTAAGATATTTCATTATTCGATCCAAGAAGGGGATTTTTCCTGAAAGTTATTGGTTCGAAAGTTCCAGGAAGGAAATTGCCTCGTTTTGCGTAATTTTTTCAGGACGTTTCAGAACTCCTTTTTAGCTAATTCGTTTACTGTTGAGAGATTGTGAGGTGAACTAAGTAGTCTATTGTTTTCAGCATTTTTAAAGACTTGTAAAATATTTAATTATTCGATCCACGAAAGGGTCGGGGTTGTAATATTTTTAAAGTAGGTGTTGTAAGGAATTATTTTATTGTGTGTTCGCGGCGGATAGTAAAGCAAGGTTGTGGAGCTAGCCTTGAGTCTACTAAGGAACGACTTCTAAGGATGAATGAAACCCAAGGAGCGGTTTCCCCTTAGTCGACTTCAACTCGTCTTCTACCCACTTTTGTGCGTTTGTTTGACACTTTTATTTTTTAGCACAAAGTGGGAGGTAAGCATTCTCCAAACCCTCATCGAATCCCCTGCAAGAGGAGTTTCTGTATTGATTAGCATGACCTTGATTGTTGGTTGATTTTTAATTCTGTTTTTACTTGTTAAACCGGGACTGTAAGGCGGACTTGGCCTATAAGTGAAACCTAATATCAATTGATTGCAATATCCTAAGCTTTAAAATTGAACCAACTAAAGCCATCCTATCAGGATGTTCATTTGAGACTTTGACCAGATATTTCAACTAATACTGCGTGAACCATCCTTTGATTGGAGCACAAGTTAGGAATTGGCTCTGGAACCCCTATAGATTACGTCTGTAGAATCACTGTAGTTTCTTAATTAAGGACCGCTGCTTACGCACGAAAAACCTCCCACACTGGTTATTCGCTGCTTGACTCACGAAATATACGGAGAATTCACAAGGGAAGCTTGGAAAGAACTCATTGACTTGGGTGAACACAAAATTGAGTCAGGTTTTGAGCCCCTTGTTAGATGCTTTTGAATGGTTAGGACTTCTGTGGCATATGTAATGCGCATGTTGCATGCATGCGTAAACCATCCTATTATTGGAGCACAAGTTAGGAATTGGGTCTGGAACCCCTATAGATTACGTCTGTAGAATCACTGTGGTTTCTTAATTAAGGACCGTTGCTTACATACGGAAAACCTCCCACACTGGTTATTAGCTGTTTGACTCACGAAATATAGGGAGAATTCATAAGGGAAGCTTGGAAAGAACTCATTGACTTGGGTGAACACAAAATTGAGTCAATTTTTGAGCCCCTTGTTAGATGCTTTTGAATGGTTAGGACTTCTGTGGCATATGTAATGCGCATGTTGCATGCATCTTAGATCAGGTAAAATCTTGTCCAAACTAACTCCAATCTACACAAAGAGCACTATCACGGACCTCACTCCTTTTGAGGAAGAGTTTAATAACTCAACCTCCATACCTTCTGAAGAAGAGTTCAACGAATCAACTTCACTTTCTGAAGTAAGACCTGCCCCTATGGCTCAAGAAGCTACCCTTGGGGATTACTTTTAACCTTTGGCCACTGGGCCACCTACCTGCATAGTCTTACCCGAGACAACTGCAGATAGCTATGGCATTCGACCACAGATTATGGGCATGTTGCCTAAATTCAATGGACTTCCACTGGAGGATCCATATCAGCACCTCAATAAATTTCTGACCGTTCTCAACTCTTTTAAGGAAAAACATTTGTCTGAGGAGGAAGTTAGCTTGAGATTGTTCTCCTTTTCTCTTGAGGATCTAGCATATCACTGGTTACATGGCCTTCCTTCTAATTCTATTAAAACCTGGGCTCAACTAAGTAAAAGGTTTTTGACCAAATTCTTTCCTATTTCCAGAACTAATGACATAGTTGATGCCATAAGAAGTTTTCGGCAGAAAGAGGGCGAGGTATTCTTTGATGCATGGGAGAGGTTTCAAGACCTATTTCTTCAGTGTCCACACCACAGAGTTGATGACACAGAAAAAGTTAGGATCATATATAGAGGCCTTAATTATACATCTAGAAACTTGATTGAAAGCATGAGCGGTGGAGAATTCCTTGATTATTCCACCGCCAAGGCCCTGGCATTCCTTGTAAAAATTGCTAATAATAGCCAACAATGGGACTTACCTGGACATACCCCGAGAAACACTACCCCAGACTCATTTGATAAACCTAGAGGTATATATGAAGTCAAACCTGACTCTGAGCTTAAAACTTTACTACATGGTTTAGTAAAAAAGGTGAAGCACTTGAGGTGTCCTTAAAGCCCACATCACCTGTTATGAGTGCCTCCACTCTCCAATGTACTGCTTATCATGACCAGACCCATACTGCCGAGTTTTGCCCTCTCCTTTATAATTCCCCAGAAACTGAGGAATCCCGTGCGTTCACTTACGCCGGGCAGACCAACTTTACTAAGGGCAATGCCACGTACCCATACATGGACCACTCCAACCTTTCTTATTCAAATAATCATTATGCGGCTCAACCTGGTTTTAATAACGCTTATGGGCAACATAGCAATGCCACGTATGTTGGTAGAAATGAAAATCAGAACAGGGTAACGGTCCCCTCATTATTTGAACAATGCTCATTACATGAGTAGTTCCAGGGACCAAGTGCCGACCAATCAATCTGCCCCTCCTAAGACCTCCCTTGAGGATGTGCTTTCCTGTTTCATTCAACAGACGCAAGCGTCCATTGAGTCAAATGCCCAAGCCATCCAGAGGATTGAACAAACACTTGATGAAAACGGGAAATTCCCGGGAAAAGCTATCCCGAATCCCAAGGGCAAAGAAATTGCGTTGGTGACGGAAACTCCATCTCTGTCTGCACCGCTTGCTGAAGTTAACTCGGTCTCCACACTTTGGTCAGGTAAACAGGTTGATAATCAGATTAATTATAAACGAAGGCTTAACATTGTGACCCCGGTTACCACTACACCTGTTGCCCCACCTAAAGGTCCGGCTAATGAGGCGACCACCTTTAAGCCAAGGATACATACCCGTAAGATTGTGGATACTCCACTGCCTTACGACACACCCGTGCCTTACCCCCAGAGACTCACAAGGTCTCTACATGAAGTCCAAGTAGAGGAGGTAATTGATGTGTTTAAACATATAAATATTAATATACCTTTCCTCACGGCTATTAAAAAGATACCTTTCTATGCTAAGGTTTCGAAAGACTTGTGCACCGCCAAGAGAAATACAAATGTGCCTAAAAACGCGTTTGTGGCGGAAGAATTCTCTGCACTTGTCCAACATAACGGTGTGGTAAAATATAAAGACCCTGGAAAACCGACCATACCCTGCAAGCTTGGTGATAAGTTCATGGGTAGAACTTTGTTAGACCTAGGAGCGAGTGTTAATTTCTTGCCTTACTCCTTGTACCTCAGCCTGGGTCTAACATGCATGAAACCCACGAACATGTCTTTACAACTTGCCGACGGATAATTGAAAGTACGTAGAGGAATAATTGAAAATCTATTAGTTAAAGTGTCTGACTTTTACTATCCTGTTGATTTTGTGGTGTTGGATACTGAGCCTACTGCGGATAACTCGGTTCCCATCATTCTTGGCCGACCGTTTTTTGCCACCTCTAATGCTCTCATTAACTGCCTAAATGGTTCTATGGTACTCACTTTTAGATCTATGACCGTTGAAGTAAATATCTTTAATCTTGGCCAACAACCCCTGATCTTTCTTCATCTAAAGATGTGTGCCTTCTCGATTCTCTACCCTATAAGATGGTACCTAGTTGTTACCCTAAAGATCCGGTTGTTAATTGCCCTACCATGCATAATGTTGACTTCGATATTGACCAATCTATTGCCCAAACCAAAGCTCATCTTGATTTTGTGCCTATCTTTGACCCCAAAGACCCTTAGGCCCTTGATTCGGTTTGTTGCATTTATTCTGAGTTCCAAGTAGAGACCACCCCCCCATCTCCTGATCCTCTTCCTTCTGAGCTGAAATGTGCCCAATTAGATTCAAACGGTAGTCATCCAGTTATGATCTCTTCATCTCTTACTACCAAACAGAAAAATCAACTTCATTTTCAAATTGGAAACAAAGTTTTGCTTTATAATCCTCGTTTGCATTTATTTTCTGGCAAACTTATGTCTCGTTGGTCAGGCCCCTTTGTTGTCTGTAGTAACTCCTTATGGTATTATTACATGTGTTAATTCTGCAGACGGTTCTGATTTTAAAGTCAATGGTCATTGTCTTAAGCATTTTCATGAGTTAAGGCCTCCTGAAATTCTCTTAGAGGACCCTACCTATTTAGAATGACCCTTGAACTGCTGGTATCCGGACCCTCTCTTGCACTTTTTCTATTGTCTCTTTTGAGAGGTGTGGTTGAAAGTGTTGGGACCGTTAGTCCACACTCTTACTGGCTGAGTATAATTGATCCAGTGCACACTTTTCTCTTGAGCGTCACCACAAAACAGACCTGTTTCCCGCTCTGTTTGGGGGTGGGGAAGCCATTTCCCATCTTCTTTTAAGTCTCGAGTATCTGACTTTAAAAGACTCTTTGTTGTATCTTAGACATCAGGATCTCGCGCATTTCATTCTAGCGTTTTATCTCTCCTGTATCTTTGTGTTTGAGTAGCGTTTATCTAGGGAGTGAGTCTTGTTTGTCCGTCTGTCTAGCTGAAGACGTTAAACTTAGCGCTCCTGGGAGGCAACCCTGTGTATCTTCTAAGCCCAATCGTGTCTTATTGCTTCTCTTTTTGTTGCCGGGTTTAGTTGCATTTTGGCTGTTAAACCGCTCGTTCTACGATCTGCGCTCAATTCTGTTTGGGGGTGGGCGCGGCCGACCCACCCACTCTCTCTTGCCGTTTGGCTGGTTGATAATTATTGCGGTTACAATGCATTGTTTTAAGATAGGATTTCCCCTTCTGTTGAGTCAGTCCTTTATTTCAGCATATTTTATTTCACTTGTGTCTTTGTATGGAATTCCTTGTAATCTCTATGTATGTGGAGATAATTTTGTTTGGCAGGAATTTATAAAGCAGTTTGAATTTTTAGTACATTCATAGTAATATCTTTCTTACTCTCTCTCCTATGCATAGTATGAGCCTTGAGGACAAGGCAATCTTTTTGTTTGGGGGTGGGGAAGTATTACAATCCTTTTGGCAATTGATTTTCAAACTTCTTTATCCATACTTGTGTAAAAATTCAAAAATTTTGAAAAATCCCAAAAAATCTTTGTTACAAAGACTTTTTCAGAAATATGATATGTGCACCATCAATGATGAATATAATGGTTGAATTCCATCTTTTTCAAGTTTAAGGACATTTATTGCTTCACCAAGTAGTTTAGTCTTATACTACATTTGCAAGAGCATAAGAATGGCATTCACTTGCATTTATTACAGATTACATGTGCAAATACAACTACACCTTGAGAAACTTGAGGGAATAAGTCTGGAGACTTAACCTAGTGAGCTTTTGAGCCCCGTCTTTTTCTTGGAGAGATATTACATCAATCTAGAGTCAAAAGACTCAACCTCTCAGTTTTGTCTATTTTTAGTCTCATATTCATTTTTATAGTTAGCCTTGAGATGACATCAAGTGGGTGTAATATAAACTTGAGTCTTGTAGCTTATTCAAGAGGTGATCACCATATCAGTACTTAGAGATGATACAAAGTCATTTAGATAAACCTTGTTTACCTTAGCCTACCCTGATGATATTTTATCCCTTAGGTTGACCATTCTGAGCCTTTCTTGTTATTTAGTTTTTTTCTTGAGCCCATTATCCTTACCCAACTCCATTGTAAGAGCAAATACCCTTAGAATGTTTAGGTCCTTTTACCCATTGTTTTTGGAACATTAGGATGATTGTTTATGTGGTTAAAAGAAGAAAGGAGAAATACATAGAAATCTCCAAACTAGTGAGATGAACCAAATATTGAAAACCAAAAAGTTTGAAGAAATTCCCAAAAAAGCTAGAATCTTCCAAACCATTTCAAATCCAAAAATAAAGGAAGATTCCAAAATATTGGCTAGAGCTTCATTGAAAATTTCCAAAAGAAGATGAGAAACACTTCTTCTCAAAAGAAAAATTCCAAAAATTTCTCCATGTGTTGTTATTCCAAATCACTAGTATTGAAGGCCCGAATGTTCCAAAAATATTTCACAAAAAGCTTTTCCATTTCTTGCAGAAAACTGTCACGACCCTAATATCCAAAAATTTGCAAAAAGAGAGAATTTACAAAATTACCCTCAATAAGCCAATAAAAGGACAAAGGATCGGGACAGTAATCTAAATCAACATTTGCACAAGGTAACATCCATAACCATCAAAGACAAATACTTCAACACAAATAATTTGAACTCCCAATAATTTTCATATATAATCCAAAAACTCCAATAATAAAATTCAACAACTTCTACGGAGGTATTGTCTTCCCCAATCAATAATAATCCAATAAATGAAATAAACTTGAGTAGTCAGCTAACAACAAATCAAAGGACTAAACCTACTGTGAAAGATAACTCCTGCAAATCTCAAACTCCCTCTTGAACAACTGGATCTACACGAGCCTCCTGATGTTGCCCCTGATCGTACTCAACTGGCTGCTCTCCTCCGCCTACGCTCCATAAGGATACGTACCCACGTGCAAAACAAGCAACATGGGTCAGCAAATCATGCTGGTATGAGTAGACAAGGGTAGGGAACTCTATTCCCAAAAACAATAAAATAACAGACTCCGCGGTCTTTATACATTTATCTCGTTTACTAAATAATTATTATATATTATAATAATACATTACCTGAGCTGCACCTCCTATTAGGATAGGTCGAGCCCTTTAAGAAATGTTAGTTGACCTATCCTCCTGCAAAAACTGTGTTAGTACAATAATATATAACTCATGACATTTCAAGTCTCGACACTATATCTCAATCACTACAAATCCATCATTACACCCAAACAACACTTCACAACCTATACCCAATCACTAGTACACCTCCCACAGGATGCACTCCACACATTTGCCATACCCACACTGCACCAGTGTGCCTTGACCATGGTTAAGACCCTCTACGCGGAAACCAAAACCCAAGTGGGTGCTCACCTGCAAGCTTTGGCTAGCCTCGACGTATGCCTAACTCATGGCCTCTACTAGCTCCCTTGAGCTTTCTAAAGTGGCGCCCAGACCAACCCCGAAGGCTATGAAGGTCTGTAGGGTCAGTTCCGCAGGCTAAGCCATCTAGGAAATACCCAAATATATTTTCCAAGTGTCAACCCGCAGGCTAAGCCGTCTAGGGTGCTATCTAAATTCTTTAAATCCTAATTCCACAGGTGCGGCAAATGTACTAATGGTTGGGCGACTATCAAACATCTAAACTATCAATTAATCCAGTAACACTCGACCATAAATTCACATCAAATTCACATCAAATTCATTTTTGTCTTCCTTTCGCATTTTCTAGATTAATCAAATACCGTCCATGGTATATAAAGCCATTCTAAGGCATTCGTCAATAAATTTCCTGAATTCAATTCCAAAATAAAAATAAAATATACTATCCACCGGAGTGAACACATTTCGGTGTGGACGACAATTCTATATGCATATATATACTGTACTTGTGTGTCCATAACCATTCAGCAAATAGTCTACTGTACTGATGTCCGATTCCGCAACCATTACATAGTAATTAATAAAAATTCAAAATAATATCAACATATATATTCCGACTCTGATCAATTCCTATAAGTTCAAAATATCAGAAGTTTTAGCTACTTATATACATATATTGTTTTTAATTCCACATGCATCTTAATAATCCAAAATCTATATCACCAGATTAAATAGAAAGCCATACACCACTGTGTTAAACATACCATTATAAGCTGGTTATATACATACCAATATCTGTGCTCACCACGTCATTCATGTAATCAAACATAGAAATTAAAACCTCTGAATATATATAGTTCAATATCATCATAAAATAAAGACATACTTCAAACAAACTATCTCTACTCACCTGTTACCCCACGTTCACTTCTTCCCTTCCAAATTCTTTTTTTTGTAACTTCTTCTTCCCACTACTGTTTCTTCTTCCTTTTTCCCACTTTTCTAAAACACCAAATCTCTGCAACCTTTAAGTTTTCCCACTTCTTCTTCCTCCAAAAATTCTGATCGCCGCCACTCTCTTTTTTTTTTTTTTTTTATCGCAAAACAAACTCTAAGATCTTTGCTGCCCATAAATAAAGAACGCATAAACCTAACCTAATTGATCGTGTTCCCACATCTAACGGTTCGCAATAACTCCACATCTGATCGTGGGCTATTTTTTTTTTATCCAGTTTGGTTTATTTAAACCATAGACCTCCCACTTTATATTAATTATGCTTAAACCCTTGGTCCAGGGACTTGCACCCAATTACTCTTAATTCCAAATTAAAATTAGCATAAAACATAAAAGAGGGGGTTTACATTCATACACACCTCAAAAGAAATCTCGGCCTCGAGATTTGGAAGAAAGATCAATCGAATAATTCCGGGTGCTTAGCTCGCACCTTGTCCTCTAGCTCCCATGTGACATCGCTCGGATCATCACTCCACTGCACTTTTACCAGCTTCAATGTCTTTCGCCTTAGTCGTTTCTCATATCTATTAATGATAGTAATTGGCCTCACTCTGTAGGTAACATCTTCATTAATTTCTAACTGCTCTGGAGCATAAATATCTAACTGTGCGTAGTCTGCGCCTTCATCCTCTTCATCCTTATCATCACCTTTCCACTTTCTCAACATGGAGACATGAAATACATTATGTATATTCTCCAAGGCAGGTGGCAATGGCAGCCTGTAAGCCAACGGTCCAACTCTGTCAGTGATCTCATACGGTCCTACATACCTAGGGCTCAGCTTGCCATTTTTACCAAACCTCATAACTCCACGCATCGGGGATATCTTCAGTAACACTTTCTGCCGTACAACAAACTCGAGTGGCTTCCTCCTGTCATCTGCATAACTCTTCATTCGGCTTTGAGCCGTTTTCAATCTGTGTCGAATGATATCTATTTTCTCTGTAGTCTCGCGAACCATCACTGGTCCAAGAATCGCAGTATCACCAACCTCCGCCCAACAAGTTGGTGACCTACATGGCCTACCATACAGTGCCATACCAATACTCGCCTGAAAGCTGTTATTATAAGCGAACTCTGCGTAAGGTAGATGTTCTTCCCATTCTCCACCAAAGCTGAGTGCACAAGCACGTAACATATCCTCTAGGATCTGGTTTACCCGCTCAGTCTGTCCATCTGTCTGGGGATGATAAGCAGTACTCAAGTTAAGTTTCGTACCCATGGTACGCTGAAAACTACCCCAGAACATGGAAGTGAATATAGAATCTCTGTCTGAAACAATGCTAGCCGGAACACCATGTAGTCTGACAATCTCCTTCACATACTTCTTTCCTAGCTTATTTGCATTCCTATTCATAGAAATAGGAAGAAAATGAGCTGACTTAGTCAATCGATCGACGACAACCCAAATGGACTCATTACCTCCCCGTGATCTAGGCAAACCATCAATAAAATCCATGGAAATATGCTCCCACTTCCACTGAGGGATAGACAAAGGCTGAAGTAACCCTGACGGTTTCTGATGATCGACCTTTACTCACTGACATGTCAAACATCTAGAAACATACTCTCCAACGTCTCTCTTCATTCCTTCCCACCAATAAGTCCTCTTCAGGTCTTGGTACATCTTCCTTCCACCAGGGTGAATAGTGAAACAAGAACGATGTGCCTCATCCATAACATTCTTCCTCAAACCATCCTTATCAGGAACACACAATCGATCTCTATATCTCAAACCTCCATCAACACCAACTGACCATTCTGTGGGACAATCATCTAACAAATCCACAACTAACAAATCCATAGAACAAATGGTGCCCTGTTCACCTCCCTGCTGTAAGTACACATCATGAGATGCTATAGTCTCCAAAGATTTCCACTCTTCCATCATCATCATAGCAACGGTGGCATGTTTCCTACTCAAAGCATCTGCAACTACATTACCCTTCCCAGGCTGATACTGAATCTGAAAATCATAACTGCTAATGAACTCCATCCATCTCTGCTGCCTCATGTTCAAGTCCTTCTGAGAGAACAAGTATTTCAGACTCTTGTGGTCGGTATAAAGATCAAACTTCTCCCCATATAAATAGTGACGCCAAATCTTCAAAGCAAATACCACAGCTGCCAATTCTAAATCGTGCACTGGATATTTCCGCTCATGTTGCTTCAACTGTCTAGAAGCATAAGAGACCACTCTCCCATCCTGCATCAAAACACAACCAAGTCCTGTACCACTAGCATCTGTGGACACAACAAGCTTGCCACCTCTAACCGGTATAACTAACACTGGCGCTGTAGTCAACCTCTGCTTAAGCTCCTGAAAAGCTCCCTCACAGTCGTCAGTCCATAAGAACTTAACATTCTTCCTGGTAAGTCTGGTCAATGGCTCAGCTATGAGCGAGAATTCTCAATGAACCGACGGTAATATCCAGCTAATCCCAAAAAGCTTCGAATCTCTGTAGGGTTGGTTGGTTGTTTCCAATCCCTAACTGCAGTAACCTTCTCAGGGTCAACGGCAATGCTCTCTCTGGATATCACGTGACCTAAGAAATGCACCTCATTCTTCCAGAAATGACATTTGCTAAACTTAGCATATAGTTTGTGATCTCTCAATATCTGCAACACTGTCTTCAAATGTTTCGCATGTTCCTGAGCATCCTTAGAATACACCAAAATATCATCAATGAATACGATCACAAACTTATCAAGATAAGGCCTAAAAATCCGGTTCATCAAATCCATGAAAAATGCTGGAGCATTAGTTAACCCAAAAGGCATTACTGGAAACTCATACAATCCATACCGAGTTCTGAAAGCAGTCAGTGGTATAGTCTTCTCCTCTACACCCATCTGATGGTAACCCGTCCTCAAATCAAACTGAGAAAACACGGCTGCTCCTTTCAACTGATCAAGCAAATCATCTATTCTCGGCAGTGGATATTTGTTCTTGATCGTCACCTTGTTCAACTCACGGTAATCAATGCACATCCTCAAAGTCCCATCCTTCTTAGAGACAAAGATAGCTGGAGCTCCCCATGGAGAATTGCTTGGACGTATGAACCTGTGGTTCATACACACCTCAAAAGGCTCACACATATATACCAAAAGAATAAACCAAATCAAATAAAACATCAAATATCACATACCCTTTCTTAAGCAACTCCTCCAACTGGGTCTTCATCTCTTCCAACTGCTTAGGCGCCATCCTGTATGCAGTCTTAGAAATAGGTGTCGTTCCTGGCAACAAATCAATACGGAACTCCACCTCTCTCTTAGGTGGTAAACCCGGAATCTCCTCAAACACATCTAGATAATCCTTAACTATCGCCACCACCACCACCAGCACCAGGGCAACCGGCCCGTCCTAAGCCAATTTACAACCCATTACTGTCTTTTGTAGATCTATGCTGATATGGTAGGATGTGGCGAGTAAGTGAGAAGGTGCTAAGGTGAAAAACCCGACATCTCAAGCAAGGCTAATGTTTCCATTCTTTGAGACTAAGTTCATTCCATTACACTAGTTTGTTCTTATTTGATATATGTGAGATGATTGTCCATCTTCCTTCCTCACATAGAGGTAAAATGATAAACACCATCTCTGAGTGACTTTATTTCTGAGTGTATGACTGTGAGGCAGAAGTCAAGGCGACCTTTCCAAAGGTGACTTAAGACCCATGGTAGTATGGATACATGCCTGTATTTGATGCATTTGAGACAGTTATGCTTGGTTTATATTTCATATCTTATTCATGCATTTATTGTATGCTATCTCATATGAACGGTTTTGCAATACTTATCCTTATCCTTGATATAACCATTTTTGAGGTAAATGGTAGAAATTCTTATTCTTGGATTAGTCATTGTAGTAAGTTTGTGGGTATCTTTTTTGTAAAACCCTCAGTAGACTATAACTCCTCCACCTGGGAATACCTTGTGGTTAAAAGCCTTGATGCATATGGTTAATGCAATCACCTTAGTTCTACTTCTCTTTTGAGTCTTTAATTCTTTCTTCTCATCTTTGCTTGAGGACAAGCAAAGTGCTGTTTGGGGGTATTTGATCAGTCCTCAAAAGTGTATATTTATCCCCCGAATAACACCTTCTTTGTATAACACTTAGCTTATATTATTGTGTTATATCGATTGATTAGTGCTTTCTTGTATATTGTGTAGGTTTTATGAGCCGAAATGCGAATATTGTGTAAAAGCCCTAGAAAAGTCAAGAAAAGCAGGTAAAAAGTTGTTATTTGCACATGGGAAGGAGAATCAATATTTGCACCCACAAGGTCTGCTGAGGGCACCCCATGGTTAGCTCTGTTGACTTGATTTTAGGTCAAAGTGGGGCGGTCCAATTCTCAGCCCAAACCGGATCCTATTGGGGCCCACAAGTCAGAATTTCTATTTAGGGTTTTATTTAAAGTCCAAACTTAAAAAAGGCTCTACAAGGAGATCCAGAAGTCTGATTTGGGCCCATGAGCTATTAAACTGAAGGTCTTGGTCCAAACTACAACTTAAGCCAAAGAGAATTTGGTTTTGCTAATTACATAATGCCACTAGAAGACCAACAGCAGCAGCCACGAATTTGACCTAGTTTGGAAGTCTTTGCATGCAAGTATTCTACTTTGTATTTCTATATAAGAGAAGTAGTAGTTAAGGTTTAGGTATCTTTTAGACTCCCATCTTTTAGATCTAGAGTTTTTCATAGAGAGAGGAAAAAGAATATTTTTGTGAGAAAAAGTTCATCTTCTTCTTCTTTGTATCAAGCTCTATTCATATCAATCAAATAAAATCACTTTTCCATTATGATGTTTTGTTATTTATTTATTTATTCCATAGTGTCATCATCAAGGATGAGTAGCTAAATTCCCTTAGGGGGATGGTCGAAACACTCTAGATAATGCAAAAACACCATGTTTGTTCTTAATGTTCATTGTGATTTAAAGTACTTAATGCTTAGTTACTTCTAGCTGCAGGATGAGGCAAGTATGATTATTTGCATGTTATTGTTATCCATGTTATTAAAATACTATTGTTAGGGTTTATGGAGACCTAGCTTTAATGGTTTTATTTATATTGATTGAAGATGTGTAGTGAAATAGCTGAGAGGTGATTATTACATATCTGCAGTTGATATCTTTTATTGGAACCCTTTTGTAATTAAGTCAAATAGCTGAGAGGTGATGATTTAGTTGTGAATAAATTATTGAGTTAATTAAATTGAATAACTGAGAGGTGACGGTTTGATTATTGAGACATATTCAATAGCATGCATAAGAGAATCCCGTTTTAATTGAGTGGAATTACTTAGAGGTGACTACTTGATTCGTATAGGTATTAATGATTTATTGGAATAGCTGGGAGGTGACTAATTAATTGTTATAGATTGAACATGAAAGAACAACATGTTATGTTTGCATGATTTAGTTTGTGGATACCAATCTTCCCCCTATGTCATCATATATCTTCTTTACATCTCTTCCATATTCTTAAGTTAGGGTTTATTTAATTATTGTCTGTAGGAAGTTAGAATCAATCTCAATTCTTATTATTTATTCCCTTGGTGTTTCTTAACAATTATTTTCTATTGTGTTTGAGCTAAGATCTCCCCCTCTGAGGTGGGTACGACCCTTGTTTGTTACTTGTCTACCTTGATACCCAACTTATACAGGCACAAGAAGGAAAATTCAATACAAATCTATCTTTTGATGTAAGGTACACAAATATCTTACAGCATTAGCCCTTCTATTTGTTCTCATTGTGTCCATCTTGAGGACGATGTTAAAATTTCTCGTGAACCTCAGAGACGTCTTAACCCTGCGATGAAAGAAGTTGTTTGTGCTGAAATTCTCAAACTTCTGGATGCAGGTGTGATTTATCACATTTCTGATAGTCCCTGGGTTAGTGCAATTCTTGTGGTTCCTAAGAAGGCCGGTATGACTGTAGTTACCAATGATAAGAACGAACAAGTCGCCACTAGAGTTCCAACCAAGTGGTGTGTTTGTATCGACTATAGAAAGCTTAATATAGTCACCCGGAAGGACCACTTTCTTCTTCCCTTCATAGACCAGATATTGGAACGCTTGGCTGGTCATTCCTTCTATTGTTTCTTAGATGGTTACTCTGGTTATAATCAAATTTCTATCGCGCCTGAAGATCAAGAGAAGACAAATTCACCTGTCCTTTCGGCACTTTCGCTTATGCCCGTATGCCTTTTGGTCTGTGTAATGCACCTGCTACCTTCCAGAGGTGTATGTTACACATCTTTAGTGATATGGTAGAACGATTTTTGGAGGTGTTTATGGATGACTTCTCCATATATGATTCATTTTTTGAAGAGTGTCTTAGTCATCTTTCTTTTGTTTTTAAGCGTTGCATTGAGAAGAATTTGGTGTTTAACTGGGAAAAGTGCCATTTCATGGTTAGAAAGGGAATAGTTTTGGGTCATGTAGTCTCTCCTGAGGATATCCAAGTTGATAAAGCTAAAGTAGATCTTGTTTCATCCTTGCCTATTCCTAAGTCTATTAGGGATATTCTAGCTTTTCTGGGCCATGCAGGATTCTATCGACGCATTATCCAAGATTTTTCAAAGATAGCTCGCCCTTTAACCAATTTATTGCTTAAGGATGCACCTTTTGATATCACAAAAGAATGTAAGACTGCCTTTGAAAGTCTTAAGACCTCCCTTACGACTGCACCCATTATTAGGCCGCCTGATTGGAGTAAACCCCTTGAGCTGATGTGCGATGCATCAGACTTTGCTGTTGGGGCTGTCTTAGGTCAACGTCTAGATGGTAAGCCCCATGTCATATATTATGCTAGCAAAACTCTTAATGATGCTCAACGTAATTATACTACGACTGAGAAAGAATTGTTAGCCATAGTATATGCTCTTGATAAGTTTCATTCCTACCTTTTCGGTACCCGTACTGTCATCTTCACGGATCCTGCCGCACTTAGATTCCTACTCTCCAAGAAGGCAACTAAGCAGCGCCTTATTCGTTGGATTTTGTTGGTTCAAGAATTTGACATTGAAATTAAAAATAAAAAAGGGACCGAAAGTGTAGTAGCTGACCACTTGTCTAGACTCGACCGTCCTGAGGATTCTAGTGTCATTTCTGAGAACTTTCCTGATGAGGTTCTTTTTGCAATATCGAATGTTCCATCATTCACAGATATAGTTAATTACTTGGCTAGCAACAAGTTTCCAAGTCATTAGAACAAGCTAGACAGATCCAAATTTCTTGCTAATGCCAAGCTTTATTTCTAAGATGATCCTTACCTTTTTAAGTACTGTCCTGACCAGATCATTTGTCGTTGTATTCCCGACTGGGAGCAACAAGAGGTTCTTATGTTCTGCAATGAGCATGCTTGTTGTGGACACTTTAGTGCCAAAAAGACAATTGCTAAAGTATTGCAGTGTGGTTTTTATTAGCCAATTCTCTTTAAGGACGCTCACATGCATTGTACATTTTGCACTCGTTGTCAACAACTAGAGAAAATCACTAGGCGACACATGAAGTCTTTACAACCAATTCTACCTGTAGAAGTTTTTTATGTATGGGGCATTGATTTCATGGGTCCTTTTCCTGGTTGTCATGGTTTTTTGTACATTCTGGTCACAGTTGACTATGTTTCTAAATGGATCGAGGCCATTCCCACAAGGCACAACGACCAAGAAACTATAGTAAATTTTCTCAAAGAGTACATATTTGCCCGATTTGGCGCTCCCCGTGCGATCATTAGTGATGAGGGGGAGCCATTTCTGCAATAAAGCTTTTGTATAACTTACGGTTGCATTTATTTCCTCGTAAACTATAGTCGCGTTGGTCGGGTCCCTTTGTTGTGTCTACAGTAACTTCTTATGATGCTATTACATGTTTAAACCCTCCAGATAATTCTGAATTTCAAGTCAATGGTCAACGTCTTAAGCATTTTCATGAATTAAGGGTCCCTAAAGTTGAAGAAACTCTCTTAGAGAACCCCGCCTATTTAGACTGACCTTTGACCTAATGGTATCCGGACCCTCTCTTGCTCTATTCTGTTGTCTCTTTTGAGAGGTGTGGTTGAAAGTGTCGGGCCATAGTCCACCCACTCTTACTGGCTGAGTATAATTGATCCAGTGGATGTTTTTTTCTTGAGCGTCACCACCAACCAGACCTGCTTTCCGTTATGTTTGGGGGTGGGGAAGTTATTTCCCATCTTCTTAAGTATCGAGTATCTGACTTTAAAAGACTCTTTGTTGTATCTTAGACATCAGGATCTCGCACATTACACTCTAACGTTTTATCTCTCCTCTATCTTTGTTTGGAGTAGCGTTTATCTAGGGAGTGAGTTTTGTTTGTCCACCTGTCTGGCTGAAGAGGTTAAACTTATCGCTCGTGGGAGGCAGCTATGTGTATCTTCTATGCCCGATCGTGCTTTATTGTTTTTTATTTTGTTGCCGGGTTTAGTGGTTTTTTTGTTGATAAACTCTCTCTTTGATTATCCCTCATCTCTGAACGAAATTCAAAAATTCCAATTGGGTTTTGTTCCTCGCTCGATTTTCTTCAACTCCTTATCATATCTGCTTCTATCATGCCTCCGAGACAGAGATCTCGTGTTGTAGTTCGAGAACGCGATTATTCTCATCTCTTCGACGATAATTGCTTTGGGAGTGGGTTTGTGGAGAGAATTTATGCCAGAGGTTGGGATGTACTCCTTGGCTTGGATTATGAGCCATTTGATCCTCCAATGGTTCGTCGATTCTATGAGTCCATGGAAACAACCGATGAGGGCATTTTCGTCAATTGGGATGCCCACAATCGATTCCTACTCTCGCCCGAGACCATCTCTACGGTCACGGGCCTCGAGCTTGATGAGGTTGCATGGTTCGTCGCCTGTTCCATTCCATTACCAGTGCTCGTGCTACTTCTGCGCCCCTACCAGTGCTCGTGCTATTTTACGCTATTGGGAGGCGCCTCTTCCTTCTGCCCTTTCTTTGGAGTCGGTTGTCTGTCTCGAGGTCTCCAACCCTAGATTGTCTGCCTGTCGATAGTCGTTGTGGGATCCTCAGGAGGAAGTGCTAGTTCATTGCAGGCTTGGCGATCAGCGGGCGTTGAGCAGATCCATACCAATGAGAAGTGATTCCAGCTTCTCTGGAGGGGTATGGGAGAGATTATGGATGTCGTTAAGGACATCCAACATCATTTGGATGAAGGCCAAGCGCAGCCTCGTCGGCGACGTGATTGAGAGTTTAGTCAGCCATTGTAGTTTTTATTTTCATGTATTTTTGTTTTTCTACGTTTTTGCATAAAATTTCAATCTTTGTACTTTATTTCAACATATTAATGAAATGGATGAAATTTTAAATTCCAAACTTGTGTCATTTTCTAAAATTTTTAGACATTCATGTGTTTAATTGCAAAATTTGGATTTGTGGAGTTATTTTCAAAATTTTCTGGTCCTAGGGACCTAAGTCCAAATAGTTTAAAAGAAAGAGGATTAGGGTTTTGATTTTGGAAACCCTAAGGATATAGGCAATTTTTTGAGTCCTAATTGGGCTCAAACTCTTTTATTTTTGCCTATATATACCAAAATAAGGTTAGGAGGCCGTCACTTTGAAATCAGAAAACTTCTTTATTTTCTGGAAACCCCTCAATCTCGAGTCGAGTTCCAGAAGGGCTTTACTAATCTCGAGTCGAGTTCTAGTCTGGCAGCAGTTTCTGCCTTGGTTTTTGTGCGTTTTTTCTTGATTTTTGTGCTGGTTTTTGGGTATTTTCTTTTTTCTTTTGCAATGGCTGATGTTCAGAATGAGTTGTGGATGCCTAGTGGTATGGATATTATTCCCGAGATGGATTTTTTTGTATTATGAATGGTCCTTTTGGAGCTCCTTTTCGGGACGAGATTTTTGACAAGGGTTGGGAAGGTTTTCTTTATGATCCTACTGCAGTTTATTCCCCTTCTATGGTAAGAGACTTTTACCTCATGTTACCCTTTGCCGATGTTTTTCCCTTTGATGGTTTTCAAGTTCACATGCATGGTTCCATAGTCACTTTTAATGCTATTTTTGTATCTCTTGCCATGGGTAATCCTTTTGTCTTCCATCTTGTCGTGCCTTATGATCATTATGACAATGATGTCGATATCTTGGATAATTACCTTCATCACTTTGGTTCTTGCACCTTTTCCTTGTATCCAGATGATTACCCTAATGTTGCACCTACCACTTGCCTTCCTGCTAATGTTGCTACTGCTGCTTTATGGGTTATACGTAATTTGTTGGGTGTTGAAAGGTTGGATTATGTCAATGATATTACTATGCATGCAGTATATGGTATTGCTAAGGATTATTATGCTCTTGACTTATCCACCTGGATTTTAGAGGGTATTCGTAATGTGTACTACTTGAGATTGGATAAGCTAGTATTCTCTGCTGCTATTTGTAAGATTATTCTTGATAGCTATCCTGAATGGCGGGAAAGGTACAATGACTGGACTCACCTTATACCTATGGATCCAACTTATCTTTATATTAGGAGAAGTCGCCTATTCTCATATACCTATGGACTCACCTTAGGAGAAGTCGCCTATTCACTTAGGTGCCTGATTCTGATAATGATAATTATCCTATTTTGCATAGAGACGATGAGTTTATGAGACATGGTGAGGGTTATTGACATGTGATAAGGGATGTACTCATTGATTGGCGTGATAAGTTGGATGGTTTGCCTGTGAGTCAAGTTTGGGTACCAATTGTGTAGAGTAGGATTTCCGTTATTTCAGCATATTTTAGTTGTGTCTTAGTATGGAATTTCTTGTAATCCCTATGTATGTGAAGAAAATTTTGTTTGGCAAGAATTTATAATGCGATTCAAATTTTTAGTACATTCATGGCAATATCTTTTTGTTTGGGGGTTTGGAAGTATTACAACCTTTTTTGCAAAAGATTTTCAAACTTCTTTTTCCCTACTTGTGTAAAAATTAAAAATTTGGGTCTTGTAGCTTATTCAAGATGTGATCACCAAATCAGTACTTAGAAATAATACAAAGACATTTAGTTGAACCCTGTTTATCTTAACCTACCCTAATGTTGTTTAATCCCTTAGGTTGACCATTCTGAGCGTTTCTTGTTACTTAGCCCTTTTCTTGAGCCCATTATCCTTACCCAATTCCATTGTGGGAGTAATTACCTTAGAATGTTTAGGTCATTTTACCCATTGTTTTTGGAACATGAGGATGATTGTTTATGTGGTTACAAGAAGAAAATGAGATATACAAAGAAATCTCCAAACTAGTGAGATGAACCAAATATTGAAAACCAAAAAGTTGAAGAATTCCAGAAAAAGCAAGAATCATTCAAAACCATTTCAAATTCAAAAAGAAAGGAAGATTCTAAAATATTAACTAAAGCTTCATTGAATTTTACCCAAAGAAGATGAGAAACACTTCCTCCCAAAAGAAAAATTCTAAAAATTTCTCAAAGTGCTGTTATTACAAATCACAAGTATTGAAGGCCCGAATGTTCCAAAAATATTTCACAAAAGCCTTTTTCCATTTCTAGCACTGTCCTACGCCAAGTTACAACCTATTATTGTCTTTTGTTGATCTAAGCTGATATGGTAGGATGTGGCGAGTAAGTGAGAATGTGCCAAGGTGAAAAACCTGACATCTCAAGCAAGGCTAATTTTTCCATTCTTTGAGACTAAGTTCATTCTATTGCACCAGTTCATTCTTATTGATATATGTGAGATGATTGTCCATCTTCTTTCCTCAAATAGAGGTAAAATGATAAACACCATCTCTGAGTGATTTTTATTTCTGAGTGTATGTCTGTGAGGCAGAAGTCAAAACGACCTTTCGAACGGTGACTTAAGACCCGTGGTAGTGTGGGCACATGCCTGTCTTCAATACATTTGAAACTATTATACTTGGTTTATTTCATATTTTATTCATGCATTTGTAGTATGCTATCTCATATGAACGGTTTTGCAAATACTTATCCTTATCTTTGATACGACCAATTCTGAGGTAAATGGTAGAACATCCTGTTCTTTGGATTAGTCATTGTAGTAAGTTTGTGGGTATCTTCTCTGGAAAACCCTCAGGAGACTATAACTCTACCACTTGGGAAACCCTTGTGGTTGAAAGCCTTGATACATATGGTTAATGCAATCACTTTAGTTTTACTTCTCTTTTGAGTCCTTAATTCTTTTCTTCTCACCTTTACTTGAGGACAAACAAAGTGCTGGTTGGGGGTATTTGATAAGTCTTCAAAAGTGTATATTCATCCCCCGAATAACACCTTGTTTGCATAGCACTTAGCTTATATTATTAGGTTATATCTATTGATTAGTACTTTCTTGTCATTTGTGTAGGTTTCATGAACCGAAATGCGAGTATTGTGTTAGAGCCCGCCAAAAGTGAAGAAAAGCCGCCAAAAACTTGTTATTTGCATAAGGAAGAAGAACTGATATTTGTACCCACAAAGTTGTTGAGAGCACCCCACTGCTGGTCCTATGGTCTTGATTTTATGTCAAAGTGGGGCGGTCCAAATCTCAGCCCAAACGGGGTCCTATTGAAGCCCACAAGTCAAAATTTCTATTTTAGGCCTTATTTAAAGTCCAATCTTAAAAGGGCTCTACAAGAAGATCCAGAAGTCTGATTTGGGTCCATGAGCTGTCCAATTGAAGGTCTTGGTCCAAGCTACAACTTAAGCCCAAGATAATTAGGTTTTGCTGAAAACCTAATGCCTCTATAAGACCAACTGCAGCTATCCATCTTCTTTTTCTTTGTATTAAGCTCTATTCATATCAATCAAATCAAATCACTTTTCCATTATGACGTTTTGTTATTTATTTATTTATTCCATGGTGTCATCATCAAGGATGAGTAGCTAAATTCCCTTAGTGGGATCGTTGAAACACTCTAGATAATGCAAAAGCACCATGTTTGTTCTTAATGTTCATTGTGATTTAAAGTACTTAATGTTTATTTACTTCTAGCTGCAGTATGAGGTAAGTATGATTATTTGCACGTTATTGTTATCCATGTTATTAAAATACTATTGTTAGAGTGTAGGGAGACCTAGCTATAATGGTTGTATTTATATTGATTAGAGATATATGATGGAATAGCTGAGAGGTGACTATCATATATCTAGAATCAATATCTTTTATTAGAACACTTTTGTAATTAAATTGATATCCGAAAGGTGGCGGATTAGTTATGAATTAATTAATATGTTGAATTAATTAGATTGAATTAATGAGAGGTGACAGTTTGATTAATAAGACATATTCAATAGCATGCATAAGAGAATCCCGTTTTAATTGAGTGGAATAGCTGAAAGGTGACTACTTGATTATTATAGGTATTGATGATAAATTGAAATAGCTGAGAGGTGACTAATTAATTGTTATAGATTGAACATGAAAGAATAACATGTTATGTTTGCATGATTTAGTTTGTGGATACCAACTCTTCCCCCTATGTCATCATAAGATCTTCTTTACATTTCTATTCATCTTCTTAAGTTAGTTTAGTTATAGTTTATTTATTATTGCATGTAGGAAGTAGAATCAATCTCTAACATGGATAACATGCAAATAATCATACTTACCTCATGTTTCGAATAGAAGTAAATAAGTATTAAGTACTTTGAATCACAATGAAAATTAAGAACAAACATGGTGCTTTTGCATTATCTAGAGTGCTTCAACCATCCCCCTAAGGGAATTTAGCTACTCATCCTTGGTGATGACACCTTGGAATAAATAATTAAATAAGAAAACATCATAAAAGAAAAGGGATAGATTGATATTGATAATAAGAATTGAGTTCAATACAAGCATTGACTTCTTAAACATGAACTAACCTAAACTCTAGCTACTACTTCTCTTATATAATAATTACTTGCATACAAAAACTCTAGGTCAAATTCGTGGCTGCTGATGTTGGTCTTCTAGAGGCCTTAGGTTTTCAGGAAAACCTAATTATCTTGGGCTTAAGTTGTAGCTTGGACCAAGACTTTCAATTGGACAACTCATGGGCCCAAGTCAGACTTCTAGATCTTCTTCTAGAGCCTTTTTAAGATTGAGCTTTAATAAATGCCTAAATAGAAATTCTGACTTGTGGGCCTCAATATAACCCGGTTTGGGCTGAGATTTGGGCCACCCTACTTTGACATAAAGTCAAGTCCATAGGACCAATCCGTGGGGTGCCCTCAGCAACTCTGTGGGTGCAAGTAATAAGTTCTCCTCCCTTGTGCAAATAACACCTTTTTGGTGGCTTTTCTTGACTTTTGGCGGGCTTTAACACAATATTCGCATTTCGGCTCATGAAACCTACACAAATGACAAGAGCACACTAATCAATAGATATAACACAATAATATAAGCTAAGTCCTATGCAAACAAGGTGTTATTCGGAGGATAAATATACACTTTTGAGGACTTATCAGACGTTGAGGATAAAGGAGGCGCTGCTAGTAAAGAGCGTCCTCAACCTTCAAAGTCCAACGTCGAGATAGAAGGCCACTCGAGCATCCATGCACCATCCAATGGCGTTTCAGTCTAGAATGCAGCTACGACCAGTATGATGGGCTTCGTCCAGCTAACAGTCCAAGAAAGACGACTTCCTAGTCAGAATGGCCATCCAAGGCACCGAGGAAAGTCCTTTTACCGATTCATTCATGAGAAAGCCAATGCCTGAAAGATTCTCACACCCAGGTTCACTCTCTTCACTGGTAAGGCAGATCCTGTTGCTCATGTGTTTCACTACAGAGCCCATATCAAAAAGTAAAAGTTGGACAATCACGTCATGTACAGAATCTTCTACTCAAGCCTCCAAGGAAATGCCTTGGCTTGGTACCACAAAATGGAACCAGGGACAGTTTCTACTTTCTCTCAACTAGTCACTTTATTTATTAGTCAATATTCATGCAATAAGACTTATGCTAAAGGTGTTGATGTCTTGTTCAATTTGAAAAAAAAAGTAGCAACAAAAGAATCAGCGGGGACTAAATCAAGAGATTCAACAACGAGTACTTCTTGCGTGAAGGATGTGATGGAAGGATCGCAATGATCACTTTCAAATAAGAGCACCCAACAGACACTCCTCTGTACGAGTCTCTGACTAGAAAGAAACCTGAGACACTGGATGAAACCTTTTTTTTAGTAGTTCATTTCACACGTGGCTTAGGTATGGTAACAACATCATCTCCAACACCGGTGACAGTGACCGGTTCCGACCATCCTTACTCATAGCTAGCCAAACATCTTCACCGAGTGCTTGAAGATATGCCATCATACGAACTATCCAAAAATCAAATTCAGTTCCATTAAAAGCCGGAGGTTTGGTAGAGGTTCCACTATCTTGTTGTTATCTATAGTAATACTTTGGATTGTGGGTGTGAGCCTTTACGCTCCATCGCAAGGCCACTTCGACTGATACCAATTGAAAACTCAACAAGTGCTCAAAGATAAATGAACAATAATAAAGAAAATAACAGAATAATCAAATAACACACAAAGTTTTAACGTGGTAAAATCTGAAATGGAAAACGTCCACGGTTACCTCGAACAGTAACAAATCAATCCCTAGGATTACTTATAGATCTACAAATAAACCTATCAACTACCTACAATCACTGCGAGTAGATACTACCAGTTATCTCTAACACCTTGACTTCACCGGAGAACTTTGATGCACACACGAGGAACTCACACAGTCAATCTCACAACGAACAAAAATATAATTGAATGATATAATGGGGAAGAAGATGATGGGTCCAACACCAAACACTTAAGAGGGAGAAAGATGATTGTGGGTGAAAAAATTTGATCCACAAACTTGAGATAGGTATAGATTAATCGAACAGTTACAATGAAAGTCTTATATAGACAGAGAAAAGATGGGGGGTATACAATGAGACTGGACCTGATCGGGATCAGGCTGCCTACGTATCCAAGAAGATGAACTTGGAATCAAGTCTGTGCTTCCACTAAGCACTAATGGAGTTGCTCAGTGGAAGACTCGTAGTTCAGGAGGTTTAGAACTCCTGTATTTGTAGTAGGCCGGAGGAGGCTGGCTTAACCACCCCTCCAGTTATGACTCCATGAACTCAGGTAGTTCAACTGTGAAGATGCCTTCCGTGGAGATAGCTTGCATGCTGCCAAACGGTTATCTCGTTGATTTGAATTTCCTTTGACCAAGATGATTGCCAGGTGGCATCCTCTGATAGGTCCTGGTTCAACCTGGGTCTTCCTTTATCTTCTCCAGCGGGCTAGAACCATGGGTTCTGTTAGCCTGGGATCTCGTTGGACTTATTCAGTTGATTGGGACTTGGATTGACCAAGCCTGAAAGTAAAGACTTGGGCTTGACTCCTCTGACCGGAGGCCCAATCTTCTTTGCATACACCCTGGCCAAGTCTTCTGGACTTCTGTGTTAAGCCTTCGGATGAGCCTCTATCGCTGCTGAACTTTACTGGGCCGGACCTGGCCTACTTGACTGAGGTGGGCCTGGTCGATGTATGGGAGCCCACGGTTCAACTTCTTATATAGTAACCGGGGCTCCACCCATTGGTCGTGGACTATCCGGCGGGTCAAGGTCCACAGAGCGTATGTGGACTTCTTGAGACCAGGTTGGGCCCTACCCGATAGCCCAGGCTTGGCTGGCTAATACTCAGGTGTTCTCGGTTTAGCTTCTTATACAGCCATCGGTGACACCTGTCGGGTTTTTTACCTAGGGTACACACAATGATGACAGCCAAAGAGCTAGGTTTAGATTATTATTAAAACCTCTTTATACCTAAGACAAGAAAGGAAGGTTATTGGGCCTAAAAATCATGTATCCATAACTAGGACGTTCGGATGCTCGAAAGATGTTCAGACGTTTAAACTTGAAAACACACGAACCGAAGTTATCTGGGATATCGACTTTCGGACGTTTGAGACACATTCAGACGTTCTGACTTAAATATAATTCCCTATGATATGGACGTTCAGACGTTTGAGAGACATACGAACGTCTTGAACCAAAACTGATTTTCTAACAAGGATTCGCAAGTAGAGAACAGATGCGGACTTCAACGATGCGAAGATACATGCATCAAGGTTCATCCAAACAATGTCGTCAATGTGAGTCTACCTTAGTACGATGCGAAGATACATGCATCAAGGTTCATCCAAACAATGTCAAACAACCGAGTAACGGTTTCACCAACGATTCGACAAAATTGAAATAGGAATTCAAAGTCCTCCGATCTGAATTCCACTATTTTCAAAATATTGTTTTGGGTTAAAATTAACTTTGATCCAATTTGTTTTGAATACAACAAAGTAGGATAAATTCTCTAATGTAACATTTGTTTATTGACTGAATGAATTCCTATTCCCAACTTGGTTTTGTTTCATAATAGTGACACCAATTATCCTTGCGGAGTAAGGGTGATTAAGTATGAATGAGAAATTATATAAAAACTGCAAAACCATAGAAATTTAAAGGGTTATTTTGTATTTGGTCCCTCTAGAAGATGGGTAATTAGCATTTGGTCCAATCTTTATCGTTTATTTGTAAATGGTCTCTTTTCCGTCACTTGACTGTAAGTCCACCCAGTTGACCAGAATGAAGGCATCCATATTTTCTTAATGAGCAAACTACCCTTTTACGTGACTAGCACGTGACAAAACTTAAAACTCAAAAAACATAATTTAGTTGTTTGTAAACATGCAAAATTAGTTTATAGTCCTCCTTTTTCATATTTCGTTTTAAATATATTCCCTATAAACAGTAATGGAAATAAACATGGAAGGTATCTTACCGGATTGAATTTGAACATGTAACCACCACCCATGGAATGTCTAAAATTTTCTTCACTTGATTGTCATCTTCACTTGTAAACACAAGGAGAATAAACTTCTAGAGGTTTCATGTGTGGTGGTTACATGTTCTACTTCACTCCAACTAAGGTAAGATAACTTCCATGGTTATTTCCACTATTTTTTACAGGGACTATATTTGAAACGAATTATGAGAAATGAGGACCATAAACTAATTTTACAGGTTTACAAACAACTAATTTCTGGGTTTTTTAGTTTTAAGTTTCCTCACATGCTCGTCACGTGAAAGGGTAGTCTGGTCATTAAGAAAATATGAATGCCTTGACTCTGGTCAACTGGGTTGATTGGCAGTCAAGTGACGAAAAATGGACCATTTACTAATAAACGATAAAGATTGGATCAAATGCTAATTACTCATCTTCTAGAGGGACCAAATACAAAATACCCCTAATTTAAACTTTGAAATTATATGAACAAGGAAGTTGCGGTTTGGTTTTGTTGTTCTTTATTGTTCTTCTTGACTCGGACAAGAAAGAGTTTGGGTTCGTATATTTATTTTATTTTCAAATTAACCCTTCCATAGTTTAATGTTCTAATATCCGTACATGTGTCGCGTATGTTGCATTAAGTTATTGAAGTAAAATGAATATCTGTGAAAACCCAAGCTTGATGCTATGGGCTGTGTCCTTTATATAACAATTGAGACATGATAAGGATTACATCCAGATATGTTGTGGTTGTTACAGTGAGATGGGATAAGTATTAGTTGATACATCCAGATATGCCATTTTCAGCGACAAATGACTTAAACTTCACGTATTCACCCCTGCCATCTGTTTGAAGTTGTTTAATCTTACACCCAAAATATGTTTCAACTTGAGTTTTGAAATGCATGAAAGTGGCACTACTAGAAAAACTGATATAGATAGCGCTCAAAAAATGCTATTAAAAGCAGTTTATAGCATTTAAAAAACGCTATTTATGTCGATGCTATCCTTTTTTTTATAGCGTTTATAGAAATACGCTATTGTTTAATAGAATTTATTTAGATGTTATGGTTTTTACCATAGTATATCCACAAACGCTATTAATTCAATAGCATTTACTATAACGTTTAGAATCATGCTATCCTTTCGTCTATAGCATTTAAAATCATGCTATCATTTCGTCTATAGCGTTTAGAAAATGCTATCCTTTTGTCTAAAAAGCTTTCAATAAGCTAAAATTAATTAATAAATACAATATTTGATGAGCTTATTATAAATACAATTATTAATTATTTTATATTTAAAATTCAGTGGATCTAGATGGATTCGAACCACCAACCTCTCAATTTATGAGCGCTCTTACCATTTAGAGCTTATGGATCCATTAAATCAAAACCAAAATCTATCAAATTAGAAAACTCATTGGACCATAACCAAACCAAATGGACTATTTAACATATCAACCTTCAGGATATTATTAGCAAATGAATACTTACAAATTTTGTAACCATTATTTCTTACGACAAAAAAAAAACTATTAACACATCAACTTTTCACTCACAATCAAAGACTAGAATGAATCGTGAACTAGAGAAAATGTTCTTACTCTTTCTTATGAGGTAAAGTGGAAAGATAAAATAATTACCTTATGGAAGGAAACAAACTTGCAATGTTTTTCAGTAAATAATCAACTACTCTTACAGTGTCATTACGAGTTGGAGAATTGGATGAATCATCATCTACCATCGGATACCCTGTTTTCATTTATGATGCACCACACAAACTAATTAATTCCAATCCACATAATAGGTGTATAATATGATAAAGATTTAAAAATATTTTGAGGCAAAAAATGTCTGCAGTACTATTCTCATAGATTACTAATGCATGATTTCTATATTTTATTTTTCAAAACTCCAGCAATCTTTGTATCCCCCATGGTGTTACATGCCATCCTGTCCCCAGCTTTCAGCCCAATATAACTCTGGTCATATATGAATCAATATTGTCAGGTTAGCATCAACATTTTCTAGGCTCTCAAATACAACAAACAGTAAGCATGAACACTGGTGTTAAAAGGAAGTAATTTTATAATACACAAAAGATAATTTGGGGCACTTCATCATGTTTACCCCTTAGGCAGCCATTGCCACTGCCTTTGCTAATTAATCCGACCAATCATGTTTACCCCTTAGGATTGACCTGAAATCAAGAAATTTGGCCCCAATTTAACTTGCACAAAAAGTTTAAACCTAATTTAAATAATACAATCAACAACAAAAATCAATAAACATGATCAAAGTCACAATTTTTAATGGGTTACACACCTTAATTGAGTTTCATCATCGTTTTTAACATGTAAAGGTGTGAACTAATTTCCTACAATTGCAACTGCAAATTCCTGAAAACAACACCCACCACCATCAATGGAAAGAAGAAACAACTAGGTTAAAAATTAAAGTGGTAGAGGAAAGAGAGGATAAAAGGGAAGAAGATGATTCAAAACAAGAAATGAAATAAAAATCTGCCAAACAAATACCTTTCTATCCGATTGACTCTTGGATCTGTAAATCCTTTATAAAGAACTGAAATAGTAGCCAAATCAAATAAATTACAAAGTCATACAACCAAATCTGGATACTAATCGCATCAAAATAAAGGGGGATAACCAAATTTAATTATTAATTATCAAAACAAATACCTTACTAGGCAGTGACTTGTTTGCTTAAACATTAGTAGAAAAGGATAAGGTGAATGAAAGCAGTTACTTGCTGCTGCTTGGTACTGGTGATGGATAGAACTTACTTGTTGCTGCTTGGTACTGGTGGGAGACGAAGGAGAATGTGATGTGCTTTCTATTTTTCTTTAGAGTATTTATTCTCTTAGGGTTTTTTTTATGGGCCTTTGAGCGGGATATAACGAATTATTGGGCGGGACTATCAAAAATTGAAAATTGAAGAGAAAAATTCAAGTGGGTTTGATCAAATCTGTGGTTGGGTTTAATTCAAGTGGGTAATATCAATTTATGTGATATGTTTAGGAATAGAAAAAAAAAATATTAATCACTTTCGAGTATATTAAAAGGAGACATTATAAAATAAATCGTACTTTAAGAAAACATAATAATCTATGTTCTCAATTTTATTTTTTAATTTGCTATTTGTGAGTGACATTTGTACAATTTTATTATATACCACGATAGACTTTCCCGTATTTCGTTCATGAATGTTCGACAAAATAAATAACCTCACTTAGTTAATAACACAATATTTAGACTATTTTTGTTTTCTCTAACATATATATATATATTTGAAGGGGTTAAGGGTTAGACAAACCCTAACCTGTATTAATTCAAGTCTGAAGTATACAACACCTTTTGTGTCCTCATTTACAAGCTTATAGAGATTTTCATCCATAGGAGGTAGAAAGTAAGAAATACAATACTCACTCCCCACAACTATAGAGGCTAAATAATCGGCATGTTTATTAGCCTTTCTATAGGTATGAGTTACAAAAATACTCTCAAACATATTGCACAAATTAAGAGTAGCTCTCAAGAGGTTTAAACAATACCAAGGAGGAGCCTCCCTAATTTATAATTTTTTTGTCTTACTTGAAACATTTTAATTTTTTTAAATAATTTTAATCACATTTTTTATTTAATTTTATAAGTCATACGAGTAAAATAAAATCTGCCTCCGATCGTTAGATTAATAAATAGTATTTTATCAAAAGTTAATAAATTAAAATAAAATTTTTCATTATCACCATGCCCTTTTGTTGTATGTCATTGTGGTGATCACGAAGTAACTATGGAGAAGAATTATAGCTTGCTGGATTGGGCTTCACACACATGGGCTTAGGTGTATCACAGTTGAGTATGTAACGGGTCGGGTTGTGTGTCCCATTTTTATGTCCGTTGACAATGTCAATGACTTGAATATAACATTAAATTAAATGCTATCATTTAATAGCATTTTTATGTAAATGCTATCTTGCATTGAACCACTTATAAAATAAAGATAGCATTTAGTAAATAAGTTATTAAAAAAAATATTAATAGCGTTGATTTGCAGATGCTATTAATTTAAAGCTATCTTTATCTGTTTTTCTAGTAGTGTGGGAAGTGCTTCTGATTTCTTGAACAATGGAAAAACCCATACATAACTACTAAAATGATCAATAAAATGAATGTAATAACGATGACCAGAAATACCAATCACAGGAGAAGGCCCCCAAATATCTGAATGTATTAATTCTAGAGGAGCTTTACGTATAGAAGAACTAGAAATAAATGGTAGACGATGACTCTTCCCGAGTTGACATTCGTCACAGAAGCTTCGGGATTTATTTGATGCTAAAGGGAACTTAATTTTCGAAAGAAGATGCTCCACAACCCAAACGTTCATGCCAAATGTTGGAAGAAACACGTTCACCAATCAATGCTTGAGGAGATGTTGCAGACTTCCTATGTGAACCAACTGTGACTGATAGAACATATAAACCATCCTTAACCGCGCCTTGGAGGAGAGTTCTCTTGGTCACAAGATCCTTAACATAGCAAGAATAGGGGTGAAATTCAAAGAAAACATTATTATCCTTAGTAAACTGAAGAACAGATAATAAATTCTTAGTAATGTGAGGAACATGGAGTATATTGTGTAAGGAAAAGGATCTAGGAAATGAATGCATGATAGAAGAACCAACTGATTTAATTTGCAAACCTGCACCATTGCCCACACGGACTTGATCTCCTCCTTGATATTCAGAATGTGTAGATAGATTTGCCATATCTGCAGTTAAGTGATGAGTCGCCGCTGAGTTCGGGTATCAATTGGGGTCAAAGGAATTATACGGTGCAGCCATCATGGCAGTTGGAGAGCCAATATTGCTAGTACGTATTAGGGGTTATTGTGAACTTGTAACAAGTTTCTGCCTCATGGCCCCCTTTTCTGCAAAGTTGACAGATCACACGTGGTGCCGAAATGCCGAATAACTGTTGTTGAAGTGGGAAGGTTAATTGAAATGGCCACGACCACGCCCCCTTCCACGATAAGTGGAATTTTTGGAGTTTCGCCCACGAGCGTTGTTGTTATGAGAGAATCCAAATTTTTTTACAGTAATATTAGCCATAGGAGATGAAGTCTCATTAGAAGAACACAATGTTTCATAATGGGTTTCTTGGCCTTTCATTAAGCCTGTGAGTTCATCCAATCCAATTGGATCAATACGAGTGTTGATGGAAGTAACGAATGGATCATACTCTGCAGGAAGACCGCTGAGTAACGCAGAAACTAAATCTTAATCAGAGACTGGGCATGCAACAGCAGCAAGTTTGTCGGCAATCGACTTGACTTTTAAAATATAATCATCCATAATCTGTGACCCCTTTTTCACAGTATGCAACTCATATTTAAGTTGTTGGATCCTGCCATCCTGGCATGAGACGCCGAGGAGAATGCTTTCTCCAAAGTAGTCCACATAGCATGAGAGGTAGAATGCCCTACTACATGAGCAAGAGCGGACTCGGTTAAAGCGGAAATAATCCAAGAGACGAGGAGTTGATCCTTGTTATTCCATTCAGTAATACCTGGATTCAATGTAGAAGTGGTTTTGTTATTGGTAGTGGTAGAAAGAAATTTGGCTGGACAAGATTCGGAGCCATCAATGATTCCCTCAAGATCGTGCAATCGCAAAATAGGCATGAATTGCGATCGCCACAGTAGATAGTTGTTTCTATCAAGCTTGACATTCAAAAGATGGGTGATAGAGCCTTGAGAAGGGAGAGGGATTGAGGAGGAAGATGAACCATTGGTAGAAGTCATTGGAAAGAAAAGAGACGTGTGTCTAACTGGCTCTGTTATCACGTTAAGTTATTGAAGTAAAATGAATATCTGTGAAAACCCAAGCTTGATGCTATGGGCTGTGTCCTTTATATAACAATTGAGATACATGATAAGGATTACATCCGGATATGTTGTGGTTGTTGCAGTGAGATGGGATAAGTATTAGTTGATACATTGATTTATAGTAATCTACATAGATTGATCTCTATCATGTTGGATACACAAAGATGAGCAGTTTAGATTTGGAGTGAGATAGGAGTCATTCTAAGGGAGTCACTATAGCCGACCCATGAAGATAATTATAGACTATGTTTAATAATAAATAAGGGTAAATAAGGGTAAATTTGGGAGTATATTTAGTAGACAAACTAATAAATGATGTTTTAAGGTGAGAGAATATTTTCTTATGGGTAGGTTCTTGTATAGAATAAAGCTAAAAATAAAGATGAATACTAATAGAAGTAAACATCCAAAATAAGTTCTATTAATCTTAGACAGTAATGAACATGAAAGTATCTTGGACCAAAGTCCTTACATACACCCATATATACACCATTAATTAACGGATGAACTTAGAACCACAGGAAATACATATCACAAATAAGGTAAGCCAATTGATTAACAAGAGAAATATTGCCCCTGATTATGAAACCTCGCAAGTAAACTTAGTTGGAAAAAAGAAATTACATGCATGAGCCTAAAAAGTGTGAGCTATGGGAACAAGAACAACAGGATACTTCTTATGAAGGGTTGCCCCAGAGCATTCTGTGGTGTCAAGCTTCTTTTCTTTTGCATCATTAGGCAATTTCCAATCAAACCAGTAAAAAAGATTGGCTATAACTGCTTCAAGAGAGTTTGTAGCAAATGAAACTGCAGGACACATCCTTCGGCCGCCTCCAAATGGAATGAACCCAAAATCATTATTATATTTGAAATCAGTAGGACTATCAATAAATCTCTCAGGAATAAACTCCTCTGGTCTGTCCCATATTTTGGGGTCCCTTAAAATTGCCCATGCATTGACATAGACACGTGTTTTCGCAGGAATGTGGTAGCCTTCTATGGTTACACTTGCAGAAGACAGTCTTGGAACGAGAAGTGCAAGAGTAGGTCGAATCCTTAGAGTCTCCTTAATCACACAATGCAAGTAATCCATACGAATTATATCAGATTCGTCCAGTTTTGATTTTGTTCCAACGACTTCTCGTATTTCATTCTGTAATTTCTTCATTACACTTGGGTGATTGAAGACCTCGGTCATTACCCATTCAGACGATGTGTTTAGCATATCGCTACCTCCTACATACATATCCTGAAATATTTTCAACCAGTTAGTACAATTGGAAAGCAATTATCTATGCTTTTTAATTTTATTTTTTACCCCCATAAACTGTAGGCCTCAGGGCACAGGTCCAGACAATGATCAATAGAGCACTTAATCTACTCTACAATGGCAGTACTATTACTTGCAAATGAATAAAATTGAGATCGAAGAAGACTTACAAGAATAATAGTTTTGAGAGATTCCCTGGTGAGATCAATTGCAGAAGCAGGATCACTTTGATATGCAAGCAAAGTATCTACGAAGTCCCCAGATTCATCCGCACCTTTCCTTGACTTCAAATGGTCATCTATCACCTCGTCTAAGAACTGTTCTACAGTTTGTGCAACATCTTTTATTCTTTTATCAAGGCCGGTGAGCACATCAAGCCATTTCAATGAAGGCAACACATCTTCAAAAGTAATTGTCCCCAGATTCTGTGCCACTAGTTTAGGCAAGTCTGCATATTTAGTCGTTCTTCCCCAGCTTTCCCCCAAAGCAATCCTTGGAATAAAGTTCCTTACCACAGTTGCTACTAACTCACTTACGTTAACAGTAACATCACTTCCTACTGAACATGATTCCTTGATAATGCTAACCATCTTACCTATTTCTTCTTCTCTAACAAACTTGAAAGACTCCCTTCTTTTGGCAGTCAAGAGGTCAGTCACAAATATCTTTCTGATTTCCCTCCAGTATTCACCATAAGGCGCAAAACCGACATCTAACTCACCTACAAAAGCCCTTGAGGCCGACGAATTTGGCCTATTAGCAAATATAGTGTCATGGGTCTTCATGATTTCTTTGCATATCCTTGCTGATGATACAATTAGAGTTGGTGTTTGACCAAAGTGTAGTAGCATTATAGGACCATATCTCTCCGAAAGAGCTAGGAAAGATCGGTGAGGCAGTTTACCAAGGTAAAGAAGGTGCCCAATAATTGGAAGCTTGGGTGGAGAAGGAGGCAAGTTAAGAGATTTCTTCAAAGGATTGATTCTATCAATCCATATTAGAATGACAAAAGTAAAGATAAAAATGAGGACGACGACAAATAACCAATGTTGGAAGGATGCTTCATTTTGATGTTTGTCAAACCATTCCATCACTGCAGCTAAGAGAGGCATTTTTGCTTAAGGTAGATACTGCTTGTGAGTGATTAATCTTTTGGAGCTATCGCACTACCATTTTATTGGCTTTTAAGTTGGATTGACAACATTTGTCGTACCTCAGCAAAACTATTACAAGATATAAAAACTATTATTTTAGTGGAAGTTATTTATTAATGGACAGTTGCTGATTTTAAATTTTTATTTTTGTCTATGACAAAATGAAGAACAATCAAACTCCATGATAATTGAGATGCTCTATTATTTATTTAGACATTGACGTAATAATCTTTATTTTTTTTACAACTTGTTCTATTTGTGGTAGTTTTTTGTGTTTTTGTTTTAAAATAACGATCATAGGACTAAGATTCAATTTCTACAAGATTGCAGACAACTACAAACATCCATGGACTAAGGAGGAAGTAGGAATTGAACAACTGGTGCAAGTGTATCAACCATCAAACCCAACAGGTTATAGTGACTCCTTTATAATGACTCCTATCTAACTCCAAATCTTTGCCGCTCATTTCTGCGAATCCAACCGCTTCCATAATTAAGACTAATTACATTGGTCGGAGCCAAAGGACAATTCAACAAGTTTCTCTAATATACGTGAACGACAGGAGTGACATATCCTATAGAGTTACATTGGTTTGTATAAATATTGTTTCATAGTTTACTAAATCAGATAGTGTCATCTTCTCAAGGCATCACTATACATGTTGATTTGTATAGATTACCTCACCCAACTCCAGACGCTGGTTTAGAAAATAAACAAAAATAAGAAAATTATCATTTGTATTCTTCTTAGGGCATCTTTCAGTTGAAGTGAGTACTGAGATGCCCATATATTATATATTATGTATTACAATTGGTTTTTTTTTTTTATCAACCAAACTATTTTATTGTTATACTGGAGCAACATTTACAAACCAAGATCCTGAAGTGTTTACACATAAAGCTGGTTTTGCTAACAAGTCGATCTGCTACTCCATTAGCTTCTCTGTAGGTATGTATTACGTATGTTATAGCCTGCATTATTAACATTATAATATAATAGAGATAATATCATGTTCCAAGATTCTAACGGCTAGCACAAACAAAATTAAAATACCAAACAAAGAAAGGTGAGTTGGGCCCAAGGACACGGTTCCAATTTTGTTAGGCCAAAAGGACATTAAAAGATTTCACTTAGTTAAAAAGACAACGTTTTTATTATCACGGGTCTGATCAATAGAATCCACTCCCTTGGACAGAAATACCCTTTATAATCACGTCTAATCATATACCACATACACACTAAATGTAATAAAATTATACCCTACCCAAATGAATCCTAATTGGAATGCAATCTTAAGTAACCCTTTAATCAGACCTATAATCACATGATCACGGTCTAATCATATACTATATAACACTAAACGGAATAAAACTATACCCTACCCTAATGAACCCTAGTTTCAATGTGATCTTATGCAACCATATGATAAGACGTATAATCATATGATCACGTGTCTAATCATATACCATAACACCAATTGCAGTAAAACTATACCCTACCCAAATGATAGAACTCTTGTTGCAATGCGGTCTAATGCAACCGTATGATCAGATCCTATAATCACATATATTTGGCATGATCAGACCTGTAATCACATTTATTCGTTATGATCACATATAATCACAACACGAGTATGTATGATCACACTTATAATCACATTTATTTGTAATGATCAGACTTGTAATCACATTTATTTGTTATGATCATAATCCTAATCACATATAAACATCTTATGATCATGAGTATGATTATAGTTGTGATCACATAAATAAAAGGGACAAGTGTGTATAATCACACGTATAATCATAATGGCAATCACATGTATATATGGGTAAAAATAGAATTTTGAAAAAGTATGACTATATGACTACAAGTCTGATTATAAACATTTGTCCTTTTGACAAAGTCAAAATCTGGGTTTTTCCTTTTGACAAATTATTAACGTGCGTTTGTCCTTTTGACAACCACAATTCTAAGTTCTTCCTTTTGGCAAAACAAAGTTAGAATAAGGCCTTACAACCTATTTCTTTGAATAAAGAATTAGGCTGTAAGGCCTTATTCCTATTTTATTTTATTTTTGCCAAAGGGACAAACTTAGAATTTTGGCTGTCAAAAGCACGTTAATAATTTGTCAAAAGGACAAACCTGGATTTTGACTTTGTTAAAAGGACAAATGTTTATGATTAGACTTGTAATCATATAGTCACTTTTTAAAAAAATTATTTATACCCCTATATAGATGTGATTGCCATTATGATTATACACTTGATCATACACACTTGTCCCTCTGACTTATGTGATCACAACTGTAATCATACTCATGATCATAAGATATTTATATGGTATTAGGACTATGATCATAATAAATAAATGTGATTACAGGTGTGATCATAACAAATAAATATGATTATAAGTGTGATCATACATACTCGTGTTGTGATTCATGCATGTGTGATCATAACAAATAAATGTAATTACATGTCTGATCATACTAAATAAATGTGATTATTGGATTTGATCATACGGTTGCATAAGATCGCATTCAAACAAGGGTTCATTTGGGTAGGATATAGTTTTACTACATTTGGTGTTATGTAGTATATGATTAGACATGTGATCATATGATTATACGTCCGATGATAAGGTTGCATAAGATCGCATTGAAACTAGGGTTCACTAGGGTGTAGGGTATAGTTTTATTGCATTTAGTGTGTATGTAGTATATAATCGACATGTGATCATAAAGGGTATTTCTGTCCAAGGGAGTAAATTGCTATGATCAGACCTGTGATCATAAAAACGTTATTCTTTTGACTAAGTGGAATCTTTTAATGTCCTTTTGGCCTAACCGAATTGGAATCGTGTACTTGGGCCCAACTCACACTATACCAAAAGTACTTGTGTAATTAGGCTTTGGATATAAAAAGGCCTTTTATTTGGTTTTGGACACAACATTAGTCCAACTCAATTAGCCAATAGTTTTAAAATACAAAAAATATCCATCAGTTGAAAATCATGTAAATTTGCCGCACGCTCGTGTATTTCCGATTAATTTCTTTAAGATCTAAACAGCACATAGTAGATTCTACACAAAATAATTGTTGTATATATGTATCATATTAATAAAATTTGGAAAATAATTGTTGTATATATGTATCATATTAATAAAATTTGGAAGTGGCCGGGTTTCATTTGTTGTTCGCTAAAATCTAAGTTTTTTGTTTGAAAAGCAAGCTTTGATCTTGGTTTAATTTGGTCAAGCAAGAAAAAGAAAAATTTAAATCTAAAATCAAATATTATTTTTTGGATGAACCATACCTATTTAAATATTTGCCCTAACCAAATAATTCGAAGATGCGTATTAAATTGGGAACAAATAGAAATTTTGTCCATTTGTCATGATGAAGCATGTGGTGGACACTTTACTGCAAATAATACGGCTGCAAAGGTTATATAATGTGGATTTTATTGGCCAATTTATTTCGTGAGACAAAATTACATTTTGGTAGTTGATATTTTAGACGTTTGGGGGGATTTCATTTGTCCATTCTCTTTCTCTAAAATTTTCCTTTACATTCTGGTACTCGTAGATTATGTGTCCAAAATGATAGAAGTTATTCCTACTAAAACGAATAATGAAAAAGTTGTTACAAGATTCCTAAGAGAAAACAAATTTTCCTGGTTTGTTGTACGGCTGTACCCAAAGATATATATTATTAGTGATCAAGGAACTCACTTTTCTAACAAATCCTTAAAAAACCTTATCATCTGTAAACTTCGGGTCAAGTAGAAGGATCAAATAGAGAAATTAAAAGAATTTTAGAAAAAAACGGTGGACCCTGATCGAAAAGATTAGAGTGGTCGTATTTTAGAATCTCTATGATCATATAGAACCGCCTTTAAGACTCCCATAGGTATGTCACCGTATTGGCCAGTCTTTGATAAATCTTAAAAGTTTAACTTTGATTTAAAAAAACCGGTGAGCAAAGAAAGTTAGTACTTAGAGGAATTAAGGAGTGATTCTAGCTTATGATATTGCAAAAGGTAATATCCCAAAAAAGCCCCATGTTTAAGTGCATCTTCCCCAATAGGCCCTGCCATGGTGCCATCTTTTCAAACAAGCCCTTACCCCACTTTTCTCCATTATGTTTGACTGAAATACCCTTTGTACTAAAGACAAAAGAGACAAAAATATATTTTTAATATTAATAATTTATTTTGTTATATTATTCATAACTTGTATATCTTTTGATTAAAAAATAAAAAATCAATATGATGTATATGGTTGAAAAGATCTCGACGAGATCTATCTAATAAGATCCCACATGGGTATTAAAAAAAAAAAAAAAAACTCTATGTACATGTGATTTTTATTTTCTCGATAATTTTTTTCTCTATATACTGTTAAGGTCTTGTCCGCTAAAATATTGATTGTTGTTCTCTAAACAATATAATTTTATCCTCTAAACAATCCATTGTATCCATTTAACATGCAATTTTACTAAATCACATTATATATTGAAAAATGTTGAGAGGTGGATTAAAGCTCGTTATCAGAATATATGGGTCATGGATCCATATGTATTACTTGGATTTTGTGGAAGAACAGGAATCCATGAGTGTTTAAGAAAGGGAGATTAACGGTTTCAAGGATGGTTAGAGAGCACATGATCCTGTAGCTTAACGGTTGCATCCATCTCATAAAGTGGAAAGGTCGTTGGTTTGAAACACGTCAGCAACTGATTGTTTGATATACGTTTCCTCAAATAATTTAAATGGGTAGGGGGTGCCCTCCACTTCGTTTGCCAAAAAAAAAAAGGATTGTTAAAGATGTGAAAGCTATTATATTGTTCTGGTGTGGTGGATGGAAAGGAAGAATGGAGTACAAATTTGAGGAACTTCTTTGCAATTACATTAAACAAAAGGAGAGATTTATATTTACACTGGGTTATATGTTCTCTCTTGTTTCTTATGCTTTGGGTTGTAACGTAAAAAAGGAATATAGTATTTTGTGAATTAAACTATACATTAAAAGTTTTTATGAATTTTTCATGTCAATACAATTTTTTTTTTTTTTTTTGTCTGTACTATAAGGGTTTTATCATCAGTCGAAATATCGAACTCATGGATGAAATTGAAGAGTACAATCCACATATATTAATAATATGGAGCATATAACATGGCTTTATAATTTAAACAAGAACAAACAATAATTAGAGGATATTGTTTTGGAGTTAGAAGACAATTCTTTTTTTAAGGGACAAAAATAAAAACTCCTAAACTTGGTAATAATGTGTGATTTTGTTAGATTTTTAAAGTAATTTTGAAAAACCTTTTAATATCATAAGGTGTTTTTTTTTTTTTTTTTTAAAACCCAACTTTTTAGTAAAACAAATATAAAATTTTGAATTTTTATAAATATTTAAATTTTTTTATAAATTTTTTAATTTTTTAAATTTAACATTTTATAGTCATGTGGGATCTTATTTGAAAGATCTCGTCGAGATCCTTTTTGGAACAAAGTTGCTTTAGTTCAATGACATTTTATTTTCTAGTTTTATTGTGAAAATGTTTACATTTAAATTGAGTGCATATTCGATAAGTCGATTTGTCAAATGGAATGCAGTTTAGGTATATTTGCTTACTGGTCAACCTAAATCCAAAAAGAAAAAAAGAAAAAAAAATACAATTATTTGTCTACTGCAATTTAGATAGCACTAGATAATGCTATAAACAGATAATGATAGCTTTGTCATTAGTTATTGATGAATAGCATACTATATACAATGTTATGCTTAAGATAACAGTTTTTCAAGCACGCTATAAATTAGCTTGGCATGACATTTTGTGGCCAACACTATGCATCTAAAGATAACAGTTTTCAGAAACGCTATAAATCAGCATAGAATTTTACGTAAAATGTTATGCTTCTAAAGATTGCGTTTATAAAACGCTATACAAACAGCTATGCATTTATTAACATTAACGAAAAAACGCCATCCCGGTGCGTCGAGCACCATACCCCTCGCTAATGTTAATATTGTCCCCCTTTAGTCACTGCGGATATCCAGCAGTAGAGGGTTTTGGATCAAGGCCCACCCATGTGGTTTACCCCAAAAGGCCTTGACATTAGTTAGAGTATGGTTAAGCTCTATATACTACCGAAACAACCACTTCCTCGGCAATGTGGGGACTAACACCAACTCATGGGTGTTACAATCTCACCACCTAGAAATAGAGCCGTCCACGACTCTGCAGTACACTCAGTACAGTACCAAAATCTCCGACGTTCCATGCCAAGTGAGACAAGTACCTGGCGCTCCCTGGGCCTTTCCAGCGTACTTCCCACCTGCAACAGGCGACCCGTCGTCGGCTCTGATACTAACTGTAACACCCCAGGATTTGGTCCTCGCTCATCCCGGTGCGTCGAGCACCATACCCCTCGCTAATGTCAATATTGTCCCCCTTTAGTCACTGCGGATATCCAACAGTAGAGGGTTTTGGATCAAGGCCCACCCATGTGGTTTACCCCAAAAGACCTTGACATTAGTTAGAGTATGGTTAAGCTCTATATACTACCGAAACAACCACTTCCTCGGCAATATGGGGACTAACACCAACTCATGGGTGTTACAGACGATTTATCCAAGACAAGATCTCTGTTCCATTGGCATCTTTCTCTATTTAGAAAATCAGCAACAACATTTAAATCACAATCCACTGGTTTAGTCAACAACGGAAGAGGCCGAGGTGTCCTTGGAATCCAAGAATCAGTCCATGCTATGCCACTTTATGCCAAGTTGCAACAATTCCTTCAAAGGTGAAAAGGTTTTCCAAACTTTTGAGTTGGAACGACTACATTTTGAGTGCATAAAATCAATAGATCGATGGGAAATACTTTTGCTTCATATGTTTTGCCCACAAAGACTGCCCATCACTAATGCCCAAACTTGTTTACCAAGTAACGCACGGTTATGAAACTCTAAATTTCTTATCCCAAGTCCACCTTGACAGATCGTTTACAAGCAATATTCCAAGCAAAATAATAAACCTTCCTCTGATTTCGATCATGCCCCCAAAAGAAACATCTTTTGATTTTATCGAGCTCATTAACTATTGTAATAGGGATTTTAACAATAGACATAGTATATGTAGGGTTTTTTTTATTCAAAAGGACATCATACTGCTTCAAGAGAGCTCCTTCAAATTGTGTCAACTCATGGTAATCATCAGGATTGAGGGAGAGATCATTGAGTTTGCACTGAATATCATCAATTTGTTTTTATACTTTCAGCAATTTAAAATCCATATTGCCAAAGTACAATTGATTCCAAGATTTCAATTTATTCTTACAGAGATTAAGTTGTCGGCAAAAACTTTGTATTGAAGTCTTTGTTTTAATTGAGAATACCCCTTTTGGATTTATTGTTCTTAATTAATGCTTTAGTGAAGAAATTTGTTGTTTTATTCTTTTTTGTTTCTTCTAATTGTATAGTCTTTGTTCTCAGTTGAAAAAATGCGTAGAAATTGCTTTGGGTGGATAGACTTCCCTTCAATGCATCCATTGGATGGTTAAAAAGAGAGGTGAACTTCTCAAGCAAAGGTTCAGATGGTTTATAGTCACTTCTACCAAGCGAGAGGCTAATTTTGCGGCAGACTTTTGTGCAGGCAAAGGTGTTCATCTTGGCAAGGGAGAAAAGAAATGGTGGGACTCAGGCTCAATGCCAAGGATCTCACTGGAGAGTCCATATTCTCTGTATTACAGATTTCAAATAATGTATTTGGTGCTTGCACCCCCTTGTAATTAACTTATTTTTTTATTATAAAAATTACCCTTTAGCGAAAAAAAAAAAAAAAAAAATTCTTCTTCTCCTGTTTATTCATCAGAAAGCTGGAACTTTATGTATTTTTAATTTATGAATACACAGTTATTGCTGAAAAAAAACAGTACTTTACATAGCTTAATATAGGGCTAGTTTAACATCTATATTATAAGGGAGGACCGGTATAAGTTTGTGTGGACAACTGACGGCTTGGATTTGATCTTGGGTTTTGTCGGGAATGGTAATGATCAAAGGTTTAGATTTGGTTTGTTTAGATTTTGTGAGATTCTCTTAGATTCACAAAGTATTTCATTTGAACTGGACTCTAATATATATGGTAAAGACACAGTTAAAATGTAATTAAATTAGCGTGCCGTAAGGCACGGGTATTTTCTTGTTTATATATAACAGAAAACCACACATCACTACAATAGATTTAAGTCATCACACGCACGAAAACATTATACCAGCGTTATTCAAAACACTATTTATTCCCAATCATATTCAAACATCTCACTGTGTATTTTAAGATCTTGACACGCATAACTTATTTTTTTGGAATCCAACATCCATGCAATCCATAGGGAAGGCCATAGGGAAACTTTGCTCTAGCAATTTCTTTAAACGTCGATCCATCTAACAACAAGGCATATCCTTCTCCATGCCTATCGCTGATAACAGATATCACGACACCTGAAAATTATAAAATTAAATATTCAATGATAGTAAACTTTAGTCATATATATATACGGATCGAGAGTGACATATATATATCAGCACTGACCGTCATCTTCTTTAGTGGAACCTGGCCGTGGCACAAAGAATGGCTCTGAAGGTATTGCCCCCTCATCATACCAGGTATTTGTTGTCTTATTTACAAGATCAACCTGTGAAAATATTTCCCGGAGTTAAAGCAAGATCAATGGTGAATACGAATATATAGAGGATGCATGACTTACTTTACAAAGCATGTTAGGAAAGTTGGTCGGGCGACGAGCTCCACAACCATAAACATATTGATATTTCTTCCCTAAGTAATCAGCATTAATCGTTGCAGTATCCATTCCTCTTCCATGTTGGCTTGGATCCACTGCTGCCTCTAACGTACCCTTTGGGCTTCCATCCATGGGAATAGTAAAACGTCCAACTCTGTATGTTATGTACATATTAGTAGAAATCGACCAATCAAGTAGTGCATATAATTAGCAATTTAATTAAATAGTAAGACGACATGCATATATAATGCTAGTTATTATCATTCGCAAGCATACCTAGCAAATGGTAAGACATTAATGCCGCCATTTGATTGAAGATCTTGTAGTCGAAGACAATGAAGAATTGTAGTGTCTGCTTCGTGCTCACAACAGTCTATTATAATATTTGTTAACCTTCCATCTTCATCTTTCTCTTCATACGCATTTATATAGTGAAAGGTTACAAAGTTAGGGACCTCCACACTAGCCACCTTCAGTGTAAAGTAGTCTTAATACAATTAGCATATCAGGTAACTTAGAGAGAGAGAGAGAGAGAGAGAGAGAGAGAGAGAGAGAGAGAGAGAGAGAGAGAGAGAGAGAGAGAGAGAGAGAGAGAGAGAGAGAGAGACTTACAAACGTTGCCACTAGATTTGCACATAACATGAACATAGGCTTTAGTTTCTGGTAGCCAGTCAAACTTGTACAGAGGAGTTGGCTCTACGTTAAGCAGATTCTTGGCGCTATATCTCAATGGCATTTCAGGCACAATCACAAAGTGTTCAGTTGAAGGAAAGGAATGTACCCAACCAACTTGTGGCCCTCCGCGACAGTTGACCCGCCCAACCAACTTCCTTTCGTTGGTCCCTGGTTCCATTTTTACCACTTGGTATCCAGGCCTAATCACATCTGGCAAAAGCGTCCAAAACTCGGAGTCAATTATATGTGGGTGAGCTGATTGTAATATTGTCCCCAACTTATCAGTGTACTCAAACTTCTTCATTGTTTCCAATGTGGTAGCATCAATCTCGTAAGACCCTTTGATTGTTTCCGTTATGCACAAAACTCGTCCATCGCCAAGCAACACAACACCCGCATTAGCATTGTCAGTAAGGGATGAACCAGAAAACAAACTAGCTAGCTTAGATATGAAATTTTCTGGTATTGGATCCTCAGAGAATTCCCGGTAGCATAATTTGTTGTTCTTTATTGCTGCTTTGTAGGCCTCAGATTCAAGTTGACGGTGAGCACCTTTTAAATGACCATTGTCGAATTCAAGTTTGATAAGAGTGGCATAGCCATCAAAGAGATGGTGGAAAGTGTGGTCTCCTACTTTCCACTGTCCTGGTCCATTCCTCAAGTAGATTCCTTTCTGCGAGTCCATGCGTATATGGCATGGCATTAGATCCATAATAATACAAATATATATATTTACTATATATGGTGTATCAAACTACTTAAAAGAACAGTAATTCTATGAGTATGTAGACTTTAATGTAATTCCAAAAATGTTTTAATTATTGTACAATAAACTTTATTTTAATTCCTACACTACGTACCTCTAATTCTATTGTGACTACTGTTAGATTACCGATTACCGGTTAATGTTGTGAGTTGTGACTACTGTTAGATTTTCTTCAATAAGGTCAAATTCTGTTTATTCATATTTAGATTCCAATATTAGATTCTATTACAATTAGTGATTATCTCAGATTTTAATGGAGTTGGTCCTGAATCGGGTGGGTTCATTTTACAGATTTGTCAAAGATGAAGAAAAGGTGAAGACAAAGGAAGAAATATATATATATATATATATATATATATATATATATATATATATATATATATACTCATATGCTCATATGAAGTTGTAGATCTTTAGTTTATCAGAGGTTTTTCATTGTTTGACAAAAGAAGATGAGATTATGAGTTGGTTGGATCATATAGGAAAAGATGATCAGGTGATTCTAATCTTGCTAGAATAATAGTAGAACTGTGATTGTTGTAAACCAAAGAAAATTATAATAACTCAAACCACTGTACCAGCCATAGGGGAATTTCTCCTTCCACAGCAAGCTCGCCTTCCCATTTGGCCTGTTGTACACTTGTCCATGCTGCGAGCTTAGATTTCTGCTCACCACTTTCAGTCACTGGTATAGATATTGGTGCTGTATTAGTTGCTGCATTTGTAACAACAGTCATGTTCCTCTTTGATTGATTGGTGAAACAAATATTGTTTTTGAATTCACTTCTAACAGGATCATAAAAAACAGATGATTTTGAACAAGGTATCAGAGATCTAGTTATAGAAGTCATGCTAAAATTTGTATATATGTGATAGCTAGCAAGGGTTGGAGTTAATTAGTGAGGTGATATGACATTAAGATCATATTTATATGCATGAAGTTAGCAATGAGGTGATATTAAGATAATAGCTAGCAAGGAATCATTGAGTGTAAATTAATGAAGTTAGGAAGATTGAGGACCACCTGATTTTCTATAATCTATCTATCTATTATACTGTATTAAATAAAAATCACATGGTGTCATTTCTTTATAAAGAACATGGAAAAATCATTTAACATATATTTAAAATAGAAAATATAAATGTAAGAATAATTTTGTGGATTTTCTTAGTGTGCACAAAATCAGGATTTGACCTAAAAATCATTTTAAGTCTCTCTGAAATCATAAAAAAGTAGTCCTAACTCCTCAGGGGACCCTACAAATCAGGCAATTTTTTTTCTCTTCTTTATACGTCAATAAGTATTGATATTGTTTATAAAATATGCTACTGCGGCAGAATTTGCAGAGGCGGTAGCAGCTGAATGTAAGTAAACGACACAACCATAGTATGTAATTTCTGTTTCTTTTGTATGTTGAACAATAATGTGGAAAAGCAAATAATAATCGTAGGAAAAAGTTACTAAAGCTTTCATTTTTTCATAGGGATGAAGATCGGATGGATTGGATTGGAAATAATATGTTCGGAAATAATAAAGAGAGCCGGTATCCAAACCCCACCAATTAGTAATTAAGCCCCACTAAACAAATTTACTAATACCGGTTATATCTCAAAGAATAATAGAAAAAGGTAAGCATTTAAGTAAGCCCCAGTTTTTGCACCCCACCTCCATCCTATTTTTTTTAGTAAACACACCCCATACAAACCCTAATTTTCTTTTATCTTCCCAATTTGAAACACTTCTTCACTATTTTATTTTTTATGTATTTGCTTCTTTAAACTAAAAAAATCACTTTTTAGAAAAGAAAAACATGGAAGAAGCTTCTCAAAATGACTTGGTTTCTTTAGAAGAATGTTTTGGACAAAATCACTCTTAGAAAACATGGGAAACACCCAACCCGATCTTGAAAGTCTAGAGAGCTTTCAAAAGGTAAATCTCACAAACAATGGCGATCAAAACCAAATAGTACGTATAAAAATTCAACTTTCTTTTCTGATCTGAACTTAATAATACATGAACAACTGAAATCTATCTTACAGAAACCCTACTCTAGACAGTTGAAGGAAACCGATCATATTGCACCGAATATTACTACATATAACAGTTTACGTAATCCGAGAAATACATTCAGTTTCGGTTGGTTCAAACTGTTTGGTGGGCCAAATTTTCGATTTGGTATTTTAAAAATGCGAACTCTCACAATGTGCAATTGTCTAACCGATTCAAGAAGTCAATTTTAGTTTAATCTTCCTGTTCATGAGAAAAAAAATTTGAAAATTTAAATTGTGTGCAAGTAGAATACTGGACATCAAGGTATTAGCAATGTGTAGGTATTTATCGGGGTATATTTATCAGGTGGGGTGGGAATACCGACTAGGCGACTAATTGAACCTGGGTGGGGTGGGTTTACCAGTTGGGGCCTAATTATCAATTGGTGGGGTTTGGATACCGGCTCTTATAATAAATCGGAAACAAAATTTTCCTTCCAATTTTTTTCAGAATCGGATCGGAACTTCAAAATTTCGAAAAATTGGAATTCATAAATAACGAAAATTTCGGAAAGAAAAATTTGAAAATATCGAAATAAATATTTAGAAAAGTTGGGATTATAGTTTATTATTACAAAAAGATAAAATTTACATCAAGAGTTAATATATCAATCTACTAAATTTTGTCGACGTTGAAATTTTAATAATTTATTCTCTAACATAAAATTATTTCTACCTTAATTAGATATGATACTAACCTTAACATATATATATCTAAGCAATTATGAGAAATTCTTTTTTAATAAAATACCACTTAATCGTAAGCCACTTTACTGTTAAAACATATATTTTAAATCTAACCACACCAAGAATATTGTTATATATTTTGAGGAAATTATAGAATCTCGTTAAAAAATTTCAAAAATCGGATTGGATCAGAATTATAAAATCACTTCAAATTTCATTCCAATATTTTTCAAAAAAAATTAGTAATCGGAAATCGGAAGTAGCATATTATGTTCTAAGTTTTGAAAAAAATAAAATCGAAATTTCGGCAATCCACCTTTACTTTATTATTAAGAAGGTAAAGTTAACTTTTTCTCTTTTTCTTTTGCAAAGATACTAGTTAAAGAAAATACTGGTTATAGCAAAGGTAACTAACTTGGTTATGTTAATATTTCCTCTTAAAAAAAAAAAAAACTTGGTTATCTTAACTCTTTTTTTTTAATGTATGATCTATTGTACGTGGTTAATAAATAATTAAAAATTAGATGTCATAAATAATAAGGACAAATTTTGTTTGTTTTTTTTGTGTTTGTTTTTTTTCTTTAATATGGACAAGCTATTATACTAACCTTAGAACATTTGGCTTATATGGTGCTAATACAAAGCATCTTACTGTTTTGATTCTTTCAATGATCCATTCCAAAAGTTGAACTTATATGGGTTATAACAAAAAAAAATAATAATATAGTTTAAAAGACAAAACAAAAATACCAACGTTATGATAGATTATACTTAATTATCATCTGGGCTCTACTAAATTATATATCATAAAACTCCAAATCAGATGTTATAATCACACTATGAAAAGCTATTATACTAATTTTACAATATTTGGCTTATATGGTGCTACTTCTCCTAAGCATCTTTGCATTTTAATTGTTACAATTGATGAGGTGTGATACATATGGTTATAATAATAATAAAAAAAAGGACATGTCATAGCAATTGTGACAATACAATTTAAAGAAAATAACAATAGATTAATGCTAACCAACTCAGATTAGTCACATAATGACTGTAATGTACAAAAGTTAAATTAAAAAATATTAACTTTATATTGGATTATATCCCAAGTTTAAATTAATTGTCATAATCAGAATAGAGAAGCCAGCCTTAGAACAGTTGGCTTGTACTATGCTATTTCTCCCAAGCATCTATTCATGAGATGTGTTATATATGGATTATATAGCAAAATTGTGTGCTAATAGGTACAATTTGAAGGAAATAACAATTGTTTTACCAAAAAAAATAGAAAATAACAAGGGATAAATGATGCTAACCAACTAACTTTTAAAATGATTAATATCATCAAAGTCCAAATTAAGTGTTATAATCACAATAGCGAAGACAACCTTACCATATTTGATTTATATGATGCTACTTCTCCTAAGCATCTTTGCATTTTGATTCTTTCCATTTATAAGGTGTAATATAATAACTAACTATGTCGCAATTGTTATATAATAACTAACTATGTATATACAATACTTTAATTCAAAAATACTAACATTTTATTGAATAATTCTACCAAATTAACATCAAAGTCCAAATTAGGTGTCATATTTTAGTTGGTAAGATTATATATTAATCTTACAATATTTGGCATTTGGCTTATATGAAGTTAATTCTCCCTTGAGCATCTTTATATCATGATTCTTCCTATCAATAAATAAGGTTTGATACATATGGGTTATGATAAGAAATAAAAGGGTGGGTTGGGGCCAAGGACACGATTCCTATTTGGTTGGGCCAAAAGGACACAAATAGTTTTTCATTAATTCGTAGGACATCCTCCCTAACCGATTTTTTTTTTTATTGTTGTTCCTAACAGCGCACAATTAAGAGATGATTTATTTGACGAGGCTCATCGTACTCGGTATACTGTACATCCAGGTGTGACTAAGATTTTTTTTTTGATAAAATGTAGAAGTACATTCACTCAATCCAGGTGTGACTAAGATGTACAAGGATTTGAAACATAACATCCTGTGGAAGACCATAAAGAAGGATTTGGCAGACTATGTGCCTAAGTGTGACACGTGTCAGAGTGTGAAGACAGAACATAAGAAGCCGCAAGGCGAGTTGCAGAATGGAAGTAGGACAATATTTCGATGGATTTCATCAACAGTTCACATACTTCTAAAGGTAGTAATGCTATTTGGGTGATTTTGGACCGTTTGACTAAGGCAGCTCATTTCTTGGCGATTAATGGCACTCATACTACCAGTGATTTAGGTGTATTGTATGTTCGAGAGATTGTGAAACTTCATGGCATTCGTGCTACTATAATTTTGTTACTACATTACTCTTTTTTTGTCAATAATCTTGTGACAACTCACCTATGTGATTATCTTACTTTTAGTGAATGAGGGAAAAGACTATTTTAAAGCATCATTCATCAAAAGGATGATCAAAGGACACAAGCTTCGGATCAAGTGAAATCATTTTAAGTACTTGCATGCATTGCATTTTATTTTATTTTATATATTGATCGACTTTGAAAAATATTTATAAAATGTTTTATTTGTGTTTTATGCGTAAAACAGTTTTCGGGGACTATTTACAAAAATTCATTTTTCCTTGTCGTTTAAGGTTATTTGAAACAAGTCATGAGGTTTTTATTAAGGACAGATAACTCTAGTCAATTTGGTCCAGGTTCGTTGACCGCTAGTAGCGCTACAGATTCCAGCATCATGTCTGTTGACAAAGTCAACTAGGGTTGACTTTGAGCTTTGAACGCGAGTGGAGAGCCAATGGCGGCGCCACTAACGCTACAGATTCCAGCAACAAGTTTTAACGTTTTTCATCAAAAAAGTCAAACTAGGGTTTGACCATGAGTCGTGGTCCTTTTGCCCTTGGTGGACCACGACTCACAGTACGGGCAATTTTTGGAAATTCAATATTTTTTAGAGTTCCTTTTTAACCACAACTGTTTGTGCTTTACCCTTGCACGTGTTTAGATTTGTTTAGCAAGACTTTAAGGACATTTAACTCACCTATATATATATGTGTGCTCCTCATTAGAAGCCAATCGAACTAGCAGCCTGACCAGCAACTCAAGCCAGTCAGCCAAGCCCAAAAATAAAATAGAAAACAAGAATGGGTAAGGCTCGAAATGCAAAGGTCAATGTACATTGTCTGTTTCGTCACTTTGATAGGTGTACCAATGGTGCATATGGTGGGGATGGATATCATTCATACTTGCCCACATGAAGGACAAACATTTGTATGATGAAAAGAACAATGCAAGTTACGTGAGGCAACCAAGGAGGATCCAAATTTATTTGTTTCACTGGACAACTTATTGAGATTAGTGGGGTAGTGGATATGTGGTCACTGCTTTAGTGTCCATGCACGAAGCAAGCATTGTTATCACTCGGATAGCACAGTTATTTCATTGCCCAAGTTGAAAAATGGAGAGCCTAAAAGTGTGATCCTAGGTATGCCCCGTCCATTAGGGTCACCTGAGTCAACACCCACACAGCTTGGAACTTTCGTTGTCGATTCTAGCCATCCTAGTGCCCCTTGGTCCATGGATGAGGTATTATTGGATTTTATTTTTCGCACACCCTTTCACAGAGTGAAGAGCATCCCACGCCCATGTCGTCTAGCATTCTTGTGTGCATTGAAAGGGGTATTGTATGAATCATAACAGACATGGGGTCCGTAGCAACATGGGTTCGACTTCTCCTTCTTCCTTGTTGCACCTTGCAAGTGTTTGAATGATAGAATCGCGTCGAGGGATGGTCTGGCACCAGGAAGAGTCTGTAAAAGAAACAGATCATGCATGCCTTAGTAGTTTGAAATGAGCCGGGTGGTATCTTTCGTCTCTTAGAGTCAGTACAGAGTCCTCAATCTACATCACCAGCCCAACCATCTCATAACCAAAATGTAAGGCGTTGTTAGCAAAAGGTTGCAGATGGACATTTTGCAGCTGCGGTTAAAGTGTTGGCATCTTCAAGGGTAACACCAGACACTTCAGAGACATGACAGGCATTAGAGGAAAAACACCTGATGAGCCCACCACCGTCCATACCAGATACTCCATTGTATGAGCCACCTTTGATTGTTGAGGGGGATACAATATTGGCATGCATTAGGTCCTTTCCGTAGGGTAAATCATGTGGGTGTGATGGACTCCGTGCCCAACACCTGCTAGATGTTATGAGCAGTGCAGCCTCTACTGTAAGTACAAATCTTCTAAATGCTTTGACTCTTGTTGTGAACTAGCTGCAAGGTCAATGCCCACCTGTATTAGAGAAATTTATTGCAAGTGCACCCCTTACTCCTCTCCTCAAGCCTGGTAATGGAGTCCACCCAATAGCAGTGGGCATGGTATGGCGACGTCTAGTGTCCAAGATTGCCATGAAACAAGTTACCCAAGACATGGTCTCGTACCTCAATGATTTTAAGTTTGGCGTCGGTGTGCCTGGTGGGGCAGAGGCATGCAGTGTTCATGCAAATCAGGATAGCACATCCCTTTCTATGTTGCTGGTGGATTTCCAAAATGCTTTCAATTTTGTTGACCGCACGACTATGCTAAAAGAGGTACACATTTATTTTCCCAGAATTGCACCATGGTTGAATATCTATATAGCCAGCCTGCGAGATTATATTTGGGGTCCACTTATATTTAGTCAGCAACCGAGATCAACAAGGGATCCGTTAGGGCCTCTTATTTTTGCCTTAGTCTTGCATCCACTAGTACTGTGCATACAATCTGAGTGTCACTTGAAGTTGCAGGCATGGTATTTGGATGATGGGACCTTGATTGGTGACACTGATCAGGTGGCTGTAGCCATACATATCATTTAGGCAGTTGGACCGTCATTTGGGTTCATTCTTAATGTTAATAAGACAGAGGTGTTTTGGCCATCAGTTGATCCTCATCGCTTTAGTACTGGTCTGTGTTGACCAGGTATATCATGTCCTCACCGTGGAGTCAAGTTGTTTAGAGGGGCAATTAGTACTAATGCATCATTCATTGTGGGCATTGTTGGACAACGAGTTGAGAAAACAACCAAGCTAATGAGCCTTCTGATCGTAAGATATTTGTGTACCTTACATCAAAAGATAAATTTGTATTGAATTTTCCTTCTTGTGCCTGTATAAATTGGTTATCAAAGTAGACAAGTAACAAGCAAGGGTCGTACCCACCTCAGAGGGGGAGATCTTAGCTCAAACACAATAGAAAACAATTGTTAAGAAACACCAAGGGAATCAATAATAAGAATTAAGATTGATTCTAACTTCCTACAAACAATAATAATAAGTAAACCCTAACTTAAGAATATGGAAGAGATGTAAAGAAGATATATAATGACATAGGGGGAAAATTGGTATCCACAAACTAAATTATGCAAACATAACATGTTGTTCCTTCATGTTCAATCTATAACAATTAATTAGTTACCTCTCAGTTATTCCAATTAATCATTAATACCTATAATAATCAAGTAGTCACCTCTCAGCTATTCCACTCAATTAAAACGGGATTCTCTTATGCATGCTATTGAATATGTCTTATTAATCAAACCGTCACCTCTCAGCTATTCAATTTAATTAACTCAACATATTATTCATAATTAAATCATCACCTCTCAGTTATTTGACTTAATTACAAAAGGGTTCCAATAAAAGATATCAACTGCAGATATGTAATAATCACCTCTCAGCTATTTCACTTCACATCTTTAATCAATATAAATAAAACCATTAAAGCTAGGTCTCCCCAAACCCTAACAATAGTATTTTAATAACATGGATAACAATAACATGCAAATAATCATACTTACCTCATACTGCAGCTAGAAGTAAATAAGCATTAAGTACTTTGAATCACAATGAACATTAAGAACAAACATGGTGCTTTTGCATTATCTAGAGTGCTTCAACCATCCCCCTAAGGGAATTTAGCTACTCATCCTTGATGGTGACACCATGGAATAAATAATTAAATAACAAAACATCATAAAGTAAAGTGATTTGATTTGATTGATATGAATAGAGTTTGATACAAACAAGAAGAATATGAACTTTCTCTCACAAATATTCTCTTTTCTCTCTCTATGAAAAGATCTAGATCTAAAAGATGGGAGTCTAAAAGATACCTAAACTTTAACTACTACTTCTCTTATATAGAAATACAAAGTAGAATACTTGCATGCAAAGACTTCCAAATTAGGTCAAATTCGTGGCTGCTGCTGTTGGTCTTAGAGAGGCATTAGGTAATTAGAAAAACCTAATTCTCTTGGGCTTAGGTTTTAGCTTGGACCAAAACCTTCAGTTTGATAGCTCATGGGCCCAAATCAGACTTCTGGATCTTCTTGTGGAGCCTTTTTAAGTTTGGACTTAAATAAGGCCTAAAATAGAAATTCTGACTTGTGGGCTCCAATAAGATCCGGTTTGGGCTGAGATTTGGACCGCCCCACTTTGACATAAAGTCAAGTCAACTGGTCTGACCGTGGGGTGCCCTCAGCAGATCTTGTGGGTGCAAATATCGATTCTTCTTCCCATGTGCAAATAACACCTTTTTGCTTGCTTTTCTTGACTTTTCGCGGGCTTTAACACAATAATATAAGCTAAGTGCTATACAAACAAGGTGTTATTCGGGGGATAAATATACACTTTTGAGGACTGATCAAATACCCCCAACACAGCACTTTGCTTGTCCTCAAGCAAAGATGAGAAGACTCTAGCCAATATTTTGCTTGATTCAATGAAGCTCTAGCCAATATTTTGGAATCTTCCTTTCTTTTTGGATTTGAAATGGTTTGGAAGACTCTGGCCTTTTCTGGAATTTCTTCAAACTTTTTGATTTTCAATATTTGGTTCATCTCACTAGTTTGGAGATTTCTATGTATTTCTCCTTTCTTCTTGTAACCACATAAACAATCATCCTCATATTCCAAAAACAATGGGTAAAAGTACATAAACATTCTAAGGGTATTTACTCCCACAATGGAGTTGGGTAAGGATAATGGGCTCAAGAAAAACGCTAAGTAACAAGAAAGGCTCAGAATGGTAAACCTAAGGGATAAAGTATGATCAGGGTAGGCTAAGGTACACAAGGTTTATCTAAATGTCTTCGTATCATCTCTAAGTACCGATATGGTGATCACATCTTGAATAAGCTGCAAGACCCAAGTTTATATTGCACCCATTTGATGTCATCTCAAGGCTAATTACAAAAATGAATATGAGACTAAAAACAGACAAAACTGAGAGGTTGAGTCTTTTGACTCCAGATTGATGTAATATCTCTCCAAGAAAAGGACAGGGCTCAAAAGCTCACTAGGTTAAGTCTCCACACTTATTCCTCAAGTTTCTCAAGGTGTAGTTGTATTTGCACATATAATCTGTAATAAATGCAATTGAATGTCGCTTATGTGTAACACCCCAAAATCCGACCCATATCCTAATAAGACCTGAATCGAATCTCGAGGCATTAACATCAACACAATAGGCAATTTGTCATTTCTACTCTATTAATCATAACAAAATCCGTGAAAGTCTGGTGTTGAATCCATCCATTTATTAACTAGCAATTAACACAAACCACAAAAAAAAAACACTTTCATATTTATATAGAAAATCGTACTATATACAATACATGATTGTGATAATACGTATATAAGATTGTTTTCAAGTGTGATATCTACGTATACATATAAAAGACCTGTCAAAAAGTTACAACCCTGGACTGCACTCTCACATCAAACAGATGTAGTGATCATCCCTGTCATCGTTTGCTACAACAGCAGGCTCCTCAAAAACAGGCTCAACTGATAAGGGTAATGGTAGGGTGAGCATAATCCACTTGCTCAGTAGAAACCCGCATTCCCAAAATATTATCCAACCATTACAATAAATCACTCGAACAGTTTAAAATATGCAAGTTTAAATAAAAGAACGGTAAAAAGACAGTAACTATGATTTTTAAAAGTATTTTCTACTGCAAGTAATAGATAATATACAAGCAATCATACAATAGGTCCGGTACCTGTATCCTATTAGAGTGGTGAGGGTACAACTGGAACTCAGCCCCAGTCCCAGGCAAATTCTTGGTTCAGTATTTATCAGTGTGAACCTGCACTGTTAGTCCCTGATTATCCGGTCGGGTGATTACCGTTTTGTGTCTCGAGAACACTAACCCTCTTTCAGGGCTCAGGTGGGCCCTCTGACTACGACGCCCCGAGGGGGGAATCACTTATCACGGTGGTCAACCGTTTGACGACTGCAGACTGCTCAGGATCCTGACACACGTCCAGGAGTGGACTACCTCTCACTCCCCGCGTCTAACCTCCTCGAGGTAGCATGTATCCCCCCAACACACTAACCATCCACAGCAAATACCAGGAAGGTAGAAAAGGAATCCCCGGAAACATCCTACAATGTTCGCCTCTAGAAAGTGCTCATTCACCGTCTAAAGGTGAACACTGTATATGTAATCCTAGAAAGAACTGTCATCTCTAGAATATGACAACACTTCCTTCTTTGTAGAAATTCACAGATCCGTTGCCAAACCGCCTGGTGATACAATATATATAATATATAGAGTGTCTTTTAATGATAATTAATTAATCTGGCATGTATGATGAGTCCCTGAATTTATCAACTATCAAACCAGTTCCCTATTCACGGCTACCAGACACGGGCACTAGCCGAAGGAATTATCTCCTATTCACGGCTACCAGACACGGGCACTAGCCGAAAGAACTATCCCCTATTCACGGCTACCAGACACGGGCACTAGCCGAAGGGATTATAATCCGATCTGTAATAATATGTTCGTGTAAGCACTCAGATCATAATTATTTTCCCAATCCAAGGACCTCACACCATACCAACATACAACTGGGACCCCACATCCCACATACAAAATCCATCTCCATTTTTCCATCCTGGAAAAGAGATGCGATAAAAACTTCAATTGTTTTTTTGTTTATAAAACAATATCATGTACTACTTTAACAACTCCAGTTTAAAACATGATATCTGTAACTAATCATTTTAATACAATCTACAATCATAAAACCGCGAGTACTATATATATTCCAACCAAAATCATGCATGTATTTTTATCATCACTATATCGATAATATTATAACATTTAAAACATGAACCATGAGAAGATAATATAAAGGAAATGTAAGTCCCTACCTCAGCGCGCTCCCGCATCACCTCTAAAACCCGAAGAACACTACTAAAGTCAAACACCTAAAACGCAAGCGAAACATAATTATAATCCTATAGGGGAACTATTATATATTTTCTATTCGTGCGTGTCTCGTGTTTCTAATAGGTTTTTTAATTGGGTATACATGCATTTAGTCCATAACCTATTAACGGGCTTGTAGTCGATACTAAATTTCATATAACCAACACTTAGTAATGGAACTTTTAACTCAATATGTTTAGCTCATACACAACTGAAAGAACCAGATTTTTCGCACTCGTTTACAACTTAATTAAACCCAAATTCATGTTAAATGTCGTTCATTTTCTGCCATAGATATTAGAGTAAAATTTAACCATCTAGGAGGTTCAGAATTCAGTAATATTTTCCTAGTTTGTACATGATTAAAGGTAGCCAACAACCTATATGACTTGTTGCTTGTTTTCTCTTCTAAAGTTGAGCATGAAAATCACTCCAGCTCATTGAAATCCTAAGGACCTATTCATATTAATCATCTAGCTATTAACTAAAGCTTGAACGACTAATTGTATTGCTTGTTATTTCTATAAGTATACTACCAAGTTCAAGAATACAAACCTGTCAGATTGAATTTTTTCTAACTGGTCACTCTCTTTCAATATCCACTAGTTGCTAAGAAGCTAACTTCACTTGACTTCAATGGTAGTGGTGTCTGATTTGTCTTTCTCTTCCCAAGCCTCAACTTAATCTCCAGCAAGTGGTTTCACACTCAGTTACTAGAAAAGGTTTAATACAGCTCATGTTTAATTCTAGCATGAGGTGTAAGCCTATGCTTGAGTCTTATCTAATAGAAATAGAATTGATTAAGTGTAATTAGGTGCAACTTAAAAAAGTTACTCTTATTTGTAAAAAACTCTTTCTAGCAACATATGTGGGTCCATTTCAAGCGTTTTTCGCGCACCCGGTCCTAGATGTAATGAGTTCATGTTAGAAATATAATGCGGTTTCTATATATTAAACATCGAATATCTTGCGACAAGTTTGCCAAATTTTTCAAAAATGTGTTATGAAGTTTTCATCGTCTATTTATTTATTTATTTTTCTGTACGTTTTCTATATATAAAAATGTCAACTAACTAAGGCCATTCGATTAAGATATACTGTGATGCGATCATAGCCATAGAATCATAGGCGAGATTACTAAAATACCCCTAGAGAGTGCACGAGTCCTTACATTCTATAAACGTTAAAAGAAATTTCGTCCTCGAAATTAAAGTCATACCTTACTATCGAGATGTTCTATTCTTAGGGAAAATCTCTGCATATTTCTCCCGCATTTTAGATTCGGTTTCCCAGGTTGCCTCTTCTTTATTGTGATTACGCCATAAGACTTTTACTAAGGGAATGACCTTCGATCGTAGTTGTTTTTCTTTTCATTCCAAAATCTCAATTGGCCCCTCCGCATAAGAAATGTCTTCTTCTAGCTCTAAAGATTCAAGATCAATGCGATGTTTCGGATCAGAAACATACTTTCGCAACATCGAAATGTGGAAAACATTATGGACCCTTGCCAATTTAGCTGGTAATTCAAGCCTATAAGCAAACTTTGAGAGTTTCTGTATAATTCAAAATGGTCCCACATATCTCGGCGCTAACTTCCCTTTAATTCTAAACCTCTGAATACCCTTCCGTGGAGAAACCCTAAGATATACTTGGTCACCTTCCTCAAATTCTATATGTCGTCTGCGGGGATCTGCATAGCTTTTCTGGCGACTCTGAGCTGTAAGCAAACGATTCCTTATCAATCTGATAGTTGTGGTAGTTTCCTCAACTTTATCTGGCCCCAACAATATACTGTCTCCTGTCTCAGCCCAACACAAAGGTGTTCTACAAGGTCTGCCATATAATGCTTCATACGGTGCCATACCTATGCTGGACTGGTAACTGTTGTTGTAGGCAAATTCTACAAGTGATAGATGTTTCTTCCAACTCCCAGCAAAATCAAGAATGCAAGCTCGAAGCATATCTTCTACTATCTGGATAACTCTCTCTGACTGACCATCAGTCTGTGGGTGGAAAGTTGTACTGAAGTTCAATTGTGTACCAAACTCTCTCTGGAGACCCTTCCAAAACATACCAGTAAACTGAGTACCTCTATCAGAAACAATTGACTTAGGTACTCCATGCAGTTTCAATACATTATCAATATACAACTTGCTCAATTTATCGGCGGAGTACGAAGTCTTAACAGGTATAAAATGAGCAGACTTTGTTAATCTGTCAACAACAACCCATATAGAGTTCATACCCTCACTGGTTCTCGGTAAGCCTGTTATAAAATCCATAGTAATGTGCTCCCACTTCCATTCAGGAATATCTAAAGCCTGAAGTAAACCTGGAGTTCGATTGTGTTCAGCTTTTACTTGTTGACACGTAGCACACCTCTTCACATACTGAGCAATGTGTTTCTTCATTCCAGGCCACCAGAACTGGCGACGCAAGTCTCTGAACATTTTGGTACCACCAGGATGAATTGTATATTTAGATCGGTGCGCTTCTTCTAGTATACGGTCTCTCAGATTCTTATCTGCTGGCACCCAAAATCTTCCCCAGTATCTGATACTGCCATCTTCTGTTCGTCTCCAGTCACAGTTCTCTGTATCTTCTACAAACTTCATGACGCTCTTGTCAACCTTTACAGTACCCTGACTATGGAGAATATCCTGAGCAAGTGTATTCTCAAGCCTAATCTGAGCAGAGTAGCAAAGTTGGCAATCCTCGTCTTCAGGAGTTTCAAACACATAAGAAATAACAGAGTTTAACAATGTCCATTCTTTAATCAGCATTTGGGCACACATCAATTCTCGTTTCCTACTAAGTGCATCTGCAACTGCATTTGCTTTACCAGGATGATACTATAACGAAAGTTTGTAGTCTTTCAGATACTCGACCCATCTAGTTTGCCTCATATTCAAATCTTTCAGCGAGAACAAATACTTGAGACTCCTATGATCAGAGAAAACTTCAAATTTCAGCCCATACAAGTAATGTCTCCAAATCTTTAAAGCATATACAACTGCAGCTAACTCCAAATCGTGAGTAGGATAATTCTTCTCATGATTACTCAATTGCCTGGACACATAAGCAATAACTTTGCCATCTTGCATCAGTACACAACCCAATCCTATCATCGAAGCATCAGTGTAAACAACATAATCTTTGTCAGGATCGGGAACTGTTAAGATCGGTGCAGTAGTCAGCCGAGTCTTTAGCTCTTGAAATGCAGACTCACATTTATCAGACCATTCATACTTCACATCTTTCTGTGTCAACCTGGTCAAAGACGAAGCTAAACTCGAAAATCCTTTAACAAATCGACGATAATAACCGGCCAGACCCAAGAAACTTCTGATTTCTGTCACATTTTGCGGTCGTTGCCAATTCTTCACTGCCTCAATCTTTGAAGGATCAACTGATATCCCATCCTGCGATACAAGATGCCCCAGAAATTTAACTTCACTCAACCAGAACTCACATTTACTGAACTTGGCATATAACTGACGCTCAAGCAATGTTTGGAGGGTAATTCGCAAATGATCTTCATCTGCCTCTCGAGTATTGGAATAGACCAATATATCATCAATTAATACAATAATAAATTGATCTAAGTACTTCCAAAACACTCGATGCATAAGATCCATAAATGCAGCAGGAGCATTTGTCAACCCAAATGGCATCACAAGGAACTCAAAATGACCCAACCGTGTTCTGAAAGCTGTCTTCTCAATATCTGCCTCCTTAATTCTCAACTGATGGTAACCAGATCTGAGATCAATCTTCGAAAAATATTTGGCACCCCTCAACTGATCGAATAGGTCATTAATTATAGGCAATGGATATTTATTCTTGATAGTCACATTGTTTAACTTGCGATAATCAATACAAAGTCTAAAAGAACCATCCTTCTTCTTCACAAACAATATTGGAGCCCCCCAAGGTGAGTGACTCTCATGTATAAACCCCAACTCTTTCAACTCATCTAATTGGGACTTTAGTTCTCTCATTTCCACTGGAGCCATTCGATAAGGGTTTACCGAAATAGGAGAAGTTCCAGGGATCAAATCTATCACAAAATCTATTTCTCGCTGCGGAGGTAACCCTGGCAATTTATCTGGAAACACATTCTGAAACTCACAAACTATAAGAAGATGTTCAAGAGATGGAAACTCCTTGTTAATCACCTCAACATTGGCTAACAAGCCACATTCAGTGTCTTTCAAAATATCTCGGATCTTATAAAGTCGAAAAGAAGATTTTCTCGTCCCTTTAAAAATAAACTCCGTGTATCCTGGGTGATACAAATTACTAGGTAAAGATACTATTGAGTGCGGAATTAAACAATAGCAATAAATAAAGATGAACAAAACACAAGATCTCGAAGAAAACTATCTTCTTTACTGAATATTATGAAGATTACAAGATTTCTGCTTCACAATACTCTCTAGACAAACTAAACCCTAGTTGTCTCAATATTTCTAAACACACTAAACCTTAGTGGTTTCTCTAAACAAGCTAATAAATAGTTGTTTCTCTATGTCTTGGTCTATGTTTTGGTTTATGCCAAAACATCAATATTTATAGGCTTTGGACAACTTGTAGTTGGCCAAGAAAAAGGATTTCCTATTTCCTAAATTTCTTATCCTTGTATAACAAGGAAAACTCTTATAAAGACTTTCCTTTCCTTGTCCCACAAGGAAAAGGAAACTAAGTTCCTAAAAGAAGGATACACCTGTATCTTGGCTCCCCCCTTTAAGAGCGTAAACTCCCGTTTAAGTTAGAAACGGAGATTATGGAACTCGAGAGCTCCCTGGTCTTTGCTGAACCATTTAGCTTTGCTTGGAACTTGACCAGCACGCCCAATGCGAAACATTAACCATCTCCCACTTCGTGTCTTAGTCACCTTGCGCTCCAATATGCAATCTTCCTTGAATGTTTCCTCTCGATCAACCCAAGGACATGTCATCAAGACAAACTTCCCACAAGCATTTACTAACCTTTTAGCCTGTGTTGTCATTACCAAGTCAATTCCCTTTGGAGGTGAAATTGCTCGAATAACAAACTGTTTTTCACCCTTAGTGAATGTATACTTCTGAGCCCTACTATCAAAAAGAGCATACCTATCCCACAAGTAAGGATTTCCTAGAACAACCTGACAAACATCCAATGGAACAACGTCACATGTCACCTCATCAATATAAGACTCATGAAGAGCAAACTTGAATGTGCATTGATGTTTCACACTCGAGCCGACGTCCTTCTGAATCCATCCCAATGGATAAGGCTTAGGATGCTTCAGGGTTTTCAAACCAAGCTTCTGAACCAAAGCTTCTGAAATTAGATTTTTCTGACTTCCTGGATCTACAATAGCGTCCACCAAACTGGTCTCCACCTGTAACTTAACACATAGAGTTGCTCTCTGGGGTCATCTTCTTCAACCTGTGTATGATTACCTACCATCATGTTGAGCTTGAGGTTCGGCTCTGTCATCCCTGGTACTTCCTGTGGACCTTGTGTGACTAAAGTTGCAGTTTTTTTCCCCTCCTTCTCTTTCATCCCTTTTGGTTTGAGATGTGGATACTTCTCCAAACATTTGTGCATCACATGTCCCGTTGCTTTACAATGACTGCAAATCAACGTTTCTTTCCCATCAGACTCACCTTTTTCCTTCTTTTTAGCATCATCATGTTTGCTACTATAACCATTAAACTTACCACCAGATTGCTTTTCATAGTATACTAGCAATTTAGCTACTTCTCGTTCAAGAGGTACCTTAAACCCAACCTCTAGCACGGGGTAAGTGACTTTGAATCATATTCAGAGCAAGTTCTCCCTTACCTTCATCATTCATCACTTCAAACCCTTGGAGTTTGAATTTCGTCCGGATCCCATTTTTGGTTATGGTTTGAGACTCCTTACTATGTCGAAAAGCTTCTCCTCTTGACCATCAAAATTGTTTGGCTTCTTTGGCTGGTAGTGGCACTTTTTTCTTTTGTCTTTCTATTTCTTCTTTACTCCTCTAATCCTCATTACTCTTCGTATTCGCTATCTTTTTTCTCAATACCTTCATACAACAACATAATGTTAGTTATAATTCAAGTGTATTTCTTCCTTACAACTATTTGTCAACACATGTCAAAGTCCTTGTTAATCTATTCTTCATATTTTACATTACACCTTCATTTAGGAATTTCATCAAACATTTGCTAAGCAACCTATAATTTTGCTTTTTTATTGCTTATTCATTATTTCCTATTACCCACACTTGCTTAGTTAAGCATTCATCACCCCACATTCCCATTGTCATGATTTCTATATCTCACCAGGTCTTCATTACCCTTACCCATTAACATAGTTTCCAATGTTTATAAACATTCATTATGGTTTTCTTACTTTTGGTTGCCAATTTGTATTTCTCTTTCACCTAGTAAGTCAAGCTTGATGTTATTTTCCTTCTTTCTTTCTTTCCTTTTCTTCTTTACTTTCATTCTTTCTCTGTGTATTCTCTACTTTTCTTCCATAGATTTATTCTAATGTGTTTCCAATTACTTTGTTTCTATTTCTTCTCTACTTCAACTTACATTCACAAGTGGGTTTTTCTCTTTGAACTAAGGGTTGGGCTCTATTGGTTCTTTTTCTCCCTAATTTTGGGCCCAACTAGTGTTTTGTAATGTTTGGGCTTATTCCCATTCCCTACACTTCACTATCTATTGTTTCTCAAGCACAGTTCCATTTCGGCCCAAATTCTCTTATTAAGGAGTTTATCACTTGGATTTTATTTCTCTATTTTGGATTTTCATTTGTGCCCAAAGTCCATTTGCATTTCTTCTATGTATTTTATTTTCCTACATTTGCCTTCTTTCTTCCCATTTTTGTTTTCTTCATTTTGCTCTCATTTCTTTTATTTTTTTCTTTTCCTTTTTTATCCTTCACCCAATGGGTTTCACCCCTGGGCTAAAGAGGGGGCGATGTGTTGACCCCCTTAACGGGCTCAAGCCCAAGTCAATTACAAGTCAAAGCCCGTTAATAAGAGAACGGGCTCAAGCCCAAGTCATTTCTTCTATAATTAATAAAACCCTAAACCCAATTCAATTAGTAATAAGGCTTAGGTCCGTTAATACATTCAATATCAATTATGGGCTTTATCTATTTAAGTCCATTATATTCAATAAAATTAATATGGTAATTAACTACACCAAAACAAGGATTTTGTAACCAATACCTTTTTGGGTTGGTAACAGTTATAATCGATAGAAAAATGGTAACACTTATAACTGTTACAAAAACAAATTATATGTTACTTTAAATCAAACAATTAATAGTAACATATAATTTGTTAACAAATTAATAGTAACATATAATTTTAGTTGGGTAGATTTCTATCTCCGGCTAAAACTTCAAATATACATCTTGGCTGAGATCACATTCTCTGCTTCCAAACTTCAGTTGAAAGTAGAAATCTAGTGAAACACTTGATAAGTTTAGTTTTTTTGCTCGAAATATATTTAATTTCTTCACTTATGATCAATGTTTGTAAGATTTAGGTTTTTTTTTTTTTTTTTGGTTATTTTTGCGTGTAATTTATGCTCTAACTTATCCCTAAATATTCTGGAAGAGTTGCACAGACATTTGCAAGCACTACAAAGGGAGATTGGCCACCATTTTAGTAATCTAATTTATAAGTTTTTGTTATACTCAGTATGTTTGGGATTCTGAATTAAAATTACGTTATGTACTTTTGGAGGATTGGAAGCACGGTTTGGACCACTTGAGTACACTTAATTCACTGTGCTTAGTTCATGGAGAGGTGTTTAAGCACACAATTAGATAGGTTCATCCCAGTTTAGACGACTCGATCAGAAGGATCAAAGAACATAAGTGTTACGCCTTACGAAAACGTAATCACATAAACATAAATACTGTTGATAATCGAATAGAAAATAACACACACACTACAATTGAGAATAATAAACAATGCAAATAACAAAACACAAGAAAATTATGTTGTTCGACGTTTGCCTACGTCCACGGAACAAAGTGAGGAGCTTTTATTAATATAGAGAAGACAAAGAACAACACATGAAAACCAAGGTTTCGGTTTTCGTCTCTACACAGTAATTGAATCTCACACCTCTCTCTCTCTCTCTCTCTCTCTCTCGTCTCTCTCTCTCTCTCTCTCTCTCTCTCTCTCTCTCTCCTCTCTCTCTCTCTCTCTCCTCTCTCTCTCCTCTCTCTCTTCTCTTCGTCTCTCCTCTCTCTCTCTCATCTCATCTCTCGTCTCTCTCTCTCTCTCAAGGAGATACACAATTGATGAGGATACTAAACAATTCCCTAAGACCTTATATTTATAGCCTTTAGGGTGTACAAAACCAATTACTAATAGGAACACAATTATTATTAATCAAATTGGAAGTCATATTCCAATACCACACTTTCTAAATCCTTGATGGACTTAGAAATCCAAATCCAAAACGGATTCCACAAGAACCTGTTTTCCAACAATTCTCCACCTCGGCGAAGATTTCCCAAATCTAAGCCGATCACACACGAACACATTCGAATTTCGTCTTCTCACACCGACTGCACCACGAAGTACTTGCCTATGTACCCTCCAAAAGGATCAAGCCATCGTAGTTCTTTACCACACAAGCATCAACTCATCTTTGCCCACACGCTCCTAAGGGCCACCGCCCCGAAGAGGCTCAATTCACATGAAGGATGTTGATCAAGTCCAAACAATGGTGGAACTTGACCCCAGGCACAATCTTCGTCAACATGTCTGCAAGATTCTCTTTGGTGTCAATCTTCTCTAATAAGATGTCATTTTCTTCAATGATCTCACGCACAAAGTGAAAACGAACATCAATATGCTTCGTACGTGCATGATGAACGAAATTCTTAGCCAAACAAATGGCACCATACTATCACAAAAGACCACAAGATGGTTTTGTATCACACCCAGATCATCAAGCAACCCTTGAAGCCAAATAGCCATGTACTCTGCCTCAGTTGTTGACAATGCAACTGTGGACTACAAAGTAGACCTCCAACTTACTAGTCCTCCAGCAATAGTGAACACATAACCAGTAGTAGAACGCCTCTTATCCAGATCTCCTGCATAATCTGAATCCACATAACCAACACAAAATTGGCTCTTACACACATCCTTCTCAAAGAGTAAACCCACATCTAAAGTACCCAAGATGTACCGTAGAATCCATTTCACCGTTTGCCAGTGCCCTTTACCGGGATCATGCATGTACCGGCCATACTAACTGCCGGTGAAATGTCGGACCTCATACACACCATTGCATACATTAAGCTTCCTACGACATTAGCATATGGAACCTGAGTCATGTCCTTACGCTCTTGATCTGTACTAGGAGACATAGATACTGAAAGCTTGAAGTGAGGGGCAAGAGGTGTACTTACAGACTTAGTGTCTCCATTAATCCCAAAAGGTTGTAACACCTTATTCAAATATGCTTGTTGAGACAAGCTCACCGTGCCATTCACCTTGTCTCTCTTGATTTCCATGCAAAGGATATTCTTAGCTTCACCTAGATCTTTCATCTCAAACTGAGTACTCATCTGGCTTTTCAACTTATCAATCTCACACTTACTCTTAGAGACTATTAACATGTCATCAACATATAAGAGCGAATATATAAAGGAACCATCACGAAGCTTACGGAAGTAGACACACGGATCATATTAGCTTCGAGTGTATTGTTGCCCTAGCATAAACCGATTAAATCTCTTGTACCACTGTCTAGGAGACTGCTTCAACCCATACAAGGACCTTTTCAGTTTACACACACAATCTTCTTTCTCTGCAACCTTAAACCCATTCGGCTGAGTCATATAGACCTCCTCTTCTAAATCACCATGTAAAAACGCAGTTTTCACATCAAGTTGAGCTAAATCAAGATCAAATTGTGCAACCAAGGCCAACATAATACGAATGGAAGAATGTTTCTCAACTGGAGAAAAAACCTCATTATAATCAATACCTTCCTTCTGAGCATAACCTTTCACAACTAACCTCGCATTGAAACGCACACCATCACTAGAAGATCCTTCTTTCTTTGTGTAGACCCATTTGCACCCAATAGCTTTCTTACCTTTCGGTAACACACATAGCTCCCAAGTATTATTCTTATCAAGAGAATGCATCTCCTCACTCATAGCCTTCTTCCATTGTTCACTTTGTTACTTAACGGGAATCGATTATTAATGATAATTCTTAGGCAACCTGATAAACTTATCTCTGTCTTTGGTTTGATGTTGGACAGAGTAGCAATGTCAACAAGTGGCATAGCAAGCACCTTCCGATAAGTCAGTTCTTCCAAAATTTCAATGGAAGATGAGCTACTGAAATGTACAGAACCTGTAGCAGGTCAGACCAAGTTAAATATTCCCATCTTTATAAATTAATGGTATATAATGATGTGCATGAAATATCTAAATTTTAGTTAGTTTATGCTCGGATGTCATTGCATATGTACATCGTAGGCATGCGGGTGCATTTGTAAATTACACTTAACCACCACCCCCTTTAGAGAAATTTTAGATCAGATCAGCTGGATCATCCAATTAAATGAACTCTTTTAAGCAGTACGAATATAGTAAACGCATTAGTTGTGATTTAACTTATCTCTGACTCAACCAAAACTTCACGTTCCCCATTAATACTGTTCAAGCGAAGCTGTTTCTTCTTCATTGCAATTCCTAGCTTTAATTTCATCTTCTACCAGGGGTTTAGTATGATTGTGTTAGGTAAGTAATTGGTCCCCTTCAAGTGTTCTGTGATCTAGGGAAGCAAGCTCCATCTGGCTCCTAACTTATTTTCTTCCTCTTGAATTCGGAAGTGTAAAGTCCTTTGTATCTGATTGATCTGTCTTCATCGATCTTCATCACCTACTACGGCAAAACACCCTATTCAACAGTCCAGAAGAAAGACTTTTTCAGCATAAGATTGGTTTTACCCCCTTCTCATATCACACCCATCATAGGATCTTTCTCTTACTCTATCTCTTTTTTAATTTTCCCTTGATTGTTTTGATCAGATTTTCTTTATGTTTGCATACTAGATTCAGGTATCAGCAAGAGCAAATGGGGAACTGACTGACGACTGCACACTCATTCTCTGCGGATTCAGAAAGTACCACCAAAACAGCCTTCTCTGACTTTTAACCTTTATAAGTACACCTGTCCTCCCCTTCAACTCATACTCATCGTCACACTTCCTATCAACTGCGACAGGATTTGTACTTCTTCTGCACAAAGCTGCTTTTTGCCTAACCACATCAAGTCACCACTCTCTATCTCTGATAGTAGCTACTCCCCAAATTCAGAAAGCCACCATTTGTCTCTCCTTGTCACCTCAGCCGCTCTACATGCTACATCAATCAAACTGGTACTACCTCCTCAACCCAATGCAAAACATGCACCGTCCATCTGTTACAGATACCTATCTCTCATTTTATCATCCCCACACCTTTCTACCTACAACAAAACCATCAGTCATACACTTCCACAAACAAATAATCTTTTTCCATCTCTCAAACATGGATGATGAAATGAGAAATATTACCACCGGAATACAAACTAACCTAAACCTCAACAAAACAACCACCATTATCCCCCGAGAAGAACTTCAAAACAATTGTGTTATTTGGAAGGATGCACTTGTGATTACCCTGTGGCATGGAGATCACCTCCACCCAACCCAAGTGATAAAGGCGGTCAAACTAAAATGGAGAGTGCCGGAAAGTTTGATGAACATGGTTCTGGTTGGACCGAACCGATTTGCTTGTAAAGCAAAGTTTGATAGGGATGAAGACTTCATCAACAAAGGCCATCCTTGGCAGGTGATGAATTACATCATACTTGCAGAGACCTTTTCTTCTCCAACTGACCCCAAAACTGTGTCATTCAACCGCCTTCCTCTATGGATCAGCTTCAAAGGTCTTCTCTTAGAACACCTTTCATTAAAATCAATCCGTTCTCTTGCATCTGCTGCTGGGGAATGTTGTGAAATTTACCCTGATAAAGACACCCCTGATACTGCTGATGGCTTTAGAGCGCGCGTTCAAGTTCCCATTGGCAAACCTCTTAGTCAAGGGACTTTCACCAACACAATGGAGGACAAGTTGGTTTGGATTGGTTTCAACTACAACAATCCTCCTCATGGCCTCCTTTGCAGAAAATGTCACAGGCTTGGACATGATACTAGAAACTGCAGCTTCGAAGATCCAGAGTTGATTCAGACAGAAATTCTTCAACTTGGATATCGAGAAAAACTCCCTCGCTGCCCTAAGGAAGATCTACAGTGGCCTCATGAGCAATCTTCTTCGCATTTTGGGCCTCAAAAGATGGGGGACAGATTGTTGTTTACTACTGTTGGGCCTCCAGCAATTATTGTTACTAAGCCCCCTTTCTTCTCTGGAACCTCAATTTTTAACACCATGCCTTGTGCCGCCACTATGGGCCATCAGACTACTGTAAGCCCACGTGATGCCTACTGCAATAATCCAGTTCAAATGTGGATGGATATGGATCCTGCTAATAGCCCACCTGTTACCCAAACAAAATTGGGCTCAAAACCTAGCCCAAATTCTGAAATCATTGCTTCTGTCATGAGCCCAACATTTCGACCCAATCTCCATTCCTATCCTTTCAACCCAAATCAAAACCAATCTACCCTGGTTATTCATGATGTAGAGGCGGCAGAACAGCCAAGAAAAGTGGAGGCCGACCACCAGGTGCTCGGAATAAAGTTAACAAGATAGGGTGTCTTGCGAAAGGAAAGGAAACACTGATTGAAATTACAGAAGAAGGGAAAACTGGAACTAAGAAAAGGAAAATTTTAGAGTTTGTTTCATTGGATTGCTCTCTGCTACCACCATCCCCAAACCCTCACCACATCACTCAACCTCATACTGCTGCACCTACTGCTAATACTGAAGATGTACACTCTGATGCTCAATCTCTAGATCTAATTCTTCAACTCCTCACTCGTCCATCAATTGCTAATCATCTTGTTCATCGAGGATTGTTAAGCAAAGATATCCTTAATCGTAATCCAACCCCAACTGCTGAGCAACTGCCATTCACCCAATCAGTAACAAATACCACTAATCCAGACCATACTGACCCCATCAATAACAAACATTATTCACCAACTATTAGTGAAGAAGGGACTTCACAGATATCTCAGTCTGAACCTTATACTGGTACCGATAATTTTGTCACTATTGATCCATCTGGGACCGAGGAATCTAGGGCTATACTGATGAGTGTGAGTCGTCATGAAACCAACCTCCATCAAAGCTCCTTGCTGATATCTTCTAATAGTGCGCTACATAACGAGGTTTGCTCTCTTCAAACATTCTATTCCCTTTTCATTATCTCCTACCATGTGCCTGAAATTTTCATAACAAATTCTAGTCTCATCAAAAATAATTCTAACTGCTCTTTATATTTCAACTATTACTCTAACACAACACAACCTCATTTTTTTCATTTTACCTCTTCATCTCCCTTACACCACAGTACTTGGTCATATCTTGTTGTTGATACTCACTATACTTACTACACAAATACTACCATACTCTACTGTTATGCTTGCCTAGATTATTTCTCCACTAATCTACATCTTATCATATGGTACTTTAGTTACTCACATTGCTATATCTGCGAATTGCATAAGTTCTGGTTACTTGGTTTGTATACTTGTATATGGTCAATTAGCTATTGGGTTGGCACTGTGTTTCAAGATATGAATATCCTAGCTTGGAACCTTCGGGGTTGTGGTAATGTTCAGACAATAAGAGCTCTAAAAGATTTAATAAGAGAACAAAAACCTCAAATCATCTTCCTATCTGAAACTAAATCTTCCCCAAATTCTACTCCCTCCCTGATTAACTCTCTTAATTACCAAAACTATCACTTTGTTGAACCAAACCACCATGCTGGTGGTCTCCTCCTCCTTTGGTCAACAAATGTTCATCTCCAAGTCATCTCCTCAAATCAATAAATTATTAATACCATAATAAATCAAAATAATAACAGTTTACCTTTCTCTGCTTCTTTCTTCTATGGGGGCCCCTACACCCAACTTAAAGACTTCGGTTGGAGTTTCCTCAAAAAAGCTTGTGACACTGCCCCTGTACCTTGGATGGTTATAGGAGATCTGAATGTCATCTTCTCCCAATCTGAAAAAATTGGAGGTCTTCCTTTTGATACCAACGAATGTAAATTTGCTTCTGATATCACTAATGAACTTGGTCTTATAGACTTAGGTTTTACTGGTGAACCATTTACCTGGTGCAATAAGAGATGTAACCCCCATAACATCAGAAAAAGACTCGATAGATGTCTCTGCAGTACCAGCTGGCACCTATCCTATCCTGAGGCAAAGCTGCACCATCTGCCAGCTATTGCTTCTGACCACTGCCCTATACTTCTAGGCATAAGTCCCCCTCTGAATGGTGGGCCTAAACCTTTCAAATTTCAAAATATGTGGGTTCGTGATGAAAATTTTAACTTTGTGGTTGATATGGCCTGGAAAAAAGTGCATAGTACCTGTCCCATTACGTCACACTTGTCCTCCACTAAAAAAGCTCTTACCATTTGGAATAAAAATGTGTTCAGAAACATTTTTCAAAAAGTTTCTGCCCTAAAAAAGAGGATCTCTAATGTCCAATCCCAGCCTTGCTCCCCTCAAAACAAAGATCTGGAAAGAAATCTGATCAATGAACTTGATGAAGTTCAAGCCAGAGAAGAGATAGCTTGGCAACAAAAATCTAATGACAGAACGGTTCTTGAGGGAGACAAAAACACAAAGTTTTTTCACATCTTCTGTCTCATTCTCAGAAATCATAATACTATTGAGTCTATTCTTGACTTAAATAACAACAGAACCTTCAATAAAATATCTATCCAAAAGATCTTCATTGACCATTTCACTCATCTTCTCTGCCCCCATGTCATCCCTCTCTCCCCTAGTCACAAGCTGACTATCTCTGAATTTTTCCCTACCTGCATGTCCCTGGAAGATAAGGAAATACTTAACAGAGATATCACTCCTGAGGAAATTAAATCCTATATGTTCAGTATTGGTCCTCTAAAGGCTCCTGGCCCTGATGGCTTCACTAGCCTTTTCTTCCAAAAATCTTGGGGAATAGTTCAACCTGAACTATATAAACTTGTTATGGATTTCTGGAAAAATGATAAAACTATTGAGCACATTAATCACACCAAAATTGCCTTAATCCCTAAATGTGACTTCCCAAACCACCCTTCTGACTTTAGACCTATTAGTCTTTGCAATGTGACTTACAAGGTTCTATCCAAATTGTTGGCAGATAGGCTCAGGGATCTCCTACCCAAGATTATCTCCCCTCTTCAGTGTGCCTTTGTCCCTAACAGACTCTGATAATGTCTTGTTGGCTCATGAGATAATCCACTCTCTTAGGAGGAAACAGGAAAAATATGGGGTCATGGCCATAAAGATTGACATGTCCAAAGCTTTCGATAGAATAAACTGGGAATGTCTTATGGAAATTCTTAAATGTTTAGGTCTCCCGCATAATTTCATGGATCTTATTCACAAGTGTATATCTTCTATCCACTCCTCTGTCATTATCAATGGCACCCCCCATAGTTATTTCAAACCTACTAATGGGCTCAGACAAGGGGACCCCATATCCCCCTCCCTCTTCATCATTTGCATGGAGCTTCTCTCTAGACTAATTCAGGAAAAATGTAACCAGAAAAAAATAAATGGTATCAAAGTCTCTAGAAATAGCCATCCTATCTCTCATTTGCTATTTGCTGATGATATCTTTATTTTCTGTAATGCTAACATTGATGAAGCTCTAGAGTTACTCCAAACTCTTCAAACTTTCACTTCTATCTCTGGCCAAGAGATAAACTTCTCCAAATCGGGCATACTTTTCAGTAAAAACACTCCAACCCAAACTCAAAGTCAAATTCAAACTACCCTCCATATGTCTCAGTTGAATAAAGAGGATCTTTACCTTGGGACTCCCCTCTTCCTTGGCCAAAAGAAATCCTTACTTTTCAAAAATCTCATCTCTAGGGTGGAGAAAAGACTTGCTGGCTGGAAAAGTAAAGTGTTATCCCAGGCTGGTAGAACTGTTTTGATCAACTCGGTCACTTCTGCCATCCCCTCTTACCAAATGACCTGCTTCAAAATTCCTAAGTCCATCACTGATAGACTCAATCAACTCCAAAGAGATTTTTTGTGGGGGCAAGTGGAAACTAAACAGAGGAAAATGCATCTCATTAGTTGGACCAAATTATATATGCCAACCTAAATGCAAAGGAGGTCTTGGAATTAAAAACCTCGACGATCAAAATGATGCCCTCCTCAGTAGGATTGCCTGGAGAATCATCACCCAACCTGAGAATCTATGTTCTAGCATCCTTAGATCCAAATACTTTCCTCTTAACTCTCCTCTTCATCACCATATTCACCACTCTCCCTCCTGGACCTGGAATTCTATCTCTACTGTTATTAAAAAAATCACCAATGTCATATGTTGGGACATTGGCACTGGGTCTTCCATCCCCATCTGGGACTCTAACTGGATCCCTTCCAGCCCAAACTTCAAGCCTTTACCTCTGGCCAACACCAACTCCATCCTTCATTCTAATATCCATTATGTTAAACAACTTCTTCTTCCTAACACTAATCAGTGGAATAGTAATCTTCTTGACCAACTTTTCACTCCCAGTACGATCCATCATATTAAAAGTACCCCTGTTAGAGGTCATCATTGTGTTGATAGGCTTAAATGGATGAGAACTAAAAATGGTCTGTTTTGTGTTAAATCCTCTTATAAGTACTTAACCAGGAATGAACATAACCCACCCTTCATTGCTAAAACTCATCTTAAAATGTGGAAAACTTTTGCTACTCCGAGAGCTATTCTCTTTGCTTGGAAATGCCTTTTCCAAGGAGTTCCTACTAGAGAAAGAATAGGGAGACACATCCCCCTAACTTCAAAACTTTGTCCCATGTGTAGCCATCCTAGTGAGACTCTAAAACACATGCTCCTTGATTGTCCCTATACTCAAGCAGTGTGGTTTCTCTCACATTGGAACTTCAAATTAAACCACTTCCACAATTTAAATGAAATCCAATGGATTAACATATGGTTTGACCCTCCCAAAGATTGGTTGGTTAATATTAATGATTGGAGCTCCTATTGTGTGACTATTACATGGGCTATCTGGAAATGTAGATGTGATAAAGTGTTCAATGGAATTCTGTTGGACCCTATGACATTGGCAAAGAAAGTGGATGCTCAGCTGAGCAAGACTTTCAGGAATAGAATGACCACCTGTGGCTCTCAATCTACACTTCCATCCCCATGCTCTTTATGGATACCACCTTCAGATGGCTATTGCAAGATAAATGTGGATATTGCGTTCCAAACTGCTAATACGAACATAGGCATTGACATGCTAATTAGAGATACATATGGAAATTTTCTATTTGCAAGCAGTGAAACAGGCAAGGCAGGCTCTCCAGCTGAGGCAGAATGCGCAGGCATCTTATCTGCCTGCAAGACAGGACTCCAGCAACATCTGAGCAAGGTGGTGATAGAAACTGATAACCTATCAGCAGCTAACTACATGAATCGAAAGCAAGCAAACTTATCTTGGGTGGCTTTAAACATTTTGGATGAGGCCCTATTTATATCTAAGTCTTTTTCTTCTATTTCTTTTATGCACTGTAACAGGAGTGGGAACTGCTCGGCTCATATCATTGCGCAGCATACTGATTTAAGCAGCTTGGTTCCCACTACCTTTTCCTTTCCTCCAAACTGACTGTTAGAACAGCTAGCACTAGACTCTGTATTGTGTAATAAGCAAACTTTCTAAATTCTAATATAATTATGATTAATAAAAAAAAAAAAAAAAACTTATCTCTGACTCTCTGTACATATCCATGATATAGACATTTTTCTAATTGATGTGTGACTGAACTTCAAACACAGCCTTCAGCTTATTAAGCTGACCTCTTTTAATGCATTTAGACTTACATCTATCAATGCATATTTTGACTAACAAACTTTTCTCTAAATTTTCTACCATAGTATGAAAGTCAGTATTTTTTGTTTTTGTCAATTGTATCTGAGTCATTGTATGATTTGTCAAAGCAATGTTTTTTTTTTCAGCTTCATACATCCACAAGACATACTAGCATGTTGTAAGCTTTTAAACCACTGTCTTAGACAAACACTAGAGATTCACTCAACTTCACCATATATCTCGTCTATGAGTTCATGCGGAGTAATTTTCATTCTTGAAACTTCTTGTCAGGTTCATAATATTGCATTTTTTCGATCTATTACTTGCGATATGCATTGGAGTATTAGACTTTGGACCAATAATGACAGCGTCTATTTCATATGGAGAGGAAACTTAGGAAAATGAATCCTTTGAACAGTCTACTTGTAGAGGATGTATCTATTTGTTCATGTATTCCACTTATGGCTCTGCCAACTAGAAGCCAAAGATTTCTACTGTCAATTGTCAAGACATTATGTGGTTGATCAGTTTTCATTTGATTTTGAGTGGTTATCACCGAAAGATGATTCTGATGCTTACTTGTGAGTTGTTGGAAGTAAAGATATTGTAGGCTGTAGGTGTGTAGTTTAGTCACGCATAGCTTAGATATAAAGTCTATGTGGTTTTTCTCTCTATATATAGAGAGTTAGCTTCTTTGCAAGTTTAAACCTAATATATCAATATTATCATTCATCTTTTTTATTTCTAGTTGGTACCACAGCCAAGTTAGGTTATTAACTCAGGTGCCGGTGACCGGATCTCCGACAAAGTCGTTTTGCCCAATTTTTGTTTTTATTTCCGCTGTTTTTCTGCGCCTTGCTGTTTTTTTTTCCTGAGTACTGTACACGCCACTGTTCATCAAGTACTCTTCACCGGAATCACTATTCATCCGGAGTACTGTTCACAGATAACTATTCATCGAGATTTCTTTTTTGTAAGGTTCAGGTTTGCTGTTTTTTGTTGTTGGTGCGCCACTCTTGTCCAACCCTTTTCTAGGGTTTTGTCTGCGTTGTTATGTCATGCGGCTCTTGTCCAGCCCGTTCTAGGGCCTTGTTTGCGTTGTTCATGTAATGCGCCGCTCTTGTCCAACCCTTTCTAGGGCCTTGACTGCATTGTTGATGTCATGCACCATTCTTTCTAGCCCTCTCAAGGGCCTCTTCTGCGCCGCAATCCGTCTACAATTTTACCATTCCTGTCCAGCCCGGCTTTATTACTCCAAAACCAGCCTTCTTTCGTACCTCATCTTTATTGGTTTTTGGAATTATATTAGATGCTTTGTGGAAAGTAAACCCTAGCCACCAAAACGAACATGACCCTAGCAATCACCACCACTACCTCCGGCGTCTTTCTTGGCTGAGCAGCTGGTTATCCCTGCTCCTTTATTGTCTCTGCAGCTGGACATCCCTACAAATGGTTCTTCTCGCAGCTGGTCATCCCTGCCATTGAACATCTTTCCTAGTATCGTTCACAAGATATTTTTGGGGGATGTGAGAGAACGTTTTTGTATTTCAAGCTAAAATTCAGAGTCTGAATGTTCAGCTTGAGGGGGAGTGTTGGAAGTAAGGGTATTGGAGGCTTTAGGTGTATAGTTTAGTCCCACATAGCTTAGATATAAAGTCTATGTGGTTTCTCTCTCTATATATAGAGAGAGTTAGCTTCTTTGTAATTTCAAACTTAATATATCAATACTGTCATTCATCTTTTTTATTTCTAGTTGAGTCTTGCCAAACAATATAAATATCTATTGGTTAGGTATTAGTGATGTAGCCAAAACCTTTCTTAAAACGACAATGGCCTCTACCATGAGTGAAATTCCAACGAAAATTCAATCAGATTATTATAGGGAAAAAGCACTGAAATTGTTTGATGATACTAAATCAGGTGTTAAGGACTTGTTGATGATGGTGTGGCCAAACTTCCTCGCATATTCATCCGATAGCCTGATCAGTTTGATAATCACTCAATTTCTACTCCAGTTACTCACTTGGCTATTCCAATTATAGACCTTGACAGGGTTAAGAATGATGCCATTAAGCGCAGTGAAATCATTGAAGAAGTTGGACTTGCATCCAAGGGTCCAAGACGTGGGGTTTCTTTCAAGTACTGAACCATGGGATACCATTAGATGTGTTGCAAGAGATGATTGAAGGTGTACGAAGATTCAGTGAGCAACCAAAGGAGGTGAAGTCTGAATACTATACTCGTGATGGTACCAAAACAGTTTTGTACAATAGTAACTTTGATCTATTTCGAGCCCCTACTGCTAACTGGAGGGACACTGTTTTTTGCACTATGGCTCCTGATTCTCCCAATCCAGAAGATTTACCGTAGGCATGCAGGTAAGTACTTTAACATTCGGAACACAATTTTTCTCTCAAGTCCTTAGTAGTCATGCAATCACCAATGCGCCTCTTACCATGCATAACTATCATGTGCACCACAGGTGCTCAAGAGAAACTATGTGTTTGTAAGTGCTACAATTATACTTGCCATGGTTCATGGTTGGCCTTATTTGATTTTCATTTCATTCCAGGCATTAAAATGGATAAAGCATTTGCAGGGACATATTAATGGAATTCTCTGAGCATCTTAGAAGATTGGGATTAGGTTGTTTGAATATCAGAGGCAATTGGAATCAAACCTGACCACTTAAAGGACATTGGTTGTGCGGAGGGTCTTAATGCTGTCTGTCATTAATATCCAGAATATCCAGAACCAGAATTGACCTTGGGAGCTTCAAAGCATTCTGATATTGACTGTCCGTGTACAAGATCATATAGGTTGTCTTCAGGTTCTTTGTGAAAATCAATGGGTAAATGTCCCTCCCATGCCTAAAGCTTTAGGAATAAACATCGGCAATCTTCTGCAGGTAATAAAATCATTTTAGTTGTTACTAGTTAATATATTATAAGAAACATTGAAGGCCTAATTGTGATATGTTTTCATATGATTTAAATGCAGCTTATATCTGATGATCTACATAAGAAAATAGGGTGATAGACTACAGTAAAGGCCCAAGAATATCTGTGGCATGGTTTATGAGCACACACCTTAGAGAACCTGCAAGGTTATATGGTCCTATCAAAGAGTTGTTATCGAAAGAAATTCCCCCAATATATATGGAAATCACAGAGAATATACTACTCACTACTTTCTAAAGGGACTTGATGGGAACTCTGCTCTAAGGCTGTGAGTTGAAGTTTGTTGTCTTGATAATAGAAGTATGTTTAATGTAATCTTATCCCCTTATGGATAAGAAAAATACATTATGCTTAATCTAATGCTGTTTTTTGATATGTCTACATTCATTTTCAAAATGTATGCACATTTTCCTGAAACAGATATTGTCAGTATAAATTCTATTCGACTTAAGCATTTGGAAATCAATACTATTTATGCTGATGATGATCAGAATCATATAAAAAGCTGTAAGATCGCAGTATCTACTCCAAACCAAACAACATTCAGGATTAAAGGTGACGTTTCACATGCGTATGCTGTAGACAATCTATCTGCTCTCATCAAGGCAGACATTGACATGGAGTTACCATATTATCATAGCCGAAGAGAAGGTCTTAAGATGACCTGTGTAGAGGAAAAGGTTTGCTAGGGATATGATGAAGTTTCTTGAAGTGGTTTCTAATGCCAAGTCACTAACTTTATCTGCTTTGTTTCATGAGGTATTTTTTTCTTCTTTTTGCTAATGTTTGGAATGCAACAATAAAATTCTTGGATTGCAATATAAGAAAAAGAAAATCTAATCATTTTATGCTACTTTCACTTTCATTTTATGCCATTTTCTTCCCAAGTGAAGTCAGTGAAGTGCAACCTTCCAATGTGGCAGTGTGGCTCAGAGTACCTCATATATTTGATTGACGTGATCATTAATTCCATCTCTAGCTTATATCTTTGAATTAAGCCATGGGACTGCATGGCTTGCCATTTTATCTCTTCCATTAGTGCAATTAAGTGATTGTGTTCTGCCTTTGTTTCTTTTCTATGTATATAGGGAGGGGTTCCAGGGACTCAGGTAATGTTTGACTCAATTTTGACTCAATCCTATTTAGGGTACTTGTACATATTGGATTGGCATGATTTTTGGTAGGATGAATATTCTCATTATGTACGACATCTTCACCAAAATTTATAATAATCTGAATTTTCTAACCCTAGAAAAATCATATTACAGGTTAATGTATTGTGGAACGTTTATTTTTACCGTTGAATTTAATATTACATTTGATGGGTCTAAACATATTCAAATGAGCTGATTTTTTATATAGTAGATCTTTATAGTAAGGAGATCATATCTACCAAAGATGACGCCAATCCAACATGTACAAATACCCTAAATAGGATTGAGTAAAAATTGAGTCATACATTTTCTGAGTCCCTGGAACCCCTCCCATGTATATATACATTCAGCCCACTTTATTAAGTTGGAAATATTAGAGATATGTGACTGTTTCATGTGTTGGTTAATAAAAATGACGTGTTAAATGGTGAAACAGATCGATTCTACTATTCGAGTCATGTGATATGGGTTAATTGTCATTGTTAAAAACCTCTTAACTAGGATCATGATGCAACTGGTCGACCTCCTCTTTCTCCTTCCCCAACAAACACACACAAAAGCTTGCCTGCAGCTGCTAGTGATTTAATGATTTGTGTAATTGCTTATACATATTTGTGAGATTAAGAACTGAACCTGATGTCTGATGCGGACATGGGATAGCTTTTAAAGGGAGCTGAATCTAAACTTGATGCCGACACCATAATTCGTCCAATATTTTGACTATTGTGTTATACAATCAAAAATTGAGTGCTTACTGCCATATTTTTTCTCTCAAATTTTTATTTTTTGGGAGTTTTCAGTATATTAGGGCGAAATGAACTATATTAACTTTTCATTTTCTGATTTGGCTAGGCTATCCCAGAAGCAGTTGGAGTCCTGTCTACTTCATTTTTTTAATTAAAGCAAATGAAGCTGAAAGTAGGGCATAAATCATTACTTGAGAAATCTTGTAATCTGGAAATACTTGTTATAGAAATAATAAACAGAGTTAGGACCAAATGTCTATTATTGGTTTTATATTTTATGTTTTGCACTTGAGGTTATTATTAAGGTAATTGAACTGAATGCCAAACTTGCTTATTTTTTAACTTTGGTTGAACTCTTTTGCAGAAATGTTGTGGGAGCAGGAAGCGTATTCAGTTCCCTTAAAGCTTCCACTAGGTGAAACTGCTAAGTAGTTTGATTTAATATACCATGTCTTTTTTGGTACATTTATCACAATCACAATCCTACAAGATGCAATGATTAATTTATTGTTTATGTGTGTTTAGATTGAATTTTATACAGGGATATTGCAGTACAATGGAATTCATTTACTATTACTGTGCAACTTTCATCATCTCAAATTTCTGGAGATTCGGAACATGCTTTGATGTGCTGATGGACTAAAATTTCTCAAATTAGTGCTGAAGTAATTGATTATGAGCATCTTCACTTCATATAGTACATTTAGCTCATACACGCATATCACATAGCCAACTCTAATGCGTCAAATTTGTATTATTTCGCCTATCGATTTGTTTTGCGAATCATAGAAGTTGTGTTTTAACAGTTGCATGTGTTGGGCTCCTTGTTATTGTAAATGTAAAGAAAATGTTTATCGGAAAGGACGATCGGAAAGTAGAGAAGAAGAGATTTTTAGAGGGGAAGGTGGCTGAGCTATCTAGAGAGATAGTTGCCTACGTATCTGAGATTAACCAAGTCCCAGAATCAAGCCTACGTAGTTCAGTTTTATAGGTGATTGGGACAACGGATAGCTCATTAATTGTACAACGGTGTGGTCAATTAATGAGCGGATATTTTGGATCTAGAAAAGATATTGTAACTGAAGAGAATCAAAACGTATGAGGTTTGAACAAGGTCGATGAAGGTCGAGTAAAAAAGTGTTCACGCCGAGTGAGCTCGAATAAAAATAGGCTCACGTCGAGATAGGTCGATACGGATAATTATAGGCGAGCTGAGCGAGCCTGAATATGATGGTGTATACATAGCCGCTTTTCATTCGAATTAAAGTGGGCAATTGAAATGTGTAGTATTATATGAGGTCATGTCGACTTTGGTTTAAATGAAAATAGTAGTTAACGTGTTGAAGGGGGTAATTGGTTATCCTGAAGTGAGTGATTTCCTTGATTGAAAAGAAAGGCAAAGATTCCTTTGTGTGCTGCATTTAATGCAAAGAGATTTTCGATGAAGCATAATGATTTTATTTATGGTAACCGTGTTGTAATGGGGTACGTGGCAGTTTGCTTTTTGAATTTTGATTTGAGAAAGGGGAGAAACTGAAAGGTTTGTGCGGTCAGATTTGGTTGATGAGATCTGATCGTAGATTTATGATTTGTTGAACGGTTGTGATCGAGTTATTGATTTATATAAAACCTAACATGCGGTTTTGGGATAACCAAGGGGTTTTGCTGTCTTGGTTTTTAAGGGATTTTTGGTCATTTTCCAAGGAATTCTTCTGCAACTGCTTTCTCTTCTTCTTCTTCTTTGTTGTTGTTGTTGCTTTTAGCTTTTTTGCTGTTGTGTTTTCGCTTAAATTCTCTTGTTTGTGCTTGAAATCTTTACTTCCTTTTGATATCTGCAATAATTGTTCTTTAGTTTTGCTTTGGAATTTGTCTCTTTTTTGTTGTTGGAAGTGTTCTGCCATTGTTGAGTCGGTGAAGCTTTTTGTTCTTCATTTCTGCTTTCTTTCTCTTGTTTGTTGCTGTAATTTGGTTGTGCGTTTTTTTTTTGTGGGTAATTGCCGGAGTTTTGTGTAGAGAAAACTTGCAAAAATGAGCGATCGGGAGTCTGGAAGTATTAGTGAGAATGAAGAAGAAGTTGGGCTCGATGAGGGGGTCGAGCTCAGTGTGAGTAATTCCCGTAGACGAGTGGACGAAGAGGAAATAACCAGTAGTAGGTCGCTTACAGTAGACCAAGCTCAAAGATCTTTTCCCGAGATTCGGGAGGAATTTAACATTAGGATCCCCGACCTCGAAATGTATAGAGTTAGTGATAGATTGTTCGACCTGTGTGGGGATTCGACTTCATGTTTGATTTGTATTGCCCAGCTGAAACGTGGGATGCGACTTCCCTTTAGTAAGTTCGTATATGTGATATTCTAAATCATTACGATGTAGCCCCAATCATGATGCCCACCAGTTTTTGGACGTCGACGCTAATCTTTGAGGAGTTGAATAGGTTACATAGCTATGATATATGCAAGGCTAACGTCGTTGCTTATTATATTTGTGTAACTGGTCGAAGTAGGGATTATGTTTGTTCGTTAAATAAAGAAAGGAGCTGCGGTAGAGCTAAACTTTTTAATCCTCCTACCTCGAATGATGGCTGGAAAAACTCACCTGTGTATAGAATTCGGGGTCAGTTTGTACAGCCCAGTGCATTTTTAGCTCGATACGCTATTCCGAGCATAGGTATATATGGATCTTGAGTTTCCTTTTTATGTTCTACGTTGAATTTGTTCTTGACTTGTTTGATTGATATTGCAGGTCAAACAAAAGAGTACAACGAGCCTATCGACGGTCGGCTTCATCCGAGCAACATCATTGAATTTGCTGAGAAGTCTTGGGCTGAGAAGAGAGACCTTTTGCCCCACTTAGCTCGTTTTTTCGCAAGCCTAGAGTTAAGTTTTCGAAGGATACAGCAGTGGAAACCGGAACGTCGAGTGTTGTAGCTTTGAAGAGAGGTAGGAAAAGGAGGGAGCTTGTTGTTGCTACTCCGGTTGCTGAATTGGTTTCAGCTCGTCCTGGTGATTTGCCAGTTGAGGTATTGCCTGCCTTACCCATGCCTCCCAAGAAAAATCTGAGCTTCCCCCTTACTGGTAGCACTGTGGCCCCAGTAAGTAAGATTCCTGATGGTCCTAGCCTTAGTGACTTTTTTGGTTCAAAAAGTATCGAGCCCGAGAATCCTCAGCGCAAGAGGAAAGTTGTTGCCTAGTCGGCCGAGGTGACAGTTGCCTCGAAGAACGATAAGGGGAAGGGGAAAGAGGTTGGTAAAACTCCTGCTCCTACTTCCAAATCTGGGAAGGGAAAGGCCGTCGACCTCTCCGATGATCTCTCTGCAGGGGAAGCAAATCGTTTTGCCCCTGTCTTTCCTTGTGGCGACGCCTACATAAAAGCCGATGACTCTGCCCTTGATGATAAGGAAATGTCTCTATCCCTGCTGGAGAACATAATTCTTTTTGAGGATGCGAAGAAAATTCAACCTCAACCCTCAGAAGATGACTCGAGGGAATTTGCCAATTGTGCTTACAAGGTGTGTTATAGCTCAAGAGATTTCCTTTTTTTTTTTTTTTTGAAGTATTGTCAAATTTCTCAGATGAACCTGATTCACAATAAGTGGATTTGTAAGCTGGTGCACGCTAGGAAGAAAGCAGAATTGCTGCAGAAAGCAAACGCTGGGGTCACCTCCCTCCGAGCTCAAAACAAAGACCTGAAGTTGAAGCTCGATTCTTCAAGAAAAGAGAATGTCCAGCTGAATAAGGACATTGACGAGAGTCATCAAGTGTTCCTGAAAGTCGAGGATCAACTTAAATCTGTGACTTCGAGTTGGGATGCTGATGCCCAAAAGTCCATCAAGGTGATATCCCAATGGTGGAAGATCGCTTATTTTTGGGAGGAGAGGTGCCTCAGGCGCGAGGCTCATCTTGCCTCTTTGGTTGAAGGTTTCGACCCTAGTGCAGACCAGGAGGCTATTAAGACTAAGGCCTTGGAGAGATATGAGCTTAACGTAAGTCGAGAAGCAGGCAACTCTAGCTCGACTAGGGCTACTGCTGAAGATGAAGCTGAGCTTACTGTAGATGCCAACGTCGAATCCCCGACTGAAGCCCCCGGTGAAGGTGGCGACGTGGTGATGGATGAGCAACAACCTTCTCAACAATAGACTTAGTTTGATGTTTTGTGTTTTGCTTTTGGTCAAATGTAAAAACAATAGTAGGGAACTCCGACTTCGGTCGGCCCTACGATTTTAATTTTGGGTTGTATTCGAAGTATTTTTTGGTATATTTTGAATTAATGGTTTGAAGTTTGTTTTGCAAAGTAATGAATGTTTGTTTTTCGGCTCGAAAATGAGTATTTAGCTTTGTAATTTTGGTCTTACGGTATGCACCAAGGTAGTCATCGATTGTAAAGATTTCAAGGCATAAATAACTTAGCTTGCAATCCATTTTGGCTTTTTGTCTCGACTTTGATAAAAGCAAGGGAAAAATGTTAACTTTTGAAAAATAGTTAAGGTATGTAGATTTTTAGGAATTTTGAGTTCCAAGGTTGAGGCACCTGTTCACCCTCAGGGTCGATGAGTGTATATGCCCCGTTTCCCAGGTCATTTTTGACAATGTATGGGCCTTCCCAATCAGGGTTTAGCTTCCCATCTCCAGATTTCTTTGTGTTGGAAAAGACCTGTCTGAGTACGAGGTCACCTATTTGAAATTTCCTCGACTTTACCTTTTGATTGTAGCTTCTTTTTAGGATCTGCTGATAACGAGCTGTTGTAATTGCAGTTTGATCTCGTTTTTCCTCGAGCATATCTACCTCGTGTGCCCATAAGTCTTCATTTTCTTTTGATTGGACGAGCTCTGATCTAGTTGTTAGGAAGTTTAGCTCGGTGGGTATGATAGCTTCTGAGCCATAGCATAATGCGAAAGGTGACTTCCTGTGGATGTGCGAGGTATCGTTCTGTATGCCCATAGGACTCGATCGAGCTCCTCTACCCATTTCTCTTTGTGTGATTCGAGTTTTTTCTTCAAATTATTCATTATGGTCTTATTGGTGGCTTCAGCTTGACCATTGCTTTGAGCATAGCGAGGTGTGGATAGTGCGTGGTTGATTCTCCAATCGAGGTAAAATTCCTCTATTGTGTTTCCACAAAATTGCTGGCCATTGTCAGTGATTAGAGTGTGTGGTAGTCCGAATTGAGTGATAATGAACTCCCATATGAAATTTTTGACATCTTGCTGCCTTATGCGTCGTAAGGGTATTGCCTCGACCCATTTGGTGAAGTAGTCAGTTGCCACTAGTAGGAATCTTTTCTTAGACTTATCTTTTAAGATGAGTCCCACGATGTCGAGCCCCCAAATTGCAAAAGGCCATGGGCTTGATATTGTCTTGAGTTCTCGAGTTGGCTGGTGAATTAGTGGTGCGAACCTTTGACATTTGTCACAGTGTTGGACAAACTTTTCTGAATCTGATTGCATATACGGCCAAAAGTAGCCTTGGTTTCTTGCTTTTTGAGCTAAGGATCTAGCCCCTGCATGGTTTCCGCATTCACCATGATGGATTTCAGCTAGAATCGTATGTGCTTGTTTTGGTGTGAGGCACCGTAGGTATGGTCCTCTAGTCGACTTCATGTATAGTCTATTTTCGAGTAAAATGTAGCTTTTAGCTTTTCTTTCGAGCTTGCGTAGTTCGAAATCATCGTCTGGATACGTTCCTTTTAAGTAGTTGATAATTGGTCCCATCCAAGAATTTTCTACTTCAGTGGGTGGGGTATCTATTAAATCTGAAACTTCATTTACTTGATGTATCTGAGTCTCATATGCTGGAGCTGATTATATGTCGATTTGAATTGCTCGAGGTGACTCGGTGTCAATTTGCGAGGCTAGATATGCCAGGCTGTCGGCGTGTCGACTATCATCTCTTGGAACGTGCTGGACTTCCCATTTGTTGAAATGAGTTAGCAACTTTTTTGTGTGTTCCAAGTATAGCTTTAGTCTTTTCTCTTGTTTCATAGTCGCCTAGAATTTGGCTTACTACTAATTGTGAGTCACTTAGAATTTGCAACTCTTTTACCTGTAAGGCTATGGCCATCTGCATGCCGGCCAGTGATTAGTGCTTCATATTCTGCATCATTGTTGGATGAGGTGAAGTTTAACCGAACTGACTTTTCTAGGATGGCTTCTTCTGGTGAGATTAGCGTTGCGCCCACGCCTGAGCCATTAAAGTTTTTTGAGCCATCCACGTAGAGTTTCCATATTGGTGGTTGCTCATTGACCTCATTATCAGGTATCCATGTGTTGTCATCAATGGCGTAGTCGACCAGGAGGTCGGCTACTATTTGACCTTTTCTACTACTTCGTGGTGTGAAAATGAGCTTGTGATCTCCAAGTTCTTGAGCCTATTTTGCCATTCTGGTGGACTTGTTTTTGTTTTCGAGTACCTGCCTGAGTGGTGCATCTGTGATGACTCTGATTTTATGTGATTGAAAGTAAGGCTTTAATTTTCTTGATGCGAAGAGTAGGGCTAGGCTTACTTTCTCAAGGCTTGAATATCGAGCTTCCGAGTGTAGTAATGTCTTACTGATGAAGTATATGGGTTTTTCTATACCGCCTTTATCTCGGAATAATACTCCGCTGATTGCATGTTCTGATGTTCTGAGGTAAAGCCCCAGTACGTCGCCATCTTGTGGTACTGTGATGACCGGTGGAGTTGCAAGGTATAGCTTGAGCTCCTCGAATGTTTGTTGGCATTCGGGAGTCCAATTGTAAGTTGAACCTTTCTTTAGCATTTGAAGTAGAGGGCGTTGTTTGTCTGATGCCCGACCTATGAATCTGTTTAAGGCTGCTAACATGCCATTGAGCTTTTGAACCTGTTTCTTGGTTTTTGGGCTTGGCATTTCTATTATAGCCTTGATTTTTTCTGGGTTTGCTTCTATTCCTCTTTGTGTGATGAGGTACCCCAAGAATTTTTCAGAGGCGACGCCGAATAAACACTTTTCCGGGTTGAGTTTCATATTGTACTCATGAAGTTGGAGAAATGTTTTTTCGAGGTCGGATACATGAGACGATTTGTGCTTGCTTTTTACAATCATATCATCTACATATACCTCCATTGTGTGACCAATCATGTCTTGGAACAATTTTGTTGCGAGTCGCTGATATGTAGCCCTTGCATTTCTCAGTCCGAAAGGCATGACTGTATAACAAAAGGTACCTTGTTCAGTGATGAATGCGGTTTTCTCTTGATCTTCGTCTGCTAGTTTGATTTGATTGTAACCTGAATAGCCATCCATTAAGGAGATGAGTTCGTGACCTGCGGTTGAGTCAACGAGCTTGTCTATTCGAGGCAGAGGAAAGCTATCTTTTGGACAAGCTTTGTTGAGGTCGGTGAAGTCGATGCATACTCTGACTTTACCGTTAGGTTTTATGACTGCGACAATGTTAGCGAGCCAGTCAGGGTATGCGACCTCACGAATGAATTTTGCGTCTTTTAATTTTTGTATTTCTGCATTGACGGCATTAGTGAGATGAGCTGCAAGTTTGCGAGCTTTTTATTTTACAGGATTCTTGTTGGTATCAACATTTAACCTATGGCATGCAATATTGGGATTTATCCCTGGCATATGGGTATAAGCAAAAGCAAAATCATTCTTATTCATTTTGAGAGTAGCAATAAGTTGCTCTTTTACAATGGGGTCCAAGTTAGCCCCTACATAGACATATTTAGGATCGTCGTCCGACCCTATGTTGACCTTTTCACCTTGTTCAATTACTGGTGGGTCGGATGGCTGAACAATAGCCTTGCCTTTGTCGGCTTGTGGGATCTCATCAACAGTGGGCCTAGGTGTTTACCCGATTGCGTCGCTAGTTGCGGAAATCATATTGACAGTGGGCTGAGATGAGCTCGCAACTGTCTTGGAGGTATCTCCCTTATTGGGGAGTGGGATGACCTCGGGGATGGCATGGCATCCATGTGCTTCAATCTGGTCACCTCGTAATTCCATGATGCCTCGGGGGCCAGGAAACTTGATGACAAGTCGATGGCACAACTTTCATCCTGTGAATCCATTTCCGTCCCAGAATTGCATTGAACTGGGTGGGGACGTCTAGGAAGAAAAATGTGCGGTACACAGTTACCTCATCTTCATTTTCGCCGGTTGCCACAAGGAGGTAAATTTCACCTTTTGCTTCAGTTTCTGTTGAATTGAACGCGAAAAGGGTGACTTGAGGTTTTTGCAGCACTGAGTCAGGCATTTGCATCTGACTGTATGCCTTATTGAACAGCACGTCGCACGAACTGCCTGGGTCGATAAGCACTTTCTTTATTATCCATCCCCCAATGTTGATGTGGACGACCAGTGCATCATTGTGGGGGAGGCACACTTTTTTGAGGTTGAAGTCTGAGAATATTAGGGCGTTGTTGCCCGTGACCTGCTTAGCCACAATTGCTTTGTGGGTCAAGTGAAAGGTATGGTGGATGTGATGAATCTTCTGCTTCTTGGAACGAGCTGACCATTCTAGAGGTCGAGCGTCCATGATCATGTTGATGGTTCCTTTGAGTTTTTTACCCTTCTCGTTTGAAGTTTTCTGACGTTTTGCCTCCAGTTTGTCACGGAGATCTGGCTCGTTTTCGGAGAGGAAGTCATCGAGGTGACCTTCCTCCTTAAGCTTGTGACAGTAGGCTCGCAAAATTCGACAATCTTCAGTGAGGTGGTGTCGACATTTATGTAGCTTACAGTATGGATTCCGTTCAATAGGCTCAAGGTCGTGGACCTGGGGTTGAAAATAAGGTTCATCTTTAATCAGGTTAAAGAGTTGGTTATATGAGCATTTAAAGGGATTTGGGAATTTGGACTTCGAGCTGGATTTCGGCTTTCTTTTGTATTCTGATCTAGCCGCCTTTGGTTTGGAATAGGTAGGCTGTGTTGTTTGGACGATAGCTACTCGTTCTTTGGAATTGGTGAGGGCTTCTTCGAGCTTTATGTACTTGTCAGCTCGTACATACAAGTCTTCCAGGGTTGCAGGGGCATCTAGGATGATATTCTTTCGTAGCGCCGTGTTGGGGTGGACAGCTGAGATGAAAGCCAGGAGACATGAATGCTCATCAGGGTTTTCAGCTCGCAGGCATTCCTTTTTAAATCTTGCCATAAATTTCTTAGTAGTCTCGGACTCGTCTTGCTTGATCCGAAATAGAGCAGCAACCTCTATTCGTCTTCTTTTGTTGTGGATGTACTGGGTAATAAAGAGTGACTCCAGTTGGTCATATGAGGTGATGGACATCTCTGGAAGTCGATGATACCAGTCTATGGCATTACCACGGAGTGATGCTGAAAACAGTCTGCAGAAGATATCCTTGTACTTTGGCCATAAGGTCATGCTAGTCTTGAACTGGAGGACGTGGTCCATTGGATCTCCACTTCCGTCATAAGTAGTGAACTTTGGGGTATGAAGTTTGGGGGAGGTTCGTGTTGGAGGAGGTCTTCGTGAAGGGGTTCTATCTTGTAACGCTCTAGGGTTGTTGAGGCTACCTTTTGGGCTGTGTTGGCCTTAAGTGAGTCTTGATGGTTTTTATCAAGCTTTTTCGACAGCTGTAGTATTCTGTCGTGAGCAGCTTGAAGGTCAGCTATGGTGGGGGCGGTGGTGTTGCTGGAGGTGGGTAAGACAAGGTTGTTGATGGTGGTAGTGTTGACTTTCTCAGTGGTGAGCCCACTTGTAGCAACTCCGTTGAGTGGCATTCCAGTGGTGGTGGTGTTCTTGAGTTGAATGTTTTCAGCCACCAACTTGTTGATCTGTTCTTGCTGATCGACCATTTGCTTCTGGAGTTGCTCAAACTGCTCAGCGGTATATTGTTGCCATGGTCGTTGTCTGGTTAATATTCGATCACGAATCAGTCGGCGCCAATGTAAATGTAAAGGAAATGTTTATCGGAGAGGACGATCGGAAAGTAGAAAAGAAGAGATTTTTAGAGGGGAAGTGGCTGAGCTATTTAGAGAGATAGTTGCCTACGTATCTGAGATTGACCAAGTCCCAGAATCAAGCCTACGTAGTTCAGTTTTATAGGTGATTGGGACAACGGATAGCTCATTAATTGTACAACGGTGTGGTTAATTAATGAGCGGATATTTTGGATCTAGAAAAGATATTGTAACTAAAGAGAATCAAAACGTATGAGGTTTGAACAAGGTCGATGAAGGTCGAGTAAAAAAGTGTTCACGCCGAGTGAGCTCGAATAAAAATAGGCTCACGTCGAGATAGGTCGATACTGAAAAGAATTAAGGTCGGATGATATTTGAAAATGGTGAGCCTCGAGTGAGCTCAAATAAAAATAGGCTCACGTCGAGATAGGTCGATACGGATAATTATAGGCGAGCTGAGCGAGCCTGAATATGATGGTGTATACAGTTATCTAAATATCACAACCATCTTTTTGTTTTAATTGAATGTGTGTTGTGTTTCTAGCCTTTAAAATTAACCGATAAATTTTGGAAGGTGAAATATGCATTACATTTGTCAGATGATGGTGGAGGTCTTGGTTGTCAGTCCTAAAGTTTATTGGCTGCAACTGAAATTTATTACATTTATTCTCTCCTTTGAGAGTATGACAATACCATAACAAAGGGGCAAAGGGCCTTTTGTTAACTAAACTCCAGGCATAACCTTTACCTTACATAGAGTAATAGACTCACATTTCTGAGTAACAGTCTTTTCTCTAAATTTTCTTTCATTCCAAGCAAACTCAGTTTTTATTTTTCTGCTCAAGATATGTAGTTCTTCAGATCTGAGTCATGCTGTCTTCATACATCCAGAACACTTACTAGCGTAGTAGCGTGCTGTAAGGTTGTAAACCAGTCTCAGACACACTAGGGATTCACTAAACTCCAGCCACGGTTTCTCTCATTTTTCATTAAACTTCCTAAAAGTTTCATAAAACATCCATTGCATTCTGTATTACCTGGCGATTGCAACAGTTCCTTTGCCGACAATATCCAAATTTTATACACCACATTTCTTATCATATATGGGACTTTTAGGCATGCATTATCTATCTAGGGACAACATGTCAATATCATTTGGAGGTCTTGGCTACTTCTTGAGGCTTTGCCAACTACCATTGTCAATACATATGTGGTCAATCAGTTTCCATTTATTTTCTAGTGGTTATCATTGAAAGCTGTTTTTTCTTATTACTTCTGACTTCTGAGTCTTGCACATTATAATTTCCATTTGGTTTTGTGTTAGTCACGTAGCCAAACCTTTCTCACAACAAACAATGGCATCTACCATGAGTGAAACTCCCATGAAAAGTCAATCAGATTATGATAGAGAAAAAGAACTGAAATCGTTTGACGATACTAGAGCAGGTGTCAAGGGGCTTGTTGATGATGGTGTAGCGAAAATTCCTCGAATATTCATCCGAGAGCCTGATGAGTTTGATAAGAACTCCACTTCGAATCATAATACTCACTTTGCAATTCCAGTTATAGATCTTGAAGGGGTAAATAGCAACGCCAGTAGGCATAGTGATATTGTTGAACGAGTTGGACTGGCATCCAAGACATGGGGTTTCTTTCAAGTGGTGAATCATGGGATTCCATTAGATGTGTTACAAGAAATGATTGAAGGCGTTCGAAGATTCAATGAGCAACCAAAGGAGGTAAAGTCTGAGTACTATACTCGAGATAGTACCAAAAAAGTTGTGTACAATAGTAACTTTGATCTTTTTCGAGCACCTAGTGCTAACTGGAGGGATACAATTTTTTGCTCTATGGCTCCTGAACCTGCAAATCCAGAAGATTTACCAGAGACGTGCAGGTAAACATCTAACATCAGGAACACAATTTCTCTTTCAAGTCCTTATAAATAATGCATTCACGAAAGTGCCTCTTACCACACATAATTATCATATGCACCAGAGGCACTTGGCAGAAATTGTGTGTTCTTAATTCAATGCTAAATATCATTTGAATTCTTTCATTCATTCTGCACAATAAAATAGTAACACTTTGTGCATTCAAATGTGCAGGGACATACTAATGGAATTCTCTGAGCATGTTAGAAAATTGGGGCTTAGGTTGTTTGAATTACTATCAGAAGCACTTGGACTCAAACCCAACCATCTTGAGGACCTTGGTTGCACTGAGGGTCTTAACATTCTCTGCCATTACTATCCCTATTGTCCAGAACCAGAATTAACCCTGGGAGTTTCCAAGCATTCTGATAGTTCTTTCTTGACTGTCCTTCTACAAGATCATATAGGTGGTCTTCAGGTCCTTCATCAAAATCAATGGGTAAATGTCCCTCCCGTGCCTGGTGCTTTAGTTATAAATATCGGCGATCTTCTACAGGTACCAATTTCACTTAACTCATCTGTATCTTATATAAAATCCTTGACGTTGATGGCCAAAATGTGATATGTTTTTCATTTGATTTAAATGCAGTTTGTATCTAATGATATATTTAAGAGCAGTGAACATAGGGTGATAGCCAATAATGAAGGCCCAAGAATCTCTGTGGCATGCTTCATCACCACACATCTTAGGGAAAATGCAAGGTTACATGGTCCTATCAAGGAGTTGTTATCAGAAGAAAATCCTCCTATATATAGGGAAATCACAGTGAAAGAATATACTACTCACTACAATGAAAAAGGACTTGATGGGAACTCTGCTCTGTTAAAATTCAAGCTGTGAGTTCAAGATTGTGTTGGTATTATATTGTATGAACTCAGGAATATAACATTACAGAAACAGAGAATACACTAACTCAAACAGAAAACAAATAATATATGTATTACATGAATTCAGTAAACAGTAACACTTACTACACACTTGAGGATATAAGGAGATGAACAGAGGCTTGCCGAGGCAATATCCTTAAGACAATATTACGTCCCTGCTACTGGACGATAGTCTCCCAAGATACAACTGTTCTGCATTCTGCTAGATTACACTGTAATAGCAGAGTCCTGGCGAACCAACAAGAAGAACACTTTGAATTTCTTTTAGAGAGAGAGAGAGAGAAGCAAACTTAGTCTGTATTAATTGTGTGCTTACTGGCCAGAACAACACTCAATTTATAGGCTAAGTCGTGCCTGTTCACAACAGACACACACCTGTTGGAAAACGTCTTTTCTCAACAGGCACAACTCTTGGCAGACTTAATGAAACGTTTACTCTTGGCAGACTTAATGAAACGTTTAAGTCCCATTGGACGTACTGTTTCATTTTGAACAGACACATCTGTTAGAGTAGAGATGTAACATGATCCAGTGAACCCAATCTGATGCAGAGTTACAGTTACATTAGGATTCTTTTTCTTCTTTTTATCTATTTAGTAATATTATTAGTATTAGGAATTCCTATTCCATAAGGATTGTTTTGTTAGGTTATTAGACTTAGTGTTTTAGGAATACAATTAGAACTAGGATTACTTCTATAATTAGAATCTTAGAAATCTATTTAAAGGCATTAAGCCATGCTTGTAGAAGACACAATTCTCTTAATACAATTCAGATTTCAGATTTTCTCTACAATTAATTACTTTGTTCTTTTCTTCTACTTTGTTAATATCAACAAAGTTAGTTTTACTCGAGTATTCGAGGTTAGTTTTACATTAAGTGGCATCAGAGCAGGTTGATCTTACCTGTGTTTTTCATCTACCACCACCCTTTTTACCCTTACAATCATCGCTGCCATCAATATCACCTAATTCCGCTGCAGAGAAACCATGACAGGAAAGAATAGTGTTGGCGACCAAAATTCTGCAAATTATGTCACCAAAGAAGAGCTTGCTACAGAATTTACTAATTGGGCGAACAAGATTGAGTCTTCAAATCAAAAGCTTATGATGGATATGCAACAACAAATAAAGAAGATTGCTGATTCCGTTGCAGCGCTTACAGTTCAATCTTTTGGTAAGTCTTCGTCGTCATCTACATCAATTCCTAAAGTTTCCTCTTTCAACCCACAACCATCATTACCGATCAACACCACCACTTTTCCCCAACCGTTTGTTCCTGCAGTTGCTGAAGCTTTAAACAACGAATACCTACTCCAAACTCCATCAAAAACAACTTACCAACAATCAACCCAACCCACATCTTTTCCCAATATATACTCATCACCACTTCCGCACCAAACACTTCCATTATCGGTTCCACCCAAAAGTATCAACCCGTCACCAACCCATTACTATCAACACGAAATTGTTCCCCATACTTCCATGCCCATACCGAGAAGCACCCCACCACTTTCTTCACGTTTTCTTCCTGGTTATAGTTCTCCACAACGTTTTCCAGATTATGAACTAACAATGGATGATATGAATCTCGCTGATGGTGTGTATGGCCGCCCTCGTGATCCTGGTATACATGTTGAAAACAATTATGGCTACAATCAATACCAGCCTCATCAATTTGAATATAAGATGAAAGTTGATCTTCCCGTTTTTAATGGTCATCTTCATGTAGAAGATTTCTTGGATTGGCTATCTTCGGTTGAGAAATTCTTCGATTACATGAACATACCAGACGCCAAAAAGACTTCTCTTGTGGCTTACAAACTGACTGGTAGTGCCAATGCTTGGTGGGATAGCGTTACCGAAGCTCGTCGAAAAGATGGAAAATTGCCTATTCGTGATTGGAACCAGATGAAAAAGTATTTGCGTAGGCGTTTCCTCCCTTCCAATTATGAGGTAATTCTATATGATCAACTTAGGAATTTGAAGCAAGGGAGTCATTCGGTGTCAGAATATCTTGATGATTTCTATCGGCTTACTGCGCGCAATGGTATCAAAGAGACAGAACTCCAACAACTTAGTCATTTTATTGGTGGACTACGCTTTGCTATTCAAGATAAAATGTCTATGTCTACTATTCCATCCATGGATATTGCTATTGAGTTAGCTCAAAAAGCCGAACAATTTCTTGAAAAAGCAAATCGAATGTCGAGGCCCAATTTTCAACAAAGGGGGAACACTCAACCCAATTCTTCAACATCATCTCCACACCAAAATTCTTCGAACAATTCTTTTTCCACAACCAACCGTTACTCACAATCCACCAACCGCACAACTACGCAAAACCCTTCTACCCGACCAAACCAATCTGCCAACCCTTATGCTCACCCTAAGCGAGATTTTTGTTACCGCTGCAATCAACCAGGTCACTTCTCGAATAATTGCCCTAACCGTGATAATGTCAATCCTAAAGTTGGTCTGACTCACCATGATGATAATCCAGATCCAAATCAGCCTTTGGAAGACGTTACTAAGGTGGCTTTATGTAATACTGAATCTGTAGAGCATTTAGAGGGTGATTATGGTCTTGAACCAGCTTTGGATGATTTTAATGAAGATGATGACAATTGTTGCATTGTGCGCAAACTACTCCTTTCGAAGCAAGGTGATCCTTCTCAACGACACAAAATTTTCCGTTCTCAAGGCACAGTGAAAGGTAAACTTGTTAAGTTTATTATTGATGGGGGTTCTTGTGAGAATATCATCTCTAAAGCTGTTGTTGAGAAATTGGGTTTGCCATTATCTGCCCATCCAGATCCTTATTCTATTTCTTGGATTAAGGACGATCATACTACTATGGTGGTCTCTCAATGTCGCGTTCCGTTCTCAATTGGTTCTTATAGTGATGAAATTTTATGCGATGTTGTTGATATGAATGCTTCTCATATGCTACTAGGACGACCTTGGTTGTATGACCATGATGTCGATTCTAAGGGTCGTGCTAATACTTATATTTTCTCCAAAAATGGTGTCAAATATGTGTTGACTCCAATGAAGTCTAACCAGCCTCCTCAAGCACCTTCTCAAGAGAAACCTATTTTGTTACTGTCTACTGATGATGAGCATGATCTTAATGATTCAGATGTGATATATGCTCTTGCTGCTCAAGGTGTTAGCTCCCATGTAGTTGATGTTCCAGCATCCATCACTTCTCTTTTGAATGAATTTTCTAGTATTCTCCTGACAGATTATCCAACCTCGTTACCACCAATGCGGAATATTCAACATCACATTGATTTAGTTCCAGGTGCTTCTTTGCCTAATCTTCCACATTACAGGATGTCTCCAAAAGAACATGCTATTTTACATGAACAAGTCCAAGATCTTCTAGATAAAGGTCTCATTCGTGATTCCATGAGCCCTTGTGCAGTTCCAGCACTTTTGGTACCAAAAAAGGATGGTTCTTGGCGTATGTGCATTGATAGTCGAGCAATAAATAAAATCACAGTTCGTTATTGTTTTCCCATACCTCATTTTGATGACATGCTCGATATGCTTTCGGGTTCCACAATTTTCTCCAAGATTGACTTAAAGAGCGGATACCATCAGATTCGCATAAGACCAGGGGATGAATGGAAAACTGCGTTCAAAACTAAAGAAGGTCTATATGAATGGCTTGTTATGCCCTTCGGGTTATCCAATGCTCCAAGCACGTTCATGAGGTTGATGAATGAGGTGTTGAAGCCATTTTTAGGCAAGTTTGTGGTTGTTTACTTCGATGATATTCTTATATATAGCAAGTCAGAGAAAGAACATTTCCAACATCTGCGCGAAGTTTTTAACGCACTTCAAGGTAATTCACTCCAGATTCAATTAAAGAAGTGTACTTTCCTGCAGTCTAGTCTTCTTTTCTTGGGTTATGTTATCTCCGCAGATGGTATTCATGTGGACCAAACTAAGGTCAAAGCTATTCGCGAATGGCCTACTCCTCAAACCATCTCGGAAGTGCGTTCTTTTCATGGATTGGCTTCTTTTTATCGTCGTTTTGTGCGTAATTTTTCTGCTATTGCTACTCCTCTTACTGAATGCTTGAAGCAAACTCGACTTGTTTGGACTTTGGAAGTTGAGAAAAGTTTTGCACTACTCAAGGAGAAACTTTCTACAGCTCCTGTACTTGCCATGCTCGATTTCACAAAATTATTTGAAGTAGATTGTGATGCTTCCGCTCATGGCATTGGAGCCGTGTTATCACAGGAAAGCAGGCCCATTGCTTATCATAGTGAAAAATTGAGCGAGTCTCGTCGCTTATGGACTACTTATGAACTTGAGTTTTATTCAGTCGTACAAGCTGTTCGGCATTGGAAACATTATTTGTTTCAAAGGCATTTTATTCTATATACCGATCATGAAGCTCTCAAATATCTTCAAAGCAATACTCATACTAATCGGATGCATGCTCGTTGGGTTGCAGAGCTTCAAAAGTTCACATTCTCTCTCAAACATAAATCTGGTGTTCAAAATAAAGTTGCTGATGCTTTAAGTCGGCGTGTTTCACTCCTTGTTACTGTTCGTGCTTCTATTGTTGCCTTTGATTATCTCAAGGATTTGTATCCAACGGATCATGACTTTTCTGAGATTTGGGAGAAATTACATAATAACACTGGAGGTACCTCTGATTTCTTATTACAAGATGGTTTTCTTTTCGTGGAACTCGCCTTTGTATTCCACAAGGTTCTTTGAGAGAACATCTTCTCAAGGAGTTACATGCTGGTGGTCTAGGTGGACATTTGGGTCAAGATAAAACTTTTGACTTGGTGGAATCTCGTTATTATTGGCCTTCTTTAAAGAAAGATGTTAATGATTTTGTTAAAAAATGTTTTATCTGTCAACAAGCCAAAGGACACTCTCAAAATACAGGTCTTTACACTCCTCTCCCAGTACCAGATGCACCTTGGATAGATATCTCTATGGACTTTGTTTTGGGACTACCCCGCACTCAACGTGGTGATGATTCAGTTTTTGTGGTTGTGGATAGATACTCGAAAATGGCTCATTTTATTCCATGTAAGAAGACACATGATGCGGTGTACATTGCTAACTTATTCTTTAGAGATGTTGTTCGTCTTCATGGTGTTCCTCAGTCTATCACGTCTGATCGGGATTCAAAGTTTTTGAGTCATTTTTGGCAAACTTTATGGCGTCGCTTGGATACTTCCTTGAAATTCAGTAGTACCGCCCATCCACAAACTGACGGTCAAACAGAGGTTGTTAACCGCACTTTGGGAAATTTATTAAGAGCTCTTTCCGGTGCCAAACCCAAACAATGGGATCTTTGTCTTCCCCATGCTGAATTTGCTTATAATTCCTCAAAAAGTCGCACCACGGGATTTTCTCCTTTTAGGATTGTTTATGCTACAGTTCCTAAGCATACTCTTGATCTGGTAAGTCTTCCTCACGTTCCAGGGGTCAATACATTGGCTAATGAATTTCTTGAACAAGTTGCGGAAATTCATGATATGGCTACAAAAATATTGAAGCTGCCAATGCAAAGTATAAAGCTTCCGCTAATGCACATCGACGTTTACAAACATTTGAAGTTGGTGACCTTGTTATGGTGCATTTACGTAAAGAGCGTTTTCCTACTGGCACATATAACAAGCTGAAGATGAAGAAGATTGGACCTTGCAAGATTTTACGCAAAATTAATGACAATGCCTATGTGGTTGACTTACCTGAAGGTTATAACATTTCTCCGACCTTTAATGTTGCAGACTTATATGCATTTCATGGGGATGATCCACACTTTCTAACAAGCCTCGAGGACGAGTCTTTTTCAACAAAGGGGGACTGATGCAGAGTTACAGTTACATTAGGATTCTTTTTCTTCTTTTTATCTATTTAGTAATATTATTAGTATTAGGAATTCCTATTCCATAAGGATTGTTTTGTTAGGTTATTAGACTTAGTGTTTTAGGAATACAATTAGAACTAGGATTACTTCTATAATTAGAATCTTAGAAATCTATTTAAAGGCATTAAGCCATGCTTGTAGAAGACACAATTCTCTTAATACAATTCAGATTTCAGATTTTCTCTACAATTAATTACTTTGTTCTTTTCTTCTACTTTGTTAATATCAACAAAGTTAGTTTTACTCGAGTATTCGAGGTTAGTTTTACATTACAATCACAACTTAACTAAGTAAGTGGTGGACCAAAAAGATAAGTTAACTAAGTAAGAGGTGGACCGCTAAGTGTATAGCCTTGCGCTATCGCGCGAAAACTTGGTAACCCAAAGGGCTACACCCTTAGTGTAATAAATTTGTATTTAAACATCTTTACCCACTTCCCACAACTCATATGGGACCAAGTGTAAAACACTTGTTCATTCAATACAAGAGCAAACAGTATAACAGACCTTGTCAGACTTGTTTCTCCAACAGATTGAAGATGCCTTGGTATGTAAGTTGGTCTTCCATTAGTTTAATTTTCAATTTAGCCAAAAGAAAAAAATAAATTTTGAATTGCTATTGGTAACAAAATTGTGGTTAATGAGTACCTTCTTTATCCTTGCATCATCGCAATTGTAAAAGATGTTTATCGTCTTTTTATCGAGTTTGGCTTTGTTGCACACACTCAAAAGTGTGTAGGCTGACCTCCCACCAGATGAGTCTATGTGTCCTTTAATTTTTTTAAGAAATTTTTTTACGCCCCACTAGGCCTATAAAATGGGCCGGGTAAGGCTAGCCCGACCCTTGAACCCTCGAGCCCTCACACTTTAAGGGTCGGGCCAACCCTACCCTAAAAGATGATGAGGGTCGGGTTAGGGCGGGCCAACACAAAAATTGTGAAAACCTCACCCGACCCTTAGCCCATTATTTTAAAGGGTCGAGGGTCGGACTAATGGGCCCGGTTGATAGGGTCGATAGATAGAATTATGTTTTACTTGAAAAAAAATATGCGATCATGTTTTTATTAATATCATTTTAATATTTTTGAAAATACGTATAATATGTTTCAATTCTTAAATGTACAAATATATTTTTTTCACCATACATCTATATTATAATCTACAAAGGATAGATAAAAGAGACAAGTTGGGTTATAAGTAGTGGTCCAGATTCTCTCGAGTTCAAAGTTGTAGATTAGATCTACGGCTGTGATTGTATTAGAGATAAATTGGTTTATTAGTCCTTGGATTAGATTGGGTCCAAACTTAAGTCTATTGAATGGTTCAGATCATATCATCCAATGGTTGAGATCAGGAAACCTATTTTCCATTATCTTCACCCCTCTCTCTGCGTCACGAATCCTTTGCTTCAACAAAACCTTAATTCCTCTCTCTATCTGCGAATCTCCAATGTCATCTCGAATCTAACTAGCAGCAGCACCACCACCACCAAAATTCGAACTCATATTCACATCTCCAATATCTCGAATCTAACTAGCAGGCAACAGCAGCAGGTTCTTCTTCTTCTTCTTCTTCTTCAGTAGATTTTATTCCATTTCTAACCAGATTTGTCAAGTGATTTCCCAAATCAAAATTCAACGCCTTCTGTTTATAGTTAAACAATAAGAAGAAAATCCAATTCCCATCCTGATACTATAGTCAAGACGGCTTAAGAACACATTGTTTTATATTATCTCAGTATAATACCCTGTGAATGTGAATGAAAATGAGGCATACATTTAATTGTTCATGTGAGTTGCAATTAAGAATATTAATTAATTAAGTAACCATGATTCAACTTCCCCTTCTTTGTTTCAGTATTATCTGAATATAATACCCTGTGACAAATGTATAAACCAGTATTATCTAAATCTTTTTAATAGATTTAGATAAAAACATAATTAGTAGACCAGTATTATCTAAATCTTTTTAATAGATTTAGATAAAAACATAATTAGTTTGAGTAATTACACACATCAGGTTATATTAATTTCAAATTTTAACAAAACTAATATGAAGACCTAAGGTCATTGTTGCTCTGGTTGGGAGAATTCTCATTAACGAGGAAAGAGAGCCTTTGGTTATTCTTGCACGGTATATTCAAGAGTGCAGCAAGCATCAGGTAACAATTTCGTCTCTCTCTTTTATTCTCCAGCAATCATCATCTCTCTTGCAATGTTATCTTCTGTTTCAACAGGTTAGTTTGCACCCATAAATTCTTTAATTTGGTCAATGGATAACTTAATCTTTAATTCATAATCAATATTAAAAAACTGCATAAACCAAAGCTTAATCTCATAGCATAAACCAAATCTTAATCTCATATGCTATTGTAATTAATTGATGATTTGGTTAAGATTCTTTAATTTTATAGAGAGGATGATAGGCTTGGCTACTGTAATTGATGATTTACTCATTAGAAAATTTCTGTGTTTTATTGTATGTTGAATTACCAATTTACCATACAACAGCTACCTAAACCAAATCTTAATCTCATGGTATTTCTACCTATGCTTCTTGCTCTATATCACTAATGGTTGAGAGTCCATAAATTTATACACAACAAACATAGTAAATTGTAGACAAATTAAAAACTTAATATGACAAATTCAGTTTTCTGGTCACTGTATAATTTAGTGTAATTATATTGAAAGTTCATGTAGAACTTCTCTATATTTCTCAATGCAAAACTGTGCATAGTGCATATAGCGCAAAACCCATCTTAATATGGTTGATATGCCACTTTTAAGGCCTAAGAAAGTGAATCACTATTTTTTTCTTCTTTTTTTGTGAATAATACCACTGTATATTGAACAAATGTGTGCATCTAAAGATTCCAACAGCAGCTTGATTTTTTAGCTTCTCATAACCGACAACCAAGATTAATTATCTTGAGATTGTTGATATATAATTACTAAGATGAGGGGTGAATGGCTAGGTATTAATTACATGAGTAAAAAACTCAATTACTATTGGATTTGATGACAGAAACTTTCCTATCTAATTGACATAAACTTGGAATAAAATTTCTTTCTCTTTGGCGTCTTACAATTTGAATGAGCTTGCTGAGGTTGGTGGTAGATTGAAGTGCATGTCACACATGTACGTGATGTAGCAGAATATCATAAAATAGGCTCCACCAAAACCATGCTACAAGTTTTCATGAAGAATAGAGGTTGTAACATGCTTAACTTCTTATTTGGTCTTAGATAGTGGCTTTAATACTCTGCTTCCTTAACCTTCAATGTGTAGCTTCAGTCAACGTACTTGGTAGACTTTTTTAGTCAATGTTTTGTCCGTGTTAAATTAGCTACATCCCCACATCAACATGTTCCCCAGATTTCCCAACATCATATATATATATAGTTTTGATTTTCTGCAGGTCTTTTGGATATTTTCAATATACATGGAAGCAGTTGCAATTCTTCCCAGTTATTGATGGGACAAAGAAACAGAAATGTGGACAATAAGACAGGGCAATGTGTCTTCCTTTGGGGGTATTTGTAAGTTGTTACTCAATTCTTTGTTTGAATTATAGGTTTAGTACTCTTTGCAAATTAAAAAAACTATCAGTGAAAGTCACACTTGAAGTTAACATGCACTTATTACTATTTAAAACGGATGTCTTTATACTGTTTACCTTATCTAAAATGATCATGCGTCACTATTGACTCTGCATATGTTGCTCATAAATGTTATTTCTCTTTTGTGCCCCAATATCTATATTTGATCCTTTCAGATGTCTTTTGTTTATGAGACTTTGTGTTCTACCATGTTTCAAGTCTGCAAGTTCCTTTCACTCAAATCAACAACTTTTAGTATTGGCCTTCATAATATATATTCTTCAGTAAGAGTCATACCTTTTGAGTTAGTAATAGAAGACAGAGGGCAGACAGAGGAAGGAGAGTTGTAATGAGAGTGAATAGTTGAATAGAGAAATTTTGGATTGGCTTAGTAGCATGCTGCAGGAAAAAAATTTCTACAATGCCGGCACATTAATTTTCAAAGCTTGATTGAAAATTTTATGTAGTTGTTTTATTTCGTTTAGATCTACAAGTAAAAAATGGCGGTAGGAAAAGCAAATTTACCTCAAGGAGAAGGCCAAGTATCAAATCTGTGATTTCTTTCCATCACATGCAAGGAAGAAAATGGAAGAGAATGATCTAGAAACCAAGTAAGCAACTCTCTGCAACATCCACTCATTAAAAGAGAGAGAAACTTCTCAATGTGGATCGCATAGTTACGAAGAAAAGGTGACTTTTTTCTTTAATCAATAGTGTTACCTAAGCTTTTAGACGAGCGTTGTTAGCTATTTAACTCATGAAATTATGATGATGTTTGTTGCAGATATCTGACAGAATTCATACTTTTCATGGGGCTAAGCTGGTTCTTATATCGTTTGTTGTTGTTTTACATAACTACTGGTGCATGGCCTGGCATACCTGATATCAAACCTTATCACAACGGAATTCACACACCAACATGTTTGATACTACTACAATTATTGTGTGTCAAGGTAAGTTCAACTCTTAAATTCACTTTTCATGTTACAGTTTGTTTTGAGAAACATTTTTTTTTTAATTTTATGTTGGGTTTGTTTTGAGAAAGTTCTGAACTGTAAAATCCATGTAAAAAAAGAACTAATTCTAAAATGGTTTTATTTGTTTTTATAGCATTAGAGTAATCCTTCTCAAAATGAAGTTTGTGCTAACTAATAGAATGCTAAATCTACAGTGTAAAAGAAGAAGCACAAGGAGGATGGTGCAGAGTTCAAATTCATCATATCATTACAAGTGATCCAACCGATTGGTTCAAGGATCTCCCATGTTCCTGTCTTTTCTAAAGTTAGTATCGAGCTAGCATCAACGTTCTAAAAGTTAAGTATTCAAGGTAAAAAAACTCGCTGATTGTCTGTGGAATTTGACCTAAATAATTATTGCGAAAGAAGTGGAATTCAGTGACGCGGTTTGTTTGATAGTCGCAGTAGATAGCATACCAGTTGCAACAATCATTGTTGACTACCCCCAGGAATGTGGTCAAGTGGGAATATGGTTTTATTGATTTCAAAGAGAATCTTAGGGTCATCTGGAATCTGGATGCCAATGATTGTTAGTAGCAGAGTGAGTAGGGATTAATAAGACTAATAAATGTATGAATGGGAATAGAATGAAAGCCGCAATCCTGTCCTTCCATTTAATTAGCTTTGAGTGATAGTTTAATCCCTATCAAGCACAAACGTAAAATGTTTCAGATTGGTTTAGACTTACTCTTTAAGTAAATATTTGGTTGACCACCAATGCTTCCACACTGTTAAACGTGATTAAGATAGTAGTTCAGAAGGTTTTTGATTCCTCAAGGCTACTGAGTATACTGTAAGAACATGTAATGTAGAATTAAAAGAAGTAAACATTTCCCAATTTTTATTTTGTTTGTTGTTACCGATTATACGATTGAGGTGAAATTTTGAACTTACACATGGTATGGTTGTTTTAAAGATAACTTGATAGTAGTAAATACTTAGTCTGGTCATGCTTTTGCTATATCGTAGGGGTTTGGGGTGTTGTTCTCGAAAACATCAGTTGCATTGATTATAAGTATAGTCTAACATTACACATCCCAATACGACAGAATGTTAGGCTTTGGAGACTAGAAACCTAGGCATGATAATTTGAGCTTTATAATTTTTTCCATTTTCCTAAAACACATTGCCTTCTCAAAAAATTCTTTACCGTTGCATCTACGTGCAGAAACCTACATTGCCTTCTCAGTACTTTACAAAAATCCCCTATTCTTTATAGTTTATAATTTTGACATTAATTTTGTGTTCTTTGTTTGCTCTGATCTTCATTGGTTCAGGTCGTATTGCAGATCCCATATTCTTTCCTCTGTTGAGACTTCTTCTTCCACAAAAATCTTCCTTTTACAGGTTGGTATCACAAGGTTTACTGTCTTTTATATAACTTTTTTTTTATTATTTATAAATTTTTGAGGGATTGAATTTTTTAAGAAAGGGTACTTAAATAATAATATATGCATTCTATTCCCGATCTGATATTTGTAATTTTGTACTTACATATAGAGTTGGTGGTAATTAATCATATCTAAAACTTCAATAACATCATCTTTTATCTGCTTCTTACCGATTGTTTTTGTTAAATCTTTCATTTAAACTCTTGAACTGGTGCAGGATATTTATTTCGGTATTCTTCATTGGCTCAGATCGTCATTGAAATTCAACCATTCTTCAACGTACTCCTCTTATTGCAAGTTAATCTTTTATCTTATTTTTTTTCCAGCCTTTGTTTAAACTTTTTAGCTGATGTAGTGTTTTATTTTGACATTAGTTTTGTAATTATTCGTTGGCTCAGTTTGTCATTGGCTCATATTTTATTGCAGACGTCCCTGTTACGCAGTGAATTAACACGAACTTCATATCTTTTTCTAGCAAATTCTGACTATTCCGCAAAGAAACCTTTTCTGGTAAGTTATATCTTTAAATCGATTTCTGAAGTAGCTCAAATATATGAATGTGATTTAAGACTTGCTTCTTTTGAGCATTTAGCTTAAAAAGGTAATTATCTTTAAGTTGACTTGCTCCCGGTTTTCATCTTAGACTTGCTTCCTGCGTCAATTAGTTGGATATTTAATTGATTGAGAACCCAATATGGCGTAACTCTATTCCAATATACTAAAAGATTGAAAGCTTATTGCTCGCCTCAAACATTAAAATTTTAGTTCTTCTTTTGCCGACTTTATGTAAGAGAATGGTGATCTTTTAAGCTTAAAAAAAATTAAAAATTTAATTGTACTTTTGCGGACTTTATGTAAGAAAAATGGTAATCTGTTGTCAAGTTTCAATTCCCCTGATTCCCCACCTTTTTTTATTGACAAAGCGGAACAACCCTAAATTATTGTTTCAGAGAGCATAAATGTATCTTAGATCCATGTACTTAATAACTTAATATGTGATTGGCATTCTTTTTACAGTTTTTCCTTTAGAAAACTTAAGATAATTTAGCAAAAGTTGCTCTTGACTGTGGATATTTAATCTAATAAGGTAAACATTTCATGTACTTTTAGATTAGTTTTGACATTTATCAGAATGTGCATAATTAACTGGAGTAGCTCAATTGGTTAGAGCATGTGGCTATTTAACCACAAGTTGAAGGTTCAAGCCCTTCCTCCAGCATTTTATTTTTTACAGATTAATATTGAGATTTAGTTATGTGCTATTCTGACCAACTAAAGTACAGATCAATCAATCAAAGCTTGGGCTGAATTGTTTTTTCAGTTGAATAAAACTTTTATTTACATTCGTTGAAAGTTTAGAAGCAGTTAAAAGAGGTTAAGTGATGGTGAAGATCCTCCCAATCCCTACTGATTACGAGCATAGATATGTGTTAGCTGGAAGGTACAAGCCAACTATTTTTCTTTTGGAAAAATTTTCATCAACATTTGATGCGTTCAATTTCAACTTATATTAGTATTGCATCGTGCATTTTCAGAGTGTTATTTGTTTTCATCAGCATTATTATTGGTCTGGCCCGTAAAGGGGAATCAAGGAAGCATATGGTATTCACTCTTCAGAATTAGGGGTAAAGCATGCTTGATTGGTGCAGTGTATCAGATCTATTTGTTGTCTCACTTATTTCCCGACGCTTGGATGGTCTTTCCAAACGAGGAAGAATGTATAGTATGGCAGGATTAAAAAATGTTGAGTTAAAACGAATTATTCTAAAGTAGTATCGTGGGGTTTCTCCGGCATGGCCTGATAATAGGTCTTTCAGTGACAAGAGTGAGCCCTGCATCAGGGGACTTTCCTATGCATGTAAATAATATCTTTTTTCTTTACCGTAATACATTTTAATATTATGCTGTAGGTGTTATCAAGGATACTTAATTCTTTTGTTTTGTAGTGTTGCTTATTTATGGATACTTCATTCGCCAAAACTAATGGTTGCCATTACTATGGTATGCAAGCATTTTGCACCTGGTATGTTAATGAAAGTCTAAAGAGTTTACACATAATAGTTTTATCATCAAATTTTAAAATATTTTCCACTTAGTACTATGAGAGTCAAAATTCTTTTTGAAGAGATCCATGGGTACTACAAAACCTCTTATAGAGGACCCTTCGTTACAGATTCAAGCCATTAATACAGAGGATAGAGTTTATTGACAATCACCCCAGGAATATACCCAAATTGCAAGGACTGCTACCTAATAACATGATGAATGCAATTAGGGGAATTCCATTACCTTTAAATATGTTGTCAGCTGTCAGGGTTGCTATGATGGATGCTCTCAATGCAGCTATGATGGCTGTTATCAGAGATGTTAAGATGGTTTTTATAATTGCTGTATTACTGGGTATTTAGATGATTTGAAATACACAATTTAAACTCATAGCTGATATCAAGAAAAATAAAATTAACGGGAATGATGCATGGCTAGAAAAGCCAAAATGGAGACTTCTTTCAAGATTTCATCCTACTATTTGAAGTCAAGTCGATACCAAGAGTCTACAAGCAAGTCAATACAAACATAGACTCTATAAAACTTAACACGGTAATCATAATCATTTTCTCAGCAATAAACTCAATGGAATTAGTTAATTCAAGATGAACACCTAGATTAAAGAAGTTAGTAAAACTAAATGCAATTAGTAACGACATCAAAGCTCTTCTTCAAAACTGTAAAAACCATCCGAGTTCAGTGATTGAAGATCCCATGGAAGTTCTACATGCAAGTCTGCTACTAGCTATTAGTCTTGGTCCAATTTTTTTTATTGGGTATATCTCTAACTATTGTGTACTAACCAATAATGATAGTTGTTAACAGTAACAATAATCCTCTTATCATACCTGTGTTAATTTTATGTTCTCAATGCTTATGTTCCAAATCATATATCCAATATTCTATTCTAAATTGAATTCCTTTCAACTACGAGCTATTTTTAATGGTTTGTTACTGCGTATAATGGGATTATGGTCTTTGTAGCTGATGAGAATTCATGAATGATTACACTTATTGTAGCAATAGCTAGAACTCGGGGCTAATGGTGAGCTCAATGTTTCTTTCAAATTGTTTTGTTTTGAGAGAGGTATCACTTATTTTTGGTTCTTTTTATTCTTCAAGTCTCATATATGTTGGTTATATAGGCTTGGAATAATCATGTAGTCAAATATCATTTTGTGTAGATTAAATGTTATGGATGTAAAAATGGTCTATTATACTTTGTACACATGTTATAAGAAAGTTTATTACTTAAGTTAATGACCAATGGCATATATCAATGGACAATTAGTTTCACCATTAGCAGCTTGCAAGTCTTTCAATCTAGGATGTCTTCTTATTTGATACCCAATTGTTATAACTTATAAACTACAGTTATTATAAATATTGTTGAACTTACACAGTCAACAACGTATAGGACACTAGATCAAATCTTGCTTTTCTATGTGTATTCAGTGGTTTATAAAATGATCAATATTGCTCTAGCTTTGTCTGTATTAATTGTATACAAGGTTATCCATCAATGTTTTGCTTTTTGTATATGTACAAGGTTGCTCATTATTGTATTTACTAATTCTAATCTTTTAAACGGCTTTCAGTATTGACATCCTAAAAAAAATTCAATCGGTTTAGAGTTTGCTACCCAATTTGTCGACAAAGTATTTTACCTGCTCATATCGACTACCCATTTTAAATTTTACACCAAAATAACAACCAAAGAATACATTATATGACCATGCTTTTATTACTTAAATGAACATGTAGGCTAAAAGTTGTCCTGAGATTTTATTAGGAATCAAGAATACATCTTCACCGAGATTGGTTTTTTCATTAATTTTTTATTTATTTATTGATTATAAATATTTTTGAACAAGATTTGAAATTTGGAGTGTTTTTTGTTTAAATTAGTTTTGGTGATGTAACTTTTGACAACCTAGGTAGTGTGGACAATGGGTACAAATGCTACTATATTGGAAACTCTTCTTTCTAAATTTATTGTTATATCTTTTATGCTAATGATGCAAATATTTCAACTTAAGGCATATGCACCAGGGAATTACAAGTTTGGGAAATACAGAGCAATGTTTATGGATATCACGTTTTTGCTTAGTACACGATTGCATAAAAACTACTGCATCATTTGTTCATCGAATACTCATGTACTCTTTTGTAGTCTTATATCCCACTCTTCTCCTTTATCTTTTAAGCATAAATAACCAGTTAGGTATGCTTCTGGTCAAAAGGAGAAAATATCATTGTAGCCACATTGAACCAAAATATTCTCCACTTAGTTGGGATTTTTTCCCTTATTTACTAAAGTATTGATATGGGATAACAGATAAGAAACATTAAGAAATTAAGGCCTATTAGCTCATTCGGTTAGAGCGTCGTGCTAATAACGCGAAGGTCGCAGGTTCGAGACCTGCATAGGCCATCAATTTATGAATATATATATATATATATATATATATATATATATATATTTAATGCCCGATTCAAATAAATGACCAATCACTTTGGCCACTCTAATATATAAAAAAAAAAGGAATATGATTTGAGATGAAAAGTGTAAGGTTAAATTTTGAAGGAAAAAAGAGGTTTGAGGATAACAGGGTTGAATATTGATTGATTATAAGATGGAAGGTCGTAAGGTTTATGACTCGGGAATATATTGAAAATGTCTTCCTCTGGGAAACCATTGTAAAAAATAACATGGTGGTATTGTCAAAATACTAATTAGCAAATCATAGATAAAGTGAAAGGAAACTTTCTGAACCAGAGTGAGCTAGGTATTTTGTAATTTAATTATTTTATTTTTGTTTGATTTTGGAAAAGAATGAGTTATTCTTATTTTAATTGAATAGGGTTTATTAACAAACAAACGGGCACGAACTGAGAATTTAAACAACAATGGATCTCCATCCATAAGTGTATAAGGAGAAAAATAAGTTTACATATTGAACTTATGGATGTAAATTATTACAAAGAATGTAATATAAATATTTTTTATCTCGAGAAAACAAAACATAATATATTGTCTAAGTACTAATCACCACAATGCAAATGAAGAGAAAAAGAATTTACCGAACCAAAGTGAGTAAATTTGTAATTTATTTAGTTTTTTTTTTTTTTTTTTATGTCAGGAAAAGATAAAGATATTAGTGGATTACCATTTTAATTTTTCTTTAAACATATAGGTTGGATCCTATTATCCGAAAAGAAAAAAAAAGTTTTTACATGCTTTTAAGGGATGACACTGGTTATTTTCAACTCTTTCTTGGAAACAATCTGTGTACTGTTTGGTGGTCTTGCTATTATTCTCTGGCCAGTATTGTTGTAAGTGTTGTATTGGCTTTAATGGTATCAAGTATATCGCTAATTTGTGTACCATTTGATGGTCTTACTATCATTTTCTGTTTATGCAAGTGTTGCATACCAAGTATTCATTCATGTGATATTCTTCCACTGACTAGCATTCAGATGAATTGTTTTACAAGTTGTCTGATTATGTGTTTGCTTCGTTCCAAAGAGAAATATATGTATATTGCATTTTTTCTCATTACTACGTTTATGTTTTCCCTTATTGTTCACCTCAATATTGAAAGAAAAATAAAAAATTCAAACTCCTTAAATTTGTTTGTGAGGCTTTTGATATTACAGGAATTGTCAATTTTATTTGGCTTCTCCTAAATTATAACATCTTTGGCCATACATGATGATTACAACAATGCTATATTGGACGTGTCAGATGCTGAATTGCTCATGTTTTCTTAGTTATGAAGGTAGTTTTTTTTATCTGAAAGAATTTTATCTTAGTCTCTAAATCTATAAAAGTTCCGTTCAACAACTCTGGAAATGGAATCAATGACTTCATTGGGCATCAAGCCGATTTTGTCTTAGTTTTTGAATCTATTAGAGTTACAGACATCTTCACATTCTTTTTGACTTATCATGTTGCCTGATTTTATTGATATAATATATGTCTTATGTTTTTTTTTTTTCTTGAAATATGTACGAACAAAGAAAATAGAGTTTGAGCATAATGTCAATGGAAATGGCACAATGGCAACATATGTAGTGGGATTCAATAAGTAAGCTGAAAAATGTTTGGAAAATAATTTAATTTTCACAGGCTGAGTTGTAGGTCATCAGCGACGAGTTTAAACCTTGGAGTTCTTTCAATCATCCTACAGACACTTACCGGGACATAAATTGGTATATTTCATATCATAGATTTTATTAACGGTGAACGAGATTTTTTTGATTGACCTATATCTTACATTTTCATATCATCGATTTGCTTTTATTTTATTTGAGTAGAGATAAAAATTAAGTTTTTATTTTGATTTGGGATCTCTTTTATGTAACTTTTATTACTTGGTAGCTCAATCATCAGGTTTGGATGCATATACGTATTAAGACACAGACAGTAAAACAATAAAAAGTATCACCCCTAGATAACAATTAAGTGTCAAAAAATATCTATTTGCCTTTGTGATTCAACCGATAAATTACTGTCACCCCTAGATAACAATAAAATAACAAAATATAACCATTATCTAATGTATAAAAATTATTGAATATAATCACCGACTTTTAATCAAACAAACAAAATCTATTTATCTAAATTACAATTTGCTATGCAGGATACAATTAATTGGCAATCGTGGCAGCGCCACGGGTTTTACTAGTTTATTATAGTATATGATATTATTTTATCCAAGAGCATTACAATTAATAAATACAAATAACTCGTAGTTAGATGTTATCTTATTACTAAAATTTTAAACTTTAGAAATTTAATCCTAAATTTATAAAATTCTAGCATGATAAGTATAAAATACACATTTAAAATAATAATCTAATTACCGTTTATTGCATGCTCAATAATGAAATAGATGGTTAATAAAAAAATATTCTATTGAGAATCAATTTCTTTTAGTTATATAATAATTTTTTAACAACTAGTTCGGGAAATATTCGATAAATATTTGATAAATATCATATAACTTAAACAAAAGTGACATCTATGTATAATTGGAAAAATCTTTACAATTAAAACTATAAAAAAATGTTCAAATTTTGATATATAGAGAAATATATTAAAAATTATACATATATTTATGAAGGCCGTAAGAGGGCTTTGAGAGGGTTAATTAGGGTCGGGCTAAGGGTAGGGTCTAAGATTTCCAAAACTAAACCTTAACCCGACCCTTAAAAGGAGAGGGTCGGGCCGGCCCTACCCTAAAAATCATAAGGGTCAAGTTTTAAGGGTTTTTTTCGTTGAATGGGCCGGGCGGGCCAGGCCGGGTTTAGGGTCAAAGGGCCATTTTTACAGGCCTACGCCCCACTAGGGTTAACAACACCCAACGTTTAGGTGTTTTATTTATCCACCAATCTCGGACATTCTAAAAAAAAAAAAAAAAAAAAAATTACAAAAACCACGTGTACTCATCTGGTGGGAGGTTAGCATACATACTCTTTTAAGTGTGTGCAACAAAGCCACACTCCTTTTTATCTATTATATCTTTTGGCATGGAACAAACATTTTACAGCCATTGCTTGTGTATTATTGGTACTGCAAAAGTAGGATGGTCTGCATGACTGCACGGCAGAATGTGTGTCCATACTCCATATACAGCTAATTTGGAGCTAAAAATATTGTTTGCTCGCTTATATTATCTTATGCAGTGAAGGCTCTATCGTCTTGAAAGATCTTAGTCGCCTAGCTGGTAGCTGAGCGAGGGACAAACGAACTCAAGTTATCACATAGCCTAGTGCCCTAGTCAATCTTTATATATTTTGGTCAGTGGTTTGTTTCCTGATGATTTCTAGCAGTTATGTTATATACAGTTGTCAATGGTTTGTTTCATGTGTTGTGTTTAACTTGAAGGCTTCATATCTTTTGTGGTAGGTATAATTTGTCAAACAAGATTCTTCATTAGACTTTTAGGCATTATTTAAAAAAAGACAATGTGACTATCTCATTTGGAGGAAACTTAGGAAAATAAAACTTTTGAACAGTCTAATGCTTGCGACGTTATCTATTTGTTATTTATGACTTTGCCAACAAGAAGCCAAAGCCTTTCTTTGTCAAGGCATTATCATGTCATATTCCATTTGAATTCTAGCCAGTGACTATCATACAATTTGTTTCTTCTTTGAATTGGTACAACAATGGCATCTACAATGAGTGAAATCCCCATGAAAGTTCAATCAGACTATGATAGAGAAAAAGAACTGAAATTATTCGATGATACTAAGGCAGGTGTCAAGGGACTTGTTGATGATGGTGTTGCTAAAATTCCTCGCATATTCATCCTACCGCCTGATGAGATAGATAACAACAAGACTTCTATTTCAAATACTCATTCCACAATTCCAGTTATAGACCTTAAAGGGGTGAGGAATGATGCTACTCAGCGCAGTGAAATCATTGAGGAAGTTGGACAGGCATCCAAAAAATGGGGTTTCTTTCAAGTGGTCAACCATGGGATCCCATTGGATTTGTTACATGAAATGATTCAAGGTGTACATAGATTCTATGAGCAACCTAAGGAGGTGAAGTCCGAGTACTATACTCGTGATAGTACCGAAAAAGTTGTGTACAATAGTAACTTTGATCTTTTCCGAGCTCCTACTGCTAACTGGAGGGACACAATTTTTTGCGCTATGGCTCCTGATACTCCAAATCCAGAAGACTTACCAGAGGCATGCAGGTAAAAATTTTAACATCAAAAACATAATTTCTCTTCAAGTGCTTTAAAGCGAAGAATAAATTAAACTAAATAACATTGCTAAATATGCAGGGAAATATTATTGGAATATTCTGAGCATGTTAGAAGATTGGGGCTTAGGTTGTTTGAATTATTATCAGAAGCACTTGGACTCAAACCTAACCACCTTGAGGACATTGGTTGCGCTGACGGTCTTAATGTTCTCTGCCACTACTATCCATATTGTCCAGAACCAGACTTAACCCTGGGAGCTTCCAAGCATTCTGATAGTTCATTCTTGACTGTTCTTCTACAAGATCATATAGGTGGCCTTCAGGTTCTTCATCAAAATCAATGGGTTAATGTCCCTCCCATGCCTGGAGCTTTAGTAATAAATGTTGGCGATCTTCTACAGGTATCAAATTCACTTTATTCTTCAGTTTGCTATATGAAGCCTTGAAGGCCTAATTCTGATTTGTTTTTTTTTTATGTAATTTTAATCCAGCTTATATCTAATGATATACTTAAGAGCTGCGAACATAGAGTGATAGCCAATAACAAAAGCGCAAGAGTATCTGTGGCGTGCTTTATCAGCACAGATCTTAAGGAATCCACAAGGTTATATGGTCCTATCAAAAAGTTGTTATCAGAAGAAAATCCACCCATATATAGGGAAATCACAATAAAAGAATTTAGTACTCACTACAATGAAAAAGGACTTGATGGGAACTCTGCTCTGTTAAAATTCAAGCTTTGAGTTTTCAAGTTGGATACCTTGAAATGTGATCTTCCATTAGTTTTATTTCCAGTTTATGTTCAATTTGTGCAAGTTATGCTTCAGAGTGATTATTAAAATGAATACGATCTTCATATTCGCGATTAATAAAAGCTTGTTTATTACCATTTTATCTATAATTGCTTTTGGTGTAGTACATAGGTATACAACTTGTATGCTATCACTGCGAGAGGAGCATGGTCTACACGCTAGAACATGACAGTTAATTTGTAGCAACAAGTCTTCACTCACTTCATATGCAGTTAATGCTTTAATCTTACGAAAGATTATAATCACCTACCAAGAGGAAAAAACATCCATGTCCCATTCGAATCAGGATCAACATATTGGTAGAACCCTTTGACAGAGTTGGGTCACCCTTAAGGTGTATGGGGTCACTGCCTTAGGTCTCCCAAGACATGAGCAGTTGTTCTTCACACCCTTATGACCTTATAATATGTATCTGCATAAACAAACTCTAGTATTCTACTTTCACAAAAAACTAAGGGACTTGATGGCAATTCTGCACCAACCCATTGCTGTCAATATTTTGTATTTTGTCTACTGATGCACGCATATATAACTCCGCTCCACTATTATTTTTTGTTATTCGGCTTCCATTTGTTCATATATGGTACTAGCTTTTTATTAATTTAAGCAACACATTTACAAGAGGGTGGAATTATATATTCAAGGTAGTTGTAATTTGTAAATGCTATAATCATATTTTGATCAATTTTTCAGAAATGTGCAGAGAATACTAGACTAAATGTTTTCTTACAGAAAGAAAGCCATTCAAAATTTTAAAAAGATACAAGTGGACCACTGCAAATTATTGATCTGGGTAATGGGGTAGTTGTTAACAAGTCCATTATTGGTTAATAAAAATAATATAGGTTATCTTCTTGTACATAGATATACATTTTGATCTGAACAGTTTCAAACACCGAGCATATGGCATCCAAAGAAGAAGTTCCCACGATGAATACATCGGATTATGATCATCAAAAGGAACTAAAGCTGTTTGATGTTACTAAAGCTGTTTGATGTTACTAAAGCTGGTGTGAAAGGACTTGTCGACCAAGGTGTTGTAAAAGCTACAATGCTTTGGGTGAATGCACTCATTATAATCTTCTGTGAGTGATGTGCTTATATAATAGTTACAGATGATTCTAGATACAAAGTTTTTACAATGAAGATAAGATAAGTTACAAAGGATAATCAGTTTTGATTTTGGTTTGACTGGAGTCAATCTTATCACTTCAACAGAACTTGGATTAGTCATGTAACAACCTTGCGGTTGTTATCTTGACTTGGCTTAACACCTTCCCTCAAGTTAAGCATGAGTGGACGAATGGTTAACTTGTCTCTCAGATGCTGAAATCTTGGTGAGCTTAATCCCTTAGTATAAATGTCGGCCAACTGATCCTTGGTAGAGATGAACTTGACATCAAGCTGTTTTTGTGCAACCCGTTCTCGGACAAAATGGTATTCAATTTCAATGTGTTTTGTGCGAGCGTGAAACACGGGATTTGAAGTAAGATAGGTAGCTCCCAAATTATCACACCATAATGTAGGTGAAGGTAAAGAAACACCAAGCTCTTTTAAAAGTGATTGTATCCACATTAACTCAGCTGTAGCAATGGCTAATCCCCGATATTCAGCCTCTGTGCTAGAGCGAGAAACAGTTTTCTGTTTGCGAGCACTCCATGATAGTAAATTTCCTCCTAGAAATATACAATACCCGCTGGTGGATCGTCTATCATCTGGACATCCAGCCCAATCTGCATCAGAGTAAGCATTAATGTGTAATGTTGAGGGACGACGAAGAACAAGGCCATGATTAACTGTGCTTTTAAGATAGCGCAAAATGCGTTTGACCGCAACCCAATGATCTTCTTTTGGGTCATGCATAAATTGGCAAACTTTTTGAACAGCCACTGAAATCTCCGGTCTTGTAAATGTGAGGTACTGTAGGGCTCCCACAATACTTCGATATTGTGTCGGATCAGAGATTTTATAGCTACCTTCCTTTGTTAGTTGAGAGTTTGCTACCAAAAGAGTATGAACTGGCTTGATCCCATCAAATTTTGTTCGATGCAAGAGATCAGTAATATATTTTCTTTGAGATAGAAATAAGCCTCCATAATATGGAATAACTTCAATACCCAAGAAGTAGTGCAAGCTGCCCAAGTCTTTAATAGCAAAACCAGAATTAAGTTGAACAATCAACTGATCAAGAAGCTTAGAATCAGATCCAGTGACTATAATATCATCGACATATATAAGAATATAAGTGATAACACCTGAATTCTGGCGGAAGAAAAGTGAAGTGTCTGACTTAGAGATCACGAAACCAAGCTCAATAAGATAAGTATTGAGCCAAGAGTACCATGCGCGAGGGGCTTGTTTGAGGCCATAGAGTGACTTATGAAGTCGACAAACATGATTTGGATATCGCTGATCTATAAAACCGGGTGGTTGCTTCATAAAAACTTCCTCATTTAATATTCCATGAAGAAAGGCATTCTGAACATCTAGTTGCCGAATTGGCCATTATGCATGAGTGCAATAGATAAAACAATGCGAATGGTGCAAGGCTTAACAATCGGACTGAATGTTTCACTATAATCAATACCTTATTGTTGATTGAATCCTTTCGCGACAAGACGCGCCTTATAGCGATCAATAGACCCATCGGCTTTGCGTTTGAGTCTAAATACACATTTGCACCCCACGATATTCATGCTTGGCTTTCGTGGCACAAGTGTCCATGTTCCATTTTTTATTAAGGCATTAAGTTCATCATTCATCGCATGTCGCCAATTGGGACTAGAAGAAGCTTGAGTGAAGCATGTGGGTTCTGCCATGTCATCAACCTGCAATGGATACTTAGTAACAGTTAAACACATCTTCTTAATTGGCTTACGAATCCCATCTCTTGCTCGTGTAATCATACGATGGTGGTGATGTGAGTTGGTAACTGTAGGGGGCTCAGATGGCTCAGGTAAATTTAAGGGTGATGCTATGGGAAGTGGAGGTTGGGGTAAACCTATGTTATGTAAGGATGAGGTGTCTGCATTGGTGGGTGTACTATCATGTGGTGATGAATGTAGTGGTGAAGTGTAATACCCCACACTAAATTATCATATGCTTAATGTTTCTCGATATATAATCTGTGAATATGGTTTGTGTGATAGTTGTATTACTTCTAGTAATCTTGTAGTAGTTACTAGTAGTAGTCATACTTGCTTTGTATATTTTGTATATGATAGTGATGTTAGATTTAAATTTCCTAATATTACTAATAAAAATATAGAAAGGGTCTCAACTAGAATTTTAGAGTGGGTTAGACCAGAATAGGAAAGGTTAAAGGACTGAGAGTCTATAAATAGGAAATAAAAGAATAAATAATCTAAACCGACTCTGTTTGTCTAAACCCAAACCTGTTATAAGCTGGTGTGAAAGGAAAGAAAGAGGGAATAAGGAAGGAGAAAAGAATGAGCAGTGTTGGCTGAAGCTTATGAGGAATTGATTAGACTTTTGGCTTACTTAATAGGAGTTCATCACTGTGAGGATCAAGGCAAGTGATTCCCTACTTGCTTTACTTAATTCATGACTTAGATTTCTATTAGAATTCTTACAAATCAAATTATATATTTTTAGTTTGTTGAACTGTCTATATATGATATACTTAGCTCTTAATCAAATGATGTTGAATTGAAGTATAGTTACTGATCGATTCTCCTCAAAAGTACAGATGGTTCATTATTTAATAGTTGGTTTGCTTCCTTGTTCTATACATAACCTTGGGTTAATTCTTATGAGGCAAGTTCGTATATTATTGTTCTTTGAATTGTTATCTTGGTTTGTGTTTATCGATGTGATTACTTATTTGTTGATCTTGCGACAACTTGTTAATTTATTTCTTTGATGGAGAATGAATTTGCCGAGTTGCTATATCAATCAATATTGATTGTGTTAGTCATGTTGTTAGGAAATCCTGACCTCTTTATTGGTGAGGCAGAGATTTCATGATCGATAACTTGTGTAATGAATGGGTCGAGAGAGTTCACACTCGTCCATAAAATGCCTTATGAGGGCTAGGAGTGTGTGATGCCACAGGTTGGTGCCTAATGAGCCAAGATACCTTGGGTTGGTGCTCATTAAGCCTCTTCTTCCCCTAAACAGTTAAATGAGGAAGTGTTCACACCCGTCCAATAAGTCTTATTGAGGCTTGGAGCGTGTGATGCCACAGGTTGGTGCGCGGTAGGCCAAGACCTGCCAGAATAATTTGTTGAAGATCAGAATTAAGCACTGGGTGTCCAGCGGCAACAAGATTGTTGGCCAATTGTTTGGCATGGAGAAAATAATCCTGCATAAATTTGGAGCCTTTGCGCAAGGTTTGAAGCTCGCGTCGAAGCTGCATAATACGTGCACGTGATTTTGAGGCATAATGCTTCTCTAGAGCAACCCAAACATCACGAGATGTATCCAATCCCACAACTTGAGCAAGAACAGTTTCGGAAAGCGAAGACAGCAACCAACCGAGGAGAACTTGATCTTGCTTCTGCCATTGCAAATAGCCTGGATTAATAGTTGAATCAGTAAGAGATAGGTAACGAGGAAGACATGGCAAAGTCCCATCAACGTACCCTTGAAGGTCATAGCCTTTCAACAGTGGCTTAAACTGTGTAAGCCATAGTAAATAATTGTTTGTGTCTAGTTTGACAGATATAAGATGATGAATTTGAGTGGTTTGAAGGGTAGTAGGTGGAGGGGTTGGAGCAGGTGGAATGATAGGAGCAGGTAGTTGGGATGAGTTAGGGGATGTAATTCCAGCCATTGGAAAAGAAATATGAAGAGTTATGATCGTAATAGGTCTGATACCATCTAAAAGCTACAATGCTTTGGATGAATTCACTCATTATAATCTTCTGTGAGTGATGTGCTTATATAATAGTTACAGATGATTCTAGATACAAAGTTGTTACAATGAAGATAAGATAAGTTACAAAGGATAATCAGTTTTGATTTTGGTTTGACTGGAGTCAATCTTATCACTTCAACAATCTTATCACTTCAACAGAACTTGGATTAGTCATGTAACAACCTTGGGGTTGTTATCTTGACTTGGCTTAACAGGTGTAACAAAGATTCCTAGGATATTCATCAGTCATCACACCATCTGATGGCCTGGTTACAAGGCCATTCTCAGATGATGTTCATTTGGGAACTCCAGTTATAGATCTTAACGGGATTGAGATAGATGTCAACCGACGAAATCTTGTTGTTGAAAAAATCCGAAATGCATCGGAAGCATGGGGTTTCTTTCAGTTGTTGAACCATGGAATTCCATTAAGTGTTATGGATGATATGATTGCAACTGTACGCGGATTCAACGAGCAACCAAATGAAGTGAAAGCACAATACTATACTCGAGAAATGAACAAAAAAGTGGTATTTAATAGCAACTTTGATCTCTATGAAGCACCTGCAACTAACTTGAGGGACACATTCCATGCCGTTATGGCTGCTGATTACCTTGATCCAGAAGAGTTGCCCATAACATGCAGGTATCTTCCACACTTTAAACCCAGTATCGATAGTTTGCCATGTAGTTACAGGCTTATAGCAGCCACTGATCTACAATTTTCGTTAGAATCTCATACGATAGTTGTTTTGATTTGTTTGGAAATGGTTTGTAGGAAAATATTTCCAGAGTACTCTAAGCTTGTTAAAGAACTGGCCTGGGGACTAGACTGTTGGAACTAATAGCAGAAGGACTAGGACTGAACCCCAACCATCTTAAGGAAATGGATTGTGCTGAAGGTCTTTCAATTGCTGGTCACTATTACCCGACATGTCCAGAGCCAGAACTGACATTGGGAGCTGGCACGATAATGTCTTCATCACAGTTCTTCTACAAGATTGTTGGGCAAACCGATAATAAATCAATAAACCCTCAGTGCGGAATAACCCAAGATCTAGAAGAAACAAGCAATGATAATAATAAAAACGAAACCAATACACAAGATATACATGGTGGAACCCTCACGGGGAATAAACCACCACAAACAAAACAAAGAACTTTATTATCTTCCACCAAAAGGATTACAAGATGAGATCTCACATAACTCAACCTCACACCCTTTATGAGAAGAACACAAACCTACAAATCCCCAAACAAAGATTGCTCCCAAGTTTTCGCCAAAGCCTCCCAACCTCAAATCTCCAACTTTTGAATCTCTCAAAACTCCCTTAGACTTTTGTTTCTCATGGCTTCTAAAACTTAATTAAGGTTTCCTACTTCATTGGCTTTATAGGTATAACTTACAACAAACTTAGGGTTTGCCACGAAATTGGGCCTAAACTAGGCCCATGACTGCTGCCAAAATATGTTGTCCAATCTGCTGCTACTACCAGGTCTGCTGTCTGTCAGAACTTTGAGGACGATTTCCTGACTGCATACTGAGAAATAGAAATCATGCCATATGTTGTTAGAAATCTAGACTAGTCTAATTTCTAACCCAACAAACGGATCATGATTCCAAGTATTGAGCACAAAGTTATGTCTATTTTTCTACAGCGTGTTAAAATTGAACATAACAAAAAACTGAATAGCAAAGATCAAATATCTGGCCTTCAATTTCTTCATGAAAATCGGTGGGTTAATGTCCTTCCAATTCATGGATCTCTTGTTATAAACATCGGGGATTTTCTACAGGCAAGTCTCAGTTAACATGCGTAAATTTGGAATCGAACAAACAATAAACAATCACTTACATGATTTGCACATGAATATGTTTGTCAAAACACGCTTTTAGACTGAAAATGTTAGTTGTCCTTGGCAACTTTATGGCTACTTAAATGTAATTCACTCTGACATTTTTCCATAAATTATTTCTGCATCCGATTGTCATTCAACCAATCTGTTTTAGTTGTTGATTTTGATGCAGCTTGTCTCTAATGATAAACTCAAGAGTTGCGAGCACAGAGTGATATCCAAAAAAGAAGGTCCAAGAATGTCTGTAGCAGTCTTTTTCAGTACATTACTTAAGGAATCGACGAGGCAATATAGTCCTATCAAAGAGTTACTATCAGAAGAAAATCCTCCTCTATACAAGGAATTCGTAATTAGAAATTATATTACTAACTGTTGAGAACAAGGCCCAAGCCCGTTGTGGAAACCAATTAATGTAAGAGTCTGATTAGGAATCAGAGTTAGATTTCTATTTAGAAATCTATTTGGTTGGCAGCAACATGTGTCCTCTATTTAGAAATTTATTTGGTTGGCAGCAACATGTGTCCTTAAAGGACTTGAATTAGTTTCTAATGTGGAATTCAATTCCATTAGAAACTGTGTATAACCTTTTGGTTATAAATAGGGATTGTGGCCATGGGTAAAATACATGTGTGAGATTCAATTACTGTGTAGTGATGAAAACCGAAACCTTGGTTTTCATGTGTTGTTCTTCATCTTCCATATATTAATAAAAGCTCCTCACTTTGTTCCGTGGACGTAGGCAAACGCCGAACCACGTAATTTTCTTGTGTTTTATTATTTGCATTGTTTATTATTCTCAATTGTGGTGTGTGTGTTATTTTCTATTCGATTATCAACAGTATTTATGTGTTTATGTTTCCGTGAGGCGCAACAAATTGGTATCAAAGCCGAAGGTTATTCTTTTGGGTTGTAGAAGGGATTGCAGAACATTGTTTGTAGGGTTTTGTTCGGTTTTTGGAATCTGTTCAGGTTCGACTCCCTGTGGTAAAACGACCATAACCTTGTGCTAGTATATCAAAACCTCGATCCGTTTTTTGGGTTGGAAAGTAGACTATTCAGGCTTTCTAACAGTATATAGTACGTTCTCTGGTTCCAAGTATTATGTTCTCAGTAATTCTTTGAATTTGACGGTTCTGTTTTCCCAGATTTGTTGAACATCCAATCTTGGGTTTTCAAGTTGTTTTTTGGTGAAACTCTCTTGGGTTGTGTTTGTTAGTGATTGGTTTAGAAAATTGTGAAGAATATGACGAATTCTGCAGATTCAAATTCAAATTCTAAGGTGGCTAAAGTTGGGAAATTCGACGTCGAAAAGTTCAATGGCAAGAACAATTTCGGCATGTGGCAATGCGAAGTTATGGATGTATTAGTTAAAAAAAATTTGGAGGAAGCTTTAGGTGATAAGCCGGATACGATGAAAGAAAAAGATTGGAAGAAATTGAATCGGCAAGCATGTGGGTCTATACGATTGTGTTTGGCAAATGAACAAAAGTACTTTGTTATGAAGGAAACCTCTGCAAAGGAGCTCTGGAAGAAGTTGGAAGATAAGTATATGACAAAAAGTATTCAAAATAAACTCTTCTTGATCAAACAACTTTTTCGGATGAATTTGAGACCAGGTATTAGTTTGTCTGAACATATTGATGAATTCAACAAACTACTTGCTGATTTATTGAATCTCGATGAGAAAGTCCCTGAGAATTATCAGGCTTTGTGTTTACTAAATTCCTTTCCAGAAGAATATGAACATCGCGTTACTACTTTGTTAACGGGAAAAAAAAAGTTAGAGTATAATGAGGTCGCTACAGCTTTGCTTAATTATGAGTACAGGAGAAAGGATCTGAAGATCCATAGAGATGCATCGTTTGAAGCGTTGACTGTAAGGGGAAGAAGTAAAGACCGCAAACCTAGTGGTAAGAGAGGTAAATCTCGATCTAAATCCAGAGGTGGTTCAAAAATTTCGGCTGATGAATGTGCCTTCTATCATCAAAAGGGACATTGGGTTAAAGATTATCCTAAAGCGAAAGCCAAAGACAAGAAAAACACTACTCCGAACGTCGCCAAGAGTAATGATGAAGATTCTGATGAGTATTCCTTTTCCATGTCATCGTTGATTTGTTCTGCAGACATATGGATTGTTGATTCAGCCTGCACTTATCATATGTGTCCTAATCGGAATTGGTTTTCTAGATTTTCAAAGTTGGAAGGTGGATCTGTTTATTTGGGTGATAATCATCCTTTAGCAGTCAAAGGGATTGGTTAAATCCGTGTGAAGATGTTTGATGGTATGGTTTGGGAATTGTGTAATATTACGTATGTTCCTAACATGAAGAAGAATCTCATCTCTGCGGGTGACTTGGATACCAAAGGTTATAAATTAACCATCGAACAAGGTATTCTTAAAGTTTTGTCTGGTGCTATGGTTGTGATGAAGGCAGTGAAAAAAGGTAACTTGTACTTCTTAAAGGGGAGTACTATTACAGGTGATGCTGCAGTTACTGAGTCTGCAGGTGATTCTCTCAATACTACTAAGTTGTGGCACATGCGTTAAGGCATGTTAATAAGAAATCTTTGCAAAATCTAGCCAAACAAGGATTGTTGAAAGGTGTCAAGACCTGCAAGTTTGATTTCTGTGAACATTGTGTTATAGGCAAGAAAACAAGAGTCAAGTTTGGCACTGCTATCCATCGTACTCGTGGGACTCTTGATTATGTTGACTCGGACGTGTGGGGACCTTCCAAGCAAACATGATTGGGAGGTATGTATTATTACGTCACTTTTGTAGATGATTATTCAAGACGTGTATGGGTGTACACCATGAAGGATAAAGATGAGGTCTTGAATGTGTTCCTGAAGTGGAAGAAGATGATTGAAACTCAGACTGGCAGAAAGATCAAAACACTCCGTACAGATAATGGAAGTGAGTACAAATCTTATCCGTTCTTGCAAGTATGTCAGGATGAAGGCATTATGAGACACTTCACGGTTAGAGGTACGCCGCAACATAATGGGGTGGCAGAACGCATGAATCGTACATTACTGGAGAGGGTACGATGTATGTTGTCTAATGTTGGGTTAGGCAAAGGGTTTTGGGCTGAGGCTGTGACATATGCTTGCCATCTCATTAATAGGTTGCCTTCAGCTGCAATTGATGGAAAAACTTCAATGGAGGTATGGTCTGGGAATCCTGCTACTGGTTATGATAGGCTGCATGTTTTTGGATGTCCTGCTTACTTTCATGTAAAAGAAAGTAAGTTGGATCCTCGAGCCAAGAAATCCATATTCTTGGGTTTTGTAGAAGGTGTAAAAGGCTATAAGTTATGGGATCCTGAATCTCATAAAATTGTGCTTAGTAGGGATGTAACTTTTGATGAAGCTTCCATGTTGAAGTCAAAGAACTCTCGGTAGGTGGAGAGTAAAACCATAGAGGATTTGCAGCGGGTGGAGTTTGGTGGTACTTCACGTGATCCAGATAGTATTGTATCTGCAGATGAGGTACCTATTGATTCCATAGTAAGTACAAATGTTTCAGGTGATCAGAAAGACACAGATGATGAGACTACGACAGACACAGATAATGTGGAGACTTCATTACGAGAGTCAATTGCAACACATAAGGAAAAACAGAATGTTACAATTCCGCCAAGGCTAAGAGATTGTGTGGCTTATGCACTTTCAGTACTTGAAGTAGATGTTCCTTCTACCTATAGAGAATCAATACAAAGTACCGAATGTGAATAATGGAAGAAGGCTATGAGTGAGGAGATGCATTCTCTTCATAAAAATAATACTTGGGAGCTATGTGTGTTATCGAAAGGTAAGAGAGTTATTGCGTGCAAATGGGTCTACACAAAGAAAGAAGGATCTCCTAGTGATGGTGTGCGTTTCAAGGCGAGGTTAGTTGCTAAAGGTTTTGCTCAGAAGGAAGGTATTGATTAGAATTAGGTTTTTTCTCCAGTTGTGAAACATTCTTCCATTCGGATTATGTTGGCCTTGGTTGCACAGTTTGATCTTGAGTTAGCTCAACTTGATGTCAAAACTGCGTTTTTGCATGGTGATTTAGAAGAGGAGATCTATATGACTAAGCCGAATGGGTTTAAGGTTAGAGAAAGAAGATTGTGTGTGTAAACTAAAAAGGTCCTTGTGTGGGTTGAAGCAGTCTCCTAGACAGTGGTACAAGAGATTTGATCGGTTTATGCTAGGGCAACAGTACACTCGAAGCTAATATGATCCGTGTGTCTACTTCCGTAAACTTCGTGATGGTTCCTTTATATATTTGCTCTTATATGTTGATGACATGTTAATAGCCTCTAAGAACAAGTATGAGATTGATAAGTTGAAGAGCCAGATGAGTAAGGACATGGCTCAGGTTCCATATGCTAATGCAGTAGGAAGCTTAATGTATGCGATGGTGTGTACGAGGCCCGACATTTCACATGCAGGCAATATGGTTAGTCGGAACATGCATGATCCCAGTAAAAGGCACTGGCAAGCGGTGACATGGATTCTATAGTACATCTTGGGTACTTTAGATGTGGGTTTACTCTTTGAAAAGGATGTGTTCATTTTCACTTTATACGTGAGATCATTGAAGAATGTGACATCTTATTAGAGAAGATTGACACCAAAGATAATCTTGCAGATATGTTGACAAAGATTGTGACTGGGGTCAAGTTCCAATATTGTTTGGACTTGATCAACATCCTTCATGTGAATTGAGGCCCTTTGGGGCGGTGGCCCATAGGGGCGTGTGGGCAAAAATGAGTTGATGCTTGTGTGGAGAAGGAACTACAAGAGACTTGATCCCTGTGCAGAGGGTACGTAGGCAACTACTTCGTGGTACAGCCTGTGTGAGAAAAAGAAGTTCGAATGTGCTCGTGTTTGATCGGCTCAGATTTGTGAAATCTTCGCCAAGGTGGAGAATTGTCGAGAACAAGTCCCAAGCCCGTTGTGGAAACCAATTAATGTAAGAGTCTGATTAGGAATCAGAGTTAGATTTCTATTTAGAAATCTATTTGGTTGGCAGCAGCATGTGTCCTTAAAAGACTTGAATTAGTTTCTAATGTGGAATTCAATTCCATTAGAAACTGTGTATAACCTTTTGGTTATAAATAGGCATTGTGGCCATGGGTAAAATACATGTGTGAGATTCAATTACTGTGTAGTGACGAAAAACCGAAACCTTGGTTTTCATGTGTTGTTCTTCATCTTCTATATATTAATAAAAGCTCCTCACTTTGTTCCGTGGACGTAGGCAAACACCGAACCACGTAATTTTCTTGTGTTTTATTATTTGCATTGTTTATTATTCTCAATTGTGGTGTGTGTGTTATTTTCTATTCGATTATCAACAGTGTTTATGTGATTACGTTTCCGTGAGGCGCAACACTAACTACAATGCAAAAGGACTTATGTGAATGCTTCTCTTACAAATTTCAAGCTCTTAGATCATTTTCATTGTGTTTTCTGCAAGTCAGGAACAAAGTTGTCAAATGTTTTACATAAATAAATGCCTAGTTTAAAGTGTCATATCTTGTGAACTTGATATCTGAGATCTCTCACCAGATTATTGGTTGATTTGTACTTAGAACGTATGTCGTCATTCTGCAACATCTCTTTGAGGTGAGCAAGTTAATAATTTACATAATCATATATCTAACATCTGGCAAGTTAGTAATTTAATTAGTATCAAGTATGAGAGCAAAAAATTTCTCCAAGTACGGTATATTTCAGACTTGCATTAGACATGGATTTGTTCTATACACTGTGGCTTAATTGGTATCAAATCTTTCCCAGTGATGGAACTCTAGTTTACATGGATGGTGTCTCTTGCCCATACATTAGACAAAGCATATTTATTGTACAGGAAATTTTGAGCATTTCAGAAAAACATTGCACATTCGATCAGCTGACACCGAAGAAAATGTATAATAATTCTTCTTCAAGCATTTTTGATAAGTTGGGAGTCAATCCAAATCCAAAGAAAAGAACTTGAAGAGGATATTGAAGATGCCATTGTATTACCATCACAAGAGCAATCTCCAGTTGAGTTGGAGAAAGAAGATGAATGCCGAAACCCTAAGGGCCTTAGGGCTCATGCTAACGGTCAAGGCGAAGCAAGAGACCAACATCACCATCGCACCAAAGGAGGCAAGACAATCTTCCTAGGTGCTACTACTACCCACAATGTTGCTAAAAGGTTACGTGGGAGACCCCCAGCTAATGCCAGAGACAAAGCCAACATACTTGCCACAAGAGTGCCCAGCGGTAATGTGCATGACAAAAATCCACACCATGGTTTTCCCAGCGGCAATGTCCATGACAGACTCCACAAAAAGACCTTGCCCAGCAGCAATACCCATGACAACCACCACAAAAAGACCTTGCCCAGCGGCAATGTGCATGACAGATCCCACAAAAAAACCTTGGCCAACGGCAATGTGCATCACAAACTTCACAATTACACCATCTCCAACCGTAGTGCACCCAACAGTCTTCAGAAAATGCCTTTGTCCAGCAGTCTCAAAAACAGGTCATGGTCCAAAGGCTATGTTCTTAACTATTCCGACAGAGACCTTATTAGACCATCCAATCATCACCACTTAATTATGTTAGGAAACCTCTCCCGGACGTAGGGGCACACACCACAATTCTCAAAGATGGCGACGACACACTCGTTCACCAACACCTAGGCCTCCAAGACATCACCACCAAGATCATGACAATGACACTTATGCACATGACTATGGTCACGATGGCAATGGTCATGAGAGATCGAGAACCTCACTAAAGAAAAGTTGCAAAAAATTATTGCTCAGGAAATTCCAAAAAAAAAAAAAAAAAGCTAAGAAGTATAGATTCGACAACATTATCCGTCATACGGGCAAAACTTCCCCATTTTCCTTCCATTTTCAATGAGCAGCATCACCCAGATTTCAAGCCACCAAGTTTCAAAGAATAGAATGTAGTTGAGGGTGATCCTTGATTCATATTTCCGACTTCAAAAACAAGATGGTTGTGGGTGCAAAAATTTGATCCACAAACTCGAGATATGTATATATTAATCGTACAGTTACAATGAAAGCCTTGTATAGACAGAGATAGGATGGGGGGTATACAGTGAGACTGGACCTGATCGGGATCAGGCTGCCTACGTATCCAAGATGATGAACTTGGAATCAAGTCTCTGCTTCCTCTAAGCTCTAATGGAGTTGCTCAGTGAAAGACTCGTAGTTCAGGAGGTTTAGAACTCTTGTATTTGTAGTAGGTCGGAGGAGGCTGGCTCAACCACCCCTCCGGTTTTGACTCCACGAACTCGGGTTGTTCAATTGTGAAGATGCTTTCCGTGGAGATAGCTTGCATGCTGCCGAGTGGTTATCTCCTTGGTTTGAATTCCCTTTTAACCAGGATGACCGCCACATGGCATCCTCTGATAGGTCCTGGTTCAACCTGGGTTTCCTTTATCTTCTCCAGCGGACTAGAATCATGGGTTCTGTTTGCCTGAATCTCGCTGGACTTATCCAGTTGGTTGGGACTTGGATTGACCAAGCCTGAAAGCAAAGACTTCAACTTGACTCCTCTGACCGGAGGCCCAATCTACACTGCATACTCCCTAGCCAAGTCCTCTGGACTTCTGTGCTAAGCCTTTGGATGAGCCCCGGTCGCTGTTGGACCTTACTGGGCCGGACCTGGCCTACTTGACTGAGGTGGGCCTGGTTGATGTATGGTAGCCCACGGTTCAACTTCTTATACAGTAATCGGGGGTCCACCCATTGATAGTGGACTATCCGGTGAGTCAAGGTCCACAGAGCGTATGCGGATCTCTTGAAATTGGGTTGGGCCCTACCCGATAGCCCAGGCTTGGCTGGCTACTATTCAGGTGCTCCCGATTTGGCTTCTTATACAGCCATCGGTGACACCTGTCGGGGTCTTTACCTAGGGTACACACATCGCCCCCTCTTTGTCAAGATAATCTGCTTGGGAAAGATCTTAGCAATATCTTCGCCGGCTGTTGAGATTCGGAGGATTCCTTCCTTGACACGCTTCTTGATGACGATTCTGTATCCCTTGGATCAAGGTTTAGGGTTTCTTTCCTCCTTTATAAATAGGGAGCCTGATATACTGCTTATTGTGTATTGAAAGATTAGATTAAGAGATTTTCCTTCTTGTGCATGTATAAATTGAAGATCAAAGTAGACAAGTAACAAGCAAGGGTCGTACCCACCTCAGAGGGGGAGATCTTACCTCAAACACAATTAAGAATAATAATTAAGAAACACCAAGGAATCAATAATAAAAGTTTGGTAATTGATTCTACTTCCTACAGGCAATAATAATAATAAATCCTAACTTAAGAATATGGAAGATATGGAAAAGAAGATTATATGATGACATAGGGGGAGTAGTAGGTTTCCACAATCTAGGTTATGTAATTATATCATGTTGTTCTTCATATTCAATCTATAACAACTAACAAGTCACCTCTCAGTTATTCCTATTAGTTATTAATACCAATAATAATCAAATCCTCATCTCTCAGGTATTGAATCTAATTAAAACGGGATTCTATTATGCATGCTATTGAATATGCTTCATTAATCAAATCCTCACCTCTCAGCTATTGAATCTAATTAACTCCACATATTATTCAGAATTAAATCCTCACCTCTCAGCTATTGAATTAATCATGAAAGGGTTCCAATAAAAGATAAATATTACAAACATGCAGTAATCACCTCTCAGCTATTTCACTACACATCTACAATAAATATAATACTATTATCAAAACTAGGTCTCCCTAAATTCTAACAATAATATTTAAGACCATGGATAACAATAGCATACAAATAATCATACTTACCTCATATCGCGAATTAGCGATAAGTAAGCATTAAGAACCTTGAATCACAATGAATAAGAAGAAACAACATAATAATCATACATCACCTAGAAAGCTTCCACCTTCCCCCCATGATGATTTAGCTACTCATACCAATGGAACAAATAATTAAATCAAAGAACATCATAATTGAAATCATGGATTGATATTGAATTGAGTACAAAAGTTGATCTTGAAGTGGTGGCTAAAAACTTAGCTTAGCTAAAAGATAATAAACGCTAGTTACACCTTTTCTTAAATATCTATTACCTAGAAGAATACTTGCATGCAAAGTCTTCCTAACTTGATCAAATTCGTGGATGCTGCCGTTGGCCCCACAGAGGGATTAGGCAATCAGCAAAACCTAATCCTCTTGGGCTAGAATTGTAGCTTGGGCCAAGACCTTCAGTTTGATATGTCATGGGCCCCAATTGGACTTCTGGTTCTCCTTGTAGAGCCTTTTTAAGATCAAGACCCAAAAATAGGAAGTCCGGTCCATATAAGTCAACATACTTGACCCAAAGTCATGGGAAGTCAACAGTTGACCAAAAGTCAACATAGGTCAGCAGCAGTTGACCCGAAGTCAACAGTTGACCGAAAAATCAACGCTTGACCAAAAGTCAACTGAAGTCAAAGTTGACCAAAAAGTCAACCCAACCTAGTTGACCACGGGGTGCCCTTAGCAGATTCCGCGGGTGCAAATATCCAATCTTCTTCTCTTGTGCAAATAACACCTCATTGCTTGCTTTTCTCGACTTTTTGCCGGTTTTTACTCAATATTCGTATTTCGGCTCATAAAACCTACATAAAGACAAGAATGCACTAGTCAATAGATATAATACAATAATATAGGCCAAGTGCTAGACAAACAAGGTATTATTCGGGGGATAAATATACACTTTTGAGGTCCGATCAAATACCCCCAAACAACACTTTGCTTGTCCTCAAGCAAAGATGAGAAGAAAGAATAAGGAATTCAAAAGAGGAGTATAACTAAGGTGATTGCATTAACCATATGCATCAAGGCTTTCAACCACAAGGGTTTCCCAGGTGGAGGAGTTATAGTCTCCTGAGGGTTTTCCAGAGAAGGTACCCACAAACTTACTACAATGACTAATTCAAGAATAGAATTTTCTACCATGTACTTCAGAAATGGTCATATCAAGGATAAGGATAAGTATTGCTAAACCGTTCATATGAGATAACATACTACCAATGCATGAATGAGATATGAAATATAAACCAAGCATAACGGTCTCAAATGCATCAAATACAGGCATGTACCCATACTACCACGGGTCTTAAGTCACCTTTGGAAAGGTCGCTTTGATTTCTGCCTCACAGTCATACACTCAGAAATAAAATCACTCAGAGATGGTGTTTATCATTTTACCTCTATGTGAGGAAAGAAGATGGGCAATCATCTCACATATATATAAATAAGAACGGACTGGTGTAATGGAATGAACTTAGTCTCAAAGAATGGAAAAGTTAGTCTTGCTTGAGATGTCGGCTTTTTCACCTCAGCACCTTCTCACTTACTCGCCACATCCTACCATATCAGCTTAGATCTACAAAAACAGTAATGGGTTGTAACTTGGCTTAGGACAGGGCTAGAAATGGCACAGGCTTTTGTGAAACATTTTTGGAACATTCGGGCCTTCAATACTTGTGATTTGTAATAATAGCACATGGAGAAATTTTTGAAAATTTTTCTTTTGGAAGAAGTATTTTTTTTCTTCTTTTGGAAAATATCAATGAAGCTCTAGCCTATTTGGGAATCTTCCTTTCTTTTTGGATTTGGAATGGTTTGGAAGATTCTGGCTTTTTCTGGAATTTCTTCAAACTTTTTGATTTTCAATATTTGGTTCAGCTCACTAGTTTGGAGATTTCTTTGTATTTCTCCTTTCTTCTTGTAACCACATAAACAATCATCCCCATGTTCCAAAAACATGGGTAAAGGGACCTAAAACCTTCTAAGGGTATTTACTCCTACAATGGAGTTGGGTAAGGATAATGGGCTCAAGAAAAAGGCTAAGTAACAAAGAAAGGCTCAGAATGGTTAACCTAGGAGAATAAAATGTCATCAGGGTAGGCTAAGGTAAACAGGGTTTATCTAAAGGTCTTTGTATCATCTCTAAGTACTGATATGGTGATCACATCTTGAATAAGCTACAAGACCCAAGTTTATATTACACCCACTTGATGTCATCTCAAGGCTAACTATAAAAATGAATATGAGACTAAAAACAGACAAAACTGAGAGGTTGAGTCTTTTGACTCCAAATGTACGTGATAACTCTCCAAGAAAAGGACGGGGCTCAAAAGCTCACTGGGTTAAGTCTCTACACTTATTCCTCAAGTTTCTCAAGGTGTAGTCGTATTTGCACATGTAATCTATAATAAATGCATATGAATGTCATGCTTATGCTCATGCAAATGTGGTATAAGACTCAACTACTTGGTGAAGCAATAAGTGGTCTTAAACTTGAAAAGAAATTCAACCATTATGTTCATCACTGATGGTGTACTTATCCTATTTTTGAAAAAGTCTTTGTAAAGAAAGAATTTTTGTTGATTTTTCTCAATTGTTTTGAATTTTTACATAAGTATGGATAAAGAAGTTTGAAAATCTTTTGCAAAAAGGATTGAAATACTTCCCCACCCCCAAACAAAGAGATTGCCTTGTCCTCATGGCTCATACTAAGCATAGGAAAGAGAGAAACAAAGATATTACCATGAGTGTGCTAAAAATTCAAACCGCTTTATAAATTCCTGTCAAACAAAATTATCTCTATATAGAGATTACAAGGAATTCCATACTATGACACAACTGAAATAAAATGTACTGAAATAAAGGACTGACTCAACAGAAAATGAAATCCTACATTACACTCTTGTTTTCAAGCAACCTCCCTTGGCAAACCATCCATGTCATCACGCCATAGGATTAATGCCTCTTTGACCACATTCCAAGATCCCTCACCATTATCCATAAAATTATCATTTCTATGCAACTCTGGAAACTCTACATATATAGTGTTAGGCACCCATGTGAATAGGCGACTTCTCCTGATATAACGGTGTGTAGGATCCATAGGGATAAGGTGAGTCCAGTCATTGTACCTAGTCCTCCAATCAGGATAGGTATTAAGAATTATCTTACAGATAGCAGTTGGGTAAATTAGCTGACCGATACCAAAAACATTTCTTATGCCATCCATGTAACGCCCCGGGATTTCGTCCTCGCTCATCCCGGTGCGTCGAGCACCATACCGCTCGCTAATGTCAATATTGTCCTCCTTTAGTCACTGCGGATATCCAGCAGTAGAGGGTTTTGGATCAGGGCCCACCCATGTGGTTTACCACAAAAGGCCTTGACAATAGTTAGAGTATGGTTAAGCTCTATATACTACCAATACAACCACTTCCTTGGCAATGTGGGACTAACAGCAACTCATGGGTGTTACAGTCCATTAACCAGGAACCTATGTCAAGAACTCTAAAATTATTAACAATACCGTAAACAGCATGCATAGTGTTATCATTGACATAGTCCAACCTATGTGCACCTAAGAGATTTCTCATCACCCATAAAGCAGCAGCAGCTACATTAGCAGGTAGGCAAATGGTAGGCGCCACATTAGCATAGTTCTCAGAATGGAAGGAAAAAGTGCAAGGGCCAAAGTGATCTAGGTAATTATCCAACATGTCAACATGATTGGAAAGGAAGTAATCAGGATGTGAATAGACAGGTCGCAATTGGAGTGGAACACCCAATGCCCGAGTGATGGCGAAAGAATTGATTAAGACGGGGAACCCATACATAGTAACTCTGAAACCATCAAAGGGAATAGCATTACCAAAGGGCAACGTAAGGTAAAAGTCTCTTACCATAGAAGGGGAATACACAGCAGTAGAATCATAAAGAAAACCTTCCCAACCTTTGTCGAAAATCCCATCCCTAAAGGAAGCTCCATAAGGACAATTCAAAATTCCCGAAAAATCCATCTCGGGGACAATGTCCATGGTATCGGTCATCCACAACTCATTCTGATCATTAGCCATTGCAAAAGAAGGAAGAAAACACCAAAAACCAGCGCGAAAACCGAGAAAAAATCACTCAAAACAAGCCCAGAAAACTGCTGCCAGGTTCAATCTCGAGTCGAGATTGAAATGGCCTATAAGGAACTCGAGTCGAGTTCGGGCCCAAAATCAGAAAATAAAAACTTTTTAAAATTTTAAAAATCTGATTTTTGGTTTAAGTGACGGTCCTCTAACTTGGTGTGGTATATATAGGCTAGAATTTAAGAGTTTGAGCCCTAGTAGGACTCCAAAAGTTGCCTAATACCATAGGGTTTCCAAAAAATCAAACCCCAACCTCCTTTCTAATAAAAATATTTGGACTAAGGTCCCTAGGACCAAAAATTTTTAAAATTTACTCCAAGAGTCCTAAATTTTGTAATAAAGCCCAAGAATGGCTAAAAATCTCAGAAAAGGACAAGTTGACAAGATAATTAAAATTTCAACCATTTTCATTAAATTTTTGAAATAAAGTACAATGATCGAAAGTTTTAATACAAGAGTGCTAAATCAAAACAAAATACATGAGCAAATTACAATGGCTAATAACAGAAATGGAAAAGTGCTCCCAAATCGATTATCATCGAAGAGACGCGAGTAATCGCGCTATCGGATAATCACTCTCTCTCTCTCTCTACGTCTAGGAGGCATGATAATGGGGGATTTTGGTATAGTTTTGAAGAGGATGAAGAAAGGAACAAAACCCCACAAGAATTATCGAATTTGGCCTAGAAATGAGGGAGATACGAAGAGAGAGAAAACTAGATCTGTAACGAAACTCGAGTCGAGATCAGTTTGCTCTATAAGCAACTCGACTCGAGATCTGGGGAAGAAGAAGACTCTTGTTTGACCCGATTTGACTTGGTTTGACCTGGACTTTGAAAATGACTTTGTGACTTTTCTAGTATACCCGGGGGTATATATAGAGAAGTAACTTCCCCTAGATGGTTCCCCCACTACTGAAATTAGTGGAAATGATGGTTTTACCTCTGGAAAGCGAGAAGGCACGAAATAATTCAAATTTGATTTTGAAAAATTCCGCGATAATGTATAATTATATTCTTGCGAATATAAGTACCATTAAGAAGGTCAAATAAAATCCAAAAATCATGCAATAATTATTAAAAATTCCAAAAATTAAAATAAATTAAAATTTGTAACTATAATAATTATTTAACCAAGTAACCGCAATCAAAGAGTGGTGGGCCACGCCCACCCCCAAACAGATCTATTCTAGGATCCTAAAGAGATAGTTATTAGCCAATAACCACTAAACCCGATAACTAATAAGAACACTAAAGCACGATTGGGCTTACAAGATACACAGGGCTGCCTCCCAGGAGCGCTAAGTTTAACGTCTTCAGCCAGACAGGCGGACAACTAGGATTCACTCCCTAGATAAACGCTACTCTAAACAAAGATACAGGAGAGTCAAAAGCGCTAGAATGGAATGCGTGAAATCCTGGTGTCTAATATACAAAACGAGTCTTTTAAAGTTAGATACTCTAGACTTAGGAAAGATGGGAAATGACATCCCCACCCCCAAACAGAGCGAGAAACAGGTCTGTTTGGTGATGACGCTTCAGGGAAAAGCGTGAACTGGATCAATTAGACTCAGCCAGTAAGAGTTTGTGGACTATAGGTCCCGGCACTTTCAACCACACCTCCCAAAAAAAGCCAAGAGTAGAGTAGGGGAGGGCCCGGATACCAGCAGGTCAAGGGTCAGTCTAGATAGGTAGGGTCTTCTAAGAGAGTTTCCTCTACTTCAGGGGACCTTAATTCATGGAAATGCTTAAGACGTTGACCATTGACTTGAAATTCAGTATTGTCTGCAGGATTTATACAAGTGATAGCACCAAAGGGTGTTACTGCAGACACTACAAAGGGACCCGACCAACGAGACTGTAGTTTACCAGGAAATAAATGCAACCTAGAGTTATATAGTAAAACTTTGTCCCCAATTCGAAAATCTCTACGTAAGATCTGACGATCATGTAGTTTTTTCATATTAGCTTTGTAGGACTTGGAAAGATCATAAGCTTCATTCCGAAGTTCCTCAAGCTCAGAAAGCTGGAGTTTTCTCCTCTCACCTGCTTGGTCGAGATTAAAATTGAGCTTTTCCATCGCCCAGAAGGCTCTATGCTCAAGCTCTACAGGTAAGTGACAGGGTTTTCCCAAAACAAGGCGAAAAAGAGACATTCCTATGGGAGTTTTGAAAGCAGTACGATAGGCCCATAATGCATCACTAACTCTAAGAGACCAATCAACCTTATTAGGGTCAATTGTTTTTTGCAAAATATTTTTAATCTCTCTATTTGACACCTCAGCTTGGCCATTAGTTTGCGGATGGTACGCAAGGGCCACTTTGTGAGTAACTCCATTCTTTTGGACAAGTTTTCGAAAATCTCTATTGCAGAAATGGTTCCCCTATATCGCACGGGGAGCACCAAATCGGGCAAATATATACTTTGTTAGAAAATTCACTACAGTTTCTTGGTCGTTGTGCTTTGTGGGAATGGCCTCGATCCATTTAGAAACATAATCTACTGCGACCAGAATGTACAAATAACCATGAAAACCAGGGAAAGGGCACATGAAGTCAATGCCCCATACATCAAACACTTCTACAGGAAATATTGGCTGTAAGGGCATCATGTGCCGCCTAGTGATTTTCCCTAATTGTTGACAACGAGTGCAGACAGTACAATGCATGTGAGAGTCCTTAAAGAGAGTTGGCCAATAAAAACCACACTGCAATACTTTAGCAGCTGTCTTTTTAACACTAAAATGTCCACCACAAGCATGCTCATGGCAGAACTTAAGGACCTCTTGTTACTCCCAACCAGGGATACAACGACGAATGATCTGGTCAGGACAGTACTTAAAAAGGTAAGGGTCATCCCAAAAGTAATACTTGGCATTAGCAAGGAATTTGGATCTATCTTGCTAGTTCCAATCATTTGCAAGCTTGTTGCTTGGCTGGAGAGGGGTCTGGTTTGGTTCCCACCCCACCATTTCAGACGGTTGCTCCGGCAGCCTTATAGCGGTAAGTCTTTACCAACTTCTTTATGGCATGCAGCTTCAGCTGTATTCTTCTAGTCTGAGGTTGCTGTCGTGGTGGGGGATCCCACCCGGTCAGATGCATCTGTCCTTCTGGATAATCGTGCGTCGGATCGGGCTGATCGCTCTCCACTTCGAGATTCCATTTGGCCCGGTCGAGCTATTTATGCTCATGAAGTCGGTCGCCCGGGAGGCCAAGGAACGCTGCTTCTATGCCATCTCTTGGCGTACTGCCTGGAGGTTATCTGGACTTCCCAACCATTATGGGAATTGGTTCGAGCCCTGCTACCGGGTGTCAGGGTGGTCGTCTGACCGCAGCATACAGGTGCTGCGGGACTTTATAGGTAAGCATGCGCCTGACCTCTCTTTCACTTCTGTCCTTATGTTTCGTGTGCTTGCTGAGCTCCGTTTGTCATTCAAACCCTCCCTTGGGTCGCCGGAGGAGGCCACATGTCTTTTATGGCTCATCTGACTCCTCCGGTGATCCAAGCCTGATGTCGAGGGATAGTGGATTTCTTCTTTCCCGTGGGTCTGGCGAATCAGCTACTGAGGAATTCTTTCCTACCCCGGTGTAGGTACATGCTGAGGTGGACAACCTGGGCCAGCCGAAGATGGTGGGAGGTGTGTTCGAGGAAACAGTGGTCGCCTCTGCTGCTGAGGAAGGCGAGCCAGCTGTGGTGCCGGGAGGTCCGTTGGATGAAGTGGATGCCCCCAGTGTTGGAGATGTTGGAGTGGAGGCTCCGGTGGAGGTAAGACCTTCCTAGCCTCGTTATGTTGAAGTTGTTTCTGTGCAGTCCCCAGCCCCGGTTGATCCGAGGGGCAAGGCTGTTGTAGATGAGTCTGCCCGGGGCTCGAAGAGAGTTGCTTCTGCCTCCCCTGCTGACCAGGGGGAGCCTGTGCTCCCGAGAAGGGAGGATGCCATCCCTCGGGTGTTGAGGGAACCAGTGATGGGGACTACCCAGATTGGTAGTGGCTCCCAGGTCCCTGTTGAAGATGCTCTGGCCGTTGAGGACGTGCAGACTGAGGTGGAGTTCACCGTGCGGGGCACTGCTGATGATGAAGCCCCGGCTTATGGGTGGGGTGACCAGGTCCCATGTACTGACCTGCCCACTGGCCCCACTGTGCAACTGGGCCCTGAACCGGGCGAGTACCAGCCTGAGGCCACTCTGGAGTTCTCGCTGTCGGCGTTCACCATTCATCCTGCATTTCTGAGTGGTGAGCCGATGTCGATTGGGGACTCGGGCATTATGAACCTCCACACTGCTTTTGACTATATCTTCCAGAACCTGCTTCCGGAGGACCAGTTGATCGGACCTCAAAAGTGTATATTTATCCCCCGAATAACACCTTGTTTGTCTAGCACTTAGCTTATATTATTGTACTATATCTATTGATTAGTGCTTTCTTGTCTTTATGTAGGTTTTATGAGCCGAAATACGAATATTGTGTAAAAGCCCGCAAAGAGTCGAGAAAAACAAGCAAAAAGGTGTTATTGGCACAAGGGAAGAAGAATGGATATTTGCACCCGTGAAATCTGCTAAGGGCACCCCGCGGTCAACTCTGGTCAACTCTATTGACTTGACTTTTCGGTCAACTTTGACCTCGGTTGACTTTTTGGTCAACTGTCGTCTTTGGTTGACTTCTGCTGACTTCTGTTGACTTTCGGTTAACTGTTGGACCTTGCTGACTTTGGTCAACTCTGTTGACTTTCGTTGACCTGAATTTCTATTTTGGATCTTAATCTTAAAAATGCTCCAAAAGAAGATCTAGAAGTCCGATTGGGGCCCATGAGCTATCAAACTGAAGGTCTTGGCCCAAGCTACAATTCAAGCTCAAGAGAATTAGGTTTTGCTGATTGCCTAATCCCTCTAGCAGACCAACTGCAGCAGCCACGAATTTCACCAAGTTTGGAAGTCTTTGCATGCAAGTATTCCATTATGTAATGTCTATATAAGAGAAGTTGTAACTATGGTTTATTATCTTTTAGCTAAGCTAATCTTTTAGCCTCCATTTTAAGATCCATTGAAGAAGAGTTGATCTTCTTCTTCATTGTATTCAATTCAATATCAATCCATTATTTTCCATTATGATGTTTTATGATTTATTTATTCGTTCCTTGAGGATGAGTAGCTAATTCTTCATGGGGGGATGGTGGAAGCTTTCTAGGTGATGTAAAAGTATCATGTTTGTTTCTCTTGTTCATTGTGATTCAAAGTTCTTAATGCTTATTTGCTTCTATCTGCAGTATGAGGTAAGTATGATTATTTGTATGCTATTGTTATCCATGATCTTAAAATATTATTGTTAGGGTTTAGGAAGACCTAGCTTTTAATGGTAGTATTTATATTTATTGTAGATGTGTAGTGAAATAGCTAAGAGGTGATTATTACATGTTTATAATAGATATCTTTTATTGGAACCCTTTTGTGATTAAATCAAATAGCTGAGAGGTGAGGATTTAATTAATGAAACATATTCAATAACATGCATAAGAGAATCCCGTTTTAATTAGGTGGAATAGATGAGAGGTGACTACTTGATTATTATAGGTATTAATAACTAGTTGGAATAGCTGAGAGGTGACTAATTAGTTATTATAGATTGAACATGAGGAACAACATGTTATGATTGCAGGATCTAGTTTGTGGATACCAATTATTCCCCCTATGTCATCATATATCTTCTTTTCATATCTTCCATATTCTTAAGTTAGGATTTATTATTTATTATTGCCTGTATGAAGTAGAATCAATCTCCAATCTTATTATTGATTCCTTTGGTGTTTCTTAACCATTGTTTTCTATTGTGTTTGAGCCAAGATCTCCCCCTCTGAGGTGGGTACGACCCTTGCTTGTTACTTGTCTACTTTGATCTTCAATTTATACAGGCACAAGAAGGAACTTCAACTTAAAAATACAATCTTTTGATAGTAGGATCGTTTTCCTCTATATCACCAGTCATACTACAACCGCCTTTCTCGCGACCGGGCGATGAGGGTGGCTACCCAGAATCTCATCGCGGTAAGATTCCTTGACTTGAATTCTGGCTTTATACTTGTTGATGTCTATATGTTTGTTTCTGATCTTTGTTTCTCTTTCTGTCAGACACAAGCTACCATGGCACGGGTCTTTTAGCTGTGTGTCAGACCCCGTCCTTCTGCCTTGGAGGATCTGGAGCGCCTGCGAGCTGAGAATCGTCAGCTCGAGAAAGATCTGGCGGCGGCCAACAGTGACCGGTGGGCTCTGGAGGAGGACAAATGGTCCATGGCGACAGACTACTATAACCTGGACTTCACTCTGACCGCTGCTCTCCAGAGGGAGGAGGATGCCAAGACTTCCTTGGCAGAATTGGAGGCTACTTGCGGAAGCTGACCCGAGAGAAGCTGGAGCTGGACCAGCATCTCATCCTCAAGGATGCGGCGTACGACCGGGCTGCTGAAGAGCTCTGGTTGGCGAAGGCTGCCTATCTGCAGGTCCTCGACCAGCAGGAGAAGGAGAAGGCGAAGAAGGGAGGTAATGGCCCCGATCCTTCTTCTCAACCTTAGCTCCTTTAGATTTTGTAGAAGGGTTCTTGTCCCGGTTGCCGGGGGACTTCCTCTTGTACATATTCTTTTCTGAAAAAGAAAATAAAAATAATATTTTTGTAGTGCAAAAACATCTTGTTAGATATCTTTACCTTGTTTACACTGTTTATTACAACTGACTATCTCCCTCGCCCCCTTATCGTTTTAAGGAGTTTTCCTTGGGACGATAATAGTTCTTTTTCTTGTTGACTCCATGGCGATTCATGGTCTGCTGCTGAAAAGGGGCTTTGTCCCTGTGCTGCATGCTTCGACCGGGGGAAGGCTAGCTCGCCTAACGGCCCCGATTTTTAAGAGTGGATAGCCTCGCTCTTAAGATAGATTTCCTAGACCAGAAGCTAGGTCCAGGCATCTCGGGCATAAAAGGAGCGTAGCCCCGCATTCAGGACTTAGCCAGGATCGGAAGCTAGGTCCGGGCATCCTGGGTTGGATGGGATTTGATCCCTGACATCCCTGGTTCCAAGACCGAAAGCTAGGTCCGGGTGTCTTGGGCCTAAAAGGAGCATAACTCTGCATTTAAGACAGACAGTATCAAAAACTAGGTCCGGGCATCCTGGGTTGGATGGGGTTTGATCCCTGACATCCCTGGTTCGAAGACCGGAAGCTAGGTCCGGGTGTCTTGGGCCTAAAAGGAGCATAACTCTTCATTTAGGACTTAGACAGGATCGAAAACTAGGTCCTGGCATCCTTGGTTGGATGGGGTTTGATCCCTGACATCCCTGATTCCAAGACCAGAAGCTAGGTACTGGCGTCTTGGGCCCAAAAAGAGCATAACTCTGTATTTAGGACTTAGACAGGATCGGAAACTAGGTACGGGCATCCTGGGTTGGATGGGGTTTGATAACTGACATCCCTGGTTCCAAGATCGGAAGCTAGTTCCGGGCGTCTTGGGCCTAAAAGGAGCATAACTCTGCATTTAGGACTTAGACAGGATCGGAAACTAGGTCCGGGAATCCTGGGTTGGATGGGGTTTGATCCATGACATCCCTGGTTCCAAAACCGGAAGCTAGGTCCGGGCGTCTTGGGCCTAAAAAGAGCATAACTCTGCATTTAGGACTTAGCCAAGATCGGAAGCTAGGTCCGGGCATCTTAGACCTCAGTGGAGACTTGATCTTGCACTTAGGATTTTCACCAGCAAATAATACAAAGTACTCAAATTCTTACAGGAAAGAATCTTTATTGAAATCATCAAATGGAGTACATTACTTGTAAAATTTCTTGAGGTGGAAAGCGTTCCATGGTCTGAAGAAGAGGTCGTCGAAGAGACTTCTGAGGAAGTATGAACCTTTCACAACATGTCTGCCTATGATGTAAGGTCCTTCCCAGTTTTCTCCAAGCTTTCCAGCGGTTGTATCCTCAGTAATAACAACACGTGGAGAAATTTTTGGAATTTTTCTTTTGGGAAGAAGTGTTTCTCATCTTCTTTGGGGAAAATTCAATGAAGCTCTAGCCAATATTTAGAATCTTCGTTTCTTTTTGAATTTGAAATAGTTTTGGAAGATTCTGGCTTTTTCTAGAATTTCTTCAACTTTTTTATTTTCAATATTTGATTTATCTCACTAGTTTGGAGATTTCTATGTATTTCTCCTTTCTTCTTGTAACCACATAAACAATCATCCTCATGTTCCAAAAAGCAATGGGTAAAAGGACCTAAACATTCTAAGGGTATTTACTCCCACAATGGAGTTGGGTAAGGATAATGGGCTAAAGAAAAAGGCTAAGTAAAAAAAAAGGCTCATAATGGTCAACCTAAGGGATAAATAATCATCAGGGTAGGCTAAGGTAAATAGGGTTTAACTAAATGTCTTTGTATCATTTCTAAGAACTGATATGGTGATCACATCTTGAATAAGCTATAAGACCCAAATTTATATTACTCCCACTTGATGTTATCTCAAGGCTAATTACAAAAATGAATGAGACTAAAAACAGACAAAACTGAGAGGTTGAGTCTTTTGACTCCAGATGTACGTAATAACTCTCCAAGAAAAGGACGGGTCTCAAAAGCTCACTAGGTTAAGTCTCCACACTTATTCCTCAAGTTTCTCAAGCTGTAGTTGTATTTGAACATGTAATCTATAATAAATGCAGGTGAATGCCATGCTTATGCTCATGTAAATGTAGTATAAGACTCAACTATTTGGTGAAATAATAAATGTCCTTAAACTTGAAAAAAATAGAATTCGACCATTATATTCATCATTGATGGTGTACTTGTCCTAACTTTTGGAAAGTCTTTGTAACAAAGATTTTTTTGGATTTTTCGAAATTTTTGAATTTGTATGGAAAAAGAAGTTTGAAAATCTTTTGCAAAAAGGTTGTAATACTTCCCCACCGCAAACAAAAAGATTGTCTTGTCCTCAAGGTTCATACTAAGCATAGGAAAGAGAGAAAAAAAGATATTACCATGAATGTACTATAAATTCAAACCGCTTTTATAAATTCCTGCCAAACAAAATTATCTCCACAGACACAGAGATTACAAGGAATTCCATACTAAAACACAACTGAAATAAAATATGCTGAAATAAAGGACTGACTCAACATAAAGGGAAATCCTAACTTAAAACAATGCATTTTGTAACTGCAATAATTATCAACCAGCCAAATAGCAAAGAGAGAGTGGGTGGGCCGCTCGCGCCCACCCCCAAACAGAACTGAGCACAGATGGTACAATGAGTGGTGTAACAGCCAAAATGCAACTAAACCCGACAACAAAAATAGAAGTAAAGCACGATCGGGCTTAGAAGATACACAGGGCTGCCTCCCAGGAGCACTAAATTTAACGTCTTCAGCCAGACAGGAGGACAAACAGGACTCACTCCCTAGATAAACGCTACTCAAAACAAAGATACATGAGAGATAAAACGCTAAAGTGGAATGCGCGAGATCCTGATGTCTAAGATACAACAACGAGTCTTTTAAAGTCAGATACTCGAGACTTAAAAGAAGATGGGAAATGACTTCCCCACCCCCAAACAGAGTGGGAAATAAGTCCGTTTGATGGTGACGCTAAAGAGAAAAGCATGCACTGGATCAATTATACTCAGCCAGTAAGAGTTTGTGGAATAACGGTCCTGGCACTTTCAACCACACCTCTCAAAAGAGACAACAGAAAAAAGAGCAAGAGAGGGTCCAGATACCAGCAGGTCAAAGGTCTGTCTAAATAGGTAGGGTCTTCTAAGAAAGTTTCAGTAGGCCTTAACTCATGGAAATGCTTAAGACATTGACCATTGACTTTAAATTCAGAACCGTCTGCAAGATTAATACATGTAATAGCACCATAAAGAGTTACTGCAGACACAACAAAGGGGCCTAACCAACGAGACAAAAGTTTGCCAGAAAATAAATGCAAACGAGGATTATAAAGCAAAACTTTGTCTCCAATTTGAAAATAAAGCTGATTTTTCTGTTCGATAGTAAGAGATGAAGAGATGATAACAGGATGACTACTGTCTGAATCTAATTTGGCACATTTCATATCGAGAGGAAGAGGAACAAGAGATGGAGGTATGAAATGATGACATCTGAAATCATCCAACCTAGCCATAGTATTTTTGCTTCACTTGTTCTCCTGGAAAAAAAAAATGATGGTTCTTAGAGATTTTGTGTGGACTACAGACAATTAAACAACCTCATAGTAAAAGGACAAATTTCCTATGTCTATCATTGATGAATTACTGAATGAGTTACATGGGGCATCTATTTTTTCCAAAATTGATTTGAGGTCAGGATACCACCAGATTAGAGTCAATCCTGCTGATGTATACAAGACAACTTTCATCATGAACACTATGAATTCAAGGTGATGCCTTTTGGTTTAACCAATTCCTGTGCCACCTTTCAAGCTCTTATGAATGAAGTTTTTCAACCCTACTTTTGTTTTTTTTAATAATCAACATAGTAGATATATAGATTAAGGAGTTGCAAAAATATTACAGAATAGCATGTCTTTTTGTAATTGTTCAGACATCCAAATAGGTGCCGAATTAAAAGTAGCTGGAATGGAGGTAGCAATATTAGCTTGTACTCATATTCCCTAGCCTCAAGTGCCAAAGCTGAGTGTGATCATGTATAGAAACCGCAGCTCCACCAATTACTGTATTTCATAAAAGCTTGTACAAATTGTTAGAAAGTTTAACTCCTCTCATGACCACAAGTGAACCCTTTGAGACTATGAGATTCCCATATTTGGATTTTTATGTGTACCCATTCTTATCCAAATAACCCAGGGAAATAAGATTCTTCCTTACTAATTCCGCAAACTTTACAACTGAAATTATTCCACATAAAAACTACGTCGCCTTTTCTTTTCTTTTCTCGAACGTGTCAAATCTGTCTTCGTTAGAATACATATGATAAGAAGCACCACAATCTAAAATCCAAGGCGAAGAAATATCATTACCTGGAGAAGTCGTAAAAATTTCTCCGTCGCTATCATCTGTAACAACGCTGGCTGAATTTGAATTTTCAGCCTTCTTCTTATTTTCCTCAGATTTCTTACAATCTCATTTTCAGTGTTCTGTCGTACCACATTCAAATAAACCTTCTTTATCCTTGGATTTAGATCTTCCCCTGCCTTTTGATTTGTTGCTTCTCTTATTTATCCGGCCTCTCTCATTAGAATTCTTGACGTATAGTCCTTCTGCTTGAGTGTTTTCACCTGTGTTCTTATTCATCTTCACATGCGAGATTATATCTTCAACAACTTCATCATACTTTAAAGTATCCTTGCCGAACATCATCGTCATACTTCACATCCACCCGTAGCAAATTTGTGATACACTTATTGAACACGTTTAGATATTCCATAAGATCACATCTTCTTCCATCCGAAGATTCAAGAGTTCATCTTTCAAGAAAGGTTTATTGGATAAAAACTTATCCATATACAACTTCTCAAGTTTTTCCCATGTTCTTTTGGCGCTAGTTTCCTCCATCACATTAAACATCACCTCGTCCGAAATATGTAGTTCAATGGAACTCATGGCTTTGAGATCTGCTTTGCTCCACTCGTCATTTGACATGTCCTTTGGTTTCTTGTCTCTCCCGTCAATAACCACATGAAGATTTTGTTGGATCAAAACGTTTCTCATCCTCCTTTGCTATAGTGTAAAGTTATCTCTATCGTCAAACGGTTTAATCTCAACTTTTACACCACCGCCAAGAGTAGTAACCGATGGTTTCTTACCGTCACTATTAGCAGGAACACCTGTAGTCTACGTCATCTTTGACAAAACGTTAATTCCAACCTATGCTTTGATACCACTTGTTGCACTATATGCAGTGATTAATTAAATCCCACAACATCAACAACCCGCAACCTAGATATTCGTGAGAACACCTCATTTGCAATACATGATCCGTTTGTCAAAGATTGCCAAACAATAAACAATAGTATAAAAAGAATAAAACAATAAAGAACAATAACACCAAGATATATGTGGTTCGACAATGCCTACCTCCACGGGGAAAAATGAGAAGATTTCACTATAAGAAAAGAAACACCGATTACAATAATCTCCCTAGTATCTTTCTCAAAATCTTAATCCCTCATCTTGAACCGAATACACCCTTGGCTCCCCAAAGTTCTCTCTCACCTATCTATTGTTTGTTTACTTGTCTTTTCACAAATACCAAGTTACTTCGGTATTTATAGCTCATGGATAGAAACCAAATCCATATAGGATTACTTGTTGAAAACCGAGATAAATAGGAAACCGAGTCCAATGAGAACTCCTGCACATATATGGTTTCCTTAACCAATATGGGAACTGATCCTATAGATCACACCTCTTATAAGGTATGATCATGTGCACCCAACTGTTGTGAGCCAATATACAACAATTATTTCACCTGTTTCACCAGTAAATGCCACCAACCATCATACAAATTTGGACACAATAAACTATTTAGGTCACAAAATAGGTTACTCATCATTCGTAAATAACACAAACTTCTTACATTTACAGATACAGCAACATCATCACAACAGTTAGGCCGCAAGTGCAGAAGGCACGGGTCAACTGCTAGTTTTTATAGATGTCATGGTTTATATGTCAGCCATAGAATGTTCAAGCGTCATAGCAAGGGGTATATCTTTTAAATTTCCTTTCTGCAAGTCTGCCTCAGTGCCTTTCTCCCGAATTTGAAATCTTATCGAAAATTGTTTATAATTAGGCAACTGCACAAAAAAATAGTTGAAACTACTGCAGAAATAAGGCAGTTTGTTTAAAGTCTACATGTAAACATGGAGTGTTGTGGTAATTCACCTTCTCTATAATTTAAACAGCAAAGAATCTGTTAAGCATCTTCGTCATAGAGAAAGTATAAATGTTTGGCGCCTTTTGAACTTCATGCCATTCATACTATGTACATGGGCACAAATTTGAAATGTTGTACAAGATGTTTATATAGTTGTTTTAGATACAGAAATGCATAGTATTTAGACTTAACTACCTAACATTTTTGCTTAAACTCTGTGATTGGTCCTTAATGGAGGGACACCACACATCAAGGAGGGGTGAGGGTTATAGACTTCTAGATAATTGTTTGGTGGAGGACTCAATCATGGAAAAATCCAGAAATTAAGTGCCCCACTCTAATGGCAACTCTCGATCCACCTCCTCCCATCCCTGACACCCCGCTTTTGCAAATTAACTCCTTCTATTTCCCTCAAATTTGGTTCTCACACCTATATCGCATCACCAAACCCCACTCCTAAAGATAAAACAACCATTTCTTTTGACCCCTTTTGTATCCCGCCCCCCCCCCCCCCATTTGAACCCTCCTCTAACAGTTCCCCCTCTTCTACCTTGTCAACCCTTTTTACCCTTTGATGATAACCCAACTCCGCCTTCTTTAACTCTTGGATATTAGAGTGACAAGGCAACTGCTACTTTTGCATCAAATTCTTCTGTTATATATGGTGAAAGAAGTTGTGGTCCCTAGACCACAAAGAGTTTGGAATACTCTACTCAAATCGATTCCCCCCCAACAAGAATTGAGGATCTACAATACATTGCACCTAATCTCGATAAGGAGAACGATGTGATATTCATCGAAGATGAGATACTAGCAGAGGGAGCACTCGAATGGAAAAACCAAGTGGTGGGGTTTTTCTTAGATAAAAAATTGTCGTACACAGTGGTGAAGGACACAGTGCAGAGGAAATGGAAACTGAAAGACTCTATGGACATAGCTTTGGACAACGACATGTACTATTTCAGCTTTAGTGATGAGGAAGATCGAGAGAAAGTTCTTGATGAAGGCTCCTTTCACGTGAATGGCAAATTTTTCATTGTGAGACTGTGGACAAAAGAAGTTGAAGACAACAAAGGATCAGTACGATCGATTCCAATCTGGGTCAAGCTATACAATGTCCTCAAGCACTTGTGGAATGCAAAGGGATTTAGCAGACTTTGTAGCAGAATAGGTAAGCCCCTTTTAATGGACAAAACTACTAGAAAAAAAAAAAAAAAAGAAGCAAATGCTTACTAATGCACGAGTCTGTTGAAATTCAAGATGAAAATGAGTTGCCTTTACAAGTTAAAGCTAAGGTTAATGATGATAAGATTGCTATTATTCCCTTTGAGTACCCATGGATGCCTTTGATCTGCACCAAGTGCAAAGTCTTTGGGGACAAAGTCAGCAAGTGTGAGCACAATGACAAGATGACAAAACCAAAACAGATGGTGGAACTATCAACACAAGGCAAGAACAAGCAGGCAACTCTGGAGACAAGACAGAATAGAGGAGGGGTTAGCAATAACAAGAAGATAGCCACTGTATCCCACCACAGTGTCTGGAAAAGGATTCAAGGCAAGAGAAGACATGTTCAAATGAATTCACCACGTCAATCGTCACTAGCAGAGGCACCTCCAAAGCTCCACAATAAATTTAATGCTTTGTTGTAAGAGCGTGAAATAGAAGTGGTTCCGACTACTCAAGATACAAATGTAGACACTAGAGAGGATCGATGAGAACATTGGAGCCAAACAGGATTTATGTCAGCAAATAGACATGATATCACTAGACTCTAGCGGCCAAAAAGCTTCTTCTGAAGGTAAACAAGACAGAACATGTGTTGACAGTGAATCTGACATCGATGAGGGGGTGAAGCAAAAGTTGATTGAACTAGACCCCACCAAATACAAACTCACTTCAGATGAAATCCAAAACCTAACTTTAAAGGCAAACAAAAACAAACGCAAAAAAGGTAAACAGATCAAAAATCCTGAGGCAAGAACCACCCCAAAAGGGGGTGGAGGTCGTTAACCCACAAGTCCATTTTTAGAATATGAGTACACAAGTACATATTGGTGCTTGGAATGTAAGAGGAATGAATAGAAAAAGGAAAGTTAAAGAGATCACAAGTCTTATTAACAGGCAGGAGTTAAGGCTTATGGGTCTAGTGGAAACCATAGTAAGAGATGGTAATCCTGACCCTATCCTGCACCAGCTAGGCAATACTTGGAGTTGTGTCCACAACAGTACCTATCAGTAAGTGTATCTTCCATCTCCTCTCAAGCTATCCACATGACAGTCAAGGATTTGAGTATGAATGTTGATTATCTGTTATCTGTAGTCTATTCTAATAACTCTAGAAGAACTAGAGAAATGTTGTGGAAAGATATTGTAAACATTTCAGGGACTAACACTCTTCCTTAGGTCCTCTTGGGAGATTTCAACACTTGTAAAGCTTCAAATGATAAATAGGGAGGACATCCTCTACAAACTTGTGATATCAGAGATTTCAATAATTGCTTGATTGAGGCCACATTATCTGATCTGTCAGCTACTGGGGCTTTCTACACTTGGTCTAATAGAAGTGAGAATCACAGAAGAAACTAGAATAGATAGAGGGCTGGTCAATGATGCTTGGCTATCTTCCTTTGTTCACTCATTCATAGAATTCCTTCCTCCAGGAATCTGTGACCACAACCCTATTATTCTAAGATGGAAGCAGCTTGCAGACACCGCTAAAAACCTTTTAGATATTTTAACTACTGGCCTGAGCACCCTGATTTTTAGGACTTGGTGAAGGATATCTAGCTAATGCAGACAACTGAAAATCCTATGCATAGACTAATGGCTAAACTGAAAGCACTCAAGACCAGACTTAAAAACTGGAGTAAACTGCACTTCTCTCAGTTGAGTATTAGAGTCAATGAGGTTAAACAAGCTCTGGAAAGAATACAGTTAGAGATACAGGTCATGCCACTGGATCTTAACCTAGTTACACATGAGAAGAAGGCAATTAAAAACTATTTGGAACTATCCAAGGTAGAACTAGGGTCATTGAGTCAGAAGGCCAAAGTAAACAGAGCACAACACAGTGATTAGAACTCATCTTTTTTTCACAAAGTGGTACAAGGCAGAACGACCAGAGGCAGAATTCTGAGATTGACAGACACCAACAATCAGACCCTTACTGAAGAGGAAGATATTGCAAATGAATTTCTGATGTATTTCTAGGGACTTATTGGTGCTCAACCTGCTGCTAGTTACCCTGAAGGTTTATAGCATATGTGTGTTGACATGAGGAAGACTGACCAATCAGAATCAGAGCTCACCTGTCAAGATGTGACCCCAGAAGAAGTAAGAAGTATAATGTTCTTCATGAATGACAACAAATCTCCAGGACCTGATGGTTTTTCTGCTGGATTCTACAAGAAATGTTGCCCCACAATGGGAAAATATGTATCTGCTTCTATTATAAACTTTTTCAAGTCTGGAAAAATGGTGAGAGGAATAAACCATACCTTTGTCACTCTTTTCCCCAAGACCAAAGTGTCGGCCACAATGACAAATTAACTTCAAGTCTATTTCTTGTTGTAACGTAGTTTATGTAATAACTTGTATTGCTATATTATTGGGTGCGCTGATTCCGTCCCTGGGATCAAGATCGGATATCAAGTTGTGTAACTTGCTAGCGTTTAATCGCTCCTTTTTCCCTTCCTTCCAGGAAACAGGTAAAACGATTCTCGGAGCGTGCGAAGAGGATCTAGTTGGAGATACTTAGCTTAGCAGGTGCTCTAAGTGGTAGTTAGTCTTTTGTTATCAGTGTAGCCCTTGGGGCAGACACAGTATGTTATCCTTTCAGTTGTGTGTTTTCTTTCAGTTCAATCCTTGTATATATGTATATACAGAGTTTGGTTTTGAAATAAATCTTCCGTTGTTGTTTTGTTCGAATTTTGTTCGTATTATCTTTTATTATTCTGTCCTTACATGGATATTGGATTTGGAGCTTGGTGTCACGTGGCAGTAGTGTGAACCTATGGTCCATGGTGGACATATGGAGAACATTACGACTCTGGAGTCTGGTCTTAGCCTGATCAACTAGGATTGGATTTTGGGGGCGTCACAGTTTACGAGTGCATTACCAAGATAATGGTTAATAGAATTAAACACATGCTTTCTCAGATCATTGGACCACAACAATCTTCTTTTGTTAGTGGGAGAAACATCATTGACAATATCCTGCTGTCTCATGAGCTCTTAAGAAAGTCTGAGAGGGAGAGGATGTCAAAGAGGTGTACTGTTAAGATCGACCTCAAGAAGGCATATGATATGGTGAGATGGGAAGTCATTGTTGATATGTTGGGCATCTTTGGTTTCGCAACGAAATTCATCCAATGGGTCCAAGTTTGCCTTAGCACAGTCCACTACTCCATTATGATCAATGGTGCTCCAAGGGGGTTCTTCCATGGCAAGAGAGGACTAAGACAGGGGATCCTCTATCCCCCCCTTCTTTTTGTCATGGTTATGGATGTGTTTAGGAGTTCGCTATTGAAAAAGCAAAGGGAGGGGACTTTTAAAATTCATCCAAGATGTAAAGATCCTCTCATCACTCAACTTTGTTTCGCGGATGACCTGATGGTATTCAGCTCTGGAGATACTTCATCAGCAAATTCTCCCAAAGAAGTCCTTACTACATTCTATGAGTTTATTGGGCTTCAAGGTAACTCCAACAAATGCTCTATTCTCTATTGGGGTGGTTCTGAAGAAGAAAAACAAGCCTATATATGCTAGTGTTTTGGACATTCCACTGCTCAAGCCTCCCATAACCTACCTAGGATTGCCTCTGCTGGCTACTAGACTCTCAATATTGCTGACTGCCAGCCATTATTGGACAAGATTACTCAAAGGGTGCATTCTTAAACATCCAGGTTCCTCACCTATGCTGGTAGACTCCAACTTATCAACTAAATCCTTACAAGTATGTACGTGTATTGGAGCAAAACATTTATTCTACCAAAGGCAACCATCAATGCTATCAATAGCATATGCAGCAGATTCTTATGGGGAGGAGCTGAAAATGCCAAAGAAGTCCAGCAAGATTGCTTGGACTGAAGTCCTGCAGGCCAAAGAGTGAGGGAGGACTGGGAATCATTGATCTTTGAAAACTGGAACTGTGCTGCAATAGCAAAACAAGTTTTTATCCTTGCTAGTAAGAAGGCGTCACTATGGGTACACTAGATTTACAAGCACTTGATCAAGACAAAGTTCTTTTGGACAATGGATGTGCCATCAGACTGCTCTTGGAGCTGGTGAGGGATATTACAAATGAGAGAGAAATGTCAGCCTTTCACTTGTCACTTGATTGCTGATGGGAGAAACACCAACTTCTGGTATTCTCCATGGAATACAAAGGGTTTCCTTCATAATTTGGTCCCAAGCTCCACCAAATACTTAACTGGCATTAGAGGGTCAACTAATGTAGCTGAATTCATATCTGACAACCAATGGAACCCTTCACCAAACAACAATGCTGCAGTGCCTGATCTGTGGAAGACTGTTGTTGAGACTGAGATCAGAGGTTTTGAAACTGAAGATTCTGTAGTCTGGACTCCTAGCCGTAGTGGGAGGTTCACCATTAATTCTGGATATGCTGTTTTCAGAAGAAGATATACTAAGGTTGCCTGGGCAAAAACCATTTGGAGCTAAACCATGATTCCTAAACATTCTTTCATTACTTGGCTGGCTGCTAGAGAAAGACTGACAACACAAGACAAACTCATGAAGTGGGGCACTATCCAGAAATCTGTGTGTGTTGTGCACTATCCAGACAACTTCTAGCTGCAGGAACTTGCTTTGGTCTTTCTAATTATGTCAAGGTCACTTGGCATAATAACAGATTGCCACTTATTTGTAACAATGACCATTATTCTCAGGTGGCCAGTTCAGGGGTTGTCAGACAGAATAATGGTACTCCAAGCTTGTGTGGAAAGAAGTACTAAGTTGGTGTGGCTAAACTAGAAATATCTCTGATGTTGTTTCTGAATGGACATGGATTTTTAACAAATATTAAGAGAGGTTCTATCAGTGGGGACATAACCAGAACTGCTTTCTGTGGAACTGTGTATGAACTATGGTATGAGAGGAACAGAAGGATACACTTACAAGAATACAACACTGAGGCCATTCATACAAAGAATAAAAAATGGAGGAACATGGAGATACACTTAAACTCTGTGCAGATTTGGGTATCAACAAGGTTCAAGTGGGATCCGACTCTACTGAAGCAGTGGACTGCATACAAGGAAAAACCAGACCAACATGGAGGAACAAACACCAGGTTGATGGCATTAAAGCAATAGCAGGAACAATGGAGGACTTCAGTATTCAGCACATATACAGGGAATGCAATGGAGCTGCTGACTGGTTGTCTAAGATCAGATGCTCTAATGAAACTTGTTAGTATGCTTGTAATCCCATCCCTAAAGAACTTAACGTAATAATCATTAATGACAGGGAGGGGCACATGTATCACAGACTAATTCTTTTGGAATAAACAGGTAGGGGTTAGTGCCAAACCCCAGCTAAACTTCTGCAAAAATAAATAAATAAATAAATAGACTTCTAGATAAGGAATTAAGCATCCATATTATTTTTACTTTTAGTAATATCATGCCTTAAGGTGCCACTCAATATAATTCACAAGTAATATGATGTGATTTCAGAAAAAGAAAACCTATCCAGAGCTTCAGTACCACATTCCATATCAGATCAAATTTAGTAAACAAATGCGAAGGAATAAGATCATCATAATGTTGGTAGGATGTTTTTAATAGAAAAAAATAAATAAAACATATATGACCTCTGCAGGGGTAAACAAGTTCTAATTTAGGAAACAAACCAGATACAATAGCCGTCAGAGAGGCAATGCTGAATAAAGCTTCTAAAAACATTCAGAAAATGTAAAAATCTAATAAAATGAATTTGCATTTTCAAAGATGACTAGTATCTGCATGTTATGGTTGATGAAAAACATATGAAAGTCACTTTACTATATTACTTCATTAGGGCTGAGCATCCTTACTAGACTGTTAATTATGAACAAACACTTGCATGATAATTAACTTTTCGCCAAGGGTCACGACACTGTTCTACGTTTGTGAACAATACAAACATAGTCACCAACTTTGAATGATTCAGTACCAGACTACCAGTCCAATAACATCACCAGCATTTTCAGGCCTTGTGGTACTCCAAAAACAATGCATTAAATAGATCACAGCTATGCACAACACCACAAAATGTAAATTTCACATTCAACGTAGAGATCTTTCTGTCACGATAAAGAAAACAGAGCTTCAAAGAGATTTAATACTGACATATATTATCTGCCAAACATATCATGGTTTCTCACTTTCTCACTCATAAAATGCTTTCTACTCCAAGTGTCATGTCAAACAAGGTGGCTGGTTTAGTTGGTGCGTCTAAGCAGATGTTGCACATCAAGTGCATTGATCTTAGCTGCCAGTATGAAGTCATTTTCTGTCAGTGCACCTGAACAATATCGATGGAAACCATTTAGTATAGGATACAATCTACTTTATAGTCTCAAACTCTCAACATGTATATAATCAGTAACATCCATATTCAAACATGAGTTGACCAGCAGAATGTATACCAACTTAAATTCAAAACAACACTTAATTGTTAGGTTGGGCTCATAAAATTATTGAAAATAACAACACTACAATGTCTTAGCATCTTGTATGTGCATGGTGCAGAACTGGATATCAGCAAGCAAGAATATAACTATTTGGTAACAGGGGTTTCCTCCCACCACAAAATAATGACTCGTAATCAAGGTATCACATTTTGAATTACATTATAAATCAGGTATTACATTTCAAACCATGCACATACCATGATCAGCTGTATAGTCAGGATGTCTCTAGTTTCAAAACCGAAAAAATCGATCGCAAGCTTAAAATACAAGTTGACAATATCTGAAATAGCTTGATAAAGGATATCAAAATGTGGACTCTTAGATAATAAGAATGTTTTCTGCTCTAAAGATTTTAAATAGGTAAAATGCATAAAATGCAATTCACCAATTCACCAGTTGTATAGAAGGGGCACTGTCTATGATTTAATTGTAAGTGTTAATAAATACCTCATTCTTCATATAAAAAATAATGTATAAGAAAAGTACAGATAACCTGTATCAATGGCTTTGAAAGTAGATATTACTTACTAACAGAATGCGTCCATATATCCAATTTAACATTATTCCACCCAACAAGATGAAGATCAGGGTGGTGACCTGCATGAAACAAGATGGTGATAAAATGTCAAAATGAAACATCTACAAGTAGGTAGTATAGTTAAAGTACTAGTGTATGGTAGTAAAGTTAAAGAAAACATAAAAACAGTTAGTAGTAGGTAGCCAACCACTGTAAGCCAAGATAACTTGAATGTGTGTCTGATTGACTTCTTCTTTTCTACACATCTTCTGTCTCATCTTCTTTTCTACTTTATCATTTCTGATCTCTTCTTCTCCTTTGTCAATGATTTCGTTATTATCATATATCTAGCTAATCACCATTAACAAAAAGTGTATTGTGGTGTAGACCTTACAAAGTCCTATTGTATAATGTTTTTTAAAGCACAACACAAGTGACGCTAAGTGAGACGATCGATTCTTTTTGTTTCCTAAAAGTGGAACCCCTTAGAATCAGAATAACAGGAATTGGAAATAAGCTTATAATGCTAGTAATTAGTACTCAAGCCGCCTAATTATCGAAGCACTTTCCTAGGAAGAAAGAGAAGCAAAACTAGAATACAAAGGAAAAAGATGGAGTACCTTCTGCTTCAGCAACTTCTGCTATTACTTGAAAAAACTCCAGTCCTTTGGTAAAACTTTTAACTTTCCAGGAACGACGAAGCTTCAAGATACCACCATCAGTTACTAGATCCCATCCTGGAACCTAATTAATACACATATTCAAATCATCAGGATAACTAATTAGTAATTACGAATTACAAAATTAATGCAAGTGTTAGATAATAAATAAACCTTTGGCTTCAATGTATGAGCTGCTTCGTCAGTCATGGCCCGAATATCCTTTGAGTCACAAGGTATACATTTCTTGCTTGATAAATCTATAAATATTGCAGAAAAATAAATACAGTAGTCACAAAGATTAAATGTTATTTTATTTTCGATAAGTTTTTGTATGCAGATAAATCAAATTCAGCCTAGAAGATGTAAATATATTAACATGAAACCATCAATCTGTAGATTACATAAAGTCATGAATTAGTAGTTCATCCAAATAATATATGATTTAAATTGGGAAGGTATACTGTATTTCTACAATCCATCAACAAATTAAACACACGCACAGTTGCATAAACAATATTTCATGGAAACACACACACATGAAACAACTAGAGAGAGAGAGAGAGAGAGAGAGAGAGAGAGAGAGAAAGTTGTACCGTCCATGAGATCTGAAGTGAATGTTGAAGAAGGAAAAGAATGGAGTCTGCAAGAAAAGAAGAAAAAAGACAAGTTGTTAGCATTGTTTTTTAATAAAATTTTAAATAATAAACTAATGAGTTATATGACTCAGTGAGTTGAAACGTTTTATGAGTTGAAAAAAACGAGGCTGAAAAAAATTTCTTAGTGCAACATAGTAAGAAGCAATCTTTGGATTCAAATATATAGTCTACCTCCTGATGAAAGACTTGATGATGTAAATGGATTTGATCTTGGAAAGCAAAGTCCCCTTGATGTTGATTCAGATCCATTTTTTTTAAAACATTTAGTCAACTAATCAACTAATAAGCTTTCTTGAATCTGTGCTACATAATGGTGATATCTATCCAACTAAACCTACGTCATATCCAATCAAACACGTGGCCTGTAATAGATCCATCTGAATATATACATGAGCACACCTCTTCATCGCAATCCACATATGTAAGTACCTAAATAAAAAAAAGCCATATGTCGCTCAAGAGATAAACCAACCTCAAAATTATAAATGACTCCAGAAGTACAGTATACCCTAGTCAAATGGACCACAACAATTCTCTTGGACAATAGAGAGACACATCACAATGAGGACTGTGAGATCTTATTAGATCTCACGGCCAAGATCGATCCATCATCCATACATAGGTAACACAAAAAGGTAACCTAAAAAAAACCTAAGGTATGAGCTCTCACTCTCTAAACTTCTTCTCTCTCTTCCTCTCTCTCTTTTACTTTCTTCTCCATTACCCACAATGGCTAACTTGATCGTCGGAGGGTTGACGCCGGAGACATCTCCGGCGCCCTTTGCAGGTCATCTATGGAAAGGGAGCAAGAGGACCATCTCAACAACACTAATCTCTACATGTAACCGGAATCAAGGCTTACATAATGGCGCTAGAAGGTGTAATAAACCACCACTAATTTCAACCACATTTCCATATCTACAACATCTTCTTCCCTTCACAAGATCACATCTTGGTTTCTTTTCTTTCTCAAATCAATCATCTTCAATTTGAGATCTACAACTATAAATTCATCTTCACATTTAGATCTATGGGTTCTACATATTCAACCACATTTCCATATCTACAACATTTTCTTCCCTTCACAAGATCACATCTTGTTTTCTTTTCTTTCTCAAATCAATCTCTTCTTAATTGGAGAAAATTTCAACAGTTACACTAGCACATTTAATTAGTCAAGTTTGCAAACAACCTCTCAAGCTCAGCCGGGTCAGACACGCATCACCATTTCAATCATTTTTCGTTCACTCCATTGATTCACATCTGTGACCACCACGGCCCGCTCGGTTCGCTCTACACATTCACCCAAACAAGATTTCATTTTTCAAAGAGTTCCGTTAACTTCGTGTCCATTATGGTGTTCCGTTAACTCCGTGTCCATCATGGCTTGCACACCAACTGTTCGACGAAAGTCCACCAAAATATCTCAAGTGTCTTTAATTTTTCAAATTCGCAAACAGCCTCTCTAACTCAGTTAGGTTACAAATTTCAGTCATTTTAACTCCATGATCATGACGACACTCTCGGTTTGCTCATTTAACTATATTGGTAACAGCTCACGTTTTCTATTTTTTTCTCGGCACTTAGCTCTCATCACGGCAGGATCCGTTATCTTTATTCACTCAAACTTGTGAAATACAACTCAACAACCAACAAGAGCGCTCGTTGTTAGCTCAGTCACCTCCCACTAACTCTTCAAATATCACGACACTCTCGGTTTGTTCATATATATATATTTATTGCCAACAGCTCAGTTTTTCTATTTTTTTCTCCTTACATAGCTCCCATCGCAGCAGGTAATATCCGAACCTTTTTGAATTGTAATGTTCTCGGTTCACACGGTATTTCGTATCACATTTCCATACACTTTTGATATGGTCAGTAGCCATATAGTTTTGCTTGTACATAAATTCAAAACAGCACAACACACAATTGTGCACATCCCCACAAAACACTTACATTCTTCCATCACTAGTATATTGGTTTATTTTTCAAGTCAAGATACTGCCAAAGTTTTTTGAACTTTGTTTTGGAATGCCATTGGTTTGTAGCTAGCCATTTGGTTTAAAAACACCACCACTTATTTTACTTAATCCAACCTAATTTGTTGGTCATATCTTTCACACTAGTTAGATATATTCACCCATTCATATGTTCCCTACATTCAGCTACATTCAACATACACACACACAGCCAACTCAATGCATATAATCTGTTTCTCATCCCTTGGATTGAGCTACACTTACAACTTTGTAATACAGTTCTAATGCTTATTTTTTCTTAAGTCCACACTTGAGGCATTATACATCTTTATAAGTTTGGCACATTCCACATGATATTTACTTATTGTTTTACTAGTATCAAACTACTATTGCACTCATTACTACTGCACTTATTACTACACTTGCTCTCATAAATGGATTATTTTTTTTCATTATGAGGAAAAATTTATACAAGGATACACACACCTTACATATCTACTTTAAATTATTTGATAATTGATACAAATACTAATACTACATAGTTTTAACAACCCTGCATATTTATTCACTACATACAAATAACCATTCCAATACATAAAATCTAGCTACTTGGCTTTAAAACCATATACAATGGTTAACATCCTTATACATTGGTTTTACACCTACATCTGTTTACATGACTACAATGTCATTGGTACTATTGGCTGCCTGTACTTGCACACATACGAATTTTGGATCTTACATCCCCAACTTCTCTGATCGTATTACATCATACACGAGAAAACACTTTTGAACAGTTGTACTAGTTCACCTCTATGCTACTATGCTTTTGTCTTGTTTACATTGGTTTATTTTTATGCCTTTGCATATTAAACACATTTAGTGCACATTTTTAATGTTTTTGGACAGTTAGCACATTACCTAGCTTAATAGACCATCATTTCCTCAAATACAAATCTCATTCAATGCATCGCATTATATATCATATTGTTTAAGGCCTTGGATAATAAAACTCCTTGCTTCTTTTTATTGTTCAATCTCTGTTGAATACATATTTAATCCAATTTTCAATATAGTCTAGTCATATAGCGGACACATTCTTTAACTTAGAATTTATGCTACCAAAGTTGAACATCTTTGCATACAAACGATTTTCGCTACACTATACAAACAGTGTATTACATGAAATTTTATCTTGGGCTCTGTCGCATTTTGTCATTTTATAGAGTGTTCTTGCTCCGTTGCGAGTACAGGTTTAACACATTTTTCAGGTCACACTGTTCCTATTACTTGTCCAAGTATATCATTTCTTTTCTATTAGCTTCAAAGGAATCCTACAGCACCGAAAACACCGACTTATTCACACAGGCTACTCGGCATGCTCGGCTCCAACATTATAGGTTCTCATGCCATTATCTGATAAGACCCTCCTACACTGGGGGCGACATGACAATCATGACTACCATTCATTTTTCTCTCCGATGAACTGAATACACTATCTGATCTGAAATCTCTGTGGGCACAAGTATCTCGCACAGCTCGGTGTTCACAAGTGCAATCCATGCACAAGTATAAATTGAGATCTCCAGGACGACATTGACATCCGTGCATACATGAGTCACCCCGAGTACATCAAATGTTATACGTACAAATGGCTTGTCTCTAAATACTGGTTGTATTTATACAGTTGGCTCATATACACTAATAACTCAACAAACGAGGAAAAACACATCTTTACATTCGTACTCACGAATAAGCCGGCAACACCGGCAAAGTAACATTAACGCCGACGAGGCAGTTACTTTTTACCTCTTTACTGACTAAAGAGAAGCCTCGTTACACCTATGCCAAAAGGGTAACGGGACGCCCTTCTGTACTTACTGTACAAAGGAAGCCCAGTGCACACACGGGGGCGTTGACTAGTGGGTAGGAGTCCTTGTCGGACAGCAGTTAAAGCCTCGCACTACCCATGCGGTCTCGTCCCTCACGGGGGCTAGGCAACACCTGCGCCCTGAGATGCCTCGTCCAGAGAAGAACCTAAGGGTTACGTGCTTATTTAAAACTATGGAAATTAGCAGCCGTGACGACGGGGCTAAAAGTACTAGATCATAAATTTCATGATTACAAACATAAGCATGTCAAACAAAACATATTATGGATGTTCAAAACACAACATTGAAAAGTTAAAAAGTTTGCCTCTCCCCACGGACATGAGAATCAGTTATTAGGCTCACGGCCACAAGTACTTGCCTGCCCACCCCCACGGGTCAGGAATTCCAGACCACAAAAACCAAAGTATTAAAGCCCACGGCCAAAGCAAAAGCTCATTGTATCCAATATCCACTATGGAAATGGATGTATGAATCGTGCTTACATCATTCTCTACGGATCCAACAACTAGACACAAACTTCAGATATTTATTGTCAATACCAAACAGTTGACTAAGTTACAACAATGTGGGTGGATGACGACTCCCCCAAACTCAATTTCATGAAATGATACACCACCATCAAACTTATTGAAATAAAAAGGGTCCCTCCGAAGAATCCGATTACTCCGACAGCTATCATGACTCAGTCGTTGGAAATACCATTTAGTCGTTCTTCTACAAAGTTTTCAATATTCGCAAGCTTCTCAAAGTCCAAATATATTCTCTACATGGCTATAGCAGTTACATATTCTTCTTCCGCGCTTTATCTCTCTAAGGACACTGAAGAAGAAGGGGGCGCCTATAGATGCCTTTAGAACTTCATTCAAAACACATCTTCCTCAAACATTCTCCACTATCAAAATTTTCAGTTCGGAGCTGCTCTGAAATATGAAAAATCTTGCATCTTCAAACATGACAACTTTTATGAAATACAACGGACTTAGGGGCGAGTACGGCGAATACAAGGAACTACGGTGGCTTGATCCCAACCTGGGTACGTAGGCAGCTACCTTCGTAGCGCAGCTAATTCATCATTTTACTCTCCAAGACAACCTTCTCTACATCATCTTATCAATCAAAGTGTTAAATTCCAAAACGCCACATGTCAAGGGCGTGATTTCTCTGAATCGACGTCACCGTTAGCTCCGTCAGCTCAGAGAGGGGGCGATGTAAGTACCTAAATAGGTATTGCCATATGTCGCTCAAGAGATAAACCAACCTCAAGATTATAAATGACTCCAGGAGTACAGTATACCCTAGTCAAATGGACCACAACAATTCTCTTGGACAATAGAGAGACACATCACACAATGAGGACCGTGAGATCTCATTAGATCTCACGGCCAAGATCGATCCATCATCCATACATAGGTAACACAAAAGGGTAACCTAAAAAAAACTAAGGTATGAGCTCTCACTCTTTACACTTCTTCTCTCTCTTCTTCTCTCTCTTTTACTTTCTTCTCCATTACCCACAATGGCTAACTAGATCGTCGGAGGGTTGACGTCGGAGACATCTCCGGCGCCCTTTGCAGGTCATCTATGGAGAGGGAGAGGACCATCTCAACAACACTAATCTCTACATGTAACCGGAATCAAGGCTTACAAAATCTTCTGCAATTTTAGCTCACAATCTCAACCAAGAAAAAATGGTTCTCCGTGGAGGTGGAGGATCTTTATATTATCCTAGAAAACACGAAGTAGAGATTCTAGGGACGAAGATGATCCAAAGGAGATTGAATCCCATTATTTTTATGAATTCCAAATGTTGTTAGCTCAAATGTGTCTCACATTTCAATATCATCTGGGTATTTGTATATAACCTCGAGAAAAATAATGTGTAATTTCCCCAATAACCACAACTATAGTATGACCTTTCTCAAAATGGTAATTTCTGGAATAAGCACAACATTAGTATCAATCTTCCCAAAAACACAACAACTCAATGTTTCTTCCAATGCAAGCACAATTATTCTTTTACAAAAAAAAAAAAATTATCTTCTAACTAAATTTTGTTCCTGCTTTACCCTTATTCCTTAGATATTTTTTATACTCAGTACTTTTTTATTTTGCAGGTAGATGTGACAGGTGAGAAGATACCTCTTAATTAAATAAAGACCATTGGATCTACTTAATCATATCTGACCGTTGGATACTAGCTACGTTAAGATTAATTTTATCTAGAACAAAACTCTAATTATCTGTTACATCACTTTACACATGGTAAGAGTCGTTTGAGCAATGAATAGGCGGGGAATTAAAGTGGGATTTCAGCTTTGGGTGAAATTTTAGGGTTTAAAGCACAAAACAACTGTTCCCTCTCGTCTATTTCAGTTTTCCATTTCCCAACCGTTACAACTTTTCAATTGCACTCCATAATAATCAAATTCTATCTATATATCTCACCCACATCATTAAAAATCACAAAACCATTCAATTCTGGAAGAAAATAAAATAAACTAAGAGAAAACCCGACCGAGTTAACATTTAACCATTATTCTGATCAGTTAAGCTACCAACTCATGGTTTTACCAATCGGTTAATTTTTGAAAAACTCGACTGAGTTAACCCCACTCAATGTTACCTAGGTCAAAGAGGTCAATATTGACTCGACTTATTTGAAAATCGGTTTTGGTTAGAGTCCACAATATATTTGATTAAACTTGTTTAATCATCAGCTTTAAATGAAGTTGTTTGCCTCTTTAGTTTTTCAAGATTTATGCTTTTTGAAAATCAGGTTTGATAGGTACTAAAGCAGAAGTCTTCCATTATATACAATTTTTTTTATTTGTTGTGGAAAAATATTTTATTAATATAACAATTAATAAAAAATACTTAAAATTCTAGAAAATCACATAAAAAATCGATGGTTTCACTACCCGATTCACTTGAAAAACCATTTGCTAAAACCATGCACCAACTACCAACTCTATTCCAAGTTGCAACCTTATTTAAGAGTCAATGAGATCACAATAAATGAGTGGGGTATTCAGGTGTCAGTTAGGCTAAACTGGTAAAACCTTTGGGTGATAATACCAGAAATCTGGGGTTCAAATCCCACCAACATTACCGAGTTACTGGTCTTATTAAAAACAAGCTTACTACAATATTTTCCAATAAAAAAGAAATGAGTGGAGATTATGTGATTATGGTGCTTTAAACAATATAATTTTTTTCCTTCAACGTCATCGTAAACGGGTGCGTTGGGCTTCTTCCTTTAGTAATGCTTATAATCATGGATCAATTCAACCTTAATTCATTGGTGGAAATACCAAATGTCAAATTATATCAAATCCAGAACTTTTTTTTTTCCTAATTTAGATATACTATTGTGTATTTTTTTATTCTTATTTTTTTCTTCTCAAAAATTAGTTTGTGCTATGATTTATGTTAAACTAAATTACTATTATAAAATATATTTTCAAATAAATAATCTACATATGGATATAACAAGTAAAACATTGGTTCTAAACAACATGTCCAACCAAAATCCAGGATTTTCTTATGTAATACAAAAAACGTTCGTGCATTCCACTCGTACTTAAAACCACTAATAAAAAAATACAAAGTTTTATATATCACAATTCTCTTTTAGTTTTCAAGAGTTCTTTAGAGGAAAGAGGAATGATAGCGAGCAGATGTCTATAAATTGGGTACGGTGCAAGATAATGATTATGTTTACTATCTTTTGAATTAAAACGAAATTGGGTTTTTATGATTAAATGATTATATTGAGAGTTTTATGGGTAGCTGATTAGGATTTCAATTTAAATAAAGGAAGGGTAATTTTGTCCGAAATTGATGAGGATTGGTCAAACCTTGATCAGTGGCTCTATTGTCGGCTTCAAATGAGTTTTTGGGGGGTCACTAATGAAACTTTTTGGGGAGGGGCAATCGCGAAGTCCTTACTATTCCGAGGGATATCTAAAATTTGCTTTTTTATAATTCTTTCAAGAACTTAATCAATGAACTTGAGATTTTCAACTTTTAATTCAATATCTTCCACACAAGGTGTTTGGCAACACAGAAAAAAAAATAAAAACTAGAAACTCGTTCCAAGTCCAACCACAAACGTTTGTTTGGGTTTTAGGCCCAAGCTAACGTTTTCTTGGCCCAAGGACACGGGTTTGTGTTTGGGTATCATGCAGTCCATTTATACGTTTAGCTTTTCAGATGCAGGACAAGCCACGTATTAATCGTTCCATCATTTTTTTCATAATACCAGAACTGCCCTCCCTTGTTGCTGATATGTTTAGTTTAGTTTTCAATTTTCAAAATTTAAGTTTGAATCTCAGATCTGATTTCCTGAAGGACTGAAGAACGAAATTTAAAGAACTTTGTTTTCTGAAGGATCTTTGTTTCTCAATAATCAACAAGATGAAGAATCGTTAACAATCTCCATCGAATTATCAATCAAAGACAAGAGAGTTTTGATTTTGATTTGTCAAATCGATTTTACAAGATCTTCATCATTAGGTTTTGAAAGAAATTTGTGTGTCCTCTTCATCAATTGATTTGTTTTGGAACAAATCAAATCAAAAGCAGAAATTTTTTATTTCTTAATTCGATTTGACAAATCGATTCTTCATTTGATTTTGAAAGAGTTTTGTTTGTTCACATCATCAATTGTTTTGATTTGGCAATTCGAGATTTTAAATGGAGATGGGGATGATTGATTGCATAGGTGTGTTTTAGTTTATTTTATTAATTTAGATTGTGTTTTGATTTTGGTTGTGTTTTTGTTTTAGAATCACAATTTGTTCTTAAATTTCAATGCTCAATATTTTTTGATGTTGAACTAGTCGTCATTCAACAATTTTTATGTGTTTTGAGTATTTTTTGGTTGCTCAACTATGTGTTTTAAGCATTCGGGTTGATTAACAGTATTAATCAACTCCCTGTTTTCATTATTTTTGTTGGTGAATGTGTTAATTAACTATATTAATGTGAATGTATTAATGTGCTAATTACATAATGTTGTTTTATACAGATATAGAATCATGTGAACGTGTTGTTTCAAATGATGTTCCTATTGATGGTGTTGTTTCATATGATGTTGCTAAGTGGATGATCTATTCGAAGTCGTATAGTAAAGAAGGTGGTCGTATGCGGTTGAAGAAAATGGGGGAAAAAGCATACTTGTGGCAATGCTTTTAATCTTGGTCATCACAATACAAGGACTTGCCCATATTTGGACAATAATTAAATTCAAGTTGTATTTGATGTTTTGTTTTTCTGTTTTTTCGATTAAAACTTGTAGGGACGATATAATTCATTTTCAATTTTAGTTTTTTTTTTATTTCTTTCAGTTGTGGTAACGATAGAATTCAGTTGTGACAATATAATTCAGTTCAGTTTATGAGAAGGATGGACATCCAGTAATGTCTGATTAATGTGTTAATCAACTTTCTTTTATTCAGGAAAGCTTACTGACAAGTTGATTAATATCTTAATCAACGAGAAAAAGGTTGATTAATGTATTAATCAACTTTCATGTATTTAGGAAGTATACTGACAAGTTGATTAATATACTAATCAACTAAGAAAATGTTGATTAATGTATTAATCAACTCTTGTATTTTTTCTGGGGTTTAAATATTTTAGTGTTTTTTAATATGAGGTTTATATTTAGGGTTTAAGATTTAGGGTTTATGATATAGGGTTTTACATTTAGGGTTTAGGGTTTTAGAATGACAACATTCCCACTTGGGTTCACCATTTTCAATGGTTTAAGGTTTTTTGAATGACAACATTAAGGTGTACTTAAGACAGCATTCCCACTAGGGTTGATCATTTCCCATTGGTTTAGGATTTTAGAATAGGGTTTAGGGTGTCTATAAGACAACATTCCCACTAGGGTTCACCATTCCTATTGGTTTAGGGTTTTAAAATAGGGTTTAGGGTGTCTTTAAGACATCATTCCCACTAGGGTTCACCATTCCCATTGGTTTAGGGTTTTAGAATAGGGTTTAAGATGTCTTTAAGACTATTTCCACTAGGGTTCACCATTCCCATTGGTTTAGGGTTTTAGCATGGCAACATTAAGTCTTTAAGATCGCATTACACTATAGTTCACCATTACTATTGGTTTAGGGGTTTAGAATGATAATATTAAGTTTTTAAAACCGCATTCTACTATGGTTCACCATTCCCATTGGTTTAGGGTTTCAGAATAGGGTTTAGGGTGTCTTTAAGACCACATTCCTACTAGGGTTCACCATTCCCATTCCTTTAGGATTTTCGAATGACAACATTCCTACTAGGGTTCACCATTCCCATTGGTTTAAGGTTTTATAATGAGAACATTCCCACCAGGGTTTTATATTTTATGGTTTTATGGTTTAGGTTTTACATTTAGGGTTTAGGATATAGAGTTTTAGAGTTATAGGGTTAGGTTTTTAAGGTTTAAGATTTTGATGATTAATGTACTTATCAACTCAAGCTTTGTTGATCAATATAGTAATCAGCTGAACAGAATGTAAAATATAATAATTACAATTAATTTATTTATTAATCAACTAATGGAGAGTTAAAAAAGAGTAGATTAATATATTAATCATCTAATGCATAGTTATAGAAGAGTTAATTAATGTAATAATCAACTCATACAGAGTTAAAGAAGAGTTGATTAGTTTATATTAATCAACTAATGCATATTTGATTAATAAATTAATCAACATATGAAATTTTAGATCTATTATCATTTAAACACCATAATAGAAGCAAATAACAATACCATTGATATATCAACAAAATTACTGTTTACAAGGATTATGTAAAGCATCAACACTTAATTGTTATCAATAAAAAAATATGTTTATCAACACCACAAACAATATTTGACAAGCACCAACACAGATGTATTTTTAGAAATTTTTTGTTTTTCAACACCAAAAACCAATAATGGATAAAACTATTCTTCCTTGTCTTGAGTTGCTTCATTTTCCTTCTGCATCAGCCTTTACAAGCAGTTGTTGTTGGTCCCACGCTTCCTTGTTAAAACTAACTTCACTCAACAACTCATATGCTATCTTCGCCCTCATGATTTGCATCATTCCTTCTGAATAGTCATTAATTGAAATTGCTTGTCCAGAAACAACATGATCCATGAATTTGCATACAAACAATGCACAATCCACGCTGAAAAATATAATTTACAGAATAATCAAATTGTATTCATGATAATAAAACTTAACAATTCAAGTTTAGGGAGCTTACGAAGAGCCTTGATGCGGAACATCCTGTGTTTCCTCGATATATAGGTCCCTTTTCAAAACGAACATCCCCACGCTTGATTAGCTTCTTGTTCAGCAATAGAGTGACATAATCGGCTTGTTTCAAATGTAAAAAGTTTGGTAAAATATTGAATAATTATAGTTGATTAATACATTAATCACCTGAACAGAAAAGATAATGTTTCAACCGGATTTCACACCAATGTGATGTAAGATCAAGAAGAAACCCCTAATGTTAAGATCTAGGGTATTGGAGAAGATGAAGATGAAGGAATAGGGTTTTGGTGATTGATAATGGCTACACTAAGTTGCGTCTTAGTTGCCTACGTATCCACAAGAGAGATGGAATCAAGCCTTTTATAACGTAGTTCAAGTGTAGAGTTTGATTGGGATTAGGATGTGATCCAACGATCCCTAATGTATTGTAGTGTTGTAGTCCTATGTATTTGGACCATATATTGACAAGATAATGTACCTCATGTCCTATTAGGAACATGAGTTGTAAGGATATTGGAATTCTAATTAGATTAAGAGTTGTAGAGATATTAGAGTTGTAGTTGGATTAGGTTAAGGAAACCTCTACAAAGATGTAGAATTACCATATTTAACCTTATTGAATATAATAGATAAAACCCATAATTGATATTGAATGTAGCAACGGGCCTAAGCCTTATTACTAATTGAATTGGGCATAGGCTCTTATTGATTATAATCTTGGGCTTTGACTTGTAATTGACTTGGGCTTGAGCCCGTTAAGGGGGGTCAACACATCGCCCCCTCTTTAGCCGATGGGTGAAACCCGTTGGGTAAAGAAGAAAAAATGAACGCAATCTGAGTGAAGAAACAGGCGGTAGGAAATTAGAGGAAAATAACTTGAACCTGAACAGAGTGAAGAAACAGGCGGTAGAAATTTATAGAAAAATAAATTGAACTCAATTGAGCGAAGAAGCAAGTGATAGAAATTTATAGAAAAATTAATTGAACTCAACTGAGCGAAATCAACTGAGCCAAGAAACAAGCGATAGAGATTTAAAAAAAAAAAATTAAACTCAACTAAGCGAAGAAATAGGCGATAGAGATTTATAGAAAAATTGATTGAACTCAACTAAGCGAAGAAACAGGCTGTAGAAATCAATTGAGTGAAAGAAATGAGAATGGGAATTGGGTTCGACCAAATATCCGAGTAGAAAGAAATAAAATTTGAGTGACAAAATCCGGCCGAAAAGGAAATGGGCTTGAAAAAACGAGAGATAGTGGAAATGGGCGCGAGTTTGAAGAAGATAGTGTACACGGGCAATGGGAAAGGCGAAGCGCAATCGAGACGAACACAAGTCCCGAGACAAGTCCCAATCCCGAGATACATCCCAACCCATTGTGGGGTCCACTGCTGCTGGTGGAGGGACAAGACCCGAGACAGCACAACTTGACAGCGTCCCGACCAGGTTACTGCTGCTGGGCAAGGACCTGGAAAGCGACTAGGTGCAGCTGGTGTCATGGGTGAGGAGGTTGCTGCTGGATTTGGGAATAGGCTGAGCGAGCAGCTGGTTGCTGGTGGGGTGGAGGACCAAGGAGGCAGCAGGACAGCCGCTGGAAGAAGGGAGTGGTTGGGCGAGCGGCTGGCTGCTGGGGGGTTTGCTGAGGGGGTAGCTGCTGGTGGAGAGGAAAGGCTGGACGCTGGGGGGGTTGGCTGTGGGGGTAGTCGCTGGAGGAGTAAGAATAGGCAGCAGCATTGCCGCTGGAGGAGGGGAGAGGTTGGACGCTGGGGGGGGGTTGCTGCTGGTGGAGAGGAGAGGTTGGCTGCTGGTGGAAAGGAGAGGTTGGCTGCTGGTGTGTGTACTTGGGAAAAGGTAGACAAGAGGGTATAGCTGCTGGCCAGGGCACCATTCCACATGCTCAACCACCTGACGAGGTACCTGGCAGCAGCACAGCCGCTGGCCAGGACACCACTCCACATCTACAGCCACCTTGAAACCGGTACGAAGAGGTTTGACATCAATTTTGTGACATAGTGTCCATGGTTATTTCGCCTTGAGTTCATTGTTAAGAAAACCTAGTTGTACGCACGTCGTCCGGTGTCCTTGTCTTCGCGTCGTGTGTCTAAAGTGTGGTTTTTAGGTTCAGGACGTACGTACCTTCTCAAGACGTTCGTACGTCCAAGCAGTCAGCAGGAAGTTTGTTTGGTCAGGACGTACGTACCTTCTCAAGACGTTCGTACGTCCAAGCAGTCAGCAGGAAGTTTGTTTGGTCAGGACGTACGTACCTTCTCAAGACGTTCGTACATCCAAGTAGTCAGCAGGGTCTGTATCGAGTGGAGACGTACGAACGTCATATCGACGTACGTACGTCCAAAGTGGTTTTTCTCTATTTCGGCCCATTTTCCTTGGCTTTCAACCCTAAGTATAAATAGGGTTTCTCTTCCAAAGAATAAGTTAGTTCTTTGGCCGTCCATTGTTTGTCTGGGTCTGGAGTTTTGGTTTAGGTTTTGGTATTGAAAGTGTTTGTGGCTATTGAACTCAATTCCCTTCTTCCCCCTTTTCTCAATTCATAAATCTGTGATCTTCTAAGTGTTATTGTGAATTCGGCTTCGAGTCTTCTTGTGTGTTCATCAAGAAGTCGAGTGTCTTGTGCGTACATCAAGGTGCTCTGGTGAAGTCAAGGTGTTAGAGATAACCAGGAGTATCAACTCGCAGTGAGTGCAGGTAGTTGGTAGGTTTGTACATCTCTTTTCATCTAGTGGATTATTTGTTGTCGCGAGGACAACCGTGGACGTTTCCCTTATTGGGTTTTACCACGTTAAAAATTTCTGTGTGTTCTTTGTTTTATGCGTATTGTTTGATTGGTTAATTATTCTATTATTGTATAAGCACTATTTGTAGTTTCTCACACCTGACGAGGTACTTAGCAGCAGCACAGCCGCTGGCCAGGGAACTCAGCTGCTCGCAAGGTCGTCTGACGAGGTACCTGGCAGCAGCATAGCCACTGGCCAAAGTACAACTCGGAGTGAAGGACCAGCTGACACTGTTGTTGCTGGCACTGTAGCCGCTGGAGGTGGAACAGCCGCTCGAGAGCACACAGCCGCTCGAGAGAAGTCTAGAAAGGGGACAGCCGCTCGAGAGCACATAGCCGCTCGAGAGCACATAGCCGCTCGAGAGAAGTCTGGCAAGGGGACAGCCCCTCGGGAAGAGACAGCCGCTAGGGAAGGTGATAGTTTAGAGTGTATCGGAAACTCCAACAGCAATGGACGTGACAAAACATGTGTCCAGCAGCTACGGACATGACAATTCCATACTTAGCCAATTTTTCCAAAATTTCCAGCGGCTATGCATCGTGCAAAATACTGTCAGAACTTTAGTCATGTCCCGCCAAATACGTATCTCCAGAAGACGTACCATATACCATTGGAAAGCTAATGAAGTACTCTTTCCAACACACAAAATAGATCGACATTCCGATCTCTGAGAAGAAAGTTATGGCCAATCAAATACAGACTGTCGAAATGGGGATACCGAAAAAACCAAACAACAATTACCGTTGGGCAAGTCGGACGAGGAGATAGCTAGGGGCATTGTCGAGGGGATTTCTGCTGGTGGTGAAGGTAGCCTGGAGGGAGACCAGGAGACAGGTGGTGTAGCTACCGACCAAGGGGTCGGTCTGAGCACCATCATGTCGGACGAGGGTGACGACCTGGTAGGTCCCATGCCCAATGAAAGGCACGATAACCGAGACAAAGAAACCGCAACAAAAACTCCGGAATCCGCATTCAAGATGTTGATGCAAAACATTGCCCCACAGGTATGACTATAAGATGATAAACATGTAGGCGATTTTATTTGCAGGCGTGTGTAGACTATAACTCGGGTGTGATATATGTAGATCACATATTGAAATTGAAATTGTCATGAACATTTGTCGATCACGTATTGATGTTGAGATTGATGTGATCGGTTGTCGATCAGTATTGATATTGATATTGATATTGATGTGATCATTAGAGATCACTCTTGATATTGAAATGGATGTGACCATTGGAGATCACTCTTGATATTGATAGTGAAGTGATCATTGGAGATCACTCTTGATATTGATATGATCATGAGAGATCACTTTTGATATTGAAATTGATGTGATCATGAGAGATCACTCTTGATATTGAAATTGATGTGTTCATGAGAGATCACTCTTGCTATTGATATTGATGTCACCGTTGGAGATCACTCTTGATATTGATGCATACGCCCCCATGTAGTGATACATTAGGTGAAAGAGGGAATCGCCCCCAAGCGTATGATGTAGAAACGTTCCGATCATAAAGACGACACCATTAAAGGTGTGGTGAAGATAAATGGTGACGCTCCCAATTTCTGTGATGGAGGGGCGAACAAAAGTATCGAGTTTGAGTTGACTTATCATATGCTAGTACCACGTGTGGAACCCTTAGCAATGACATGAAGTCTTGTTGCGCGAAACTAGTTGTGCAAAATTGTTAGCGCGGATCTTGATCTGATGCAACCATTAGGTTGACGCCCCCAAGTGATACTTGAGTTGACGAATCTTTAACATCCCTAACTACTTGTTGAAAAAATGTGAGCTTGAATTCTGATTTGTCACAAATCATTAGAATCTCTAATATTGTCAACCTTAGTTGTTCAAAAATGCTAGCTTAGATTCTGATGTATTATAAATCCTTAGAATCTCTAACCCTTTGAACATTACCTATTGAAAGTATTAGTTGAGATTTTGATTTCTTGCAAATCCTTAGAATCCCTAGCGTTGTAAAAAATCTTGAATTAAAATAGTTGAAGAAAACAACTTCGAAAGACGTAGATATGCTTGTGTGACTAACATGTAAAAAATCAAACAAAGTTGAGAAAATGTGTAAAATTAAAGTTCCTCTGAACGATTGAAGTATACACTGTCAGAAATATGTTGAAATATTCTTTCTGGTATAAGAAACAGATCAAAGAACCATCATCTTCTCAAAATTTGGATTTTCAGTTGACGACTTGATTGTATGTAGGAGTTTTGTTGCTATTGTCACCTTGCTTTTGAGATGTGAAATTGAATTCGGAGTCAAACATTTTGTGATTTGAGTCGTCGTGCTCTTGTTTGCGAATTGTATCATCCTCAAAATGGATATATTTTTGAGCTCTAGAAAAAAGTTCATACTTGGTGGTCGGAGTGTCAAGCACAATGGAACTATATAACCCTTTATCATCATGTAGTAACGCTTCCTTGAAAGCATAAACAATAAGTGTATCTGAGACATCGGGTATTTTCGCTTGGGTTTGTCTAAATCGAGCTACAAATTTACTTAATAGTTCTCCATCTCCTTGCTTAATGTTGAACAACCCAGCGATATCCTTACCGTGACGCCAATTATGCTTAAAGTGTTCAACAAATTGGACAGAGAAATCATTGAAGTTGTGGATAGAACCCCGTGGAAGTTCGGAGAACCATCGAAGAGCTTTGATACCAAAGGTGGAAGAAAACATCTTGCATATGAGTGCATCATCATAACTAAAGAGCACCATCTTGTTCTTGAAGTCGGAAATATGAAGCCAAGGATTGCCCTCAACTTCATTGTATTCTTTGAAACTTGGTGGCTCGAAATCTGGGTGATGTTCTACTTGCTGAATCTGGAAGGAAAATGGGGAAGTTTGGCCCGTATGATGGGCAATGTTGAGGAGTCTATACTCCTTAGCGTCTTTTGCTTGAATTGCTTGAGCGATCATTCTTTGCAACTTCTCTTCAGTGAGGTTCTCGATCCCTACGTTACCATTGCCATCGTGACCATAGTCATGTGCATAAGTGTTATGGTCATGATTTTGGCGGTAATGTATTAGGGACCTAGATGTTGGTGAACGAGTGTTTAGTCACCCTCGTTGAGAGTTGTGGTGTGTGCCCCTATGTCCAGGGGAGGTTTCCCGACATAAGTCGTGATGATTGGGTGTTTGAATCAAGTCTCTATTGGAGTAGTCCGTAGAATAGCATTTAGACCATGACATGTTTTTGAGACTGCTAGACACACTACCGCTAGAAATGGTGTAGTTGGGGGGGTCTGTCATGCCTACTGCCGCTGGAGATGGTGTAGTTGGGGTTCTTTCATGCCTACTGCCGCTGGGCAAGGTCTTGTTGTGAGGCTTGTCACGCTCATAGCCCTGGGCATAGCCTTCTTGTGAGTTTTGTCGCGCTCATAGCCGCTCGACATGGTCTTCTTGTGAGTTTTCTCGCGTGCATAGCCGCTGGGCATGGTCTTCGGGTGAGTTTTGTCACGCTCATAGCCGCTGGGCATGGTCGTCGGGTGAGTTTTGTCACGCTCATAGCCGTTGGGCATGGTCTTCGGGTGAGTTTTGTCACGCTTATAGCGCCTAGGCATGGTCTTCGGGTGAGTTCTGTCACACTCATAGCCGCTGGGCATGGTCGTTGGGTGAGTTCTGTCATACTCGTAGCCGCTGGGCGCTCTTATGGCGAGTATGTTGGCTTTATCTTGTGCACTAGTTAGGGGTCTTCCACGCAACCTTTTAGAAGCTTTGTGAGTAGTAGAACCTCCTAGAAAGGTTGTGTTGACTCCTTTGGTGCGATGGTAATGTTGGTGTAACGCCCCAACTCCGTATATCCCAGTCGGCCGCTCCGGAATATAAGGAATTGTAGCGCCCAAGCTACTTGACCAACTAGCCAACAGCCAAATTGTTCAAGTAACCTGTCTACAGCAATAAATACCATTGCAAAACTCTAAATAAAAGGATCAACTGGATAAAACCAAAACCTGGTATAACTATATTAAACATCAGCTGGATCTACAAAAGGGTTCCAAGAATTGTAAAAACAACTATCTCAAAACTATATACAGGGCACCAACTGGTCTCAAAACACTAACACCAACTAAACTAATTACAAGTCAAAAGAAATTCTGAAAGCCTAGTCCACCTACGGCACTCGCGAAGCTACTGTAGAGCCATCTCCTGAAAAGGATGAAAACGACAAGGGTGAGCCACAGCTCGCAAGTAAAATCTAACTCACTCGTCTTAACACCAAGAATAGAAGTACATTAGTTAAAACCAAACTCACAACACTGATAAATATTAGATATTAAAAACATATGGGGAAATTAACGTAACAAGACATATATCATAACCTCATTTAAAGAGTAATTCAACCTTCGCAATTACGAGCAAAATAATCAACTACTGTAAGTGTGTATGGATAACATCCATCACACGGCCAAAGCCACAACTACTGTGAGTGTGTGCGGATAACATCCAACACACGCCCGAAGGCACAAGATAGAAGTGTATGTGGATAACATCCAACATGCGCCCGAAGGCACAAACGAATAAATGTATGAGGATAACATCCAACATACGCCCGAAGGCATGAGTATGAAATGTATGCGGATAACATCCAACATACGCCCAAAGGTACAAAGTGTAATTGTGTGCGGACAACATCCAACACACGGCCGAAGCCACCAAGTGCAAGTGTATACAATAATACCAGTAAAAACAAACTAAAAGATCATATCAGATCTAATCCAATTGAATCAATATTCAAATGCTGACCTCCGACACCATGGTCAGTACACAATCAATAACAGAGTATTAGAATTCAAAATGTATTTCATTAAGTAGGGAGCCTAATATGTTACTTCACATATCAGCCCACTACTACTGTAATAAGACTTCACAAGTAATTTGAACCATTTCTCCATATGATACACAGACCAACGAGTATATAAATTAATAGTTTTGGTGCGGCAGAAAACACAATTTCGAATTCACGTTCAAATCGATATAAATTCAACATTAGTAAATCGAACCATTCACGAAAAATGTGCTTCTCAAACATTAAACAAACTGCAGCAAGAGTTATTTATTATGCTTAATATCCTACGCATCAATAGGTTTAGCAAACTAGAACTTCATACCCACAATTTGTACACAAAGAAAATAAATCATTTGAATATGGTTTCAAATCATCAAAACCCATGAATTCTTTTGATTTTAAAACCAACTTTCAATAAAAATTCATCATAGTAGAGCTAAGATAAAGCCACAGTTCAGTTCCCCAAATTTTCAATTCCCATCCACATGAAAACCCCATTAAAGTAGGCTTAAACCAATTAGCATCTGAACATAGCAAGAGAACAAAGAAAATCTGATTAACCCCAATGAAATTTGATCAAAACTAAAGTAAATCTACACAAAGAGATAAGAAGAGGGAGTGAGAAATCACTTGCCTCAACGGGATTATAGAAACCAAGATCGACCAGACCTTCCAAGCTTTGAAATCCAAAATATTTTCTTGTTTTATTCCAAAATCCCTAGCCTTCTTTGTGTGTATAAGGAACTAAAGAGAATGAGTGTGAACTGATAATGAACAGGTTATTTAACCGACTTATCTCTTGGGATATCTATGGGCACACTAATCAAGGCAACTCTATTGGGCTTCAATTTACTGGGCAATTAGGACCCTAATCTCGGCCCAAAAAGAGTAACCCATCTAATCAATCCATACCTCAGAGTACTCTGACCCAACTAATATGCATTGCTATATAGTTTTTCTGAAATATAACCACCATGAAAATGCAAACAACCACGTATAAAACACATGGCAGAAAAATTAAAAATAGAGGGCACTACAGTTGGTCGGTTGCTTCACCTTGACCGGTAACTTGCACCCTAAGGCCCTTGGGGTTTTGGCGCTCATCTTCTTTCTCCAAGTCAAGCGGGGATTGCTCTTGTGATGGTAATACAATGTCGTCTTCAACTTCCGGGATGGTTAAAGGTCGAGTCATTTTCCTTGGATTTTGATTGTTTCCCAACCTATCAAAAATGCTTGAAGAAGATGGAGTCAACGAACATTCATTACCATTTTGATTCGCATGTTTTAACTTCCTCCTTAGACCATTGTTCCTATTTTGAAGCCTTTTGAGTTTGCGGCGTAGATACTCGTTTTCAGAAATCATGACTTCTTCATGTTGAATAGGCTCCTTGGACTTTGATGGTTGAGAAGAAGAACAAGAAACTGAGTGTTCTGCGCCATTAGATGGAACCCTCTTGGAAGTGACAGTATCCTCTCTACGGTTAGAACCTTGAGAGCGAGCTTGCACATGTTTTGAACCTTCTTGACGTCTACCATTACTTATTTTTTTGTTTTGTTGAGATCTAGTTGTTGCCATTGAGAAGAAAGAGCTTGATTCTTTTGAAAAGTAGGTTTTTATGTGTGGGGAAAGAAAATCTCAGTCGGCGCCAAAATGTTTCAACCGGATTTCACACCAATGTGTTGTAAGATCAAGAAGAAACCCCTAATGTTAAGATCTAAGGTATTGGAAAAGATGAAGATGAAGGAATAGGGTTTTGGTGATTGATAATGGCTGCACTAAGTTATTTCTTAGTTGCCTACGTATCCACAAGAGAGATGGAATCAAGCCTTTTATAACGTAGTTCAAATGTAGAGTTTGATTGGGATTAAGATGTGATCCAACGATCCCTAATGTATTGTAATGTTGTAGTCTCATGTATTTGGACCATATATTAACAAGATAATGTACCTCATGTCCTATTAGGAACATGAGTTGTAAGGATATTGGAATTGTAATTGGATTAAGAGTTGTAGAGATATTGGAGTTGTAGTTGGATTAGGTAAAGAAAATCTCTACAAAGATGTAGAATTACCATTTTGACCTTATTGAATATAATAGATAAAACCCATAATTAATATTGAATGTAGTAACGGCCTAAACCTTATTACTAATTGAATTGGGCTTAGGCTCTTATTGATTATAATCTTGGGCTTTGACTTGTAATTGACTTGGGCTTGAGCCCGTTAAGGGGGGTTAACACAGATAAAATCAATTAATTAATTGATTAATAAATTAATCAACTATTACGTGCGTTGATTAGTATAGTAATCAACTAAAGGTATAGTTGATTAATACATTAATCAACTAAACAGAAAAGATAAAATCATATAATTAGTTGATTAATACATTAATCAACTATTACTTGAGTTCATCAGTATAACATTCAACTAAAGTTTTAGTTGATTAATGTATTAATTATTTAAATATAAATGATGAAATAAACAACATACTTGATTATTCACAACAATCAATAATTTCTTTAGTTGATTAATATATTAATCAAGGAAAAATTCTTATGATTAATATACCAATCAACAGATAGTGTGATATAAATTGCTTACACCAGTTTGATAGTTGATTTAATTTTTTAATCATTTACAATTTAACATCAAAGATAATTTACAATTTACATAAAAAATACCCAGTAATTGTGCAGTAAAATTAAGCAAGAACATGTTGATTAAATTTACTAATCAACTAAAACTGAAATAGAATTTAACATCAAAGATAATTTACATAAAAAATTAGAAATTGTGAAGTAATTAAGCAAGAACATGTGATGTAGAAGTTATTCAAGAAAAAAATTTACATTAAAATTATATATTTTAAAACCTAACTTACCTCAAAATCAGAAATATCTTCTTCAAAATCAGAAGTTTCTTATTCTTGTATTGTATTATCATCCTTCCATTTTCTTTTTGTTCCATGATGATTTGTACTTCTTGGAACTTTTTTTTTCTTGCCATTGTAGATCTAAGTGTTTTGGCTTTCAAAAACCTATGTTTTTGTTCAATTCTAAAGAGAATCAGACTTTTAATTTAGAAAATCCTAAGAAATCAAGTCGTAATCATTGTTTTTGCAGTAGAGATGAGATAGAGAAAGAAGAAAGATAGAGAAAAATTAGGGTTTTATTTGAAAATCAAAATAAAAAAAAAACCCGTCCCACATTGTTAGATTTCTTTATAGTTGTTAAAACACCAACAGGAGTATATGCGTCATTATACAGGCTTGTCCTTAGGCTTAATGAAACGTTGTTGGTGTCCTTGGGCCTAATAAAACCTTATATTTTGTCCCTGGGCCCAAAAGGCCGAAATAAAAAATTAACTGTGTAAAGTAAGAAATAAAAAAGTATGTTTGGGTTATAACAAAAATTTACTTTTTATAGTAAAATATTTGCTTTTTAAGAAAGCTTAAAATTTTAGCATTTTCACTTATGAAAAGAAATCTAATAAAATCGAACCCGATAATATTTCTACAAAGTTTCCTTTTTTGACAAAAAAGTCTCAATAATTCCTATATTTGGGCCCAATATGCCAAAAAAAAAACAGTCCACTTAGGAAAGGCCCAAGATGCCATAACTAGCTCTCGGTAGGACCAGGTTGACTTAGTAGAGTCTAGTGAGCCCAAGTCGGTACGAATCCTAACCTAGAGCAGACCGACTGACGGCTAGTGTGCCTTAAAGCTTTGTGTCTCGAACTACAGACCGAAGGCTAAGGGATTATTAAAAAATACAATAAATTGAATTTAAGCAAACATGTATCAACTAAAAGGGTTTGTCTGTAATTGGCCAGCACCACCCATCTTGTAGATCAACTGCTCGCTAGAGAGGAAAAAGATGGATGAATAGAAAGATAGAAAGAATGTGCAAGAAGTGATTTGGGCTATAAAATACATTATTTAATACTAATTTGATGAGAAAATGATTTGGTAAGCCTGTTTTTAAGAAGATCAGTAACTCGGTAATGCTGGCGGGATTCGAACCCCAGACCTCTGGTATCATCACCCAAAGGTTTTACCAATTGAGCCCAACTGACACCTGCAATTATTTAATACTAATTAAGAGCTATTATTAAGTCTAGATGGAATTAGTTGATTAAAACATTTAAGTCAAAAGAACAAATAACCATTGCAAATATAAGTGACACCCTTTGATGCAGAGAACATGTCCAAAGTTACTTATTTTTACATTGGTTTTTATTTTATTTCAAGTATTATTTAGAAGTCCAACTTGTAAGTAGAACTTGATTTCTAAATTCTTATTTTTGTTTTTATTATTTAGAGTGTCTTTAGAAATGTCTAGAAGTCTTATTTTGAGTTCTAATAGGTTTAGGAAGTTGCCAAAAGGTAATACATACCTTAGGGAATAAGTAGTTCAAGTTCTAGTAGGTTTCCTAGTTGTGTTAAGGGAGTTATCTATATAAAGAGCTCCAAAAATAAATTTCTTAGCCTAAATTGATCACTGAAGAGTTTATTATTTAGTTTATTGTCTCTCACTTTAGTTTTTACTTCAAGTTCTTTATTTTGTGCAATTTACTTAAATTTTGGTTTTTATTTATTGCAACTCCTTTCTCTTATTTCAATTCCATGCAATTTAAATTCTTAGATTAAGTTTATTTTAGCTTTTGCTGCATCAATTGTTATTAAGAGCTAGTTATTTTTAGATCTTTATCTTAAATCGATCCACCACCTCCCCACCACCACCTTCAAATTTTTTTTCAACGATGACGATTAGTGATGAGACTAAAGCTTTCTTCAAGGACATGTTAGACAAGTTGGTTGCCGATCAAGATGCAAAATTCGAAGACAAATTCAATGCAAAATTTGCTTAACAACTAGTCGATATCAAGACAACCTTTGGTATCCATGAAGCATCAACCAACAAGAAGATTGATGATGTTAAGGTTTCTATAGAGGTGCGCATGGATAGTAAAATCAATCAAGTCGAGACACATGTAAAAACCCTTTCCAAATAGTTCAATGATTATATGAAAATCCAATGTAAGCGTCCTATTGAAGAACCAATCACCACATCTTCTACCAACCCTCATCATTCCTAATTCCAGCTCATAATCTTCATCTTTGAGTTTTCCACCACCTTTATCACAACTATCTTTTACTCTACCGTTGTCCATTGGTTTCTTCTCAAGCTTTTTCTCTTAAAAACCCAAATTCTCACAATAATCCAAACACTGCTACACTTTCTTTTCCAACTACAACTATCCACCCCAAAACAATTACTCCCTCTATCCCAAATTATAAGTACATTATTCCTTTTTTGGTTGTCCCAAATTATATGTCACTTTCCATATTTGAACACATATTAATTAAGTTAATTTGCTCTTTTGCTTATATTATCTTTGCTTTGGAATTAGAGTTCTTTTTTTAATGAAGAAACTTTATCATTGTATTTAATATTAAATAAAGGTAAATTTGAAAGTATAGTTAGTAAACAAATCAATAAATGATGTTCTCTTAATAAGTTGGATTTTCTACATTACTCTACCGTTGTCCATTGGTTTCTTCTCAAGCTTTTTCTCTTAAAAACCCAAATTCTCACAATAATCCAAACCCTCCTACACCTTCTTTTCCAACTACAACTATCCACCCCAAAACAATTACTCCCTCTGTCCCAAATTATAAGTACATTATTCCTTTTTTGGCTGTCACAAATTATATGTTACTTTCCATATTTGAACACATATTAATTAAGTTAATTTGCTCTTTTGCTTATATTATCTTTGCTTTGGAATTAGAGTTCTTATTTTAATGAAGAAACTTTATCATTGTATTTAATATTAAATAAAAATAACTTTGAAAGTATAGTTAGTAAACAAATCAATAAATGATGTTCTCTTAATAAGTTCGATTTTCTATAACGTACTTATAATTTGGGACGGTGGGAGTACTCAATTTTATTCCCCTCCACCACAAACTCCCACCATGTTCACCACAATTAAACTTTTCCTGGTCCTCCTTTTACACCACCATCAATTAATTATTCTTCCCACACTAATTCTAGTTTTTCACCCATACCCACCTTTTTGAAACCGGCATGAAGTGGTTTGACATCAATTTTGTGACATTGGTTGTCCATGGTTATTTCGCCTTGAGTTCATTGTTAAGAAAACCTTGTTGTACGCGTGTCATCCTGTGTCCTTGTCTTCGTGTCTTGAGTCGAGTGTGTTTCTGGTTCAGGACGTACGTACCTTGTTAGGACGTACGTACGTCATGTTAGGCAGCAAAGTTTCATCGTGTTTAACGTACGTACCATGTTAGGGCGTACGTACTTATGGTCAGGCAGCAGGGAAGTTTTCGTTTTAGGACGTACGTACCTTGTTAGAACGTTCGTACGTCTAAGCAGGCAGCAAGCGTTTAACGTGTGGAGACATACGAACGTTATTTCGACATACGTACGTCCAATGTGGGTTTTCACTATTTCGGCCCATTTTCTGTGCTTTCCAACCCTAAGTATAAATAGGGTTTCTCTTCCAAAGGATGAGTTAGTTCTTTGGCCGTCCATTGTTCTTCTAGTTCTGGAGTTTTGGTTTAGGTTTTGGTATTGAAAGTGTTTGTGGCTATTGAACTCAATTCCCTTCTCCCCCCTTCTCTCAATTCATAAATCTGTGATCTTCCAAGTATCATAGTGATTTAGCTTCGAGTCTTCTTGTGTGTTTATCAAGAAGTCGAGTATCCTTGTGTGTTCATCAAGGAACTCTGGTGTAAGCTTGTTTCATAGTTCGGCTTCGAGTCTTCTTGTGTGTTCATCAAGAAGTCGAGTGTCTTGTGCGTACATCAAGGTGCTCTGGTGAAGTCAAGGTGTTAGAGATAACCAGGAGTATCAACTCGCAGTGAGTGCAGGTAGTTGGTAGGTTTGTACATCTCTTTTCATCTAGTGGATTATTTGTTGTCGCAAGGACAACCGTGGACGTTTCCCTTATTGGGTTTTACCACGTTAAAAATTTCTGTGTGTTCTTTACTTTATGCGTATTGTTTGATTGGTTGAATATTCAATTATTGTATAAGCACTATTTGTAGTTTTTCAATTGGTATTAGTCGCTGGGGGCTGGTTAAGGAGCGTAAAGGCTCACGCTAACGATCAATAGTGCTTTATGGAACCTCATAAGTTTGCTACTTCAAGTCTTCCTCCACAATTCAGTGGAAAAGACTTTGGTCATTGGAAAGTACGGATGCGTGCTTATCTCCAAGCATTAGGAGAAGAAGTCTGGCTTTCTGTTGTTACCGGGTGGAAAGAACCGTTGACTATCACAGGTACTGATGATACTGCTGTTACATCACTGACGCCACGTGAAAAGTGGACGCCTGAACAGAAGTTGTTGGCAAATTATAACAACAAGGCACTCAATGCTATTTTCATGGCATTAAATGCCAGTGAGTTTCGTCGTGTGCAAGGCTGTGAAGAGGCTAAAGATGCATGGAACAGGCTTATCTGTACACATGAAGGTGACGAAACTGTCAAAGAAAGCAAGCTGGAACTGTTAACATCTCAGTTTGAGAATCTACGGATGGATAATTCTGAGACTTTTGATGATTTCTTTATTCGTCTCCAAGACATCATAAACTGCAGTGCTGCTATTGGTCATGCATATACTGACACACAAGTGGTACGTAAGATATTGCGTGCTTTGCCTCCTCGGTTTCGTTCTCGTAAGGATGCCATCACTGAGAGTAATGTGATTAAGAACATGTCCATTGAGACACTTGCTGGGAAACTAAGGACGTGTGAGATGGAACAGGCCTTGGAAGAACCTTTGAAGAACAAGTCTGTGGCATTCAAAGCTACATCGTCTAAAGAAACTTCCACAGGACTTTCTGATGATGAAGAACAGGATGTGGATGATAACTATGCGTTTCTGTCACGTAGCTTTCAGAAGATTCTGAAATATCAACAGAATCGAGACCCTCGAAAGCGATTTCCTGACTCCTCAAATGCTCCTAGGAGTCGTGGCTTTGAGCGATTCTCTGTGGATGGGAGAAGAGCTCGTGTTGATCGTAAAGATGTCCAATGTTACAAGTGTCGTGAATATGGACACTTTGCAAATGAATGTGACAAGAAGGTGGATCGCAAACCTGGTGATAATTCCAAAGCGAATCTCACAGTGACATGGGATGATTCCGATGAAGATGATGATGGCAATCCCTCAAATGTTGTCTCCAACTATGTGGTCTTCAGTGCATCCCTGGATGAGCATCCAGGAGGTATTGTATCTTCTACTGATGATATTAATGTTTCTGATTCTGGTGTTCATGCTACTACTAGTGAATTATGTGATATGTATAAGTTTTCCATGCAACAAGTAAAGTTGCTTGAAAAAACTAACACTGTCTTACAGGAACAGGTAGATAGTCTTGGGCAAGATATTTGTAATCTTGCAGGTAACTCCAACATGTTGAAGGAAGAATTTGTGAAGGAAAAGGAGGATTTCCAAGTGCGTATTGTCACTCTGGAAAAACTGAATAATGAACTGGAGACACGGTATCGATCTCTTGTATTGGAACATGAGAAAGTAAAAGCTGAGTTGTTTGCTGCTAACAAACAATTGGTTGGGTTTGGTAAAGCTAGTGATAATCTAAACTCTCTGCTGGGAATTGGTAAATCCCATTCAGATAAATCTGGCTTAGGTTATGACACATCTGTTCCTCTTTCTACTGCTAGCACCTCCTGTACTACTTTTGTCAGACCAACAGGTATCGCCTCTCCTGCTTCTGTGCAGGTGTCTGGTGTGGTTTCCCCACCCAAGGTCACTCGTGTAAAGCATGTCCCGAAAAAGAATTTTAGACACAAAGGCTTTAAATGTCTAACCTGTGGTCGCATGGGTCACACTTCTGCTTTTTGTTGGAATAATTTGTATCCTGTTCACCATTCTTCTTTTGCAGGTAATTCATATTGGAACAAGTCTTCCACTTTCTCCATGCAGGCTCCATACATGTGGAATGGCTATGCTCCGTGGGGTTTACCCAGAACTTCTCCTTATGGAAATCGTCCTCAAGCAACACCCATGCCTACTCCACCACCACACTTCTGGGATAGGAGTATGGATGCATCCAGGAAAATGGTATCTCACATGGCTCGTTTGGTTGAACCAATGCCCTCATCATGGTATCTTGACAGCGGTTGCTCGCGTTATATGACAGGTGATAAGACTCAAATTGATAATCTGACTCTTGGTTATGGAGGTAAGGTTAGTTTTGGAAATGGTAAAATGCTTCCGGTTGAAGGTAAAGGTAACTTTTCTGAGGTTGGATCGCTCAATAGTCATGAGCTTCTTTTTGTTAAGGGTCTTAAGTCCAATCTATTGAGTATTAGTCAGTTATGTGATGCTAAGTTTAAGGTTGTGTTTGAGGATGATAAGTGTGATGTTTTTTATTCCAATCATTTCTTGGTGTTGACTGGTAGTCGTTCATCTGATAACTGTTTCGTTGTCACTACACCCCTTCCGCATCTATATACCTAATTTGTTCATTTGAACTGTCTGTGTTTAGGATGTTTAGGTTCGGTTATTTTTTTTATTATTATTGTTGTTGATATTGAGGACATACTACCTTCCTTATTGTGTGGATTCCATTTTACAGATATTTCTAGTTTGGCATCTTCAACTGTTTTTCTGTCATGCATAGTTGTAGGGTTACATCATACTCTCTTCGTCTTGGTAGTTTCTTACGTGATGCATTTACATGTAGTTGGATTGTCATTTTGGAATACCTGTATATCTCCAGTCTTATATGATTTTCTTTCATGGTCATCGTCTTCTTTTTTATTTCTACACCTCTTGTAAGTGGTCAATGACTCACAAAATCCCCAGCCATTTGAATGTCTTGAGAGCATACTCATTTGGCTAAGAACCCGTTGGGGCTGTGAGGGTCATGCTCTGACGGATGCACTCAGGAGATGTTAGTTCTTGTGTTGCACGTTACCATGGTATTGCACTTCTTGAGTGTGTTTTGCCGAAAAGATGTAGGCTACACCCTACCCTCGTGTTCTGGTAAAAGATGGAGGTATTATATACTCCCACACGGGAATGGCATTTGTTTTAAATGGTTTTACAAACAAAAAAAAAAAAAAAAAAAATGATGATGATTAGTGACTTTCACACTTGTCTAGTTGAAAGTCAAGAAGAAAAACAATATTTTGTGTTTCCTTGGTTTTGTTGTGTTCTGGTTCACTTTCACATTGGTCTAGTTGCAAGGGACTTTCAATATATTCAATGATCATGGTTTTAGTTTGTTTCTGGAGGTTGGTATAGGTCTATCAGGTTCTTCTGTATGTGTGCATTGTTCTAGTAACTACCATGGCTTGGTGTATGATGTAGTTCATCGATCTTGCTGTTTCTTGTGGTTGAGGTTTGTTTAAATTGTATTCTGTTATACTTGGAATCCTTACAATAAATCGAAATGGTTCCTTGTGATGTCTCTCAATATGTGTCTTGGGTCGTTTTCGGTTTGCTTCTTCTGGCTTTTCGGTTGGTTCTTCATTTATTTAAAAAAAAAAAAAAAAAAAAAAAAAAAAAAAAGGGGCGTAGTACGTACGTCCTTATGACGTTCGTACGTTTCGGTGGACAGATCTTTTTGTCACGTATGAACGTTCTTAGAACGTACGAACGTGTTGTCTGACAGATGTTTTTTTTGGGGCCCCGACGTCCATACGTAAATAGAACGTACGTACGTTCCTGCTACAGACTCGGCCCATATATACCTTTTAAGCTTATATGTTTAACAGGTTTTGGCCCATCTGTTACATTCAAATCGTGCCCCCTCTTCCCTCTCGCACGAACATAACGGTTTTTCTTGCTCTTCCCTTTCCTTTCTCTCTCAAATTGATTTTCGTCGACCTTCTTCTTGTTCTTTTTCTCTTCGATTGTTGCTGTTCTTCCATAGTGATTCTTGTCGTTGTTATGGTCCGTTGTGTTGGTCGGCGAATTTGTTTGTCATCCTCAATCACTATCCCTTAAAATGGCTTCAAAGCGCGCACGCACCACTCCCTCCACCACGGCATCCGGGTCTAAGGGTGCATCCTCTTCTCGCGCTCCTAGGGGTAGAGGTTCCACTCCGGCCTTGTCGCCTCATCCCACATCCCTTGGTGCTCATCCTCGAGCCAAGGCTATTGTTCCCGAGCGTTTCTTCGACTTGGGAGACATTGCTGCCACCCCCCTTGGGGCTTCCCAACTTGGCAACATAGCCTTATTTTTTGAGACTCGGAATTGGTTAAGTGTGGCTCAACCAATCACCAAGTACTCGGTTGAGCATACGATTGCCTTTTATGAGTCGAAGACACCCTCCCAGAATCGCTCGAGTTTCTCAGTGTTGATTGAAGGTCGGAGATACACTATCTCTCCGACGGTGATTCGTGAGGCGTTGGGGATTGATGATGATCTTCTCTCTGAAGAGGCTATTCACGTTAGGTGGCCCATTCCGGATGCGATTCAGATTGACTTTGTAGATCAAGTTCAGAGGATGTTCATCGATGGTGTCACGGAGAGATATCATGCCAAGTACTACAGCGCCATCCTCTTACACATGGTTGCCCATTCCAACATCTACCCTACAAAGGGCAACAAGATCATCATGACCGACGACATGGTGAAATTAGTGGTGTGTATGTCGGTGCATCATCTCCATCTCTCTGAAGTCATCTACACACGGATGCTTCAAATCGATGCAGCCAAGGGTACTCTTCCTTTCCCTAGCTTTATAATGACAATACTCAAGCACTTGGGTTTTCAAGGACAATATATGGAGGTGAGCCCTCCGAGGTTTGTTGGTCATGACTGGGTCAATGCCATCAAGAAGGGCTGCCAGTCTAGGAAGGCTGCTTTTGAGTCCGTGGGTGCGCGTCTGACGCATCATCTAATTTGGGGAGGCCGGGCTCTTGTTCGTGATGATGATTTTGATCGGGCACTGACTTCTAGACGCCCCGTCTCAGCCTCAGCTAGGGGCAATCGGGCAGTTGCAGCTGTTGACGCTCGGGTTTCTTCAATTTGCCGTCATCAAGATCATATGGATGCTCGGTTAGATCGTTTTGGAGTCATCCTATCTCAGCATGATGTTATGCTCCGTGATCTTCATAGGATGAACGTAGCTCAGATGCGTCATCTTCAGCTAGACTTTACTCCCATCGACCTGCCTTCATTTCCGGAGGACGTACCTCCAGTTCCAGGTGACATTGATGGTGATGACTCTGATAGAGAGAGTGCGGACGAGGGTGTTGGTGAACACAGTGATGGTGACTCAGAGTCCGAGTAGTTCTTGTTCTGGTTTACTCTCTACATTTTTGTACTTAACATTGCTCTTTTGTTATCTCGTTTTTGTTTCTATACTTAGATGTTGGGTTTGTTATTGGATATTGTTGTTTTAATATTAGTTCTAGTTTCTTTCTGTTTTGCAGTAAATTCCTGCTAATTCGGTAAGGGACCTCCCTAATCGGGCCCATGTTCGGTTTATTCTTGTTTTTCCTATATATATAGGAGTCTTCTCTTCTTTTACTCCTATATTGTCTTCTTACCTCTTTCTAGTTCTCTCTTTGTTCTTCAGAATTATTCAATGGCAGAATATGAACTTCATGGGGTTTTTGTTCCGACTGTTGGTTATGTGTCGTTTATGGTAATGGAGTACAAAAACAATGCAAAGGTTTGTCGTTTATGTCGTGTTCCCCATGGGTACGACTATATTCATCGACCTTTCCTTAATCCATGCTTGGTTCTTGTCAATCATTGGGAGAGACTACCGGGACATCTTCAAAATCACATCTTGGAGTTGGTTGGATACCCGAAGGTTCAAGGACTTGCTGCTCCTCTCACTGATTGTGGCTTGGACAGCAGAATTGAGGAGTTATTTTGTACGAGTAAATGGCTGGAGGATTATGATGATCATGTGATAGCTCGGTGGAATAGATCTTCGGCTCGTGCGGAAGCTTATTTTTCCAAGCTTCCTCCAGGTCATTGGGAACGAGTTTTTCGAATTCGTTAACTTCAGCTTTATGCTCTGTCTTTATTGTTTCTTATGTTTATGGATTAGTGTGTTTGGCTATTAGTTGTTTTCATGAACCTTAAGAATTGGGATAGGTTTTATTTTGTTTTATCTGTTTTGTCTTGCTTGTTTGGCGTTGATTTCTTTTCTTGGTATTTTTTTCTTTATTTATTTTTTTTTTTTGTTGGTTGGTTTTTTTGTTCACTTGTTGTGACAAAAAGGGGGAGATTTATGACTCTAATTACTAACAATTGTCTCTTTGTTGTTAGGATATTTTTGGGTCATGTTTCAGGTATGCTACAAGTATGGGGGAGTGAACGTGTTGATGTTTTAGAGGTTGTACAGTTATGGGGGAGCTTGAGTGTCAAAATTTTGGAGCTCATGAAGTATGGGGGAGTTGCTCGAAGGAACTTTTGTTGATTCCTTGATTGCTTCGAAAATTCTTAGTTGCTTCCGTTCGGTCTCTGATGTTTAAAGCGTCTTGTTCAAGCTGGATAACAAGAATTGGTGACTCGGTACGTGTTCTACCTTGAGTGATTTTGTAGGCATGTTTTATAAATGCCACGGTTTGGGTTTGTAAGCACGTCTTATAAGTGCTATTAGAGTCATAGGTTTTTGTCACAAAATCAATGTCAAAGGGGGAGATTGAAACCGGCATGAAGTGGTTTGACATCAATTTTGTGACATTGGTTGTCCATGGTTATTTCGCCTTGAGTTCATTGTTAAGAAAACCTTGTTGTACGCGTGTCATCCTGTGTCCTTGTCTTCGTGTCTTGAGTCGAGAGTGTGTTTCTGGTTCAGGACGTACGTACCTTGTTAGGACGTACGTACGTCATGTTAGGCAGCAAAGTTTCATCGTGTTTAACGTACGTACCATGTTAGGGCGTACGTACTTATGGTCAGGCAGCAGGGAAGTTTTCGTTTTAGGACGTACGTACCTTGTTAGAACGTTCGTACGTCTAAGCAGGCAGCAAGCGTTTAACGTGTGGAGACGTACGAACGTTATTTCGACGTACGTACGTCCAATGTGGGTTTTCACTATTTCGGCCCATTTTCTGTGTTTTCCAACCCTAAGTATAAATAGGGTTTCTCTTCCAAAGGATGAGTTAGTTCTTTGGCCGTCCATTGTTCTTCTAGTTCTGGAGTTTTGGTTTAGGTTTTGGTATTGAAAGTGTTTGTGGCTATTGAATTCAATTCCCTTCTTCCCCCTTCTCTCAATTCATAAATCTGTGATCTTCCAAGTATCATAGTGATTTAGCTTCGAGTCTTCTTGTGTGTTTATCAAGAAGTCGAGTATCCTTGTGTGTTCATCAAGGAACTCTGGTGTAAGCTTGTTTCATAGTTCGGCTTCGAGTCTTCTTGTGTGTTCATCAAGAAGTCGAGTGTCTTGTGCGTACATCAAGGTGCTCTGGTGAAGTCAAGGTGTTAGAGATAACCAGGAGTATCAACTCGCAGTGAGTGCAGGTAGTTGGTAGGTTTGTACATCTCTTTTCATCTAGTGGATTATTTGTTGTCGCAAGGACAACCGTGGACGTTTCCCTTATTGGGTTTTACCACGTTAAAAATTTCTGTGTGTTCTTTACTTTATGCGTATTGTTTGATTGGTTGAATATTCAATTATTGTATAAGCACTATTTGTAGTTTTTCACTTTTATCCTCAAAAGTCTCAACCATTAATTCCATATGCATTGTATTACAATCCAAGCCAACTCAATCAACAACCTCCACCTTTCTTTTCACAACTAAGACCACCTAATTTTGAAGATGATTCACTTAAGTTTCTACCACATAAGTGAGATTTTCGTCGTCAACCTGGGTATAAAATAAAAGCAGATCTTCCAACTTTCAATGGGCAATTATATATTGAAGATATTCTCGATTGGACTAATGAAGTTGAAAGGTTCTTTACTTTTATGGATATTCCGCCGGAGAGTCAAGTTCAACTTGTAGCTTAGATACTTCGTCAAGGGGCATCTGCCTGGTTGGAAAAACTTCAACATTCTCTCACCACCAACAACATGCCACAAATAAGAACATGGGCTCATATGAAGTTTTTACTTCAAGCAAGGCTTTTACCTCAAGATTATGAGCAGATTTTATTCCAACAACTTCACAATTATCGTCAACGAACTCGAAGTGTACATGAGTATGCATCCGAGTTTTACCGTCTTGTTGCTCGCAATAATCTTTGTGAGTCCGAAAGACATCAAGTTGCTCGTTTTCTCTTTGGGTTGAATAGAAACATTCATGACAAGATTATTATTCAATTCCCAGTTTGACTTAGAATTGAAAGTAACAATGAACGATCATATTCTCGTGGGTCCAATGGTAAGTTGTAATGCCCGGGGATTTTGTCCTCGCTCATTCCGGTGCGTCGAGCACCATACCACTCGCTAATGTCAATATTGTCCCCCTTTAGTCACTGTGGATATCCAACAGTAGAGGGTTTTAGATCAGGGCCCACCCATCTGGTTTACCCCAAAAGGCCTTGACATTAGTTAGAGTATGGTTAAGCTTTATATACTACCAATACAACCACTTCCTAGGCAATATGGGACTAACACCAACTCCTGGGTGTTACAATCTCACCACCTTAGAAATAGAGTCATCCTCGGCTCTGCAGTACACTCAGTACAGTCCCAAAATCTCCGACGCTCCCTACCAAGTGAGACAAGTACCTGGCACTCCCTGGCCTTTCCAGCATACTTCCCACCTGCAACAGGCGACCCGTCGTCGGCTCTGATACCAACTGTAACGCCCTGGGATTTCGTCCTCGCTCATCCCGGTGCGTCGAGCACCATACCACTCGTTAATGTCAATATTGTCCCCCTTTAGTCACTGCGGATATCCAACAGTAGAGGGTTTTGGATCAGGGCCCACCCATCTGGTTTACCCCAAAAGGCCTTGACATTAGTTAGAGTATGGTTAAGCTCTATATACTACCAATACAACCACTTCCTTGGCAATGTGGGACTAACACCAACTCCTGGGTGTTACATAAGTCATATAATTCTTCAATTCCTTGAGGTGACTCTTCCAATATCGCTTCCGCACAAAACACCATTGACCTTTTACCTCATTCATCGACCAATTCATCTTCTCAAAAAAATTCTTTTACTTCAAAATCATAAAATAAATCTACTACCAATAATTCCAAACATTCGTACCCTCATTCAACAAATCCATATGCTCATCCTTCATTAGATATATGTTTCCATTGCAACAAAAGTGGTCACAAGCAGCATCTATCAATGTCCATGGCGTAACAAAAAGTTTGTAAATTATGTGGATCATGCCTATGAAGATTCTAATGATGAAATCCAATACAAAGTGGACGCTTCGTATATCGATGATTAACTCGAGGACGAGTTGTTTTAAAGTAGGAGAGCCTAGTGTAGAACATGTCCAAAGTTACCTATTTTGACATTGGTTTCTATATTTCATTTCAAGTATTATATAGAAGTCCAAGTTGTAGTAGAATTTGATTCTAAATTGTTATTTTCATTTTTATTATTTATAGTGTCCTTAAAAGTCTCTAGAAGTCTTATTTTGAGTTCTAATAGGCTTTAGAAGTTGCCAAAAGGTAATACATACCTTAGGGAACAAGAAGTTGAAGTTCTAGTAGGTTTCCAACTATTGTCAAGGGAGTTATCTAGATAAAGAGCTCCAAAAATAAATTTTTAGCCAAGATTGATGATTGGAGAGTTTATTATTTAGTTTATTGTATTTCAATTTCGTTTTTACTTCAAATTCTTTATTTTGTGCAATTTATTTAAATTTAAGCTTTTACTTATTGCAATTTCTTTCAGTTATTTCAATTCCTTGCAATTTAAATTCTTAGATTAAACTTATTTTAACTTCTATTGCATCACCCTTAGTAATGACAGCAGACATATTTTTATTTGTTAAATCATTCTTAACACTTATCAATACTTTCTATTAAAGTTGGGCTTGCCCTTAAGAAAAATTGTCTTTCTAGAGCAAATTTGATGTTCTAATCGAAAAGAATTTAACAAAACTTGAAATTCAAAGGTTTATTATTGTAAATTCATATCTAAAATGAATTTAACAATGGCTATTGAATTTAATGACACTTTTGTTACAATTATTTGTGTAGACAAAATACTTCTTAATAAAAAAAAAGTACGTTACCTACTATAATAAATTTCAATAAGCAATGCATATTTTGCATTCCAACATTTCAATAAGCACTGCATATATTGTTTTGTTGAGTTTAATAGTTTGATCTATCTTTCAGTAGTTTTGCATGTAATTTTCTATAAACTGTGTTCTTGATCTTTTATATTTAAAACTTAAACCAAGACTCCAAATAAAAAGTGAATCATATCACAAGATTGATTTGATCCATGGTTTGTACATACTTAAGATTAATCATATCATGGTTTACTATCATAATTAAGTAGGAACACTGTGAAAAAATCAAGAATTGTTAGACATATTATTTATTCTCTAGAGCTATATATATAGCTCAAAATCTCATTCAGGCATTTATAAAACAACATTTGATATATTTAACAAATAACTGCTAGTTTAGTTGGATTGTTATCCCTCTCAAACACTACCACCAGTGAGAGGTTAAGAGTTCAATTCCCATCAACATTGATAAGTGGGTCAGCCTTCGGGCCTGACTAGAGATTAGGAGGCCCATACTCTTATGATGATAATGTGGGTTACACATTCTCCCACGATAATGATAAGGCTAGGTGTTATTCAGCGAAAACAAGTCTTTGAGTAGCAGAATTACTCGAGTTGTAAGGTGGCGGTGCGGATGGTTAAGTTGTAGCATCAACCTTCGGGCCTAGTCTTTGTAAGCCCTTTGGCCCCTGTCCTTGTAAGCCTTTGGGACATGATTAATATATAAAGACATATTTGACATATTTACAATAATAAAATTTTGCAAGTGTAATAAAGACATATTTATACCTAAAACTTACAATAAAACCAGTGACATACATTAACGTAACATTTCTAAGGTACTACATAAACTTTATATTAATAAATAATATCCATGTATCGCACGGGCCTTATAACTAGTACTCTATATAAAAGGATAACCTACCCATAAGAAACATTTATCTCCAATAATTGATAGCCTAATTGAAGAGAATTGAGTTTAATTTTAATCTTAAAAAGATTAAATTTTTATTTTTACAATATCCATAAATGAACCACAACTTAAAGACTAAATTCATAATTTCACAATAAATAAATTAGCTGCAATATAATGAAGCACCACAATAGTGGATCAATGTTACAACAGTTACACCATTACATTTCATTTATTTTACATATCATTTATTTCTAATGTGCATGCATCAATAATTAATCAATCAAATTCATGGCATGTTCATTTGTAATATGCAGATAATTAAGAAATAAATCATTTTTGCATATGTTGCACACAGACCAACCCTACAAATTCGCCAACCACCTATCTATATCCGCGTTTCTACCTAAAGACTAATCAAACAGTGTATTTATCTGAAAAAATTTCAAAGCCTACAACTCAGAGACTCATACCACCTTGCAATAATGCAAACCAAATTAGAAAAATTCTTGACAATTTTAAAATTACAAGCCATTCTGCCCATGCAATGCATGGGTTTTTAGATTGCGACCCATTTATTTATTGTGCAATTACAAATTTAGTCTTTAAGTTGTTGTCCACTTATGAATATTGTAAACATATAAATTTAACCTTCTTAAAATTAAAATAAAACTCAATTCTCTTCAAATAGACTATTAAATAGGAAAGAGAAATTTTTCTTAAGGGTAGGTTTTCCTTTTATATGGAGTATAGATTCGTTCTTACTATAATACAATAAGTAAGAATATATAGTCCTACACTAAAACCTAACAACACACCCAAGATAAATGCACTTAATTTATCGAAAGAATATATTTATCCGAAAATGAAATGCAGTTATAAGTTGAAAAGAATATCCTTTATACTACTTTTAACATGCCAAAGAGTGTGATATGATAATAATGTTTTAGAAATGATTGCCTCACCATCAAACCCAAGGCAACGGTATTGGTTCTGAAATCACTAGGTTAATTGCAACAAGGTAATGTGTGTAATGAAAGGATAATAAGATAAAGTAAGAAAGAGTAAACACTTGTTTATGTGGTTCGGTAATTATGGAGAGAGAGAGAGAGAGAGAGAGAGAGAGAGAGAGAGAGAGAGAGAGAGAGAGAGAGAGAGAGAGAGAGAGAGAGAGAGAGAGAGAGAGAGAGAGAGACCATGAGTGGAATGAATGATTTTCCTTTATATTAATAGGCTTTAAGGGTAACTCCAATAGAGCATTTATAAAGGGAATAATGAGAAAATAACATCTTTAAACGAAATGATGTCAAACAAGAAACTAAATATCGGTTTCACTAAGGATATAGTTCTTATGTGTATTTAGTAATCATATTTAAACCATGTAACCAGTAAGATTGTTGGATGATTCATGTCATACATCGAAGTTTCTCAACATTCCTTTGTTAGGAGTATATAAAGTTGAAATAAAATAATTAAAATAATTTTTTTTTCTATGTCTAGAACTCTTAACCTCTTAGTCTCTTGAGATACAAAACCCCTTGTGTCTTTCCCCTTGTTAGACACTGGTTCTTGGGGCATACGCAAAAAATTAGGTCATCACCATATGTAACAATGAGAGACGACTCAAGGACATTAGTGGCCTTAGACAACACAAAAATAAGGCCTAGAAAATAGGACCCCCCCCCCCCCCCAACCCCCAACAAAAAAAAATAAAAAAATAGGAAAATAAATATATTTAGATTATATAAAAAGATTTTAAAAAAATAACCAAAATATAAAAATTAATAGGAACAAGCCTGAAAAATAGGACCAAAATAAGTAATAATTCCAAAAAATAAGGCCTCTCAAAAAACTCCAGCCTTGAGGCCCTAGGCATCTACCTAATATGTTCAACTTGAGCCACTATAAGTAGGATTCCATCACAGATCAGACGGACAAGAAGACTTGCCCATTTTAATAGTGTAAGAAAGAGGTAAAACCCCAAGGTTTATGGTACGTTTTCACACCCTAAACCACTCTCCACTTTCAGTTTATCCATCTTCCTACCTTTATTGACTGTCAGAGTGGTCACACTGGATACTCCTCCCACCTTGTCTTGCAGGTGGACGGAATCTCAGAATAACTATCAGCAACACGACCAACAATTGGTTGTTTTCGATCAGGCTGGTAAGAGGAGAAAACTCCAGCTTTTTGAGCTTGAGAAAATTCGGAATGAAGCTTATGATCTTTCCAAGTCCTATAAAGCTAACATGAAAAATTTACACGATCGCCAGATCTTACGTAGAGAATTTTAAATTGGTGATAAAGTTTTACTTTATAACTCTCGTTTGCATTTATTTCATAGTGAACTAATGTCTCGTTGGTTAGGTTCCTTTGTTGTGTCTACAATAACTCTTTATGGTGCTATTACTTGTGTTAATCCTGAAGATGTTTCTGAATTTCAAGTCAATGGTCAACATCTTAAGCATTTCCACGAGTTAAACTCTCCTGAAGTTGAGGAAACTCTCTTAGAGGATCCTACCTATTTAGACTGACCCTTTAATTGCTGGTATCTGGACCCTCTCTGTATTTTTTTCCTTTTGTCTATTTGAAAGGTGTGGTTGAAAGTGCTAGAACCCTTTTGTCTTCTTTAACTCTCTTTAGCGTCACCTGCAAACAGACCTCTGTCTTCTTTTAAGTCTTGAGTATCTGACTTTAAAAGACTCTTTGTTGTATCTATTCTTTGACATCAGGATCTCGCACATTCCACTCTAGCATTTTATCTCTCCTGTAGGTTTCTTTTTCTATAGCGTTTAACTAGGGAGTGAGTTTCTTGTTTTTACCTTTGTCTAGCTGAAGACATAAAATTTAGCGCTCCTAGGAGGCAACCCTGTGTTTCTTCTAAGCCCGATCGTGCGTTAGTTCCCTCTTTGTTGCCGCGTTTAGTTTCGTTTTAGCTATTGCATCGCCCATTCTAGAAGTTGTGCTCAATTTTGTTTGGGGGTGGGCATGGCCCACCCACTCTCTGTTTGCCATTAGGATAAGATTTCTGTTTATGTTGAGTCAGTTTTTATTTTCAGCATCTTTTATTTTAGTTGTGTCTAAGTATGGAATTCCTTGTAATCCCTATGCATTTCGGGATAGTTTTGTTTGGTAGGAATTTATAAAAGCGGTTTGAATTTTTAGTACATTTATAGTTATATCTTCTTTATCTCTCCTTCTTTTCTTAGTATGAGCGTTGAGGACAAAACAATCTTTTTATTTGGGGGAGAGGGGGGGGGGAGTATTACAACCTATTTTGCAAAAGATATTCTAACTTCTTTTTCCATACTTGTGTAAAATTCAAAAAATTTGAAAAATCTTAAAAAATCATTGTTACAAAGACTTTTCCGAAGTTTAGAATAAGTACACCATCAATGATGAATATAATGGTTTAATTCCATATTTTGTAAGTTAAAGACATTTCTTGTTTCACCCAATAGTTGAGTCCCATACTGCATTTACATTAGCATAAGCATGACATTTCACTTGCATTTATGGCAGATACGTGTGCACATGCAATTAATTACACCTTATGAATCTTGAGGAATAAGTGTGGAGACTTAACCTAGTGGGTTTTTTAGCCCCGTCCTTTTCTTGGAGAGTTATTACGTACATCTGGAGTAAAAAAACTCAACCCCTCAGTTTTGATTGTTTTTAGTCTCATATTCATTTTCAGTTAGCCTTGAGATGACATCAAGTGGGTGTAATATAAATTTGGATCTTGTAGCTTATTTCAAGACGTGATCACCATATCAGAACTTAGAAATGATGCAAAGACATTTGGTTAACCTTTGTTTACCTTAGCCTACCCTGATGATACATTATCCTTTAGGTTGACCATTCTGAGCCTTTCAAGTTACTTAGCCCATCATCCTTACCCAACTCCATTATGGGAGTAATTAACCTTAGAATGTTGGCCCTTTTCCCTACTGTTTTTGGAACATGAAAACCCATATGTTGAAAATCAAAAAGTTTGAAGAATTCTTGAAAAGCCAGAATCTTCCAAAAAAATCAAGAAAATCAAAAGAAAATGAAGATTCCAAAAGAATGGCTAGAGCTTCGTTGAAGTTTTTAAAAAGAGGAAGAAAAATACTTCTACTAAAAAAGACAACTGACTATGATGATGATGTGATACTGAATAGCTTTTGTTGTGTCTTGAATACTTTCCATTGCGACATTGTTAGACCTTATCTTAAGTAGATTTATCTTATGATGAAAAGTTAATCAAAAGAAAAGAACACAAAGCTAGCAAGGGTCAGGCAGCAAGCAACGGATCTATGTGCTCGCATTGCGTGGGAAGGTCAAGAGGAACCGTTTAAAGATGAGCTACTGAGTGAATTTACAAATCTTATTTTGTTACAATCATGATAAATTTTTCATAATACAGTGAGATTTTGTGTACTTGTAATGATAAAAGTGTGCAGATTGGAAATAAACTTTGTAACCCCCAGGTTACAAGGTTGACACAATTCGTGGATTGGAGCTAAAGCTACAAGCCCAAGTGTGGAATGGGCCCAATTTGTTTAAGGCCCATTATGGAATATTAATAAGGTTTCTATACAACAAAGAAACCTTAAGGATTCCAATCTCTCCATCACCTCCAAAGCTTCTTTGTGAAGCAAGGAAATCTTCATCTTCTCCATTCCAACAAGTTCTCCATTGATTGTTAAAGAGCTACTTCTAAGAGAGAGTCTGTGAAGTGAACCACGATTATACTAAGTAGAAGACTACTCGGAGTGCAATTGCAGGTGTTAACATTTGGGATTGAGTTAGCCAGAGTTTGTTACTGTGAGTGTAATACTTTTATTGAATAGTGGATTGTTTATCGTCTGAGGACGGTCAAGGATGTTTCCCGATTTAGGGTTTTACCACATTAAATATTGTGTCGTCTTTTGCACTGTTTTACTTTATTGTTTTCTGTTAGTTATCCATTAGAACTTTGCACTACTAGGGGATTACAAGTGGTATCAGTCGCAGGGCGTTTTGCTTAAGAGTTTAATTACTTGAAGCGTAGATTCTTAGTGTGTTCTTATGGATTCTGATAAGTTTGGTACACTCAATAGACCACCATTCTTTGATGGTAGCAATTTTGCTCATTGGAAGGTTCGTATGTATGCTTATCTTCAAGCTGTATGTGACGATGTTTGGCCTTTAGTGGAACATGGATGGAATCATCCAATGGTCATCAACTCTGGGGATAATGATATTATTGCTCATAGTCCCAAACCGTTTGCTATGTGGACAATTACTTAAAAGTTGGACTCTGTGGCAAATCAGAGAGGTCGTCGTGCCTTGTTCCTTGCTTTGAGCCCCTGTGTGTTTAGGACAGTCTTTGATTGTCAGACTTCAAAAGAAATTTGGGATCGACTAATATTTCATTATGATAAATTTCCTACTGTAGCCCTTTATGCGTTTACGAATGACAAGTGTGATGATTCAGATCATGATTCTGACGAGGATGATGGAGAACTTCACTTCATTAGTGATAATGACTGGGCGTTGCTTTATAGATTATCCATGAAAGAGAATTAAAATCTCCATCACGAGATAGGTCAGATGAAAGAAAAGGTTGAGTCTCTAATGAACACCTCTGTGTTTGTGGCAGCTGCTGCGTATGATGATTCTTGGCAACAAGAAAAGGTTAAACTTATCGCTGAAATTGTTGATCACCAAGAAACTAACTTGGCTCTAGAACGGCAGGTTAAGTTGTTAAAAGTGGACATTCACTCGTTGCGGACTAAACTTCAGTCTCCCATCTTAGACACGGAGTTACCTCCCATTACATCGGCTTCCTCCAGTTTGGCTACTCTTGTGTCTCAAGCTTCACCTACAGTGCCAGTTTTCATTTCCTCAACGGACAAATCGGGTAAGGTCACACAACCGTTTGTTCGGTTGCTTCGACAAGGTAGGCACTCGAACCGTCATTGTTACATTTGTGGTAAAACAGGTCACTTGTCTAAATCTTGTGTTTTTAATCACTCTCCTGTTGTCTCGAATGGGACTGTTACTAATCCTGCTATACAGTCTATGGCTCACCCTTATTATCATCTGTTTAATCCATATGTTCCTTCGTGGTTTTCCACATATCCTAATATGCAGAACTCGTTAGGTTATTGGCCGCAATCTAATGGTGTATCTCATGCTTGTCATGTGGCCATTACCATTTTACATGTTTTAGGTACCAGTGATCAATGGTACTTAGATAGTGGTGCCTCGCAACACATGTCAGGTAATGGTTCTTTATTCTCATCTTTAGTGGCGTTTGATGGTGGTAAAGTTACTTATGATGATGGTAAACGTTCTCCCATTATTGGGAAAAGGAAAGTGGATGGCATAGGTCTCCCTACTCACCAATATGTTCTTCTTGTTGATGGTCTCACTGTCAATCTTATTAGCATGAGTCAGTTATGTGATAATGATCATCAAGTAAATTTTAAGAAAAAATATCTGTCACATATTTGATCTAGTTGGTAAATGCATTCTTACAGGTGTTCGGACTTCAGATAGTTGTTATGCGATTACCTCTTCTGTTGCAGGGCATAAGTGTAACCTGACAAAGATGGATGACATTACCCTATGGCATCAACGTCTTGGTCATCTTCATTTTGAACATCTTGACAGAATCTCTAGGTTAGATCTTGTTCGTGGTGTACCAAAATTAGGTAGGTTACGCGATGTTGTATGTGGTGGCTGCAAAATAGGTAAGCAAACTCGTGCTTCCCACTCTTCCAATTCATCTATTAATACCACTTATCCTCTTGAGTTGATACACATGGACCTTATGGGTCCTACTCGTACACTGAGTCTTGGTGGTAAGCGTTATATTCTAGTTATGGTTGATGATTATACCCTACTAACTTGGGTTGCGTTCTTACGTGCCAAATCTGATACTTTTCTAGAATTTCAGGGGATCTATCTACGTATTCAAAATGAAAAGGATACTCAGATTGCTCATATTCGTAGCGATAGAGGTGGTGAGTTTATCGATACTGGACTCATTGAGTATTGCATAGCTAATGGTACTTGGCGGGAGTTCTCGGCCCCAAAAACACCTCAGCAAAATGGTGTAGCTGAACGCAAAAACAGAGTCATACAGGAAATGGCTCGGGCTATGTTACATAACCGTTCGGTTCCAATGAAATTTTGGGCAGAGGCTGTTCATACTGCTTGTTATATCATTAATCGTGTTTATCTCAGGAAAGCAACTTCCAAAACCTCTTATGAGCTCTGGTTTGGTAACACTCATAATCTTCAATATCTCCGTATCTTTGGGAGTGTATGCTACATCTGTAGGGATCGTGATAGTCTGGGTAAGTTTGATACTAGGAGTGACACTGGTATCTTTCTTGGCTATTCGTCAAATAGCAGGGCCTTCCATGTGCTTAATGATGGAACCAACAGAGTTATGGAATCCTACAATGTCATTGTCAATGATACTATACTTAACTCTAACCTTGTAAATGGCTCACATGATTTCGGTGTTTTAGATCCTGTGCAGGTACCTACTCTTGCACCTGTCACCTTGTCCACACCTCTCGTCTTTGATAGTTCGGGTGCATCTCTTGATGGCCCAGAAGTGTTGGTTGATTCTTTGACAACGGCTAAAGGTCCATCGGTTCCTAACTCCCCTTCGCATGACCCTTCCATTACGATCTGTTGTCATCCCTTCAAAACAAGATCTGTTTGCGAAGGTTTTGACTCGAGTTCAAAACAATCACTCTCCTTCGGATGTCATTGGGTGACTTAAGTGCACAAAAACTTACTCGAAGTTTCACCAAAACTCTTAATTTTGTCACATATTCTTGTTATGTGTCCACTATGGAACCCAGGAATGTTGTTGATGCCCTTACTGATGATGATTGGCTTTGTGGTATGGAAGAAGAATTATGTCAATTTTGTAGAAGTGAAGTGTGGCATCTTGTTCCTCGTCCTACTCATACTAATATTGTTGGGACTAAGTGGATTTTTAAAAACAAACTGGATGAGTTTGGCCAGATTGTACGCAACAAAGCTCGCCTTGTGGCGCAGGGTTACAGTCAGGATGAAGGCATCGACTTTGGTGAGACCTTTGCCCCTGTTGCTCGCTTAGAGAGCATTTGTCTTCTTCTTGCAGTGGCATGTCATTTAAAGTTCAAGCTCTTTCAGATGGATGTCAAAAGTGCTTTTTTAAATGGTTTTCTGAATAAAGAAGTGTATGTTGAACAACCTAAGGGTTTGTTGATCCTCATCATCCGAATCATGTCTACCATCTCAAGAAGGCCTTGTACGGGTTGAAGCAAGCTCCACGGGCGTGGTATGATCGTCTAACCACATTTTTACTCAACAAGGGTTTTACTCGTGGTGGTGCTGATCGTACTTTGTTTCTTCAACGAAAAGGACAAGATCTCCTTGTAGCACAAGTCTATGTTGATGACATTGTGTTTGGCTCCACTTGCTCATCTCTATCTCAAAATTTCTCTTCTCTTATGAGTTCTGAGTTCGAAATGAGTCTTATGGGTGAACTTACCTTCTTTCTTAGTCTGCAGGTCAAGCAGTTTGATCATGGAACGTTCATTTCCCAGTCTAAGTATGCCAAAGAATTGGTAAGGAAATTTGGTTTTGGTGATTGGGCTCATTATGATATCCCCATGGGTGAAAAGGTTAGGCTCACAAAGGATCTGGTTGGTAAGTCTGTTGATATCAAGGAATACAGAATTCGAATTGGTTCCTTGTTGTATCTTACTGCTAGTCATCCTGATATTGCTCATAGTGTTGGTATGTGTGCTCGGTTTCAATCCAATCCCAAGGAATCTCACTACTCTGCTATTAAACGAGTTATCCACTATGTGAATAGCACGACTAATCATGGTCTTTGGTATACTCGTGATACTAACAGTGTTGTTGCAGGTTACTGTGATGCTGATTATGGTGGTGACTTATCCGATCGTCACAGTACCAGTGGAGGGTGTTTTTATCTAGGAAATAACTTGATATCCTGACATAGTAAGAAACAATCCACTGTCACCATGTCCAGTGCTGGGGCCGAATATATTGCTGCTGCCAGTTGTTGCACACAGTTATTGTGGATGAAACAGATGCTTTCTGACTATGGTCGTTCTCAAAGTCTCATCACTCTGTTTTGTGACAATACTGGGGCTATTAGTATTTCCAAGAATCCGGTACAACATTCCCGGACAAAGCATATTGATATTCGTTTTCACTTCATAAGGGAGCTGGTTGAAAAGAAAGACATTATGGTTAGAGTATATTCATACAGATTAGCAATTGGCTGACATTCTTATTAAACCTCTCAAAAGTGATCGTTTTGACTTTTTGCGCCGTTCCATTGGTATTTTTGCCCTTCCCTGATCTCTTTCTGTGTGTGGTCTTTTATTCATTCATTGTTTTTTTTTTTTTTTTTTTTTTTGAGCTGTGTGCTTTTCTGTTTTTGGTCAGTCGGTTTTTGTTATTTCTCTTAAGAGCCTTTTGGTGTTTTGTTTTTTCTCCCTTCTCATTTTTTTTTTATTTTTTTCAAAAACAAATTTTATTGATAAAAGAATAATTACACAAAGCTAGAGGACAAACTACGCTGCAAGCCCTTTTTGAATAGCAAAACCAATCCTACGAAATACATATTCATTGGAACCTTTTTTTTTTTTAAAAAAAAAAAAAGGTGCGGGGGGAGGGGGGGGAATGAGTTATGTGCTCCTGTGTGTCTTTGGAGGGCCTCGCATTTTCTATCTTGCTTTTGTCCATTGCATTTCTCTGCTAGTACCATTATGGATTTTTCAATCACAAGGTTTAATTTTCTAGATAGCCCTTAGTGGACTTCATGCATCTTTGGTTTTTATCATGAACGTCATCTCTGCTATTCGCACTGACATAGCTTGCTTGCTTGTATGTCTAAGTGGGTACCATTTGTTTGCTTGCATTGTTTCTCTTAGACTACCTTGCCTGGTCTTGAGTGTTATGAGTTGTCAGACTATGATGTTTGTGCTGTTTTTTATTCGTTAGTGGTCAACAACTCACTATATCCCCAGCCTTATGCTTGTCTTGTGAGCATATGCATTTGGTGGAAAACCCGTTGACGGATGCACTCGGGAGATGTTAGTTCTTGTATTGCACGTTATCATGGTGTTGCTCTACTAGGTGTGGGAGATCTGTCAAAAAGATGTAGGCTACACCCTACCTCATGCTGGTGAAAAGATGGAGGTAAATATTCCTCCCACATGATGATGACAAAAAGAAGTAGGTAAAGATCCCTACATGTGGCAAAAGTATTGTGTAGATGCACATGTATTTTGTATTCAGGAAGATCAATGAATATTGATTCAATTGGTAGAAAATTCTTATGTTGAAGGCGTTGATTACTTTATGTTTTCTTTATGGACATCTTCCTTCTCTTGGGCATAGTCTCTCCTACTTAAGTCACCCTTACTTGGTATGCGGTTCTTGGAGATCAATCTGATCATTCTCGTGGTGTACTCTTTCATACGTGCTTACTTTTGGATTTCTCACACACTGCAAATGTGATCATGATATATATACTTTGTGCGTTGATTTGTCTGTTCCGTGCTTCTAATTTGTTGCCTCTTGTAATTGACAACTTTGTGATGTCTACAGGGTGATTTGTGATGTGCTATTATAGCTCGTCTGCTTATGCGAAGGTTTTGCTTCTTCTTGGTTCCCTTTTCCCTTTGAAATTTTTCGTTTTTGAGTCCTCATAAGTTTTTCTTCTTTTTTGGACCTCTTTCTGGTCCTTGGTTCGAATGTCTTTGTCTGTGGTTCGAACGTTTTCTTCTTATAAGATCGAATCATTTTCCAAATAGTTCGAATGTTTTTTGTTGCGTGTTCTGTACTCGTTTGGTTTGAACGTTTTTTATTGTGGTTCGAACGGTTTTGATTATTTGGTTCGAACCTTTGTTCTTTAGGTAATATCCCAAAAAAGCCCCATGTTTAGGTGTCTCTTCCCCAATAGGCCCTGACATGGGTCATCTTCTCAAACAAACCCTTTGACTATTTCATAATTTTTAGCCGGTCAAAATTACCCTTGTATTATATCCTCTAAAATCCACCGTTTATCTTCTAAAGTCGGTACAAGACAAAAAACTCAGAAAAAGACAAAAAAACAGTTGGTTTATAACTTTTTGGTTTTAACATTTAAAATTTTTATAACTTGTGATTTAGAAATCAAAAATCAACATGGTGTATATGGTTGGAAAGATCTCGACGAGATCTTTTAAACGAGATCCCACATGACTATAAAATTTTAAATTTAACAAATTAAAATTTAAAAAAAAATCAAATATTCATAAAAATTCAAAATTTCATATTTTTTTTACTGAGAAGTTGGGTTTCGAAAAAAAAACTCCGTATGATTTCATAAGGTTTTTCAAAATTACTCTAAAAATCTAAAAAAAATCACACAATACTACCAAATTTAAGAGTTTTTATTTTTGTCTTCTAAAAAATGTTTTCTTATCTTCTAACACCAAAGCAAATATCCTCTAAATTGTTGCTTGTTGTTCTGTATATTATAAAGCCATGATATCTATTCCATATTATTAATATATGTGGATTGTAGTCTGTAATTTGATGCATGAGTTCAATGTCTCGACTGAGGACAAAACCCTTATAGTATAGACAAAAAGAAAATGAAAAGTTCATAAAAACGTTTAATGTACAGTTAACTTCACAAAAGACTATATATTTTGTTTAGGTTACCGCCCAAAACATAAAAAACAAGAGAGAGCATAATCCAGTGTAAACATAAATCCCTCCTTTTGCCTGGTGTAATGCCACGAAGTTCATTTAAATTTGTACTCCATTCTTCCTTCCCATCGCCAACACCAAAACAATATAATATCTCACATCTTTAACCATCATTTTTTTTTGGCAAACGGGGTTGAAGGCACCCCTTACCTCTTTAAATTACTTGAGAAAACTTATATCAAACATTCAAACAATCAGCTGCTGGCGTGTTTCTAACCAACGACTTTTCCACTTTGTGAGATGGATGCAATCGTTGAGCCACAAACTCATGTACTTTCTAACCATCATTGAAACTGATAATTTCCCTTTGTTTAAACACTCATGCATTCTTATTTTTCCACAAAATTCAAGTAATATGTATGAAACCATGACCAATATACTTTGATAACCAGCTTTAATCCACCTCTCAACATTTTTCAATATATAATGTGATTTAGTAAAATTGCATGTTGAGTGGATACAATAGCTTGTTTAGAGGATAAAGCTATATTATTTAGAGAACAACAATCAATGTTTTAGCGGACAAGACCCTTACAGTATATAGCAAAAAAATTATCGAAAAAATAAAAATTATATGTTTTGTTTTGTTTTTTTTTCATACCCATGTGAGATCTTGTTAGATAGATTTCGTCGAGATCTTTCCAACCATATACATCATATTGATTTTTAATTTCTTAATCAAAAGATATACAAGTTATAAATAATATAGCAAAAAAAATTTAATTAATATTAAAAAATATGTTTTTGTCTCTTTCTTATTTGTTTTTTTCTTATTTGTCTTATATTCTAATTTTTCTCTTTTGTCTTTAGTACAAAGGGTATTTTAGTAAAACAAAATAAAAGAAAGTTGGGTAAGAGCTTGTTTGAGAAGATGACCCCATGTGAAGGCCTATTGGGGAAGAGGCACCTAAACATGGGGCTTTTTTGGGATATTACACTTGTTCTTTTGGTTCGAATGGTTTTAAAGGCTTGTTCTGTACTCGTTTCGGTTCGAACGTATCTGTGTTTGGTTCGAACGTTATTTTCTGTGTACGTCAATAATTCGTCGCATGTCTGTATAATTCGCGACTTTTCCGCGTATTATTCGTGACGTTCTGTTCGGCCGAGCATTTGTTTATTTGTGTCTGCATCGGTTCGAACGTTAGGTATTTCGGTTCGAATATTTTTTAATAGGTGTTCTGTACTCGTTTCCATTCGAACGTTCTTCCTCTCGGTTCGAATGTTTAGTCACGGTCCCGCTGTTTATCCTCACCGAAATTTCGATTTGATTCGAACGTGTCTTGGGCGGATTCTAACGTGTTGATGTTTCTCGGTTTCTGGACCCTTCCAAAGTTGGTTTTTGGCCCAGCTCTTCTAAGTTCTTTATTTATTCAACGGTTGAGGGTTTTTTCCTTTATCTTTTTGTGTGTGTTCTCATCTCTTGTTCTTCTTTTGATCATGTCTTTTTTTTCTTTTTTCTCCTTGTTTACCAAGCGTCTCAAGGTCTATCAACCGGATGGTTCTTTTTCTTACCGTGATGCTTCTTCTTGGTGGTGGTTTCATCCATTCCTTCGCAACTATGAGTCTCATGGTGTGCCTCATAACTTTCTTGAATACAAGGATCTCGAAAAAGTTTGTGATTATTGCAAGGTTCCTCATGGCTTTGACTATCTCAATAAGCCGAGTCTCAATCCTTCCCTTGTTCGTGTGAATCATTGGGAACGTCTTCCTTTTGATCTTCAACTCCGGATTTTAACCTTGGTGGGATACCCATTATTTTCCAATATGGATGGATCTAAGAAGTTTTTCTTGACTGATTGTTTTCTTGATCGTTGGTTAGAAGGGTTGTTCTCTACTTTGGAATTGAAGTGGTTGTGGAAAAAAGACTTTGTTACTAAGCACTCTTCTATGTCGGCTCGTGCTACTTCTTTTTACACCTTCCATGGTGGGATATATGATGTTTGGCCGGATAATGTCGAATATCATCATTGTGTGGTGGCTTGGCCTTTGCGATAGGTGTCCTTTCGTTTGGTGTTCTTCTTTGATTGTCTTTCGTTTTTTTAGGAGTCTTGTTGGTTTATGATTATTTTTCTTATTATTTTTTATATATACATATCCTTCTCTACTACTCTTTCGTGTTTTTCTTCTTGTTGTTCATTTGTGACAAAAAGGGGAGAGTATATTGACTCTAATCTTTCTTTTTCTCCAAGTTCTTGTTTATATATATCTTATTTCAGGTATGCAACAATTAAGGGGGAGAAAAAGCTAGGACTCTATAAGTCAAAGATTAAGGGGGAGTTTCTGTGTGATTCTTCAAGTGGTTAGGTATGAGTGTTTATTCGAGTTTGTATTGGCATTATGACCATAGTCTTTCATTTGTTGAGTTTTGGAATGTTTAATGTAATGTGAGATTAGAGTCATAGAGTCTTTTGTCACGAAATGTGTCAAGGGGGAGATTGTAACCCTCAGGTTACAAGGTTGACGCAATTCGTGGATTGGAGTTGAAACTACAAGCCCAAGTGTTGAATGGGCCCAATTGGTTTAAGGCCCATTATGAAATATTAATAAGGTTCTCTACAACAAAAAACCCTTAAGGATTCCAATCTCTCCATCACCTCCAGAGCTTCTGTGTGAAGCAAGGAAACCTTCATCTTCTCCATTCCAACAAGTTCTCCATTGATTGTTAAAGAATTACTTCTAAGAGAGGGTCTGTGAAGTGAACCACGGTTATATCAAGTAGAAGACTACTCGGAGTGCAGTTGCGTGTTAACATCAGGGATTGAGTTAGCCAGAGTTTGTTACTGTGAGTGTAATACTTTTATTGATATAGTGGATTGTTTATCGTCTGAGGACGGTCGTGGATGTTTCCCGGTTTAGGGTTTTACCACGTTAAATATTGTGTCATCTTTTGCATTGTTTTACTTTATTGTTTTCTGTTAGTTATCCATTAGACCATCTCCAAGGGTGAATTGTTGCACTATTCACCAAAATTCCTCTCCAACCCATACTCAAAACTCAAATACTTAAAACTCAAATACTCAAATACTCATATATTTACTTATATTTGAGTAAAAAATTGAGTTTTAAGTTTTTCTTTGTCTCGTGTACAATCAAGCTTTGGGACCTACCTAACCCACATTCAAAATTTAACTTTCCCATATTGTCCTCATGAAATATTTGTTTTTTCAAATAATCCTTATTAAACTCAAGTCCAACCCCCAAAAAATGGCCCATATTCGTATTGGGCTAATTATATCTAACCCCAAAAAACGTAAATATTTCTCATGTTTAACAAAAAATAAAATTAAAAATTAAATGGACATGTAATTAATTATGTACGCGAGTATTTGGTTATGTTTTTTATTGCAATTATCTTATGAAATGTTTATGTTCAAATGAAATTTTAATTAATATAATTTTTGAATTTGAATGTATAACCATATACAACATACTTAACCGAAAACAATATATGCATACCTAATGACCATTTTAATGGTTGAACGGCATAAATGGAATTGTAAAATACATATAAGACAAAAAAATAATAATTAATCAATTGCATGTGCTACAAATATTAATTAATTACTATTTTAATAGTTTTGCATCAAAATATAGGTATAAGGGTTGGAGATAACAAGATCATATTCATGCACTATTCACTGGGTCCTACAGAATATGATAGGTATTTGAGTTTTTTTCACTGTTACCCTGGAGATGGTCTTAGAACTTTGCACTCCTAGGGGATTACAAACTTATTATTAATAGGGAAATTTAGACTTAACCCCCCCTATTATGTCCACGTTTTGAATAAACCCTCCCCCATTTGTCCAAGTTTGGACTTTGCCCCTCCTCCGTCAGCTCTCGTCCAATTTAACGCCCATTTGTACTTTTCCTTCCCAAAATACCCCTCTTTATTCTTTAGACTTAACCCCCCCAAAAAATTTTAACAGACAAAATAACAAAAATCTTACCCCGTTACCCGTTATAGTCGAACACGTGGCAGCATCTGGTAGTTTTTATCCAACGACCAAGATCTGATCTATTTATCGACTGTTGCTCCACCTTGGTTTTCTGGTGAATCAAACCTCCTTAAATTTGATCCCATCTTGTATTCCATTATTTCTTCCTCTTCTTCTCCATTATTTCTTCTTCTCCATTTTCTTCTTCTTCTTCTTCTCCATTATTTCTTCTTCCTTCTTCTTCCTATTTCTGTGGAATTCAAACTCTAGATCTGGAATTTAAAGATGGAGTATGGGGCAAATAGTCAAGCTAAGGTTTAGGTTTTACACATTTTTTTTGTGAAATTGAAGTTTATATTAACTGTGCACTTCGTCTTCTTCATCAAGACTTATTTCTGTAAGGGGGGTGATTGCAAAGAAAGGCACAAACAGGGGGGGTTTTATATAAACTGTTATTTTAGTGTTAAGTCAAATACATTTAACCTATGTTTGATATCTATTTTTTTATTTTTTCAGACTCAATGCTGGTTGTGCAAAGAAAAAGATCATTTCTCCAAAGATTGTATTTGGAGAAACTTTCCATGTGTTGATGGTTGTCCTAGTACAATGCGGGTATTTGTGAGCAAGACAGATGGAAATTATGATAGGAAGTTTCTCAGGTGCAAGGCACAAGGCTATAATGGTTTTAAATGGATAGATGAAGTGGATGTGATGGAGCTGCAAAAGGGAAAGAGGGTTGCAAATGTGGTCGATGTGAAGGAAGATAATGTGAAGCTACATATTGATGGGAAGATTCCTATGAGTGTGGAAGGTAGTGTTGAAAGCATTTGTAAAGTGGTTAAAAAGCTTCAATTGAATGAATGAGTGAGTGTGTAAAAGGGATTGTATTTGAACTATAAGTTATAAAATTTCTATTCTAGTGCTTATTATAGTGTGCTGTAAAATACAAGTCTTATACTGTGTTGCAAAACACAAGTGCTACAAATATTGTAAAGTACATAACAATAGTGCGCTGTAAAATACACATCCTAGCCAAAACAATGACATTTCATTAATTCATCAAAAGACCTGAATACACATTGTCTGAAGTGTGATGTAAAATTGCACACATTGTTTTAATAACATCCAAAATACATAACAGAACCAAAACAATAGTTTTCTGCCAAATTACAAAAAAAAAACAAAAAAATCATTGTCTAATATGATCCATAAAACATTAACCAAGGTCTTTTGCTTCACTGCTTGATGGTTGATCTGTTGCATTAACTTTCTTTTCTAACACTGCAAACATTTCTGCAAGTCTAGTTGAAGTCCTTGGAGGTGGATTCCTGTAGTCTGGAACTCTGAAATACCTGCTAGGATTATGCTGTGGAGGCCTATAAAAAACTTCTGGCTGAGTGGGTTGGGACTGAGGAGTGACATCTTCCATTGGTGGTGGTGTACTAGGGTGTACAGGTTGGCTGCCAATTGGATCACCACCACCCCTACCTCTTCCCCTTCCACCACTAACATTACCATCACCACCACCCCTACCTCTTGCCCTTCCACCACTAACATTACCATCACCACCACCCCTACCTCTTCCTCTTCCACCAATAACATTACCATCACCATCACCACCACCCCTACCTCTTCCCCTTCCACCACTAACATTACCATCACCACAACCCCTACTTCTTCCTCTTCCACTAATAACATTACCATCACCATCACCACAACCCTTACTTCTTCCTCTTCCACTAATAACATTACCATCACCATCACCACCACCCCTACCTTTTCCCCTTCCACCACTAACATTACTATCACCACCACCCCTACATTTTGCCCTTCCACCACTAACATTACTATCACCACCACCCCTACCTCTTCCCCTTCCACCACTAACATTTGCAGCTGCATGTTTTGCAGCCTTTGCAGCTGCAGCTTTTGCAGCTTTTACAGCTTTTGCAGCCTTTGCAAGCTTTGCAGCTTGAAGTGCCTCAGCTCTTTCTTTCGCAGTAACCCCTGTACCTGCTCCCTTATTTGGCAACACCTTAGTTCTCCCAGTCTCAGGATGCCAAACAACTCTCTCTGGTCTAATCCTTGGTCTTCCCCCTTTATTCTTTACAATTGGTTCAGCATCCATAGTTTGGTCTCGATCTTGTTCTGGCGGATTTGTACAACCTGTAATATTGTGACCATATTCTCCACAATTTCCACACCTCTTATCATTCCTCCTTTTTCCTGTAATTTCAGCTTCATAAGCATCAATCCTTCTTTGTTTCTTAGTTCTGCCAGGTTGTTTTTTCCTTATAGGAGGCAAGACATTCAACTCTACCAAAGGAATCTGTGACAACATAAGTATTAAAAAAGGTGATTACGTAAACAAGTATTAAGAAACTTCAAAAGGAGGGTTAACTCAAATAAATATTTAAAGGTAAAGCAAAAGTATTTAAAAAGTTTTAAAAATGCCATAAAGGAGGGGGTTAAGTCAAATTACCTTTTTCCACTCAATTTCATGGTTGATTGGTCTTATATAACCTTGATATGCCTTCTTATAATATGCAACAGTGAAATATGGATGTGTGTACCTACGAAAGAGGTAGTGGTTAAGTCAAACAAATGGATTATAATAAATTCAAAAGTTAACAAATTGAGAGGGGGGGGGGGGGGTTAAGTCAAAACAAACTTACTGAATATATGGAATTCTTCTAGGGTAGAGAACTGCCACAACATGAACACAAGGGATTCCTGTGAGCTCCCATTTCTTACATGAACATTTTCTTTCATCCAAATCCACAGTAAACCATTGACTTGAATATTTGTGATTGACTTGGAAGTGTGCTAAACTAGCCCCCCCAACATCATAGTCAAACCTCATGGCCTCCATTTTTGAAATCTCTTTTTGCACCCTAGGTACAAGCCCAGACATTGTTTCAATCTCATGTGTCTCCCATCCACTACAAAGATTGTTTCTATGATATATAAGTTTCATCAACAGTGTGTGGATCTTCACAACCAAACTCACAATTGGCTTGTCCCTAGCTTCAAGTATGTAACTATTGAAACACTCAGTGAAGTTGTTAGTATTATGATCTGAGCATGCCACAAGATTAAAATATGCCCTTGCCCATAAACCTGCAGGTTCACCATCCATGTAATTTCTAGCCTTTTTATCAATCTTTTTCAACCCTTCCATGTGTCTCTCAAAATCACACTCCCTATAAGCTCTAGCTGCAGCCCATACTATATGATCCACCCCTCGATACCTTGTCCTTAAGTTCTTTACCATGTATCTAAAACAAAACCTTTGATAACTATCGGGAAAAACCTCAGACACAGCATCAATTAACCCCTTTTGTCTGTCTGACATGAATGTCAAAGGCTCTTTGTGCTTACTAACAAATGGGTGCATGTCTGAAGAAATTTCTTCCAATTCAATGTATCCTCACCTAAACCAATGTAATAAGCAATGGGAAACATACCATTGTTGCCATCCAATGCAATCATTGTCAAACAGGCACCTAGCACAACAAAAGACAAATGTATAAGCACAATTAAAGGGGGGGGGAGTCAAATAAAATACATAACAATATGTAGTAGCACTCACCTCTATATTTACCCTTTAAAAAACAACCATCAATACCAAGCAAAGGTCTGCATCCATTAATAAATTCTATGCTTGCTTTGAATGCAACAACCAGATGCTTGAAAGTGCCTGTCAAATGATCCCTTAAATAAGCAGCAACACTGCCAGGGTTTGATAATAAGATCTGCCTACACAGCTCTGGAACTTTTCCATAGGATTCTTCATAATTCCCAAAAATATTTTCAAGAGCAAGGATCCTGCCATGCCATGCTTGCCAATAAGTCACACATGTCTTCCAGTGATGCCTTATATGTTCTTGAATATCTTGTGGCTTGAATGTCTTGTAGTGCAGTCTCATCTCTTGTTCAACCTTTGAGGCAATCCAAGGTGCAGTTGCCATTGAGTTCTTATCATTTACATCACCAATACAAGTGTGCCTCCCTTCAATTTTCTTGCACTCCATTGTATGCTCATCATTTAGTCTAGAAATCCTAACCCTCCACTTGCAAATAGGATACTGCTTACAAAGCAAAACCAACTTCTTTTTTTCATTTTTCTTGAAGGTAAATTCGAACTTCTTATCAATAGCATAATCTTTCAAGTGTTGTCTGCATGCATATACATCTGGCCAAGTTTGGTTCAACCTAAGTTTTAAACCATTTTCATTATGATCAACTATATCATCTTCCTCCAACATATCAGTGCTCCTAATGAAATTCCCATCTACATCCCCATCAACTTCTACATAGTCTCTATGACCTTCTTCATCAACTTCTGTAGGACTTTCACCATCAACACTTGGATTTTGAAAAGTATTAGGAACTTCATCTTCCTTATCTGGTTCCAACTCTTCTTCACTTGATTGTGCACTCAAGTATTCTTCATCATCAGCATCGATTTGGTCCAAATTGTAAATTTTGGCAAAAAGTTCTGCAGTCAATGGCTCATCTTCATTCTGTGATTGACCAGGTTGTGCATCTTGACCTTGACCAGGTTGTGCATCTTCAACAAAAAATAAAATAAATAAAATAAAGCTTTTGTCCAATATATAAAACAAAATAGGGGGGTTGAGTCAAATAACAATATAATGCCATTTTTTCTTACCTTCACCATTGTTTGTGGATGATTCAACACCAGAAAAACCTTCCTTACTTGTCTGACCATCTACATCTCCAACATCTGTAATTGTATTAACAATTTAAGGTTATGAGCATACAAACAATACACTGGGGGGGGGGGGGGTTAAGTCAAAATAAGTTTTGAACAAATTACCTTCAAAAGTGGGATGTCCATTCTCTTTATCATCACCACAAGCAAATTTGGAAGCAATATTTGGATGAATTTCTTCTGGGGGAGACACTAATATATACAAATACGATGTTAATATTAGTATGGGGGGGGTTAAGTCAAATAATAATAAACAGATATATTTATTGAACTAAGAGTACATATAAAATGAAAAACACTTACCTTCTTCTGTTGCAAAGTCCTCATAGTCATCCCAATTCAAAGGTTCATCATTTTCATGGTTCCATTCACCATCACTTGGTTCAATATCTGTCACAATATAAAACAATGCCTTTAATTAATGATTATTAATAAAACATGCCTACTATAGATAGTAACAGTTGTATATATAAAATATAATAAATAAACTCACCTACTGAATGTTGTCCACCAAATTCCTCCTCATCAATACATACTTTTCTCTTTACTGGCAATTTTTTCTTTCTCTTTTCACAATTAACCTCATGGTCCCCCCATGTGATTCTTCTATTGTCCTCTTTTTTCCACTAGTCTTTGTCACAGGTGTCTTCTTCTTTTTAGGAGTAACAACCTTCTTTTTGGGAGTAATAACTTTCTTTTTAGGAGTTGTTTTTTTCTTGTTAGGAGTTCCCCACTTCTTCTTTTTAAGACTTCTTAAAACTGGTGTGTCATCTATGTCTTCACAATCTGTAGGATCTTCACAATTTATAGGATCTGTGTTGGTGGTAGTGTTTGGTATGTGTTTAGCAAATGTTGGATCAACAGCCAATGGAGTCACTTCTTCAATGTCTACAATAATCTCCGTATAACCGTCGACATTCTTGGGTGCATGGTACCAGAAAAAAATAAGGTCAACATCCTTTATAATATGATACCTCTGTTTTCCCCATAACCAATATATATTAACACAGTTCCCTACACACTCAGGTATACCCTCACTCATCCATTTAACAATGTCTATAATGGATGCTTTATCTCCATCCCAGGGCATTGAACTTTCATTTGACTTAGCACCAACATATTTATAAGTAGGAAACTCTGATAATCCAACATCTACCCATTCTGCAGGCAACATTTTACCATTCTTGAACTGCACTGGTATAAATTCTCTAGAGGGAAACAAGTGTGGTGGACCTTCTTCCCATGTCCCACCATATAAAACTCTAAAAAACTTAACATCTTCCATTTTCCTACAAAAAGTACAAGCACAAACCATTCCATGGTTCAAAACCCAAGTTCAATATTTTAAACAGAAAACAACAAGCTGAAACAAAGTTCAAAATTTACAGGGAAAAAAAAAACGGACCCCTTTAAGATGTTTAAATATAAGATTGGACCAGTTAGGGAACTAATGGTAAAATAGGCCCAACCGCTGATTTCCGTGTCTTATGGACTAGTTTACCCTTCGACTGATGCAAAAACTTGTTTGCATATCATAAACATATAAACATACTTATTTATATCAGTCACAATACAAATATAAAATGCAAAGACTTGTTTGCATACTTGCAAACAACAACATAAACCATAAAATGTAAAGATTTGTTTGCATCAGTTACAACACACATAAACATTAAATGCAAAGAATTGTTTGCATACTCGAAACGACAACAAGATAAACTAAAAAATGTAAAGACTTGTTTGCATCAGTCACAACACATAAAGATTAAATGCAAAAACTTGTTTGCATACTCGAAACAATGACATACCATAAAAATGCAAACATTTGTTTGCATAAACCAGAAGGGTATTATCGGTAGTGAAAGAGCCGTTTTTACAATATCAACGTTAAATGGGTCTTTTCTTATTTTACAAATGCTTAATGAGGGCCAATATTATAAACCGGGCCTTAGTTGGGCCAATTGTGTTTTATAGGTGCTTAATGAGGGCCCTGAGCCATTTCCATGCAAAATTTAAGTAAAAAACAAAGTACAAAAGGTTGAAAAAGCTAACAATTTGGAAGTTCAAAAAGCTAAATACAGTGTCGAGTTCAAAACTATAAGTACAAAATCAACTACAAAAACCCAAACATAATACCTAATTCCAAAATCAAGTCAAAAACCCAAATCTCAAAACCCTAACTTGAGATATAATTTCAAACAATTTAACTAAATCATGATATATAAGCAAAAACCTAACTTGAGATAAAGTTCAAAAACAAATCAATCAAAAAATTGTGTACCTTTGTGAGTTTGACATTGTTCAAATAACAATGTATAGTTGTTCTTAGTTTGAAAAATGTACAGAGAAGGTAAGTCTTGATCTTTAATTGATTTTTAATAAGACACTGCGCCGGAATCCAACATCTTCATCGTGTTCATCAACAGTTTGTTGCCGTTTTTGTTGAACTTCACCATAAGGAAGATAACTTAATGTGGGGAGTTAAGCAGTAATGAAAACCCTAAGCCAAATATAGATCAGATCTTGGCCGTTGGATAAAAACTACCAGATGCTGCCACGTGTTCGACTATAACGGGTAACGGGGTAAGATTTTTGTTATTCTGTCTGTTAAAATTTTTTTTGGGGGGGGGTTAAGTCTAAAGAATAAAGAGGGGTATTTTGGGAAGGAAAAGTACAAATGGGCGTTAAATTGGACGGGAGCTGACAGAGGAGGGGCAAAGTCCAAACTTGGACAAATGGGGGGGTTTATTCAAAACGTGGACATAATAGGGGGGGTTAAGTCTAAATTTCTCTTATTAATATTGAGGATTGTGCTTTTCTATCTCTGTTCCTGTTAATTATGTTGTGCACGGTGGCTATTCATGTGATGATAATTCTGCACGCTTTCTTCTTTATATTAATATGTTTTTCTGGATTCTACAACAAAACTACGAAAGGCTTACTATAGTCTTTAGTGAAGAACAATTAACAAATACAGTAAATAAGTTGAAATGTTGAATACACTCTACCATTAATGGAACTATATGAGAATATAACTTACTATAGTTGAATTCTGGTTGTCAATACTCAATACTGACTGCAATTTATGGCAGCTTGTTGGATCATCAGTCCGGCCTATCATTAGTTGTAAACTCTAAATAGATCTTCGGTGTCATGTCAAATATTGGTCTTCCAACTTTCTAAGAGATGGCATGCAGTCCTATGAAGAGGGTCCCCAAGGCCGCAATCTGGCATGTAAAATTGAAAAGAGGCATGAAAGATTGTATGCCCGTGTAACAGTCCTAAAATAGCAATGTGCATACATGATTGTTCACATGTAGCAGAGCATATTGTCCCCAAGTATTAATATTGTATCAAACTCGATTAAATGCAGACCATTAATGAAACAGAAGTCATTCAAATTTTAATCGTTATATAGAGTCTCTGTTCCTGTTTGAAATATATTTAAAACTCAACTGAACATACTGAAATTAAGTTGACCGATCGAATAACTTTGTTGGAAAGCAACTATAAAGCTGGCACAAGAAAATTGAACAGTTTGGTATGGCGAGTACACAGAGTTGTGACTTCCTGTCAATTTTTTTTTTGCTAACGCGACTCAGTTCCAAATGCAGGAAGAGATATTACTTGTAGGAGAAGGAGACTTCTCTTTCTCTGTATGTTTAGCCAAAGCCTTTGGTTCTGCCACCAATATGGTAGCCACTACACTGAGCAACAAAGGTAATCACTTGATCAATGTACTACCACGTGCCAATATGATTTTTCACCATCACATGGTCACTTTTCAGTCAGCATAGATACTAATTAAAATTGAACTTTTTTGAGATATTTGCATGCAACGGTGATAAAGAAGCATTCAATTGCAGAAGCCCTCAACCTCTGTTTGCAAACCTAATTCTTCAGAGATCTTTTTCAGAGAGCAAACATGAAGGTTATTGCTGCTTACATGGTCATTTTTCAGTCAGCATAGATACTAATGAAGGGTTGGATAGGGTTTGATCCCTGTCATCCTCGATCTCCAAGACCGGAAATTAGGTCTGGGCGTCTTGGGCCTAAAAGGAGCATAACTCTGCATTTAGGACTTAGCCAGGATCGGAAGTTAGGTCCGGGCATCCTGGACCTTAGTGGAGACTCGATCTTGCACTTAGGATTTTCAGCAGCAAATAATACAAAGTACTCAAATTCTTGTGAGAAAGAATTTTTATTGAAATCATCAAATGGAGTACATTACTTGTAGAATTTCTTGAGGTGGAAAGTATTTCATGGTGTGAAGAAGTGGTCGCCGAACAGAGTTCTGAGGAAGTATGAGCCTTTCGCAGCATGTCTGTCTATGATGTAAGGTCCTTCCCAGTTTTCTCCAAGCTTTCCGGCGGTTGTATCCTCAGTCATGACTTTGACTTTCCTCATGACCCAGTCGCCCGGATTGAATTTTCTCTTTACGACTCGCTTGTCATATCCCCTTTTGATGGTCTCCTGGTACCGAAGAGGTGATGTAGGGCCTGCTCTCTCTTGTTGTCAAGAACAACTTTTTCTCTTGCCAGAATCCCTTCGTTTTCCCCGGTAAGGACTGAATCAGTGCGGGTTGTGGGAGCTAGCAGTTCTGTTGGCATTACCTCTTCTGCTCCAAATGCAAGTTGAAAGGGTGTCATACCGGTGGACCTCCTTGGGGTGGTCCGGTATGCCCATAAGACCCCCGGGAGTTGCATTACCCAGTTGCCTTTTGCTTTATCCAGCCGCTTCTTGAGTATATCCAAGATGACCCGGTTGGATGCTTCTGCCTGCCAATTCCCCTGAGGATAGTACGGGGCTGAGAAGTTGTGCTTGATCCCCAAGGACTTGCAGAACAGCCAGATGTTGTCGCAGTCAAACTGTTTTCCATTATCTGACACTAACTCTTAAGGAATCCCGAATTTGCAGATTATGTCTTTCCACAAAAATCTTCTGACGCCGGAGGCACATACTTGTACCAATGCTACCACTTCAACCCATTTGGTGAAATAATCTATACCGACCAATAGGAATCTGACTGATTGTGGGGCTTTTGGGAGCGGTCCCACAATATCCAATCCCCATTTGGCGAAAGGCTATGCACTCAGGATGGGATGTAGTTCATTTGTCTAGGGCTGGCATTGGATCGGGTTAGACCCGAAATCCGATCCGATCTGAACCGATAAGAGCGGGTTTGGTACTATAGTTTTATGTTTTGGTTCGGGTCCGGTTCCTAAAAATAAAATTCGATTCTTATTGGTTCGGGTATGGAATTAATGGATACCAAACCGATATGGACCCGACATGATTTTTTTAGTTATTTTGAATATTTTAAATTTACTAACACTACAAATATGTCATAAAAATTATATATTTAAGAAACTTAACTTTTGCAAATATAATTTCTAATACTAAGTATCTTCTAAATATATATATCAATTACCTTAAAAACATACAAATCAATACAAACATTTACTATATTTATTAAATATATCTAGATTCTAAAAAAGTAAAATATTTTTTCTAAGTTGGTGTACATAAATTTAACAAATCAATTGTTAGCCAAAAGATCCGGATCCAACCCGGATCCGATCCGTTAAGGTTTGGTACGGGTATGGTTTTTCACTTTTGGACTTGATAGGGTCTGGATCCGGGTCCGAATATATTAGGTTTCTTAATGGTTCGGGTCTGGTATTTCTAATACCCGGTCCGAACTGGTCCATTGCCAGCCCTACATTTGTCGGGGGATGACCGACCGAGGCATGCTTCTGACATGGGAGGCATGCCTGTGTTAACTTCTTGGCGTCTGTCATCATGCGTGGCCACTAGTATCCTTGGATCATTGTCTTTTGTGCTAGATTTTTGCTCCTGGAATGGTTGTCGTAGATCCCAGCATGGATCTCTTTCAGTATGATCAGGCCTTGTTCTGGAGTAAGACATCTGAACAAGATACCGGAGCCATGGCTCTTCATGTACAGCCTGTGTTACCCCCGGTACGGTATGGCAGTGAATTTTCATGCATCCCTCTTGACTTTGGCTGACAGCTTTAGATCTTTAGGGAGCAAATGGTGGACAAGGAAGTTGATATATGGCTTCCTCCAGTCTTGACCATTGTTGGACTGCAACTCGGCGTCAATTCTGTCTACTTCAGAATTCAGGTTGTCTGGAATGTTTTCAATTTGCTCCTCCGATGGGAGTTCCAAATCGATGTGGACATGCGAGAGCAGCGGTTCTGAAGGGTCCGGTTCGTCCGGCTCCGTTGATGGTGGCATTGCTTCTATCCGGCCTCTGGTGAGGCAGGGATTCCAGTCTTCGAGTTGCGATTCTGGTGGGTCCTGTGTCTGACCCTAAGATGGTTGACTCGGCTCGCCCTGTGTGCTGGGCTCGTTGCCGGGCTGTGAAGCTTCTTCATCTCTTCTTCTTTTCTGTCCTCTGGTAGTCACCATGAGAACTTCCTTCCAATGTCTGCACTCCAGGAGATAGACCTCCGGTAGCTGCATGTCTGGATCTTTGGGCCCGATGCTCGGCTCTTTCTGGTATCCGATTGATAGTTGTCGGGGTTCTGTCGTGCTGATAGAAGAAGAAAGATACGCCAGGGCATCTGTGTGCCTGACGTCTATCCTTGGTCGCTGCTCGACCGTGATGAATCCGAACTTCCCTGCCATGGAGTGGACGACATCAAGATATTTTGCCATCCGGTCATCCTTGGCTTGGAAGGATCCGGCGAACTGGTTCGCCACTAACTTTGAATCTGTCTTGACCATGACTCTCTGCGCCTCCAGTTGGAGCACTGTCTGGAGACCATATATAAGAGCTTCGTACTCAGCTTCGTTGTTTGAAGCTGGGAATCCAATTCTGACATATTTTTCTGTCTTTTGTCCATCTGTGCTGATCAAGAGACAACCTATGCCGGACCCTGTACAGTTACTGGATCCGTCAGTATAGATTATCCATGCTTCGTTGTCTCCTTTGGCTGGAGACTCTTGTCATCGGGGGGCATCGTTCGCCCCCAGTGTATCCTCCTCTAGTTCTGGATTGACCGAGATATCCTCGATGCAAAAGTCTGCCATTAAGGAGGCTATCGCGTGCCCTTTTTCCACGGTTTTGGGTTCGTACCGGATGTGGTATGCGTTAAGGTAGCTAGAACATTCGATCAGTCGATTAGACTCTTCTTGCTTCCCAAGAGCTTTTCTGAGCGGGAACTCTGTGTAGACTTTGACTGCTCTACCTTGGAAGTAAGGCTTTAGCCTCCTGGCTGCATGTACCAATGCCAGGGCTATCTTTTCGATTTTTGAATATCTTGTCTCAGCTCCCTGTAACACTTTGCTGATGAAGTTGACTGGCTTCTCCTCCGATTCTTCCACAAATATGACCGCACTGACTGCTATATCGGATGCGGCCAGATAGATGCCGACTGGTTGCCCAGTCTGTGGTGCTGTGAGGACCGGAGGTTGAATGAGATATGTTTTGATTTCATCAAAGGCTTGCTGTTGAGAGCGGCTAACCTCCCAGTTAGCCTCTGGAATTCTTTCACTGTCTTTGGGGCGGGCATCTCCAGGACTGCCCGGATCTGATCTGGATTGACTTCTATGCCTCGGTTGGTCATGAGAAAGCCAAGGAACTTGCCTAAGGAAAGACCAAAAGAACATTTGGTTGGATTCATCTTCATGTTGTACCGTGTCAGGATGTCGAACGTCTGCTGCAGATCTCGCAAATGATTGTTTTTCTCCCGGGTTTTGACCACCATGTCGTCTATGCAGACTTCCATGGTCCGGCCTATGAGCTCGTTGAAGATGGTGTTGACCAGCTTCTGGTATGTTGCTCTGGCATTCTTCAGACCAAACGGTATCACCCGGTAGCAGTAAAGCCCCCGGTCGGTGATGAATGCGGTATGCTCTTGATCTTCTTCGTGAAGTGGAATTTGGTTGTAACCGGAGTAGGCGTCCATGAAGGACAATCTTTGATAACCAGAGGTGGCCTCTACCATGTCTGTGATCCTGGGGAGTGGATATGGGTGCACGGGACATGCCTTGTTAAGATTAGTAAAATCGATGCAAACTCGAATCTTACCATTTTCTTTGGGACGGCCACGGTGTTGGAAACCCAGAAAAGGTAGATGACTGGTTTGATGAAGTTGATTGAAAGTAGCCTATCGGCTTCTTCGTTGACTGCCAGTTTTCGATCTGGTGCAATTCGCCTTGGTTTCTTCTTGACCGGTTTGAACTGAGGATCAATGTCCAACTTATGGCATGCGACCGCAGGGTCTATTCCTGGCATCTCGTTGACACTCCACGCGAAGACGTGGTGATTCCATCGGAGTAGAGTGATCATGAAATCCTTCTCTGCCTCCGGTAGACCGGAAGAGATGTAAGTTGTCTTGTGGGAGTCCGGTCCCACAATAACTTCCTCCAGCTCATCGACCGCTGGTGATATCCCGGTTCTCAATTCTGGCTTCCCCTTGGCAAACTTGTCGGAAGCTGATTGCTATTGATGAGAGTTTGTCGGGAAGATAGTGTTCCCCTTGGTCTCGGAGATGGACTTTCCTTTGACAACATCGAGATGACACTAGAATGCCATCCCTTGGTCTACCTTGACTCTGCAAATTCCGTTGAGAGTCGGGAATTTGAGGCTCTGGTGGAAGGTGGACACTATGGCTTTCATCTGATGAATCCAGTCCCTTCGCAAAATAACGTTGTAGCAGGAGGGGGAGTCAACCAGCAGGAAGTCTATCCTGACGGTGTTGAACCCCACCGTGATTGGCAGGTGAACCCGCTCGGAGGACTGTGATGGCTCCCCGTTGAACCAATTGACAGAAGTTTCATCAGATTTGATGAGACCCTTAGATAGCTCCATCGCTTTGTAGGCGTATGAGAACATAACATTGGAAGTGCTGCCGGTGTCTACCATGACTCGCCGGACCCGATAGACTCCAATCCATGCTGTGATGACCAGGGCGTCATTCTGTGGGTAATGCACACCCCTTTCATCTTCTTCTGTGAATGTCAAACCTCCGGGGACAATGGACTCAGTGTTCTTCCCTTCGTTGAAGTTGAGTTGTCCAACCTCATGGACATGCCCTAACCACCGGAGCTTTTCCCGGGCACAATTCTTCCTCTCTGTCTTGGAAGAACCAGGTGTCTGTACGGGGCAGACATATACAATTCGATCTCCGGTTTTTACCTGTTCGATTGCACCGGTCTGTACCATGTCAGGGATGAGGCCGGCATCGACCAGGCGTTGTATTTCGTACTTCAACGACCTGCAGTTCTTCAACTCGTGACCGTAATCATTGTGATGGTCACATTTCTTGGACTTATCTCTCCTGCCCTCCGGGTCTGCTGGAAGAGGGGCAGGCTTGTTGAGCAGCGCTCTGTTTTTTATTTTCTTGAATACTTCCTCGATCAGGAATCTCACGTGTGTGAACTCCCTTTCTTTGTGTTCGCCCCCGGTAGACTTCTCTGACCGGCGGTCGGGTTGCCGGGCTGGTGCCTTCTCCTTCCTGTCCTTGTTCCTGTCGGGGTTTTTTTCATCTTTGCGGTCCTTGCCGGAGCTTTCTTCCTTTGCCTTCTGCGGCTTCTCGGAGGCTTGGCCTCCGGCAAGTCTCTTTCTTCTGGCTTTCAGTTCGTCCTCCTCCTGAGCATACCTTTCCACTTTCTCGAGCAAGGCCGAAACAGAGGAGGGAGGCTTCCTTGCCAGTGATCGGTACAATTCTTCATGGTTGTTGTTCAGGGCATACTTGAAAGCTTGAATGACGACGCTATCAGATGCGTCCTGTACCTCAGATAATAGGGTTTGGAACCTTCGGGCGAAATTCCAGAGTGTTTTGTTCCGGTTCATTTGCAGGGAGAACTGGACTTCAGCTCCCTTCTTAGTCTTCACATTGAACCGATACTTTTCTTCGAACAACTCCGCCAGTTGTACGAATGTGTGAATGGATGCGGGTGGCAGATTGTGATACCACGTCTATGTTTCACCTTTGAGTGAAGCAATAAACATTTTTGCAAGTAGCTTATCATCATGGTCCCAGATGGCCATGGTGTTTTTGTAGTTCATAACATGCTGAACCGGACAACCGCTTGTCTCGTCATACTGTTCGAAGGGCGGCTGTTTGAAGCTGGCCAGGACTATATGACTCCTGACCTCTTCTGCCAAAGGTGATACAACTAACTTTGAGAGAGTAAGTTTCCTGATTCGTTCATCCCGGTTGGCTTTGTTGGAAAGAGCTAGTCAATCATCTCTTGCAGCTTGAGTTGATTCATCTGTTCCACATTCAGCTTCTGTTGTCTCTGGTGAGTATGGGCCCTTTGAGGGCTCTTGTTCTCTGACCGTGGCGTGCCGGGAGAGTACTCTGGTGCCTCCTCCGGCGCAGTCCTTCTGGTGGAGTGACTTCTTCGACAGATCTACTACGGGCAACCTTGCGGCCATGATGTGGCTCGGGTGTTCTTGCACGTCCACGACGATGTCTCTGAACTGGACAAATAGACATCCTATCTCTCCCTGGTTCTAGCCTGTCTCAGACAGGACGGGGACCATGGCTATGAGGGGTAAGACTCCGGTCACTGCTTGACCGTGGCCTTATCTTTTTCTGAGGAGATGGACTCGAAGGCGGAGCTGAAGATGATTAGCTATCTCCGGCTCTGGTTCTCTTCTTTCTCCTTAATTCTGTGTTTTTCTTGGTCAGCCGCTTGATGATTGCAGTTGTGGACTCGACCGCTGGTCCTTTTCCCTTTTGTTGCTCGGTATATCCCCATTCCATTGCCAGAGGAGATGTTCTCTGGTCTCTTCTTGCAACGGCTACCCTGGAAGGTTCAGGATCTTGTGAAGCTGGCATCCTAACGGTCCGGTTGACTGTATTAGGATTACCAGGATCGTTAGTGATTTGTACCACTAAGTTCTCTGCCTCCGGCTGTCCTCTTTCAGAGTGTTGTGAGCCATGATCGTGGCCCTCACTCCCGAGAACTGATTCTTGATTTATAGGTTCTGTTGCTTCAAGAACCGGAGACAGAGGTGAAAGGTTCTCTGTCTGACTTTCAGTAACTTGGCTCATTCCATTGTTGGAAAGAGTTGGGCGTCTCTTACTTCCAGCCATTGTTGCAGCAACTCCGGTCTAACTGAATCGAGACTCCTTTCAAGGCTCTGGAACTGATGGGAGATTCAGCCCCACGGTGGGCGCCAAAGAGTGTGGGTGTAAAAATTTGATCCACAAACTCGAGATGTGTATATATTGATTGAACAGTTACAATGAAGGCCTTGTATAGACAGAGATAAGTTGGGGGTATACAGTGAGACTGGACCTGATCGGGATCAGGCTGCCTACATATCCAAGATGATAAACTTGGAATCAAGTCTCTGTTTCCATTAAGTTCTAATGGACACTACTAGGAAAAAGGGATTTCTTGACGGTTCTTAGATTAAAGTCTTGATAATTTTGTAAAAAACTGTCATAGAATCTACTTTCAGACGAAAATGATGAGGGTTATTTTAAAACTGTCATTACAACGTTTTATGTAGTTGACAGTTTTGCAAAAAGTATCAACGGGTTAAATACTTTTTAAGAGCATTCCTAATGATAGGTTTTAAATCACTTTTAGTAAAAAACTCTTGCCAATAGTGGGTTTTAACATATTTTTCAAGCAAAACACTTTTATCTCGTTGGCAAATTTGCCAAGGAGTTAAAAGTGCCATATAGGACCATTTTATTAATTAAAAATTAGATTTCATCACAATGTACACTATATTTTGGGGGAAAAGTGAAACCTTAAGTTTTAACACTTGTTTTAAAACCAATAATTGGTAACTTTAAAAGTGCTAATCACTTTTAACATCAATTTTTTGCTAAAATCTTTTCTCTTACTCCTATGTGGCACCCTTAAAACCTTTTTAGTATTGGGAATGCTACGAGAAGGATCGCTGGTGATTTGAAGATAGTATTACATCAAAATTGGTATCAAGAGCTTGTTTTTTCTGGGTTTAGAAGATAAAAACCTGATTTTTATCCGCGTTCATGTTGGTGATTTGAAGATGGGTTATCGTAGAAGAGGTCAAAGAGAATTTTCGTCGCCGCCGGATCGCTGGAGTTTACATGAATCGAAGCGTTATACCGATTCTGAATATAAAGCTCCCAAATTTGATCCTAGCCGCCGTTTTCCTCTTTCTAGAAGGTATGAACCTCCCTCTTCCTCTCGTTCCCCTTCTCCCCCACGCAGGCAACGTCATAGTTATTATGACAATGGATATTATTCCCACCACCAGCAGGACACGCACCCTCCTCGATGTGGTTTTCAGCAACAATATGTTGCTTATGGTGCTAAATATTCCCATGGAAACCGTCCAAAGACTTATGATCACGATGGTCTTCGTAGTCGAAATTCTAAGGTTACTCCGTATGGAGAATACCCACACTATATTGAATCTGAAATCGATTCTAAGAGCGATGCCTCCATGACGTCACCAAGCATACAAAAAGATTTGAAGGAACTTTTAAATTGCTTTACTAAATTAAAAAGTCAATTTGCGTCTTTTAAAGAAGAATTTGTTGAAGAAGAGAAACGACTTGACAAAGAAGCGGAGATTAATTTCTTACTCAACATGTTTGAAGAAGAAAAATACGTCACTCGTACTCGAATTGGTGGTTTACAAAGTTACAATCTTGTTGATTTCTTTTCCGTTTTTGGTGATGATAGTGATGATACATCTAGTTTTGTGTCTCTTGAGTTAGAAGTTGCATGTGTGGATCAAGTAGAAGATTTGATTGAAAAATCTGCAAGGGAGATAAATAAGAAGTTCTATTTGTTGCCCAAGCAAGGAAACCTGGTTGTTGTCCATGACAATGGTAAAGAGGATGAACGTTCTCGGAATTTCGCTCATCACTCCCATGAATCGATGAATTCCATTGATTCCGACCGACAAATTGATGATTTTTATCATCCCCACAAATTTCGTCCCATAAAGATAATTGGTAATTTGTTTGGTGGTTATGTTGATCCTTATCTATTCCAAGATGAGAATGGATTTTCTCCATGGAGGGACAAACACCATCAATTCTTATTTCTTGACATGCGGCTATATTGTTCCAATCAATTGGATTGTCCTAATGATGCACCTATGACATTAATGTCCATCATTCTTTCTGCGAGCAACTATCTGGGGAAGATTCATGGCCGGATTTTCTGCACCAACGTAAGGTTGAGGTTGATGTACAAGAGTCGTTTTGAACTTTGGAGGATGTTAGTACACAAACTCGAGAACGAGTTTTTTTCAAGTTGGGGGGATTTGATGCATATGCATAAAGATAGCATGTGCAAGGCACATGCCTCATAGTTCCTGCAGATTCCCATATGGATTAGAACATCCCTAGTAGTAGTTTCTATTTACTTAGCTTTCTAGTGTAGTTAGGATTAGGTTTAGGTTATTATAAATAGGGGATTGCAAACCCTATTAAGTAGATTAGATTGAAGATTTGTTTATGTCTTGAGACATTAAATTCGTTTTTGTGAAGAACCCTAGTTTTTGGGTGTTCAAACCATTTATTTAATTGGTGTTCTTATTATTGTTTGCTTCCGCCGATAATATTATTTAATTGCAAATGCCATCTAATATTTTATTTTTTTGTTAGCGGGAATTAACAAAACCGTCGTGTGGTTAAAAAATTAAAATAAAATTTTAGACTAATTAGGGTAAAAGTTTAGACTAACTGGGCAATTTGTTTTCACCAAACACCACCACCACCGCCTTCTCACTCTAGCGCGGAGTAGCAGCAGCCATACCTCTCACCTCTCTCTAAGAGCAAGGGTTGCAGGCTTCTCTCTCTCTTGTAATTTTTCCACTTTAAATTTTGGTTTAAATTAAATAGTATGCTGGGGTTTGGGTTAAGTTTTCTTCATAGTTGTTATTCGATCTATTCAATTAATCTTAATGGTATGTTAGGGTTATTGATTCCATTTCAAGTTTTCTTCATAGTTGTTTGATGTTAATTACTGTTAAAAACATAACGAATTGAAAGCTTTGGAAGCCCTAGGTTGGTTAATGGTTTTACAATTCCATAGACCTATTCTTTTCCGAACTAATTTGTTTGGTACTTATAAAGATCTGGATGAAATTTGCGATTTCCACATCTCAACTAATTATGATTTGAATTGACTACCTGCTTAAGTTGAAGTGAAAATTTTCTATCAAACCAACAAGGGACATTGAATACTCAAGTGTTGCTTCAATCGCTTTGTGCAATAGTTCAATGTACATGAAGGCTAATTATTGCAGCTTCATTCACTTTGTTACTGAGTAAGTTATTGCCTTTCTGCAATTATATAGTTTTATATTTAGTGACTATGTTGATAAATATTCTCTGTTTTTAAAATGGTACGGTTGTTTTCTAAAAACTATACATACTAGAAACAACTCATTCATTTAAGTCCTTAGTATTAGGTTTGCTAATTATATATTAATGGGGTCAGTTTTTTCACAGATTGCAACAAATCACATAAAAGTATATCCTTCAGCTAGAGCATGTCAGAGTAGGGGAGGGGTGAGTTGATTGTGAGTATGAATATTTGACTTTATATTGGTCTTTTTTGCATAGGCTACATGTGATGTTGTCAGTTTAGTTTTTATGACCTGTGTGAGCTAATTAAGTCTAATTTCATGTTGTTTTATTGCAAAGAAAATACTATATCTATCAATGTACATGTAGATCCCAAGAGGAGAGCGACTGCCTTGATTTGTATACTGAATTCTACCACTGGATAAAGCATCCTGTTCAGGTACATATAACTAGTATGGTCTTTTCAAACAGATTTTTTATGTAAATGGAGTTTCCTTTTTCTTTTGAAAGCTCATGCCATTTTAGTGATGGTCTGAAGTTCGCTATTATTAGCCAACATACAGTTTGGCAGTGGTATCTTAGGTGTATTGCAAAAGCAAAGAAACTTAAAGAATAACTCAAGTTCAGATATGTTATTATATAGGTTCGAGTTGCAAGATTACCAGTGGCGACGAGTCATCTGTAGGTAGGCTTTACTACTCATTCAACAATTAAGCCTCTTCACAAGTAAATTATGATATCAATTTGATTGAGTACTCTATTGAGCAGATGGATTCCTGGATTGGTAATAAGAATAAGATCTGGTATTGAATGGAGAAGACATGATATTAACTGTCGAGCGAAATGCATAGCCTACTTGTTTTGCGAGACAAGAAACAAAGAAATTCATCTCCAACTGCCCGCTTTGACAGTTCTTATTGTTAATATGTTAGCATGTTTTGATATTTGTACTTATCTTAGAATTGTGCACTGTTAGGTCACATTGTGTTCTTTAAATTAAATGATAGTTTTATCTTAAAGTTAGTTTAACATTTTAACTTCTCAATGTATATAACAACAGGGCATGAGAAAGTGTTAATGCTCAGACTAATTCACAAGACAGCTTGGTGTTAATACGGTTTACTCTAATGTTTCGGCAACTAAAAGAATTCAACTTTGTGAGGGACGCAAAGCCATTTACATGGGTAACTTTTCCTAGCTATTAATTTCCGATTGCCATTTTTTATAGCTTGTGCTCCTGTTATCTAGTACCTAAACAGTGGTTATTTATTTATTTTTCTTTTTGAGTGTTATGAACACACTAAGAATATGATATAAATTTTGGTCAATTCTGTCGAAACTCTTAGACTTGTGAAAAAAAGTAAGGTGTGGATCGACTAGGAGCAACTGACTTGTCTGCCTTGCTTCTTATACCATTTTATAACAATGGTTAGTACGACTATATATATGTATATTTTTGTTTCATCAACTGTATTTTGTTTTTATCCAAAACTTTTTGATATACTTCATTCTGATGATCTTACCAAGGAATCTCTATCTTGATTGAATTCATTTAGATCAAGAATATTGAATATATAGTACTCGTATGTTTGACCAATTTACACTAGGAAGGCTGAATAGTGGTTTTGAGCGTGCCTTAAACCTGTTGTTCTTTGTTTATTTTGTTGGTTCTTGATTCTTACAAGTTCATATTGGTCAATTATGTTTTTATGTAATACTTGAGTTCATCAAATTGAAATGGATGACTAAGATGGATCTATAAGCTCAAAAAGGAAAGAGCGCTCATATGAGAGGTTGATGGTTCAAATCCATCTAGATCCAAATTTAATGATGGTTTAGTCATCTTCATCAAGAATGGTGACAAGTTCTTGATAGTTTTTACAGCTTTTATTGAGTGTTAAGCAAAATCTGTCAAGACAGGCAGTAATTGTTTGACGGATTTTACTGTTTTTATTGATGATTCAGCTAAAACTGTCAAGATTGTCAATGAATTTTTGACGGGTTGTAAGGTTTTCATGATGGTTTAGCCAATACTATCATGAAATAGGACAATTTCTTGACAGGTTTAAAAAGAAAGTTGACGGTTTTGACTGAGAAACTAACATAATTACAATGAATAGTATGCCACTTTATAAAAGAAACAATAAAAAATTACTGAAGTGTATTGACGGTTTTTCTAACTTTTCTTGTAACGCCCCGGGATTTCGTCCTCGCTCATCCCGGTGCGTCGAGCACCATACCGCTCGCTAATGTCAATATTGTCCCCCTTTAGTCACTACAGATATCCAACTGTCTAGGTAGCACGGACTCGGACACAGACTCGGACACGGACACGGAGACACTTGTTTATCCCCAAAATTAGGACACGGACACGGCTTAGGACGCGGCAATTAATATATATAAATAAATATGGTATATCAATAATATATTAGAAATCATGTCATGTATCATATACATTCATAGTTCATAAAACATGAAAGAGAAATGGTTGCAAAGATATTACAATTCGTCTTAAATTAGGACTTGGAAACAGATCAGTGTCCAAAACAGTGTCCAAGAAGTGTCCAAGCCGTGTCCGAAGCAGTGTCAGTGTCCGAGCAGTGTCTGACACTGACACAGTGAATTTTTTGAAGTGTCCGTGCTACCTAGCCAGCAGTCAAGGCTTTTGGGGGTAAACCACATGGGTGGGCCCTGATCCAAAACCCTCTACTGCTGGATATCCGCAGTGACTAAAGGGGGACAATATTGACATTAGCGAGCGATATGGTGCTCGACGCACCGGGATGAGCGAGGACGAAATCTTGGGGCGTTACATTTCTTGACATAGTCTGACATGACGGTTTTTTGGGTAGTCCAAAACCGTCATGATATGCATTTGATGACAGATTTTAGCCTTCATAAAAAGCCTTTTTCGTATTGCTCAGTGAAAGACTCGTAGTTCAGGAGGTTTAGAACTCCTGTATTTGTAGTCTGGAGGAGGCTGGCTCAACCACCCCTCCGGTTTTGACTCCACGAACTCAGATATTTCAACTGTGACGATGCTTTCCGTGGAGATAGCTTGCATGCTGCCGAGCGGTTATCCCCTTGGTTTGAATCCTCTTTGACTAGGATGACTGCCACATGGCATCCTCTGATAGGTCTTGGTTCAACCTGGGTTTCCTTTTATCTTCTCCAGCGGGCTAGAACCATGGGTTCTGTTGGCCTGGAATCTTGCTGGACTTATCCAGTTGGTTGGGACTTGGATTGACCAAACCTGCAAGCAAAGACTTGGGCTTGACTACTCTGACCGGAGGCCCAATCTCCACTGCATACTCCCTGGTCAAGTCCTCTGGACTTTTGTGCTAAGACTTTGGAGGAGCCCCTGTCGCTGCTGGACCTTATTGGGCCGGAACTGGCCTATTGGACTGAGGTGGGCCTGGTCGATGTATGGGAGCCCGCGGTTCAACTTCTTATACAGTAACAGGGGCTCCACCCATTGGTCGTGGACTATCCGGTGGGTCAAGGTCCACAGAGCGTATGTTGATCTCTTGCAATCGGGTTGGGCCCTACCCGATAGCCCAGGCTTGGCTGGCTAATGCTCAGGTGCTCCCGGTTTAGCTTCTTATACAGCCATTAGTGACACCTGTCGGGTTTTTTACCTAGGGTACACACAGTAAGGATGAAAAAAAGATCTTATGATGACATAGGGGGAAGAATTGGTATCCACAAACTAAATCATGCAAACATAACATGTTATTCTTTCATGTTCAATCTATAACAATCAATTAGTCACCTCTCAGCTAGTCCAATTAATTATCAATACCTATAATATTTAAGTAGTCACCTCTCAGCTATTCGACTCAATTAAAACGGGATTCTCTTATGCATGCTATTGAATATGTATCATTAATCAAACTGTCACCTCTCAGCTATTCATAACTAAACTGTCACCTCTCAGATATCAATTCAATTACAAAAGGGTTCCAATAAAAGATATCAACTGCAGATATGTAATAATCACCTCTCAGCTATTTCACCACATAACTACAATTAATATAAACACAACCATTAAAGCTAGATCTCCCTAAACCCTAACAATAGTATTTTAACAACATGGATAACAATAACATGCAAATAATCATACTTACCTCATACCGCGAATTAGAAGTAAATAAGCATTAAGAATTTTGAATCACAATGAACATTAAGAACAAACATGGTGCTTTTGCATCATCTAGAGTGCTTCAACCATCCCCCTAAGGAGATTTAGCTACTCATCCTTGATGATGATACCATGGAATAAATAAAGAAATCACAAGATATCATAATAGGAAAGATAATGGACAGATATTGATAATTGAGTTTGATACAAAGAAGAATAAAAAGATGAAACTTTTCTCTCACAAATATTCACTTTCCCCTCTATTCAAAGATACCTAAACCTTAGCTACTACTTCTCTTATATAGAAAATACAAAGCATAATACTTGCGTGCAAAGACTTCCAAATTAGGTCAAATTCGTGGCTGCTGCTGTTGGTCTTCTAGAGGCATTAGATCTTTAGCAAAACCTAATTCTTTTGCACTTAAGTTGTAGCTAGGACCAAGACATTTAATTGGACAGCTCATGGGCCCAAATCAGACTTCTGGATCTCCTTGTAGAGCCTTTTTAAAATTAGACTTTAAATAAAACCCTAAATAGAAATTCTGACTTGTGGCTTCAATAGGACCCGGTTTGGGCTGAGATTCGGACCGCCCCACTTTGACATAAAGTTAACTCAACAGGACTGACCGTGGGATGCTATCAGCAGATCTGAGGGTGCAAATATCAATTCTCCTCCCTTAGTGCAAATAACACATTTTTGATTGCTTTTCTTGACTTTTGGCGGGCTTTAACACAACATTCGCATTTCGGCTCATGAAACCTACACAATAGACAAGAAAGCACTAATCAATAGATATAACACAATAATATAAGCTAAGTGCTAAACAAACAAGGTGTTATTCGGGGGATAAATATGCACTTTTGAGGACTTATCAATCTCAATGATACTGCACCGCCACCCAAAGTAAACACATACCCACTGGTTGCCTTGGATTCTCTTGTATCAGAAATCCAGTTTGTATCAGTATAACCTTTAACAACACTTGGATATCTTCCATAGTGTAAGGTATAGTTAGGTGTACATTTCAAATACCCTAACACTTGCAGAAGAGCATCCCAGTGACTTTGGCCTGGATTACTTGTAAACCGACTTAGTTTTACCAACTGCATAGACAATTTCAGGTCTTGTGCAGGTCTTAACGTACATTAAACTACCAATGATTCGAGAATACTCGCTTTGATCAATGATAGGACCATGATTTTTATGTAACACCATATTTGGAACAAAAGGTGTATTTGTCTTTTTAATTCCATGATGCTTGAACTTTTCTATCATTTTCTCAATGTAATGAGTTTGAGATAGCCCAATTCCATTAGGTATTCAAAATATCTTATTTCCCAAGATAACATCTGCAACACCTAAATCTTTCACTGAGCTTCAAAATTGTTTTTTAGCATTTTTTTCGTAGACTTAATAACTTCACTATTAGTCCCAAAAAATGAGCATGTCATCGACATATAAACAAATAATTACGTAAGCCTCGCCTACTTTCTCGAAATAGACACACTTGTCACATTCATTACTTTGGAACCCATTCTTGACCATGACTCCATTATGGTTATATGTCATTGTTTTGGAGCCTGTTTAAGACCATAGAGGAATTTAACCAGTTTACATATTTTGTTTTCTTTTCCATTTATTTGAAAACCTTCTGGTTGTTCCAAATAAATCTCCTATTTTAAGTCACCATATAAGAATACAGTTTTAACATCCATTTTATGTATTTCCATATTAAATATGGCTGCAATCGCGAATAACATTCCAATTGATGTTATCCTCGTTACTGGTGAATATGTGTCAAAATAGTCTAAGCCATCTTTTTGACGATACCCTTTTGCTACTAGTCTAGTTTTATACTTATCAACTGAACCATCTGGTTTAAATTTTCTTTTGAATATCCATTTATACCCCATTGTTTTACTTCCTTGTGGAAGATCAACCAATTCCCAAGTATTGTTGTTTTGAATGGATTCAATTTCATTTGCAATTGTTTCCTTCCAAAGTGGAGCATCAGGAGAAGACATTGCTGCTTTATACGTCCTAGGTTCAGTTTCTAACATATAAGTTAAAAAATCTGGACCAAATGACTTCGAAATTCTTGCCCTTTTACTACGTCTTGGCTCTTCTAATTCAGGGTCATCTGGTTCATTTGTTTTATTAGACTCCTCATGTGTCCGTTTTGGAGTTTTATCTACGTGATCCTTCCTATGAGGAAAGACATTCTCAATTAAAGAATGTAGCATCACGAGATTCAATAATAGTGTTTACACTTATTTCACTATTTTCATATTTAAATACCAAAAATCTGTATGCACTACTATTTTGAGCAAAGCCCAAAAATAACAATCAACTATTTTAGGCCCAAGTTTAGTTCTCTTAGGTGGTGGAACCATAACTTTGGCAACCCCCCCCCCCCCCCACACACACACACTTTAAGGCATTTATAGTTGGGTTGTCGTCCTTTCCATAACTCATATGGAATGGTTTCATTTTTCTTGTGTGGTACTCTATTTAATATGTAATTAGGCATATGTAACCCCCCCCCCCACACACACACACAAGTTATCAGGTAGACCAGAAGTTATAAGCATGATATTAATCATATCTTTTAAAGTTTTATTCTTCCTTTCAGCAACACCATTTTGCTGAGGTGAGTAGGGTGTTGTGGTCTGATGGATTATTCCATTTTCAGCACAGACTTGGACGAATGGAGATTTGTATTCACCCCCTCTATCAGATCTTATTATCTTGATTTTCTTGTCTAGCTGATTCTCAACTTCAGTTTTGTACTTTATAAAAGCACTTAAAGCCTCGTCTTTACTATTAAGTCAATATACATAACAGTAGCGAGTACAGTCATTAATGAATGTGATAAAATACTTTTTCCCACCTCGAGTTGGAATTGATTTAAAATCACATAAATCAGTATGTATTAAGCCTAATGGCTCAGTACTTCTCTCAACCGAATGAAAAGGTTGTTTTGCAAACTTTGCTTCCACACAAGTCTCACACTTATGTGTTTTATCTATGTCAAATTTAGGAATTAATCCTAAACTTGCTACTTTCTTCATTTTTCTGTAATTAACATGACCCAATCTATCATGCCATAAATGTGGTGACTCAAGCTAGTAAGAAGAACTAATCTTATTAATAGCATCAGAGTACATAATTGTCTTGTTGGTTTCAACAACGGCTACATTTGACTTAAAGAGGGCATCAAATAGATACCCCTTGCCCACATACACCCCACCTTTGGTCTCCTTTTATTTTCAAAATACGAGCACAAACTTATCTGACTCAAAGACCATTTTGAACCCTTTCTTGCTAAGGACAGAACCAGAAATTAAGTTCTTCCTGATGTCAGGTACATGGAGAGTGTCATTGAGAGTGACGTTGTGTCCAGAAGTGAATTTCAGAACCACTTTTCCATAGCCTTCAACCATTGAAACTGTAGAATTGCCCATAAAAGGCTTTTCTTCATCCTCCAACTTCTGATAGGTAGAGAAGAGGCTCTTGTCAGCACAGACGTGGCGGGTAGCCCCAGTGTCTATCACCATTCCTTGGTGCTAGATACCAAGTTCACTTCAGAAACCACCGCAAATAGGTGCATGCTGTCAATCTCCCTGGATATGTCAGCCATGTTCGCCTCAGGAGCATTTTCTTCTTTGCGGTGCCTGCAATCTTTGGCCGAATGACCTTTCTTACCACAAACAAAACAACTTCCCTTGAACTTTTTCTGACCTTTGTCCTTGGGTGTATTGTTGGACTGATTCTTCTTCCTCTTCTTAGAGGAGGTCTTAGTTTGCCTTGAGGTCTCCACCACATATGCCTTAACCTCAAAAGTACTTCGGGTTTCAGTACCCCTGTTGTCCTCTTCAATCTTCAATCGCACTATCAGATCATCCAGACTCATTTCCTTGCGTTTATGTTTCAGATAATGCTTGAAATCTTTCCAAGAAGGAGGTAGCTTTCCAATGATTGCTGCCACTTGAAAAGTCTCACCAATTACATGGCCTGTAACACCCCGGGTCAGCAGGTGGTTTGCCGAGGGGGTGGGTCCTATGGAACTTAGAGGGGGATGTCCTGACATTGGAATATAGGTATAGATTCGGCATATATTATCACTGAGGCCTTTTGGGCTCACTTGGCTCCGGGGTTCGAAAGAACTCCGGAGTTAAGCGTGCTCGGGTGGGAGTAATTCTCAGGATGGGTGACCTCCTAGGAAGCAGGCTGCTGCCCATAAAACCCCACACTGTCGGATGTCCACAGTGGCTTGGCTAAGTGGGGACAATATCGGTGGTGATATAGGTCGGGTCGCTACAAATGGTATCAGAGCCGACGACGGTTCACCTGTCGAGGGTGGGAGAGTATGCTGGAAAGGCGTCTAGCCCAGGAAGGGGTGACAGTTGCGCCGGATACTCGTCTCGCGAGGGGCAGGGAACGTCGGAGATAGGGTTGTATATTCCAGAGCCGAGGACGGCTCTCCTCTAAGGTGGTGGGATTGTAACACCCCGGGTCGGCATGTGGTTTGCCGAGGGGGTGGGTCATATGGAACTTAGAGGGGGATGTCCTGACATTGGAATATAGGTATAGATTCGGCATATATTATCACCGAGGCCTTTTGGGCTCACTTGGCTCCGGGGTTCGAAAGAACTCCGGAGTTAAGCGTGCTTGGGTGGGAGTAATTCTCAGGATGGGTGACCTCCTGGGAAGCAGGCTGCTGCCCATAAAACCCCACACTGTCGGATGTCCGCAGTGGCTAAGTGGGGACAATATCGGTGTTGATATAGGTCGGGTCGCTACATGGCCTCAGCATGGACTTCATGTAAGATGATCTGGAGTTCTTGGATTTGGTCAGAAACAGACTTGGAATCAATCATTTTGTAGTCCATAAATTTATCGACCACAAATTTCTTGAGAGCAGCATCCTCAGTCTTATATTTCTTTTCCAGAGCCTCCCACAATAATTTCGCAGTAATAATAGGTTTATAAACCTTGTACAGCACTTCGTCAAGCGAATTCAGAACATAATTGCGATAAAGGAAATCAGAATGCTTTCATGCGCCAATAGCCTGGAATGCTTCCTTGTCTTTTTCAACAATCTGACCAGGTTTGGGCTTAGGAGTATCTTTAGATAAGAACCTTGCCAAGCCGAGGGTGGGCAGATAGAACAACATCTTGTTCTGCCATGTTTTGAAATCCAAACCCTTGAATTTCTCTGGCTTGTCTTGAACAGCGATGATCTTAGTCAGATCAGGCACTTCAGTAGTTTTCAAAGTTGAAAAACAGGTCGTCATTCCTATTAATTTCACACAAAAACCAACTTTAATATTGTCTTAAGTTTTTTGGGATTATATTGTATGAACTCATGAATATAACACAAGAATTACAGAAATAGATATTCTAATACAACAAACAGAATACAAATAATATTTATTAAATGAATTCACAGATACAGTAACACTTACTACACAAGTTGATGATTAAGGATATGAACAGAGGCTTGTCGAGGCAATATCCTTAAGACAATATTACGTCCCTGCTGTGGTGCACACAGATACTGGACGATTAGTCTCCCAAGATACAACTGTTCTACACTCTGCTAGACTGCACTGTAATAGCAAAGTACTGGCGAACAAACAAGAAGAACACTTCGAATTTCTATGGAGGGAGGGAGAGAGAAGCAGACTTAGTCTGAATGAATTGTGTTCTTTACTAGCCAGAATAACACTCAATTTATAGGCTACGTCGTGCCTGTTCACAACAGACACACACCTGTAGGAAAACGTCTTTTCTCAACAGACACATCTTTTGCAGACTTAATGAAACGGGTCAGACCCATTGGACAAACCGTTTTAAAACGAACAGACACATCTGTTAGTGTATAGGTTTAATTTGATCTAGTGAACCCATTCACAATTTAATTAAATAAAAGGTGGACCAAAAAGATAAGTTATCTTATCAACCACCACATAGCTAGAGCTGTAAAACGAGCCGGGTCGGGCTGACCCGGCCCTTAAGTGACAAAGCCCTAAAGACTTTAGGGTCGGGCCAGCCCAGCCTTAACATTTGCATAGGGTCGGTTCAGTTAGGGCTAATGCCTAATATCTGAAGCCTTAGCCCGCCCCTCGACCCTTTAAACATAGGGCTCATAGGGCCGGGCCTAAGGGTCGGGCTTGAGGAATATTTGAACTTTGAAATATTTTTTATTTATAAATTTTGTTTGTTTTTGGTAAATTTATTTATTTATAACATTGATAAAATTCTCTCAATTATAATAAATTGGTTTATAATATCATAACTTTATATCGAAAAAACACACAAGTAATATATATGAAATTAATTTGACATGGCAAAAATAACTTTTGAAGCCACATATATAATTGTTTGTTATAGTAGAGTTGTTTGATTAGTCCATACGTTTAATTGAGGAACACATAGTATCTTTCATCTCATAGATTTCACGCCAACGAGGTTTATGAAGTTTAGAAGATAAAAAGAAACCTAGAGCTTATTTGAGGATTTTATATTTAAAAACATAATTGTAAATATAATTATACCTTTTATTCTTTATTATGTATAAAATTTTGAAGAAGAATAATAATACATTTATATAAATAAAAAAAAATACTTAACAAGTTTTAGGGCCAAATAAGGGCTTTTATAGGGCCTAACAAGGGTCAGGCTTAGGGCCGGGTTAATGCATCAATATCAAAACCCTAGCCCGACCCTTAAATTCTAAAAGGCCGTGCCGGCCCGACCTTAAAATTTGTGAGGCCCGAGTTGTAAGGGCCAAATGTGTTTTTTTTTAGGGCTGGGTCGGGTCGGGTTTAGGGCCTAGGGTCAAGATTTACAGCTCTACACAGCCCGAGCCCGATCCCGAACCGGCCGGTCGATCGGTCGGACGGGCGGCGGCGGCACGCGTGTGGTGGACAATTAATTGCATAGCTTTGCGCTATCGCGTGAAAACTTGGTAATCCAAAGGGCTACACCCTTAGTGTTACAATTATTGTATATAAACATTTTTACTCACTTCCCACAACACATGTGGAACTAAGTGTAAAATACACTTGTTCATTCAATACTATAGTCTGTCAGACCCGTTTCTCTAACATAAGGTTCAAAAGAAGGAAGGACATTTTTGTCTATAATACATAAAGACGGGTATCTCTAATTATTTTTAACTTTAAGGGTATCTCAAAGAATGCAAACTATTCTCGGGGGTAGATTAAATAGCTCTTAAATTTAATTTAGCAACAAAAAATTTTATGTTTTTTAGAAGAAAAAAAATGAGTAAAAAAATTCCACATCTGCGTGGTCCCATGTAACATGTGGATAAGATTGGCCACGCTAGCATCACTTAACTTCTGTCAGAAAATTCGGACAAAAAAATTTGGGCAGCCAAAATTATTTAAAATTGGAAAGTTGGTTTCCTAAATGAAAGGTTTTGAAGTCCATTGCCTAAATCCAAAAATATGCAAAGTATATTGCCTACATTATCAGATAAGTGTTCCACAATTCCATTTTGCTCACTTGTACGATGACATGTAAACTGGTAACACCATGAGTTTTTAGAAAAAGTTCAAACTTATCACTTGTAAATTCACCACCAAAGTCTGAAAGTCTGACCTTAGAACTTTTATTTTTCTATTGAATATTGTTTCAACAGAGACTTTAAAGGTCATGAAATGAACACGCTTATTGATTTGACATGAGATGGACCCAAAGATTTGCATACACAATGTCTAAAAGACCGTAAACTAAAACCACAATGTTGCTAGCAAGAAAAGATAATTTTGTGTTTTTGCCTAAACAACAATAAGGACAAGTAAATTTTTTAGGAATAAGACCTTGCATGAGTTGGAAGACTATCTACAAATTTTTTTTTGTAAAATTGGTGAAGAGGGATAACCAAGTCTTTTGTGCCAAACATGTGGGGACACTTTTGTATGAAAATAAAAAAATAAAAAAAGCTTTTGGGTGGTATTTACAGTTGGTATTAAAGAGATAGATACCATTTTCACTGGACCTATGGAAAAGTATCCACTTTGAGCCATTATCCTCCACAAAGAAATAAGATGGTACGAATGTTAGGCTATAATGATTATATGTAACAAACTTGTGAACTAAAAGAAGGTTGTTTGAAATTTGAGGTGTGTGTAAGACATTCTTTAAAATAAAAAAAGTATATGGTGTTTTAAGAAGAGATGAAGCTAAGTTTGAGAATGGACACACTGTTGTATAGTGGCTCGCAACAGTTGGGTGCACAGGATCATACCTTATAAGATGTGTGATCTATAGGATCAGTTTATATATTGGTTAAGGAAACCATATATGTGCAGGAGTTCTCATTGGACTCGGTTTCCTATTTATCTCGGTTTTAAATAAGTAATCCTATATGGATTTGGTTTCTACCCATGGGCTATAAATACCCAAGTAACTTGGTATTTGTAAGACAAGACAATAGAGTAGAATACAATAGAAAGATAAAGATAGAAAGAGTAAGCGAGAGAGAACTTTGGGAGCCAAGGGTGTATTGGGTTTAAGGTGAGAGATTAAGATCTTAGAAAGATACTTAGGGAGATTATTGTAATCGGTGTTTCTTTTCTTATAGTGAAATCTTCTCATTGTTCCCCGTGGAGGTAGGCATTGCAGAACCACGTATATCTTGGTGTTATTGTTCATTATTGTTCATTCTTCTTATACTATTGTTTATTGTTTGGTAATCTTTGACTTCATTGACAAAACGGATCATGTATTGCAAAGGAGGTGCTCTCACGAATATCTACGTTGTGGGTTGTTTACATTGTTAGGATTTAATTAATCACTGCATATAGTTCAACAAGTGGTATTAGAGCTTAAGTTGGATTTAAGGTTTTGTCAAAGATGACGGAGGACTAAAGGTGTTCCTGCGAATAGCGACGGTAAGAAACCATCGGTTACTACTCTTGGCGGCGGTGTAAAAGTTGAGATTAAACTGTTTGACGGTAGAGATAACTTTACAGTATGGCAAATGAAGATGAGAAACATTTTGATACAACAAGATCTTCATGTGATTTGACGGGAAAAACAAGAAACCAAAGGACATGTCAGATAACGAGTGCAACAAAGCAGATCTCAAAACCATGAGTTCCATCGAACTACATATCTCGGACGAGTAATGTGATGGAGGAAACTAGTGCCAAAGGATCATGGGAAAAGCTCAAGAAGTTGTATATGGGTAAGTCTTTATCCAATAAACTTTTCTTGAAAGATGAACTCTTGAATCTTCGGATGGAAGAAGGTGGTGATCTTATGGAACAACTAAATGTGTTCTATAAGTGTATCAAAAATTTACTACGGGTGGATCTGAAGTATGACGATGAAGATAAGTCGTTGTACCTGCTCAGATCTTTGTTTCCATCTTTCAAGCACTTCAGGACCACATTGATGTTCGACAAGGATACTTTAAAATATGATGAAGTTGTTCAAGACATAATCTCTCATGTGAAGATGAATAAGAACACAGGTGAAGACTCTCAAGCAGAAGGATTATATGTCAAGAATTCTAATGAGAGGGGTCTAACAAATAAGAGATGTAGCAAGTCAAAAGTCAAGGGCAGGTCTAAATCCAGGGATAAAGAAGGTTGTTTTGAATGTGGTGCGACAGACCACTGGAAACGAGATTGTAAGAAATATAAGGAAAAGATGAAGGGCGAAAATTCATATTCAGCCAACGTTTTTACAGATGATAGCGACGGAGAAATTTTGGCGACTTCTTCAGGTAATGATATTTTTTCGCCTTGGATTTTAGATTGTGGCGCTTCTTATCGTATTTGTTCAAACGAAGACTGGTTTGACACGTTTGAGAAAAGAAAAGGCGACGAAGTTTTTATAGGGAATAATTCTAGTTGTAAAGTTTGTAGAATCGGTACGGTAAAGTTGAAAATGCATGATCAAATTGTTAGGACTCTGGGTAACGTGAAATACGTTCGTGCACTAAGGAAGAATCTTATTTCCCTGGGTTATTTGGATAAAAATGGGTACACATACAAATCCAAATATGGGAATCTCATAGTCTCAAAGGGTTCACTTGTGGCTATGAGAGGAGTAAGACTTTCTAACGATTTGTACAAGCTTTTGGAAAATACAGTAATTGGTGGAGCTGCAGTTTCTACACAAGAAGATCGCACTCATCTTTGGCACTTGAGGCTAGGGCATATGAGTGAAAGAGCCATGGAAGAACTACACAAGCGACAATTGTTGAAGGGTGTAGGAGAGTGTAAACTTGAGTTCTGCAAGTATTGAATTATGGGAAAGCAAACTAAAGTACTCTTCAAAGCTGCAGATACAAAGAACAGAAGTACAAAAGTACTTAACTATATTCACTCAGATGTGTGGGGGCTTTCACCTACTCAATCAAAAGGTGGAGCTCGCTACTTTGTCACTTTCATGAATGATTTTTCAAGGAAAGTTTGGGTCTACTTCATGAAGGAGAAATCTGAAGTTTTCACTAAATTCAGGGAATGGAAAGCAGAAGTAGTGAATCAAACAGGCAGAAAATTCAAGTATCTAAGAACTGACAATGGAGGTGAATATAAGGATAGGAAGTTTCTACAGTACTGCAAAGATGAAGATATTGCAAGACATTTTACCGTGAAGAAGAATCCCCAACAGAATGGAGCTGTAGAAAGGATGAATATAACTCTTATGAATAAAGAAAGGTGCATGAGGTTTCGTGCAGGTTTGCCAGAGATGTTTTGGGCAGAGTCGTTTAACCATGTTTGTCACTTGGTTAATCGTTCACCATCCAAGACGCTTGATTTCAGATGTGCAGATGAGGTATGGTCAGGTAAACCAGTAGATTACTCTACTTTGAAGGTATTTGGATGTAGTGCATATGCTCTTATTCCCAGTGATGAGAGAACCAAACTTAAACCCAAATCTCATGAATGCATTTTCATCGGCTTCGAGAAGGGAGTGAAGGGTTATAAGTTATGGGATCCAGTGAACCGAAAGAAAATCCTTAGTAGAGATGTTGTGTTTGATGAGAAGACTATGCCTATGAATCAAGACATGAAGAATGATAAGAAAAACATTATTCTTAAGAAAGCAACTACGGAGATATCTCCTCTTACTAAGGTATCGAACAAGGAGACTCCTATTCTGGTGGAGGAGTCAGATCCAGAGGTTGAAGAGGATGGGCCAAAACAACAACAGTGTGAAAAGGAGGTTGAATCTAATAAAAATAAGCAACAACCTTACAACATAGCAAAGAACCGAGGCCAAAGACAAGTCAAAGCACCTATTAGACTTGGGTTCGAGGAAGAAGTTCATTATGCTTTAAGCATTAGTGAAGGTGATCCTACTTCTTATCGTGAAGCAGTTGAAAGTAAAGAAAGAGAAGAGTGGATTGAAGCTATGGCTGAAGAGATGGAATCTCTATACAAGAACTCTGTTTGGGAGTTGGTTCCTAAACCCGCAGAAAGAAAAATTGTTGGTTGTAAGTTGGTTTATAGGGCTGTTAAACGAACTGATCAACAGCTCGAGCTCGTTCGTATAGCTAAACGAGCCGAGCTTGAACAAAAAGTAAAGCTCGTATAAAATTTGGGCTCGGCTCGAGCTCGGCTCGTTTATAAACGAACCGAGCTCGAACATACCAAAGCTCGGCTCGTTTAGATAAAATCCTACTTTTATGTGTAATTTAATCGAGTAGCTCGAGCTCGCCTCGAGCTCAACTCGTTAAAAGCTCGGCTCGAGCTCGTTCGTATAGCTAAACGAGCCGGGCTTGAACATAAAATAAAGCTCGTATAAAATTTGGGCTCGAGCTTGAACATACAAAGCTCGGCTCGTTCAGCTCGTTTAACGCCCCTATTGGTTTACATGAAGAAGGAACGAATGCATGAGAAAGAACCACCAAAGTTCAAAGCAAGTTTGGTGGAGAAGGGGTACTCACAGAAGGAAGGAGTTGATTATGATGAAATTTTCTCTCCGGTAGTGAAACATACTTCTATTAGAGTGTTACTATCACCGGTTGCTCAGCAGGATATGGAGCTTGAGCAGTTAGATATCAAAACTGTTTTTCTCCATGGTGAATTAGAGGAAGTCATCTACATGGCTCAACCTCAGGGTTTTGTTGAAGTTGGTAAGGAAAATCTGGTTTGTAGGTTAAATAAGTCTCTTTACGGGCTCAAACAATCTTCAAGGCAGTGGTACAAACGCTTCGACTCTTATATGTTGAACATTGGGTATAGAAGATGTGACTATGATTGTTGTGTGTATACTCATGTGTTCAATGATGGGATGGTGATTCTATTGCTACTTTATGTAGATGACATGCTTATTGCTTGTCGGGATATGTCTAGAATTAAGGAGCTTAATACGTTATTAAGCAAGGAATTCGACATGAAGGATCTTGGTTCTGCACAGAAGATCCTAGGTATGGAGATAAGGAGAGACAGGAAAGCGGGAAAGTTATGGCTGTCACAAGTCAAGTACATTCAAAAGGTACTTGAGCGCTTCAATATGATTGATGCAGATCCTGTGTCAACTCCTTTGAACAACAGTTTTGTTTTAAACAAAAGTCAATGTCCTTCCACAGATGCTGAAGTGGAAGAGATGAAGAAGAAGCCGTATGCAAGCGCAGTAGGGTGTCTCATGTACTCAATGGTATGCACAAGACCTGATTTAGCTTAAGCACTAAGTGTAGTATTGAGATATATGGCAAATCAAGAAAAACCACACTGGAAAGCTATGACATGGATTCTCAAGTATGTGAAGAGCACTAAGACGTTGGGTATCTTGTTTGAAAGACAACAAGGAAAGCATGTGTTTCGGGTTATGTGGATGCTGATTATGCAAGATATTTAGATAAACGAAGATCCACCACAAGGTACGTCTTCACTTATGGTGGAGGACCGGTTAGTTGGACATCAATGCTCCAAACGGTTACTGCTTTATCTACTACTGAGGCGGAGAATTTGGCGGTAACAGAAGCTTGCAAGGAAACTATTTGGCTGAAGGGATTAGTTAGCACATTCAGGTTAGATCAAAGTTCTATGATGATAAGATGTGACAGTCAGAGTGTTATTTGCTTTGCTTAGAATCAAATGTTTCATGCAAGAATGAAACATATTGATATTCGTTATCATCAGATTCGGGATTGGTTGGACTCGGGTGAAATTCCAGTTGAAAAGGTTCACACAGATGAGAATGCTTCAGATTGTCTTACTAAGCCAGTTTCAGTTGAGAAGTTCTGACATTGTTTGAACTTGCTCAATCTTTCTACATGTTAAATATTGGGTGGAATACCTACTCACTTGAGGTGCGTTGAGGCAAGAAGATTTTCGCCAATGTGAGGGTGCTTGAAGAAATTCAAGCTGCAATGTTTTGTTTTGGTCGATGGCTCGCCAAGGTGGAGATTGTTGTATATTGGCTCGCAACAGTTGGGTGCACAGGATCATACCTTATAAGAGGTGTGATCCATAGGATCAATTCCTATATTGGTTAAGGAAACCATATATGTGCAGGAGTTCTCATTGGACTCGGTTTCCTATTTCTCTCGGTTTTGAATAAGTAATCCTATATGGATTTGGTTTCTATCCATGGGCTATAAATACCCAAGTAACTTGGTATTTGTAAGACAAGACAATAGAATAGAAACATAGAGATAGAAAGAGTAAGTGAGAGAGAACTTTGGGAGCCAAGGGTGTATTGGGTTTAAGGTGAGAGATTAAGATCTTGAGAAAGTTATTAGGGAGATTATTGTAATCGATGTTTCTTTTCTTATAGTGAAATTTTCTCATTGTTCCTCGTGGAGGTAGGCATTACAGAACCACGTATATCTTGGTGTAATTGTTGTTTATTGTTTATTTTTCTTATACTATTGTTTATTGTTTGGCAATCTTTGACTTCGTTGACAAAACGGATCCTGTATTGCAAAGGAGGTGTTCTCACGAATATCTAGGTTGTGGGTTGTTTATATTGTTAGGATTTAATTAATAATGCATATAGTTCAACACACACCTTGACCATTGCCAACAACAACCTTGCATGGTCCCTTGTAGCAAGCATGTGTATGAAGCTTTGCCAAATCAGGTGTGAGATGATTTGTAGCTCCACTATCAGCATATATCAGTCAGTAACAGAATGAGCAGATGTAGAGCCTGTAAAAATTGTACCTTGAGCCATCATTATTAATTTAGAGGTTGAGCTCTACCTGCATATGAGTGGTTCATTCGGTACCAGGAATCAATTACTTGATGTCCATTCTTATGACAAATTTGACAAGGAATATATCCATATCCATTAGAACTTTTTCCACCTTTACGACTTCTTCCTCTACCATTGGAACCATCTCTTGTAAGATTTATGTCCCACATTATAATACAATTTAGTAATCATTCTTTTATGGGAAGAATGGCATTATTGAAATTATGGGAAAAGTCCTCTCTCACTACGTATAAACACCATCCATTTGGTGTCTATTAGAAAGATTAATTTTGAATAGACACAACTCGTTGGGAAAAGGTATGTGTCTTTTCTGACTAGATTTTATGAAAAGAAACACACCATTTAGACAATAATTGGACAACTATATAAGACTTTATGTTGTCCAAAGATGAAGTATAAAATGAATCGAATCTTAAGAGTTTATATTCAAACCATAAAAGTACAGTAGTGAGAGAGGACTTTTCCCATAATTTCAATAATGTCATTCTTCCCATAAAAGAATGATTACTAAATTGTATTATCATGTGAGACATAAATCTTACACCTCTGCAATAATTTCTACCATTGTAGTTCGATCCAGAACTACCAACATTACTTCGATGGGCATTGTTGAAATCTTGATTACTAAAAGATGAATGAACTGAGCTAAAAGCATGAGTTGATACTTCAGAGGATGAGGCCAAGATTGCTTTACCTTTCAACTCAATTGCAACTTTCTTTGGAAAGGAGAAAGATTGTGTAACTCATCTGTTATAAACATATAGTAAGATCAATTCGAACACGAATCAAGTTGTTATAATAGGAGAAAACCCATTCAAAACATGAACAACAAGATCTTCATCATTGAGAGGAGAACAAGCTGTTTGAAATAATCATCTAAGGTGAGTTGGCTTTAGACATTTTTGAAAACCTTTTCTCAAGATTGATACAAAGTTCTCTAGCTGAATTAATTCCAACGACATATTGTAATAGTTCCTCAGATAGAGTGGCATTAAACCGGATCAATATTGATTGATCTTTTTTCATCCAACGTAAGTAAGTCGAATTCACATTTGTAGAGTAAGGAAGAAATTGAGGATGACACAAGTCAATGTCATAAACTAGATCTAAAAGATCATAATTCCTTAATATTGGAAGAAAGATAGATTTCTATAACAAGTAATTGTTACGATTTAGTTTAATAAGGAACAAGATCAGAGTTCGCCATTAGTAGGTCTAATGTAGGACATATCAAGAGTTGTTATTTTATTTCTAAGTATCAAGTAGGTTCTAGAATATGGTCTTAGGTCTAGGTCATATTATATTAAAAATTATTATGGTTATTTACTGGTTGAACAAGTTTTTGTAGGAGATTGGGGTGATTGTTATATAATAATTAGGTTGAGTATTATTGAATTGAAGAATTGCTTCTTGAGCTATCCTTGTTTTTTGCTAAATTATTCTTTTTTTCTTTTCTTTTTTACTAGGTGGATTCCAAGCTTCTCATTCATCTAGCCTTCCAATCTTTTCTTATCTTCGTTTTAGAGATTTCCAATCTTTTTCTTCTAAGTTCTACATTAAGATCTTGATTGAATTGTTGTTGATTTGCAAGATCTTGTGTGTTATTGATGTGATATACCATGATTTGTGAAGATGTAGAACAAAAATAGATGAAACTAAGACGAAAAGAAGAAAAATTGAAAATCTAGGGTTTCAAAACCACCATTAAAGAATCTTTACTGTTGAGCATATACTCTGATACCATGTTAATATAAGAAGTAGAATTTAGGAAGATGAAATTGTATTCTCTCTTGTTGTATTTCTACTAATTACATTCACTATTTATACACAGATCTGTAACAACAATAACACTCTAACAGAATGTCTTAACCTTCTAACTAAGTACAATTATTAACTGTTTCTGTTAAACTTTTGCAGAGCTGGCTTTCTCTGCTGATGTGTCAATGTTACTAACTAGGTTGTGCAGTCCGCGACGTAGTTGCTTTGGAAACTTCTGGTGATGCGTAAGCGGCAAGCCCTTGTTCTCAAGATTTTCAAGTACTTCTTTCGATCTCCCTTGTAAGTATTTGCTGATTTCATCCAAACATCTCAACTGCTTCTGCTTAAGTAAATTGACTACTCAATCATCTGAAGTCGCTCTCCAGTCATGCAGCAATCACAACAGCACACATATAAAACTTCCTTGCAAAATCTATACAACACTAAAAAAACAAAAACAGTCATCAGTACATTCTCCATCAAAATATTTACAGTCTGAAAACTCCTCCAGAGTATGGTTCAACTTAATAAGACGACCACAGTAATTAACATGCATGCACCTTTTTTTATGATCAACACTAGGTGTCCATTATGCATAGAGTAGCAGGATTTCTAACCCTTCAGCCCACATTTACGATCAATAAAATCTTTTCTGAAGAAAAAAATGTATCATGTAACATTCTAAAGATACCAATCCAAAAGAGTGGTTCGGGGCCATTTCAATAACAAGCGTATCAACATGATGTTTCCTAATCATGACAGTTTGGTAAGTGAAGATTGCTTCTACGTTTACTTATTAAGGAGAAAATTGGTGCCCCAAGCATGTGAGTCCTCTATTTGAGAATCAAATCACAGCCCTGCAGCCCGCAAACAATGCTATGTTATTACAAGCTAATAAACACTAAACAGGCATCAGGCATTCACTGAAGTATTTCATTCTCTGCTGTATGCAAGTTGAGAAGATGGCTCTGTATCCCAATATCTCCAAGGTTTGATTTTGTGTCCTTACATTGTTAGTTGATTTAATGTTAACTCAATAACACTTAGTATGGTACTTACAAAGCCAAGAATGGCATGCCACTTACATTGACAAGCCAATGTGATGAGTTGAAGCTTCCGCTTACAGTCAAGACCGACGAAGTGATTACTACACTTAAAAGTTCAATCTTCTGTTGCCAACGATATCCTTCGGTAGTTTTACTTAGAATTTTTTTAGTAAATTAGTGAATCTAGAGCAATTTCTTTATTTTTTTTATTTTTTTTTAAATCGTAACTGTAAAATGCCAATGAAACAATACCTGATTTTTGGATACTCAAGAACGTTCAATCATACTTAATGGAGATGTTGTAAACGTGTGAACTAAAAGCTTGAGACATTTCCTTTTCGGAAACGTTCAACCAATAGAGGACAGTTGGTGATTTTCAGTTGTTCAAGCAGGGTGAGATGGTTCAAATCATTAGGCCCAAAGTTGAGGGATTCACAGCTGAAAATTTGTGTCCAAATTTTTATGAAGCAGGTTAAAGCTTTGGGGGACAGATGATTGTGAAGAATTGGAAATTTCCAAGTAGTGGAGATTTGTCTAGTTGTTGTTGTTATAAAGAAGAGGCAAATATGAGCTTTCAAGAATACCCACATCCAAAGTCAGCTTCTCAAGAAGGGGAGGAAGGCTACGTTGCTTCTCTGTCAGTTGTGCGCAGATATGCTTAAATCCCTTAGTGCGTCAGAGAACATCTAGAAAGAAATAAAGAAATCTATCTCGTTTTGGAATGACAATTGGCAAGAGACTGTTACTATTTGAGAACAATAGTATGCAAAGTGGAGAAGATGGCTCTGTATCTCTAAGCATTAAGTTCTGATTTAAAACAGTGTACGCGAGCTTGGAGTTGTAATTTCTGCATCCTTACAGAAAGTAAGGTGCCTACTGGTTTGAGCTTATATACTGTAATGCAAAACAGATATGCAAATTATGCAAAGCAATTTGTTAAGAGAAAGGAAGGGGTTTGTAAGTAACGTACGTATTTCTGCTCATCCAATTAATGAAGATCGTCTAACATGTGAACTAGGGCCTGAGCTTTCTTCTCCTGTGACATTATCTTTCAAAATAGGGCAGTCCTAGACTCTCAGTTCATCAAGAATGGTGAGATGTTTCAAATCGACTGGCATGGAGTCGAGGACGATTTACTGGGTTGTTTGCCTCGTTCTGAAGATCTGGAAGAAGCCTACATCCAATAACGATGGTGTTTGAAGTACCCTATGTGGTGCACCAGGCCAACTTGCACTGCCAATATATACGGTGGGGATAGTTTTCCCCAGTTGCAACGAACCTACAGATAGGAAAAAGAGATCACTAGTAATACCTTGACAAATTTCAGAACTTGCATCTTGAGTTAAAAATTAGAAAAATATATATATATATCCAGAAAATGAGTATATATCATTACAAGAACAAGTGCTTTTTTAAAAAAAAAGGACTTGCCGCGCAGTTTGTAGCGCGTTTGTCCTCTACTTTTGTGTAATTCACTGAGCTTATCAATAAAATTTGTTTTATTAAAAAAAAAAAAAAAAAAAAAAAATTGTTAATATTCATGGCCCAAAGGCTAGAAATACTATTGTTGCTGCCACCTAAGCGTCCAAATCGAAGAACAAGGGCTTAAATAGCATTTTAATACCAAGAGTAGTAGTTAAAAGATGAGAAAAATATCATGGGTTCACAAACTGTTGTCACCTAACAGGTACCATAATGAGCATCAAATTACATAGCCATAACCTTTTCTAGTTCAAATGCAGACAAGTTCAAAACAAAGTTACTGAAAGGTATTAATTTCTGTGCTGTTAATCAGTAATGATGCTAAAATTTCCAACAATTCCACATGGCATTTTCAAAAAAAATTTAATGGTTCTACATATGGCATGTATCTGATGTATATGCCAGCTTTGAGAAAAATTGACCCCATCTTGCTAAAACTGGAGCACCATAATCTTTGTCAAAAGGAATTAGCATATTGCTCACCTAGTGCCTAGGCATATTCCTTCAGCACCCCCAAGAGCAAGAGCAGCAACGGCAAAGGATCATATTATTAACAAAAATATACGCTCTAATAGAGCAGCTTTTGTAATGCAAATTAATGATGTAAATCGGGAATCCTTGCATAAAGTGCTAACTGCTTTAAAACATCTTTACTTAAGCTCCACCAAGTCGATCTATTAACTCTCAACAAGAAACAATACTTCACAACTTAAAACTAGAAACAAAAGTCCTAGCACATAAATCAGGACCTATCTTCTCATGAAAATAAATATTGATAGTGCAGTGCAAGACCATCCAGGCACTGCTTGATGGGGAGCTGTTTTTAAGAACTGTACAATGAACTCAAAAGGGATCTTAATTAGTGGGTTGGGAGTAACAACAAACTTTGTGGCAGAGTCGGTGGTAATCATAGAAGCGATTAATAAAGCTATCGAAATAGGGTGGAACCATGTTTGGAATGAAAGTTTGAAACAAAATCATAGGCAGCAATAAGATCATTTCAAAAAGATGAGGTACCTTGAAAAGGTAAGGGTGATTGGCAGAGGTATAGAAATGAAGTATGGGTGATCCTCTCAGTTAAGAAACAAGGAAGGTGTTTACTTAGGTATGAGAGTCATAGAATGGTGGACTTCTAAGCCTTCGTTAACACTTTCTCTCAAAAATCTGGACTAATTCTATTATAATTTCCTCATTAAGAGGCCCCTCTTTTACCAATGGCATTTTCAAATTAACATAATCACCCTTCCGTTAAAACAAAAATAAAAATTGTCCAGTGACATACCCCACTTTTATTCATTGGACGATGGTGTACACCAAGCGCAAATAACACTCTGAGCTTCTTCAATGTTCCAAACTTCCAAGGTCGTACAATTGAGTGAATGAGGTGCAAGTCTGCAAGGTGAGACAGTTATATGGTTATCACTTATCAACATACCAATTATTCTGTAAATCTGGATGATAGTTGCTTCTAGATCAGGTACATTTTCCAGAGTTTTAGAAGTTCTTCAGTGTAAAGATTTCACTTACTTGGTGAACAACCTTAACACCCAGCTTGGCGAGCTTCAAGTAGTAGCTCCTTTTGGTATTCACCCTGAAAATTCACCCTTTCTGGATCAGGGACTGCCAGAATAACACCGACCCGGAACGGTCAGTCGAGTCTTCCTTGTTAGTTCCCTTCTAGTCTGAACAATCCTATAACAATGGTGGAATGACAAAGAGTGATAATGAAAGAACTAAATAAAAAAACTAGTACTTTATTTGATAAGCAAAAAAAGAAAAAAAGAAATTGCTCGTCCGTGATCTTTCAAAGTGCACCAGAGAATATATGAGAAAGAATAACATCTCTTTATCCTTTGTAGCATCATAAGAAACCACCACGAAAGAACTGCATTAAGAACGTACCAAAACTGAAATGCCTTCATGTTTCCAATAACCTCAAATGTATGGTCTTGTGTGCTATGCTGATTGACAACATCTGGATGCTTGGATGGTGTATTACAACACTTTTCACACAAATCAAAGCCCATGCCTCTCCCAGTGGCAACAACACGTTCCTCATTAGAGTCTTTGCATTTGTATCGCTTCCCGACTATTAGATATAACTGCTGAGATCCATTTAGGTGGTATGAGCTAGCATGACTAAAATAAAGGTATTAAGTGGAAAGTATTGCATGTCCTAAAACTAAATTTCATATTTGCCTATCGACAAAAGTTTTAAACCATTAAAGTACTTTAAGATTAGGAATTATATAGTTTAGCAAACCCCAACAAATTTAAACCAGCCAAACAAGAACAGAATTATCAATCAGAAAGGATCATTGTTAGCTTCAACTTGTAGGGATTGACTCCCTGGAATTTTACATGTAACGAAGTAACATGCTAAAAACAAGAAATATCGTCCCAATATGACATTACAAGAAGGATATTACCTCACAATTATCACAAACAATTCCAGTATGCACTTTGCATACTGGAATTCTCCTCTGCATGATAGAATAGTTTGGGGCTAGTCAATGAGCTGTACTACACCATATTAATATGACGTCAGACTGGGAACTCTCCTCTGCATGATAGAATAGTTTGGGGCTAGTCAATGAGCTGTACTACACCATATTAATATCAACATCATACCAATCATTGCACATGTATATTAATGTGTGATACACAGTTCTTTGAATGTTGGCCAAAAGCCCAAAACCACATTCCAGCTACACCTACAGCTGAAACGTTCACTATTCTCCATAATTCAAATTCTAAGACATTATGAAACTCAGGCAACTCAATGAAAGATTGATTACATGTGACATAGTAGAATGAAGTATTGATCAACAAGGGACTTTGGTTTGGAATTTTAATTCAAAAAATCTCGCTAGGTAAATTGTTAATTTGTCTAATAATAAATCGACGAAAGCATCTATTTGATACTCTTATTTGGTATGTTATCCACAGAGTCATTCCCCTGGGGTAAAAATTGGTGATCCAAGAATGTCATGCCACAAAATCCCAACTGAAGTGCAGATCAACATCCAATAGAAGCCAAAAATAGATCATCATGAAGAAACAAGAAATATATATATGGAAATTAAAGGGTTAAGGTGCTATCTTGTAAATGAAATATGCAATGCGACTTATTAAGAAAAAGGAGGTTTGTGTATGATGTACCTATTTCTGCTGTGGCGGCGGCATAATGGAGATGTTGTAAATGTGTGAACTAGTGCTTGAGACATCTCCTTCTCTGAACCGTCCAGCCAAAATAGGCGAAGAATTTATTTCCACTTTTTCAAGCATGGTGAAATGATTTAAATCATCTGGCATGAAATCGGGGAATTCGCATCTGTCAAATTTCAGTTGTCGAACTGTTGTAAGCAAGTTAAAGCCATGGGGGAGGGATGATTGTGAAGAAAGAGACATTTGAAAAAAAATGAGATTTGGGTAGTTGTTGTTATGGAGAAGAGGCAACAATGAGCTTTCAAGTACACCAACTTCCAATTCTAATGACAGCATCTCGAGAAAGGGATAAAGGGTAGTTTGCATCCCTGTCAGTTGTGGACAATCACATATCTTTAGATTCTTCAGTGCGGGAGAGAACATGTAGAAAGGAATAACCTTTAGCTTTGGGCAAAACTCGATAGTTAATTCATTCAGATAGGGCATGATGGTTATACCATTATTACCACCACCTTCTTCCTCATTCTTCCCCAGAACCGTTGTCTCTTCCCACTCTGACATCATCCCCAAACGAAGATACCTTAAAGCTGGGAATACTGCTACTCGAATTGGTTCAAATTCTCCTCCCCCTCCTCTGCTTCTATCATCGCTTTTTGTTGGAATCCCCAACAACTCATGGGACAAGTGTTTCAAACCATCTATATTAATCAATTCAAGGTTTTGTAAAGACTTAAGCCTTCCAAGAGCCGGTAATACCCGCAATCCTTTCAATCCCTCAATTCTTAACTCATGGAGGTTTGGAAAGAAATCTACCCCGTTTTGGAATGGCATATCCCAATATTCCAAATCTCGCATACGGAATAATTCCAATTTCTTCAATTTGGGGAAAATCACCACTTTCTGTTGTTGCTGCTGCTGTTGTCGTCGCTGCACCGAACCATTACTATGAAGAGTGTCAAGCCCATAAAATTCGCATCCGAGGCGTTTCACAGTGGGCAGCCATTTTAATTTAAGACACACCAGAGACACTAGCTTCCCTAAAGCAGGCAATCGCAAGCATTGGTGGAGATGCACCAAACTCAGCTCGGTCAAATTGGATAATGATGAAATCCATTCTGGTAATCTGATTCCTCTATAATATTCTATTTCCAATTTCTCCAAGTTTGTATGTGGTTTGATGCCTTCTAGAATGCCCTCCATCCTAATCACATCTTCTTCTTCGTCTTCAAAACCAAAATGCAGCTTCAGGGAGAAAAGCTTTTCCTTCATCTTTAGCAAAGCTTGTGCAGCATTACTTACATCCGCCACTTGCCTCAGCTCTCTTATCAGTAAATGTCCTTGGAGATGGTTGAGCAGTTGCAGTTCTTCAATCTTGCATCCTATTTCTTTGCTCACCTCATCACCTAATTCACGAACACCCACGATAAACTCCTCCAACGTTCGAAGACACATCAATTTCCCAATTCCCCTCGGTAAAAAAGCTAGACTAGGACACCCTTTAAGATGAAGGTGTCTTAAGTTGGATAACTTTCCGATACCTTCTGGGAGTCTTTTAAGATGGCCGCAACTACTTAGATTTAGAGTCTGCAAATTTAGTAGATTACAAACAGCTTCAGGCAATTCCTCCAACTCAGAATTATTAGACAAATCCAAGTACCTCAAATGCAACAAGCGTTCAATCTTACTTGGAAGTTCTTTAATGTGACAATGACGCAAACTCAACATTCTAAGGCATTTCAATTGATGTAATAATTCTGGAGCCACTGTACTATTCAACGAGCTCCCATGAATTGGTCTTAATGTGCGTAGATTCTTTTGCTCATATATAGATGACCGATACAAATCTCGTGCACATAAATGGCGAACCTTGGCGCTACTGACCATTTCCTCCTCCAAAATAACAGTTTCAGTTTTGGTTAGAAACTGAACAAAATCATGCACAAGATCGTGCATCTTGCAACGAGTGATGTTGCCTTCGCTATCTCTTTCGAAGTCCTGGAAGAATGAGAGCATTGCCAGATTATCAAAATAGTCTCTCCCTATCATCTCTAAATCTGCACTTCCAGTGGAGCCAAGATAACCTTGAGCCATCCATAACCTAACCATTTCTTCTTTTTCAATGTAAACATCTTTGGGTAAGACTGCACAATACATCAAGCATGGCTTCAAGTATGAAGGTAATGCATAATAGCTAAATAAAATGGAAGGTAAAAAACCTTCCCCACCTTCCCAAAGATTACTTTCTAAGACATTACGCCATTCTTGTCGTGTTCTCTTAAAACGCATCAGACTTGCTAGAACCTTAACTTCTAAAGGAACACCTTTGCATTTTTTTGAAATTTCTTCCCCAATATCTTTAAACTTATCAAGGTCATCTTCCCTTCCCATGAAAGCTATGGACCTAAAGAGTCTCCAACAATCATCATCACGCAATTGCCCCAACATATGTCTGTAGCTTGAGTCCATCTTCATGGCCACCATCTCATTTCTTGTCGTTATAAGGATTCTACTTCCCGTTGCACCACAGTCTAGAGCTTGCTTTAGTTGGCTCCACTGATCACCATTATAAGACCAAACATCATCGAGCACAAGGATATAACGCTTACCTTGGATAGCTTTAGATAAGTTCTTAAGAAGGGCATGCCACCCAATAGTAGCAGGAACATTTCCGTTAGCTTCTTCAATAATTTGTTTCGCGACTTTTTCAAGATCAAAAGGGTCAGACACACAAACCCACATCTGTTTCTCAAAGCTGGTAAGCACCTTCGTTTCTTTTAGAATTAGCTGGGCCAGAGCTGTCTTTCCAAAACCACCTGTGCCAACTATTGAGATGACTGGGACATGCAAATCATGATGAGTACTCTCGTCCCAGAGCTTATTCACTATAGCATCCTTATCAACAACACGGCCATATATCTGTGAAACATCGGCAAAAGCACTAGTTAGTGGTCGATGTTTTTCACTGCTTCGAATTTCATTGAGATTGTACAATTCTTTCTTTCTAGCAATTTCGTCTAGCCGTTTGTTCAACCCTTCCATTTTTATACCAATGTCATGCCGAACAACAATGGGTTTAAAACAAGAGAAAAGTTCATACAATTGGAATGGTATCTTCTTGCTAATTGAAGCATTCGGATTAGGCTGCGATGAAGTGCGAATCATAGATCTCGTACTCCATTCATCCAATATGTCCTCCGCATCATAGGAAATGTACTTGAAATCTTCCAACCAAAGCTTCACGGCATTGCTTTTCACTCGTTTCTCCTCAGCATCCTCAAGAACTCCTTGGATGATAGTGAGTGTTTTGGTGAGTCTTTTAATTTCATTCTTAATATCCACCAATACCCCTATCTCCTGATCAACTCCATCGAAGACAACGGATCCCAATTTCCCCAAGACAATAGAAGCTAACAATTGGGACATCGTAATTAGCAAATGAATGACACACCGAAAACAAAATGCATAAAAAAAAATTTGTTCAAGTTTCAAATCTCGTTTGGTAGTATTCACCTCGAATCAACAATAATGAATTGTGTTACATTATATATACTTCACAAGACAACTTGCCATTGACTTCAAGATCAATTAGAAGAAATGGAAATAATGATACGCACATGGCTCTTCTGGAATTCTCAGTTCATCTACCAATTAGCATGTTATTATTAGTTAAGTTACCACCATGAATGAGTCTTAACAAAATACATTTCATACCTTGGGCTGGCAATACAGACTATAATATTTTTCTATCATTTTCAACATCTATAAAAATGGATCTGGTCTGTCTTCTAAATGAAGCAAACGTACTTTTCTTCTTAGAACTTATTTTGGAATAGTTTATCTGCCAATGAACATACTATTTCAGCACATCAAGAAGACAAGAACAACATTGCAGTAGTTCTGTCCTCCTGCGTATGCTCATGAATGGCCACATAAACTAGATAGTTAAAGAAGAACACAAACAATATAATGGCAAATGCATGAAAAGTAACCACATTTTATGAATGAAGATAAGAACATAAGTTTGAATCATAACAATACAGACTATAATTCTATCAATTCTTTCCAGCAAGCTACTTGCATAAAACTATGATTTCAAGTTATGCAGTTTCACTCAATCTAAGTTAGACTAACTAATTGTTTTATCATCACCATAAATGAGGGTGGTGGTCCTGGATGCCTTCGTTGAATGCAGAATAATATTCATCCATCCATCTAGTCAGTCAATTGCAAATCTCACTCAAGCAATGTTGCTGAAAAACGAATTCTTATGTGGATCTGGAATCCACGATTTTGCACTTCTAAGACTTTTTTAATATTCATTTTATAGGTCTGTATTTAGGTATGAACGATTTGCGCTTCAAGAAACTTTTTTAATATTTATTTCAATCAATCATCAGTCTGTAAATGTAGATTACAAATTATCAAAGTGTTTTGTCAACCCATTTTTCAATCTACATTTACTTGTTTTCACCGTTTTGCACTTTCACCATCCCTTCCAATCAACTAATTTTATGAATTTCTCAGTGAATTAAACAATTACAAATTGCACCAAAAATGTATCAGTTTGTTTCTTGAAAATATATAATAATAATAATAAATAAAAGGAATTTTAATCAGTAAACTTACTTGTTACTGAATATTCCAACTATCGCTGTATTCATCCAAAATCATCCCCAGTTGATAGAAACCCACCTCTGAACTGAAAAGTCTCCATCCCTTTCAATTGTGAAATGAAGTAGTATTAATGGGCTATGGTATGGGGCCGAGCAGATCAGGGATGAATCAGTCCAATACTCAAATAGTGTGAACTAAAGCCAGGTGTACTTGTTGAGCCCAACAAAATAAAGCCACTCGATGCAAAAGTTTGCTTATAGTTTAGGGTAATTTCCCATTTGGTACCTAGAATATGGTGTCTTTTCCGTAGTTTAAAATTTCAATTTCGAGCAAACTTTCGTTTTCTTAAAATAACGACATATGCCAAGATTTTCAAACTGAAAATAACAATGTAAGCCGAGATTCACAAAATTTAGTGAGATTATGTGCTACTGAATTCTCAAATATCGACATATACTCTCGAATTTTTTTTGAAATATGACGAAATTTTAAACTATGGTCTCTTCCTAGACCGGATCAAAGTATGTTGTCTTCCCGTACCAGACCGATTAAAAACAAAATATCTTTTCACCAAAAAGTGCTATTTTCATACCCTTTCTATCTTTTTGTGTAATTTTCCTTTCTGGTACCATTTTTTCTGTGAAAATGTACTTGATGTGACCCTTGAACAATGACTAGTTATCACGTTAGACATCATGCCCTTGATTTTAAAGATATATTCTGACCATTAGATTAAGGCATTTTACAAACAACTAAATATCTTTTGGGTTATATTATATAATAATGTCATCTCCATATTTGCACTGAATTTAGAAACATGGGTTTACAGATTTTATGATCTCCCCCTTAGAACTTATCAAGGGTTACATTTATGTTACAAACAACATCAAAAATACAAGATCAAGGGTAAAATTACATGATAAGTATATTTATAGTTCCTAATGTGTCCTCAGAAATTTTTTACCATGTTCTCTGGATTGTCTATTATGTCCTCTCAACGGTTAGGGTTACATATTGACAACAAGTATAAAGTAAAGAATTGTTAGGGATTTTATGAGCGGAAACGATTATGGAAGGCATAATATATGGTCCAGCCGTCGTATTCAAACCTTAACTGCTCCTCTCCCTCAATATCTTCATATTTGAAACCACAACTCTCCCAATCTCTAACCACCACTCTCTCAATCTCAATTTCCATTCTTGTTCACAAGAAATGGTTGAAAATGATGAAGCCATTGTTGAAGAAAACCATTCTGAAAAATGACATTGAAGAAGAAGAGAATAATCAAGAGAAATCGTCGCCTCCAAATGTTGGTGAAGGTGAAGAGTGACCTAAATCATGATGAAAAAGAAGTTGGTGATTCAGACCATATGGTGATGCGGAAGAAAAAGAAGATGATTGTATATACCCACCAAATCGTGCTCCTTCTAGCTCAACTAAAGACCTCTTCACAGCCAACATATTTCATTACTTCAAATCGACGTCACTCGGCGTGCAACCTTTTTCTCTCGACCTCACCCGATCTGAGAAATTACCTTCATGATTCGACATAACTTTGATCACAATCGTCGTCACTCGACGTGAAGCCTTTTTCCCTCGAGCTCACCCAAGCTGGGGTTTATTTCACTCGACCTCCTCCGAGCTAAAAGCTAATTCCACACGTTTATTCCCTTCAGTTACAATATATTTTCAAAATATTCGTAACATATGCTCATTAATTGATCCCACCGTTAGACAATTAATGAGCTAGTCGTTGTCCCTATCACTTATATAAACAAACTACGTAGGCTTGATTCTAGGACTTGGTCAATCTCAGATACGTAGACAACTATCTCTCTAGATACTGTGTGTAACCAAAGTTAAAGTACTGCCAGGTATCCTTGGTAGCCCTATAGGAGGTTGTACCAAGAGCATGAGATTATCCATCAGTCTAATCTGGACTGGCAGGTTGGACCAGATCCGATACCATGGGTCCCATCGGTTTAGCCATGGGCCCAATGGGAAGCGGATAACCCAACTTAACCGGGTATTGGTGCAGCGGTTGTTGTATAAGAAGCTGAACCGCATCCACCAAGACATCACTAAGCCCATCTAAGGCAGGCCGGTCTGGCCCAATCAGGAGAAAGCAATCTCCTAAACTACGAGTCTTTCACAGAGTAAACTTCATTGTTGCTTTGTGAGAGTAGAGACTTGATTCCGAGTTCATCTTCTCGAATACGTAGGCAGCCTACCTCGTAAGTCCAGTCTCATCATGTACACCCCTCTTCTATTTCAGTTGTACTAAGCTCTCATTGTAACCTTCCATCTGAATGATATGAATCTTGAGTTTGTGGATCAAATTTTTGCACCCACACTCTTTGGTGCCCACTGTGGGGCTGAATCTCCCACCAGCTCCAAAGCCTTGATCTTTTCTCAGCCATACCGGAACAAGCTGCAACAATGGCTGGTGGAAAGAAACGAGTCACGCGTTCACATGAGAAGAACGAACACAACCACGTTACTGGGAGTAAAACCGAGATCCATTCATCTATATCAATCATTTGGGAATCTCCAGGAATCCATCGTTAGGGATGAATCAAGGTCTAACGGATCTCCACCACCTAATCAGCCAGGAATAGAAAGTCTGGTCATGCAAATCGCTAATGACCCACAGAATCCTGACGAAACTAACCGAACCGTCAGTTTGGCTCCTGTTCGCATCCTAGAGTCTTCTCTGGCAACAACATCTAGAAGAAATCCTGCTGAGGATCGACAGCACGGGAGGGCTACTGCCCCCACCGCTCAACAGAAAGGAAAGGTGCAACAGACTAAATCCCTTACTTCCACCATCAGACGTCTAACTAAGGAAAATGTCAAACTCAGGAATGGGAAAAGAACCAGGACTGGAGACAGCCAGCAATTGTCTGCAGAACCGGTTGAAAGCATGTCTCTAACCAGGAGGGTGCGGTTGTGTACCAAAAGCCAGAGTACTTCACCAGTGACTTCAAAGTCAACCTCAATTTAGGACAGACTTGGACCAGATGGAGGGAAGGTTAGAAATAAAGCCTCTCGATGCAAAAGTTTGCTTATACTTTAGGGTAATTTCCCATTTGGTACCTAGAATATGGTGTCTTTTCCGTAGTTTAAAATTTCAATTTCGAGCAAAATTTCGTTATCTTAAAATAACGGCATATGCCGAGATTTTGAAACTGAAAATAACAATGTAAGCCGAGATTCGCAAAATTTAGCGAGATTATGTGATACTGAATTCTCAAATATCGACATATACTCTCGAATATTTTTTGAAATATGATGAAATTTTAAACTATGGTCTCTTCCTAGACTGGATCAAAAGTATGTTGTCTTCCCGTACCAGACCTATTTAACAACAAAGTATCTTTTCACCAAAAAGTGCTATTTTCATACCCTTTCTACCTTTTTGTGTAATTTCTCTTTCTGGTACCATTTTTTTCTGTGAAAATGCACATGATGTGACTCTTGAACAATGAATAGTTATCACGTTAGACACCATGCCCTTGATTTTAAAGATACATTCTGACCATTAGATTAAGGCATTTTGCAAACAACTAAATATCTTTTGGGTTATATTATACTTTATAATGGTATCTCCATATTTACACCGAATTTAGAACATGGGCTTACACATTTTATGATCTCCCCCTTATAACTTATCAAGGGTTACATTTATATTACAAACAACATTAAAATACAAGATCAAGGGTAAAATTACATGATAAGTATATTTATAATTCCTAACATGTCCTCAGAAATTTTTTACAATGTTCTCTGGATTGTCTATTATGTCCTCTCAACGGTTAGGGTTACATATTGACGACACGTATGAAGTAAAGAACTGTTAGGGATTTTATGAGCGGAAACGATTATGGAAGGCATAATATATGGTCCAGCCGACGTATTCAAACCTTAACTACTCCTTTCCCAGTCTCTAACCACCACTCTCTCAATCTCAATTTCCACTCTTGTTCACAAGAAATGGTTGAAAGTGATGAAGCCATTGTTGAAGCAAACCATTCTGAAAAATGACATTGAAGAAGAAAAGAATGATCAACAGAAATCGTCGCCTCCAAATGTTGGTGAAGGTGGAGAGTGACCTAATCAAGATGAAGTAGAAGTTGGTGATTCAGACCATGGTGCTGCAGAAGAAAAAGAAGATGATTATATATACCCACCAAATCGTGCTCCTTCTAGCTCAACTAAAGACCTCTTCATAGCCAACATATTTCATTACTTCAAATCGACGTCCTTCGACGTGCAACCCTTTTATCTCGACTTCACCCGAGCTGAGCAATTACCTTCATGATTCGACATAACTTTGATCAAAATCGTCGTCACTCGACGTGAAGCCTTTTTCCCTCGAGCTCACCCGAGTTGGGGCTTATTTCACTCGACCTCCTCCGAGCTAAAAGCTAATTCCACACGTTTATTCCCTCCAGTTACAATATATTTTCAAAATATTCGTAACATATGCTCATTAATCGATCCAACTGTTAGACAATTAATGAGCTAGTCGTTATCTCAATCACTTATATAAACGAACTACGTAGGCTTGACTCTGGGAATTGGTCAATCTCAGATACGTAGGCACCATTGGCCCATGGCTAAACCGATGGGACCCATGGTATCAGATCTGGTCCGACCTGCCAGTCCAGATTAGACTGATGGATAATCCCATGCTCCTGGTACAACCTCTTATAGGGCTACCGGATAGACAAACTTAACCGGGTATTGGTGCACTGGTTGTTGTATAAGAAGTTGAACCGCATCCACCAAGACATCACTAAGCCCATCTAAGGCAGGCCGGTCTGGCCCAATCGGTGGATTCATATTGGGCCGAGAGTACGATGAAGATTGGACCTGGTGGGGATCAGGCTGCCTATGTATCCAAGAAGATGAACTTGGAATCAAGTATCTGCTTCCACTAAGCTCTAATGGTGTTGCTCAGTGAAAGGCTCGTAGTTCAAGAGGTTAAGAACTCATGTATTTGTAGTGAACCAGAGGAGGCTGACTCAACCACCACTCCGGTTTTGACTCCATGAACTCAGGCAGTTCAAACTGTGAAGATGTTCCCGCAGCGATAGCGTGCATGCTGCTTGGTGGTTATCCCTCGGTTTGAATCCCCTTTGACCAGGGCGACTGCAACGTTGCATTCTATGATAGGCTCTGGTTCAACCTGGGTTTTCCTTTATCTTCTCCAGCGGGCAAGAACAGTGGGTTATGTTAGTCTGGAATCTTGCTGGACCTATCCAGTTAGTTGGGATTTGGATTTGACCAAGTTTGAAAGCAAAGACTTGGGCTGGACTCCTCGGACCGGAGGCCCAATCTGCATTGCATACACCCTGGCCAGGTCCTCTGGGCTTCTATGATAAGCCTTTGGATGAGCCTTCGTCGATGATGGACTTCAATGGGTCGGACCTAGTTCACTTGATTGAGGTAGGCCTGGCTGACGTATGGGAGCTCACGGTTCAACTTCTTATACAGTAACCGAGGCTCCACCCACTAGTCGTGGACCATCCGGTGGATCAAGATCCACAGAGCGTATGTGGGCTTCTTGAGACCGGGCTACTGCTCAGGTGCTCCCGGTTTGGCTTCTTATACATTCACCGATGACACCTGTCGGGTATTTTACCTAGGGCACACACAGTATAAATTATGATACTCCCTCCGTCCCATTTATATAAGCCACTTTGTGTTTTTCACACAGTTTAAGAATGAATTATTAAGAATACAAAAGTATTAAATTTTATTTAAATATTTCTGAATTTACCCTTCACATAATTCTTTACATTAACATTGGCAATTAATGCTACACAATATTTTAACAATATTTATTTTAGCTGATAAATGAGGGTATATTAGTAAATTTTAATATCCTACCACATTAAAAATGGTAAAATGAACTACATTTTGGAATAAAATTAAAAAGCAAAGTGGCCTATATAAATGGGACAGAGGGAGTAGTATATAATTAGTGTTTTATTTGAAATTGAACTGAACTATGCAGATACCATGAATTGTATTTTTAAGAGTACTATCTTCACATTATTAATGGTAGTCGTGGCAGCACCATCGGTTTTACTAGTTCATCACGTATATAAGAAAACGGTGATATTTTTTATTTACCATGATATATACCATGACATACACAAAGAAACAGTGATATCTATACAATAACCGCGATATATATTATTTTAGAAAAATATTTATCATCGATCCTAATTGAACTGTGATGCATCTATTTTAAAAACCGTGATATATGGACAAATCCGTAGTAGTGCTCCGAGTGTATTTTGGACTTGGTTGTATTATGTTTCAGGTATGCACCAATTAAGGTGGCGAAAAAGACTGCCTTCTACAAGTCAATGATTGAGGGGGAGTGTTGCTTGGAGATTATGAAGCTTCTGTGTGATCTTCATAAGGTCTAGGTGAGAGTGTTTTTGTTTGTGTCTGTAAAGGCATTATGACTTTATTTTTCATTACTTGAGTTGGAATGATCAAGTTGTGAGGAATTAGAGTCTTAGGTGTTTTGTCACGAAATGTGTCAAGGGGGAGGTTGTAGCCGCCTGGCCGACAAGGTTGACACAATTCGTGGGCTTAAGTGGAGCTTGAGTGATTCAAGCCCATGCCTAGTAATAGGCCGACATGGATATGAGGCCCAATGTGGAATATATAAGGTTTTCTCTACAACAGAAAACCCTAAGGATTCAATATCTCTCTAGCCTCCTTCTACCATTAGAGAGATTGTTTATCTGTGTGATAATCCTTCATCATCATCCCAAGTCATCATCAACAACAACAACAACAATAGAGATTTGAGAGTTGCTTCTTAGAGTGAGTCTAAGAAGGTGTTGCATTGATTGCAGAGATAGAAGACTACGCGGAACACTATTGCAAGTATTAACTTTTCTGATTGGATTAATCTGAGATTGTATTAGTGAATGTAGTTTTCTATTTCATATAGTGGATTATTTATCATCGTAAGGACGATCATGGATGTTTCCCAGTGATTGGGTTTTACAACGCTAAATCTCGTGTCTCCATATTCTTTATTGTTTTTTATCGTTTATTGCTTATTGTTGAATTGCACTTATTTGGGGCTTACAGTTACTTCAGAGGATGAGGCTGATCAGTCCTCAAAAGTGTATATTTATCCCCCGAATAATACCTTTTTTGTAAAGCACTTAGCTTATATTATTGTATTATATCTATTGATTAGTGCTTTCTTGTCTTTTGAGTAGGTTTCATGAGCCGAAATGCGAATATTATGTAAAAGCCCGCGAAAAGTCAAAAAAAGCAAGCAAAAGGGTGTTATTTGCACATGGAAAGGAAAATCGATATTTGTACCCACAAGATCTCCTGAGGGCACCCCACGGTCAGCTCTGTTGACTTGACTTTAGGTCAAAATGGGGCGGTCCAATTCTCAGCCCAAACCAGGTCCTATTGGAGCCCACAAGTCAGAATTTCTATTTTAGGCCTTATTTAAAGTCCAAACTTAAAATGGCTCTACAAGGAGATCCGGAAGTCTGATTTGCGCCCATGAGCTATCAAACTGAAGGTCTTGGTCCAAGCTACAACTTAAGCCCAATAGAATTAGGTTTTACTAAAAACCTAATGCCTCTAGAAGACCAACAGCAGCAGCCCCGAATTTGACCTTATTTGGAAGTCTTTGCATGCAAGTATTCTACTTTGTATTTTCTATATAAGAGAAGTAGTAGCTAAGGTTTAGGTATCTTTTAGACTCCCATCTTTTAGATCCAGAGTTTTTCATAGAGGGAGAAAAGAGAATATTTTTGTGAGAGAAAGTTCATCTTCTTCTTCTTTGTATAAAACTCTATTCATATCAATCAAATCAAATCACTTTACTTTATGATGTTTTATTATTTATTTATTTATTCCATGGTGTCATCATCAAGGATGAGTAGTTAAATCTCCTTAGGGGGATGGTTGAAGCACTCTAGATGATGCAAAAGCACCATGTTTGTTCTTGTTGTTCATTGTGATTCAAAGTTTTTAATGCTTATTTACTTCTAATTCGCGATATGAGGTAAGTATGATTATTTGCATGCTATTGTTATCCATGTTATTAAAATACTATTGTTAGGGTTTAGGGAGATCTAGCTTTAATGGTTTTATTTATATTGATTAAGGATGTGTAGTGAAATAGTTGAAAGATGATTATTACATATCCAAAGTTGATATCTTTTATTGGAACCCTTTTGTAATTAAGTCAAATAACTGAGAGGTTGTGATTTAGTTATGAATAATATGTTGAGTTAATTAAATTGAATAGCTGAGAGGTGACAGGTTGATTAATAAAAGGGTTATTTTGTATTTGGTCCCTCTAGAATATTCATATTTAGCAAGTGGTATAGAGTTTTTCAATTATTAGCAGTTGGTCCTTTTTCCGTTATTTGACTGGTAGTCAACTCTGTTGACTGTAGTCAAACCATCCAAGTTTTTAAAATACCTAAACTACCCATGCACATGTTAATCATGTGCATTTTTATGAACAACAAATATCATTCTATGCTTCATCCAATGGTCCAAAATAAACCAATAAATAGAAATAAACTAAACAAAATAATAGAAATAAAAAAACAAAGATAATGATAAACAACAATAACAAAATCTTGCAAAGTTAATATCCCATCAATCTAACAACCCTCAATACAAAATCAAGAAAACCAACCCCAAAAATTATCAAGATTGAAACCCAATTTTCTTTTAAAGCAATTGAAATTGAAAAGTCATTCTTTTTGTCAAGCAATTGAAAATGAAAACCCAACACTTATTGTTCTTCTATAAATACTTAATACCCATAGTTCTTGCCAAACAATTAAAATTAAAAACCAAATACCCATTTTTCTTCTCTTCCAATTTGGAAACCTAATACTCATCCATTGTTCTTGTCAAGTAATAGAAATTGAAACCCAATACCCAACAAAACCAAAACATTCTCTATACCTCAAAGATGAAGAAGATGAGAAAAAAACTTAAAAATTATTTTATTTTATAAGCCAATTCATAAAAATGATTTACCAAAAGTGATTAGACCAAAAGCAATAAACTTTGAAGGATGAAGAACAATGGGTATTGGGTTTTTCAAAATCATTAATGGGTAGTTCTTCATTTGCAAATTTAAGTGATAAAACTTATTCTTTTGTCAAGGTAGAGTTTAAAAATTTATTTTTCTTCTCACTAAAACATGTGCCTTGCACGTGCATAGGTAGTCTAGGCATTTTGAAAAGTTGGGTGGTTTGACTACAGTCAATTGAGTTGACTGTTAGTCAAGTAACAGAAAAGGGACTAAATACTAATAAATTAAAAACTCTATACCACTTGCTAAATACAAATGTTCTAGAGGGACCAAATACAAAATACCCTTTAATAAAACATATTCAATAGCATGCATAAAAGAATCTCGTTTTAATTGAGTGGAATAGCTGAGAGGTGACTACTTGATTATTATGGGTATTAATGATTAGTTAGAATAACCGAGAGGTGACTAATTAATTATTATAGATTGAACATGAAGGAACAACATGTTATGTTTGCATGATTTAGTTTGTGGATACCAATTCTTCCCCCTTTGTCATAATAAATCTTCTTTACATATCTACCATATTCTTAAGTTAGGGTTTACTTATTATTATTGTCTGTAGGAAGTTAGAATCAATTCCAATCTTATTATTGATTCCCTTGGTATTTTTTAACCATTATTTTCTATTGTGTTTGAGCTAAGATCTCCCCCTCTGAGGTGGGTACGACCCTTGCTTGTTACTTGTCTACTTTGATAACCAATTTATAGAAGCACAAGAAGAAACTTCAAGTTAAAAATATAATCTTTTGATAGAGGTTAGAGACTTAACACATTTTCGCCTCTATCAAAATGGCGTCGTTCCCGCTCTAAGGAACGGAGTTCATTCAAACACAAGCGAGAATAGTAGTTTCGGGACATCATCCAACTTCTATCCCTCCCACCTTTCTATTTTTAATTCTTTTTATTATTGTTTTTAAGTATCTTGTTACTTAGTCCTTTTATTGATCTTTCAGCGAAGACGGATTGAAAAAAGCTCGAAAAACGGAGTAAAGGTCAAATTTTTACGAAAGAGGCGCGTTCAGGAAATTTTCCTGAAGGTTACTGGTTGAAACTGGGCCCGATCTCGAGTCGAGTTCAATTTGGCCTATAACCATCTCGAGTCGAGTTCCAGACAGGGAATTTGCCTCGTTTTGCGTGATTTTTCCAGAGCGTTCCAAGACTCCTTTTCAGCTAATATTTTTCCTGTTGAGAGATTATGAGGTGAACTAACTAGTCTATTTTTTTTCAGCATTTTTAAAAACTTGTAAGATATTTAATTATTCGATCTACGAAAGGGTCGCGGTTATAATATTTTTAAAGTAGGTCTTGTTAGGATTTATTTAATTGTGTGTTCGCGGCGGATAGTAGAGCAAGGTTGTGGAGCTAGCCTTGAGTCTACTAAGGAACGACTCTTAAGGACGATTGAAACCCAAGGAGCGGTTTCCCCTTAGTCGACTTCAACTCGTCTTCTCCCCACTTTTGTGCGCTTGTTTGACACTTTTATTTTTTTAGCACAAAGTGGGAGGTAAGCATTCTCCTAACCCTCCTCGAATCCCCTGCAAGAGGAGTTTCTGTATTGATTAGTATGACCTTGATTGTTGCTTGATTTTAGATTCTGTTTTTACTTGTTAAACCGGGACTGCAAGGCGGACCTGGCCTATAAGTGAAACCTAATATCAATTGATTGCAATATCCTAAGCTTTAAAATTGAACCAACAAAAGCCATGTTATCACGATGTTCATTTGAGATCTTGAGGAGATATTTCAACTAGTACTGCGTGAACCATTCTTTGATTGGAGCACAAGTTAGGAATTGGGTCTGGAACCCCTGTAGATCACGTCTGTAGAATCACTGTGGTTTCTTAATTAAGGAGTGTTGCTTACGCATGGAAAACCTCCCACACTGGTTATTCGCTCATTGACTCTCAAAATATAGGGAGAATTCACAAGGGAAGCTTGGAAAGAACTCATTGACTTGGGTGAACACAAAATTGAGTCAGCTTTTGAGCCCCTTGTTAGATGTTTTGAATGGTTAGGACTTTTGTGGCATTTGTAATGCGCATGTTGCATTCATCTTAGATCAGGTAAAATCTTGTCCAAACCAACTCCAATCCACACAAAGAGCACAATCACGGACCTCACTCCTTCTCTTGAGGAAGAGTTTAACGACTCAACCTCCATACCTTCTGCAGAAGAGTTCAACGACTCAACTTCACTTTCTGCAGTAACTCCTGCACCTATGGCTCCAGAAGCTACCCTTCGGGATTACTTTTCACCTTGGCCACTGGGCCACCTACCTACATAGTCTTGCCCGAGACAACTGCAGATAGCTATGGCATTCGCCCTCAGAATGTGGGCATGTTGCCTAAGTTCCATGGACTTCCACGGGAAGATCCATATTAGCACCTCAATAAGTTTCTGACCATTTTTAACACTTTCAAGGAAAAACATTTGTCTGAAGAGGAAGTTAGCTTGAGATTATTCCTCTTTTCTCTTGAGGATCGTGCATATCACTGGTTACATAGCCTTCCTTCCAATTCTATTAACACCTGGGCTCAACTAAGCAAAACGTTCTTGACCAAATTCTTTCCTATTAGCAGAACTAATGGTATTGTTGATGCCATTAGAAATTTCGGCAGAAAGAGGGTGAAGTTTTCTTTGATGCATGGGAGAGGTATCAAGACCTATTTCTTCAGTGTCCACACCATCGAGTTGATGACACAGAAAAAGTTAGGATCATATTTAGAGGCCTTAATTATACAACTAGAAACATGGTTGAAAGCATGAGCGGTGGAGAATTCCTTGATTATTCCACCGCCAAGGCTCTGGTATTCCTTGAAAAAATTGCTAATAATAGCCAGCAATGGGAGTTACCTGGACATACCCCGAGAAACACTACCCCAGACTCATTTGATAAACCTAGAGGTATATATGAAACCAAACCTAACTCTGAGCTTAAAACTTTACTTCATGGTTTAGTAAAAAAAGGTAGAAGCACTTGAGGTGTCCTTAAAGCCCACATCACCTGTTATGAGTGCCTCCACTCTCCAATGTACTGCTTGTCATGACCAGACCCATACTGCCGAGTTTTGCCCTCTCCTTTATAATTCACCAGAAACTGAGGAAGCCCGTGCGTTTACTTACGTCGGGCAAACCAACTTTACTAAGGGCAATGCCACATACCCATCCATGGACCGCTCCAATCTTTCTTATTCAAATAATCATTATGCGGCTCCACCTGGTTTTAATAACTCTTATAGGCAACGTAGCAATGCCACGTATGTTGGTACTAATGAAAATCAGAACAGGGTAACAGTCCCCCCTTATTCGAACAATGTTCATCACATGAGTAGTTCCAGGGACCAAGTACCGACCAATCAATCTGCCCTTCCTAAGACCTCCCTTGAAGATGTGTTTGCCCATTTCATTCAACAGACGCAAGCGTCCATTGAGTCAAATGCCCAAGCCATCCAGAGGATTGAACAAAAACTTGATGAAAAAGGCAAATTTCTGGGACAAGCTATCCCGAATCCCAAGGGCAAAGAAGTTGGCTTAGTGACGGAAACTCCAGCTCCGTCTGCACCGCTTGCTGAAGTTAACTCGGTCTCCACACTTAGATCAGGTAAACATGTTGATAATCAAATTAATTATAAACCAAGTCCTAACATTGTGACCCCGGTTACCACTACACCTGTTGCCCCACCTAAAGGTCTGGCTAATGAGTCGACCACCACTAAGCCAAGGATATATACCCGTAAGATTGTGGATACTCCACTGCGTTACGACCCACCCGTGCCTTACCCCCAGAGACTCACAAGGTCTCTGCAGAAAGTCCAAGTAGAGGAGGTAATTGATGTGTTTAAACATATAAATATTAATATATCTTTCCTCACGGCTATTAAAAAGACACCTTCCTATGCTAAGGTTTTGAAAGACTTGTGCACCGCTAAGAGAAAAACAAATATGCCCAAAAACGCGTTTGTGGCGGAAGAATTCTCTGCACTTGTCCAACATAACGGCGTGGTAAAATATAAAGACCCTGGAAAACCGACCATACCCTGCAAGCTTGGTGATAAGTTCATGGGTAGAGCTTTGTTAGACCTGGGAGCGAGTGTTAATCTCTTGCCTTACTCCTTGTACCTCAGCCTGGGTCTAACGTACATGAAACCCACAAGCATGTCTTTACAACTGGCCGATAGATCATTGAAAGTACCTAGAGGAATAGTTGAGAATCTATTAGTTAAAGTGTCTGACTTTTACTATTCTGTTGATTTTGTGGTGTTGGATACTGAGCTTACTGTCGATAACTCGGTTCACATCATCCTTGGCTGACCGTTTTTTGCCACCTCTAATGCTCTCATAAACTGCCGGAATGGTTCTATGGTTCTCATGTTTGGATCTATGACCGTTGAAGTTAATATCTTCAATCTTGGCCAACAACCCCCTGATCTTTTATCTAAAGATGTGTGCCTTCTCGATTCTCTACCCTATGAGATGGTACCTAGTTGTTACCCTAAAGATCCGGTTGTTAATTGCCCTACCATGCATAATGTTGACTTCGACATTGACCAATCTATTGCCCAAACCAAAGCTCATTTTGATTTTGTGCCTATCTTTGACCCCAAATACCCTGAGGCCCTTGATTCGGTTTGTTGCATTGATTCTGAGTTCCAAGTAGACACCATCCCTCCATCTCTTGGTCCTCTTCCTCCCGAGCTAAAATGTGCCCAGTTAGATTCAGACGGTACTCATCCTGTTATCATCTCTTCATCTCTTACTACCGATAAGAAAAATCATCTTTATTTTTAAATTGGTGACAAAGTTTTGCTTTATAATCCTCGTTTGCATTTATTTTCTGGCAAACTTATGTCTTGTTCATCAGGCCCCTTTGTTGTGTCTGCAGTAACTCCTTATGGTGTTATTACATGTATTAATCCTGCAAACGGTTCTGAATTTATGGTCAATGGTCAATGTCTTAAGCATTTTCATGAGTTAAGGCCTCCTGAAACTCTCTTAGAAGTCCCTACTTATCTAGACTGACCCTTGACCTCCTGGTATCCGGACCCTCTCCATGTTCCTTTCCTTTTGTCTCTTTTGAGAGGTGTGGTTGAAAGTACCGAGACTGTTAGTCCACAAACTCTTGGCTGAGTTTAATTGATCCAGTGCACATTTTTCTCTTGAGCGTCACCACCAAACAGACCTGTTTTCCGCTCTGTTTGGGGGTGGGGAAGTCATTTCCCATCTCCCTTTAAGTCTCGAGTATCTGACTTTAAAAGACTCTTTGTTGTATCTTAGACATCAGGATCTCACGCATTCCACTCTAGCGTTTTATCTCTCATGTATCTTTGTTTAGAGTAGCGTTTATCTAGGGAGTGAGTCTTGTTTGTCTGCCTGTCTGGCTGAAGACGTTAAACTTAGCACTCCTGGGAGACAGCCCTGTGTATCGTCTAAGCCCGATCGTGCTTTATTGCTTCTCTTTTTGTTGTCGGGTTTAGTTGCATTTTGGTTTTTAGACCGCTCGTTTTACCATCTGTGCTCAGTTATGTTTGGGGGTTGGCGCGGCCGACCCACCCACTCACTCTTTGTCGTTTGGCTGGTTGATGATTATTGCGGTTACAAAAGACATTATTTTAAGATAAGATTTCCCTTAATGTTGAGTCAGTCTTTTATTTCAGTTATGTCTTAGTATGGAATTCCTTGTAATCTCTATGTATGTGGAGATAATTTTGTTTGGCAGGAATTTATAAAGCGGTTTGAATTTTTTGGTACATTAATGGTAATATCTTTCTTTCTCTCTTTCCTATGCTTAGCATGAGCCTTGAGGACAAGGCAATCTTTTTGTTTGGGGGTGGGGAAGTATTACAATCCTTTTTGCAAAAGATTTTCAAACGTCTTTTTCCATACTTGTGTAAAAATTCAAATTTTTTGAAAAATCAACAAAAATCTTTGTTACAAAGACTTTTTCAAAAAATAGGATAAGTACACCATCAATGATGAATATAATGGTTGAATTATCTTCTTTTCAAGTTTAAGGACATTTATTGTTCCACCAAGTAGTTGAGTCTTATACTACATTTGCATGAGTATAAGCATGGCATTCATCTGCATTTATTACAGATTACATGTGCAAATACAACTACACCTTGAGAAACTTGAGGAATAAGTGTGGAGACTTAACCTAGTGAGCTTTTGAGCCTCGTCCTTTTGTTGGAGAGTTATTACATCAATCTGGAGTCAAAAAACTTAACCTCTCAGTTTTATCTGTTTTTAGTCTCATATTCATTTTTATAGTTAGCCTTGAGATGAAATCAAGTGGGTGTAATATAAACTTGGGTCTTGTAGCTTATTCAAGATGTGATCACCATATCAGTATTTACAGATGATACAAAGACATTTAGATAAACCTTGTTTACATTAGTCTACCCTGATGATATTTATCCCTTAGGTTGACCATTCCGAGCCTTTCTTATTACTTAGCCTTTTTCTTTAGCCCATTATCCTTACCCAACTCCATTGTAGGAGTAAATACCCTTAGAATGTTTAGGTCCTTTTACCCACTGTTTTTGGAACATGAGGATGATTGTTTATGTGGTTACCAGAAGAAAGAAAAAATACAAAGAAATCTCCAAACTAGTGAGATGAACCAAATATTGAAAACCAAAAAGTTTGAAAAAATTCCAGAAAAAGCCAGAATCTTCCAAAACCATATCAAATCCAAAAGAAAAGAAGATTCCAAAATATTGGCCAGAGCTTCATTGAAATTTTCCCAAAGAAGATGAGAAACACTTCTTCCCAAAAGAAAATTTTCAAAATTTCTTCAAGTGCTGTTATTACAAATCACAAGTATTGAAGGCCCGAATGTTCCAAAAATATTTAACAACAAAAGTTTCCATTTCTAGCCCTGTCCTAAGCCAAGTTACAACCCATTACTGTCTTTTGTAGATCTAAGCTGATATGGTAGGATGTGGCGAGTAAGTGAGAAAATGCTAAGGTGAAAAACCCGACATCTCAAGCAAGGCTAATTTTCCATTCTTTGAAACTAAGTTTATTCCATTACACCAGTCCGTTCTTATTGATATATGTGAGATGATTGTCCATCTTGCTTCCTCACATAAAGGTCAAATGATAAACACCATCTTTGAGCGACTTTTATTTTTGAGTGGCAGAAGTCAAGGCGACCTTTCCAATGGTGACTTAAGACCCGTGGTGGCATGGGTACATGCCTATTTTCAATGCCTTTGAAACTGTTATGCTTGGTTTATACTTCATATCTTATTCATGCATTTGTAGTATGTTATCTCATATGAACGGTTTTGCAATACTTATCCTTATCCTTGATATAACCATTTCTGAGATCAATGGTAGAAATTCTTATTCTTGGATTAGTCATTGTAATACGTTTGTGGGTATCTTCTCTGGAAATTCCTATTCTTGGATTAGTCATTGTAATGTTGGTGAAAGTGGAGAGTGACCTAATCAAGATGAAGAAGAAGTTGGTGATTCAGACCATGGTGATGCAGAAGAAAAAGAAGATGATTGTAGATACCCACCAAATCGTGCTCCTTCTAGCTTAACTAAAGACCTCTTCATAGCCAACATATTTCATTACTTCAAATCGACGTCACTCGGCGTGCAACCCTTTTCTCTCGACCTCACCCGAGCTGAGCAATTACCTTCATGATTCGACATAACTTTGATCACAATCGTCGTCACTCGACGTAAAGCCTTTTTCCCTCGAGCTCACTCGAGCTGGGGCTTATTTCACTCGACCTCCTCCGAGCTAAAAGTTAATTCCACACGTTTATTCCCTCCAGTTACAATATATTTTCAAAATATTTGTAACATATGCTCATTAATCGATCCCACCATTAGACAATTAATGAGCTAGTCGTTGTCCCAATCACTTATATAAACAAACTACGTAGGCTTGACTCTTGGACTTGGTCAGTCTCAGATACGTAGGCACCCTATCTCTCTACATACTGTGTGTAACCAAAGTTAAAGTACTACCAGGTGTCCTCGGTAGCTCTATAAGAGGCCGTACCAAGAGCATGGGATTATCCATGAGTCTAATCTGGACTGGCAGGTCGGGCCAGATCCGATACCATGGGTCCCATCAGTTTAGCCATGGGCCCAATGGGAAGCGGATAGACCAACTTCACCGGGTATTGGTGCACTGGTTGTTGAATAAGAAGTTAAACAGCATCCACCAAGACATCACTAAGCCCATCTAAGGCAGGCCGGTCTGGCCCAATCGGTGGAATCATATTGGGCCGAGAGTATACGATGAAGATTGGACCTGGTGGGGATCAGGCTGCCTATGTATCCAAGAAGATGAACTTGGAATCAAGTATCTGCTTCCACTAAGCTCTAATGGAGTTGCTCAGTGAAAGGCTCGTAGTTCAAAAGGTTAAGAACTCATGTATTTGTAGTGAACCAGAGGAGGCTGGCTCAACCACCCCTCCGGTTTTGACTCCATGAACTCAGGCAGTTCAAACTGTGAAGATGTTCCCGCAGCAATAGCGTGCATGCTGCTTGGTGGTTATCCCTCGGTTTGAATCCCCTTTGGCCAGGGCGACTGGAACGTTGCATTCTTTGATAGGCTCTGGTTCAACCTGGGTCTTCCTTTATCTTCTCCAGCGGGCTAGAACAGTGGGTTATGTTAGTCTGGAATCTTGCTGGACCTATCCAGTTAGTTGGTACTTGGATTTGACCAAGTTTGAAAGCAAAAACTTGGGCTGGACTCCTCGGACCGGAGGCCCAATCTGCATTGCATACACCCTGGCCAGGTCCTCTGGGCTTCTATGATAAGCCTTTGGATGAGCCTTCGTCGCTGATGGACTTCAATGGGTCGGACTTGTTTCACTTGATTGAGGTGGGCCTGGTTGACGTATGGGAGCCCACGGTTCAACTTCTTATACAGTAACCGAGGCTACACCCACTAGTCGTGGACCATCCGGTGGATCAAGATCCACAGAGCGTATGTGGGCTTCTTGAGACCGGGTTGGGCCCTACCTGATAGTCCAGGTCTGGCTGGCTACTGCTCAGGTGCTCCCGGTTTGGCTTCTTATACATTCACCGATGACACCTGTCGGGTATTTTACCTAGGGTACACACAGTATATATTATGATGCTCCCTCCGTCCCATTTATATAAGCCACTTTGTGTTTTTCACACAGTTTAAGAATGAATTATTAAGAATACAAAAGTATTAAATTTTATTTAAATATTTCTGAATTTACCCTTTACATAATTCTTTACATTAACATTGGCAATTAATGCTACACAATATTTTAACAATATTTATTTTAGCTGATAAATGAGGGTATATTAGTAAATTTTAATATCCTACCACATTAAAAATGGTAAAATGAACTACATTTTGGAACAAAATTAAAAAGCAAAGTGGCCTATATAAATGGGACAGAGGGAGTAGTATACAATTAGTGTTTTATTTGAAATTGAACTGAACTATGCAGATACCATGAATTTTATTTTTAAGAGTACTATCTTCACATTATTAATGGTAGTCGTGGCAGCGCTATCGGTTTTACTAGTTCACGTATATAAGAAAACGGTGATATTTTTTATTCACCATGATATATACCATGACATACACAAAGAAACAGTGATATCTATACAATAACCGCGATATATATTATTTTACAAAAACTTTAATCACCGATCCTAATTGAACTGTGATGTATCTATTTTAAAAACCGTAATATATGGACAAATCTGTAGTAGTGCTGCGAGTGTATTTTGGACTTTTGGTTTTATTATGTTTCAGGTATGCACCAATTAAGGAGGAGAAAAAGACTGCATTCTACAAGTCAATGATTGAGGGGTAGTGTTGCTTGAACCGATACCATGGGTCCCATCGGTTTAGCCATGGGCCCAATGGGATGGGGATAGACCAACTTAATCGGGTATTGGTGCACTGGTTGTTGTATAAGAAGTTGAACCACATCCACCAAGACATTACTAAGCCCATCTAAGGCAGGCCGATCTAGCCCAATCGGTGGATTCATATTGAGCCGAGAGTATACGATGAAGATTGGACCTGGTGGGGATCAGGCTGCTTATGTATCCAAGAAGACCAACTAAGGGGGATTATCCAAGAAGATGAACTTGGAATCAAGTATCTGCTTCCACTAAGCTCTAATGGAGTTGCTCAGTGAAAGGCTCATAGTTCAGGAGGTTAAGAACTCATGTATTTGTAGTGAACCGAAGGAGGCTGGCTCAACCACCCCTCCGGTTTTGACTCCATGAACTCAGCCAGTTCAAACTGTGAAGATTCTCCCGCAGTGATAGCGTGCATGCTGCTTGGCGGTTATCCATCGGTTTGAATCCCCTTTGACCAGGGCGACTGCCACGTGGCATTCTCTGATTGGCTCTGGTTCATTCTGGGTCTTCCTTTATCTTCTCCAGTGGGATAGAACAATGGGTTATGTTGGCTTGAAATCTTGCTGGACTTATCCAGTTAGTTGGGACTTGGATTTGACCAAGTTTGAAAGAAAAGACTTGGGCTGGACTCCTCGGACCGGAGGCCCAATCTGCATTGCATACACCCTGGGCAGGTCCTCTGGGCTTCTATGATAAGCCTTTGGATGAGCCTTCGTCGTTGATGGACTTCAATGGGCCGAACCTGGTTCACTTGATTGAGGTGGGCCTGGCTGACGTATGGGAGCCCACGGTTCAACTTCTTATACAGTAACCGAGGCTCCACCCACTAGTCGTGGACCATCCGGTGGATCACGATCCACAGAGCGTATGTGGGCTTCTTGAGACCGGGTTGGGCCCTACCCGATAGTCCAGGTCTCGCTGGCTACTGCTCAGGTGCTCCCGGTTTCCTGTCGGGCATTTTACCTAGGGTACACACAGTATATATTATGATACTCCCTCCGTCCCATTTATATAAGCCACTTTGTGTTTCACACAGTTTAAGAATGCATTATTAAGAATACAAAAGTATTAAATTTTATTTAAATATTTCCGAATTTACCCTTCACATATATAAGAAAACGGTGATATTTTTTATTCACCATGATATATACCATGACATACACAAAGAAACAGTGATATCTATACAATAACTGCGATATATATTATTTTACAAAAATATTTATCATCGATCCTAATTGAACTGTGATGTATCTATTTTTAAAACCGTGATATATGGAGAAATCTGTAGTAGTACTCCGAGTGTATTTTGGACTTTTGGTTGTATTATGTTTCTGGTATGCACTAATTAAGGGGGAGAAAAAGACTGCCTTCTACATGTCAATGATTGAGGCGGAGTGTTGCTTGAAGATTATGAAGCTTCTGTGTGATCTTCATAAGGTCTAGGTGAGAGTGTTTTTGTTTGTGTCTGTAAAGGTGTTATGACTTTATTTTTCATTACTTGAGTTGGAATGATCGAGTTGTGAGGAATTAAAGTCTTAGGTGTTTTATCACGAAATGTGTCAAGGCGGAGATTGTAGCCGCCTGGCCTACAAGGTTGACACAATTCGTGGGCTTAAGTGGAGCTTGAGTGATTCACTTGGGAAGGAAAATCGATATTTGTACCCACAAGATCTGCTGAAGGCACCCCACGGTCAGCTCTGTTGTAGCCGACTTTAGGTCAAAATGGGGCGGTCCAATTCTCAGCCCAAACCGGGTTCTATTGAAGCCCACAAGTCAGAATTTCTATTTTAGGCCTTATTTAAAGTCCAAACTTAAAATGGCTCTATAAGGAGATGCAGAAGTCTGATTTGGGCCCATGAGCTATCGAACTGAAGGTCTTGGTCCAAGATACAACTTAAGCCCAATAGAATTAGGTTTTGCTAAAAACCTAATGCCTCTAGAAGACCAACAGCAGCAGCCACGAATTTGACCTAATTTTGAAGTCTTTGCATGCAAGGATTCTACTTTGTATTTTCTATATAAGAGAAGTAGTAGCTAAGGTTTAGGTATCTTTTAGACTCCCATCTTTTAGATCCAGAGTTTTTCATAGAGAGAGAAAAGAGAATATTTTTGTGAGAGAAAGTTCATCTTCTTCTTCTTTGTATCAAACTCCATTCATATCAATCAAATCAAATCACTTTACTTTATGATGTTTTGTTATTTATTTATTTATTCCATGGTGTCATCATCAAGGATGAGTAGCTAAATCTCTTTAGGGGGATGGTTGAAGCACTCTAGATGATGCAAAAGCACCATGTTTGTTCTTATTGTTCATTGTGATTCAAAGTTCTTAATGCTTATTTACTTCTAATTCGCGATATGAGGTAAGTATGATTATTTGCATGCTATTGTTATCCATGTTATTAAAATACTACTGTTAGGGTTTAGGGAGACCTAGCTTTAATGGTTTTATTTATATTGATTAAGGATGTGTAGTGAAATAGCTGAGAGGTGATTATTACATATCCAAAGTTGATATCTTTTATTGGAACCCTTTTGTAATTAAGTCAAATAACTGAGAGGTGGTGATTTAGTTATGAATAATATGTTGAGTTAATTAAATTGAATAGCTGAGAGGTGATGGTTTGATTAATTAGACATATTCAATATCATGCATAAGAGAATCCCGTTTTAATTGAGTGGAATAGCTGAGAGGTGACTACTTGATTATTATGGGTATTAATGATTAGTTGGAATAACCGAGAGGTGACTAATTAATTATTATAGATTGAACATGAAGGAAAAACATGTTATATTTGTATGATTTAGTTTGTTGATACCAATTCTTCCCCCTTTGTCATAATAAATCTTCTTTACATATCTACCATATTCTTAAGTTATGGTTTACTTATTATTATTGTCGGTAGGAAGTTAGAATCAATTCCAATCTTATTATTGATTCCCTTGGTGTTTCCTAACCATTGTTTTCTATTGTGTTTGAGCTAAGATCTCCCCCTCTGAGGTGGGTACGACCCTTGCTTGTTACTTGTATACTTTGATAACCAATTTATATAGGCACTAGAAGGAACTTCAAGTTAAAAATATTATCTTTTGATAGAGGTTAGAGAGTAGAGACTAAAACACATTTTCGCCTCTATCAGAGGCCAAGATTGCTTTACCAACTTTCTCTGAAAAGGAGAAAGATTGTGTAACTCATCTATTATAAACTTATAATAGGATTAATTCGAACACGAATCAAGGTAGTAAAAACACTATATAATCATATAAAAGACCATTCAAAACATGAACAACAAGATCTTCATCATTGACAGGAGAACATATAAAATGTTCATTTCGATCATTGTACTTTATACATTTTTGTAGTTTGGTCATAAAAGTTATTTTCTGTAGGTTTGGTCATAAAACTTACATTTTGCTATCAGTCAGTCACAAGTTAAGTCGTTGTTAAGAGCAACTCTATTGACCAAACTGACTGAACTGATAACGAAATATAACTTTCATGACCAAACTGACAGAAAAAAGGTGTTGTGACCAAACTGCAAAAACGTGTAAAGTACAATGACCAAAATGAACATTTTATCGAGGAGAACAAGTTGTTTGATTTGGTTGAAATAATCATCTAAGGTGAGTTGGCTTTCTTCAAACATTGGAGTTACGATTTCAGCTGAATAACATGAGATTTAGACATTTTGGAAAACCTTTTCTCAAGATTGATACAAAGTTCTCTAGCTGAATTAATTCCAACTACATATTGTAATAGTTCCCCAGATAGAGTGCCATTAAACTAGATCAATACTGATTGATCTCTTTTCATCCAACGTAAGTAAGTCAAATTCACATTTGTAGAGTAAAGAAGAAATTGAGGATAACATAAGTCAATGCCATAAACTAGATCTAAAGGATCATAACTCTTTAAAATTGAAGAAAGATACATTTCTATAACAAGTAATTGTTACGATTTAGTTTAATAAAAACAAGATTACCAATTTTATGCAGAGTTGGAGCAACAGAGTTTGCCATTAGTAGATCTGGTGTAGGATACATCAAGAGTTACTATTTTATTTCTAAGTATCAAGTAGGTTCTAGAATATGGTCTTAGGTCTAGGTTATATTATATTAGGAATTATTATGGTTTTAGAAGTTGTTTTAGTTTAGAAGTTTTTACTTGTTGAACAAGCTTTTTGCTAAAGATTGGAGTAATTGTTATAGATTATTCATTTTTTTTCTTTTTTAACTTGGTGGATTCCAAGCTTCTCGTTCATCTAGCCTTCTAATCATTTCTTATCTTCTTCTTTTTAGAGATTTCTAATCTTTTTCTTCTCGTACATCTAGCCTTCTAATCATTTCTTATCTTCTTCTTTTTAGAGATTTCCAATCTTTTTCTTCTAAGTTCTACATTAAGATCTTGATTGACTTGTTGATGTGATATACCATGATTTGTGAAGTTGTGGAACAAAAATAGATGAAACTGAGATGAAAAGAAGAAAAAAATGAAAATCTATGGTTTCTAAACCACCATTAAAGAATCTTTACTGTTGAGCATATACTGATACAATGTTAATATAAGAAGACGTAGAATTGAGGAAGATGAAATTGTATTCTCCCTTGTTGTATTTCTTCTAATTACATTCACTATTTATACACAGATCTGTAACAACAATAACACTCTAACAGAATGTCTTAACCTTCTAACTAAGTACAATTATTAACTGTTTCTGTTAAACTGTTGCAGAGCTGGCTTTCTCTGCTGATGTGTCAATGTTACTAACTAAGTTGTGCAGTCCGCGACGTGGTTTCTTTGGAAACTTCTGGTGATGCGTAAGCGGCAAGCCCTTGTTCTCAAGATTGTCAAGTACTTCTTTGGATCTCCCTTGTAAGTATTCACTGATTTCATCCAAACATCTCAACTGCTTCTGCTTGAAAATTGACTACTCAATCATCTGAAGTCCCTATCCAGTCATGCAGCAATCACAACAGCACACATATAAAACTTCCTTGCAAAATCTATACAACACTAAAAAAAAACAGTCATCAGTACATTCTCCTTCAAAATATTTACAGAGTCTGAAAACTCCTCCAGAGTATGGTTCAACTTAATAAGACGACCACAGTAATTAACATGCATGCTCCTTTTTTTATGATCAACACTAGGTGTCCATTATGCATAGATTAGCATGATTTCTAACCCTTCAGCCCACATTTACGATCAATAATAACTTTTCTGAAGAAAAAAAAGTATCCTGTAACATTCTAAAGATACCAATCCAAAAGAGTGGTTTGGGGCCATTTCAATAACAAGCGTATCAACATGATGTTTCCTAATCATGACAGTTTAGTAAGTGAAAATTGCTTCTACGTTTACTTATTAATGAGAAAATTGGTGCCCCAAGCATGTGAGTCCTCTATATGAGAATCAAATCACAGCCCTGCAGCCCGGAAACAATGCTATGTTATTACTAAGCTAATAAACACTAAACAGGCCTCAGGCATTCACTGAAGTATTTCATTCTTAGACATGCAGCTCATCTCCTTCACTAAGTAATTCATATTATTGTACCAAAGAGACCGCAGTAATATTAGTCAACAAAAATTATAGAACATTAGCCGATAGATACGAGAGACTCCTAGTATGCAAGTTGAGAAGATGGCTCTGTATCCCAATATCTCCAAGCTTTGATTTTGTGTCCTTACATTGTTAGTTGATTTAATGTTAACTCAATAACACGTAGTATGGTACTTACAAAGCCAAGAATAGCATGCCACTTACATTGACATCCCAATGTGAGTTGAAGCTTCCGCTTACAGTCTACAAACAAGACCAAGTGATTACTACACTTAGTTCAATCTTCTGTTGCCAACAATATCCTTCGGTAGTTTTACTTAGAATTATTTTAGGAAATTAGTGAATTTACAGAATTTTTTTTTTTTTAAATCGTAACTGTAAAATATCAATGAAACATACCAGATTTTTGGATACTCAAGAATGTTCAATCATACTTAATGGAGATGTTGTAAACGTGTGAACTAAAAGCTTGAGACATTTCCTTCTCGGAAACGTTCAGCCAATAGAGGACAGTTGGTGATTTTCAGTTGTTCAAGCAGAGTGAGATGGCTCAAATCATTAGGCCCAAAGTTGAGGGATTCACAGCTGAAAATTTGTGTCCAAATTTTTATGAAGCAGGTTAAAGCTTCGGGGAACAGATGATTGTGAAGAATTGGAAATTTCCAAGTAGTTGAGATTTGTCTAGTTGTTGTTGTTATAAAGAAGAGGCAAATATGAGCTTTCAAGAATACCCACATCCAAAGTCAGCTTCTCAAGAAGGGGAGGAAGGCTATGTTGCTTCTCTGTCAGTTGTGCGCAGATATGCTTAAATCCCTTAGTGCGTCAGAGAACATCCAGAAAGAAATAATGAAATCTATCTCGTTTTTGAATGTCAATTGGCAAGAGACTGTTACTATTTGAGAAATAGTATGCAAAGTGGAGAAGATGGCTCTGTATCTCTAAGCATTAAGTTCTGATTTAAAACAGTTTACACGAGCTTGGAGTTGTAATTTCTGCGTCCTTACAGAAAGTAAGGTGCCTATTGGTTTGAGCTTATATACTGTAATGCAAAAAAGATATGCAAATTATGCAAAGCAATTTGTTAAGAGAAAGGAAGGGGTTTGTAAGTAACGTACCTATTTCTGCTCATCCAATTAATGAAGATCGTCTAACATGTGAACTAGGGCCTCAGATTTCTTCTCCTGTGACATTATCTTTCAAAATAGGGCAGTCCTAGACTCTCAGTTCATCAAGAATGGTGAGATTTTTCAAATTGACTGGCATGGAGTCGAGGACCATTTACTGGGTTGTTTGCCTCGTTCTGAGGATCTGGAAGAAGCCTACATCCAATAACAAAGGGGTTTGAAGTACCCTATGTGGTGCACCAGGCCAATTTGCACTGCCAATATATACAGTGGGCATAGCTTTCCCCAGTTGCAACGAACCTACAGATAGGAAAAAGAGATCACTAGTAATACCTTGACAAATTTCAGAACTTGCATCTTGAGTTAAAAATTAGAAAAAATATATATATCCAGAAAATGAGTTCAAATGCAGACAAGTTCAAAACAAAGTTACTGAAAAGTATTAATTTTCTGTGTTGTTAATCAGAAATGAATCCTATGCAGTGGGAATGCAGACAAGTTCAAAATAAAATTGTTCAGTGGTATTGTAATGATGCTAAAATTTTCAACAATTGCACATGGCATTTCCAAAAAAAATCATAGGCAGCTAGAAGATCATTTCAAAAAGATGAGGTACCTTGAAAAGTTAAGGGTGATTGGCAGAGGTATAGAAATGAAGTATGGATGATCCTCTCAGTTAAGAAACAAGGAAGGTGTTTACTTAGGTATGAGAGTCATAGAATGGTGGACTTTTAAGCCTTCGTTAACACTTTCTCTCAAAAATCATAGGAAGGTATTGTAATGATGCTAAAATTACTAATTGTATTATAATATCCTCATTAAGAGGCCCCTCTTTTACCCATGGCATTTTCAAATTAACATAATCACCCTTCCGTTAAAATAGAAATAAAAATTGTCCAGTGACATACCCCACTTTTATTCCTTGGACGATGGTGTACACCAAACGCAAATAACACTCTGAGCTTCTTCAATGTTCCAAACTTCCAAGATAGTACAATTGAGTGAATGAGGTGCAAGTCTGCAAGGTGAGACAGTTATATGGTTATCAACATACCAACTATTCTGTAAATCTAGATGATAGTTGGTTCTAGATCACGTACATTTTCCAGAGTGTTAGAAGTTCTTCAGTGTAAAGATTTCACTTACTTGGTGAACAACCTTAACACCCAGCTTGGCGAGCTTCAAGTAGTAGCTCCTTTTGGTATTCACCCTAAATAACCTGAAAATTCACCCTTTCTGGATCAGGGACTGCCAGAATAACACCGACCCCGAACGGTCAGTCGAGTCTTCCTTATTAGTTCCCTTCTAGTCTGAACAATCCTATAACAATGGTGGAATGACAAAGGATGATAATCAAAGAACTAAATAAAAAAACTAGTACTTTATTTGATAAGCAAAAAAAGAAAAAAAAGAAATTGCTCCTCCGTGATCTTTCAAAGTGCACCAGAGAATATATGAGAAAGAATAACATCTCTTTATCTTTTGTAGCATCATAAGAAACCACCACGAAAGAACTGCATTAAGAATTTTCAGTACCAACCTCGATATGCTTGACTACTCGCTCTAAAGTACTTATTCACTAGCTCAAACTTATGCTTTGTTTTGCACTTCAATTTCAGCCGGTTTCCCAACTACAAGACCACCTTCAGCATCCTCTGAAGTATCATCAGAATGTACCAAAACTGAAATGTCTTCATGTTACCAATAACCTCAAATGTATGGTCTTGTGTGCGATGCTGATTGACAACATCTGGATGTTTGGATGGTGTATTACAACACTTTTCACACAAATCAAATTCCATGCCTCTGCCAGTGGCAACAACACGTTCCTCATTAGAGTCTTTGCATTTGTATCGCTTCCCGACTATTGGATATATCTGCCGAGATCCATTTAGGTGGTATGAGCATGACTAAAATAAAGGTATTAATTGGAAAGTACTGCATGTCCTAAAACTTAAATTTCATATTTGCCTACCGACAAAAGTTTTACAGACTCTTGTCATCATTAAAGTACTTTAAGATTAGGAATTATATAGTTTAGCAAACCCCAACAAATTTAAACCAGCCAAACAAGAACAGAATTATCAATCAGAAAGGATCATTGTTAGCTTCAACTTGTAGGGATCGACTCCCTGGAATTTTAACATGCTAAAAACAAGAAATATCGTCCCAGTATGAAATTACAAGAAGGATATTACCTCACAATTATCACAAACAATTCCAGTATGCACTTTGACGTCAGACTGGGAACTCTCTTCTGCATGATAGAATAGTTTGGGGCTAGTCAATGACATGTACTACACCATATTAATAACAAAATCATACCAACCATTGCACATGTATATTAATGTGTGATACACAGTTCTTTGAATGTTGGCCAAAAGCACATATCAGCTACACCTACAGCTGAAACGTTCACTATTCTCCATAATTCAAATTCTAAGACATTGTGAAACTCAGGCAACTCCACGAGAGATTGATTACGTGTGTCATAGTAGAATGAAGTATAGATCAACAAGCGACTTTAATTTGGAATTTTAATTCCTAAAAATTCTGTATAATAACTCGACCAAAGCATCTATTAGATGCTCTTATTTGGTATGTTATCTACAGAGTCGTGCTCCTGGGGCAAAAGTTGGTGATCCAAGAATGTCATACCACAAAATCCCAACTAAAGTGCAGATAAACATCCAATAGAAGCCAAAAATAGATCTCCATGAAGAAACAAGAAATATATACAGTATATGGAAATTGAAGGGTGAAGGTGCTAGCTTGTAAAAGATATATGCAATGCGACTTATTAAGAGAAAAGGAAGGGGTTGTGAATGATGTACCTATTTCTGCTGCAGTGGCGGTGTAATGGAGATGTTGTAAGTGTGTGAACTAGAGCTTGAGACATTTCCTTCTCTGAAACGTCCGGCCAAAATAGGAGAAGAGTTGATTTCCAATTGTTCAAGCATGGTAAAATGATTCAAATCATCTGGCATGAAATCGAGGAATTCACATCTGTCAAATTTCAGTTGTCGAATTGTTGTGAGCAAGTTAAAACCATGGGGGAGGGACGATTGTGAAGAAAGAGACATTTGGAAAAATATGAGATTTGGGTAGTTGTTGTTATGGAAAAGAGGCAACAATGAGCTTTCAAGTACACCAACTTCCAAATCTAATCTCAGCATCTCGAGAAGGGGAGGAAGGCTAGTTTGCATCCCTGTCAGTTGTGGACAATCAGATATCTTTAGATTCTTCAGTGCAGGAGAGAACATGTAGAAAGGAATAACCTTTAGCTTTGGGCAAAACTCGATAGTTAATTCATTCAGATAGGGCATGATGGTTATGCCATTATTACCACCTCCTTCTTCCTCATTCTTCCTCAGAACCATTGTCTCTTCCCACTCTGACATCATCCCCAAACGAAGATACCTTAAAGCTGGGAATACTCCTACTCGAATTGGTTCAAATTCTCCTCCTCCTCCTCTGCTTCTATCATCACTTTTTGTTGGAATCCCCAACAACTCATGCGACAAGTGTTTCAAACCATCTATATTAATCAATTCAAGGTTTTGTAAAGACTTAAGCCTTCCCAGAGCCGGTAATACCCGCAATCCTTTCAATCCTTCAATTCTTAACTCATGGAGGTTTGGAAAGAAATCTACCCCGTTTTGGAATGGCACATCCCAAATTTCCAAATCTCGCATACGGAATAATTCCAATTTCTTCAATTTGGGGAAAATCACCACTTTCTGCTGCTGCTGCTGCTGTTGTCGTCGCTGCACCGAACCATTACTATGAAGAGTGTCAAGCCCATAAAATTCGCATCCGAGGCGTTTCAGAGTGGGCAGCCATTTTAATTTAAGACACTCCAGAGACACTAGCTTCCCTAAAGCAGGCAATTGCAAGCATTGGTGGAGATGCACCAAACTCAGCTCGGTCAAATTGGATAATGATGAAATCCATTCTGGTAATCTGATTCCTCTATAATATTCTATTTCCAATTTCTCCAAGTTTGTATGTGGTTTGATGCCTTCTAGAATGCCCTCCATCCTAATCACATCTTCTTCTTCTTCGTCTTCAAAACCAAAATGCAGCTTCAGGGAGAAAAGCTTTTCCTTAATCTTTAGCTCAGCTTGTGCAGCATTACTTACATCCGCCACTTGCCTCAGCTCTCTTATCAGTAAATGTCCTTGGAGATGGTTGAGCAGTTGCAGTTCTTCAATCTTGCATCCTATTTCTTTGCTCACCTCATCACCTGATTCACGAACACCCACGATAAACTCCTCCAACGTTCGAAGACACATCAATTTCCCAATTCCTCTCGGTAAATAAGCTAGACTAGGACACCCCTTAATATGAAGGTGTCTTAAGTTGGATAACTTTCCGATACCTTCTGGGAGTCTTTTAAGATGGCCACAACTACTTAGATTTAGAGTCTGCAAATTTAGTAGATTACAAACAGCTTCAGGCAATTCCTCCAACTCAGAATTATAAGACAAATCCAAGTACCTCAAATGCAACAAGCGTTCCACCTTACTTGGAAGTTCTTTAATGTGACAATGACGCAAACTCAACACTCTAAGGCATTTCAATTGATGTAATAGTTCTAGAGCCACTGTACTATTCAGCGAGCTCCCATGAATTGGTCTTAATGTGCGTAGATTCTTTTGCTCATATACAGATGACCCATACAAATCTCGTGCACATAAATGGCGAACCTTGGCGCTACTGACCATTTGCTCCTCCAAAATAATAGTTTCAGTTTTGGTTAGAAACTGAACAAAATCATGCACAAGATCGTGCATCTTGCATCTAGTGATGTTACCTTCGCTATCTCTTTCGAAGTCCTGGAAGAATGAGAGCATTGCCAGATTATCAAAATAATCTCTCCCTATCATCTCTAAATCTGCACTTCCAGTGGAGCCAAGATAACCTTGAGCCATCCATAACCTAACCATTTCTTCTTTTTCAATGTAAGCATCTTTGGGTAAGACTGCACAATACATCAAGCATGGCTTCAAGTATGAAGGTAATGCATAATAGCTAAATAAAATGGAAGGTAAAAAACCTTCCCCACCTTCCCAAAGATTACTTTCTAAGACATTTCGCCATTCTTGTCGCGTTCTCTTAAAACGCATAAGACTTGCTAGAACCTTAACTTCTAAAGGAACACCTTTGCATTTTTTTGAAATTTCTTCCCCAATATCTTTAAACTTATCAAGGTCATCTTCCCTTCCCATGAAAGCTATGGACCTAAAGAGTCTCCAACAATCATCATCACGCAATTGCCCCAAGATATGTCTGTAGCTTGAGTCCATCTTCATGGCCACCATCTCATTTCTTGTCGTTATAAGGATTCTACTTCCCGTTGCACCACAGTCTAGAACTTGCTTTAGTTGGCTCCACTGATCACCATTATAAGACCAAACATCATCGAGCACAAGGATATAACGCTTACCTTGGATAGCTTTAGATAAGTTCTTAAGAAGGGCATGCCACCCAATAATAGCAGGAACATTTCCGTTAGCTTCTTCAATAATTTGTTTCGCGACTTTTTCAAGATCCAAAGGGTCAGACACACAAACCCACATCTGTTTCTCAAAGCTGGTAAGCACCTTCGTTTCTTTTAGAATTAGCTGAGCCAGAGCTGTCTTTCCAAAGCCACCTGTGCCAACTATTGAGATGACTGGGACATGCAAATCATGATGAGTACTCTCATCCAAGAGCTTATTCACTATAGCATCTTTATCAACAACACGGCCATATATCTGTGAAACATCGGCAAAAGCACTAGTTAGTGGTCGATGTTTTTCATTGTTTCGAATTTCATTGAGATTGTACAATTCTTTCGTTCTAGCAATTTCGTCTAGCCGTTTGTTCAACCCTTTCATTTTTATACCAATGTCATGCCGAACAACAATGGGTTTAAAACAAGTGAAAAGTTCAAACAATTGAAATAGTATCTTCTTGCTAATTGAAGCATTCGGATTAGGCTGTGATGAAGTGTGAATCATAGATCTCGTAGTCCATTCATCCAATATGTCCTCCGCATCATAGGAAATGTTCTTGAAATCTTCCAACCAAAGCTTCACTGCTTTGTTTTTCACTTGTTTCTCCTCAGCATCCTCAAGCATTCCTTGGATGATAGTGAGTGTTTTGGTGAGTCTTTTAATTTCATTCTTAATACCCACCAATACCCTTATCTCTTGAATAACTCCATCGAAGACAATGGATCCCAATTTCTCCAAGACAATAGAAAGTAACAATTCGGACATCGTAATTAGCAAATGAATGACACACTGAAAACAAAATGCATAAAAAAAAAAAATTTGTTCAAGTTTCAAATCTCCTTTGGTAGTATTCACCTCGAATCAATGATAATGAATTGTGTTACATTATATATACTTCACAAGACAACTTGCCATTGACTGACTTAAATGCAGAATAGTTAGTCCATTTCATTGATATAGTCAGCTAATTATATTCTTACTTCTAAAATGCAAAACAAAATAAAACATACCATGAGTGGGCAATGGTGATGGATCGTGGAAATATAAAAAGTTAATTGATTCAGTCACCAATTGCAAAGTTAGATTCGTGGAAAGATAAAAAGTCTCAGGGATACCTAGTTCAATGCAGAATAATTATTCTAACTCATTGACTTAGTACATAAAAAATTAGGTGGTGGAAACATTTTCAACAGCTTAGATTGGAAGACAACGTAACTTGCCGCAATAATGGACCTTACTTCCTCCTTACATCATGATCATTTTTATTGACAAAACTGAAACTGAAGATATGTTTAGGTGATTGGATGTTATTCATTTTCATGGTTTCGCACTTTCGTCATCCCTTCCAATCAACTAATTTTATGAATTTTTCAGTGAATTAAAAAATTACAAATTGCAACAAAAATGTATCAGTTTGTTCTTTGGAAATAAAAGGAATAAGGAATTTTAATCAGTAAACTTACTTGGTTCTGACTCTTTCAAACTATCGCTGTATTCATCCAAAATCATCCCTAGTGCTAGTTGATACAAAAAACAAAAACAAAAACCCACCTCTGAACTGAAGATTCTCCATCCCTTTCAACTGTAAAATGAACAAGTATTAATCATTAGTGGGCTATGGTATGGGACCGAGCAGATAGGGATGAATAGTGTGAAGTAAAGCCAGGTGTACTTGCTTGCCTATTTTGTTGAGCCCAACAAAATAAAGCCTCTCGGTGCAAAAGTTTTGCTTATAGTTTAGGGAAATTTCCCATTTGGTACCTACAATATGGTGTCTTTTCCATAGTTTAAAATTTCGATTTCGAGCAAAATTTTGTTTTCTTAAAAATAACGCCATGCCGAGATTTCAAAACTGAAAATCACAATGCAAGTCGAGATTCGCAAAATTTAACAAGATTTCATGGTACTGAATTCTCAAATATCGGTATATACTGTCGAAATTTTGTGAAATATGACGAAATTTTAAACTATGGTCTCTTCCTGGATCGGACCAAAAGTATGTTGTCTTTCCGTACCATACCTATCTATATAACAAATCATAGTTTTCTCTAACACAAGAGCCGTCAGATTTATGTCTAAGACAATCGAGTCCATAGATTTGTCTCAAGACAACTAAGGCCTTTGGATTACTCTTTCTCTAGATATAGAATTTTCTTAAATCACATTAATAACCCCCACAACTTTAACAAATTAAATATAATAAATACTTACAACTATATGAAATATACTCATTTGTAACCCCCAAAAAATCAGAAGCTCTAAATAGATACAATCAATTAGATTTAAATTAACTATAATTCAAAAAAAAAATAAAAAATTAATGAATACAATTTCAGTTACAACGTATATAATATACAATAAACCACTCTTCTTAATGTCATTTTTGGCCACATTGAAATTAAGGAAGAGGATAGAAATTTAAATAATTGGTTACTCACCTTATCACTCCATAATTATTTTTCTATATATATAGAATTAATCTTATTTTTATGTAATTACCCATGTGAAAAATTGATATAACCATGATATTGACCAAAATAACCATTTAATTAAGAAATCAATCAAATTTATATTCCAAAACATTTACTTTCTAATAAGGCCTCATTTATTACCTTGATTGTATTAATATGCATCCCTTATTATTTGCTTAACAGTCAAACTGTAACTCACAAATGAAATTAAACCTATAAATCTCCCCAATCTCTACTTTTTGGCTTCTTGTCATTCTACTTTCTAAATGGGTAGCATGGTTGTCTACCAATATCTTCTCTTCCCCTAACATCTTTTTCTATCATTGTCTTCCTATGGTTTCGCCTTTTGGATTAGTTTGTTTTGTTTAATTTAGTATTTACATATGTAAAAAAAAAAATATGATACATTAAGAAGAGAAGTATGATCATCTCTGTTGGCATAACGATGAAATAAGATTTTCTGGTAATTTTTGTTATTTTTTTATTACTGCTATGGTATAGTTTCTTTATTTAAGATATTTTTTTCCATGAAGATTTTGTGATGACATGGGGCATTTACGTAGTAGTTTGACAACCAACCTCTAATGCATGTAGTCAAAATGCAATATTATATCATCATATGCTCATGATTCATATAACTGTGAATGGTTTTTTTTTTTTTTTGTCCAGATTTGGATCAGAATCAGACTATGCATTACTACTTTGAATCTTTATGGTAACTCTAGTGACATTAATTTTGATTTACCCATTATAATTTTTGTCCAAACATAATCAACAGATTTCCACAAGTTGTAGTGTATATTATACCTTGAGACTCCCTAAACAGGTGGATTGAGATTCTGAACCTGTAGACAAAATTTTCTACTTAAGAATGGGTTCAGGGTGGATGAACTACAAGAGGTAACGGTAGCTAACAAGTGACAATGAATTAGGCGTCCCACAAAGATGTCATGCTATTTTCAATCACTCATACTGGCTCGTTTGGGGTGAATGTACCTTGGCAATGAGATTCATAAATTCTAATGATGTAATTGTCTCACGGGTTAGTCTAAATGTAATATGGTCTTTATGACCATTTTGTACAATTTGATTTGTGTGAATAGGGAAGGAATAGTTTTATTGAATCATTTTTTGTGACTCTAATATTAAAAATCATGGATACCAAGAGATTTCAAATAGTAATTGTTTTTCCACATGAACATAAATTGATGGTTGTGAATCACTAAAATTAGTTTGTTAATGCGATATAACTCGGATGGATCAAAGAATCAAGGGATGTTTCACAACATCTTTATTATATTGGGGAACTGTAATGAACTATATCCATCACAATACACTTTCCCATATAGGGAAATTGGTCTATACATGTAAACCTTTCTGTGACTAAAAAGAAATATTCTGAAATAATGTGTACGAGACTTGCTAATTGATGATCAGCTAAACCACACATCAATTCTATATCTCCAGTTTCTTAAATTGGTAGCAAATTTCTACCCAAACCATAATTTATATCTTTGGTTCATGTGATATAGTTTTAATAGACAAAAAATCACTAAAACAAGAACATATTTTTTTCTTCTGGAAAGATATGAAAAACAATTAACTATCTTCCTTCTAAAACAAGAACATACTCACTTCTTCATATCGCAAGAAATAGTATTCCCCATTGTATTCCATTATCTTCCTAGAACTTAAATTAAAACCTGAATTATACTACATTTGCTTATTTATTTACATAAACTTTCCTTAAAATTTTACCACCTTTCATTTTTTAAAATAAAAGAATTTAGTAAAATTTGTTAATAAAGTGAAATAAATTTTAGACCTAATATTATATTAAAATATTATAAAAAAAATCACAAAAAATTAAAATAACCGTGACGAAGTCACGGGTTATCACTATTTAATAACAAAGTATCTTTTCACCAAAAAAGTGCTATTTTCATACCCTTTCTACCTTTTGTGTAATTTCCCTTTCTGGTACCATTTTTTCTGTGAAAATGTACTTGATGTGACCCTTGAACAATGACTAGTTATCACGTTAGACACCATGCCCTTGATTTTAAAAATATATTCTGACCATTAGATTAAGGCATTTTACAAACAACTAAATATCTTTTGGTTTATATTATATAATAATGTCATCTCCATATTTACACTGAATTTAGAACATGGGTTTACACATTTTATGATCTCCCCCTTAGAACTTATCAAGGGTTACATTTATGTTACAAACAACATCAAAAATACAAGATCAAGTGTAAAATTACATGATAAGTATAATTATAGTTCCTAACGTGTCCTCAAAAAACTTTTACCATGTTCTCTGGATTGTCTATTATGTCCTCTCAATGGTTAGGGTTACATATTGACAACACATATGAAGTAAAGAACTGTTAGGGATTTTATGAGCGGAAACGATTATGGAAGGCATAATATATGGTCCAACCGTCGTATTCAAACTTTAACTGCTCCTCTCCCTCAATATCTTCCAATTTGAAACCACAACTCTCCCTATCTCTAACCACCACTCTCTCAATCTCAATTTCCACTCTTGTTCACAAGAAATGGTTGAAAGTGATGAAGCTATTGTTGAAGAAAACCATTCTGAAAAATGACATTGAAGAAGAAAAGAATGATCAAGAGAAATCGTCGCCTCCAAATGTTGGTGAAGGTGAAGAGTGACCTAAATCAAGATGAAGAAGAAGTTGGTGATTCAGACCATATGGTGATGCAGAAGAAAAAGAAGATGATTGTATATACCCACCAAATCGTGCTCCTTCTAGCTCAACTAAAGACCTCTGCACAGCCAACATATTTCATTACTTCAAATCGACATCACTCGGCGTGCAACCCTTTTCTCTCGACCTCACCCGATCTGAGCAATTACCTTCATGATTCGACGTAACTTTGATCACAATCATCGAGTGTCGTCGTCACTCGACATGAAGCCTTTTTCCCTCGAGCTCACCCGAGCTGGGGCTTATTTCACTCGACCTCCTCCGAGCTAAAAGCTAATTCCACACGTTTATTCCCTTCAGTTACAATATATTTTCAAAATATTCGTAACATTGCTCATTAATTGATCCCACTGTTAGACAATTAATGAGCTAGTCATTGTCCCTATCACTTATTTCATTACTTCAAATCGACATCACTCGGCGTGCAACCCTTTTCTCTCGACCTCACCCGATCTGAGCAATTACCTTCATGATTCGACGTAACTTTGATCACAATCATCGAGTGTCGTCGTCACTCGACATGAAGCCTTTTTCCCTCGAGCTCACCCGAGCTGGGGCTTATTTCACTCGACCTCCTCCGAGCTAAAAGCTAATTCCACACGTTTATTCCCTTCAGTTACAATATATTTTCAAAATATTCGTAACATTGCTCATTAATTGATCCCACTGTTAGACAATTAATGAGCTAGTCATTGTCCCTATCACTTATATAAAAAAACTACGTAGGCTTGATTCTAGGACTTGGTCAATCTCAGATACGTAGACAACTATCTCTCTAGATATTGTGTGTAACCTAAGTTAAAGTACTGCCAGGTGTCCTCGGTAGCCTTATAAGAGGTTGTACCAGGAGCATGAGATTATCCATCAGTCTAATCTGGACTGGAAGGTAGATCCGAAACCATGGGTCCCATCGGTTTAGCCATGGGCCCAATGGGAAGCGGATAGCCCAACTTAACTGGGTATTGGTGCACCGGTTGTTGTATAAGAAGCTGAACCGCATCCACTAAGACATCACTAAGCCCATCTAAGGCAGGCCGGTCTGGCCCAATCGGTCGATTCATATTGGGCCGTGAGTATACGATGAAGATTGGGCCTCCAGGAAAAGTGTCCAAGCCCAATTCTATTGCTCTCACGGTTTGGTCAACGAAGCCCTAACTAACTGGATAAGTTCAAAATAATTCCAGGCCAATAGAACCCATGTTTGTAGCCTGATCAAGATCATGGATAAAGACTAACATAACCAGGAACAAATTCGGTTCTGCCTCATGGCAGCATGCCAAGTCAAAGGGGATTCAAACTAAGGAGTAACTATCACGGACCATGCAAGCTACTATCATGGGAGCAGCTCCACAGATTAAGCTACATGGGATCATGGAGCCAATACTGGAGGAGTTAGTTGAACTAACTGCATCCGGTCCACTATATAATCAGGAGAAAGCAATCTCCTGAACTACGAGTCTTTCACAGAGTAAACTCGATTGTTGCTTTGTGAGAGCAGAGACTTGATTCCGAGTTCATCTTCTCGGATACGTAGGTAGCCTACCTCGTAAGTCCAGTCTCATCCTGTACACCCCTCTTCTATTTCAGTTGTACGAAGCTCTCATTGTAACCTTCCATCTGAATGATATGAATCTTGAGTTTGTGGATCAAATTTTTGAACCCACACTCTTTGGTGCCCACCGTGGGGCTGAATCTCCCATCAGCTCCAAAGCCTTGATCTTTTCTCAGCCATACCGGAACAAGCTGCAACAATGGCTGGTGGAAAGAAACGAGTCACGCGTTCACATGAGAAGAACGAACACAACCAGGTTACTGGGAGTAAGACCGAGATTCATTCATCTATATCAATCATTTGGGAATCTCCAGGAATCCATCGTTAGGGATGAATCAAGGTCTAACGGATCTCCACCACCTAATCAGCCAGGAATAGAGAGTCTGGTCATGCAAATTGCTAATTACCCACAGAATCCTGACGAAACTAACTGACTCGTCAGTTTGGTTCCTGTTCGCATCCCAGAGTCTTCTCTAGCAACAACATCGAGAAGAAATCTTGCTGAGGATCGACAGCACGGGAGGGCTACTGCTCCCACCGCTCAACAGAAATGAAAGATGCAACAGACTAAATCCCTTACTTCCACCATCAGACGTCCAACTAAGGAAAATGTCAAACTCAGGAATGGGAAAAGAACCAGGACGGGAGACAGCCACCAATTGTCTGCAGAACCGGTTGAAAGCATGTCTCTAACCAGGAGGGTGCGGTTGCGTACCAAAAGCCAGAGTACTTCACCAGTGACTTCAAAGTCAACCTCAATTTAGGACAGCTTGGACCAGATGGAGGGAAAACTAGAAATAAAACCCGCCGAATGTCCGTCTCCTCTCAACGAGATTGACTTCATGACATAGCCCGATCTGTGGAGGAGATACCACCACCAAAGAGGTGTCACCGGAGACAGAGCCATTCCGCGGCTTGCCGAAATCAGAGAGGTCAGAGTCCTGCAAGAGGACTAGGTCACAATCTTAGACTAGTAGCAGATGTCCCAGACTTCAACAACAGAAGACTTCATGAGATGGTCGATCTCGTCGTGGCCAACCAGGTGAACCGAGAAGAGAGAATCCGCAAGCTGACAATCTCTCGTCTGGCGATATCACCATTGGCGGATGAAGTGAAGAATCACAACATCCCCAACCAACTTCAAGTAACCACCGTTCGAGCAATACGACGAGATCAATAGTTGCCCGGTTCCGCACGTCATGAACTATCTCAATATCATGGCAATCTGGGACCATGACGATTGATTGCTCACCAAAATGTTCTCGGCATCCCTGAAAGGAAAGGCACACCAGGTTTGCCACCGGGCTCGATTCAAAACTTCGTTCAATTGGCAGAACTGTTCAAGGAGAAGTATTGGTTTCGCGAAAAAACTAAGAAGGGAGTTGATGCACTGTCCACTATGTAGATGGAGCGTACAGAATCACTCCAAAATTTCGTCACAAGGTTTCGGTCAATGCTGTCAGAGATCCAAAGAGCTAATGACAACGTTGTTGTTCAAGCATTCAAGCATGCGCTAAACAGTAACCATGAAGAGTTGTACCACTCCCTAGCAAGGAAGCTTTCGACTACTGTGTCTGCACTGCTGGAGAAAGTGAAACGATATGTGCAAGATGTAGATGATTTGAAGGATCAGAAGAAACTGTGTTAACAGGCGGCCAACCGTCGGACAAACCACAGAAAGATAGTGGTCTCACCCAGGACCAGAAGGAGGACAAAGCTCCAGGCAAAGACAGGAAAGGAAAGAACCCCTACCAAGGCCCAGAACACAGAACTAACAAGGCGACCGAGAGCGACCGGAAGGAAAGGGAGTTCACCCTACTGAAATTTCCATTAGACGGAGTCTATAAAAAGATTAAGAGCAGAGGTTTACTCAACATGCCAACTCCCTTCCCGGCCGACACAGATTGTCGGAGAGACAGGATGAAGAAATGTGATCACCATAATGATTATGGACATGAGCTCAAGAATTCTAGAGTTCTAAAGTCTGAAGGGCAACGCTTGGCGGATTCCGGGTTGATTCCAGACATGATCCAATCCAAAGGAATCGAACAGGTCAGGCATGAGATCATATGGTGTACGTCTGCCATGCTCAGTCATCCGAAGTGTCAAAATCGGAAAAAAAAGGCTCAAGTGCCCAAGAAACTCCGGTGGATAGGCCATATGCACCACATCAACCAGGTGGACTTCGACCAGGGAACAAACACTGAAACTATTGTCCCCGGTGGAGTGGAGTTCATCGAGGAAGACGAGTGAGGCATTAATTACCCACACAATGACGCCTTGGTCATCACCACTTGGATTGGGGTCTACCAAGTCAGGCGAGTAATGGTCGACATTGGAAGCACATATCCAGTGTCATGTTCTCCTGCGCCTAAAAAGCTGTGGAGGTTTCCAAGGGGTTCATCGAGTCCGATGAAACTCACATCTTTGGTTTCAACGGGGAACCAGCTAGGTCCTTCGATAGAGTTCATTTGCCCATCATCGTTGGGTTCGAGTCAGTTGGAGTAGACTTTCTGCTGGTAGACTCCCCTTCATGCTACAATGTCATCTTGGGTAGAGAATGGATTCACAAGATGCAAGTGGTCGTGTCAACATTCCATCAAGCCCTCAAGTTCAGACCACCTAGCGGAGTCTGCAAGGTCAAAGGCGACCAAGGCGTAACATTCTGTTGCCACCTCGAAGCGGTCAAAGGCAAGGCTATTTTGGAGACGCGAGGGAACACCAACTTTTCCTCCAGCAGCAAATAACAATTAAGGCGCATCAGGTATGCCGAAGAGAAGGCACGCCTGAGGTCGGGAGCGACACCTATGGTGGATGAGCTCGAAGAAGTTGTTATAGGGGCTGAGCCACATAAGGCGACTTACGTGGCCTCTACCCCTAAACCAGAGAAAAAGTTGTTGATTACGCTCTTGAATAAAAACTGCAAGGTTTTTGCCTGGAGTGTGGACGAGATGTCGGGGATAGATCCAACAGTAGCTTGTCACAGGTTAGACATTGACCCCCGGTGCAAGCATGTCAAGCAGAAGCTCCGCAGAATGGCACCAGATTGAAAATTGGCGGTAAACGAAGAAGTGGATTGTCTAGTGTTAGTAAACTTCATCAGACCTGTGATCTACTCGACCTGGGTATCAAACATTGTGGCGGTCCCATAAAAGAATGGTAAGATTCATGTTTGCATCGATTTTACTAATCTTAATAAAGCATGTCATGTGCACCCCTATCTGCTCCCTAGGATCACTGACATGGTAGACGCAACCGTCGATTATCAGAGGTTGTCCTTCGTGGACGCAAGCTCATGTTACAACCAGATTCCATTTCATGAATATAACCAGGAGCATACGACGTTCATTACAGACCGGGGATTTTACTGCTATCAGGTGTTGACCAGCTTATAGAAAATTGTTGTCGTAGGAATAGACAAAGAAACTTCAGAGCCTTCCTTTTCATGGTAGGTACTAATTGGTCTTGAAACAAGTCTGTTGTAAAAGGAAGTTGTATAAATTTTTGTTGTGAAGAAAACAATCTATTACGTAGCAACGAGCTCAACATTAACAAAGATAGGACATCATACTTTCCAGCACCAGTTTCACTGAAAAATGTGTTGAGTAATTTCAGTGATATGATGTGATAGTAGCAAGTAGATGCAATCGATCTAAGATTGCATCAAGGAATAGATCATTCCTTCGTTGCATCAAGGAATAGATCATTCTTTTTCTGTGTTAATTAGGTCTATGATAAGTCATTTTTGTATCCTATTTATAATCAGTTTTGTTCAGTTGCAAACAAAATCTATGATATATGGTTTTGAACACCTATTTATTGAGGTTTCTACTACATTAAACTTATAATTCAATCTTACATCGATTGCATCTACTTGCTACTATCACATCATATTGCTGCAGATAAATTAGTATAAACTTTAAATGGTAACTTTGTTATGATGAATACACAGGATCTTGATATGATTAATGAAGAAACAAACACAAAAGATATAAACTAAAGCAGAAATACGGAAACACAATAATATACGTGGTTCGGCAATATGCCTACATCCACGGGACAAAAAGAGATAGTTTTATTGATAATTGAGAAGTGAACTACACAATAACTAATGAAACCTTAGTTTAGGTTTCCTCACAAATCTCCCTCACTCATATTTTCTTATGTGCTCCTTCTTTGCTCATCTTTGCTCAAATTCTTATGGTTACACAACACCAATATTTATAACCTCTTTGGTTAATCCAATTGGTAACCCAATTCCTAAATCAACAACAACTTAGATTTCTAATAGATTAGAAAGTCTTATTGAATCCTAATAGAATTCCACCACACTTGTTGCCAAATAAGGAAGCCGATTCCTAATAGGAATCCATTACTCTTGTAACCTCCACATGTCACTTTTCTACAATTCTCCACCTCGGCGAAGATTGTAAAAAACTGAGCCGACCATAATGAACCCATATGTACTTCTCGTGTACCACACAAGCATCATCTTATCTTTGCCCCCACACGCCCATAAGGGCCACTACCCCGAAGGGCCTCAACATTTGGAGAGATTGATCAAGTTAAGGCAATGCCTAAACTTGACCCCGAAAACCACCTCAGTGAACAACTCTCCTAAAACTTTCTTCTCAAACTCTTTACTCAATTGTTTCTTCAAAGAAACAATACATGACTTGCTCTTTGCAGCTACAAGCATGTCATCCACATAGAGTAAGAGAAATATAACAGACCCATCTCGAAGCTTTATGAAATAGACACACAAATCATATTCACTTCTAGAGTACCCCCGCTTCAACATAAATGTGTCAAACTTCTTATAACACTGTCGTGGTGTTTGCCTCAATCCATATAAGGACTTCATCAGTTTGCACACATAGTCTTCTTTACCAACAACTTTATAACCGTCGGGCTGTAACATATATATGTTCTCCTTTAAATCTCCACGCAAGAAAGCAGTTTTGACATCTAGTTGCTCGAGCTCTAAATCAAACTGCGTCACCAAAGCTAACAAGACTCGGATGGAAGTGTGTTTAACAACCGGAGAGAAAACTTCATTATAATCCACACCTTCCGTTTGTGCATATCCCTTAGCCACTAATCTTGCCTTGTAACGTACACAACTAGTTGTACCCTTGGAGTCTAGAATACCATCTTTCACTGTGAAAACCCACTTGCAACCAATCGACTTCTGACCCTTAGGCAACTTTACAAGTTCCCAAGTATTGTTCTTGTGAAGAGATTTCATCTCTTCATCCATCGCTGACTTCCATTCATGAGAATGAGAACTCCTCATTGCCCCCTTAAAAGTAGAAGGCTCATCATCACAAAGTACTGATAATGCAAAAGATGCACTATCCTCAAAACCAAGTCGAACTGGTGTTTTTCTCAAACGTGGTTCACGTTGAGATGCTAAAGATGGCCACTCATGATGCTGCTCTAATTGCTGCTGCTGTAGAGTATCTTCAAGAGGAACCTCCTCTTCAATCTCATCATCTACACTCTCTGTGTCTGGATATGTATCTGTAGTTACCTGTGTAACCTCTGAACAAGTATGTACCTGTACAACAGTCACCTCTTTATCTATTGTAGATGAATATGGAACATTATGCTCCACCTGCATGGTATCGTCACCATCACTGTCATTATCATCACCCTCATGTTGAGAGTCCCAACCTATGAACCTTTTTGAATCAAGCATTACTTTCTCATTAAATGTCACATCACGACTGATCTGGAATTTATTCAACTCTGGGCACCATAAACGATAACCCTTAATACCCTGTGGATATCCCAAGAAAATAGCTTTCTTGGCTTTGACTCCTAACTTATTTTCTCTGATATGAAAAATAAGCAGGACAACCAAACACCTTCAAATCTGAATAATCAGGAGGTGTACCAGACCAAACTTCCATAGGTGTCTTACAATCAATGGTTGTAGATGGTGATCGATTCACGAGATAGCACGCTGTATTTACTGCTTCAGCCCACCATACCTCACCCAAACCTGCATTGGATAACATGCACCGTGCTTTCTCTAGTAGTGTGCGATTCATACGCTCAGCTACCCCATTCTACTGTGGTGTACCTTTCACTGTGAAGTGTCTAACGATACCTTGTTCTGCACAATAAACTTTCAATGGGTCTTCAGTATATTCTCCACCATTGTCAGAATGTATCCTTTTCACAACACGGCCAGTCTGTTTTTCAACCATAACTTTCCACTTCTTAAACAAATCGGTGACTTCATTTTTGTGCTTCATGGTGTACAACCAAACTCTCCGCGAGAAATCATCGATAAAGGTAACAAACCACCTTGCTCCTCCCTTAGAAACTGTTCTACAGGGACCCCATACATCTGAATGTATATAATCTAAAGTACCCGTAGTGCGGTGAACAACGGTACCAAAACGAACTCTGCACTGCTTGCCAAATACACAATTCTCACAAAAATCGAGCTTGCAAATTTTCTGGCCACCAAGCAAACCCTTTTTACTCAATATAGACAAACCTTTTTCACTCATATGCCCTAGCCGCATATGCCATAACTGGGTAGAAGTTAATTGTTTCTTATCAACCGCTTGAGAAACCATACCATAGCTCCACCTGAAACTATATCTCCAATAAGAAAATATAAGTTTCCATGTCTTTCGCCCATCAAATATAACCTGTCATCATAGTAAACCTTCAAGAGACCATTCTCACCGGTAAACTTGAAACCACTATCTTCAAGTACACCTAATGAAATCAAACCCTTTCTTAAATCAGGAACATGCCTGACTTCTGTCAAGGTTCTTACAACTCCATCATGTGCCTTGATTCGTACTGTACCAACACCAACTGTCTTGCAGGTATTCGAATTGCCCATAAAGACTTTACCACCATTTACTTCTCTGTAAGTTGTGAAAGACTCCCTATCGGGACACATATGATACGAAGCAGCTGAATCAAGACACCATCCTTCAGCTAAATAGCTATTTGATGTAACTGTTAACACCTCATCCTCATTGTCTCCAATAGAATTTGCTACCTCATCACTTTGAGCAATGTTAGCAACTTCAGTGTTCGGATTAGATTTCTTCTTCTTCTCTTCTTTAGCCTTAACCTTAGGACAATCTTTACTATAATGACCCATGTTATGACAATAATAACACTCAACATCCTTCAAATCTCTTTTCCGAGATTTGGAGCGACTTTTAGAACTCGACGAACCTCTATGTGATGATCTACCTCTCACAAACATACCCTCAGCCTGAACTTCATCATCAACTTCCTTTTTTCTAATGGCTTTGGATTGTAACATCGAAACAACATCATCATAGACCAACTGCTTTGTGGTTTTTTTGTTTGCAATAAAATAATCAACTGTTGTTTCCCACGAAGATGGTAATGAACATAATAAAATTATAGTTTTCTCACCATCAGGTAGTATCACATCAATGTTTGCTAAATCAGAACAGATCTTATTAAAATCATTAATATGATCAATCACAGACTTACCAGGTGTAAATCTTGTCGAATACAAACGCCTCTATAGATAGAGTTCTGACGTCAAGTCCTTACTAAGATAGAGCTTCTCTAACTTCTCCCATAACTCCTTTGCCGAGGTTTCACCGGCAAAATTGTGTGTGATATCCCTCGTCAAACATAACCTAATCGTACTGCAGGCCTGTTGATCAAACTCTTCCCAATCACCATTCGTCCAACCTGTTGGCAACTTTGCCGTTTCAGGTTTCCCCTTTAGGGCTTTGATCTGCTTCATACTAACAAGAATATCCTTCACATCTGTTTGCCACGATGTGAAGTTATTCTTCCCATTGAATTTGATAATATCAAATCCATGCACCTTTGTGTACTTACTGCTGGAATTCGAAGAATTCGAATCAGCCATCTTCTCTTCAATAATCAATACCACTGAAAAAACCCAAGATTGGATTTTCAACAAACTAAGAAAATCGGAACCGTCAACTTCAACGAAGTACTGAGAACAGAATACTTCGAACCACAGAACGTACCATATACTGTTAGAAAGCCTGAAGAGTCTACTTTCTAACACAAAAAACGGATAGTCGTTTCAATATCCGAGCACAAAGTTATGGCCGTTTTACTACAGGGTATCGAATCTGGACAGATTCCTAAAACCCAACAAACCGTTCCGAAATCCCGTCTTCAACCCAAAGGAATAACCTTCGGCTCTGATACCAATTGTTATGATGAATACACAGGATCTTGATATGATTAATGAAGAAACAAACACAAAAGATATAAACTAAAGCAGAAATACGGAAACACAATAATATACGTGGTTCGGCAATATGCCTACATCCACGGGACAAAGAGAGATAGTTTTATTAATAATTGAGAAGTGAACTACACAATAACTAATGAAACCTTAGTTTAGGTTTCCTCACAAATCTCCCTCACTCATATTTTCTTATGTGCTCCTTCTTTGCTCATCTTTGCTCAAATTCTTATGGTTACACAACACCAATATTTATAACCTCTTTGGTTAATCCAATTGGTAACCCAATTCCTAAATCAACAACAACTTAGATTTCTAATAGATTAGAAAGTCTTATTGAATCCTAATAGAATTCCACCACACTTGTTGCCAAATAAGGAAGCCGATTCCTAATAGGAATCCATTACTCTTGTAACCTCCACATGTCACTTTTCTACAAACTTTTCATTGTTGCTATAACTATGATTAATTGGAGAAGTATAGTAATTTGAGAAGGCAATGCTGTACTTTTGCATCTTCTGCAGATCTTATCTCAGACCATATATACATCGTAATACTCTATTTTGCATCTTCTTTGCTCATCTTTGCTCAAATTCTTATGGTTACACAACACCAATATTTATAACCTCTTTGGTTAATCCAATTGGTAACCCAATTCCTAAATCAACAACAACTTAGATTGCTAATAGATTAGAAAGTCTTATTGAATCCTAATAAAATTCCACCACACTTGTTGCCAAATAAGGAAGCCGATTCCTAATAGGAATCCATTACTCTTGTAACCTCCACATGTCACTTTTCTACAAACTTTTCATTGTTGCTATAACTATGATTAATTGGAGAAGTATAGTAATTTGAGAAGGCAATGCTGTACTTTTGCATCTTCTGCAGATCTTATCTCAGATCATATATACATCGTAATACTCTACTTTGCATCTTCTATACACGGGTTCAACAACTAGTATACATGAAAAAGTAGTAGCAACAAATGAAAAGATTACTTCTTCTGGTCGTATTGATGTGGATGACATCGAGCATGACGCGATTAGTGAAATGTTAGGGATAGATAAAAAGTTTTGCACCCGTGGAGTGTCCTCTTATACTCCTATGAAGCAAGTTCTCCATGCTGATTTTGTTAGATCCTTACATGAGAAAGATATACTTGCATCAAATGCTAATACCGATGAGAAATTGGGCAAGATGTAGTCCAAGATTGATAGCTTAGAAGGTGTGATAAAAGGTAAGCTTCATTTGTGGTTATCTATGCGTACAACCAATAATAATAATGATGAATGTCTTGTAATAATTTTTATTTGTTGTGTAATAGGTTGTGCTTTAACAAGTAACATTAACTAACATGGGAACAATAGGTGGTCATCCACCAAATGCAATTACACCTAGAACTGAAGTTGCTTCAAGTTCAGTTATTCATCCCCCTATTTCTCCTACAAACCTAATGAATTCTTTTCCTCCTGAGTGTCAGTTGGGCACACCTCAGTGGGTATCGAGGTTGTTGCTAGTGGGGGTGTGGATTCAGAAAATAGAAGCATTTGTCATGGTAGACAAGTGGTTGATGGTGAGGTAAAAGTCTATGTTGAGAAAGTGTTTAATGGAAGTACTCCAGTGTATGATGGTCCCCAAAATGGATGTGAGACATTGGATGATATAGCTGATGGAGGGTATTTGATTGGGCTTAAAGCTCAGCTACGTTATGATATGGGTCGATGAAGGATGGTGGTGAAAAGTTAGGAATTTGATTTTGTTGAACTTTATCTTTTATTTGTTTATTTAGTAGTTGTTGGGATGTTGAATGCTTAGTATGGATCAAAATCTTTATGTTTGTTTATTCATGTATGGATTTTTTTTTTTTTTTGATAAAGAGATATTTTATTAATAAGAGAAAAAAGAATTACATACCAGGCACAAAAGACATGACAATAGGGTGCTATAGCATACTATTGTGAGCTGCCCTGGCCTCCCAGATAAACAGAGAAGGAGAAGACTTTAGACTCCTAAAACAAATTACAGACCTATACCTGGAGTCCCATGTCCCATAGTTTGTAAGTTTACTGCTCTGACGAGGTAGCCGTTTAACAGTTCAAACCAACAAGTCACCAGATCTGAATAGCTATAATGTCTTCTGCCTGGCCAACCTCCCAACCAATACCACAAGGTAGCTTTCACCTCATTGCATATCCTTTCTACCGAGCACAACCTATTTCTGAAAATAAGATCATTTCGAGCCCTCCATAGAACCCAGATCAGCGCATAAGGTAATAGCTCCCACAGTCTACTACCAAGGTGTCCACCTTTGCCTTTGGGCCAAGCAATTAAAAGCTCCTCCACTGAATCAGACGTTAAAACAATGGTAAAAGCTCTCCTACGCGGCTGCAACATTACATGCCACACTTCCAATGCCTTGGAGCAATGTAAGAACAAATGAGTTATGTTCTCGTTGCTCATATTACACATTATACACTTAGGATCCACCATCTTTCCTCTGTGATTTAACACATCCTTGGTCAGAATGCTATCACGCAACACACACCAAAAGAACAGTTTGCATTTTGAAGGTAGTTGTTTAGTCCAAACCAAATTCGACTTAAACTGCATTGTATGTTCACCCTGAGGCCTCTCTCTCTCCGCAAGTTTTTCATAGAAAGAGCTGATAGTAAATTGTCCATTGCTCGCCCATTTCCACTTCCAACTGTCCTGTTCTTCATTAAATTCTACTGTGTTTAGTATGTTCATCAACTTAGTGTAAAGTTCTTGCTCCCAGTCAAACAAACGTCTTCTCAAGTTCAGATTCCAGCACTCTCCTTCCTCATGATACTGTTTCAAAGCACTGACTGTAGCATTTTTACTGTTGCTTACTATGTATATTGTTGGAAATCTTTGCCGAAGAGTAATATTCTCAAGCCACACGTCACCCCAAAACCTGATTTTTTCTCCATTACCCAGCTTACATACTATACCATCCTTGAAATCCATGCACACATCAATGATTCCTTTCCATAAAGAGATACCATAAGGTTGACTCACAAGGTTTGGCCACCATTGTTGTTCACCATGCCCATACTTCGAGACAATTACACTCTTCCATAAGCTATCATGTTCAATCTGATATCTCCATAACCATTTACCTCTTAAAGCCTTATTCATTACCTCCAATCTTCTTAAGCCGAGGCCTCCTTGATCCTTAGGCATGCACACCTTAGACCACCCAATCAAATGATATTTTCTCTTGGTTGAGGTAGAGCCCCAGAGAAAAGATTTCATACAGCTTTCAATCTTTAATACTACACTCTTTGGAATCACAAAGAGTGACATTTGATATATTGGAAGATTAGCCATGGTGCTATGTAAGAGAACAAGACGACCACCTTTTGAGAGGAGCTTCTGCTGCCAGCCTCCTAAACGTGAATGAACTCTCTCAATGACAGGATTCCATACTTGTTTCGTCTTATATTTGGCTCCCAACGGCATGCCAAGTTAACGAGAAGGTAAAGATTCAGTGCCGCAGCCCATGATATGAGCAAGACTCGCCAAATTATCAACCTGACCTACTGCCATGAGCTAAGTCTTCTTTAAGTTGCTACTCAGCCCTGAAATAGCTTCAAAAATCAGTAGCAAAGCTTTAACCACCAACACCTGGTCCACTGCTGCATCAATGAGAAGAAGGGTATCATCTGCAAACTGCATAATAACAATCTCTGGAGCGACTGTACTTGATTTGAACCCATTAATGAAACCAATCTGAGCTGACTTGGTAACGAGCCTATTCAAAGCCTCCATCACTACGTTGAATAGGAAGGGGGAGAGTGGATCCCCTTGGCGTAAGCCTCTCTGGCTTTTGAAGTGGCCGATTGGAGATCCATTGAAAAGGATGGAAAAATGAGCCGTTGAGATACACACTCGAATCCACTTCCTCCATTTATCATGAAAGCCCATCCTTTTCAACATATAATCTAAAAAGTCCCAGTCGACACAGTCATATGCCTTAGATATATCGACCTTGCAGATAAGACCGTTTTCCTTAGCCTTCAACCGTGAGTCAATGCACTCGTTTGCAATCAGCACACCATCAAGAATTTGTCGTTGTCCTACAAAGGCACATTGCTCTTGGGAGATCAGATTAGGAAGTACCTCTCGAATCCGGCTAGCAAGTAGTTTTGAGAGAATCTTGTATATCCCACCCACCAAACTGATTGGCCTATAATCCATCACGGAAATAACACCCTTCTTCTTTGGGATGAGAGACAAAAAAGTAGTGTTGTTACGCCAATCGATAAAACTATTCTCATAGAATTCACCCATTACCTTCATGATATCTTCTTTAAAAATATTCCAACACTTTTGAAAAACAATCATCGGGAACCCGTCCGGTCCAGGTGCTCTATCACCATTCAAGTCATTAATGGCCTTCAAAACCTCTTCTTCAAGAAAAGGTAGTTCCAGTTCAGCAGCCGTGTCAGGTTCTAACACACCAAACACCAGGTTATCCACTGTGGGCCTAACCCTGTAATCTATTGCATACATCCCTTCAAAATGATTAATCACATGAGAGCTAAGAATCATGGGGTCATTCTCTAGTACACCATCAATTTCCAGATTATGAATTGAATTCATTCTGTTTCTCATGTTGGCAAATCTATGAAAAAACTCAGTATTTTCATCACCTTCGACCCTCCACTTGACTCTAGATTTTTGGCGCCATGAAATCTCATTTTTCTTTACTAGGTTTGACAATTCAGCTTGAAGAATGCTTCTCATTACCACTTCATCCTCGGTTAGGACTGTCAGCTCTTCTTTATTATCGAGTTCTGCGATTTCCAGTTTCTTATTTTTCATAAGAAGATCAACCCGGCCAAAAGATTCTCTATTCCATACCCTCAATTTTTGTTTGAGCTCTTTAACTTTACACCACCAGACATAGCTAGGCGTACCTTCGTAATTCATCTGATCCCACCATTCCTTAATAAGGTTGATCAAATTGTGGTCTTGAAACCACATCACTTCGAACCTGAACGGTATGGGTCCTCTTATCCTTGTTTTACAGTCTAGCAATATAACTCTGTGATCAGACGACAATTTTTGTAAGGCCACTTCCTTTGCTTGTAAGTATTGAGCATCCCAGTCCACGGATGAGAGAAATCTGTCTATACGGCTCATGCTTCTTGTATTTGACCAGGTATAGTGTGCTCCTTGCACTGGATAATCAACCAAGTTATGACGATTGACGAACTCATCAAAAACCTTCATAAACCGAGTTATTCCCCTTCCGTTCCCTTTCCATTCATGTACAAATCTAGTCAGGTTGAAGTCACCTCCCAATACCCACGGAAGGTCACACCATCCACGAATGTCTTCCAATTCATCGAAAAACTGCTCTCTGTCGCAGTCTAGTTGAGGGCCATACACACCTGTTACGAGGCAAGAATTCCCACTTTCCTTTATTGAGCATACCACAGAGATTGAGTAAGCTCCCTCCACTGAGTCCAACAAATCCACATTTTCGGAGTTCCAAATTACAGCCATTCCGCCAGATAAACCGATACTTGGAACCTGTAGAAACACCCACGGGAATCGAAATAACTCATCTAACACATTATCGGATTCAGAACTGATCTTAGTTTCCTGAAGAAGGATAATATCAGGATGATGTTCCTTTATAAGATCTCTCATGTGACCCATCGTTTCAATATTGTTCAAACCTCGAACATTCCACGACATTAGGCTAATCGACATGATCAATAGCAGCAGCCCCATGTGTTAGCGTATCACCCTCCACTTCTCTCGCTTGTTGCTCAACTAAAGGACTTTTATCCTTTGTCTGGATTAGATCAGTAAACAAGCGTTGCTGCCCCACTTGGGATAAGGTGGTAGTCATTCCCACCTCTTTAGCTAAAGGAATAATCAAACATTTAATCAAGTTTGCAATGTCTTCCTTACTTTTGCAGTTGTACAAGCTCTCAGCAATCAAGGTCTTATTTTTGACTAGTTCCGCGCTCAATTGTATATTGCCCTCATCTTCCCTTCTTACTTCACTCCCAGATTCAGTAAACGAAGCTTCAATCTCATCACTTCCTTCCTGAGTTGTAGCAGCCATGATTTGTGAATTTTCGCTTGAGTCTGTATTTCTACGCAGAATAGTTCTAGGCCTAGACTTTGATCTGGTTTTGGACCTTCCTCTGGCATTTGAGTCGGGCCTCCACAACTGTTTAAACCTCCATACTGAATTTTGAGCCTTAGGAGGCTTCTTTCTTTGCCTCAGACTAGACTCACCCTCTTCAAGGTTTAAGTTAGGGCGATAGAAAGGACTAATTGGGTCATTATTATTCGCTTCACTAACCTGAAACCCAAACTCTGAAGTTGGGCACGAGTGGCCATCACCAAGGTTCTGCGTGTTTGGATCATCAGCTAGAGCCGCATATCGATTCAAGTTGAGGCTCTGGAACCCAGTATCTGGGCTTATAGGGGATTCAAACACCCTAGAAAGTGGGCTTGATAGACCGGATCCTAAAGTCGGCCCAACAACATTGCTCACACAAACTGGTCTAGACATAGAGTCATGCCTGACCAGTGCTAGTGTTTGACTGCTTGAAAATCCAGGTGGCCTTGAGCGTTCAGTACTGGACCCACCAGAAAAAGCTATCACTGCCGGGGCTGGGGCTATTGCCAACATTTGCACATGGGGAGTAGGACCCACAGATTCGTCGCTCACCGGCGACTGAGTTGTCTTCTCTCTTACTCCGATTACCTGCCTGAGATTCAGTTCAACCCAAACAGTGAAAATATGACCCCGTTCCTCAAGGCAAATTGATCGAGGAATCCTTGCTATCTCTTTCACCATTACGCGCGCACGGCAAATCTGAGATTGACTAGTGATTGAACCTTCTTCTACAGAGAGTACCCTTCCACATTCTTGAGCCAGTTGAGTGACTACTATCTCAGTTCTCAAATGGTATGGAACCCCAAGGAAAGTTAAAGCGACCTCCTTCTCTTCCAAGGAGAGATTAATGGTACCAGCATCTGGATTCCATTTATGAAACACATAAGAGCCATTCCAGGTTGTTAAAGGAGGCATGTTAACTATCTTTGCCACGTCCGCTTCTGAATTGAAAAACACAAAAGCCCTCCTTCTTCAGCCACTTTTATATTAGCTTGGCCAAAAACTCCTTTAATGGAACTCTCCACCCACTGCCAGTCTGGGTTCTTGCAATCTGTTGAACAAATCACTGTTGTTACCCACCATGACGCATGAAGCATACCACACATAGAGGACACAGAGACTCGATTCCCAAATTCTCTTGCATTGGACTCTGTTGCACATACATCAGCAAATGAAAAATCAGCTCTCCTTCTTAGACCAAAAGTTTGTTTCCTTCGTTCATCTTGAGGCCATACTACTGGTGGGGTTCCGTCCACAATAGCTTTTATTTTAGATCCCATCAACGACCACCCTTTCATACTCAAGCCTGCCGGAAAGCATAAGGTTTGATAACTTTTTCGACCATGCCTGTTCACAATCAGAACCTGAAGGTAGAGACCCCCTCGATTTTTTCTCACAGTCCCTGTAATAGACTTTTGGTCCTCCACCGTTCTAAAAACTAAACCAGGCTCCTCCTCCACCGTTGATATTTGACAAAGCAACTTTCCCAACCAACCAGCAGTACTTAAAGAGATGTTTCCTTTGAAAACGCCATTCGGACCCTTTTCGACAACAAGGAACTGACCTGTTGCTCGGAAATGCTTTACCAAATCGAAAGACTTCCCTTCCACTAGCACCGATAATTTGTTTATTTGATTCAAATCCCTATTACCCTCCATGATTAGCAACCAAAATCAACTCCCAAAACTCCCTTGAACTTAAACCAAGCTAAAAAACTTCCAGATCTGATAACAGTTATGTATAAGAAAAGAAACCCACCCCCATACTTGCCGGAATATTGTGTGTTCGTCTGAGGAAAGAGAGCATGGTACAGTGGTAGTGTATCCCGGGTTTCCCTCACCCTCGGTACCTCATCTACCACTGTAGAACTCCACCGGACTCTAGCTCAGACTGTAAATGGACAGTTATCGGAAAGTGAACTATAACTCCACCGGAAAGTCAAATTGGTTAATTCGTCTGAGGAAAGAGAGCATAAGGAGCATAAAATCAAATAGGGTATATTATTTAAACAAATAGAAATTTGTGTTTGGTACATAATATTGATCCAAATGTAGGCTATATTATATATGCATATGAGAACAGGTGGAGATTCATCAAGAACTTGATTCCCTGGAAGTTATCCTATAGTATACGTAATACACCACATTAAGGCATGAATTTTTTTATTTTTAATTTATCCAACCCCTTTTTAACTTCGCCAAAGCAAACTTACAAAAGCCTTTGCTTTGTCGGTCCCAAGCCCGGACAAAGGAGGAGGGAAAAGGGAAAACTTATACTGTTTGGAAAGTGATTCTACTTTTGAGTGTCTTATATTATCTACTTTGTTGTTGACATCAGGTGGTGAAAGCTCGACAGCCACAAGTCAAGGAATCAAGGCATACTTTCTGGCGTATATTGCATTGTCCAAAGTGTCCAGATGATGGAGATAGAATTTCTCCTGTCATGATAGCTAACTAGGTAAATTTAGTATTATTACATGATTTACAATAGAATTCTCTATTTATCTACTAAAAGCTAGTGGGAGTGTTCTCAGATGCTTGCTTACAGGTTCAACGCCTAATAGATAATAATAGATAATGGATTATCTCCATGTATTACGAAGGTGTAATGGCGGTTAATATTGGTTTCAATGAAGTGTTTGAGTTTCAGGTCTTTTATTTATCTTTCACTCTCACCGTAAGTTTTGAGTATGTTTAGGCCAAAATAATTTGTAACATTAAAATAACTCTTGGCTCTTATTTGCAGAGGTTTGGGTGGTTTGTCCTATTTTGCAGAAGCCGATAAAGAGGATGACCATGTTCAGGTTTCTGATTTGGCTTCCTTAACCAGCATATATGATAGGTTGGTCATTGCCCTTATCATTAGTCACTAAATACTAATCACTCACCATCCAATCTATCTAACTTTGCACATGTTATCCTATATATATTTTTCCCCACTTTTATATTTATCGTACCTAATTTGACAAAATATCAAATATAAATTTGCAGGGCTAGGGCTATTATTGAGAACTCAATATATATGCAATATAATATAACAATAGTGAAGCAAACAATAAAGCAGTAAACAAGTAAAGAACACACGATATTTTTAACGTGGTAAAACCCAATATGGGAAACGTCCTCGGTTGTCCTCGCAACAACAAATAAATCCACTAGATGAAAAGAGATGTACAAACCTATCAACTACCTGCAATCACTGCGAGTTGACACTACTGGTTATCTCTAACACCTTGACTTCACTAGAGTACATTGATGTACGCACAAGACACTCGACTTTTTGATGAACACACAAGAAGACTCGAAGCCGATCTATGTAACAAGCTTACACCAGAGTTCCTTGATGAACACACAAGGATACTCGACTTCTTGATGAACACACAAGGATACTCGACTTCTTGATGAACACACAAGAAGACTCGAAGCTAAATCACTATTCAATAAGGAAGAAGAAGATGAATGGGGAAGAAGAAGATGAGTTCAATCACCAAAACAACCTAAACCAAAACCTAAACAAACTCCAAGACTAGAGATGAATTGGACGGCCAAAGAACTAGTTTGTTCATTGGGTAGAGAAACCCTATATATAGTTAGGGTTTGGAAACATAGAAAATGGGCCGGACTTTGCAGATTTTACATTGGACGTACGTACGTCGAAACAGCGTACGTACGTCCCCACACGGAAATAGTTCGTTGTCTGCTTGGACGTACGTACGTCCTAACTAGGTACGTACGTCCTGACCAAAACATGTTTGCTGCCTAACATGATGTACATACGCCCTAACTAGGTACGTACGTCCTAAACCCAAAAACTTACTTTTGACAAAAGGACGCGAGGACACAGACTTAGGACGATGCGCGTACAACTTGGTTTTCCTAACAATGAACTCAAGACGAGATAACCGAGGCAATCAATGTCACAAAATTAATGTCAAATAACCGAGTGCCGGTTTCAATTATATTGTTTTATTATTTGAAAGGGGGCAAGTGGATTATGGAGAGGAACACAGTCAAGTTTATGGGCATTCACAGTTTGGAAGGGTTTATGAGCAAGGTTAAGGTCTAATGTGCTCCCTGTTGTTCTTATTTGCGTCCTTTCCTATATTTTATGTTGCCAATGAATAAATAAGTGAACTTCTATTCTATGAATCTGCATGGGATACAGGGTACTATACTGAATGGGATGAAGATCATCCGATTCATTTTGTCGGGCATTCTGCTAGAGCCCAGGTTATTCGCTTATTGCGGCAACAGACAAGCTAGGTGGGGATATATCATCTATAAGATCTAACAAAATGAGAGAAATGTAGTTGATATTGGTCATACTGATCTTGTTGTTTTCTTATTCATTAACTGTGGTACTGTTCTCCTAAGTAATATCACAAAAACAAGAATTCTCATTTGTTTATAATGAAGTGTAAATCCGTGAACAAAGACCTCTTCGAAGTTGCTATCAAGGATGCTATATATTGACAGGTTTGAAATTTCGTTACTGTTTCACTTGTGTGTTGGTCTGTTGGACATGAAAATGTTTTTGTTGTAATTCATATATAACCTTCATTTAGAACCTAATCATTAATCTGGTCAGGCTTAAAACAATTTCCTCTATTTGTAAGTTAATCTGAACTTTTACAGAGCAATGTGTCCCAAGTAGGATAAGAATGACTGCACGAGTTGGCTGAAATACTTACAAATTATTAAATGCCAATTGATAGTCCAAGTGCTCTAGAAAGTAGAAATCCATCTGAACTTAACGTAACTAAGAGTCTTCTGCTTAAAACTTAGTGGTCCATGAGAGGACTATACGACATTCCAAGGAGGGCGATGCACACAATATAATGGGTATTATATAACAGTCAATAGATAATTGCATATATTTGTTTTACGTTTAAGAAAAGTATATAAAGGGATCTAACAGATTTGGATTATCAAGATGAAAATATATAGTTGTATTTGAGTTGGATGTGTATCTACGCAGGAGATTTTCAAAAGTTTCCTATATTTTGCATTATCATCATGCTCCTACTATTGCATAAACTTGGTTTATTGCACATAGATGAGTTGTCTTATTGATATTGGTTGTATTATATATCTCTTAAGCCTATGATTGATGAATTTGTTTGATGTATGAAGCTTGCAAGGTCCACTGGTAAAGAAGACTTCCTACAGTTGTGAAGCAGGTGATGTTGTTATGTATTTCCATTTGCTTTGTTATGCTGAAATGATAATAGATTGGTCTTCCAGGTACTAAATTGCTAACTTTTGTTCAACTACATAGCTAATCTTGATATAAGTATATTTTGGTCCAGGCTTCCAAAGGGTATGAGAACAGTTCAGAGAATTGTGTATTGAGTCTAACTTCCTTATCGGGAGCATTCAATGGAACCGCAAGGACTTACCTAGATGGGGTTCAGTGAGTGGTTTCACATATAAGTGCTATGTATATAGCAGTACTGATTTAATTTCCTCTTGGCTAAGGGTATTTTGTGGGCATTCATCTGTTCCAAAATGTTTTTAAGATTGTTAATTTGTGGCAGAATTGGCTTTGTGCTGTTGTGAGCTTGTTAATTTCCTCTTGGCTAAGCATGTGTGATACAAATTACTATGTAAAGGTATTATTGAGTGTGGAATTAAACAATAGCAATAAATAAAGATGAACAAAACACAAGATCTTGAAGAATATGAAGATTACAAGAATCTCTGTCTCACAATACTCTCTAGACAAACTAAACCCTAGTTGTCTCAATATTTCTAAACACACTAAAACCTTAGTGGTTTCTCTAAACAAGCTAATAAATAGTTGCTTCTCTATGTCTTGGTTTATGCCAAAACATCAATATTTATAGGTTTTGGACAACTTGTATTGCTTATGGGCCTAAATCGGAGTTCTAGATCATCATATAGAGTCTTTTTTAAGATTAGGCTTCAAGTAACAAGCTTCAATGGATCTTTTGACCTGTAGGCTTCATTACAACTTGGATTGAGCTGTGATTTGAACCACCCATCTTGGACATAAAGTCAAGTCCACAGGACCAGTCCAAGGGGTGCCCTTAGTAATGTGCGGGTACAAATATCAATTTTTCTCCTTTGTGCAAATAACACTCTTTTAATGGTTTTTCTTGACTTTTGGCAGGCTTTAACATAATATTTAACTTTTGGCTCATGAAACCTACACAAATGACAAGAAAACACTAATCAATAGATATTACACAATAATATAAACTAAGTGCTATACAAACAAGGTGTTATTCAGGGGATAAATATACACTTTTGAAGTCTTATCAGACGACAAGGCTAGGCTGACTTCTGTAACATGATTGAGTGAGTTCTCCATTACAAATGCTCCACAGCACAATCAGAGCTTCATACGAGTTATTTAAAAATAAAGCTCATACAATAGCTACAAACCTCCTCGTCTCCACAGAGAGAAAGAGAAAGAGAGAGAAAGGCCTGACCTTATGCGTGTACCTTGTGTGTGTTTGTTTGTTTGTTTGTTGGGTTATCATGCTTAATCCACTATGTTAATTTTTTTATTTCTTTGCCTAACTAATACACTAATACTAATACTACTGTATTATTACTACTATTACAATAAGGAAATTTGAATTTTTCTTGGTGGCATGGTTTGATGCTTATATAGCAAATGCAATTTAAGGTAAGACAAATATGTGAAATCAGTACTAGTGTGTAAGATGTGATCATGTAATTTACTTTTTGCTTTTCAGGCAATAAATCCGGAGAAAATGAATATATCCGTAAAAAAGATATTAAAAGTAATTTATACCGGGAGATCGTTAACGATGCTTACGTAGAGTTTTTGTTTGTATCGTAAATGTCGTTGAGTGAATCAATGCGGCAAAATTACTTTATATGAAGCCAAGGAAAAGGATTTCCTATTTCCTAAAATTTTTATTCTTGTATAATAAGGAAACTCTTATAAGGAAAAAGAAACTAAGTTCCTAAAAGAATGATACACCTGTATCATGGCTCCCCCCTTTAAGAGCTTAAACTCTCGTTTAAGTTAGAAACAGAGATTAGGGAACTCGAGAGCTCCCTGGTCTTTACTGAACTATTTAGCTTTGGTTGGAACTTGACCAACACGCCCAATGCGAAACATTAACTGTCTCGCACTTCGTGTCTTAGTCACCTTGCGGTCTAATATGCAATCTTCCTTGAATGTCTCCTTTCGATCAACCCAAGGACATGTCATCAAGACAAACTTCCCACAAGCATTTACTAACCTTTTAGCATGTGTTGTCGTTACCAAGTCAATTCCTTTTGGAGGTGGAATTGCTCGAATAACAAACTGTTCTTCACCCTTAGTGAATGTATACTTCTGAGCCCTCCTATGAAAAAAAGCATACATATCCCACAAGTAGGGATTTCCTAAAATAACCTGACAAACTTCCAATGGAACAACGTCACATGTCACCTCATCAATATAAGACTCATGAAGAGCAAACTTGAATGTGCATTGATGTTTCACACTCGAGCCGACGTCCTTCTGAATCCATCCCAATGGATAAGAGTTAGGATGTTTCACGGTTTTCAAACCAAGCTTCTGAACCAAAGCTTCTGAAATCAGATTTTTTTGACTTCCTGGATCTACAATAGCGTCCACCAAACTGGTCTTCACTTGTAACTTAACACAAAAGAGTTGCTCTCTGGGGTCATCTTCTTCAACCTGTGTATGATTACATGCCATCATGTTGAGCTTGAGATTCGGCTCTGTCATCCCTGGTACTTCCTTTGGACCTTGTGCGACTAAAGCTGCATTCTTTTTCCCCTCTTTCTCTTTCAACCCTTTTGGTTTGAAATGTAGATACTTCTCCCAGTATTTGTGCATCACATGTCCCGTTGCTTAACAATGATTGCAAATCAACGTTTCTTTCCCATCAGACTCACTTTTTTACTTCTTTTTAACATCATCATGTTTGCTACTATAACCATTGGACTTACCACCAGATTGCTTTTCATCTCTTTCTGTACTGTTCGTCAACTTGCCTTCAATGGCAATAGCTTTTACAGTAGCCTCCCGTATAGATTCTGCTGCAAACAACTTCAACTCCTTCCGAATATACTCACTCAAACCTGCCACGTACTTCATGTATATGGAGTAATCCTTTAGATTAATATCCAAAACCATTGCTTGATTCTGAAATTCGGTTGTATATTCTTGAACGGATTGATTGAATCTCTGGCGTAAGTTGTACTATTTCTGCCATCTGTCTTCCAGAAATCCCACTGGATAGAATTGCTTCTTAAGCAACTCTTTGAACTTCCTCCACGATACTGCCCCTTTCTCATCCTGATAATTGCAATAGGATTTCCACCAAGTTAATGCATGACTTGATAGTTTCAAGGTCGCGAAGGTAATCTTCTCTTTCGACGAATAACCATAAAGAGTAAAGTATGTCTCTAGACGTTCAATCCAATCGTCTAGTTTCTCCACATCAACACTTCCATCATACATAGAAATTTCAACTTTGAAATCAATCTTTAGATTTCAAAAAGAATTCTTATCTCCATGATGTGAAGTTTTGAAGTTGTCGACTTCTTCTTCGTCTGTTTCTTCCTCCCCTTCATCTTCATCTGAGTCGTCTTGCTCAGAAAATGAACTTTTCTTCTTCTTCGGGTTTTTCTTCTCCCCTTCTTTGATGATGAAATCAGTTAGCTTTGACAAAGTAGAATTCATCGACTGCATCTGGATCTGAAACGAAGCCATTGTTTCCTATGTACTAAGTTTCTGCTGCGGAGTAGGTGTCTCCCCCTCCTCTGATTTCTTCAGATCTGTTTCCATCATCTTCTTTTTCCTTGTCTTCTTAGAATCTTCTAAAGACACAAGAACTTTACCTAGCTTTTTGTACTGCGAACGCGTTAAGACCATAAACCACAGAAAACTCCACCAGGGAATCGAACTTTGCTCTTGATACCAACTTCATACAAATTTTGGCTCTGATACCAACTTGATACAAATTACTAGGTAAAGGTACTATTGAGTGCGGAATTAAACAATAGCAATAAATAAAGATGAACAAAACATAAGATCTCGAAGAAAACTATCTTCTTTACTGAATATTATGAAGATTACAAGAATCTCTGCCTCACAATACTCTCTGGACAAACTAAACCCTAGTTGTCTCAATATTTTTAAACACACTAAAACCTTAGTGGTTTTTCTAAACAAACTAATAAATAGTTGTTTCTCTATGTCTTGGTCTATGTTTTGGTTTATGCCAAAACATCAATATTTATAGGCTTTGGACAACTTGTAGTTGGCCAATGAAAAAGGATTTCATATTTCCTAAAATTCTTATCCTTGTATAACAAAGAAACTCTTATAAAGACTTTCCTTTCCTTGTCCCACAAGAAAAAAGAAACTAAGTTCCTAAAAGAAGGATACACCTGTATCAATGTGTGTATGTATTATATTAGTGAGCATCAAACCATATAATAATTTATTTTATATAAATTTCAAAAGTAGTAACGGTGCATCCTGTTAGAAATATTTGGTCATGTTAACAACTACTAACGCAAAATGTCGTTACTAATTAAATAAACACTGTTACTATATTACTAACGATAAAAAAAGTGTTAGCATGTATAAAACCCCGTTAGTAATCTGCTGTTAGAATCGAGATCTAACAGTTCTATTATTAACATCGTTTTACCGTTAGTAGTTTGTCACGACAGAAAACCGTTGCAATTAAAATTTACTAACGGCTACACCCGTACACCTATCGTTAGTAAATACTAACGCCTAAATACTCATGGTTATACCCGTTAGTAAAAGTTATACTAACGGTCATGTAGCGTTAGGAGTTAGGAAACCACTGTTTTGGTAACCCACGCGCAAAGGTTTGGTGTGTGGAGCACACCCAACATTTCGCATGTTATATAAACTGGAGATTTTTTTTAAAATTCACGCTTTACCTCAAGTGTTTCACTACTCATGGATACATTGTCTTCTTGATGAGGGTTATCAAAATTGTCATCTGCATTAGCAACCACACCAACACTTTGCCCGTTCATGCTAGCTGGAAAAGCATAAATGTCCTCGGGAAGGTTATTGACCTCAGGTTGTGCGCTTTTGCTAGTTGCATTGTCATGTCAGTCTGTAGGAGTAGAGTTTTTGTCCTCATCCTATGTTGAATAAGAACCAAATATTGGTTGGTTGTCTTGGTACATTTCAGCTTCAATTCCATTTATTCTTTTTGGGTGTCCAGGGTGTGGCGAATTGTGATGATTAACAGGTGATTGAGATAACATGTCGTTGTGGTCATTAGGAGAGACATATTCTAATATTGGTTGAGAATCACCGTACATCATATCTTCGAGTTCGTCCTCAGTGCCTCCTGGTGTCTTTGGAGAGTCTAACACATCAACTTCAAATCTCATAATGTTGCCTTACTATCTTCATCATCATCTAATATCACCGCTTGTTGTTCCTCTTCTACTAATAAGATTGATATTGATCCCGAAACCTTTGATCTAATTTCACTTCATCAAGAATTTCAGATGTTTCTACAAAGTCATTTCTAGTGGACATATCAGTTTGGGCAGAAGGCAAATGTAAGCTTTGACCCCACATTTTGTGTTGTGGAGATGTCACAAATAGGGTTATGAGCAAAATTAAATTTTAATTCATAAGAATTATGTTATCAATTTATGCTATTTTGGAGAGTAGATTTTTTTTAGATATATTTTGACACCCGTAACAATTTTTTGAGACTCGTTATGAGCAAAATTAAATTGTAATTCTTAGGAGTTATGCTATTTTGGAGAGAGAATTTTTTTTTTTTTTTTTTTTAGATAATTTGACATCTGTAATAATTTTTTAGACTCGTTAAAAAATTGAATTTCTAGATGGGTAAAATGTTTGCTTTGGTTTTTTTTTTTTTTAAACAACTATGGGGTTAGTCTGACCCGAACCTGTATTAATATCGACAAACTGTATATCCATTTGTATCATCAGATACAAGCATATCCATATGCCTACAAAAAGGAGCAGTAAAGTAGTACTCTACTAACACACTCTCTAAACTAGCCAAGTGGTCAGCTACATGGTTAGATTCTCTATACACATGTTTATACTCCACCATATCAAAAACTGCCTGGTGGTGCTAGTCTGCTAGATTTCTCCTACCAAATTGTTGCAGTACCAAGGGGATTTAAGTTTGTTTTCCAGAATCTAAATGGCCAGTAGAGAGTCAGCTACAACCAACACCTTTGACTTCCCCAAGATTTTGCACCCCTTGAGCCCCTCCAAAATAGCCTTCAGCTCCTGAGTTAAAATCTGACTATACTTAAAACTGAGTTTTCCTTACCTGCCCCAACAAAAGCTAACAAAACGTCACCATTCAAAACATCACCGTTCTCATCCCTGATTACACCTCTGATACCATTCCTTGTATCATAAACTGAACCATCTATATTCAACTTGACCGACCTAGGTTGCAGCTTGAGCCAAGTATAGTAGACTGGCTTCTTAACCTTAAAATGAACAAGAATGCCCAGTCTTTAATTTGATTTTATGTTTTTTTGGTTTTGTTGTTGAAGATAGTAATTTTGGTGTAAATTTTTGCCGATTTTCTGATTTTTCCGATCCGATTTTTTTTGAATTTGGAATGTATTATTGCAGTTTCGATTTCCGATTTTTCCGAAAAAAAAAATGGAACAGAATTGGAACTACTCCTGTGAATCCAATCCGATGCGATTTTTCCGATTGTTAATCCGATCCGATTTTCCGATAAATATTCTGAAATTTTCAATAATTTAAATGTTTCAATTTTTAAAAATGATATCAATGTATACCAAGTTTAAAATGATATACCAAGTTTAAAATCATACGAGGACTCAATAAAAAAATTATAGTTAGTCTCAAATCTTAATATAATCAAATATCAATGTATGATTCAACAAAAAAATTAATATAATAATCAATTATTGGTTAGTTTATACTTCCGATTGAAGGTCCATGCTTATTATTCTAATTACTTTTTTTTTTGTTCATGCAATTATATTATTATATAAATTTTGCAGTATAATTGTGTTTTATAAAATGTTGTACTCAAGAACTTTGATCCATCATTGGGGTGGTATGTTACTATATCAGACTAAAACATCCCAATAAGCAAATATAGTATCTCTGCTCATTATATTCTCATTATAAATAGTGCAAGATTTTCAAGTTTTCAAAACGGATCACGTCCACCGTTTTCGATTTGAAATTCCGATATATTTGTAAGTTGGAATTCCGATTGATCCGAATTTATTTTTTTTCCAATTTTTTCCGATATTCCGAACTTGGAATAAATTTTGATGTTCTGAAAAAAATTGGAATAGAATTGGAAGAAATTTTTTGATTCTGATTTCCGATTTATTTTTTCCAAACATCCTATTTCCGATCCGTTCCGTTCTATTTCCACCCCTAATTTCAACTTAAGTTTATTATCTTCTGTGCAACGTAGAGCTAGATATATTTGTTGGGTTCCACCTCATTCTAGCTGGCTTAAAATGAATGTTGATGCTTCTGTCTCCTGTTTTGGAGCTAGCATAGGAATAATAGTCCGGAATGAGTTTGGTGTCTTTTTTACGGGCCTATCCAGGTATTTAGACACCTGCACTAATGACATAGCTGAATGGTGGGCTCTATTGGAATGACTTAGGTTGCTAAAGTTACTGAATCTCAAGCATGTTGAAGTGGAGACAGATTCTGCCTTTGTAGTAGTGTTATGAACTTAACTATAGTAGGCATGGTTGGAAGTTTGATAATATTGTAGAACTTTGTAAATTATGAGTGCAAGACTGCAAGGTACTAGTATAACAATTAGGCATGTACTAAGAGAGGCAAATGTTGTAGTAAACGTACTAGCTAAGCGTGGTGTGACTAGCAGTTTTAAACTTTAGTAGTTGTTGGATCATGAATCCTGATCCAGAGAGTTAGGCATGTTTTTGTACATGGATTCCGTGTCGTGTGTGCGCACTCTGTACTGAAGTTGTAACCAGGTTTTGGTATATGAATATAGCTACCTTTGTGATAAAAAAAAACTTAAGGGTTTAATTTTAAGTAACTTTTGAGAAGGACAGAGATCATGATTTCCTTGGTGAGAAAGACTTTTAATAAGATTGTACTTATGGAGGGTTGACTCATAAGAGATGGTCCTTCTCACCAAGGAAATCATGATCTGTGTCCTTCTCAAAAGTTACTTAGAGAGACTTATTGAAAAGGACAGAAACAGATTGTTTCTTATTGAAAAGGGTTTTGAAGTCAACAAATTCTGGACTAAAATACCCACCCTAATCATAGTATGATCATAGGTCAAATCATATATAACAAATATGATGCTTTGAACAAAAAATACTATAACCTAGGTAGGGAGTGATTAACCCTAGTGGGAAAGTGCAAAATCGAAATTGCACAAAAACTTAACACTATGATTCGACCTAAAATCAGAAGTCTTTGTCCTTTTCAACAAGTCAACAAAAACTGCATATCCTTTTCAATAAGTCACTCTTAATTAAGGGTAATATCCCAAAAAAGCCCCATGTTTAGGTGCCTCTTCCCCAATAGGCCCTGACATGGGGTCATCTTCTCAAACAAGCCCCTTGACCCACCATATTACCTTTTACCAATTTTTGTGAGACCATTATACCCTTTGTACTTTTCAAAAGCAAATCTACTTTTTGGATGTATTAAACATAAACTGATTTGATTGCGACGTTTCCAACAAAGACTAATAATTTAATCCTAACCGTTGATTTAGCTTGATACCGATGAAACACATTCACCGTTGATTTAGCTTGATTTAGCATTATCATCAAACCAAGATCTTGTATCCTCTAAAACAAATTGGTTTTGGTTTTAAAGATTCAACCATTGCATGTGTTGCTGCTCTAAAGGATTGCCACGTATTACATACAATTTTGATTTTAAAGTGGGAACAGTGAACGGATAAATTCAGTTTCGAATTTTAAAGTGGAAAAACAACCAAACAGTTGCAACACATTTGAAACCCTAGCTTCCCTCTTCATCAATCTTCGAAATCAAACAACAATAACTTTCATTTTCGAAATCAACCAACCCCCTTTCGAAATCAAACTTGTTTTTTATCAAATTAGAGGAAATGGCTTATGAAATCAGTTTACATGATGAAGAACTTGAAGACAGTAATTCGGAAGAAGGTGGTACAAGCGAAGTGCAGATGAAAGAGAAAAAGAAGTATGGAAGGAACTTCAGTGTAACTGTGAGATGCTCGATGAGAAAGGTAAAAACTCATTTTGTTGATACTTTACCCGATTTGGAAAAGAAAAATTTGATGAATACATGTTTTAAGTATTTCTTAGATGTTCAATATGATAAAATCCACATCTGCACTTCTGTTGTCACCCAAATTGTTAAGTCTAGGGTTTCAAAACTGAAATATGTCATTGGGGATAGTGATCTTACATTTAGACCTTTAGATATCACATTAGTTTTAGGTTTGAAAATTGGTGATGTTCCTAGTGAATTCTTGTTGATGAATAGAGATATAGTTAGTGCATTTAGGCAGAAATATTTTGGTGATTCTAAGAGCATTAAGGAAAAGCACATAGAAGCAGCAATTGTAAGAGCAAGAGGTGACCCAGATTCTGGCGACGACGTTCATCGCCTGAATCGGTTGTTATTATTGCATCTTTGTTTACTTCCCGATTCAGGACAAACTATTGATGTCAAATATGTTGATTTTGCCGAAGACCTTGCTGCTTTTGATAAATTTCCATGGGGGTCGGTTGTTTTCAAATTATTGAAAAAGTCATTAGAGAAATCTGCAATCAATTAATCAAAAAAGAAGCTAGACTATGCTCTTGGTGGTTGTGTGCTTGGTTTTATTATCTGGGCATACGTACACCTCCCATGCTTAGGTCCTAAAAGGTTGCCTAATGCCCTATTCCCAAGGATCCTTGCTTGGAGAGATTTACCTGGTAAGACCACTGGCAGGAATACCATTGATAAAACACTTTATCCAAAAAGAGGAAAAGAAGTTGAAGTTGTGCCCCCTTTCATCACACCATCGGAGTTTGCTGAAGAACTAGTTCATGAAGCACAAGAGGTATGTAAATTATCCTCTAAATTGTTGTCTTTTATCCTCTAAACTATTGTATCAATATCCTCTACTTTTTAATAATGTATTTTATAACAGAGTTCTTTTAAGTTGCAATTTTTATAATAGGTTTTTTTTCCTGTACAATGTTTTAGTATCAAAAAACACTTGATGAAGCTAAAAAGGGAGTTGTTGATGATCTAGAAGGGATTGTGCGAGGAGTGGTAAGTTTGTTTAAATAGAAATCCTCTAGTTATTAAAGAAGTATCGTCTAATTGTCTAATATATATCTGCTAAATGTGCATACATATCCTCTAATTGCAGTTTCACAGAGAACTAATACAAGTCTTAGACAAAGGTGTTACAAAAAGGCTTCAACAGTTTGAAAGGAATGTTGTTCAAGGAGTGAAAAAAATGTTGAAACCCTTACAAGTACAAGCTGGATCATCATCTAAGCAAGTTGCCACCAAAACGAAGACACCATCATCACAAAAGTTGGGTACCACCAAGAAGAACAAGCCAATTGCCACTAGGAGTTCATTTAGGAAGAAAATTGCACCCAAGGAAACAGAAAAAAAGACAAGTGTCAGCAAGGGAGCAGCAAATAAGGCCACTCCCACCAGGGAAGCCCTCTCCAAGACAAGTGACAAGAAGAAACCCATTCCCACCAAGGAAGTACCAACCAGGACAAGTGCCAGGAAGAAACCCACTCCCACCAAGGAAGTACGAACCAGGACAAGTGTGAAGAAGAAACCCACTCCCACCAAAGAAGTCCCAAAGAACACAAGTGCCACAAAGAAGATTGTTGGTAGGATCAAACTCCCACCTAAACAGAAAAAACTGTCACCCCTTGCAGATCTACCCAAGCCAAGTCCATCACCCCCACAACTCTCAAGAGCCTCTGTAAAAACAAGGAGCAAAAGCCAATTTGAAGCTGCTGATACTGCTACTACTCCAACTACCTTGGGAAAGAGAAAGGGGAAAGAGATTTGTACTGAACCATCACACAAAAAACAAAGGAGTACAAATTGCCTGAAATCATCATAGGTGGTATGAGAAGCAAAGGAACTGAGGATTTCATGTTCAAAATGAGAAGTCCCGAAAAGCCTCAACAACCTGAGCCTGATGTGGAGCATCCTGCTAAAGAAGTTGCGAAGAAGAGGAAAAACAAAGAACCCCAGCTTCCAACCAGAAAACAACCTTCAAGGTTAGATTTTAAACTTACATCCTCTAATTTGTTCTTTATTATCCTCAGACTATTTGATTAAAATCTTCTAGACTTCAAACTTATATCCTCTAATATGTTCTTTATTATCCTCAGAATATTTGATTAAACTCTTCTAGATTTCAAACTTATATCCTCTTTTTTTGTTTTTAAAAACTTAGGGTTAGCAAACATGTGGCACAAGATAGGACATGGTGGAAAGAAGCAAAAGAAAGGGAGAACATGAAAAACAAGAAAAACAAAATAGAATTGAATCCTGATACGGATACGGAGAATCCAATAGAAACAACAAGTAGGAGGTTGTTCTGTTGATGGGGATGATAATGATAATCATGATTGGCAAGAGAGAGAAGGTGTTGCTGTTGATAGCTTGATTAAGAGTATTTGCAGCTTCCTTAAGCAACCACGTTACTTTTGCATTCCCATATTTGAGGGACATGTGTTGTGCACAATACATATGACAAGCGTTTGGGAGAATCTTTGGTACAGCTTGAATAATGCTTTTGTGCCTATCAGACAAGAGCACAAACTGGTGATCATGCCCAACCACATGATCCTTAAGTTTTTTAAAAAACCATTCCCAATACTCGTTGTTTTCTTTACACACAAGTGCAAAAGCAATTGGGTACACATGATTGTTTCCCTCAATAGTAATTGCTGTCAGAACTACTCCTGGATATCTACCTTTAAGAAAAGTTCCATCCACCATGATTATTGGTCTCATTGTGTTTCTATGGGCTCTCACAGTTATGCCATATGTCCAAAATAAACATTCGAATTGATCACCTTGGCCTGTCACAATTTCAGTAACAGCATCCGGATCGACTAACTTAAGTTCATTACAATATGTTTGGATGAGCTGATATGACTGACTAAAGCTACCTCTTAACTGCAGCAAATAATGATATATTTAATAATGCAAACACTTAGGGGATATGGGTTATATATTTAGCGGATATAAAGAAATTATTTAGAGGCGAAGTAGCAATAATCTTGAGGATAACAACTTACAAACTATATGACTTATAAAGAGTTTGGTAGAGGATAAATACCTGTTTCATGGCCAATTCCCTAGCTCTCCAGCCTACCTTGTAGGAAACATTAATTTTGAATTCATTTTCGATGTCAGCTTTCAATTGAATTGGTGTGAAGTCTTCATTATTCCTTAACCTTCTTATACATTTAGAGGCAACCCATTCTGCATCTGCTTGACGATTTGTTGCTCCAAGTCTGAAATTTCCACATGTGTGATGATTATTAAAGGTTCTTATGGTCCAAGTAGCATCCACATTTGGTGTTGCACTAATCCTCCATGGGCATCCACCAACTTTACATTTCCAAACGACCCTTTCACTGTTTGTGCTACTCTTGCTGAAGTCAAACTCATTTTGAATTGCATATTGCTTTATGTCTCTAATAAAATGAGCCTTGGACAAATATACATGTCCAATCTCAGGGATCACATACTCATTGTGTAAAGGTTCAGTGTGTGGAGCGCAACCAAAATTGGGTCTATGCAGATTTGCGTAGATAAAGTTAAGTTCCTGTTTGACTTCATCATCCCAATCACGATTGTTCTCAGATGGGTAATGCCTTTCATTTCTTACATTTCCTCCAACTGGTACATTGATATTAGCTTGCTGTTGTGGGACATTTTCAGGGCTCTGAAAATTGTTATGTTGTTGAGGAACATTGTCATGTCTTGGGAGATTGGTCTCATCGACTGGAACATTGTTGGGGCCAGCTGCATGTCTGAATCTATCCTCTAAATTGCACCTCAGATCCTCTAAATGACTTCCTGTATCCGCTAAGTTGGTGCTAGTACTATAAAAACCCCTCATCTGATCTTCTGTTGGAGAATCATCTTCCAATATTGGTTGGGAAGGATGATCATTTTGGGAAAGATGATCATCATCAGGAGGGAACATTGGTTGGGAATCATCATGCATCTGATCTTCCAATACTTCCATATCATGCCTAAAAACTGAATTTGGTGTATCATCAGTTATTTGATCTTCAAGTCCATCTTCTGTGGTCGATATCACTGGTGAATCATGCACTTCCACATCAGAATCATACTGAGTTGCATCGCTATCCTCTTCTATTGAACACCCTTCATCATCTTCATTTGTTGGTTGGCCTTCACCTTGAGCTGCACATTGATCTTTTAGTTGTGTTTGTATTCCACCATATTCTTAAAGTTCATGGGAGAATCCATCCCAAAATCCATCATTGTTATACATTTGTGAAAGAATTTCTGCTGTTGCATCAATGTTAGAGGATCCGGACTGCATATTCGCAGATGCGCTAGGCGATTTAGAGGATATTGGCTCAGGTCTGTAGACATTATTAACTGCAAATCGCATAACATTTTCCAAGGGAGTTTGATAATCTCCTGGGTCGATTGCAGGACCAGAAGGGGGAGTTTCTAACACAACAAAACTATGAGTCCCAGGTGGGGTATCCAAAACTAAAGGATGTTGCTCATTACCACCCCCTTTTGGAAAAATAACATGGTTCTTCTTCTGTGCTGATGCAGGGTCTATCAAATATTTGAAAGGAACATCACCTTGCTTTTTAGGTGTGCAAAAATCTGAATAATCAGGTTGATTACCCCAACTGGTTGGAGAAAAATCATCTGGAAAAAGCTTTCTTCTCAATGCAGCTTTTCCTTTCTCTTTCTCATCTACTTTCTTTTTTCCTTTCCCCTTCTTTTTTATTGTCAAAGTTGCTTCCCCATTCACTGGTTGTAAATCTCCTAGTATCCAAACACACATGACATATAAATTCTTCGCATTTATAATTGCCATCACTAATTGATCATAATCATCTTCACATTGGATGCTGATTGGAGACTCATTCACAACACATTGAATTGAAAATTTGTCTCTCTTTACATTGATGATACCTTCAACCATCTCCATAAATTCTTTATACGGCATTTTCAGGTCACAAACTGTTATTTTTGTGTCTCCATTCTTATATGAGGACAATCCATCTGCATTAATCTCCAACTCACCACCAAATCGAAACACAACATTGATTGTTCTACCTGAAACAATAAGGGTATATCCTCTAATCAGTAAAATAAGTTGTAGTGTATCCTCTAAAAAAATATAAAATTTAAACTGTGACATATGGATCTCTAATGTTTCATACCACCACAACAATAGTGAAATATACCATTTTTATGATGAGAAAGATACCATCTTAATGACTTCAAAGTTCAAAGATACCATCTTTATGATGAGAAAGATACCATCTTAATGGCTTCAAAGATACCATCTTTATGATTAATGGTGTTGTCTTTAAGGATGTCGTCTTTATGGTTAGAAAAATACTATCTTTATGGTGATTAAACCTTAAAATCCTAAAAATACCTACTACATTACCTGATTTCTTGTTGATCATAAAGATTTGCTCATCCACCGCTTTTGATTTCTCTTTTTTCTTTGTCATCTTGGTTGTAAAACAATGGGTTGGTTAAAGAAGATGAAGATTGTTAAGGTTTCAGAGAGAATAAGATGTTTGGGACGATGAAGATGGTTCAGACATCAGACCATCACAGTTGTTTACTTGTTTTATGCAGATTTGATGATTGGTTTGTTATGTTTAGAGGATAAAACATCGTTCATTATCATACACGTGTCACAGATTAATCCAACGATTAGAAATAGCTTTGTAGTCATTGTCGCAGTCATTAATGCTTGCTGAAACTGACTAAAAGTCTGATTCGATGTAGACGACATCACTGTTGTACTTGAGGGGTATTAAGGTCTCAAAAAAATTGGTAAAAGGTAAAGTGGTGGGTCAAGGGGCTTGTTTGAGAAAATAGCCCCATGTCAGGGCCTATTGGGGAAGAGGCACCTAAACATGGGGCTTTTTGGGGATATTACCCCTTAATTAAATTGGAGGTCAACTTCATATTATCTTGTGAAATTACTAACTTATTCAAATTAAGTTGTAATTCTTGTTAATTAGACTATCAAATTCGGCCGGCACCAATTCTGATAAAACTTTGTCTTTTCCCCACCTTGCAATGTGGCAATTTCTTATGAAATCCTTGACCTTTGAGCATCACAGAACTGTGATGCTAGCATTTCTCTTTATCTTCATAAAAAACAAGCATTTCTCTTTATCTTATCTCCTCACTCTGTACATGTCATTCACACACAACAATTTCTCCTGTAGATTACATGATCTCTATCACTCATAACTATTTGCTGCAGTTTCTCATCCAGTGATCCAATTGTTGCCATGTTTCCCTTGTGAGTTGTGACCCTTCAAACCAGCTAAGTAATCAGCCCCCCCCCCCCCCCCCCCCCAAACTCTTGTATTTCTGTAACAATCTCCCTGGCATACCATGGTACTCTTTGATCACCTTGAATAAACTGATCATCATTATTGGAATCAGATGCTATGAAAATGTTCTTGTACCCCAGTTGTTCACTGATCCTTAGCCCTTCCAGAATTGGCTGCAGTTCTATCAGTTGTATTGATCCCCTGTCAGTATTTCCACTGTAACAGCATATCACTTCCACATTGGAGATCCCTAAGAATCCCTCCAAGGAGCATACTCATCAGTCATGCTTCCATCTGCATTTTAGCTTAATCATACCTGGTACAGGTGGTTCCCAGATATGGAATAATCTTTTGGGCATGGTAAGTCCAAACAAGGTTTGGTCCAAAAACAAGTACATACCCTGCTTTGCCTGTCGAAGGATGTTTTTCTGACATAACCACCGATGTTTTTCTGACATAACCAACCAATTCAACTTTACAACTCACGAATGAATATCTGCAACCAAGACAGACTAGAACCGGCTAAAGGCTCTACAAAGCTCAAGTCAGAAGCACAATAAAGATAACAGAGTTCTTCGCAAAGTTAATGTACCACTAGAACTTGGTATGGACCCTTCTGCAGTAGTTATCAACTTCCTTGTAGCGTTATGTGGGATAAACCAGCTTCTTTGAAAATCAAGTTATTCTTTGGTCAGCAGTTCTGGGCAGAACACTTATACCCAAAGTTAAGAACTAAACAATCTGAACAACAAAGGGAAGTATCAGCTTCCACTTGGTTATGGGCTTGGCAAAACACACTCAGAAATATAAGTCAGAATCACAGCTTTTATTCCAAAAACACATTCAAGGAAAAACTACAAGATAAAGTGATAAACTAATCCTGCATGAACATGTTATTCTTAGCAATTTATCTACAAAGGTTGAAAGAGAATATGCTCTATTCTATCGTTCGAAACAACTGGGAAATTCTCCCGTTTTATTTGATACACCACAACAAAGGTATGAAATATCTTTCTAACACAACAGTTACATGGTATGGAATCTCCAACCCAATGATGTGCCTTGTGAATGTCGCAAATTTTAAATCAATGAACATGCTACAACTCTTTGTTTCTCTATTATTTATATTCTTGAAAGTTGACATGGCCAGTAGACTGTGCATGTTCCACAGCTTCCTGCATAATTTCAATAATTTTTCATAAGTATAGGAGGAACGTTATTTTCCCTCTTCCCCCAATAGGGGAGAGAATCCAATGAGCATCGAAAAAAAGAAAGACGGGAAGAAAAGAATAAGGAGTGGGAGAGATATTATTAAGAAATTACCTTCTGGCCAATGACACCGATTTGGCATACCCCACATCTCAATGTAAAGTTGCCTGTATCTGTGTAATTCCTTTTCCTATTTAAGGAATAACAAGATTGTTAGGACTATCACATCAGTGATAACTCCATGAATAAAGTTTAAAGTATTTGACCGCACAATACAAGACAAGACATATTACAATACAACACAAGAGAATGGTCGGTTTCCGCTGATACAACAAAAGCATACATATGTGACAGGCTAGCTCTACATTTATCACTGTACCAGACTTGCACAATCTGCAAGCCTACCTACAACAACTACATTAATAATTTGTCGAATGATTCAAATGGAAAAAATCAAAGCTTACTTCCTTATTTCTACTCCATTAATGATACCAAGTTGAAGTTAAATATTGTTGAGTGTTGTTCTGGGAATTCATCAAGTTCTAAATGTGCAAGATATAACAGTGATGAACCAACTAATAAAATTCACATCAACTTCAGAGCACAGAGACTAGGGAGCAGTTTGGATCTGCTTTATGACCATGTCCATGGGTACATTTCAAACTACTATGGCCAAACACTTTTGTCTTTTCATTTAAATTAACATATTGGGAAGGTGGGGTGTCCAACCTGACCAACTTATCTTTAAAGAAATATTTTGTACTATTGCAAAAAGTGAAAAGAGAAGAACAAAACACATTGATTGGTATTAGAACGATTCAAACTTGCTTCGTATTATAAGGATTCAAACTTGCTTTCAACATTGATCAAGAGCTAGTAAACATGATATGAGGCATCATAGGGTGACCACAAAACATAAGAAATTGTATATGGTGTAAAACCAAAGTGAACAAAAACTTCAACCATCACACCAAATAACGATCTTGCAAAGAATCCCAGATATGCAGACATTTCAAGCTTCAGCAGAACACCATGTTGAATAAGATTTCAAAACAACCCAAATAATATACAACCAACCAAAGCTCAAGAGGTTTCTAAGCGCAGAAAAAAAACACTACAGATCTAAGATTTGGGTCCCATATTTTCTCTATAACAAAGAAATCAGGTAGGACTTTGTTTCTTGTTTCTACTAGCCCCAAATGAGGGATTAAAGTATTAAACTCTTAGATCTTCAAATATGATTTGGTGTTGAGCAGATCGCAAACATCTAAGCAGCCAATAGAAATAGAAGGTTATACCCCTGACTGAATCAATGACAGCTACACCATATCTATAGAAAATCTTTTAGGTCTGGCAGAAGAAGACTCATTGTTGAAGAAAGATCTCTATCTCAACAAATAATATTAACGAACCCCGAAAAGGCAAAAACCAACATGAAAAGGTTGTCCATCAACAGCCAGCAACCACTAATCGAAAGGCCGACTCTGATGGCCAGAAAAGATGTTCAGCTTCTCTCTCTCTTAACTAGTATCCCTCGAGTTTAAGTTATTGGGCTTGTAAAATAAAGTCTTCAGACAAGGAGAATGTTTTTTTTGCGAGCCTGATTGGTTTTAAAGTTGAAAAAAAAGAACTAAGGTTTTTATAATGAATATAGGTGATTTGATCAATTGATGAAGCTTTTGCCAACAATCCCTACATGATTTGGTAATAAGAGAGGGATCTGATTAGTGGGTCCTATTAGAGTATTAGACACATCAGCTTACTAGTCAACAATGAGGATGAAGAGAACAACTAAGCTTGGGAGAGAAACCAGTTGTTTCTTAACCTCCATGGAAGAATGCCCACAACTATGAAGAAGAAAGGTAGTCTCGACCTTTTGTATGTTAAATATGACAAAATAGATGAGAAAATGTTGACAAAGTAATCTCGATAAAACTAAGGATTAGTTGATTACTTTAAAATTAACTAATTAAGTAATCAAATCTGAGACCTAGATAAACACCTATGTCTTTCAAGTTTCACCAAGGGAGAAATAGAAAGAGTGGATTCCGAAAGCAATTTGTACCAAGAGAGAGAGAGAGATTTCTCCAACTCACAATACTAAGTTTGTGTTAAACCAATTGGTAACACTATAAGAGTTTGGTTCATTTGTCTAATAAAAAGCTCATTTCCTAGAATTCCTTTTGTCCTTTTAATTTTCTAGTTTTTAGTTTTTTCAATAAGTTCCGCAAGTAGATCAAGGTTTTGGTATCCGAGTTAGTTGTTGAGGTTTGCATGTCAAACCATCTAGTTATGCTTGACTTAGATCTATGGGTGAAGAAATTGTTCCATTTGATACTAAAGTCGGAAAAAAAAATCTATGTCGTATCATCAGAAAGAGCAGCAGACTTTATCGGTGGTAAAACTTGCAGAAGACATGCAAGAGATGAGGACAAGTATAGAAAAGATGATGATTATGATGCAAGAGATGAATCTATCCAGATCCAGCCACCCGCAAGTCTTGAAATATCAACAGCTTCTAACTCACAAGTTCAAGCTGATGCTTTGGACAACACTCCATTCAGTTTAGAAGCTCGAATTGAGCTACCAATATACAAGGATGAACTTGATGCAGAAAAATAGAGGGCTGGTTGAAATCCCTGGATGTTTACTTCAGCAATAAGTTGTATAGTGAAGCACATAAGGTCAATTTTGCATGGTGGTCATGCTTTTACTTGGGAAAGCCCACACCACAGGGCTACCTCTAAGCCATGAACCTAGAATAAGTACATGGACACAATGTGCTACAGTTGTACGAAACTAATTCTATCCTAATGGTTACAATTTGCATGAGCGATGGCAAATCCTATGCCAAGGGAAAATTAAATGGATAGAAAGATTTCCACGAAAATAATAAAGAAAATTTGCGTTTCGTCACCACTTTTTTGGGGTAAATTTGCTCAGCGTCACCACTTTATTTTTTATTTGCATTTCGTCACCATTCCGTCTCAACTTCGTCAATTCTAACGGTCAAATCAACTTCGACTTGGTCAAAGTGTTATCACACAACAAAGACTTAGGCTTTTTTTCTATCTTTTCCCTTCGTTGTTGTTGTTCTTTGTTTCATTGTTCTTCGATTTCTTAATTTATTGAAGCTCGATCTCAGTCAAAGTATATTTGAATCAGTCAACTAACGGTTCACTTGGTCAACTAACGAGGGTGAGATGGAGTGGTGACTAGACGCAAATAAAAAATAAAATGGTGACTATGTGCAAATATACCCCCAAAAAGTGGTGACGTGTGTCCAAAAATCTCTACCAAACTTGTACAGTCTTACTAATTGGTTAACAAATTGCCCTAAGAATTATTTTTGCATCTCCTTCAATGAAAGATATGAAGTGCTTATATAGGTCTCAGATTTGATTACGAGTAATCAACTAAGCGTTGGTATCTGGGATTACTTGGTCAATAAGTTCTCTCATTCATGATCAAAATTTTCTCCTCTATTTGTCATGCACTCATGTTTAACGTAAAGAAGATTGAAGACTAATTATCTTCTTCTCAGTTGTAGTCTGTACGTAGACTTTCTTGAAGGTTAAGAAACTATCTTGGATGTTAAGAAACGACTGGTTTCCCTTTCAAGCTTAGATGGTCTCTTCTTCCAAATTACTAACTAGTGAGATTATGTGTTGAATACTTTAATAGGACCCACCAATCAGATCAAAGAGCGGAGATCTTCTTCAGGAAATTATAAAAGATTTGACTTTTTTCACTTCAAAACTTTAATCTTATCTGATGGCGGAGCCAATAATGGCTACTTGGGAAGACCCATCATTGCCTCTTCCAACACTTTCTTTAGCACAACTGTTCGGACTATATTGTGGTCAATCTTCAAATGGAGCTAAATATTGGACTGACTCAGAGCCTATCTTACTTTGCAGCACAGATGAGTTTTACTAGAAACTAACTCATCAAGAGCTGTGAAAGCGATCTATTGTAAATAACCGTTTGGCACCATCTATGGTAAACAGTTTTACTGTTGGACTCATTAAGAGCATGTAGGCTAGATTGGACACGATTCAGGTCAATCCTATTCGCCGAGAAGTTAATAGGGCAGCAAAAAGCGTAGCTACATTTTTACATTGTTTTTTTTATGAGGAAATTTGTTTTGTATCTCCTTTGGTTTGATTGCAATCTATACTACTATTATAAACCTGAATAAAATTCAGGGGTAAGTCCCGGTTAATAAGAATTGAGCTTTAGAATTTTGTCACCTAATTCTGACTAAAATACCCTTTTAGTCATGGTTTTTTGGTAAATTTATATAATATCCTTTAAATAATGGTTTTATCATAATTTAACATATTTTTATTTATGGGCTAAATTTTTATTTATGAGCAAAAGGTCCAATAATTAAAAAAATAATTAAATTAACAAAATATAATGAGAATAATAGTTTTTAATGGCAAATTCTTATAAAAAATTTATGAGAGTCAATAATTTTAATAATGAATTCCTATAAAATATTAAAAAAAAAGTACACAAATTTACTTAAAAATAATTATTTCATAAAATTAATAAATTAGTGTAATTTATAATATTTAATAAAATTAATAACTTAAAACTCGAATGGTAATCAGACACGGATAAATTAAAACTAACCGGTGCTACAACGCACTAGTACATCTTAAAGGACAAAACAGAAACTTTCCTTTTGAGAGTTAATAAATAACGGTTTGGGTCCAACTAAACCTATGCTTTATCAGGAAAATAAGAAAAAACAAATAAAGCTTTCTTAATTTGTATGCAGGCAGTCTTGAAGTCTGATCTTGGAGAAGATAATGTAATTTATGCGATGCAACAATAACTTAAGCAATACATTTACCAATTAAAGTATCCAAGCAACACCAAATGAGAAAAGAATCAAAACACCTTTTAATCAATCCGGGACAAAAAAACCACATCAACAACATCAAAACTCAACAAATTGGTGATCTAACTCAAGCAATATTCTCCTTTAATCTTAGATCATGGTGGAGAAAATACAATTAGAATTTAGTGAAGAGACATTACCTGAGGACTGTGGAAGCTGAAATTGGCATTTGAGTGTTTTATTCTTCCAGTTTGGGGTTTTACAGTTTGGGCAAAATTATTTTGAGAAGATTATGGATGAAGAAGACAGCAAACGTTGCTCGCGTGATGGGCTGACAAGGTTAAAATTTGTAAAATCTGGGTAACATGGACAATATTTTTTGAGCACACTCAAATGTTTAAGACATACAAGCCAACAAATGTAAACACATCATCTTTCTGGTGACAAAAGATGGAGGCCTTGCCAACATTGAAAAAAAAACCCGGAAAATTCAAGTCTTCTTTGTTGTTCGCACATTACCGTAATAATAAAAAGAGTGAAATTATGTTGCATATTTTCAAATTGACCAATTCCTTCACACTAATTATATTGTTCTTTAGATCCTAAATGTTTCGTAGGTTAAATCAAAAGCATTTGAACATAAAATCTGTTTGATTACAAAGGTGCAGTTAGTTGCTACTAAACTCCGTGAATTGGCACTTGTTTGGTGGGATAAGCTTGAATAGTGTCCCAACTCCTAAGAACCAGGGTCTTGTGAAATTAGCACTTGGCAATCAATGTTGTGGCTACAAGTATTTGCTATAATTATTCCTCGCGATAACAAAAGAATATCCACTACAACACCCGTAGCAGCTTATATCTTTAAATTGTTAAGGATTGTTTCAAATTGGCTCGTCACTCTATGATAATAGCCTAAAACCCACAAAACTCAATAGCAAGTTCCAACTTCAAATAGAATTTTAAATAAATAAAGAACTGTTCTACACATCACAATAACAGGATAAAAAAGGGCCTTTTTACATTATTGACTCAGTTCTTATTTTAAATAGTTTCATAAATGAATCCAGAAGGCCAAACACGACTTAGTGCTTCAATCAAGTTGCTCTTATATTTCTCCTTTGGTTTTGTGTTGTTTCTTTCACAGACATGATTACAGTTACAATTTAATTTTATATTGTGCATAGCCACATACACGTGTGATACCATAACTTCATCTGGGAGGATAGGGTGCACAACAATGTAAACTTTAACTAGAATACATAAGTTGACCATTCCTTGGAAAATTGAAGGATTACCTCTGCGCATCCTTAACGAGATTGAGAGCGAGCCCCTCAATTGCTCCGACAGTTCTATCCTTTTGTACAGTAAATATTGTTTGGTCAAATTCTTCTGGTGCTCCTTCGGCAGGGCATACCTGTTGACAAATACATTGGAACCATATCCCCATGAGTCGCACATAGAGAATGATGTTAAAGACAGCATAACCGCTTAAAATCACAGCACGTGAGAAAAGAATACTCCTTATGTCACATGTGCAGGGTGGTAAGACAAACATTTGATAAGTCCAACCACTGAATTTATATTTATACTTGCATAAACCTAGAAACAAACTTTTCCATAATGTTTTCCATCCAAGTGTAATTGGAAGATCAGGTGGTTACAAACAGATTTCGATCAGCATTGGCCAAAGAGAGAGTTATTCAATGCAGACATATGTCAAGTGGTCGACTCCAGTTATGTTATGTCCAATAAAGTACGAGAGTCGAGAGAATCGGGATTCGGGAATAATGTTAACTTGCTGCCTTCAGATATAATTAGATTTTTATAAGGGACTCTTAAGCAAAAATATAAAACAAAAGAGAGTGATCAGAAAGCAACTTACAGCTAATGCATCATAGTGAAGGCCATCATAAATCAGCATAACCCTTTCTGGATACTTCAATTCCTGTTGAAATTTGTAACAAAAAAATGGTCAAAGTTCAGTAATGACTATAAGGTTTGACATAACGACATTTATATTGGAAAGCAATAGCAATGCTGACGGCTGACCTGACCATACAAATCACAACGGCAAGTTTGGATATCGTATGCAGCAATTTCACGTCCATAGTATTCTGCTAATATTGAAAGCTCAATAGCACCTTTAAACTCCAGGAAAGGTTAAGCATTATCAGAACCTCATACAACAAGACAGAATTAAGCAGGGAATCTGAATTTTTTAATAGTGGCAAATATTTAACACTGAAAACAATGATCATTCATTATATCTTAACAATTTATAAGATGAGAATCCAAATGCCCACATCATGTGTAAGATATGATCTTGCAAAGTGCGCAAACATGTAATGAATATATATTTTCTCACTCAAGGATGGGTGAACTTATGGGTTATAAATAGCTTCACCAATATCAGCATACCTTAGATCTTAGGTCAAATTTAAAGTATAAATTTGGTAGCTTGAAAGTGCTATATGTCGATTGCACTAAAAGTTACTTGATCACACGATCACATCACTATATGATAATATCCGCGTACAAAAGATTGAACTAGCAAAGAGCACATACTATTATTGAAAATCTGTGAAGAAATTGCAATGGATGCTTCAATTACAATAAACTATTATGATACATCCCATACCATAAATTTTTATGAAAGTCAAATTTCGAAATAGAAATGCAATCTGTTAAACCTATCTGCATAAACTAAACAATAACAAATGTATATGATGCTATCATACTTTCAAGACTAGTCGAAGGAAGGCAACAAAATAATTAATATGTAACAAATGATTAAATCATCATTCCACATATATTCCTCGACATCATCAGTGTTGTGTCTTCATCGCATGAGATTTATAAGGAAATAAATCATCAAAAACAAGGATAACGATAAACTAAGGAACTCTTAAATTTCTATTCAACAAATAAACAAAGGATAGTTGAACACCTCCCCACTTCTCTGGATCTAGAATCCAAGCACAGTATTCTTCATTAGTTTTCGCAAGAAATGCTTCAGAGTACTTTACAGGATCGCTAGCCACTGTTGCCGCTATAACCTTTTCCAAAATAATAATAAAATGATTGAAAAAAAAAAGAACAGATTTCGTGGATCAAAACATAATAACTCTCATTTAATTACTAACCATTCAAAACAGAAGCAGTATATTCTGAAACATTGTAATATATCTCAAATACAGCCATCAGTATATACAATATTATGAGACAGCACTAGGATATTTAAGTCTAACAAATCACTTTTTAACTATTACTTTATTTATCACTATCGCGTAGGCTAACCAGTAGTGATCATAATGCATTGTTCACAGTTATAATGAGACACCACTTGCATTAATAGTTACTGCATAGACCAACCAATAACAACCACTTGGCACAAACGCCCATGTCTGACACTTCTTATTACACCTGCAGGACTTTATGTTGGTTAGCATAGAAACCGGAGGTTTGGAAAAAGCAAGTAGTCGTGCAGGACAGGCTACAGGTAAGCCGCTATTCTATAGAAACCTAGGGTTTGATGCCTTTAAACAGATAATATGTGTGTGAATGTTCAAGTTAGTTAACATAAAATATTTTTTGGAAGCATGTTGAGTACAACAATATAGAGTTTGTTGGCAGTCCTTTAAACCTGATGTTATTTGTAATGTTATGAATTATGTGAATGGAATAAATGATACCTGAGCATCCAGGTGTCATTGGCCTAAGAAAAAAAAAGTCACAATTCATAACAAAAATACTTGTAAAACTTAGGGTTTTGTTTGTTACTAAAGTTTATAGTACTAAATTCATATAGACTAACAGTACAAAGCTATCATTTCTCCACCTCATTAAAAGGATCATATGCTTAAGTTTGAATATTGTGTAAAATAAAAATATCTTTCTAATATGGAAGCATGGGATTTGTTTAGTTAGGAATGAGGTTCCAGTACGTTACAACTTACAAGCAAGACAACAAACTTCCAAAAGTTCGCATCTAGAAGCACCAAAGCAAAAGAGTAACCTGAAGTGGGACGTACTTGTGATATTAATCGAAAGCAATTTATAACACTCATTTATATGACAGATGAATTACATGAGCGCACTTTTACATCAAATGTTCAATCTATCAGGTATGGGCAATACTTGATCTATTGCATTAAATTTAGGAGAAACGGAGGATATGGTGCGTGATGAACACAAAATGTATATAGATTACTTTAATACCAAGCTGAATTAATTTATTTTAACCATGGAATCCATTACTTGGGGCTCACATTTATGTTTGAGCGGAATCGAAGACATTTTCAGGGAGTTCAACGTGATGTGGATTGCACCATCCTTGACATCAAAGGACTCATATCCCTTTGGTGCAAGAGATGGCATGATTATGGAGAGATTCCTTATGCTTCTTTTGCTTACTCTTGGGAGAATGTTCTAAGTGGCCCTTGATGTAGAGTTTCTTATAGTTTTTGTTGTTTGTTCTTCTGTGTTTTGTTTTTGTTTCCTTGACCAGGAATATCTCATCCCTTGGCTTTGTTTGTAATCAACTTTTTGATATGAATATATTATGCTCGTTTATCTCTCCAAAAAAAAAAAAAAACAAACAAACAAACAAATATGAGCCCACTCTGAACAACTTGCATGTAAATATTTTCATACTCATGTACAGAGGAAATGGGCATAAAAAAATTTGTGAGGATGGAATCTCCCTCCTGGATTTGTGCTATACTAGACATCCTATATGTGAACCGGGCAAACACGGACTCTAATCAAACAACATGCCTATTCTGAAAGTCCTAACATAGTTCTAAACACCATTTCCTTTCACATGTTGGAGCTAGAAATCAGATCTTTTTTCTCTTCAAAGCTCAACATAATGGTTGCCTGGTTGGGCTGGAAAGACATCAACCTATCAAACTGGCCATACATGTGCTAAATATGAGAGGTGAACACTCAAGTAAACAAACTTTACGTAGCAAGTGTTACTCCTGAATTTTAAAATACATCAAGTCTGATAGGTATGAAAGAACGATGTTTCTAGACAGAACTAAGAGTCAAAAAGAAAGCGACAACGTTAACAATATATTAAATTATAAATGCCTATAAAAAACCACGTTATATACTTTGTTAGTTTGTTATCAGTTATCACCTCATAGCGTCATGCTAAACTAACAGCATTTAAAAGACTACAGTGAGTAGACACTATATAATGATTCTTAATAGTCTACCTGCCACTTTTGTAATAACTAAGTTAACTTAGGTAATGCCGGCTCAAACAAATAAAACCCTTCAATGAAATATCAATGAGTAATTGATCTTAAGCTTCCTTTTTAATACATTTCTGCATGATTTACTAGATGAGCTTGCATGATTAACATGTGCCAAGCTCATTATTCTCGTTTAAGAAGGCTACCAAGAAATGAATACATCTCCTGTTAAACCACATGCCGTAGACCATCCTTCAAGATTATGTATAAGGGTGATTCATTAGGTAAACAAAATTCAGTACGTATGATAACATTACTATGCCTATATAATCGAACACGTTAAGAAGTGAAAAAGTCTATCATTCTTTACATCTTTTCTTATGTAAACAAGAAAGAATTGACTAAGAAAAACACAAGAGGTTCCCTAATGACGAAGATTGTCCATTTAAGAGCAAAACAAAAACGCAGAGAGAAAAAATCATCTAGAAGTAAGAGGGCAAGACGAGAGTATAATATTATAGTGGGAAGAAAAGAGAGGGTATGAACGAAGAGGCAAAGCAAAGGACTTTTATTGAGACTCGAGCACTTAAGGAAAGATGGAAATCGCATGGACCAGTTAATATTCTTGTTTAATTCTAGAACTTAATCACCAAATAGTAGATAATAGTGATAAAATGTTTACCTTATAGTAAAATACTATTTACTTAGGCTCATCCTCAATAAAAAAGAACATTATTTTTAGGTTTTCAAGACATAGACATTAATGCGAGTATGCGACACCGTACCGAATATGTAAAGGTATTCAGTAATGTTTTCAAGACATAAAGTTTATTACCATACCCTAAATTATATGTAAAAGTACCTATGCAATTTTTATTTCAGCATCAAGATACATCTAAGAGTGCTAGGCATCATGATATATCAACTGTATAGACCATAAATTAATCAATCATCTGATAGCACATAAATACAATAGTAACATGGTCAAGTAGCATTCTAAAGTTACACAAGTATAGAATCAAACCTGTCTCAACTCTGCTGCTTTGTGTTTGTCGTGTTCCATAACAAATCTGTATAATATAAAAAGCGTAGAATGAATGAAAACCTAATCCACCAAAACTCAGTAAAAAAAAAAAAAATTGAGTATGATAGTTTTTTAGGAACTCACCCAACCGCATTAAAGAGGCAACTATTGTCAGAAGGAATAACCCGTCTGACAACAATACCTTCCATGGTACTAGGAAATAATCTGCAACAAATTCATATGAAATTAGAATCCACTTCTATTAGACCAAATTCAACTCAACCCATTTCACTATTAAATGAAAAAAAAGAAAAAAAGGGCTTGCAGTGCAGTTTGTAGCGCGCTTGTCCTCTAGTTTTGTGTAATTCTTCTTTTATCAATAAAATTGTTTTTGAGCATAAAAAAAAAGGGCTTTGTAGCGCAGTTTGTAGCGCGCTTGTCCTCTAGCTTTGTGTAATTCTTCTTTTATCAATAAAATTTGTTTTTGATTAATAAAAAATATCGATTTTTAAAGTAGCAAAAGTCTAATTAGTAATTAGAACCAAAATGAAGTAAAACCCAGGTTCAAAATTCATCAAAGGTTCAAACTTGAACAAAAACAAATATACCCCCACAAATCTTAAGTTGTATATGTATTATCTTCAAATACACAAAATATGCATAAAAAAAACAAAGAAATCTACCTGTGAACTTTTCACAAAATTAAACACAAATTGAACAAAAACAAAACAAACCCAATAAAATTAAATCAATGGGGATCTAAGAAAAACAAAACCCAAAGCCAATTCCATTAAATATATAGAGATATGATAGTACAACCCACCAACCCTTTGGATGTTTAGAAAGAACAGAATGAGAAAGACAGCTCAAATGAATGAATGAATGAATGAATGGGGTAATAAAGAGATATTGGAGTTTTGTTTCTTACTGTACTTTGTTCAGTTTGCCTTTTTAAGAAACAGATACTACTTGTCAATCATGGTGGAATGGGAATCACTTTCTTTTCACGCATTATCTGCCAAAAAAAAAAAAAATCAAGCTTTTTCACCATTTTTTATTTTTTAATGCAATTTGTTTTTCATCTAGTGTTCCATGATGTTGGTTATATTTGTAGCCCCAAGCCCGCTTTGACCACATTCAAATTGGTGACTTATTTTTATGCAATTGCCTACTATTTTTTTTCTTTTTTAATATATTTTATCTATGTTTTTTTATGTGGTTTGTGGGGTCACAATCACAACACACCACATAAACTGACGTGATGTATTGTGATTGGGACCACATACAAGAGGAGACACATAATTTTTTATGCTTTATTAAAAATAGTTCTATTAACCAAAATAATAGAAGGGAAATAAAAATCTAAGCATTTGGGTTAACAACACCATACAAGCGGTGTTTTATTGGTCGCACAAATCTCATACCAAAGAATCGCAAGATATAAAATTCATTACTCGTAAAGTCGATCGTTTATTTAAGATATCTTTTTATATGATTTTAATATCCTGAAGTAACATTCTGATGGAGGACAATAAGTATATTTAGTTATTTTTTTAAAAATTATTATTTAGGATTTATTTAAGGTTATCTTAGTCACACCACACAAATCTCTCATGCACCACATTTTTGGATAAATTTTAAATAATTATGTTTTTATAAATTTATCACTATTATTTTATTTGGCACACCATATATTACATTATTTTTGTTTTTTTTTTTGTCTCTTTCAAAAATTTTACTTATCAAATAAAATCTAGCAAATAAGGAAACATTGTTAAATTAACAAATAAAGATATCTTTATTTTTTGCTAAAAATATGCTAAAATCAAAAAATCAACTAATCTCTTCTTCTTTCTCTAACTCTTCTTCTTTTCTAAAACTTCATTATAAAATTTTCTATGAAAAGGAAATATGGACGTCATGAGTCATGACCTTAATGAAGAGAACAATAATCAAAATCCAATTGATTTGAATTTTTTTTTTATGATTCCAATTTTAGATGAAAGTAAACTCTCTTATCTAGAAATATTGTTGTTATTTAGATTTTTTTTCATCTTCTAGATTCTTTACATTTATTTCTATATATATTTTACTACTAAAAAAATAAAATAAAATGTGGTGTATTGAGAGGATTTTTTTTAAAATTTTACTTGTGGTGTGCCTAAAGAATCTTAAGAATATTTGTGCTAAGCTAAACAAATGTGGTGTATGAGAGATTTGTGTGGTATGACTAAGATCTCCCTTTATTTATATTAATTATTTTAGAATTATTTCTTTGAGTCCATATTTAGTAAGGCCTAAAGCATCTCCAATTGTATGATTATAAGTTAAGTGACACGTTAGCTTCTAATACACCTTGCTACATTGATATTATATGTGTAAAACTAACTCTAACGTTGTAGTGTTAAAAAAAGGAGTGTGTAAGGCAAACCAGCATAGTTTCATCTCGTTTGTTATTGACACGTTTGGGTTTCTGGCATCAGAAGCAGTTGAGCTCCTTAGGAGGGTACAAAAAGTAATGGATAGCAATGTCATGATTGTTAGCTCAAATGAATATGTTTGTAAAAAGATTTATTTTGCTATTCAGAAAGGACTTGGTGCGCAACTTGTAGCGCGTTTGTCCTCTACTTTTGTCTAATTCTTTGAGCCGATAAATAAAATATATCCTACACACAGCAATTGAATTTCGCCACCGCATGAAACATGTTTTTTCTTCAATTATATTTCAAACAACCACTCCAAGTGTAGAGAGTGATCTAACCTCAACCAAATTCTCAAGTATAGGTTTCAACCTTTTTTTTTGTGGTGAGTTTTTGCAATGTTTCTTTGTTTTCTATTGATTATTGTTTTGTTAACAATGTGTTTGAATAAATCAAGGAGTAATTCAACATGAAAGTAGTTTTTCTTTCTACAATAAAAAATATCATTGTTGTTTCATTTGTATTATCTGACAATGATGATGATAGTTCGAGTACATCTTTCCATTCATGAAGTGGTTCCAATACTTAATGTATTGGACGAAATACAATGTTATCAGTCCCAGCCCGGACATCAACCCAATAAACGGACTGGGTCACTGGGTTGATGGTTAAACCACGAAGTCAACTGGTTGGACTAGTAAAACACTAAGTACTGTAACGTAGCGAAAGCGTAAAAGAATCAATAGATTTGATAAAAACTAAAAGTTAAACTAAAATTGAGAGATATTCTCTTTGATTGATTGAATAATAAGTTGATTGATTATAATCTTCGTCCATAGAGCTTTTTATATAGATAACTCCTTCATAACAAGTAGGAAATCAACTAAAATAGTAATAACTTATATCCTAAGTCAAATAGAACACTATAAGGACTTTCTAGACCTATTAGAACTCATAAAAGACTCTTCTAGACACTTCTAATAATTGCCTAAACATTAAGGACGAAAATACATGAATTAAACTATATTCTAATACTCTTAGAACTCAAAAATACGAAATAGGAAACTGGTAAAACTGAGTTGACACAATCGAAGTTAGATGTTCTACATCAGGCCTCCGTTCTTTAAAAGAACTCGTCCTCGAGTTTAGTTGAGGAAGAGAAACTCCTTCATCACCATAATAAGGATATATGTCCTTCATATTGAACGTAGGAGAAATGTTCATGTCCTCGGGAAGATCAACTACATAAGCATTGTCACTAATCTTCTTAAAGATCCGAAGAGGACCGATCTTCTTCATCTTCGTCTTGTTGTAAGTACCACGCAGAAACCTATCTTGCTAAGATAAACCATGACCATATCACCTTCATTATATGATTTGAAACGACGATGTTTGTCGGCGTCAGCTTTATACTTAGCATTGGTAGCTTCAAAGTGTTTCTTGACTATCTCATGGAGTTTTGCAAGTGAATCAATCATTTCATCAACAACAACATGAGAGTTAGGAAGGGAAGGCAAAGAAACAAGATCCAATGTGTGATTCAGAAGTCTAGCATACACAACCTGAAATGGTGAATAACCTGTAGATCTATTCTTTGAAGAATTATAGGCAAATTCAGGTTGTGAAAGAGTTAAATCCCATTGTTTAGGTTTGTCTCCCGAAAGACAACGAATCAAGTTACCCAATGTCCAGTTGACGACCTCAGTTTGGCCATCGGTTTGTGGATGAGCGGTGCCACTAAACTTCAAAGAAGTATTCAATCTCTTCCACAAAGTATTCCAAAAACCAACTTAAAAACTTAGTGTCTCGATCAGAAGTTATGGTTTTAGGAACACCATGCAATCTAACAACTTCTCGAAAGAAAAGATTTGCAATATTCACGGCATCCATTGTTTTCTTGCATGGAATAAAGTGAGTCATCTTTGAAAAACGATCAACTACCACGAAGACGGAATCATTACCACGTTGAGTGCGAGGTAAACCAAGAACAAAATCCATAGAAAGATCTTCCCAAGGGGCATCAGGAATCGGTAAGGGAGTATACAACCCTGTATTCTGTGACTGGCCTTTCCCTTTTAGCAAATCATGCATTTGCGCACAAAGTCTTCAACATCTCTCTTCAAAGATTTCCAAAAGTAGCGTTCTTCAACCAAAGCAATGGTTTTATCACGCCCAAAATGACCAGCTAGTCCTCCTTCATGAAGTTATTTAATAAGATGGTCGCGAAGGGAACCATGAGGAATGCATAACCGAGTCCCTTTGAAAAGGAAACCATCATGAAGTAAAAAATCAGATGTGCCAATCTTGTTATCACTGCACTTTTGCCAAATCTCTGAAAACTCCGGATCATCGGGATATAATTCCGTCATAAAGTCAAAAGCCGGAATTTCACTCTTCATGGTAACAAGTAAAGCTTCCCAAACAGGAGAAGTTCTGGATGTACAACGATTTAGAGCGTCAGCAACTTTGTTATGCACCCCCGCCTTGTGAGTAACAATGAAGTTGAATTCTTCAATAAGAGATTTCCAAGTAGCATGCATACGATTTGAAGGCTTGTGATTCTGGATGTACTTCAAGGCTTGATGATCAGTATAGAGAACAAACTCTTTCTGAATCAAATAATGTTTCCATTTGCGAAGGGCATCAACTAAAGCATACAATTCAAGTTCAAAGGTGGTCCATTTTTTGTCGTCCTTCTTGTGACAAAACAACACCAACACCTACAATAAATGCATCACAATGGACCTCAAATAGCTTGTCAAAGCTCGGTAAAACAAGTACATGAGCGGTAGTCAGCTTGTCTTTGAGCAAATTAAAACTTTTGTCAGCTTCCTCGGTCCACACAAACTTTCTATCCTTCTAAGAATCTGAAATAGGTGCAGCTATAGTACTGAAATCCCGAATAAATCTACGATAGAAAGACGCAAGACCATGAAAACTACGAGCTTCTGTGGCTGTTTTGGGAGTAGGCCACTCACGAATAACAATAATCTTTGAATTATCAACATGTACACCTTCTTTCGAAACTACATAACCTAAGAATATGACCTTCGGAGTGAAGAAGTGACATTTCTTTAGATTAAGGTATAAACTGTTGTCCTTGAGCACATTAAAAACATCCCAAAGATGAGCCTTGTGATCAGATTCGTTCTTGCTATATACAAGGATATCATCGAAGTAAACCACAACGAATTTTCCAATAAAAGGTTGGAGAACTTGATTCATCAATCTCATGAATGTACTAGGAGCATTAGATAACCCAAAAGGCATAACAAGCCACTCATAGAGACCATCCTTCGTTTTGAAGGCAGTTTTCCATTCATCACCGGGTCGGATTCGGATTTGATGATAACCACTCTTAAGATCAAGTTTAGCGAAAATCACAGAACCAGTTAACATATCAAGCATATCATCTAAACGAGGATTGGAAAGCGATACCTGATTGTTATTTTGTTCACGGCGCGGCTATCAATACACATACGCCAAGAGCCATCTCTCTTGGGTACAAGTAAAGCAGCGACTGCACATGGGCTCAAGCTAGGTTGAATCAAACCTTTAGATAACAAGTCTTCAACTTGTTCTCGCAAAATTTCATGTTCTTTAGGACTCATCCGATAGTGTGGCAAATTAGGCAAACTCGCTCCAGGAACTAGATCAATACGATGTTAAATATTGTGCATAGGAGGCAAAGAATCAGGTGTGTCAGAAGGTAACACACAAGAAAACTCATCAAGAATAGGCTTCACTTGAGGAGGAACATCATGAGGAGTGTCCGGAGTTGAGGTTTGAACCATAACTGCATATATGTTCCCATGTGCTCGTGCATCTTGAATAAAAGTCTTCGTAATCAAACATGAGTGAACTTTTTCATCAGTAGGTGAGGGCTTTGGTTTATTATAAGAAGGGTACAAAGTGTATTTAACACCTTCCTGAATAAAAGAGAAAGTATTAGCCTTGCCCCGATAGGTAACATCAATGTCATAGATCCAATGACGGCCAAGCAATAGGTGGCAAGCCTTCATATCCACAACATCACATAAAACAGTTTCATGGTAAGCTCCAATACTAAAGTGTAAAGTGCATTGACGATCAACTTTCTTCTTACTCTTGCTATCAATCCAACCAACCAAATAAGGTTTGGGATGTGGTTGTGTAGGAAGTTGCAAAGCATCAATCATTGCAGATGAAACTATATTTTCAGTACTCCCACAATCAACAATAAGCTGACAAAGCGTTCCATTCACCTTGCACTTTGTACGAAACAGTTTCTTGCGACCAGAAGTCTCATCTTGGGGTTCAAGAAGTAAATTTAGGATAACACAAGTAACAGATTCGTTTACTTCCAAACCACAATCAAACTCCTCATTAAAGGATTCTTCGACACAATCAATCTCCTCTTTGAAGGGTTCGATAAAACAACTAAGAACTTCACCATCTTCTTCAAAACAATCTATTTCTACATCATAGGAGTCTATAAGACAAGTAAGAGTTTCATCATCATCTTCAACACAATCAATTTCTTTATCATAAGATTCAACATCATCATCATCGTCACAATCAGTAAATAATACTTTTTTACGACACATATCAGAAGTATGACCTGGTTTTCCACACTTGAAACACTTATCCTGCTTGGGGTGAGCATAAGGATTTTGGGCTTTGGGTTTGGAAAGGTTGGGTTGATTGTTGTTGGTGTGTTGGGGTTGAGATTGGATGGAGTTGTGGTTGGGTTTTGGATTGTAATTGTTGTTTTTCTGGTTATGAGAGGACGTGGATACAAAATTGGTGTCATATGATGAATTATCAACGGTGGGTGGTTGGGAAAAGCTTGATTGGTTTGAGTTGGGGTAGTTTTTGTTGTTGGAGGCAGGATGAGAACACTTTTTATTGTTGGAATATGATGGTTTGGAGTAAGGCTTGATATCCGTCATAAAAGACTCAACTTTAAGAGCATTGTTAATGGCACCATGGAGAGTAGTGTATTGGTGTGTGGCCAATCTCTCTTGAAGTTTTCTATTCAAGCCATTGATGAATCTCCCAATAGTGTGATCTTCAGATTCAAACAACTCATTACGAGAATGCAATCTAGAAAACTCATCAACATACTCTTGCACCGATTGGGTACCCTGAGAACAATTTTGTAACTTAATAAACAAAGTTTGAACATAATCAGGAGGAAGATACCTTTGTTTCAATAATTGCTTCATACGAGACCAAGATTGAACCGGGCGATTGCCTTGACGAATTCGATCGCATTGAACATTGTCCCACCAAGAAGAGGCGGCATCGGTGAGCTTGAAAGCAACCAACTTTACTTGCTTCTCTGGAGGTATTCCCATATAATCAAAGAATCTTTCAACGGTGGAAATCCAATCAAGAAAATCTTCAATGTGCATAAGGCCGTTAAATTGTGGAATATCGGCTTTAAGGCGACACTCAAAAGATTGATTATTATAGCCTTGATTCCTTTGTTGTTGTTGGTGGTGGTGATTTGTTGGAAAAAATACATCTTCGACTTCATCAAAATCATCACAATATTGGTTGTATTGCGGTTCATGCCTAGGGTTAGGATCACGATATGGAGGGTGATAATTGATGGGAGGGTTTTGTATATTATGGGGAGGGGTGGTATATGGATCATTGTAGTGAAAATTGGGGTTAAGGTTTTGATGATATGTGGGTTGAAGGATGGGTTGTTGGAATTTTGATGTGTCACCATGGTAAAGGTGTTTTGGGGGGGTATGTAGAGGGTGTAGTATGGTAGGAAGGATGTGGCAGTGCTGCAGCATGATAAGGAGGGTTTTGTAAAGTGTGTATAGGGTGATTTTGTGAGGTTTGGACTGCAGTAAAGGCGACTTGAGTTGGGAGGGTAGCGGTAAGGTTTTGATGTAATGGGAGGGTGGGTGAGGGATCAAAAGATTGAGAATTTACCTCTGATTTTTCTGGAACAGGGTGCTGGATGGGTTGTTCTTCTACCTTCTTCTTCCCATTTTACTTCTCGAACATGTCTTGCATAGTCTTGATCAAGCGATCTTCTAAATCCTTAAGTTGAACTTGAGTAACAAACTTCTTAAGTTGGTCTTGGGTAACAAAGTTGTTTCCTTCAACCATGTTTGTGGTGGTGGGCTCTTAAACGAGGCTCTTGATACCACTTAACGTAGCGGAAGCGTAAAAGAATCAATAGATTCGATAAAAACTAAAAGTTAAACTAAAATTTAAAGATATTCTCTTTGATTGATTGAATAATAAGTTGATTGATTACAATTTTTGTCCATAGAGCTCTTTATATAGATAACTCCTTCATAACAAGTAGGAAATCAACTAAAATAGTATAATAACTTCTATCCTAAGTCAGATAGAACACTATAAGGACTTTCTAGACCTATTAGAACTCATAAAAGACTCTTCTAGACACTTCTAATAATTGCCTAAACATTAAGAACGAAAATACATGAATTAAACTATATTCTAATACTCTTAGAACTCAAAAATACCAAATAGAAAACTGGTCAAACTGAGTTGACACAATCGAAGTTAGATGTTCTACATCATACTGTTAATATCTCGTTAATGATTCTCCTCAACAAAATATATATGTTTTCAAAGTAATAAACTCAACTTCATACTAACAAGTTCAAGTTATTATTGTTGTATAAAGTTCAATACTAAATTTACATGTAAAGTACAAGGTTAGACGTATCTTATCACAAAGTCACATGAGTTGTAGTGGTAGTAATTATTGTTTAGTTCTATGACGATGCATGTTTGACTCTTTAGAATTGCTTTTGAGTTTGGAAACACTTGAAATAACCTATTTGGGTTACTGGGTTTGATTAAAATCGGTAAGACCGGCCGGTTTGAGTGGTTCACATCTGAGTCAATTGAAGGAACGATCCACTATATAACCCAACCCTGTTAAGGCACTGGGTTTACCTGTTCAGCCCACCTGCCCGAGTTAGGTTAGATAACACTAGCTACCAAAATTTTCGAAAAAGATAAAATTTGTCATGGAAGTTTTGTTATTCGGAAGAAAGCATGTCAATGGTGATAAACAAGTAACCCATCCTCGATTATTTATAAATTATACTTTGTAAAAATTCCTCGTTTTGATGGTGACATGTTTTGTAATACCCCGAGATTTTGTCCTCGCTCATCTCGGAACGCCGAGGATCACACCGCTCACTAATGTCAATATTGTCTCCCTTTAGTCACTGCTAATACTCCCTCCGTCCCAAATTATAAGTACATTTTGGAATATTCTACTTATTAAGGGAACATCATTTATTGTTTGTCTACCAACTATACTTTCAAATTTACCCCTATTTAATAGGTCCCATTTATTAAACATAGTCTCTAATTATTATCATTAAAATAATTACTCTAGTTCCAAAGCAGGGTAGTATAGACAAATAAACAATTTAACTTAATTAATATGTGTTCAAATGTGAAAAGCGACATATATTTTGGGACATGGAAAAAGGAATAAAGTACTTATAATTTGGGACGGAGGGAGTATCTAACAGTAGAGGATTTTGGACCAAGGTCCACCCATCTAGCTTTCCCCAAAAGGCCTTGATATTCGTTGGAGTATGGTAAAACTCTGTATACTACCAATACAACCACTTCCTAGACGATGTGGGACTAACCCTAACTCATGGGTGATACAATCCCACCACCTTAGAATAGAGTCGTCCTCGGCTTTGTAGTACACTCAGTATAGTCCCAAAATCTCCGACGTTCCCTACCCAGTGAGCCAAGCACCTGGTGCAACCGTCACCCCTCTGGACTAGGCGCCTTTCGAGCGTACCCCCACCTACCACAGGAGACCCGTCGTTGGCTTTGATACCAACTGTAACACCCATGATTTGGTCATCGCTCGTCTCGGAGCACAGAGCACCATACCGCTCGCTAATGTAAATATTGTCTCCCTTTAGTCATTGCAGTAACTATACCATTTGAGATGTTCTTGCAAGTTCTATTTATTAATAAAATATATTTTATTTATAAAAAAATGGTCAAGAACATCCTGATTTGCATACACTAGAGGTGTATCGTCAGGTACAAAAGGGTCTAAAAGGACCCCAATACCATATAAGAACAAATACAACAGATAGAAAATATTTCCCATCATCACATTGTCCCAAAGGCCCAACAATTCATGAAAGTTTTACCATTTTAACTTTTACAAAGAGATCATTGTTATTGTAATAGTTAGCCTTTGAGAATTCATGTTCTCGTTCTTCTAAACTATAGTTTGTCGTCAATCGGTATCAAGAGCCCTTCTTTCTAAATTCTCATCTAAAAAGCGATCCACAAACTTTTGCAAACCGTTTGATTTTACCTCCACACCACCATCTATTTTTGAGAAAACCAAAAACAACCCCCCCCCTCCAAAAAAAAAGGAAGCTATCAGCATTCCATAACAATAACTTGTGGGACCAGTGACACTCTAACAACATGCTACACACGTGTCATTGATCCAAGAGTGGAGGTTTGTGGGGGAAATTTTGCTATTACTTATCCTAGACAAAACCTACAAACGTAAGGATCCAATGAAAAAAAATCAAGAACCCATTTTGGATACATACAATATCTTAGGAACCTAGTTGGCATCCGAGAACCTAACAAAGATGCATGAGCGACATCCTAAGTGACCCAAGAGTTAGGTTAGTCCCACATCGCTAAGGAATGGTTGTGGTTGTGGTAGTAGGGGTGGAGCTATGTGGATACAGATTGGGGCACGTGCCCCACTGCGTTTTAGAACCAGGGGCGAACTCTACACTATACTTTTTGGGCCCAACTATTTCTTTTCACTACCGCACATAATTGGGTTTTGTTAAGTACTTATTTTTTGTTTGTTTCTGATCTCTAGTGTCGAGTTATATCTTTTCACTAATGCTCAGTTAATTGGGCCTAGTTATATCTTTTCATTAGTGCACAATTAGTATATTAACAGTTGTCTACTCGTGGTTCGTGTAGAAAACATAAGAACAGAAAGAATATTTGCCCTTTTCCCCAAAACCTAGGTTTTCACTTTCACAAATTTACCCACTCTATTCAAATATAAAGTTCCTACTTTCTGAATCTCAAATATTTCATTTTCAATTCCTCCAATTTACTAATCTTTAAGTCTTTATTTTGTTTTGTATTTTTTAAACAATTGTGAATTTGTGACATCTTTTAGGTTTTTAGCTATCAATTTTGAAAATATTTATTATTATATCGAATACTTTGAATTTTTACCTTCTAAGATTATTTGGGCGAGTTTGTTGTTATGCAAGCTGTGAAAGTGTGAAACTAATTTCATATTCCTTTTGCGTATCGATAGTTGTGATTGAAAATACTGCCTAAATGGTTAAATCTTACATTTCGTAAAGATTTTTTATTTATTTATAGGAGTGCCCCACTTAAGAAAAATTCATGGCTGCCATTGTGTGGTAGTGGTATATATAAACCTTAACCATACTCTAACTTTCAAGGCGTTTTTAGAGAAAACTTAAATTGGTGGACTCTAATCCAAAAACCCTCTATGGGGTTGGATGTTTGCAGTGACTAAAGGGGGGACAATATTGACATTAAGGCTCTGCTTGTTTGGGCTGCAAAAAAGGCAAATATTTACCCATCTATGATTAGAGTGGTCCTTACCGAATTTACTCATTATGTAAGTATAAGATAATCATAGATGTCCCCTAGTAAGTTTATTAGAAAAATGTGTGAAATCTTTGCACTCTTAAAATAACACCAAATTTCTGTATGAAATTTGGTCATAAACCGAATTATCAAGAGTTTCGAGCATATTAAATTAGGCTAAATTTCATGCAAACTTTTGTGGGATAACCAAGCAGGGCCTAATAAGCGAGTGGTATGGTGTTCGACATTCTTTGGATGAGCGAGGTCAAAATCCCGGGGTATTACACTAAGAACATGAGTAGAAAGAGTCCAAGATAGCCTAGATGCTTAAATAAATAATTTGAATCAAAGAAAGAGTTAGGAATCGAGGGCCTGCAGGTGGATTTTCCTGTGTATATTTCTTGTCAGAACACTTGTAAGAGGAGAAACACTCGTACATTGTACTTAAGTACACATTAGTAACTGTCATTTCTGAAATCGCCTCTTTAATTAGTATTTAGCAATATGAATACAGTAAATTTGCAAAACTTTATGCCCATAGCACAGGGATCATAAACTGCACTTTGAAAGTGAATATATACAATAAAAGTGATTCCTGTTCATCACAAGTGGCCTTCACACCATTGTGCTATGGATGTTTAAAATGTAAGGTGTAAGGGACTTGATCAGAAAACATGCTTAACTAAGGGATTTACTTGTTGCGAAAGTGTTCTTCGTGGATGAACAAAAAATTGAGTTGAATTGTCATTCTATTTGTGAGATTAAAATGAAAATTAATAATTTTGATGAATCAAATACATGAGTGGGAAAATAAAATTTTCGTTCTAGATATATATCAGTATGAACTGTTAAGTAGTCCACTTCCATGACCTCCACATGCAGAACTGCACAAAAACTCCTGTCAGAGCTACCGATTTGTATATAACAGATGAAGGGATTCCATACTTGCCTTTCCTATACAACCCTTTCACAAAAGGCAAGAAATTGAGCAGCACCCACACACTTGCTATAATCTCAGGGATCCCCAGCTCTGACAGATCGATACTTCCAAGTGAGTTAAACCTCACCAGACCCTCAAGCAGTGCAACCATGTGGATGATTACAAGGGCTGTTCCAGGTACAAACATGGGGGAATCATCAAAAGTGAACCTTCCTGGATCTGCCTCCGACTCATGGTCGCCGGATGGATTTTGATCTTTTGGTGTTACTTCAAAGACCGTCTCAGATAATCCCATGAGCTTAAGAACAATGGCCAATATCCCAAACAACCTTCCAGATAATGCTGAAATCATGTACATTCTCTGGTTGTTCCACCAGCTAAGGACTGATAGGCCACTCCCAAGGTATTCTGATAGAGCATAAATATTACGAAGGATGAAATGTAACATAATTACTAAAATGGCTGGTTCCGATGCCTGCATGTACAGATTTAATTTTATCAATCTAAAATGTACGCATGTTTTCCATAGAATTAGTTCAACAGAAGCTATCCTGCACAATTACCTTGGGTAAGAACGATATGTTGCTGAGGAGAGAATAGGCAGGCAAGATGCTGTAGATTAATTCAGGTATGGGTCCAATGCCCCACATGCAAATTGAAATGTAAGCCAAACATTGCCTGAACCACAGATCACCAAACAGGGTGGCGAAAATTGGGTTTTTACTGCTGAAGAAAATTTCCAGAAGACCAGTTGCCCATCTTTTCAGCTGAATATTAATTATAGGCCCTGCAGACGGCGCACAGCCTAAGAATGGAACTGGGTCTGGCGTGCACAAAACTGTCGACCAACCCTTTGCATGAATTCTTTGTCCTGTAAGAACATCTTCGGTTGCAGATCCGTAGACCCAACCAACCTGCAGCATTGAAAGTAATCGCTTTGATCATATTCCGATAAAATTTTGTAGAGTTTATGAAAGAGTAGTAGTAGTTGTACTATAGGCATAAATGAACTGTCTGACCTCTGTGCCCCATTGTGTATTAGATTCATAGCTACATTCAGAAACTTCCAAGGCTGCCTTCAGAGAGCTTAAAAGATTGCTTGGCGAATCGGATCGTTTATTCATCTTTGATAATAGTTGTTCTGCTGATCCCATAAGCTCCTTTGAACCCCCGAATCTCTGTTTTAGAACTTCCTGATTTTTTGTGTCTGTGGAAAAAAAGTTATGACATTCATTCAACCATTTCTGCAAAGAGAAAAACTTTTATCGAAGTAATCAATCAGCATTTACCAGTGTTGAAGACATGCTTTTCTGATTGAAACTCTGCTTCGTCAGGTGATAGTCCGTAAGTAGCTTTTCTTCGATGAAAACATCCAGTTCCACAGTAGTTCGGTCCTTGAATTCCAGCAAATCCATGCAAAAGATACTGAATATACACATGTTGAAAAGTAAGTACTTGCTCCAGATATAGTCCTTGCTATCACCCCAACACACCATTGTATCCATATATAAAAGTTTTTTTTTTTTTTCCGATTGGCAAACGGGGTTCAAGGCACCCCTAACCCTTTTAAATTATGGGTGGAAACTTATATCAACAATCAGCTGTTGACGTGTTTCGAACCCACAACCTCTCCACTTTGTGAGAGGGGTGCATTGAGGCATTGAGCCACAGGCTCATTCGCAATATACAAGTTTGTTGCTTTGCAAAAAATTTGATTTCTGAAAATGCCTTGTTCTGGTGATATTGCGACACTATGGAGCACTGATATTAGACTCTATCCATAGTGGTATATATAGAATGCTGATAAATTCTCACATTTTGCCAAACTACCATTTGATTGCCAAATGGATCATCCTTGATGCCTCCATAGAATAGTTGTGGACATTGTACAAATGCACATTCTCTTTCTCTTTCGACACCAAGATGAAGGCACATTGCATGAAGTACAATCTCAGGATTATTGGCAAACATGTCGCAATCTACATTGAGCATGAAAGGGGCATTTGTCATCACTCCTGAGACTCTAGTCTGTCAAACATCAGATATATTTAATTAGATAAATGGAAACAAACTTATTGGTAGGTAATTAAACCTTAGGTTTTGTGCATGAGTGATGAGCCCTCAATGAGGAAGTAATAGGCTTGCGGATGTTAAGCCTGCAGTGCAGAGTCAAATTTTCTATACAGCTTGACATTAATAATCGAATCAGACTTTGTCCTTGCAGTTAAGATTATCATTTACATACCAAAACATTCATTGCCCCTGCTTTGAAATGATGTGGGTGCTCGGGTCGTTTTTCTCTTGACAAATAAATGAGATGTGGCACTTCATCTGCAACATTTTTCTTATTCTCCCATATAACCTGGTAGAAACAAATCATAAAAATAATTCAATATTATTGTTGTGCAAGACTAATGTGTGAAGAGAGTGTAGATTGAGATTGTAATTAAGATGTTTACAAGAACACAAACTAGCATTACAAGGAATATATTACAGTACCTTCACTATACTTGGATGATTCCTGCGTTCTATTTTTGAGAATGTCGCAAATTCTCCAGTTGCATTGCATGTAATAGGATTTTGAGCTGCTGCTTCAACTTTGGTGGCAAATGTTCCATATTCACTCTACAAAGAAATGAGATTGCTAAATATACAGTGATAGAATATGTCAGAAGTTCTGGTTGGAATAGTAGAGGAACATATATAGTTGCAGAGATCAATAAATGGTCTTTAATCCCATACCGAAAGTCTTATTTACCTTCATATTTTGCCATTCTTGTTGAAATTCTGGAGCCAGAGGATTTGCCACGTTATTCTCATCTTCGGAAAAATATTTGAAAGGAGCTCTTACTTGAACATTGTACTTCTTGCAATACGGAACCCATAACTTAGCAAATTTAGCAGCTTCAACCAGAGAATAAAAGGTAATACAAGATGCTGCATCATCAGATACATAGCAGGCAAGCTTGTTTGTTGGGTACTCCAGAGCCAACAAAGACAACACAGTGTTCACAGTGATGATTGGTGGTTCAAGCACTGGGTCTGCTGTCGTCACAAAGATGTCCACTTGTGGAAGGTCGTCAAATCTATTAAACATAACTATGTTTTTGATTAATAGGATTATATTGGTTTTAAGCAAATTAGAGAAGATAATTTCCAAAATCCATATCAAATTCGAAAACAACTAAAACTGCTATATTCCAAAGGCATGAGTTATGGAAAAATGTAGTATGTTGCATCCTTGAAAAACTAGCTTAACAAGAAGAGGGTGCTTCAGAGTATAGTAACCAGTCCAAATTTAGGTATAAACCATAAATGAATCCATAACATACTGTATTAACTGCAAGTTATCGATTAATCTGTCTCAGACTTCCAAAAGAAAAAATTTCAAAAACCGCAGAAACTGAAAAATAGGTTACCTCTTCAAAAGATGTTCTGGATATGTTATGTACTTGACAGGATTCCAATTATTGCTCACATTTAGTGCCCACATGAAAGCAAACCATGACTCACAAAATAAAGCAAACCACCAAATGGTTCCATGACCTTTCTGTGTTTGAATCCGATAGCAAATGAGACATATATAGAGAAACAAGATGATAAGACTTAGTGCTCTTTTAATGGTGTTCTTGCAAGAAATTTTCTCTTGAAGAGGAAGAGATGATGAGATTGAGTTAGCCATGACCATGATAAGATAAACAAGATAACAATGAAGCTATTCAGATAAATAGTTTTGCATTTTACATTATTAGAATTTGACAAATAAATATCATCATTATTTGCTACAAGACAATATTTTTCTTATATTTGTCATATATGTATTATGTATTTTTCTTCCTCAAGTGGGATTTCTCTATACTTCTTTCTATCTATTCCTTTTGACACTGACATGTATACTACTAGAGATAAACATGGTGTAGTCATTAACCACTTGTTGATAAGAACTCTGGATGCACATTAGTGCACAAAAAGATGGTAAATGAGATGGTTTTGGGTTTAGTAATTAGAAAATTTTGAATAGACCTGAGACAGGAACCAATAACCTCGAGGAGTAACTCAAGTGTGTGTGTGTATGTTTTATGTCAAAATCAATAATTTTAATACGAAAGTGATCGAATTCCAGCAACTGTGGTACCAGTCCTTGTTGAATAGCAAATACATATAGAAGTGAACCTGCAGTCAACACATTGCTACCCATCAATTTTTTTTATCAAATTATTGCTTTCAGTCTTTTGAAAAAATGAACCAAGACAAACAACAATGAATGCATCCCTCACCTAAAAAACACACCCTACCCGACTAAGTGCAAGCCCCCACCACATCACCCCCAAACTATATAACAATTTACGCATACGCTTAGGGACTATGCATGTGTCATGGGCTATCACTTGTGTCAGCACCTTACACTAGTGGCTCAGGTGGCAGGCTACATAAGAACCACAAGATCAGAGGCACTAATAGTAATATACACATCTGCCAAGTGCCAAAGACACTGCATAACATATATCAAACTAGACCCAACAAAACAAGTTACAAGTCCATCAAAAAAAAAAAAAGTTACATATAACACATAAAGCACAAACTCCGGTCTTGTGCTTAATTTCCAGTGTGTAGTGTGCTTCATTAATCATCCTGACTCTGTCACAGAACACCAAACCGTCCTCCTGCCTCTCAAAGCACCTGTATGTACTCATGTGAAGACAAGAACTGCCATTGTGGTTCATTTGTTTTCACCTATATAGGCGTATATTGGTAAGTGTCGTAGGTTTTGTGTATGAGTAAGATGTAAGTAGATGTTAAGGTATGCTTTATCAATGGAATATCTCTGTCTCTCTCCTTGCATCTTTGCTAGTTAAGTTACAACATCACAGTAGTTATCAGCTCTAATGGTTAAATAGAACTTCTAAGAGGTGTGCTTTACTTGGGTCAAGTTTATACTAGATATGAATATGAATTAATTAGCTCACTGTGCTCTGTCATTACAGTTGTTGCAACTTCATTTGTAATCAAACTCTGGTTATCAATAAAATTTTAACTATCAAAAAATAAATAAAAATAAAATAAAGATTTGTGTAGTATAATTTTTCGATAAGTGTGTGTATTTGTGTATGAAAATCAATTTTGGTTGTATCAAAAGTGGTCCATCTTACAGCAGTTCTAAGGGTAGGAATTTACTCAATTAAATGTATATTGAGATATGAACTGCCTCGCGATGCTCTTTTCATTACAGGCAATGAAATGTTCTCAAGAGAAATTGCAGAACAAGTGTCCAACATTGCGTGACAAATTAGTTTATTTCGAGCACAGATACCAATTTTAAGCGCGTGAACAACGCCATTTTCCAGACTATCAAATGAACATGTCAATAACGAGGAATCTGCTATTCCGTTCTACTAAACATACGCATAACAAAGAAACCTATCAATGATTCTTCAACAAATCTTAATTTGTAGAAGCCCTTCTGCAGAAGTGAATGAAGAGTCCCACCGAAGCCACTGATTTACAAATTGTTGATAAGGGAATCCCATAACTGCCTTTACCAAAAAACCCTATCAAGAATGGTAAAAAGTTCAGCAACACCAATAAACTGCAAATAACTTCGCCTAGGCCTGCTCCAAGCGCACTCTGACCTTGTGAATGTATTCCTAACGTCCACAATACAAGTGCAGTTACGTGCAGTAGGACAAGAGCTGTTCCTGGAACAAATACTGGGGAGTCATCGAAGGTGAACTGACCAGGGTTTGTATTGGTCCCATCATCGCCTTGATCCTTACGAGTTATTTCAAATACAGTATCAGAAAGCCCGATAAGCTTGAGAACAACACTCAAGACACCAAATAACCATGCTGTTGTTGCAGTTATTCGACTCATTCTTTGGTTGTTCCACCAAACTTTAACTGAAAAGCCACAATGGAGGTACTCTGATAGAGTGGTAAGATTGTAAATGACAACAAGGGAGATTGGGATCCAAAATGCATTTTCAGAGACCTTTGGGAAGATATATGTGTTGGTGAGAAGACAATAGGCTGGCAGGACAACATAGCATAACTCAGGGATAGAACGTAAACCCCATATGTTGATATATAAATATGACAAGCACTGTCTGAACTTTAGATTGGCTTTGATGGTAGCAATGATAGGACTATTTTTGCAAAAAAGAATCTCTAGAAGGCCTGTGGCCCATCTCTTCTGTTGAGTCATAACCGCAGGTCCAGCAAACGGTGCACACCCTAGAAAAGCAGACCGTTCAGGAGAAAGGTAAGCGGATCGCCAGCCCCTTGCATGGATTTGAAGTCCGGTGAGCACATCTTCTGCTGTTGATCCATAGAGCCATCCAATCTACAAAAAAATTAACTTATAAGGTTACCAATAATCGAAAGAAAATTTTACGTAATAAAAAGAAATTCTCAGGATAGATAGAGCAAAAAAATTTATTTGGGGGGCCAACAGTGTAGATGATGGGGCAGGTTCATTGTATTTTTGGGCACTAAAAGGCCTGTCCACGAAAGACAGGACATGATCCTCAAAACAAGCCAATTCAATACTCAAACTTGTGTGACATCTTATGGTAGGTAAATTACCGCACCACTTGTTCTAGTACGAGTGTATAAGTTTAGCTAAGGCTCAGAGTAAGGTCCTCTACCTTGGTGCCCCAAAGAGTATCAGACTCATAGCTACAATCTGCAACTTGAGTAGCAATTTTGAGAGATCTTGTTATATCATTCGGGCAATTCAACTTTTCATGTGAGCCTAACAATGTTTGAGATGCTGACTTCACAAGCTGGGCAGAACATCCAAATTTTGCTCTAATGGCTTCTTCTTCTTGCTTCCCTATGAAATATAAAAGATTAAAAGAATGAGGAAGAGACTAATTATGTAAAAGAGGACATTTTGAAGGAGAATCCTCAGTATTACCATGGCTAAGGTAGTTTTTTCCTTGTATCTTTGCATCATCTGGTGATAGCCCGTAAATAACATTTCTTCGATGAAAGCAACCGGTTCCTCCATAGAAAGGTCCTTGGATTCCTCCGACTCCAGGCACTATATACTAAGAAAAAATATATATGAGATTTTCTAACAATTGCACTATATGGTGCCTGGATTCGTCCAACTCCAGGCACTATATACTAATGCTTGAAATGAATGATATGTACTAACCTCCTGTAGAACTATCAATGAACTTGTGCCAAATGGGTCGTCTTTTATACCTCCATAAAAATGTTGAGGACATTGCACATAAGCAATTTCTCGTTCGTTTTCAGAACCAAGCAAAAGGCACATTGCATGAAGAACAACTTGTGCATTGTTTGCGAACATGTCACAGTCAACATTTAGCATGAAAGGCGAATTGGTCATCACTCCCGAGACTCTAACCTGTCCATAAAAATATTTAGAAGAAGAAACAAAACATATTTGTCTGCTTTATACCTCAATAAATCAGTCCAGTTACATTTGTTATGAAATTACGCCATAATGAAGATGATGAATGTGACTATGAATATTACCAAAACATTCATTGCGCCCGCCTTGTAATGATGTGGATAGTTTGCTTGTTTCTCTCTGGCCACATAAACCAAATGTGGCACTCCATCTGCAAGATTATCCTTGTTCTCCCAAATTACCTACAAAAAAAAAAAAAAAATCTAAAGATTATGTCACGAAATTTATTTGAATTTTGGAATATTCTATTTTTTTTAGCATTAAACTTGGAAAATTCTATTGACCACGCAATATTACGTACCTTGACTATACTCTGATGGTTTCTTCTTTCCACTTTTGAGAAGGCTGAAAATTCTTTTGTGAAAGCAAACTGAGTAGAGTTTTTTTCAGCAGTTTCAATTTTCCGGCATAGTTGTGCATATTCTTCCTATCAAATAAATATATGTTTAACTTGGTATTTAAACAAAGAAAGCAAAGCAAAACCTTGGAACAAAGGAAGTGTACAACAAATAAGTATGTATACCTTCACATATATGATGTCCTTATGAAACTTTGATGAAACATCCCTTGCAGTTTCAAATTCTTTGCTGGAAAAATATTGAAAAGGAGCTCTAGTTTGAATGTTGTACTTCTTACAAAAAGGGATCCAAAGCTTTGCAAACTTAAGTGCTTCCACGAGCGAGTAAAAGGTAACGGGCGATGCACCATCATCTGAAACATAGCAAGCAAGCTTGTTTGCCGGATAATCAAGAGCTAACAAGGACAGTACTGTGTTTACAGTAATGATAGGAGGCTCAAGCACAGGGTCTGCAGTTGTAACAAATAAGTCCACTGGAGGAAGCTCATGAATTCTGTAAGGAGAAAAACACTAACACTATCAAACATATGACCATAACACATTAGCATGACTAAAATTTAGGGATATTCTGTAAACAATTTCGTAAAATTTGACAAACACCTTGTTCTAAGACGATCGGGGTATGTTTTGTTGTCAATAGGATTCCATTTAGAATTCATGATGAGGATCCAAATAAAAGTGAACCATGACTCACAAAAGAACGCGAGCAACCAAACAAATCCATGAGCATGAACTAATCGAAGACGGTATATAAGGAGAGAAAGGAGGAGAAAGAAGATGACAAGTTCTGTTGCTCTTTTAAGCTTGTTCTTACGAAGTATTCTTTCATGGAGAGGAAGAGTGATGGGGTTGGCCATGGAAGCCTTCACTCTAGTTGATCTAAATTGCATGTGTTTGTTTGCGGTATGTTGTCATATTTATAGAAGTAATTAATGTATGTGGTATTTGTTTGTGATTGCAAAATTATCCATGTGTGTAAGTGTGATCCTCATATCATAACCACTTCCGAGCCCACCATCTTGATGTTAGCTATATAATCTACTTCTTCCTATATATTGTTTAAATTGTCGAAAAGGGTATATAATTACAGTATTCACTTAGGCTACTGCCTGCACTTTCTACTTACAAAGATCAGAGATCTGGAGCCCTTTACAGTATCACATGATTCTTGTCATTCTATACATTTTTTTTTTTTAAACTTTAGAGGGTAAATATTTGGATAGGCTATTGCCATGCATCCCCGCAAATTCCTTTAGACCATCGGTCCCCTACCTTAGCAGTGACTTTGCCACTTCCTCACTCCTCACTCGACCAATATATGCACATCGCCCCCTACCTTAGCAGTGACTTTGCCACTTCCTTACTCCTCACTCGACCAATATATGCACATCGCGGTTATAATCTTTCCTTATGTCTTGTTGAGTTTATTATCAGGGCTCGCTCCACCTAAATGGGCATCCCATATCACATGCAGACTCAATTGAATGCATGTCTGAGGGGGGATGGTGTGAATTCATATCATTTTACCATAAAACAAGGAAACGTTTTGTGACAGACATAGTACTAGACGTACTATAAACATAAAGACAGGGTACTGTCATTTTTTCTATTTGTATTCTCTTATACTCTTACTGAGTAAGAGCATCTTGTACATCAGGCAAAAAATAACATGTGACACTACATATCAACTTAAACTGATGCTCTAGCGCACTTTGCAATTAATGAATCAGGCCACTGGCATGCAACAACAACAGTCCATCCAATCAACTGCTTCACATGTGCCTCCTGATCTCTGCTCGGTTTTGGGAAATTTTGGGTCTTTCTGGTGGCTACAACCACCTCAGTTTATATGTAACAATCTTGTGTATGATGTACAAAGCTTATGTACTAGCATAAACTTAAACTCCGCTTTCACTTTCCAATAAATTAGAGGCAATTTTCTCTACATCGCAAAATAATGGGAAAAAAAAAGGAAATTCCATATACTATTGTTATTTATTATTCACTGTTGAGCTGCACTTCTCATCACATGGTACAAAGAAGTGCTATAACTTGGCTTCTCCATTGTGGGCCTGTCAGTTAGAAGTCGCAATATCTGTCAGCGTGCTCCTGATGAAAAATTAGAAAATTTGCGTCGAATGGTGGAACTACCAATTTATTAAAATGGGTGCTCCTATAATAATTTCTTAGGTTCTTAAGGCAAATATTGATTTTCTCATAATTCATTTCAATCAGAAATCCTACCTTGGATGTTAGGTTTGGTGTCATTGTCTTTACCAGTACCACAATGAATAAAGTTAGATGTCTAATAAAGATCAAGAAGATCCTATAGTTGTCCATTGAAATTCTGTTTTCCTTTTCTTGTTGTGTTGATATTCTTCAAATATTTTGGTGGTACCAAATGGTTGGTACCTCTCACAAGAAACAGACTACAACAGGTGGTTCAATTGGATTAATGTAAGAAAAAAAATGTGAGTATGGTAGATCTCAACTTTCTTATAAATACCAAGGTGTTGTTTTATTAGAAAGCCCAAATGTATGTATGTTTTTACTTCTAGGGGATTTTTAGACTTAACCCCCCTTTTATGGTCACGTTTTGAGTAAACCCCTCTATTTGTCCAAGTTTGGACTTTACTCCCTCTCCGTCTACTTCTGTCAAACTTAACGTCTATTTTTAATTTTTTTTCCTAAAATACCCCTTTCATATTTTTTAGGAGGTTAAGTCTAAAGCAGCAATCGAGGATATTTTGGGAAGTTACAAACAAAATTGACGTTAAATTTGATAGAAACAAGCGGAGAGGGGGTAAAGTCCAAACTTGGACAAATAGAGGGGTTTATTCAAATCGTGACTATAAAAGGGGGGGTTAAATCTAAAAATCCCTACTTCTAGTTATGGTCTTATAAGCTTTTCTAGTAGAAATTGGCTAAAAAAGTGGCGGTTACTATAAGCTCCATCCCCAAGCTTATAGCTAGTAGCTAGTAGCTTATAAGCTATAAGCTACTAGACAAAAAAAACAAACAGCACCTAATTCATCAATATAACCTCCTTTACCAAAAAAAATAAATAAATAAAACCTCAATAAAAAAAAATAAATTCTTTATATATAGTTTGTTGTATGAGGTGAGTGACTTTCACCCCCCCCCCCCCAAAAAAAAAAAAAGTGAGTGATTGTCACCATTTGTATAACGGTATCTTATAAACGCAGCTAAAATTAGCATGAATTTAATCCCTCCTAAATTTTGGATTTCAAATTATTAAAATACAGTAAATTTTTTATATCCAATTTTATTCTTACATTTTCTTGCATGGGAAGTATAATAAGATTATAATATCATGGTCATTGTCGTCATTATTGTCTTACAGAAGTGTTTAGATTTTGACTTACCAACTGTTTGATAATAATTGCATTCAATATGTGCGCGGCATTATAATTTCTTGACAACAGAAATGATGTATGTATGTAGTTCCCTCAGACATATGTATACTTTGCTGGCAACACAGAGAAACTGAAGAGCATCTATTCTATGACTGCACTTATGCTGCTAGCCTGCTAACGTATGGTGCACATTGCTCAGGATGGCTGATTATAATAGGGTCATGGATGGTAACTAGCATGATGAGCTGCAACGGTTGATTACTACTTCAACAGGCAAGGGGATCAAACAGGATGCATTAAGGCTCATCTTCGATGGGTACATGTACGTACTGGGTCTGGAAGGAGAAATATTCAAGGATTTTTAATGGAAAGCAATGCGTGGCACAACAACTCTGCAATCTGATTATGATAGATGTTAAGATAAAACTACATTGAAGGTGGAGCTGAAACAGGACCAGAAAGAGACTACCCTATGGACCAATGGAACTAAGTATTGGTATAAACGTCAAACAAAGTGATAATTGAATAGAATGTCATATTGTATTGATATCTTTCTCTGTACATAAGCATACAATTTATAGAGAAGAAGGGTTTATCTAAGGTAACTAGTTTAGATCCTAAATTACAGTAGGTAATCGATACAATCTTATATTCACACATGTGTTACATGTTAGCTATCTAAATAAGGTAACATATAATATATATGATACTTGCATATCTTCAATAGTCCCCCTCAAGCTGGAGTATGAAGATCAAGGATACCCAGCTTGGCTTTGAGACGTTGGAATTGGTCTTTTCCTAAAAGACTTTGTAAACACGTCTGCAATTTGGTCCTTCGAAGGAATATAGGCAGTACGCAAAGAACCATTTTGTATCTTCTCTCGAACAACGTGACAATCAATTTTAATATGCTTTGTGCGCTCATGATATACTGGATTGGCTGCTATATATAAGGCAGCTTGGTTATCACAGTATAATAAATTGGTGTAGAGTGTGGTATGCCAATGTCATGAAGTAAATACCGTAACCATTGAAGTTCGCAAGTTGCCATAACCATTGCTCTATATTCTGCTTCGGCTGATGAACGTGATACAATATCTTGTTTCTTTGTTTTCCATGAGATGGGGCTTTGTCCAAGAAGTATAAAGTAACCTGTAGTCGACCTCCGAGTCATTGGACAGTTAGCCCAATTAGAATCACAATAAGCTCACAACTGAAAATTATTTGCAACTGGTAATAGAATTCCTTGGCCGGGAGTGCCTTTAATGTAATGCAATAGTCGATAAGCGGCCCTTTTGTGAGTTGTACGTGGATTTTGCAAGAATTGGCTCAAAATATGAACTTTATGAACAATATCCGGCCTAGTTACAGTGAGATATATCAAGCGACCCACCAATCTTCTATAAGTTGCCGGCTTATGTAATAATTCACCATCTTCATTGTTCAACTTGAGATTGTGTTCCATAGGAAAGGAAGTAGGGCGTGCACCCATGAGACCAGAGTCTTTCAAAATATCGAGTGCATACTTTCTTTGACTTAGATACAATCCCTTTGGAGAACGAGACACTTCTATTCCAAGGAAATATTTTAAATCACCGAGATCTTTTAAATGAAAACGTTGGCGCAGAAATTGTTTGATGATGGATATAGTGGCAGCATCGGTACCTGTAATAATTATATCGTCAACTTATACAAGCAAAAAAATTGAAGACTTTCCTTTTCGACGATAGAATAAGGAATAGTCTGCCTTGGATTGGGTAAAATCCACATCACGCAAAGTTTTGGAGAATTTTGAGAACCAACAACGAGAAGTTTGCTTTAAACCATAAAGAGATTTGTTTATATGACATACCAGATTTTTTTTCTTTACCGTGATAGCCTGGAGGGAGTTGCATGTATACCTGTTCCCGTAAATCGCCATGAAGAAAGGCATTATTGACGTCTAATTGTTGAAGAGGCCAACCCTTGGAAATAGCCAATGATAATAAGACACGAACAGTGGTGAGTTTGGTGACGGGAGAAAAGGTTTCATGATAATCAATCCCTTCCATTTGTGTATAACCCTTTGCAACTAAGCGGGCTTTACATCTTTCAATAGAGCCGTTGGAATGTCGCTTGATTTTATAGACCCACTTGCAGCCAATGGCTTTCTTATATGGAGGCAAGGTTGTGAGAGTCCATGTATGATTAGCTTCCAAAGCAGAAAATTCAGTTTGCATAGCTTGTCTCCATTCAGGATATTTATTTGCTTCATCAAAAGTGTTAGCTAGGTTCAACAATAGTAGAAATAGAAGCAAGAAAACATTGATGTTTAGTAGAAAAAAATTCATAGGATAAATATTTCGATAAAGGATACCTTGTGCCACGTTGGACCAGAGTGGAAGAAAGGAGATCAGCTTGAGATTGGTAACAATGTACTCATTGAGGTGTTTTGGCGGTTTTCAGTGACGAGGAGAAAGAGGAGGCAAGTCAGAAGCTACTTGTGTGGAAGATGGAGGGGAGGTCATGGGAGAGGGTGTAGAAGTATGTTGTATTGCAGGTGGTGGTGAAGGTGGGGAAATAGTTTGTATGGACTCAGAGTAGAGGGAGGAGATAAGGGTTGGGGAGAATCTGGTGGTGTAAATGATGGGTGTGTTGTAAGATGATGGGTAGGAACGGAAGCTGTAGTGAGGTTGCAAGGTGGTTCTTTTATTGGTGTAAAAGGGTCAGTAGGAGCGGAAGTTGTAGTGAGGTTGGAAGGTGGTGTGTTAGGGACTTCAAAATCTTGTACAGGAAGAGGTAGTACACCAGGTAAGGTATTGGTGGTTTTTGATAAATAATAAGGAAAAATAGTTTCATAAAAGGTGACATCGCGTGAAGTATAAGCTTTCTTAGTTTCTAAATCAAAAATTTTGTATGTCTTTTGAGAATATGGATAACCAATAAATATGCCTGGTTTGGCTCTTTTATCAAACTTATGCAAATGAGGGGAGAGATTATGCCCATAACAGAGACAACCAAATATACGTAAATGTGCATAAGGTGGTGTTTTGTTAAACAGAATATCATAAGGTGTTTTCCCTTTTAAAATTTTGGTAGGCAAACGATTGATTAAATATGCAGCAGTGAAAACACAATAGCCCCAAAAAGATAGAGGCAAATTTGATTGAAAACGAAGAGAACGTGCGATGTTTATAAAAGATGACGATGTTTGCGTTCGACAACACCATTTTGTTGTGGTGTTGCAACACAACTACGCTGATGAATGACACCATGTGAAGCACAAAATTGAGCAATGATTTTATTAAAAAATTCAGTCCCATTATCTGTCCGAATTTGACGTATAGTGAGATTAAATTGTGTTTTAACCATGGCAAAAAAATGAGGTAAATATGTACTAACTTCAAATTTATGTTGCATTAAATAAAGCCAAGTACTACGAGAGTAATCATCTACTATGGTTAAAAAATACTTTGCACTAGAAAGAGAAGCAACGGAGTAGGGACCCCAAACATCACAATGTATTAAATCAAAACAAGCATTTGTTGAAATAGTACTTGAAGGAAAAGAAAGTCGACAATGTTTTGCTAAAGGACAAATAGTGTAAACATGATTATTATCAATATAAATTTCAGGATTAGATTTTTGTAGGCAAGGAAAAATAAATTTAGATGGATGGCCTAAACGCCAGTGCCATAGATTAAAACCCGGTGAAGAAACGGTAGAATTAGCTATGGAAGACATATTAGGAAATGAGTAGTAAAGACCACCACGCTCCACTCCCCTACCAATCTCCCTCTTTGAACTCAGGTTCTACAAAATGCAATGATCAGAATAAAAGATGATAACACAATTAAGAAGCTTGGTCAATTTGCTAACAGATAAAAGATTGAAATGAAAATCAGGTACTAATAACACATTTTTTAAAAGTAAAGATGCTAATGGTTTTGAAGAACCAATATGAGTAATTTTAGTTGTTTGTCCAGTGGGTAATTTAATAGGGGCAGCATCAATGGTCGTCATGTTTTCCAATAAATTGGCATCAGAAACCATATGGTCTGTTGCACCGGAATCAATAATCCATTTAATTAGATCTAATGAAGATTGAAAACATAAAGGATTACCTGCAAGGTTAGCCATTGAATTATTTTTACCAGAGCGTAACAAGGCAAGTAATTGATTGTATTGTTCCGAAGTCAGAGTTGGTGTAGCCGGAGCTTTGGTACTTGTTGCAGCAAAAGAACCATTAGATGAATTATTGGAGGAAGAAGAATTGGAATTGGAGTTGGCAGTACCATTTTTCTTCTTACAATGAGACTCTGTATATATGTCCTGCAGTGTTACAAAAGGTGTAATGCATATAGAATTTGCTGGCAGGATTTTTCCGGCAGCGAGATTCAGAGTGACCATTAACATCACAGAATTTGCAATGATAAGATGTCGTACGAGACTGGATTCGAGTGGCTGCCATTGCAGACTGATCAAGAGATGTTATGGTTGCAGGTTGAAGAGAACGTTGACGTTCATCTTGTAACAACAGAGAATAGGCACCATTGACGGTTGGCAAAGGATCCTGAAGAAGCATATTACTGCGAGCCAAAAACTGCATAAGGTGTTCTTCTTGCATATTATCTATGCGAGACTTAGGCGTTCCACACAGTGGCGTAGCCAGGATTTTAAGTCAGGCTGCGCACTCAATTTTGTAATGCATTAATAAGAAAAAAATTCGTTCTTTATGATTAGAAATGTATAGTACACACAAATTTGAAAATAAGCAAACAACTATCTTCAAATAAAATACACCAAATAATATAATTAAATAATCAATCAACAAGACATCACGTCATGAGAAAAATCAATTCAAAATTCAATTTATTTACTTAATTGAATAGTGTAGACATTGAATTAACTATAAGAACAAAAAAAATATTCATACTTTACAAACCCTAAGTCCCTAATTAAATAAAATAAAAAAACAATATTATTTCTATAATACAAAATCAAAATACAGAAGAATTATGAACAAGAGATTTACCCAAAATTTAATTGAATTACAGTGGTATTAAAACAATAAAAAATCTATAATACATAATCTAAAGATAAAAGAATTATGAACAAGAAATTTACCAAAAATTTAATTGAATTATAATGTTTGTGGTAGAGAATTAGTGGAGAGAAAGAGAGAGAAAATTTAGGAAGATTTTATTTTTTATTTTTATTTCTGATTTCCTACTTTCTTTCTATTTGATTAGGTTCAAATTCTATAATATCTAATTGTGTTTTAATATTTATGGAAACCAAATATTTTAAAAAATTTAATTTCAGAAACCACGTATAAAAAAAAAAGGGAAATTTCTCAAAAAACCACCACATTTAGGTGTATCTTCCCAAATAGCCACTCATGAGTGGTAATCTTCCCAAACATCCACTCTATCCCACCACTTTACACTTTTCAGAATTTTTGCTGCCTAAATTGCCCTTTGTACCTTTTTATTTGATTATGACTATGTAAGAAGTGATGTGACTTGATAGAAAAAGGTATATTGAATGTGAACCATTGATTCATTATGATGAGATGATTAAATAACAACCGTTAATTTGAAATTTAATTTTGGAAAAACAAAAAAATAGTTATTAATAAGTAGATGCTGTGTACGGGTAGGATTGAATAAGGATTAGTGTATTGGATGATTCAGTTTGCAACACGTGTTTACAACCGTTTGGGTGAGCTTGGAAGGCGGGAACGATTTACCAAATAAAATTTCCTAACTTAGCAGAGAACCAAACCCTAAACTCTCTTCTTCTTTTTCTTCTCCCCAACCGCCTCCACTCCATTACACCCCCAAACCCTAAACAAATCTTTCGATTTTTCTACCAAATCCTTCGATTTTCATCAGATCTACTATTATTTTGTACAATATGGTTCTTAAACTACCTAAACGAAGAGAAGAATAAATTGAAGAAGCTACTGTACAAAATTATGATGAAGAGCAAGAAAAAGAAATTGAAGACAAAGAAAACACAATTGAAGAGGAAGAAAATAAGAGAAATTTTAGTGTATTTGTCAGATGTTCAATGAAGAAATTAGGTTATCATTTTGGAGACAAAGAGAAGAATTTGTCAGACTTGGATAGGAAATTTTTTAAAAATTCTTGTTTTAGCTATTTTTTAGATCTTCGAACTGATAAAATTCACATGATTACCTCTGTACTCTCTCAAATTATGAAATCTAGGGTTGAAAATTTGAGGTACAAAATTGGGGAGTAAAAATGCAGTTCACACCATTAGATGTGACTTTGAATTTAGGGTTGACAATTGGTGTTGTACTACATGAGTTTATGTTCTTGGAAAAAGATGTCAGAAGTCCAAATGTTGAAGTTTGGTGATATATTGTCTACTTAGGTTTGGTCTTTGTTATTTCTCAAATGTTGAACATTATCCTCATTTTTAGTGGTATATTATCTGCCAATTATCAAGTCTCTATCCTCTAAATGATGACATATTATCTAGTTAGAATTAGTGTTTGATATTTGCACAATGTTAGACATTTATCCTCAATGTGGTAGTATTTTATCTGCTAATTTTAGATGTCTTATCCTCTAAATTATGTGATGGTTCTGTACTTAATATTAACATGTTATATAATGGGGTGATGTTGAAAGACTAAGAGTGTATATGGATGGAGGATGATGTGCCATCATTCCCTGGAATAGGATAGGGTGGTGACAGTTGTGGAGCTTTCTTGATTCAATCATCAAGGAAAAACCCTTAAAATTTCGAGGCCATGCTCTTATAAGGAAGCACATTGGTATGGACCTTATTGAGTGTGAATTGAAGCCTCCAAAAACTATTATCAGTTGAGTTTATGGTTATGGATTACTATTTGTTTTTGTTGTCATTTTATGTTCTTTACTTAATATGAACCATATTACTTGGTATGAATTATTAGGGTACAATTATTATAAGTTCAATGTATTTTTATTTTTATTTTTTGTTTGTGTTTTCAATCCCTTTGGTCGTGCTTTGGCAAGGTGAAAATAGTGATGTAAAAACTCTATTATGGTAAATAAATAAATTTTATTATTAAAATAACATTCTCTATTATGTGAGTGCATAAACATTTTATTAGAGGACACAATTGTGACATTTAGAGATTAGGTCTCTTTTTATTAGAAGATACATAATGTGTTGCAATATTTTATTATTAACTATTATCGGTTGAGTTTATTATTATGGATTGTAGTGATATTTAGAGGATGTATTGTGTAGGTTTTAAACATTACAATTTTTGTTTTTAGAGGATATAGGTGCAATATTTAGAACACTAATACAAAAGACACTACAAGTAAGCATTTTGAATTATTAATATAGGTGCAATCTTTCAAGTACATTAATAAGAAGAAGTTAACATGATTCAACAAATGCCATCTGAAGGGTGAACATTTTATATATACTGATAAGAGGCTTGTTTTAGTCGATATAGAAGACCATTTTAACCGATACATATTACCATTAAACTAGCCAAAAAATAAAACTACCAACAATTAAAAGAAATCAGACATTCCTTCATTTAATGGTTGTAGGAAGTATTCATAGTCTGGTAACACTTCAACACAAATAGATTTGTTGTGTCTTGGACCCCTGTACCTTGTGTATCTTAGCAAATTGCTCTCATCCTGTGGAACATTGTAGCTGCCAGAAGCATTTCTAATTCTATCCGCTATATTGTATCTAACACCTGCTGAACCAGTACCATTACCTGTTAAACCGGCTTCAATGCTCGCTAAACAACTCTGGGAGATAGCATGAGGATCAGCTTACATTTCAGCTACAATTTTTTTTCCCGATATCATGAGTATTCATCTCATGGTTGTCTGGTATAGGTGAAATGCCTTCATTCTGGCCATATGAACCAAATACTGGATAGTCATCAACATACATCTCAGCTTCTAATTCATCTTTTGTGGTTCAAATAAGAGGTGGATGATGCACATCCACTAGAGATTCCACATAAGATGCATCGCTATCCTCGTTTACTGAACAACCTTCATCATCTTCATCTTGTGGTTCACTTTGACCTGCACCTTGAGCTTGTAAATGTGCTTGAACTCTATGATATTCTTCAATTTCATTAGACAACCCATCCCAAAAGCCATTATTCTTACACATCTCAGAAAGAATTGTTGTTGCTGTAATAGAATTAGGTGATGCTTCGGGCAAATTAGAGGATACGTTCTGCAAAGTAAAGGATGAGACTGACAAGTGAAAGGATATTGGTTAAGGCATGTGCCCAACTTCATTATCATAAAAAGATGGAACTCTAGAAGGAGCGCAATATTAGGAGTTATCAGAACAACTTGGGGAAGAGTCACAGGTGTGATATCCAATATATGCAAATGTTGTTGTTCATTCCAATTTGATGAGATAACATGTCTCTTCTCCCCTAATGTAGGGTCTAGTAGAATAACTTGGATATGGCGTGGACAATTATACACAATAACTTGAATTGAAAATTTGTCCTTTTTCACATGAGTCGTAGCTTCAACCATTTCCATAAACTCTTCATATGGTGCCTCCAACTCCCTAATTATTATTCTGTGTCTCCGGTCTTATATGCTAATTGTCCATCTGCACTAGTCTCCACCTGACCACCATAGCGAAAGACAACATTGACCGTGTTACCTGAAACAAATATTCCAGACTAACATTAATTAGGTGACTATCGGCTAAAACGAAACAATGTATCCTCTAAAACCTAATTTGCATCCTCTAATATAAAATAAGTTTTAGTGTAAAAACAGATTGACATAGAACCTCAGAAGTATAATAGCAGTACACCAACAAGAAATTAAAATCGAAATAAACCTAAAACTAAGCAACTTGCCTTCTAAAACTTTAATTATTGTTTATCCTCTAATAAAAATAAGATATGGTTTAAAAAGAGAATGACATGGACCTAAGATGTAGAATACCAGTACACCTCCAAGGAATTAAAATCGAAATAAAACAACATATATGTTAGGGTTTCCTAACGTTGCCTCAATTATGATGGTGAAAATTTGGTAAAGATACCATCTTCAATAAAGATGTCATCTTTGTAATCTTTATGAGGTTAGGGTTTCATAAAAATACCATTTTTATGAAATATTCTATGTTTATTACATTAAGATTTCATGAAAGATCCCATCTTTATATCACCAGCACCTTCAATACATTCTTGCTCTAAAACAATACAGTATGTTTAACGATGATATCTTAACTCCTATCTTACCCAAACTGAAAAACCTATTGGATTCAAAACTTACCAAATTTAATGTTGATTTGTTGTTCCTTTGCAATCATAGCTTTTAGATTTACCATTTTTTTTTCGCATCTTGGACTCTTGGTTGGTAAACTTGAATGTGTTAAGGTTTTAGAAGAATAAGAGTAGAAGAAGATGAACAAAAGAAATCAAACGAGATGAGGTTTTCAATTTGGGTTTTTTAAGTTTCAGAAGAATAAAAGTTAAAGAAGATGAAGAAGATCACCAACTTATATGTGTTAGTGTGCAATGAAATCCAACCATTGAAAAAAGGAATCTTAATCCAACGATTGTTAAAGCTTTGATGTTATTGTATGAAGCATTAAATAACTATTAAAGTTGGTAAAAAGTTGTATTTGATGGTGATGGGTGCAACAGTTGTACAGAGGGGTATAAGAGTCCTACAAATAAAGAAAAGTAAGGTAGAGTGGCTATTTGAGAAGATTACCACTGATAAGTGGCTATCCAGGAACATACACCTAAACTCGGTGGTTTTTTAAGAAATTTCCTTAAAAAAAATTATGATTTTTTTTCCAAATCTCAGGGTACATGCGTACCCTTACACCCCCCTGGCTCCGCCCCTGGTTCCACAAGTGCAAGGGGTTAATGAATCATATGAACATAATTCATCCCAATAACTTTTCAAGGTAGTATAATAAGATGCTACAGATGAGTTACCTTGTGTATGATTAGCAATGGCACGGCGGATCTCAAAAATCCTGGGTGCATTTTTTTGAGAAAAACGTTCGCGGAGATCATCCCAAACTTCACATGCTGTCACAGTATAAATGACACTGTTGGATATCTCAGGAGAAAGAGAATTAACAATCCAAGATAAGACCATACTATTACATCTGGTCCATTGATGAAATTGAATTGAAGATTCCTCGGGTTCGACAATACTACCATCAATGAATCCGAGTTTGTTTTTTAGCATCAAGGGCCATTCTCATTGCACGAGACCATGTAGCATAATTATCACCAAGGAGTGGTTGTGTAACAAGAGTTACACCTGGGTTATCAGAATGATGAAGATAAAGGGGAGAAGAGGTTGCATATTCTTTCGTCAGCGATATCTCCTCATTAGTTGTCTTCTCATTAGATTTGGGAGGAATACTGGATTCAATGTTAGAACCAGGCATGGTTGTAAAATGTATGAAGGAGTGGGGAAAAAATAGGATTAATAGATCAGTATGGCTTTGATACCATGATAATTGAATAGAATGTCATATTGTATTGATATCTTTCTCTGTACATAAGCATACAATTTATAGAGAAGAAGGGTTTATCTAAGGTAACTAGTTTAGATCCTAAATTACAGTAGGTAATTGATACAATCTTATATTTACACATGTGTTACATGTTAACTATCTAAATAAGGTAACATATAATATATATGATACTTGCACATCTTCAATACAAAGCAAGCAATGCTCATGGGAGAAACCTGGCAGGGAGGAGTATGCTCTTAATACTGATGGGACAGTCCAGCAAGCAATGATTCTTCAACAATCTAATTCATCAAAGCTCTTCTGCAAAACTGAATGAAGAATCCCACCAAAGCCACTGATTTACAAATTGTTGATAAGGGAATCCCATAACTGCCTTTACCAGAAAAACCTTTCAAGAATGGTAGAAAGTTCAGCAACACCAATAAACTGCAAATAACTTCGCCAAGGCCCGCTCCAAGCGCACTCTGACCTTGTGAATGTATTCCTAACAGCCACATTACAAGTGCAGTTACGTGCAGTAGGACAAGGGCTGTTCCTGGAGCAAATACTGGGGAGTTATCGAAGGTAAACCAACCAGGGTTTCTATCAGTCCCATCATTGCTTTGATCCTTACGAGTTATTTCAAATACAGTATCAGATAACCCGATAAGCTTGAGAAGAACACTCAAGATACCAAATAACCATGCCGTTGTTGCGGTTATTCTACTCATTCTTTGGTTGTTCCACCAAACTTTAACTGAAAGGCCACAATGGAGGTACTCTGATAGAGTATTAAGATTGTAAACGACAACTAGGGAGATTGGGATCCAAAATGCATTTTCACAGACCTTTGGAAAGATATATGTGTTGGTGAGAAGACAATAGGCTGGCAGGATAACATAGGATAACTCGGGTAGAGAGCGTAAACCCCATATGTTTATATATAAATATGACAAGCACTGTCTGAACTTTAGATTGGCTTTGATGGTAGCTAGGATAGGACTATTTTTGCTAAAAAGAATCTCTAGGAGACCAGTGGCCCATCTCTTCTGTTGAGTCATGACTGCAGGTCAAGCGAACGGTGCACACCCAAGAAAACAGACCGTTCAGGAGAAAGGTATGCAGATCGCCAGCCCCTTGCATGGATTTGAAGTCCGGTGAGCACATCTTCAGTTGTTGATCCATAGAGCCATCCAATCTACACAAATATTATCTTATATGGTTACCATAAATCGAAATCAAATTTTATGTATCAAAAAACACTTTCCTCGGACAGAGCATAACATTTTTATATATTTGGGGTGCCAAAGTAAGTGTGTATTAACCATAGAAATGCTTCAGGTCCCCCAAGGGCGAGAGGGGTTACAGTGGAGATGATGAGGTAGTTCATTGTATTTTCGATCACTAAAACCCTGCTTGGCTTGAAGGCTAGGGATCAACGGCTTCCACGAAAGGCAGGACATGATCTCTCAGAAGAAGCCAATACTCAAACTTAACACCTTGTGAAACAAATGTACCAACCACTTATCCAGTCTGGTCTCTGGTGTAAGTATAGAAACTATAGGTGACAGTAATAATAGATTTAAGGACAGTCAGTAAGGTCCTCTACCTTGGTGCCCCAAAGAGTATCGGACTCGTAGTTACAATCTGCAACTTGTGTAGCAATTTTAAGAGATCTAAAGATATCATTCGGGCAATTCAACTTTTCCTGTGAGCCTAACAATGTTTGATATGCCGACTTCACAAGCTCAGTAGAACATCCAAAATTCGCTTTAATGGCTTCTTCTTCTTGCTTCCCTATGAAATATATAAAAGATGAAAAACAAGGAAGAGATTATGCCAGAAATTTATTAAATTAACTGTTTATTAAAAGCGGATATTTTGGATAATCCTTTGTATTACCAACACCAAGGTATTTCTTTCCTTGAATCTTTGCTTCATTTGGTGATAACCCATAAATAACATTTCTTCGATGAAAGCAACCGGTTCCTCCGTAGAAAGGTCCTTGGATTCCCCCGACTCCAGGCACTACATACTGAGAAAATATACACAAAATGAGGTATATGAGGAACATTTTTCTTATTTGATACTTAGAATCTGTTGGATTATCTGAAGAAATAACTCTATAATTAGTTTTTTTTTTTTTTAATAATAAATTTTATTGATAAGCTCAATGAATTACACAAAAGTAGAGGACAAACGCGCTACAAACTGCGCGGCAAGTCCTTTCTGGATAGCAAACCCGATTTTTTTTTTAAAAAAAGAAAAATTTGGTATATTAATCATGGCCCGAAGGCTTACAAGGACAGGGCCCAAAGGGCTTACAAAGACAAGGCCCGAAGGCTACTGATGCTACTACCTAAGTGTCCACACCGCCACCTTGCAACTCGAGCAATTCTGCTACTCAGGAACTTGCTTTCGCTAAAGAACACCTAGCCACATCATCATCATGGGAGAACACCTAACCACATATCATCATCATAAGAGCATGGGCCTCCTAATCTCGAACCAGGCGCGAAGGCTAACCCACCTAAGAATTACATGAGAAATTCCCCCAAACACTGTTGATGGGAATTGAACTCACAACCTCTCACTCGTGGGAGTGTTTGAGAGGGATAACAAACCCACTCTATAATTAGTCTTGACCCCCATCCCATCTACATAATGCTTGAACCATTTCAACTTATTCGTCAAACTAATTAGCATATTGCACAAGGGCTTAGGTCCTTAATTATCATGATGATATAAAAATGAATGATTTGTAACTAACCTCCTGTAGAACTATCAATGAACTTGCGCCAAACGGGTTGTCTTTTATACCTCCATAAAAGTGTTGAGGACATTGCACATAAGCAATTTCTCGTTCGTTTTCAGAACCAAGCAAACGGCACATTGCATGAAGAACAACTTGTGCATTGTTTGCGAACATGTCACAGTCGACATTTAGCATGAAAGGTGAATTGGTCATCACTCCTGAGACTCTAGCCTGTCCATAAACATAAATAGAAGAAGAACCAAAAATGATTTTCTCTGCTTTATACCTCAATAAATCAGTCCATGCCAGTTACATATGTTGTGAAATTACGCCATAATGATAGACGATGAAAGTGACTATGAATATTACCAAAACATTCATTGCGCCGCCTTGTAATGATGTGGATAGTTTGGTTTTTTTTTCTCTGGCCACATAAACCAAATGTGGCACTCCATCTGCAAAATTATCCTTGTTCTCCCATATCACCTGCAAAAAAGATTATGTCATGAAATTTATTGTATTTTCGAAAATTATGTCAAGATTATCCTTGTTTTCCCATATTACCTTAACGATACTCAGATGGTTTCTCCTTTCCGCTTTTGAGAAGGCTGAAAATTCTTTTGTGAAGTCAAACTGAACAGAGTTTTTTTCAGCAGTTTCAATTTTCCGACATAGTTGTGCATATTCTTCCTATCAAAAGATAATAAAAAAAAAAAATGTTAAACTTGGTATCTAATTTATAAAGAAAGAAAGAAAAGCATAATCTTGGAAGAGAGGAAGTGATCATATATTGAAAATAATACAACAAATAGGTTATATATACCTATAAGCATAATTAATATTATCAATAAACAATAAGGATCATGAATCACGTAATTAATCACTAACAAATACACATACCTTGTCTATAGCCATTGATGATCCGAGAAGCTGCACAAGATCTAGTTTTCTCTCTCCTTGCCTCTTAAACCCTAATATGTGTTGTAATAGTAAGTATATGAGGATGGAGATCATACACCAATTTATAGAGGTGGAGAGAGGACCTAAATCTACAAACCTAAGCCCATTAGATCTAGACCGTCCATCATAGTTAAGATCTACGGTAGATATGACTTCCACATAACCTATTACTAATTAGCTTATTTCTATATTAAACTAAGGTTAAAGGTACATGGACCACATTATGGGTTGGGCTTTATATGTGGAAATTCCAACAGTCTCCCACTTGGTCCATAGTAAAATCTCACATACGGTTTAATGTAGAATACATAAGGCGCGCAATAAGAGCTAAATTAGTTTCCGAAATGGTTATCATAATACTGTCATTAATTAAACCACTAATATGAGTCATGGCGGTTCCACATCGCATAAATGACATGGTTCCTTCCATGTACTATGATATCAACAATTTAATTAACTAGGTCTATAAGCGGAAGTAACAATAATGGTCCAGTAATGTCTTCGTAAAAGACTATTTCTGTCAACAATTATCCATTCACATACATGTACATAAACAATGGAAAACAGAAAATTCATAACTTAATCAATAATAATGAGCTCAAAATAATGTCAAATAATAAGCACTAAGTAATCCACAAAATCATTAAGTTATGGGTTACATTCAAAACCCAACTTGTTAACATGATTCTAGAATATCATTATTTCTAGTTCTTAAGTTAGTGGATTTACTAACACGTGTACTAATGTGTTCCATTGACACTCACTTGTTCTAAACTTAAGCCATAATCGATAGGTATTTTATATCATGTGCTAAACATTAGAATACCTATCATTCTTACAAAGGCATATAGTTGCAACATTATTACAATAAAATTCAAACGACTTAGAAATCAATAACTCTAAGTTATGATATAAAGTTTTGCAACTATACAACATTGCATGTAGCTTTACAACATGCTACAAATTCGGCTTCTATGGCGGATGAAACAATAATGTTTTACCGACTATCCACACACCCATTAAATTCCGAATTTGTAAAACCAATCACCTCAAGGTGATTAGATCTCTTAAAGTATGAGCATAAGGTTTCTCTTTCATTCGTTCTTGTTCCAATTCATTCGTAGGATCTTGATTTGATTCAATTAATCCCCCTCTGAATTGGAACATCATTATAATTATGCCTTAACACACTTTGTTAATGAAATCTTTCTGAGACGTTCCAACATTATTGTGATCAATCACGAAATATTTGTATTTCTATCACATATGATACATCACCATAAATTTCATTGCAAAGTGTTCGGAAAGAAAAGAAAATGTTTACATAAACAAAAATCACTGCTGGGAAACAATAAATCATCAACATACATACCCAAAATAATAAACTTACTCCCACTGAAGTTTGGGTATGTACATTAAACCCAAAGGTATGATACTATTAATCATTAGGTACCATTTTCGAGAAGCTTGTTTTAAGTATGTATATCGACTTCTTTAACAAATAGATTATGTGTTCTTGTCCTTCCTTTATGAAGTTGTGTGGCTAATTAAACCATGTAGACTTCATCCAAACTTTCATTCAAAATGTCATTTTCACATTTATTTGGTGTAACTCTAAATTGAAATGAGTCACCAATGCCATAATAATTCTGAGATAATCCTTCTTTAACACATGAATGAAGGTTTCACGAGAAAGTAATGCCACCATATTGAGTAAACTGTTTGGATACAAGTCTTGCTTTATGGCATTCAATAGAATCTTTTGAGTCAATTCTACTAACCCCAGACTTAATTAAAATCCACACTTAATTTATCTCTTCATTTATGGCATGAATCTTTTTATTAGAATTACTATAAGTAATGGCTTGTGAAAATGTAACTGGATCATTAAAATCAAATTCTTGTAAATACAACACGTGGTCATCCGAAATAGTTGGTCGTGATCTTTAAGATTTTTTTTTTTTAATGCTACTTCTTGTATGCATTTACATTCGATTCAATGACAATAATCTCATTAAGTGATTGATGATCAACTTGTTATTTACTGTTGTTAAGCGGTGCAACAACATGAGGAACAACAGAAGTAACAATAATATCATTACAAAATCGAGGTAACAAAATTGGTACCCTAATTTCTTTAATGATTACCTCTTTGATATGATCACTCCCACTTATTTTGTCATTCATAACGAATCAATAATTTCCAGTTTCAATAATTCTAGTGGCCGGTATGGTTAGGATAGTAAAATCTATACCCTTTGGACTTTTCTGGATAAACCCTAAATGTGTAAACGTCTTGAACTAGGTTACCAACTTTTTCACAGTTCAAAAAAAAGTGTCTTTGTAACTGTCTTACTAGGAACCTAATTCAATATATACACTACAGTTCATAAAGTATACATCCAAAATGATATGGGTAAGTTAGAATTACTCATCATGCTTCAAACCATATCCATAAGAGTTTGATTATGCCTTTGAGTTACACCATTCTGTCATGGAGAACCAGACATTGTGTATTAGACATAAATTCCTAACCGTTCTAGAAGTTTGGCAAAAGAACCGGGATGTTGTCCCGTGTCATCATACCTTCCAAGAAATTCACCACCTCTATCAGAACATATAATTTTCACATTTCTATCTAATTGTCTCTTAACTTCAGTTATGTAAATTTCAACAATATTTACATATAAGACTTATCATGCAATAGATAGTTATAATAACGAGAAAAATCATCAATAAAGGTAATGAAATACTTTTCTCCACCAAAAGATGGAACATCAAAGGTCCACTTATGTCCGTTTGAATTATTTCAAGAAGTTTTCTTCTTATGGTTTTTCTTTGTGTGTTTGGTTTACTTAACTTAATGCAATCCACATACACCAAAATTAGTAAAGTCAAGGTTCGAGAAAACCCTTTCTTTTACTAGTCTACTTTTCATCTAGATGTATAATCCAGTCTTTTATGCCACAAGAAAGATAAATATTAATCATAATCAATTCACTAAGTATTAGAAATGTCAATTGAGTTTGATCGAAAGATACTAAAACCAAAAGCTTATCTTTTATATCAAACAAACGTCATATTCACATAAATGACATTGGCAAACACATAGTGTATATCCAAACACAATTAGAGAATTATTCATTCAACTCCTTGAAACATGAATTAAACTTGAGTGACATGATTATAATATTGTTTAAGCCTTGCTTATACTTGAACTAGTAGTCTCGCCATTTAATTCACATTCCACTTGTCTTTAATAGTGTAATAGTGAAACTGAACATACTATGTAGGCAAGAAATTTAGAACAAATTGGAGGACAAAGTAATCATCCACTAACATGTCTAAATTCTTTAATTTAACAACTAAATTGGGAAACTCAAGGATACAGTCATGCATACTATGAGTACTATGAATAGTAATCAGTTCAACCATTAACTTTTCAGCTAGCAGTGCGAAAATGATTCTTAATATTATTCATCAACAATTATTCACATAAACATTGAGTTTAATTTGCATGTTCAATCTAGTTCATGCATAATGCATAATTTTCTCCTTTTTACTGCTTTTATATATAAAAAAAAATAACAGTAGATTCAACAATAAGGAAACATATGCCAAGATCTACAACTTCGACTAAAATCAACTAGACTTATTCATTCTAGTTCATTACATTAGTCTTCTTAAGGATAAAAACATACAAAATATACGAAATATAAGAATAATAGAACGTGAAGAATAAACATGCTCACAACATTAGTCAACACATTAATTAAACTAAGATTTTTAGTAATACTATAAATGGGTGACATATCACATGATCAAAATAAGCATGGTATCTGTGGATATCCTACACTCATTTAATCACAAATACATGCAACCCCTTAATTTTATCCAATGTAACATATGCTTGATCTACCTGTGGGTAACTCAATAATGCAAGTGAATAAATAAGCAATAAGGTACTTAGTCAAACATTCAACACAATATTTAGTTCACTGTGGTGAAAACCAAATCATAATACGAATGTTCAAGGTAGTTTTAATATTCATTAAACATATTGGAATCACTGCGGTGGATACCAATAGAAAACTTGATATGAATATAAAACGGAAAACAATGTCCATAATCGTAATTGGTTCACTGTGGTGATACCAAATCATGATGATATGAACCTTAAGGGAATAAACATGCAGCTGAATAAATGCTACAAGATCAAAATATCATAATGCATCTTAATCATAAGAAGTGCACAATTTAATAAATTCAACTAGGGCACATGCATAATATGGGTCTTTAAAATGAAAGAATAATCATAAGGCATGCAAGTATGAATTAGGCATATAAGTAAATAACATTAACCTAATGTACATAGGTGACTAATATATATGGCAAGGGCATAAAAGTAAAATAGATCACAACATAAACTAGCACATAAATGTCTAACTGTAAGACCCAAAACACCTTTAATTATGGACTGCAACTATTAGGCCCAAATATTATCCCTTTATCTTTATGGAAATCTTACATAAACAGTAATTAACATACCAAACTACCAAAACACTAATGGACAAAACGTTAAGTCCAAAACAATAATTGGTACAGTTTTACTTTATGGTATATTCATAAAAGTCAATATTCATAAACATATTTGGCTTCACTGTGGTGAGTACCAATATAAAACCTTAACACAAATATTGAACCAGAAAAACCAATTTTCATAACACTTTACTTGGAATCACTGTGGTGAGTACCAGCATGTTTCTTGTTATGAAACCTATAATTACAGTTTTACACAGATTACACAATGGGCAACAGTAAGACTATAATATCCAACAAAATTATTATACACAAAGCAGAAACTTTGATGTGTATATACCCTGGATTTATATTTAACAGTAAAATAGATAATTGATTATATTATCAATTAAATTTTTTTGGACCAAAACACCTTAGTAATGGGCTATAACAGTAAGGCCCAGATCAATCTCTTTAAAGTGTACTTTGACCCAAAAATTTGCGGGTCTTTAAATACAAGCGTAACCAAACAAAATTTGTAAGAGAAAGGCAGAATGACCTCCATAATCAAGACAGTTCGAGATTTTGACTCAATAATCCCATGTTACTGACCTCCATAATAAACAGTGGGACCATGACCTCTGAATAGCCAAGATCTTTCATACAAGGACTTGTATATACATTACAGTATACAATAAGCAGAGGGTTAAAATTACCAAGTCACTTAAGGAGTTAAGGACGAAACGAGAAGTCGGAATTCATTGTTAGTTTGTTACTGTACATGCATATTCATCTAATATTGTTTAATCTAATTAATTCTGATGAAAAACAATAATTTACACACCTTTTAAAACAGATGGGTAACATAAAACGATACTCAGATGGTTTCTCCTTTCCGCTTTTGAGAAGGCTGAAAATTCTTTTGTGAAGTCAAACTGAACAGAGTTTTTTTCAGCAGTTTCAATTTTCCGACATAGTTGTGCATATTCTTCCTATCAAAAGATAATAAAAAAAAAATGTTAAACTTGGTATCTAATTTATAAAGAAAGAAAGAAAAGCATAATCTTGGAAGAGAGGAAGTGATCATATATTGAAAATAATACAACAAATAGGTTATATATACCTATAAGCATAATTAATATTATCAATAAACAATAAGGATCATGAATCACGTAATTAATCACTAACAAATACACATACCTTGTCTATAGCCATTGATGATCCGAGAAGCTGCACAAGATCTAGTTTTCTCTCTCCTTGCCTCTTAAACCCTAATATGTGTTGTAATAGTAAGTATATGAGGATGGAGATCATACACCAATTTATAGAGGTGGAGAGAGGACCTAAATCTACAAACCTAAGCCCATTAGATCTAGACCGTCCATCATAGTTAAGATCTACGGTAGATATGACTTCCACATAACCTATTACTAATTAGCTTATTTCTATATTAAACTAAGGTTAAAGGTACATGGACCACATTATGGGTTGGGCTTTATATGTGGAAATTCCAACAGTCTCCCACTTGGTCCATAGTAAAATCTCACATACGGTTTAATGTAGAATACATAAGGCGCGCAATAAGAGCTAAATTAGTTTCCGAAATGGTTATCATAATACTGTCATTAATTAAACCACTAATATGAGTCATGGCGGTTCCACATCGCATAAATGAACTTGCGCCAAACGGGTTGTCTTTTATACCTCCATAAAAGTGTTGAGGACATTGCACATAAGCAATTTCTCGTTCGTTTTCAGAACCAAGCAAACGGCACATTGCATGAAGAACAACTTGTGCATTGTTTGCGAACATGTCACAGTCGACATTTAGCATGAAAGGTGAATTGGTCATCACTCCTGAGACTCTAGCCTGTCCATAAACATAATTAGAAGAAGAACCAAAAATGATTTTCTCTGCTTTATACCTCAATAAATCAGTCCATGCCAGTTACATATGTTGTGAAATTACGCCATAATGATAGACGATGAAAGTGACTATGAATATTACCAAAACATTCATTGCGCCGCCTTGTAATGATGTGGATAGTTTGGTTTTTTTTTTCTCTGGCCACATAAACCAAATGTGGCACTCCATCTGCAAAATTATCCTTGTTCTCCCATATCACCTGCAAAAAAGATTATGTCATGAAATTTATTGTATTTTCGAAAATTATGTCAAGATTATCCTTGTTTTCCCATATTACCTTAACGATACTCAGATGGTTTCTCCTTTCCGCTTTTGAGAAGGCTGAAAATTCTTTTGTGAAGTCAAACTGAACTGAGTTTTTTTCAGCAGCTTCAATTTTCCGACATAGTTGTGCATATTCTTCCTATCAAAAGATAAAAAAAAAAAAAAAAAATGTTAAACTTGGTATCTAATTTATAAAGAAAGAAAGAAAAGCATAATCTTGGAAGAGAGGAAGTGATCATATATTGAAAATAATACAACAAATAAGTTATATATACCTTCACATGTAGGATGTCCTTTTGAAACTTTGATGAAAAATCACTTGAAATTTCAAATTCTTTTCTGGAAAAATATTGGAAAGGATCTCTAGTTTGAATGTTGTACTTCTTACAAAAAGGGATCCAAAGTTTTGCATACTTGATTGCTTCCACGAGCGAGTAAAGGGTAATGGGTGATGCACCATCATCTGAAACATAGCAAGCAAGCTTGTTTGCCGGATAATCAAGAGCTAACAAGGACAGTACTGTGTTTACAGTAATGATAGGAGGCTCAAGCACAGGGTCTGCAGTTGTAACAAATAAGTCCACTGGAGGAAGCTCATGAATTCTGTAAGAAGAAAACACTAACACTGTACAGTCAAAGATATAACCATAACATGTTAACATCCATAAATAAATTCGTAAAATTTGACACAACACCTTGTTCTAAGACGATCAGGGTATGTTTTGTTGTCAAAAGGATGCCATTTAGCATTCATGATGAGGATCCAAATGAAAGTGAACCATGACTCACAAAAGAACGCGAGAAACCAAACAAATCCATGAGCATGAAGTAATCGAAGACGGTGTATAAGGAGAGAAAGGAAAAGAAAGAAGATGACAAGTTCTGTTGCTCTCTTAAGCTTGTTCTTACGGAGTATTCTTTCATAGAGAGGAAGTGTGTTAGGGTTGGCCATAGAAGGCTTCACTCTAGTAGATGATCTAAATTGCATGTGTTTACTTGTGATATGTTTCCATATTTATACAAGTAATGTATGTGGTATGTGTTTTGTGATTGCAAAATCATCCATGTGTGTTCTGGTAAGCCTGTTTTGCAAAATCATCCATGTGTGATTGCAAAATGTTTTTTTTTTTTTTTTTTTTGATTGGCAAAAGTGTTCTGGTAAGCCTGTTTTTTTATGAGATCAGTAACTCGGTCATGCTGGCAGAATTCGAACCCAACTGGCATCCACTATAGCCCAGTTTCTTGAAGGATACTACTGTATAAGCTACCTTTTCTTTTGAGGGTACTATTTGGGGGCAAAGATGGCAACAGTAGTTATATCCCCTGTTTCTGGAAGCAAATTAGGGGGACCTATTTGATTTTAGTTTTGTGTCTGCCCTTAATTTTCAATTCCGGCCAAAATACGACTTGAACTGCCTAGAATACTCCAAGGAGGCATCAACCATTTCAAAGCCAGGTTTATTAAAAATCCACCAAAGTTTAACTTTTGGCCAGCCATTGCTATCCCGAGCAAACCCTTTAGCCTATTTCAAATCAAAACAGTTTAGATGGTGTTTTCGTTGGGCCAGTCGCACTCCACCTGGTTTGGTGTCTCATATCACATATAGACAGGAATGCATATCCATTTCTAGGGGTGTGAATACTTGCATATATTTCGCGAAGAATCATATCTACCAAAAATTCTGTGACAAACATAGAAGTGTAAGTATGTAACACATATTTTAATAAGTTGTAAAGTTTCAATTTGTATTCTCTTACTGAAAGCATCTTCAACTTGGATTCCACTTGCGAATGAGCCTGTGGCTCAATGGTAGCACCCCTCTCACAAAGGAGAGGTTGTGGGTTCGAAACGCATCAACAGTGTTGTGCGCAGAGGAAACTAATGCACAAATAAGATGATTGAACTAATGTATGAAAGTAAAACAAAACGACAAAATCAAACAAGCAACCACACAAGACACAAGATATACGTGGTTCGGCAATATGCCTACGTCCACGGGGAGAAAGGATGATGTTTTTCTTATCGAGACAATTGCACAAGCCCTCACGAAGAAACCGAAGTCTTCTTCCTCACAAAAGTTCTCCAACTCTCTAATGGCTTCTCACAATCTCTCTCACATAGAAAACTTAGGTTTTTTCCTCTTCTATTTAGCTTTATAACATAGCCTTACAATAGACCACGAATTGGGCTTAAACAGGCCCAAATAGCACAAAAGTAAAGGAGGACGTACGTACGTCGAACGAACGTTTGTACGTCAAACCACGAAGACGTTATCTGTGATACGGGACGTACGTACGCCCTAACTACGTACGTACGTTCCTGAACTATACCATCAACGTACGTACGTCGAATACACGTTCGTACGTTCTTTGATCCAAAAGTTATTTGTGATGCTGAACGTACGAACGCCCTAACTGCGTACGTACGTTCCTGAACAGAAATCTTCCCTTCGTCCTTTTCTTTTTCACAAAAAACCCAACAAACAGATGATCGTTGATATAAGTTTCCAAACGTAATTTAAAGGGGTAGAGTTGGATTCCACTTTCTCTTTCCAATATATTAGCGACAATTTTCTCCACAGAATTAATGATAAATAATATTCAAAATTTTGTTTTAACCATTTATTCAGTTAGCGCATGTTGGATCACTCATCAGTCTATCAACAACTGATCCAAACAAGTCTTAACAACCGGAAGGAGTTCTTCATTGTGGGCTACGTCAATTAGGAGCACAATGTCTGTCAGTGCGCTCCTAATAAAAATAAATTATGCAGGGCTTCTATTTTGACCTTCTACTATATAATGTGAAGTATCAAAATAGAAATTTCTGACACAACTATGTATTATATAAAGTCGTTCGAAAGACATATATCTACTTTGCTAACTATGATGAAAACGTGAAAATTCCAAATATTTGTGTGTGTATGTGGTTATTCACTGATTCAGCTAGCGCGTGCTGAACCAATCATCACCGAAGAGTGCTGAAACTTGACTTCTCTATTGTAATCTATAAGAATATTTGTCAGCTTGCTCCCAATAAAAAAGTATATAGAATTATACGGCATCTATTTCGATCATCTACAATATATAATAGAATTCTTCTGACACGATTTTATATTATATAAAGTCGTGTCAAAATACAAATTCTATATAGTTTGTACTCTTATAATTCCTATAACCAAAGAGTAGATTCAAACAAAAATTAATGTGTTACTGAGATTTTGAAGGCAATTATTGATATTCTTAAAATCCATTTCAATCAGACTACTTCCTGCCTTGGACGACAGGTTTGGTGTCATTGTCTTATATGAAGAACACAGATAGTACCAATCTCACAATTTAATACTTGTATTAATCAAACAATAAGCAGAAAGTAAATAACACACAGGAATTTTTAACGTGGTAAAACCCAAATTGGGAAACGTCCACGGTTGCCTTGATGACAACAAATAATCCACTAGATGAAAGAGATTTACAAACCTATCAACTACCTGCAGTCACTGCGAGCTGATACTTCAGGTTATCTCTAACACCTTGACTTCACCAGAGCACCTTGATGTACGCACAAGACACTCGACTTCTTGATGAACACACAAGAAGACTTGAAGCCGAATTCACAACGGTATACGGAAGATAGGAATTGATGAATTAGGAAGAAAGGGAATTGAGTTCAATAACCAAAACAACTTAACCACAAAACCTAAACAAAACTCCAACGAAAACAAGAGCTGAATTGGACGGCCAAAGAACTGACTTGTTCATTGGAGAAGTAAACCTATTTATACCTAGGGTTGGAATACACAAGAAATGGGCCTGATTGGACGAAATCCATATTGGACGTACGTACGTCGAATCAACGTTCGTACGTCCCCACACGGTGAAAGTTTGCTGCCTGCTTGGACGTACGAACGTCCTAACAGCGTACGTACGTCCTGACCAAAGAGAAGTTTGCTGCCTCAATGGACGCACGTACGTCCTAACAAGGTACGTACGTCCAGTACCCAAAACAGACTTTGACAATAGACACAAGGACACGGACACGAGACGAGCGTGCGTACATCTTGGTTTTCCTAACAATGATTTCAAGGCGAGATAACTGAGACTCCTTATGTCACAAAGTTAATGTCAAATAACCGAGTGCCGGTTTCAATCTCCCCCTTTGACATTGATTTTGTGACAAAAACCTATGACTCTAATAGCACTTATAAGAACGTGCTTACAAACCCAAACCACGGCATTTATAATTCATGCCTACAACTTCACTCAAGGTAGAACACATACCAAGTCACCAATTCTTGACATCCATCTTGAGTAAGACGCTTTCACCATCAGAGACCGAACGGAAGCAACTAAGAGTTTAGAACAACTCCCCCATACTTCATGAACTCCAACTTTAGATACTCGAGCTCCCCCATAACTGTACAGCTTCTCAATACCTGAAACATGACCCAAGAATATCCTAACAGCGAAGAGACGATTGTTAGTATTTAGAGTCATAAATCTCCCCCTTTTTGTCATAAAAGATGAACAAGAGAAACAGCAAACAGAAAAACAAGAATAACGAACAGCAAACTAAGCAAGACCATGAATAGAATAGGAATAAAAAATTAAAAAATCTTGCCCTAATACTTAAAACTTGCATGAAACAAATAACAACCAGAAACAAGAATCCATAACCAGAATTAACAGCAAAAACAGAAGACAGTACTTAAGTTAACGAATTCGAAAAATTCGTTCCCAATGACCAAGAGGAAGCTTTGAGAAATAAACCTCCGCACGAGCCGAAGAGTTGTTCCATCGTGCTATCACATGATCATCATAATCCTCCAGCCATTCACCCGTACAAAATAACTCTTCGATTCTGCTGTCTAAGCCACAGTCTGTGAGAGGAGCAGCAAGTCCTGGAACCCTCGGGTATCCAACCAACTCCAAGATGTGATTTTGAAGATGTCCCGGCAATCTCTCCCAATGATTGACATGAACCATGCACGGATTAAGATAGGGTGGATGAATATAATCATACCCATGAGGAACACGGCACAAGCGACAAACTTTCGAATTGTTTTTGTATTCCATCACCATAAACGACACATAGCCAACTAGCGGAACAAAAACACCATGAAGTTCATATTCTGCCATTGAAAATTCTGAAGAACAAGGACAGAACTAGAAGGAGGTAAGAAAGCACAATATAGGTATAAGAAGAGAAGACACATATATATAGAGAGAAACAAACATTAACCCAACATGGGCCCAATAAGGTAGGTCCATTACCTAATAAGCAGGAAATTAATACTAAACTGAAAAGAACTAGTACTAATATCAAAATAGCAATATCCAATAACAGACTCAAGATCTAATCAGTAGGAACAGAAATAAGATTGCAGAATAACTACATCAAGCAAAGAAATATCAGAGAATAAAACAAAAAGAAACTACTCTGACTCCGAGTCATCATCACTACGCTCGTCACCCGAGGTGCCCACTAGACCATCATCCTCACTCTCTCTATCAGAGGCATCACCATCGATATCACCTGTAACTTGAGGTACCTCGTCCGGAAATGGAGGCAACTCGATGGGAGTTAAGCCAATCTGAAGATGACGCATCTGGGTGACGTTCATCCTGTGAAGATCACGGAGCATAGCATCATGCTGAGAAAGGATGACTCCAAAACGATCTAACCGAGCATCCGTATGATCTTGGTGACGTCGAAGAGACGAGACCCGCGCCTCAACTGCAGCTACTGCTCGGTTGCTCCTAACCGAGGCAGACGGGGGGCGCCCAGAAATCAAGGCCCTATCGAAATCATCATGGCTATCAAGAGCCCTGCCTCCCCAAATCAAGTGATGCGTCAGTCGCGCACCTACAGCTTCAAAAGCAGCTTTCCTAGACTGGCAACCCTTCTTGATCGCATTTACCCAGTCATGACCAACAAACCTTGGAGGGCTCACCTCCGTGTATCTTCCCTGAAAGCCTAAATGCTTAAGAAGTGTCATAATAAAGCTAGGGAAAGGAAGAGTACCCTTAGCTGCATCAATCTGGAGCATCCGTGAGTAAATGACCTCGGAGAGGTGGATATGATGCACCGACATACACACCACTAGCTTGACCATTTCGTCGGTCATGATGATCTTATTGCCCTTTGTCGGATAGATGTTCGAATGAGCAACCATGTGCATGAGAATGGCGCTGTAAGCCTTGGCATGGTATCTCTCCGTGACACCATCAATGAACATCCTAGTAACTTGATCGATCAAATCTACCCGAATCTCATCGGAAAGAGGCCACATTACATGCACGGTATTCTCTGGCAGACAATGATTATCGATCCCCAATGCTTCACTTATCACTTTAGGGGAGATAGTGTATCTCCGTCCATCAACCACGACCGAGAAACTTGTGCGATTCTGTGAAGGCGTCTTGGTCTCATAGAACGCAATAGTGTGCTCGACTGAGTATTTAGTTACCGGTTAAGCTATCCTTAACCAATTTCGATCCTCAAAGAAGGACGAAATATTCCCGAGTTGAGACGAACCCAATGAAGTGGCAGAAATATCACTCAAGTCAAAGAACCGCTCTGGGATAATGGCCTTGGCTCGAGGATGAGCACCACGTGAAGTAGGAGGGGGCGAGGAATCTGAAGAAGGACCTCTACCCTTCTGAGCTCGAGGAACACGTGTGCCCGAGGACGAAGCACCCTTGAAACCAGGTGTCTTTTTGGTGGGAGTAATCCGAGCACGCTTAGGAGGCATGTCCTGCATAAGCACAACAGAACCACAACCGAGAAACAAGGTAAGCACTAAGAAAAACTAACAAGAAATCTCATTTAGGCATTTCATCAACCAGTTTGTGGGCATGAACAGCAGGTGTGCAATCGACAACTACCAAGCAATGATCACACCACAAAACTAGTTACACGAGCATAGTGAGAAAGCAACAATAAATAATGTTAAACAGAGCTTCCACAAATTCTAAAGAATCAATTGGAACACCAAACAAGGAAAAATTACAACCATAGGTAATTTGGAGAAGAAGAGCCTTAGAGAATAACCAAACATTCAACCAATCCACCAACACTAAGTAAATATAGAGAGATAAGAGGTAGAATAGAAGATAGACATTATACTTACTTGACTGACGAGCTAGTACACACCCAAAAAAATAAACTCTTGGTTTGAGCAAGGAACAACACCAAAGAATGAGAAAGAGATGAAATGAAGGAGGAGAGATAAGAAGAGGGTTGCCTAAAAAAAAACTTTGGAGATAATGGAATACTCCCTTATGTTCGTGCGTGAGAGAAGAAGAGCACGATTTGAATGTAACAGACAGGCCAAAAAATTCTAAAACATATGTGCTTAAAAATCATATATGGGCTGAGACTGTACCAGGAACGTACGTACGTCCTAATGACGTTCGTACGTCGGGACCACAAAAAAGAAAACTGCCTGAACAGACGTCCGTACGTTCGATAAACGTTCGTACGTTGAAAAAGATCTGCCAGCCTAAACGTACGAACGGCTTAACAACGTACGTACTCTCTTTTTTTTTTTTTTTTTTTTTTTATTAAAACGATAATACCGATAAGAGACTTATCCTTAACAACCAAAACGAACCGAATAACAAAAGTATTGAGAGACATCACATGGAGTATAAGTATTGTAAGGATTCCGATTCAAGCACAAATATAATTTGAATATGCATCAACCCTGAGAGAATGCAAGAACGAAAGATGGAATCACACACCAAACCACAGTATTCAAAAGTATGATGCACGTATGCAGAAGAAGCAGGGAGACCCATGCCAAAAACTAGTATGAATATATATATATATATATATATATATATATATATATATATATATATAAAAGAAGTGCCATTCTCGTGTGGGAGTATAATACACCTCCATCTTTAATCAAAACACGAGGGTAGGGTGTAGCCTACATCTTTTCGGCAAAAACACACACAAGAAGTGCAATACCATGGTAACGTGCAACACAAGAACTAACATCTCTTGAGTGCATCCGTCAGAGCATGACCCTCACAGCCCCAACGGGTTCCTAGCCAACTGATAATGCGCCCAAGACATTCAAATGGCTGGGGATTTGTGAGTCATTGACCACTTACATGAGGTATATAAAAAAACGATGACCATGAAGAAAAACAGAAGATAGAGATAATGTCAGATGATCCTTGTCTAAAGGCGAAGAAAGTATGATGCAGCCCCAAAACAATTCTCGACAGAGAAACACAGTTGAAGGTGCCAAATTATAAAATAGTTGAAAAATGGAATCCAAACAATAAATAGAGTAGTATGTCCTCAATACCAAACAAATAAATTAAAAAAAAATAACCAAACCTAAACATTCCCAAACACAAACAGTTCCAATGAGCAAATTAGGTATATAGATGCGGAAGGGGTGTAGTGACAATGAAACAGTTATCATGTGAACGACTACCAGTTAATAACAAGACATGATTTACATCAAAAACATCACACTTATCATCCTCAAAAACAACCTTAAACTTAGCATCACACAGCTGACTAATACTCAACAGATTTGACTTAAGACCTTTAACAAAAAGAAGCTCATGACTATTGAGCGAGCCAACCTCAGAAAAGTTACCTTTACCTTCAACCGGAAGCATTTTACCATTTCCAAATGTAACCTTACCTCCATAACCAAGAATCAGGTTATTAACTAGAGTCTTATCACCTGTCATATGCCGCGAACAACCGCTGTCAAGGTACCATGATGATGTAGTTGGTTCAACCAATCTAGCCATGTGAGATACCATTTTCCTGGACGCATCCATACTCCTATCCCAGAAATATGGTGGTGGAGTGGACATAGATGTTGCTTGTGGGCGATTCCCATGAGGAGAAGTCCTAGGTAAGCCCCACGGTGCATAGCCATTCCACATGTACGGAGCCTGCATGGAAAAGGTGGAAGACTTGTTCCAATATGAATTACCTGCAAACGGAGAATGGTGAACAGGATATAAATTATTCCAACAAAAAGCAGAAGTGTGACCCATGCGACCACAGGTTAGACATTTAAAGCCTTTGTGTCTAAGATTCCTTTTCGGGGCATGCTTTACACGAGTAACCTTGGGTGGGGGAACCACACCAGACACCTGCACGGTAGCAGGAAGGGATGACGGGAAGACACCTGTTGGTCTGACAAAAGTAGTATGTGAGGTGCTAGCAGTAGAAAGGGGAACAGAGGAGTCATAAGCCAAACCCGATTTGTCTGAATGGGATTTACCAATTCCCAGCAGAGAGTTAAGACTATCACTAGCTTTACCAAACCCAACCAATTGTTTGTTAGCGGCAAACAACTCAGCTTTCACTTTCTCATGTTCCAATACTAGAGAGCGATACCGTGTCTCCAGATTAGTATTCAGGTTTTCTAGAGAAGCAATACGCACTTGGAAATCCTCTTTTTCTTTTTCAAATTCCTCCTTCAACATGTTGGAGTCACCTGCAAGATTACAGATATCCTGCCCAAGACTGTCTACCTGATCCTGCAAGACAGTGTTAGTCTTTTCAAGCAACTTTACTTGTTGCATGGAAAACTTGTACATATCAACCAATTCACTAGTAGTAGTATGAACACCAGAATCAGAAACATTAATATCATCAGTAAATGATACAATACCTCCTGGATGTTTATCCAGGGATGCACTGAAGACCACATAGTTGGAGACAACATTTGAGGGATTGCCATCCTCATCTTCATCTGAATCATCCCATGTCACTGTGAGGTTTGCTTTGGAGTTATCACCAGGTTTGCGATCCACCTTCTTGTCATATTCATTAGCAAAGTGTCCATATTCACGACACTTGTAGCACTGGACATCTTTTCGATCAACCCGAGCTCTTCTTCCATCCACAGAGAATCTCTCAAAACCACGACTCCTAGGAGCATTTGGGGAGTCAGGAAATCGCTTTCGAGGATCTCGATTCTGTTGATATTTCAGAATCTTCTGAAAGCTACGAGACAAAAACGCATAGTTATCATCCACGGCCTGTTCTTCATCATCAGAGAGTCCTGTGGAAGTTTCTTTAGAAGATGTAGCCTTGAATGCCACAGACTTGTTCTTCAAGGGTTCTTCCAAGGCTTGTTCCATCTCACACGTCTGTAGTTTTCCAGCAAGTGTCTCAATGGACATGTTCTTAATCACATTACTCTCAGTAGTGGCATCCTTACGAGAGCGAAACCGAGGAGGCAAAGCAAGCAATATCTTACGTACCACCTGTGTGTCAGTATATGCATGACCAATAGCAGCACTGCAGTTTATAACATCTTGTAGGCGAATGAAGAAATCATCGAAGGTCTCAGAATTATCCATCCGTAGGTTCTCAAACTGAGATGTTAACAGTTCCAGCTTGCTTTCTTTGACTGTTTCATCACCTTCATGTGTACTGATAAGCTTGTTCCATGCATCCTTAGCCTCTTCACAACCTTGAACACGACGAAACTCACTTGCATTTAAGGCCATGAAAATGGCATTGAGTGCCTTATTGTTATAATTTGCCAATATCTTTTGTTCAGGCGTCCACTTTTCCCGTGGTGTCAGTGATGTAACTGCAGTATCACCAGTACCTATTGTAGTCAGAGGTTCTTTCCAACCTGTGACCACAGAAAGCCAGACTTCCTCTCCTAATGCTTGTAGATAAGCTCGCATCCGTACTTTCCAATGACCAAAGTCTTTTCCATTAAATTGTGGAGGAAGACTTGAAGTAGCAAACTTGTGAGGTTCCATAAAGCACTATTGATCGTTAGCGTGAGCCTTTACGCTCCTTAACCAGCCCCCAGCGACTGATACCAATTGAAGAACACAGATATTACCAATCTCACAATTTAATACTTGTATAAATCAAACAATAAGCAGAAAGTAAATAACACACAGGAATTTTTAACGTGGTAAAACCCAAATTGGGAAACGTCCACGGTTGCCTTGATGACAACAAATAATCCACTAGATGAAAGAGATTTACAAACCTATCAACTACCTGCAGTCACTGCGAGCTGATACTTCAGGTTATCTCTAACACCTTGACTTCACCAGAGCACCTTGATGTACGCACAAGACACTCGACTTCTTGATGAACACACAAGAAGACTCGAAGCCGAATTCACAACGGTATACGGAAGATAGGGAATTGATGAATTAGGAAGAAAGGGAATTGAGTTCAATAACCAAAACAACTTAACCACAAAACCTAAACAAAACTCCAAGGAAAACAAGAGCTGAATTGAACGGCCAAAGAACTGACTTGTTCATTGGAGAAGTAAACCTATTTATACCTAGGGTTGGAATACACAAGAAATGGGCCTGATTAGACGAAATCCATATTGGACGTACGTACGTCGAATCAACGTTCGTACGTCCCCACACGGTGAAAGTTTGTTGCCTGCTTGGACGTACGAACGTCCTAACAGCGTACGTACGTCCTGACCAAAGAGAAGTTTGCTGCCTCAATGGACGCACGTACGTCCTAACAAGGTACGTACGTCCAGTACCCAAAACAGACTTTGACAATAGACACAAGGATACGGACACGAGACGAGCGTGCGTACATCTTGGTTTTCCTAACAATGATTTCAAGGCGAGATAACTGAGACTCCTTATGTCACAAAGTTAATGTCAAATAACCGAGTGCCGGTTTCATTATAGAGATCAAGAAGCTGATCCTATAGTGGTCCATTGAAAATTGAAATTCTGTTTTCATTTTCTTTTTGTGTTGATATTCTTCTAATTTTGTGGTACCAAATGGTTGGTACTTATAACATTAGTTAGAAAAATAGCGACGCCAAATAACCATAAAAAAAATACATATGAGATTTTGTAATTACCTAAGCAAGAAACTACTTATGGCTAGTGATTCAATTGGATTAATTTAAAATTATGCAAGCAAATGTGAATGAGTATGGTAGATTTAATTTTAACTTTTACTTATGAATAATAAATAAATATAACTTCAACAAATAATGTAAATCCCATGTTATGTTGTATCACAAATAAGAAAATGTGAATAAGTATCAAGAGTCTGGAGGGTACATTGGAGGTGTGCAGGCAGCTGCAGACACCAGTTTCGGAGATGAGGCTGCTGCAGGGCCCAGAACGTAGAGACGATGAACTGGGAGTATGATGATGAAGTCATATGTGATGATGTTGTTGCTGTTACAATGGCTGAGATCAGGTCACAGGCTTGTTATTGAACTGATGATGGATTTCTGTGATATTTTGCTGCTTAGATATCTTTATATATATGTACTCTTTTATGAAATCCAACTTTCTTGTGCGGTAGGAGAGGGGTCAGGGGGGCAAAGAATTTCAGTTTGTAGAAAGGGGGCCTGTTATCATGGGATTACCTGACGATGTAGTTCATCTACATCCTGATCAGGCCTTGTATTTACTTGTTTGAAGATTAATGAAACCGAACTTCTATCAAAACAAAAAAAAAAAATTATAGAAAGGGGGCCTGTTCTCATGGTTTGCTCTTTTCAGTCTTTTGTCTAGAGAACTTGTGGATATTCATCTTATGTCAAGCTCACTCACACAGGTACGCGCGGTGGCAGTACTGGCCAACATTGGGACCAGTAGATGAGATGAAAGTCTGTCAAGCTCATGCCTACCATTAAGATTGTTTGTCAAGCGAATGAGCCTGTGGCTCAATGGTAGCACCCCTCTCACAAAGTAGAGAGGTTGTGGGTTCGAAACACGTCAACAGCTGATTGTTGATATAAGTTTCCACACGTAATTTAAAGGGGTAAGGTCCCCTCAACCCTGCTTGTCAGTTGGGCTCAACTGGTAAAACCTCTGGGTGATGATACCAGAGGTCTGGGGTTCGAATCCCGCCAGCATTACCGAGTTACTGATCTCATTAAAAACAGGCTTACCAAACCATTTTTTGCAGGTGTCAGTTGGGCTCAACTGGTAAAACCTCTGGGTGATGATACCAGAGGTCTGGGGTTTGAATCCCGCCAGCATTACCGAGTTACTGATCTCATTAAAAACAGGCTTACCAAACCATTTTATTTTTGCCTATCAAAAAAAAAAAAAAAAAAAGATTCTGCTGAGTTTGAGCTATTGGTTTCTCCGAAACAGACTATTCGATACCTACCCCTGTCTTTGCCCAATACAGTGAACTTACCTAAATGTACATCCTTGGACTAAAGAGAACAAATTTGCGTTCCCTGAAGGTCAGTAAAGATGAACATGTCTTGTCGACTTGTTCCTACTATTCAACCATGTTTTCCTCGCATTTCACGAGGATTTGCATTTATAAGCCGGACATTTAGCTAGATAGGGTTGTATACTTCAAACTTATTATACACATGATGACATGAAAATATTCATTACTACGTTCCTCTCCAGTTCCAAGTAAAAAGCAGACTCAGGTGGTGGGCTTTGATTGCACCAATTAAATGAAGCCTTCCCACTAGATGGACGACTGGACAGGCAGAGGCCCCAATCAAATCAAAATAGTTGGGCATTTCGTAAAGTTGCGCTGGGCCCATGGTGAGTTAAACTGAGCTGAAGTCTAAAGCCTATTTTTATATCTAATTTACTTCTATGGAATGCTACATATTTTCTCTTCCTAAACCATTTGTCAACCTTCTTCAAAAAAAAAAAAGAAAAAAAACTTTGTATAATTCCTGAAACTTTGTATAATTTCCCCCATCTTTGTATAATTCTTCAAATTTTTATTAATAAAATTTATTTTGAATTAAAAAAAAAACTATAAGTACATGTATTCATTATTCAAAATCGTGAAGATAATATAAACAACAGAAGAAAAAAACTATTTTTATTAAATATTAATTAGAAATAATTAGTTTTGTGCCAAAAGTCAAAATTAGAGTCAACAGTGCATTCACAAATTCTGTTCTTACTGATGAGTAGAGTAGTAGTACTATTAACACGTACTAATCAGTCTCTACTCAACTCTCAATCAGTCAACAAGCTAATTAAGATAACTCGTGCAAGCACGTTTAGTACTAATTCTCAAAACATACTTAACAAATTCACACAACAAAGTCTTACTTACTAAGGAGTAAGGACTAACCTTTTAAGGTCATGGGCACCACCACCTTGTGCATCAACAACCTTTTTCAAATTTCAATTAATTCACCTATAAATACCCAAAGTTTCTTCAACAACATGCACAAAACTCACAACAACAACAACTCAAACATGGTTTCATCAACCTCTCTATTACTATTTTCATGCTTACTAACATGTTTAGCTTCAACCATACAAGTTTATTCACTAGCAAACACTTTGTCAAACAAAGTTCAAAAATCAGTCATGAACACGATTGATAGTTGTTGGCGTTCGGATCCTAACTGGGCAATGCATCGACAAGCCTTAGCTGATTGCGCAATTGGTTTTGGTAAAGCAGCAATAGGAGGAAAGTATGGAGCTATATATGTAGTTACTGATCCATCTGACAATCCGGCTAATCCAAAACCCGGTACACTTCGTTATGGTGTCATTCAAACAAAACCATTATGGATAATTTTTGCAAGAGATATGGTTATCAAACTTGGAAATGAGCTTATGATGAATAGTTTTAAGACTATAGATGGAAGAGGAGTTAAGGTGGAAATAGCTAATGGACCTTGTATTACAGTTCAAAACGTGCATAATATCATTATACATGGGATTGGTCTTCATGATTGTAAACCTGGGAAAAGTGGACTAGTTCGTGATTCCCCAACTCATGTTGGCCATCGGCGTGGTTCTGATGGTGATGCTATTGTTATATTCGCATCTTCAAACATTTGGGTTGATCATTGCTTTTTATCTCGAAGTACTGATGGACTCATCGATGTCATTCATGCCTCAACTGCTGTTACCATCTCTAACAATTACTTCTCACAACATGACAAAGTAAGTTTAGAATCATTTCGATTATACCCTAATGTTCTGATGGTGATGCTATTTTTAAATTGTTATGCATTATAAAGTACTAAACAAGAGGCCGGTTTTTGCAGGTGATGTTGTTTGGACATAGTGATCAATTTACAGATGACAAGATTATGAAAGTTACTGTCGTCTTCAACCGTTTTGGTCCTGGCTTGATAGAAAGAATGCCCAGGTAAGCTTACAAATGACTTCATAGTTGAACATTCCTGTTAGTCATATTCATTTTGGTACGTGAGTACCAGTGTAAGTAATCAATCTTGCCATAACAGGGTAAGGTTTGGATATGCACACGTCGTAAACAATAGATATGAATCGTGGCAAATGTATGCTATAGGGGGAAGTGCCAATCCTACTATCTTGAGTGAAGGGAACTACTTCTTTGCCCCCCAAAATCCTAGTTCCAAACAGGTACAATAACATAACTTGCTTATAGTTCAATTCATTTCGTTGCAAACTTCATAGGATTAATGCGTTAGCTTGGAACAGGTTACAAAGAGAGAAAGTGGTGGATGGAAGAATTGGAAATGGAGATCTTCGAATGATATGTTTGTAAACGGAGCATTCTTTGTTCCGTCTGGTTGGGGAAGTTGTGCTCCTTATTATTCCAAGTCTCAGGTATTCAGTGTAGCTCAAGCTGCCCTAGTACCTGCACTAACATCAAATGCTGGTCCCCTGGGATGTGTTGCAAGGAAACCTTGTTATTAAGACTGGAGGTCTGCTGTTATGGATCTTAATCGTATCTTCTGATTTTGATCAGCTGAGCGTCTTCTTTTTGTCGTTTAGAATGTTAGCAAGGTGTGTTAGTCCAGGCAGCTCAATGGTATTGGACAGATGCAATGTGTGTTTTGTGAGCATTGCTTCAGTTTCGGCCGCTGGAAGAAACATTTTCTTCTTTTTGTTTTTGTAAATTTTGTTAAATAAGGAGTGAACCTCCTCGAGTTTATGAAGACAAGTCATCATATTGTTAGTATGCATTCCAAATAAAATCAAGAAATAAGAAGATTGATGAGCGAAATGCTCCTCATGTTTTAAAACCCAAGCCACCGTCTTAGATGCATCTTTTTTCTTTCGATCGCCACAAAGTTTTCAGGTCATTTTTCAACCGATAAGATAGAAATGATTTGAAATACACAGGAGAATCGGCTAGGTGCTTTCGTAAAGGGTCCATATGCTGCTTTGGTCAGCATTGTTTTAAATCTAGCTAAACATACAGTATACTGACTCTTGCAACAGGAAGAGTCTGACCAGTACGTCCAGTTGTCCCCTTGAACCCTAAGGATGGATCAAAACTGGAAACTCCAGCAAGGTCCTACTACAGGACATTCAATGGTGTTAACAAATATTATAAATTTTATCCACAACTGAGATATTTTACAAGTTCATATTTCTCACATTATGACAGTGGCAACCGCATCAATCCACCTTTACCAGAAACACAAATTTGCTTATAAACGGGGGAAAAGGTAATAAGAAATCAAACAGAAGCAAGCTTTACAGAGGTCACGAGTGAAAAAGGCTACAGTTGCAGGCATCTAGCTTTACATGCAACTGATCAAGCATGTAATAAAACATAACGAGCAAGCGGTGTGAGCTGTAGTGGGCGACGTGTTAAGGTTGGCTACAGGCCCTAGATTACATACTAAAGAAAAAAAAAACTTAACTAGATACAAACAAATACATGCTGTCAACTAGAAAAACAAAAGCAAACGGTAACGAGTGTCTATACAAACGGAATAGGAATTTAGGATGTCCAAGTACACAGCAACAAAGTGTTCACTCAAATTTCAGAGGTCAAATGTGCTACTAATACTGTCATAATTCAACGACATCCCAACCCCAACGTAATTCCCATTCATATCAACATCACAACAACAAAAGACCTCCCTTATTGCCCTGCCATTTCTCAGTTTATTATGAAAGAAACTGACAGAGCGTTGATTAGGTCCAAGAGATCTAAAAATGCTTTCATGTAAGATCACACAGATCTGACAAGCAGTTCAAAGAAGAATGAGTATTTACATATTGGTCCATCATATAAGCAAGACTATTTCTACTCATTGTATAGAGCAGTGGGAATTACCTAAAGCCATTGTAGGCTTCATACTAAATAGAGAGAAATTACAAATGTCCACTATTGCATATTCCTACACTTTCTAACCACATAACTTACATCAATAAAGTGTTCCCAACAATATCTGAAGGTCATATGCAGACATACAATGCAGTGGGATATAGTCATATGGAAAGGATGACACTGAGGATACAACCCTATAAATCCTCAAAGCCTGTTAGTAAGGTATTTACACAGATCAGCATCAAGCAGACCATGCATGCTAAGAATACCGAAATACAGACTTCAAAGAAAACATCACCAACGAGCAACTATTTAACTGAGCCAGGTAACAGGCCAGCAATTGTTTGGCTTGGGTTGTACCAGATATGTGATCTTTCTGACATTAAATTGAGTAGCCTAGCAGGTGCCAGTTGCGCTCAACTGGTAAAACCTATGGGTGATGATACCAGAGGTCTGGGGTTCGAATCCCGCCAGCATTACCGAGTTACTGATCTCATTAATTAAAACAGGCTTACCACATCATTTTGCCAACCAAAAAATAAAATAAAATTGGGTAGCCTAACATCTAGTAAGGGACAAACAACAATAGTCAATAGGATGTCCAAACTATTCAGCAACAATACCTTCACCCAAATTTCTGAGGTCAAACAAGTACGTAATATAGTTATGCCTTAACAACAAAGTCTAACTCATGTGTCTTAAAAACTGCTCTGTTCCCTCTATAATCCATGTCCTCAAAGAAGATATACAAGGTATTAAATTCCAGATACATCTACACTTTCATCCACATCCCAAAACAATTCTAAAAGAAACCATAGCATTCATTTAACATCATCACAACGAATACCACACCTTCATCGTCCTGTATCAGAAATTATGCCGATGTTTCTTTTATTGATGGAAACAAACATGTTAGCATTAGTTCGGTTAGGCCCGACAAGATCCAAAACCTCATACATGAAAGATCACACAATATTTGACAAGCAGTTCCAAGGAGGGTGAATGTCTACAGAGCAGGCCATCCTATTGGGGAAAGAATGAGGATTTCGACTCCTCATGTTGAAAGCACTGCCAATTGTAAAAGCAGTCATAGATTTATTTCGAAACAGAGCAATCTTACTGATGTCAGAATTCCCTTTCTGATTTTTGTAATATTTTTATTTTGCATATCACTTCAAATGCTAACTGCATGCATAAGAAGAACAACAACTACTGTTTCCATCCTTCTATTGATATTGTGATATATCGCTCATAAGAAGTAAATCAAGTCCGTTTACCTCCACCAGGTCTATCATTCATGTCGTGATCTTACTATATATCTAGCAAGACATACTACAGCCAAAAGTAAATGATGCATAGAAGACAAAAGCATTGCTCAGAAGAACATTTACCATATTTAACACTCCAGTTTGAACAACCAACTCTATGATCATTGATCTTCGGCCAAAAAACGAACTCAGCGAAATCATTTTTTAAAGTTCCAAAACATCCGGCAACAGAAAAAATTTAGCTTCATGTAGACAGAACCTTAACTAAAAGAATTGAGGTTAAACAATTCCTGAAATCAGCATTTTAATAAAGTGCATACTGCATAGCACTCGGTTTCGTCGATTCTTCTCTTACCAATAGTGTACATAAAGAAGTGAACAAAAAATCGATAAAAGATCAAATGGAAAAAAAGGAAGGAACACTCCACATCACAGAAACATACGACTCTATAATATAATTGAGTCTGTAACGTTTACATCAATAGTAATAAAAATATCAGTGATATATGGTACAACCTCAAGAACAAAGTTTTGCAGGTCAAGAACTCCTATACCACTCATTCACAAGGGATACGGATCAGGATATTAACTCTCTTCATGTTCCAGCATAACGATGCAACATTTTTACGAGTTCATATATCTCAGATTATGACCACAAGAAAAAAAATATTTATACTATGACAATTGAAGACAAACTTTGCTCATGGAAAGGTAAAAGTGTCTAGCAAAGAAAACAAAGCTTCGCAGAGTTGATTTACGGTGAGCTACAAATACAGGGTTCTAGACTTGTATGCAAGTGATTTAACTTGTTCTAATACAAATTGTAGAAGTTGGCTATCCTTTACAGAACAGTAAACAACAGAGAAAGGCCCAAACTACCTTGAGCATTGAGTTTAGCCTTCCACTATTCATCTAGTTTCATCTTACAGGGTCTGCTCAAGCCTTAACTCTTAACTACATTTCTGGGGTCAATTGAATAAACTATATTTTTCTATTGTATTAAATTTGTTACTGTTATATTTATAGTTTCCGCTCAACTCCAGAGCCTTAGGATCTACTTTGAACACCTAAATCTATGTCCTTAAACGATATATCAAGAAAAGATGGTTGTAAAACCCAGATGGGGCCATCCACAAAACCAGATTCAGAAGACCAAATCAGTAATCATCTTCTCTCTTTCCTTCCAAACTAAAACCTTCGTACCAGACCGATCCAACAGCAAAATATGACTCTGTGACCTCCCTCATTGCCCTTGGTCAAACCTAACACTAAGGCTTCTTTTGTTAGAGGAAACAAAGAGACTGGTGTTGGTTATATATTATGAGATCATACCAGAAAGTTCATACTGTAACTGCAGTGTTCTACAGATATGGCAAGCAATAAAATCCAAGAGATCCTTTGGTATGAGAATAAAGTGCAAATCAACTACAAAGTCACCAAAATGATTTTTCAGCTGAATATTATGAAATGAAATTCTGAACAACTAAAATTCACACAATATTGAGCATATAAAGTAATAAGAGCTCAATTTCAAGTAACTTGACTAAAGCAATCTTTAACAATGAAAAATTCATCACAATTTTCTCATTCATTTCACGTCATTCTGTTGTAAGATCATCACAATGAAGATATTGACATTTCCATAACTACAAAAAGGAAGCCTCTTTCCTTATATTTCTACACTATCCATCGAGTCTTATGAAACAGTTTTGACTTCTAAAACGATTTACATTTACTTTAATACGAGCAAAAACATCATGGTTAACTACAATAGATAGTTTTGCAACACAAAGAACTTCTATAACCAATCCTTCTAAGTCAGATATGGCTTAAGAGAGTAACAAGCTGCACTCACTTTGTAGACGAAAACCACCGAAACAAAAACGATCCACAAAAACAAACAGAAATATCCAATACGCACCTTCTTTGATTCAAGTTCAGTATATCCATTACTTCCTCCAAACTCTCCATAACAATCCTCTATCAAAATGTTCATCACAGCATCCAAATTCTTCTTACAACGAAGATAATCAACAATCATCTTAGCATTCAAAGTAGTAGTGTTGAAGAATTCAGATGAATCATCAGAATGAACCTGAAGAAACAAGATCAAAACAGATCTAGATCTATAACAAACATAGATCTCGAGAAAGAAAAAGGAATTGAAGAAATCGAATTGAAATTGGAATTTTGACTTACATTTTGACTTTGTTTGACTGATTCTGGAGTTGTAAATCCAACAGTTAAAAGTTGAAGTTGAAGCTGCTGAATTCTCAATCTGAAATTGAATTAAAACGATTACAAAAACTTCAAGAAATTTCTCAGATCTATTGATAGATAGATAGATCGTAAGATCGATTATTACCTCTGAGAAAATCTTTGTTTCATGAGACGAAATCAACTCGGATTCAATTGAATTTGAGATGATTTCATCAGTTTTCTTCAGATCGATGATTTATAAAACAAATTAGAAGAAGAAATCAAGAAAAAGTGAGATTTTCATTGAAGAAGAAGAAGAAGAAGAAGAAGTAGAAGGAATGATGATGATGATGAACTAACTAACCTTGATTTCTGGTTTCTTTGAAAAAGAAGAAGAAGAAAAGAAGAATCTGGAAAAAGTTGTCCTCTTCACTTTGATTTTTTTTCGTTGTTGCTGTTGTTCTTCGAATAGATGAATTGTGATGGTTTGATTTAATCATTTGTTTTGGCGGGGAAAGTTAAACTTTGGATCTGATTTGATTTTCAATGGAGGGAAAAAGTAAACTAGGTGAAGTTGTATACATAGGTGAAAAAATCGAATTTGCCGCCCGGATATTCACGAAATATTCCGGTTTTTGGCTATTCGGATCGGTACGGTATACGACATATAAACGGAATTTAAAACACCCCATGCCGTTCGGAATTTATCGGATATTCACGAAATATTCGGCAAAAACCAAAATTTATGAAATTTTCGATTATGAAATTAACACATTTATTTTTAATCCCCCGAACTAGAATTTTCGGTGAGATTATAAAAAAAAGGTCCAAAAGGCACCGGACGTTTGAAAACTTTCTATTGGGATGGGGTTCAGTTGTGCATAGTAGCTACAACTCCATTGTTGTCTCTTTGTATAATATAAAGAAAGTTAAATTTCATTAATCATTTTCCCGCTCAATTGAAAGTAACAATTAATGCTTCTAAGGTTATTGCAAGTCAGAATGTAGAAAGGAATGCAAGTGTCATAAGATTATTGAATGAGTAGTTTCCACAGAGAAGTCACACTTCTTGCATTTCTCTTTTCGCCTATGAGTAAAACTATCTTGTGTAATAGTTCCGTCTTAGCTTCCTTGTATGATTTGTCGCGTGTTTAATTTGTAATGTATGTTTTTCTTTTAATTATAAGTTTATACATTGAAATCAAAAGAAAAACACGAAAAGTGCAGAAAACCTCCCAATTTTTCGAATTTTTTGCGGATATTCGCGAATATTCGCGGAAAATTCCGGTACATTGAATTTACCAAACCTCCCATATCCGACATGGGAGGTCGGATATTCACGGAATATACCGGTTTTTGAGAGGTCGGATATCCGGATTTAAACGACATTTTCACCTATGGTTGTATATATAGAGGAAAAAGAGAGAGGTTCGCTGCGCGTGATATGAAATGGAAAGAGGTGAACCTTGTTAGAGGCATAGGTGAAAATGTCGTTTAAACGCGGATATCCGACCTCCCCAAAAACGATATATTCCGCGAATATCCGACCTCCCATGTTGGATATGGGAGTTTTGGTAAATTCAAATGTACCGGAATTTTTCGCGGATATTCGCGAATATTCGCGAAAAAATCGGAAAATTGGGAGGTTTTCTGCATTTTTCGTGTTTTTCTTCTGATTTCAATATATAAACTTATAATTAAAAGAAAAACATACATTAAAAATTAAACACACGACAAATCATACAAGGAAGCTAAGGCGGAACTATTACACAAGATAGTTTTACTCATAGGTGAAAAAATCGTAAATATCGGGCGGATATTCATAGAACTTTTATATGTTTCTAATACAAGAACTAAACACAAACAACCTCATTACAACTCAACCCATAGTTTTATTTTAATAATCAAAATAAAAGACATGCTAACCCCAGAATGATAGACGACCCATGTCAAACCGATGAGCTTCGAGTCGCATACGTGTGGGGACGAACTCAGTACAGTAATATTCTCATGACATTGTTTGCTCGTACGACCTAAATTGGTCAATATGCATATCATATGCATCTTGATCCATACAATACGGAGCAAATGATTCAAAGATAGGAAATCTCGAGTATTGTTGAACCGGCATTAATGTATCGGCTGACTGCACGTCCGACCCACTTGTCATTGGGGCCAACCAACTCCCTATATTAGGAAACCAAGAACCTCTGGAATCTGGTTGGGTTTGGTAGGATGGTACACTGGAATCATCACTTTGGGAGGTTCCCATGTTACCATAAGAAAAATGAGGGTAAACATAGGTAGGTTGTATGTTGCTTTGAGAATAAGGGAGGTTCCACGAACCTTGGGAAGAAAACTGGTCAGGAATGTTCCATGAACCTTGGGAAGATACCCTAGATGATTCTGTTTCCATTTTAGAATGCGGTCTTTTCTATCGAGGTCGTTTTCCTTCTCTTGGTTGTTGTCATGCAGCATGGTTTTCATCTTAGGTGGCAAAAAGAAATTGAGACTCCCCCGTAAAATGAATGAAAACTTTATAAAAGTGAGAGAGAACTTCACTTTGGCATGGGCGTGCTCTTTTTTTTCGTTTCTTTCTGATATATTGCTCTACAATGATGATAGTTATAGAAAATGCAGAACTCATTTAATAATCTTATGACACATGCATTCCTTCCTACATTCTGACTTGCAATAACCTTAGAAGCATTAATTGTTACTTTCAATTGATCGGGAAAATGATCGATGAAATTTAACTTTTTTTATATTATATCAATTGAGAGGGCCATGAAGTTTGTCGCGAAAGTTTCCAAACATCTAGTGCCTTTTTTTGATAATCTCATCGAAAATTCTAGTTCGGGGGGAATTAAAAATAAATGTGTTAATTTCAAATCGAAAATGTCGTAAATTTCGTAAATTTCGGTTTTTGCCGACTATTTCGTGAATATCCGATAAATTCCGAACGGCATGGGGTGTTTTAAATTTCGTTTATATGTCGTATGCCGTACCGATCCGAATAGCCAAAAAACGGAATATTTTGTAAATATCCGGGCGGCAAATTCGATTTTTTCACCTATGGTTAGAGGTACAGTCAGACTCCTTTGAGAACAATCCCAATGGTAGGGTAGTTTGGTGCCCTCCACATAGGTGCCACATCAGTTAAACCACCTTCAATTCTACCTTATGCATATGGTGGTTAAAACCGTACTTTAAAATTTCGCGAAATCTCGACGGTATATGTCGATATTTCAAAATTCGGTATCACAATATTTTACGAATCTTGGCTTACAATATGATTTTCGATGTCGGAATCTCGGCATATGTCGTTATTTTAGGAAACGAAATTTCGCTCGAAATCGAAATTTTAAACTATGGTTAAAACCCCACTCTGAGTTCCCAATGCGAAAATTGAATAATGTCAATTTACATGTTTAAAAGAGGGTATAAGACCGCAACATACAGTTTCCAATCGATTATATTGAATTAAGACGGAATGTAGAGTTCCAATTTTAAATTTGACGGATAGTTAAGTTTTGTCTTAAAAAATACACCCATACCCACAACTATCTATTTTGTTAGTAGATGAAACTGGAGTTTTCGGTTTTGTAGGACGGAAGACTAGTTTCCGTCATATTAGATTTATGAGACAGAACTTGATTTTCCAAATCTAAATAAAAGTGAACAAGACGGAACTAGTTCGATAAGTGTTACAACCATGTCATTTTGGATGACGCTTTCTTCCCCTCTGAAATGCTATTAGAACTTTTACTGACCGTTAAATGTTTGACCCACCATTCCATTGGTAGAGTTTTTTTTTGTTGGGAAGGCATTTCGTACTACTGCCCTTCCCAAATGCCCTACCATTGGGATTGCTCTAAGCGGTCCCAGTTAGAGGGCTTAAAGCTCCCATTAGTCAGTCAGACATAGGCTACTTAAGCTATAGTGTTTACAATAGTGTATTCAGTGTCATTCGAGTCCGGAAAATAGAGTTTTCTCAAAATCTCAATTTTCCATATTTGATTTCATGGAAGAAAAACTATAAATTTTTAGGAAAAACAGTTAATTTTTCATATTTGAACTTTCACTAAAGTACTAAACACACATAGTTACATGATTCTCTAATGAAAATTCTATTTTCGAATATTTACATAAGGTAAATCTATTTTTCGATTTTTTCTTAAAGGTTATTTTGTATTTGGTCCCTCTTAAAAATGACTAATTGGCATGTGGTCCAAAGTTTTTTGCTTATTAGCAAATAGTCCTAAAATCGTTACTTGAGTGTCAGTCAACATAGTTAACTCGAGTCAAGGTATCCATATTTTTTCTAATATCCAAATTACCCTTTATCTTCCAACTTAAAAATTGGTAAATCTATTTCCCAACTTTTTTTTCTAATAACCACTACCTTTAAGGCTTTAACAACCCTAAACTCCATTATCAACTCATTTTCATACTCCAATCTTAATCAATCATCATCTAAACCTCAAATATTAAAATGACTACTACAATCTCATCTCACAAAGGTAGTGGTCTTTGTCTCAAGAAGAACAATTGAAAAAAAAGATTTGATAGTGTAGTTTCATACACTAGTGTTCATATGAAGAAATTTGGAGAATTGAGAAAAATGTTTGATATACCCATTCTTGATTCTAGCTTCTTTCACAACAACAACAAGAAATTAACAACAAGTGATCAACAATTCAGTTTTCCAACTGATGAAATCTTAAAATTCTATTTCTTTTCCATTACAATTTACAACCCATTAAACTAATTTATTGGTAGTTGCAATTTTTAGCCAATTTTTAAAAAGATAAGAAATTGGGTTTAAGTTAAAACTATAATGTGAGGTTTTGGAATAGTGGTGTTGATAGGGTTGGTGGTGGTGTGTAGGGGTGGTTAATGGTTATTGAGTCAATTGTGGTAGTTGGGAGGAAGAAAGCATGGTTAGAGTTTGAAAAATAGAATCCTCCAGTAACGTAGTATAATATGCGGTAATATCTTATCCATTAGATTGAAAATTTAAATATAATGTTAACATGTGGAAGGAAAATTGAGCTTAAGTTATATCATGTGCAAGACACGTGCATGGATAGTCTAGGTATTAAAACTATGGATGGTTTGACTTGTGTCAACTGGGTTGACTGACAGTCAAGCAACAGAAAAGGGATCATTTGCTAATAAACGAAAAACTCTGTACCACATACGAATACGAATTTAATAAACCCTAGTTATGATCGACTTTTTGTACATATTCATTGAAATCCGCCGTCATCACATTGTTATTCATCACTTTTTGTACCCTCCTGATGAGTTCAACTGCTTCTAGTGTTAGAAACCCAAAAGTATCAAAAGCAAAAGGAATAAAACAATATTAGTTCGTTGCGCATGCTTCATCATGTTTTTGTACCTTAGCTACAGTTACGTGAATGACTGCTTGACCCACTTCAAAAATTTTATTACCAAACCGAACTATCAGAGATGCCCTTGTGATGACAACACATGCATCGTTCTCTTCTAACCAATTGTATATCAAAACATCAGCTGGGCGTAGTGTCGATTTGTTTTCTGATAGGTCTGTAAGAAAATTAACTGGAGTTTTTTTTGTGAGTGTGGGCGAAAGCCTTGCTCTTCTAGTAGTACTAATGGTTTTGTCTAGAGATGGTTTAAAGTAGCACAGTGAAACCAGGACTTCTTTCACACAGTGAGGAAGGACCCTTGAATACTCAGTTCTCATTTTGGATATTTTTTCAGATCAACTGTCAAACAATTTAGCATTCAGGATAATATTATCATATGATATTCAATTTAATATTTTGATTCTCATGAAAATTTATCATGAATGCTTAACTAATTTCAATTCGTATCAAGGTATTGATTCATTTGATAACTTCAAAGAAATAATGCCACGTTTAGCAACTTTACTTCGGTAGTGGTTGTTTAAAGTATATGTTTACAGTATCCTCTATGCTCTACTAAACATCACATTCTTGTTTGGGCTTGTATGGTGTTTCTAGTCGGTCCAGGTGTCCTTGTTTTCTTATTTTTTCAACAAAAATAAAAAAACCTGTTATGTTAATTTTACTAAATCATGCTCATTATATGAGATCACTGGTCAGATCCCAGGCAAGTTAGTAATAATCAATTAATTATTCAGTTTTCTATTTCTATATACAATTGCTCTCTACTACTTCTCGTAATATCTTAGGTATTTGTATTGGTATATAACTCTTTGTTCAAATCAAATAAGTGGATTTTGTTAGATTAAGATTTTATTTTTATTTTTTCCAAACCGAAAAACTATTTTATAGATAAGCTCAAAGAATCACACAAAAGTAGAAGACAAATGCGCTGCAAGATTTTTTTTATTTTTTTATATGATTTTTTTGAGTTGAGGGCTTTGGGCGAAGGCCTTACTCTTCTAGTAGTACTAATGGGTTTGTCTAGAGAGAGTCTAAAGTAGTGCAGTGAAACCAGGACTTCTTTCACACAGTGAACGGAATGACCCTTGAATCCTCAGTTGTCATTTTGGATTTTTTTTCATATCATTTGTCAAACAATTCAGTATTCATGATAATATTATCACATGATATTCCATTTAAAATTTTTGATTCTCTCGAAAATTTTATGATGAATGTTTAACTAATTTCGTATCAAGGTATTGTTTCGTTTGATAACTTCAAAGAAATAATGCCACGTTTAACAACTTTACTTCAGTAGTGGTTGTGTAAAGTATATGTATATAGTATCCTCTATGCTCTATTAAACACCCATTCTTGTGTGTGCTTGTCTGGTGTCTCTAGTCAGTCATGGCATCCTAGTCTTCTTATTTTGTCAACAAAAAAAATTCCATTATAGTATTATGTTAATTTTACTAAATCGTGCTCATTATATGAAGAGTCCGGCTAGCACAGGTTATGTCTCACACTTTACCACGTGGAGTCAGTCTATAGTCGTTGGATAGATCTATTAATCTAATCTCGAGAATATACATTGACCAACTAAAAATAAAAAATAAAAATATAAAATTAATAAAGCAAATCGTTAAGTTATAACTCCGTCTCTTTCTCTCTCTCCTCTTCGTTTCTGTTTCTGATCTTTCTCTCCGTATTCAATATTAAAAACCCTAAATCCTAAATTTGAGATTTCTTATAGTTGTCGCGAAATTATCCAAATATTGGAGGTATGTAGAAATTCTTAAAATTACTTCTTAAAATTTGATGAGATTTCTGCTATTGGCCTTTGTTTGATTAGCATTTTTTTTTTCAGAATTTAATTCTAGGGTTTTTTGTTTCCATGCTCAAGTTCGAAATTATTTTCTTTCTAGCATTATTTGTTATAATGGTGTTTTTTTTTAATGTTTACTGAGGATTTGAACACCTCAAACTCAACCCACAACATAAGCCATGAATTTCTTTGATTTATTTTATTTTGATAAGTATCACTTTCATTGAAAGAAGGGTAACTGTACAGAGCTCAAGACAGGTTGTGAAAGATATTTCACAACCACAACAAAGAGCAAATTACATGGGCAATGCCAGGGACAAAAAAATGGAAACTTTGGGTCTTCTTCCTCTTAGCAATCTAAGCATTACAAGTCGTAATTTTCAGAATGAACAAAGCAGAAAACTGAACCAAAATAAATGTAGCTTTAACTTTTCAAAACCATCTGCTCTAAAACTCAAACAGAGTTATCATGTAATGGAAATTCATACCCTTTTGATGAATTGTGTTTCATATTTGGGTCTGAATTGTGTTTTTTTTATTCAGAAATCAAAATTTCAAGTCAGAGCAGATGGTGGAGATGACCCAGCACAACAAATGAAGGAAATGGTTGCTGCAAGGAAGAGATGGGAAAGTTTGGTAAATTTTCCATAAAACCCATTTCATAAATTTGTTGCTTATAGCATCATTGAAAACTATACTACATTACTCACTCTGTTACACTTGGTGCTCGGTATGCAAAAAAAAAAAATTCAGTGTTTTGCCACTAGAGTTTAGTTCACTATATGTAAAGAATATTGGTACTATAAAAGTGCTTTATGTGAATTGCTTATAAGCTTATTAAATTTGGGAATGTATGAGCACTACATTTTGGGGGTTTGTTGTGCTTGCACTGTATGCCACAATTGAACTATTGAAGGTGTTGAAATGTTAAGCTTCGTTTCCAAATACCTAAAACATTAATGTACCCTGACGTAAATACATTGAACATGCAACTTGGCAAAAGGTGAACTGACTCTATATTTGTTGAAGAAGAGATAACTGCAAAATGATTTAGAGAATATAGTATCTCGAATATAGAGCATGCTTTCCATATGTGTACTGTGCAATTATCTCTCACTGTGTACTGTTGAGGCATTTAAGCCTTAAAGCTACAAGTCATCGAGTAAAGCTTTAAAACAGTTATAAACTAAGATTTGATGCTTCCCAAGTCAACAAAAGTGTTCTTTACATCTGACTAATTTTTGTAGATCAGAGAAGAAAAGGTGAAGGTTCTCACTCCAAGAGAGGCTGGGTATGCTATTCAACTCACAAACAAAACCCTCCTTGATGTTCGTCCTTCCATAGAGCATAAAAAGGTTAGTGACGACCACTTCAAGTATTAGAAATTTCATGTTCTATTTCTTCTTCAATCTCTTCCAACAAATCTTATCTCATAAACCTCTTTTCGCTCTTTCCATTGAGACAAGTTTAAAAAGTGGACAAAATATGAATTCATATGGAATGATCACTTAATATACTTAAAATGAATCAGCTGAATTAGGATGGGAGCATGTGTTGTTTAACTTTTTTGATGGTTTGGTTTGTTGGATATCGCTTGTTAATGGATTTTGTAAGTCGGATCTTTAGCTCAAAGGGTAGAGCACTTGAGAATGGGAGTATGTCTCCAATGCATCTCAAGCGATGGTGGTTCAAATCCACCAAGGTCCTTGATACCATATTTTATCATTACCATTGTAATTTGAATTTTAATGCCTCTAACCTCATTTTTATAATGTTGTTGTTATAATGGAAGAGGAGGTTTGGTCAGCATCATTGCATGGTAAACTAGTGTAATGTGGTGTGGTTTGAACTGGTGTAATCTGTTTGGTTTGGTCGGCATATCGTTCCAAATGGTTTGGACATCTATCTTTTGCACACTGTTATGTTAATATTGACAGTATTCATGGATTGATATGGTTATGCGTACATGAGTCCCTGTTCATGTATGTTAAAAGAAAACAATAGACACAACTCTTTTTTTATTTTATATATAAATTCTAATTCTTATTAATCATCAACGGGTTGAAATACCCCGACAGGTTCTAATCCAAAACAACACATATGAGCAAAAATCCAAGTAAACAAAATAGAAACACCATAACAAGCCAGTGCACTTTGCTAATCCAAAGCAACATATATGAGCAAAAATCCAAGTAAACAAAATAGAAACACCATAACAAGCCAGTGCACTTTGCTACTGATGCATACTACTACTATCGTTAACTGAACCCTTTACTTCACTGATGTTGTTGCCAGTTACTTCTATCCTTGTTACCATCTTTCCTCCATAACAACATGTCACCCAATGAGATCTCTGAACTGATTCCCTATCTCGTCCAATTCATTGACGGTCGAACTTCACACGAAGGGATCCTAATGACAATATAGGTGGCATTAGAAGAATTACATTGTGAGCAATTTTAGTAATAAAAATTAATGAAATACCCACCTGAGGAAAATTATTAAGATCAAACATTACATTGCCATGAGCATGATTGGCTTGAACAAATATCTACAATAAAAAAAAATCCAAACGAATCAGGTAATTATTTTTTTTGCTAGAATAGATTTTAACAAAGTTATTTTTTTTTTGCTAGAACAGATTTTTGCTACAATAAAAAAAATCCAAACGATAAATATAAATATGTAAAATTATTTGTCAAACATTCAAAGCAACTAGAATAGATTTTAACAAAGTTAGGTACCTGGGTATGAGTAGGTAACAACGTGTTGCTTTGGCTAGCATTTTTACGCGAGACTTTTGAACTAAATGGATGAACAATATAGATATAATTAGAGTTTTTGCTATATATGTAAACTGGTATGGACATTAGAACAATTAACTATATGGTAGATGTTACCTGGTACTTGATTTGTTTTTTTGTTGAAGTCCTTTCTTGTTAGCCTTTGTCTTCTTTTTCTTTATTCTATCGACCAGGTTTAAAAATGTCTTAGGTCTTCCTTTGCCATTCTTTACAAGTGGATCAAGCAATGGCTCGAGAATGTTGTCTGGATATGCAACTTCAACACTTGTGGTACCACTATCTCCATTTTGTGGCTCCATATGTAATGATAATTTTCTTATTGCAGCTTCAACATTTTTTAAAGTATCATCAAAACCTTTCAAAGCCACCTCAAATACCACATCTGAATGTGATGCCTTGGATGCAATATGAACACCATCTTGGCAAAGTTTAGAGTATCTAAGAGCAACACTTTCCTTCAATTTTAGTCGAGTCCCTTTGTCTTTTGTAAAAACAGTTGAACCACTTTGCCTCCCTTGTCCATCTCTTCAATATATATTGCTCGGGAAGATTTTGAACATCTTCCACTACAAATATTTTCAATGCATGTCTACATAAATAACCTGAAAAATCGAACATTTGACAAATGCACTTGACATTTGTAGTAGAAGGTTCAAATATGACAGTGCGTGCTTTGTACTCATATCCTTCCATCCACACTTTATACACAAATGCAATTCCATCATCCTCAACTTTTTTGTGGCGGTAAGAAAGTCCTAAAATTAGTTGCTCTTGAAATTTCTTGAAGATTGCTTTTGTATAAATATTAGACGCTTCTTTCTCAATTTTCATGGAAAATCTTAGAACCTGATTTGAATAAATGGTGTCATAATCTGCATTGTTTTCTTCTTCGCGCCTATCCACCACAGCTCTTTCGTATTGTTTCATAAACTCCCAAAGTGGCATTCCCTTTTTGAGATATTTATCAAAGTAAGAGTTGATGCTTTCACTTCTTTGAGTGGTAGTCATGCCTACATAATATTAAGAACAATTAGTAACGATAATTTGAATAACAAATAAAAATAGTTTAAAAATAATCATGAATAATTTAAAAACAAACATACAAGAAATTCAAATACGGCAGGGTAATAAACAACATTAATACCTCCGCAAAATATGTCACGTCTGTAAACCGATGCCCATTTTTCGCGCTTCTCAAATAAATTTATCAACCAATTATTCTCTTCCAAATTGTATTTCTTAATCATAGCATCCCAACAACTTTGAAATTCTGGAATAGTCTCATAATCATATATGCACTTATTAAAATCTGAAAAAAAAATCAGGTTGCGAATTAATTTCATGCGCCAAATGTTTCATGGCATTTCTTCCAATATGCCACGAACAATAATAATGTCGGGTTCCTGGTAAAACCTGCTTAATAGCGCCTCCAATAGCTGACTCTTGATCAGTAAGAATGATTTTTGGTTGTTTTCCTTCCATTGCTACCATCCATGATTTCATTACCCACACAAAAGCTTCTTCTGTTTCTGAGTAAAGTAAAGCACCACCAAATAATACAGTTTGATAATGATGATTGATCCCAACAATTGGAACAAATGGCATGTTATATTTATTTGTTCCATATGTAGGATCAAAACATACGACATCACCGAAGTAATGGTAATCCATCCTAGATCTTGCATCAGCCCATAAAAAATTTATCATTCGACCCTCAGAGTCAATTTGAATTGTGTAGAAAAAAGCTGGATTTTCCATTTGTTGTTGCCGAAGATGGTCAAGTACAGCTTGTGCATCTCCACTAGCAAGCTCTTTTTGACGTTTTGAAGTTAAATAATTATTTGCATCTTTTTTTGTAAAACCAACATTTTGAATACCTCCAGCTTCACTAGCCAAAAAACTCACCATAAGATTCGTTCTAATTCCTGTTGTAAGCATGTTATCCATGATATGTCCTTGGGTGGATCCTACACTCCTTTGGGATCGAAGCCTGTGTCTTTTACTTGGTGTCACGAGGGCATGGTTGTGATTCTCAATAACCTTTGACACACGCCATGTTTTTTTTTTTTTTTTTTTTTTCGAACAACCATGATGGCCTTACAACCTGTCCTCGTGTCAGCTCTATTTTTTATCCTTTCTTCAACTGCTTTAGCTCTAGGATCTCTCATACCTTCAAGGGAACAACAAAAAGTACGACCAATTATCTCCGAAGTAATTCTTGATCTATTTGTTGTGCTCTTTCGAATGCTAAAACGCATATTAGCTGCATAACGATTGTAAAAGTAATATGTTTCTTCGTGTGAATTGAACTCCATCCCAACACAAGGACATTGTACATGTCTGTCAGTTTTATTCATCACATACTCCTCATCTGCACCATTTTCGCACATCGGTTCATTTTCATCTCTTGTGATTTTGATAAAATTTTCTTCACTTTCATCGTATTGAATGTGGTTGTCATCAACCACGTTGCTTTCACATACCATTCTAGAGCTACAAAAACGTCAACAGATCTATATATAAAAATTGAAAATAAAAAAAAAATAATAAAAAAATAGAAAATCATAGTATTATAAATGTAGTTTTCAAAAATCATTGAACAACTAGATTAATTTAACCTGATTATTTTAAAGATTATCAAACAAAAGATATAGATAGACTGTAGTTTCAATTAATATTCAGCAAAATAAAAATAAAGTAAACAAACCTTAGAAGAAAGACGAAGTGTTTCAAGGGTTTTTCACAGAAAAAATAAGGTTTTTCACAAAATAAAAATAAAGTAAACAAAATAAGGTTTTGAAGGAGAACCGAAAAAGATCAAAAACAGAAACGAAGAGGAGAGAGAGAAAGAGACGAGAGGAGAAAGAGAAAGAGACGAAGTTATAACTTAACGATTTGCTTTATTAATTTTTATTTTTCTTTTCTATTTTTAGTTGGTCAATGTATATTCTCGAGATTATATTAATAGATCTATCCAATGATTATAGACTGACTTCACGTGGTAAAGTGTGAGACATAACCTGTGCTAGCTGGACTCTTATATGAAATCACTAGTCCGATCCCAGGTATCATAGTAATAATCAATTAATTATTCAGTTTTCTATTTCTATATACAATTGCTCTCTTCTACTTCTCATAATATCTTAGGTATCTATATTGGTATAATTGTTTGTGCAAATCAAATAAGTAAAGTTTGTTAGATTAGGAAAAAAAATTCTCATAATAATTATACATTTTATTAATCAACTCAAATAATTCACAAAAGTGGAGGACTAGCATGCGACAAGTTGTGCTGCAAGTTCTTTTCTGAATAGCAAAACCAATATAATTTTTTTTTTTATCTGAATGAATGGCCTTCGATATGTAATACCTGACATTTTCTTATGTATAGTTTTCTCAGTGTTCAGTTGACTGAGGTCCAGTCGACTGGACTCCATCTAGTCGACTGGGCATTTGTGCACAGACGGGTTATATTTTATGTTGTTTCAGAAACCGGCCCATAATATTTATATATAAAGCATGATAACAATACTTAGGGTTTTATCACGAAAATTATCTTGTTTAACTTTAAAGAAGAGGCATAAGAAGAAGAAGAAGAAGAAGAAGAAGAAGAAAATTAATCATCATCTAGGGTTTGATTTGGCTTGTTTGGTTGGATTGTTTGGATTGAGACAAGTTATCTAACTTGCGTTTCCATCTTGATTGTAGGTTTAGATGAAGTTAGTTTGTGTATTAATATGCTAATAATTATATAAATAATCTCTTGTCATCATAGATATTGTTGTGCGTTGATGGTTAATTTATAAAGATGATATCTTGCTGAATTAGGAATATTGGTATTGCTGTAATTTCTACTTTGAAAGCATGTTAAGTTAATTAAAAGTACGATAATGAATTTTAGTTGTAAATAACAATGATATATTATATGGAAATATGTTTAGAGATGATTTACATGTCGAATTCAGGTTTAAATATGTTTATATGTTTTGAGATTCGTGTTTGAATGATTAGGACATCATGTCAGTGTGTATTATATGTTGTGATCGAATTTGCTCTTTTAAATTAAGACTGGAGTTAACTGGAGGCCAGTCGATTGAACCCTAAATTTACTGGACATGTTACAGACTGAGACCCTAAAACAATTATTTAATATTTATATTGAAAATGGATTTGTATTCATTAATTAATGAACATGATGTAATATGTTGAATTGTGTGTTTGTTTTGTTTGTGGGACATATACCTGGGACATATGATACTGGAACTCTAGAGGACATATATCTTAAGATATGATGTTGAAGCTCTATGAGGGTGTATATCAAAGGGTATAATGTTGGAACTCTATGAGGACATTAATCAATGGATATGATGTTGAAACTTCATGAGTATAAATTCGTGCAAGTGGCACATTGGCTGAGGGTCAGTTATTGTACTGAGGTACATTTGGGAAGAGATATGGCATGTTCATTCTCTTGGCCTGTTAGTGTCGTAAGGACACGGGTGTGAAGAACACATAGCTGGTTGGTCAGCGATGGTACGGTCGTACCTTTGGCTAGGGACATGCCTTGTGCATTCTCTAGGCCTGCAGAGTGTCGAGGACATTGGTTAGGAGATATGGTATGATCCTTCCCTAAGCCGGATAATGTTGCGGACCTGGTGCAAGTGGCACAAGATTGAATTGTTATGATTAGTTTGGTAATGTGTTGGTTGTGGTAATGTATATATATATATGACGTGTGATATGATACAAGTTTGGATTTAGTATGAACTAGTTATGTTGGATACAGATATTAATTTATGGTTATATATTGTTCATCTTATTGTTATTGATTATATATAATTATTATATTGAGTGCGCTGATTCTATTCCTGGAATCAATATCGAGACCCATGTTCTATAGCTTACTTAGACTTTTTGTCTAACCGTTTTTTCTTTTCAGGTAGCAGTTATTTTATTGTTGGAGTGTTCGTTGAGTTGTCTGGTGGAGGTTGTGTTGAGTTGCTCATACGTCTAGTTGGAGTTTTGATGAGTTGTAACCTTCAGGCATGACTCTGGTTTATGTTTATATTTATATAGTTTGTATTCAGTTTAGTCTTCCAGCTGTTAGTTTACTAGGTATGACCCGTCCCTCCGGGACGCTTATTTTTAATTATATTTAGAGTACTTATGTTGAACTCCGCACACAATTATAAAGATGAAAATATACATGTGGGTGCAAAAATTTGATCCACAAATTCGAGATGTGTATATATTAATTGTACAGTTACAATGAAAACCTTGTATAGACAGAGATAGGATGGGGCGTATACAGTGAGACTGGACCTGATCGGGATCAGGCTGCCTACGTATCCAAGACGATGAACTTGGAATCAAGTCTCTGCTTCTACTAAGCTCTAATAGAGTTGCTCAGTGAAAGATTCGTAGTTCAGGAGGTTCAGAATTCTTGTATTTGTAGTAGGCCGGAGGAGGCTGGCTCAACCACCCCTCCGGTTTTGACTCCACGAACTCGGGTTGTTCAACTGTGAAGATGCTTTCCGTGGAGATAGCTTGCATGTTGCCGAGCGGTTATCTCCTTGGTTTGAATCCCCTTTGACCAGGATGACTGCCATGTGGCATCCTCTGATAGGTCCTAGTTCAACCTGGGTTTCCTTTATCTTCTCCAGCGGGCTAGAACCATGGGTTTTGTTGGCCTGGAATCTCGCTGGACTTATCCAGTTGGTTGGGACTTGGATTGACCAAGCCTGAAAGCAAAGACTTGGGCTTGACTCCTCTGACCGGAGGCCCAATCTACACTGCATACTCCCTGACCAGGTCCTCTGGACTTCTGTGCTAAGCCTTTGGATGAGCCCCTGTCGCTGCTGGACCTTATTGGGCCGGACCTGGCCTACTTGACTGAGGTGAGCCTGGTTGATGTATGGGAGCCCACAGTTCAACTTCTTATACAGTAGCCGGGGCTCCACTTCTTGGTAATGGACTATCCGGTGAGTCAAGGTCCACAGAGCGTATGCGGATCTCTTGAAACCTGGTTGGGCCCTACCCGATAGCCAGGCTTGGCTGGCTACTGCTCAGGTGCTCCTGATTTGGCTTCTTATACAGCCATCGGTGACACCTGTCGGGTTTTTTACCTAGGGTACACACATCGCCCCTTCTTTGTCAAGTAGAAAATCTGCTTAGGAAAGATCTTAGCAATATCTTCCCCCGACTGTTGAGATTCGGAGGATTCCTTCCTTGACACGCTTCTTGATGACGATTCCGCATCCCTTGGATCAAGAACTAGGGTTTCTTTCCTCCTCTATAAATAGCAAACCGGAGGTGTAGAAGGATATCCACTTCTCTTTCCCCAGTTTCTGTTGCTGTTGTTGAAGCTTCTGTTGAAGAATGGCTGACGACCGGAGTACCATCCAGAAGTATACTGTGGATATGCAGGGAAAAATGACTATAGAGATCGAAGACCGGGATCCCCGTATAGAGCTGATCACAAACGCCTGTTTGGAAGACATTCGTCAGGCGCGCTTAAGCATGTTTGCCTTAAACGGCTAGCTTGCTGACAAAAGTCGAAGGCTTGAGACTGCTACCTAACGGATCCAGGTTCTTCAGAGCGAACTGGCCACCGCGTATGTACTATTGGAGAAGCTGGGGTATCATCCGGTCAAGGAAGAAAAGAACCCTTGACCTGTATTCCCCCGGCTTCCTGCACTATGTAGGGGAGTAGTGCCCCTGATTGAAACAAATCAATGAATTTATTTGTTTATTCTGTTTTTGTTTCCTTCCAACTGCTGAGTCACCACTTTGTCAGTCTTCTGAGGATGAGGGTGCTCTTGCGAGTGGCATCGGCTCCTTACAAGATGTTTGTTGAGAATGACTCGTGACTCCTTTTCTTAGGAAGGAGTCCATTTGATACTCTGGCTTCCCTCTTGCTTTCTCTATAATGGTAGATTCTAGACCTCTCTCCAGTGCATTGAGTGACACCGATCGAAAATAGTTCAGAAATTATCACGTCAGGTGGATGACCTCAAGAAGCAGCTTTGTGAGGAGCAGCTTCTTTATGAAGATATGCATGATACCCAGATGGCGGGTATGAAGGAGACTGTAGAGTACTACCAGGAAAAGCTGGAGGAGAAGGTGGTCGAGCTGTCAGTCGCCAACGAGCGAGCAGACTTCGCTGTGGCTACGTCTTGGAAGGCTGGGTATGCCGCTGCAAAAATTAAGTACGACCTTCCTGACTCGCCTGAGGGGTCTGGTCTGAATCCTCTGTCTCCCCCTTGATGTAATTTAGCTCCGGTCGTACTATGTAGGGGATTTGGTGTACCCCGTATAATGCATTTCGTAATAAAATCATGTTTCCTTCTACTACTGTCTTGAGCTCCGGTAGGTAGATCCGGTTATTTTCTTGTTATGTAGAGTGCAGGAACACATGTCGATCAATCTTTACTTGACCGTGGTGATGTAGACCGGAGGTCCACATATCGCTGACCTGGACCATGTGGACCCCACTCAAAGATGTTGGATCAATCTTGATCTTGTTGAGTGTACGAGGTGGGTCCCAGCTGACGTGGGTCCCAGATGACTGTGCGTCATGGGTCCCAGCTGACTATGTTAAGTGGGCCCCACTTTATATTCTCTAAATCTTCCTTTGTTGGCGGGAAGATGTACAGCTTCAACTTTCAGTGAAAGCTTGTGACTCTTCGCTGATCGAGTCATTACAACCAGTTGGTTTAATGAACTTAATGATGATTTCATTAAGAGAACCTAAAATACCATCAGCCGGTGGACCCTGGGCTCGATCTCCTTATAAAAAAGGGAGGCTCGAAAGAGAGAAGGGTTCTTCCTTCTATTCCATTTCTACTTCGTCGGAACCCTAGGTTCTGAAACTCCAAATTTCAGTGATTTCTACTCCAAAGATGAGGAGAACCTTAGTCCTGAGCTCAAGTAGTGACGAAGAGCCTCAGAGTCTGGCTCCCCGTCCCTCTGCTGATGAGGGCAGACCAAGTAGTATTCCGGCGACGGGTCCGCCTTCGCCGACTGGTGTGGCGGAGGTGGCTCACTTGAATTTTGTTGAGCCTCCTGTTGAGAGGCCGAGGAGGAGGTGGCAAGCTTCCTCCAACCTCCCCCGAAATCCTGAGCTTGAGCAGATGAGCGTGGCGGAAGTTCAGGAACGGCTTGGCTGGAGAGGGGTGAAATGGCGCGAAATAGTCGTTAATTAGATCGCACTCTTTCAAAACCTTACTTTGACTACCTAAAATGAGTATAGCTTCAAGAAAGGGTTATCGAATCCACGTCTAAGAGAGAACCAAGTTAAATGAAAAAAAAAAAAAAACCATTTTTACTAATCTAGAGAATATTGGGAAAATAATTTTGCAAGGTATTGGTGATTAACTACTAATAAAGTAAGAAATAATTATAAGAAGATAAATATGAAGAGAATTTCAAGAGATTGAATCCACCAATTCAATTATGTAATAATATATAGATTTATCAAGATTAATCCGTAGATAGATACTCATTACACACCAAGATGATTCAAAATGCATAATGGAAATGTATGACTTTAAACACTTATTCTATCTACATTAGAGCCTATCAATTCTGGAGAGTCAATGATACTTCTTATCATTAAAATGTGAGGAAAGACTACAGCACAATGTACAACTATTATGTTGGTGGCAAGAAAGAGTACGTTCGTCTTTCAGACCGTCACTCAATGTGTCCCCAAATAGCTATAGCAAAGTGTATATTCCACCTACTAAAATAAATTAAAGAACTAAGAAGAAAGTAAATAAACACCGTTATATGTTTCATTTCACAAGTAAATCATTGCAATTACTTACCTCTAACCTTCTCTCGAAGCGCTAGATCCTTGACCTCCAGAATTACTCTAATGGATTAAAGCTTAATAAATCATATATTAACTACTACATAAAATGAAAAGGTTTCATCTCTCCCTTGAAAAAGGGAGATTAGCCTAGCATAATACTAAACTAAAATCTATTAAATAAAATGACATAAAATAAAAGCTAACTAAACTAAAAAGAAGAAGAAAAAGAAAAGAACTTTTATTAGAATGAGTTTTGCTCTCAACTCTTGATGATGAATACAATGAATAGAGCTCCCTATTTATAGATCCATACGGAGCCTAAAAGGGGAAAATTGCAAAATATTACATAATATTTGATTTGATTGCTAATCAAATCATTTGTGGAAGAAAATGTTAAGAATAAAATCTTTCAATGATTGTGGTCAAAGATTAATGAAGAACATGTGTTGAAAATCAAATCCTTGCCACCATTGTTGCCAATTTTGTATAAAACTTGCCATATATAGTGGTATTCTAGAAGATACTGGCAATCTTTCTTAGATGCTTGAGTTGTCACAATATTCTCCATATTTTACACATGCTAGAATCTTAAATATCAACCTTGAAGTGATTCCATACTCCATCTTCTATTTAGTAGTCTCACTTCACTTATCTCCTTAATGGGCCTCTCTTGGACTTAAGCTTTGTAGATAATTTATGGGCTCATTTATATTTAATCCACTAAGATTCATTCAAGGCTTTGACCATTTTGATCCATGACTTTGGGCTTCATACTTGACTTTTCTCTTTTTGTTCTTTTTATATCATTTTGTAGGCTTTTTCTTTGATTTATTCTTTTCTAGGTTTTTTCCTACAAAAATACAAAAACAATAGATATTACTCTAATTCAAGTCTAAAAGTGAGTTCTAACATCATACTAATTAGGGGTAAAAACTACGTTTTTGGATACTTATCAAGGGGTCCGGTTTGGTTCCCACCCCTCCATTTCAGACGGTTGCTCCGGCAGCCTTATAACGGTAAGTCTTTTCCAACTTCTTTATGGCAAGCAGCTTCCGCTGCATTCTTCTATTCTGAGGTTGCTGTTGTGGTGGGGGATCCCACCCGGTCAGATGCACGTGTCCTTCTGGATAATCGTGCGTCGGATCGGGCTGATCGCTCTCCACTTCGAGATTCCATTTGGCCCGGTCGAGCTGTTCATGCTCATGAAGCCGGTCGCCCGGGAGGCCAAGGAACGCTGCTTCTACGCCATCTCTTGGCGTACTGCCCGGAGGTTGTCTGGATTTCCCAATCATTATGGGAATTAGTTCGAGCCCTGCTACCGGGTGTCAGGGTGGTCGTCTGACCACAGCATACAGGTGTCGTGGGACTTCATAGGTAAGCATGCGTTTGACCTTTCTTTCATTTCTGCCCTTATGCTTCGCGTGCTTGCTGAGCTCCAGCTCAAGAACAGTGTTGTGCTTATGTTTGCAGGGAAACGTCAGCTTCAGATGTCTCTGCCAGCGGGGGCGGATTCCTCTGCTGTTGAGGGGAACATTGAGCGCTTCTTCTGTGTGCCCACAAACCAGCGGGACTTGATGCTCCCTGACCAGATCGTACCATATATCCGCTACCCAGCGAGGCTTGCCCTGTCGGCTTCTCCGCAGGTTGTGGAGGTGGAGTCCAGCTCCGGTGAAGGTGCTGCCACTGTAGAGAGCACGGTCCCTAGTGCTGAGGGGGAGCCTTCGGTTGAGAGTGAGGCTGTTGATCTGCGGGGGGAGATGGATGACTGGCCCGATGAGGTTCTTCCAGTCGGGGGAAGATCTCCTCCCGACGAGCCGATGCCGGATGTTCTGCCGGAGGTCATCCGAGTTGTCGGGGATGTTCAGGTCAGTGATACTAGCTCTGCTTGACATTCAAACCCTCCCTTGGGTCGCCGGAGGAGGCCACATATTTTTTATGGGTCATCTGACTCCTCCGGTGATCCAAGCCTGATGTCGAGGGATAGTGGACTTCTTCTTTCCTGTGGGTCTGGCGAATAAGCTACTGAGGGATTCTTTCCTACCCCGGTACAGGTACATGCTGAGGTGGACAACCTGGGCCAGACGGAGAAGGTGGGAGGTGTGTCCGAGGAAACAGTGGTCGCCTCTGTTGCTGAGGAAGGCGAGCCAGTTGTGGTGCCGGGGGTCCGTTGGATGAAATGGACGCCCCCAGTGTTGGAGATGCTGGAGTGGAGGCTCCGGTGGAGGTAAGACCTTCCCAGCCTCTTTCTGTTGAAGTTGTTTTTGTGCAGTCCGCTGCTCCGGTTGATCCGAAGGGCAAGGCTGTGGTAGATGAGTCTGCCCGGGGCTCGAAGAGGGCTTCTTCTGCCTCCCCTGCTGACCAGGGTGAGCCTATGCGCCTGAGAAGGGAGGATGCCATCCCTCGGGTGCTGAGGGGACCGGTGATGTGGACTACCTGGATTGGTAGTGGCTTCCAGGTCCCTGTTGAAGATGCTCTGGCCGTTGATGATGAAGCCCCGGCGTATGGGTGGGGTGACCAGGTCCCATATATTGACATGCCCACTGGCCCCACTTGGCCCTGAACCGGGCGAGTACCAGGCTGAGGCCACTCCGGAGTTCTCGCTGTCGGCGTTCACCATTCATCTTGTATTTCTGAGTGGTAAGCCGATGTCGATTGGGGACTCCAGTATCATGAACCTCCACACTGCTTTTGACTATATCTTCCAGAACCTGCTTCTGGAGGACCAGAAATACTACAGCCGCCTTTCTAGCGACCGTGCGATGAGAGTGGCTGCCCAGAATCTCATCGCGGTAAGATTCCTTGACTTGAATTCTGGCTTTAGACTTGTTGATGTCTATATGTTTGTTTCTGATCTTTGTTTCTCTTTCTGTCAGACACAAGCTGCCATGGCCCGGGTCTTTGAGCTGAGTGTCAGACCCCGGCCTTTTGCCTTGGAGGATCTGGAGTGCCTGCGAGGTGAGAATCGTCAGCTCGAGAAAGATCTGGCGGCGGCCAACAGTGACCGGTGGGCTCTGGAGGAGGACAAGCGGTCCATGGCGATAGACTACCATAACCTGGACTTCACTCTGACCGTTGCTCTCCAGAGGGAGGAGGATGCCAAGACTTCCTTGGCAGAATTGGAGGCTACTTGCGGGAAGCTGACCCGAGAGAAGCTGGAGTTGGACCGGCGTCTCATCCTCAAGGAGGCGGCGTACGACCGGGCTGCTGAAGAGCTCCGGTTGGCGAAAGCTGCCTATCAGCAGGTCCTCGACCAGCTGGAGAAGGAGAAGGCGAAGAAGGGCGGTAATGGCCCCAGTCCTTCTTCTCAACCTTAGCTCCTTTGGATTTTGTAGAAAAGTTCCTGTCCTGGTTGCCGGGGGACCTCCTCTTGTACATATTCTTTCGTGAAAAAGAAAATAAAAATAATATTTTTGTAGTGCAAAAACATCTTGTTAGATATCTTTACCTTGTTTACAATGTTTATTACAACTGACTATCTCATTTGCCCCCTTATCGTTTTAAGGAGTTTTCCTTGGGACGATAATAGTTCTTTTTCTTGCCGACTCCATGGCGATTCATGGTCTGCTCCTGAAAAGGGGGTTTGTCCCTATGCTGCATGCTTCGACCGGGGGAAGGCTAGCTCGCCTAACGGCCCCGGTTTTTAAGAGTGGATAACCTCGCTCTTAAGTAGATTTCCAAGACCGGAAGCTTGGTCCAGGCATCTCGGGCCTAAAAGGAGTGTAGCTCCACATTCAGGACTTAGCCAGGATCGGAAGCTAGGTCCGGGCATCCTGGGTTGGATGGGGTTTGATCCCTGACATCCCTGGTTCCAAGACCGGAAGCTAGGTCTGGGCGTCTTGGGCCTAAAAGTAGCATAACTTTGCATTTAGGACTTAGACAGGATCGTAAACTAGGTCCGGGCATCCTAGGTTGGGTGGGGTTTGATCCCTGACATCCCTGGTTCCAAGACCGGAAGCTAGGTCCGGGCGTCCTGGGCCTAAAAGAAGCATAACTCTGCATTTAGGACTTAGACAGGATCGGAAACTAGGTCCGGGCATCCTGGGTTGGATAGGGTTTGATCCCTGACATCCCTGGTTCCAAGATCGGAAGCTAGGTCTGGGCGTCCTGGGCCTAAAAGGAGCATAACTCTGCATTTAGGACTTAGACAGGATCGGAAACTAGGTCCGGGCATCCTGGGTTGGATAGGGTTTGATCCCTGACATCCCTGGTTCCAAGATCGGAAGCTAGGTCCGGGCGTCCTGGGCCTAAAAGGAGCATAACTCTGCATTTAGGACTTAGACATGATCGGAAATTAGGTCCGGGCATCCTGGGTTGGATGGGGTTTGATCCTTGACATCCCTGGTTCCAAGTCCGGAAGCTAGGTCCGGGCGTCTTGGGCTTAAAAGGAGCATAACTCTGCATTTAGGACTTAGCCATGATTGGAAGCTAGGTCCGGGCATCCTGGACCTCAGTGGAGACTTGATCTTGCACTTAGGATTTTCAGCAGCAAATAATACAAAGTACTCAAATTCTTATGGGAAATAATCTTTATTGAAATCATCAAATGGAGTACATTACTTGTAGAATTTCTTGAGGTGGAAAGCGTTCCATGGTCTGGAGAAGAGGTCGCCGGATAGAGTTCTGAGGAAGTATGAGCCTTTCCCAGCATGTCTGTCTATGATATAAGGTCCTTCCCAATTTTCTCCAAGCTTTCCAACGGTTGTATCCTCAGTCATAACTTTGACTTTTCTCATGACCCAGTCGCCCGGATTGAATTTCTTCTTTACGACTCGTTTGTCATATCCCTTTTTGATGGTCTCCTAATACCGGAGGAAGTGATAGGGCCTGCTCTCTCTTGTCGTCAAGAACAGCTTTTTCCCTTGCCAAAATCCCTTCGTTCTCCCCGACAAGGACAACATCAGTGCGGGTTGTGGAAGCTAGCAGTTCTGTTGGCATTACCGCTTCTGCTCCAAAGGTAAGTTGAAAGGGTGTCATACCGGTGGACCTTTTTGGGGTGGTCCGGTATGCCCATACGACCCCCGGGAGTTGCATCACCCAGTTGCCTTTTGCTTTATCCAACCGCTTCTTGAGTGTATCAAAGATGACCCGGTTGGATGCCTCTGCCTGCTCGTTCCCCTGAGGATAGTACGGGGCTGAGAAGTTGTGCTTGATCCCCAAGAATTTGCAGAACAACCAGATGTTGTCGCAGTCGAACTGTTTTCCATTATCGGACACTAGCTCTTGAGGAATTCCGAATTTGGAGATTATGTCTTCCACAAAAATCTTCTGACATCTGAGGCACATACATGTACCAATGCTACTGCTTCAACCCATTTGGTGAAATAATCTGTAGCGACCCATAGGAACATGACTGATTGTGGAGCTTTTGGAAGCGGTCCCACAATATCCAATCCCCATTTGGCGAAGGGCCATGCGCTCAGGATGGGGTGTAGTTCGTTTGCCGGGGCATGACCGACCGAGGCATGCTTCTGACATGGGAGGCATGCCTGTGTGAACTTCTTCACGTCTGTCATCATGTGCGACCACCAGTATCCTTGGATCATTGTCTTTTGCGCCAGATTTTTGCTCCCGGAATGGTTGCCGCAAATCCCAGCATGGATCTCTTTCAATATGACCAGGCCTTGCTCTGGAGTAAGGCACCTGAACAAAACTCCGGAGCCATGGCTCTTCATGTATAGCATGTGTGACTCCCAGTGCGGTGTGACATTGAATTTCCATGCATCCCTCTTGACTTTGGCTGACAGCTTTGGATCTTCAGGGAGCAATCGGTGGACAAGGAAGCTGATGTATGGCTTCCTCCAGTCTTGGCTGTTGTTAGACTACAACTCGGCGTCAATTCTGTCTACTTCAAAATTCAGATTGTCTGGAATATCTTCAATTGTTCTTCCGGCGGGAGCTCCAAATCGATGTGGACATGAGAGAGCGGTGGTTCTGACGGGTTTAGTTCGTCCGGCTCCGTTGAGGGTGGCATTGCTTCTATCCGGCCTCTGGTGAGGTAAGGATTACAGTCTTCGAGTTGCGATTCTGGTGGGTCATGTGTCTGACCCTGTGATGGTTGACTCTGCTCGCCCTGCGTGCTGGGCTCGTTGTCGGACTGTGAAGCTTCTTCATTTCTTTTTTTTTTTTGTCCTTTGGTAGTCACCGTGAGAACTTCCTTCCAATGTCTGCACTCCAGGAGATAGACCTCCGGTAGCGGCATGTCTGGATCTTTGCGCCCGATACTCGACTCTTTCTGGTATCCGATTGATAGTTGTCGGGGCTCTGCAGTGCTGATAGAAGAAGAAAGATACGCCAGGGCATCTGCGTGTCTGACGTCTATCCTTGGTCGCTGCTTTGACCGTGATGAATTTGAACTTCCGTGCCATGGAGTGGACGACATCAAGATATTTTGCCATCCGGTCGTCCTTGGCCTGGAAGGACGGCATAGCTTTGAATCTGTCTTGATCATAACTCTCCGCGCACCCAGTTGGAGTGCTGTCTGGAGACCATATATAAGAGCTTCGTACTCAGCTTCGTTGTTCGAAGCTGGGAATCCCAATCTGACAGATTTTTCTGTCTTCTGTCCATCTGGGCTGATCAAGAGACAACCTATGCCGGACCCTGTACAATTACTGGATCCGTCAGTATAGATTGTCCATGTTTCGCTGTCTCCTTCGACCGGAGACTACTGTGACCGGGGGCCCTCTTCGCCCCCAGTGTATCCTCCTCTAGTTCTGGATTGACCAGGATATCCTCGATGGGAAAGTTTGCCATCAAGGAGATTATTGCATGTCTTTTCTCCGCGGTTCTAGGTTCATACCGGATGTCGTATGCGCTGAGGTAGCTGGACCATTCGATTAGTCGATTAGACTCTTCCTGCTTCCCAAGAGCTTTCCTGAGCGGGAACTCTTTATAGACTTTGACCGCTCTTCCTTGGAAATAAGGCTTTAACCTCCTGGCTGCATGTACCAATGCCAGAGCTATCTTTTCGATTTTCGAATATCTTGTCTCAGCTCCCTGTAGTACTTTGCTGATGAATTAGACTGGTTTCTCCTCCGATTCTCCACAAATATGACCGCACTGACTGTTATATCGGATGCAGCCAGATAGATGCCTACTGGTTGCCCGGTCTGTGGTGATGTGAGGACCGGAGGCTGAGTGAGATATGCTTTGATTTCATCAAAGGCTTGCTGAGAAGTAGGATTCCATTCCGCATTAGCTTTGATTACGTTGAAGAATGGCTTGCACTGGTCCGAGTATCGGGAGATGAACCTGTTGAGAGCGGCTAACCTCCCGGTTAGCCTTTGGAATTCTTTTACTGTCTTTGGGGCAGGCATCTCCAGGACTGCCTGAATCTGATCTGGATTGGCTTCTATGCCCCGGTTGGTCATGAGAAAGCCAAGGAACTTGCCGGAAGAAAGACCAAAAGAACATTTGGTCGGATTCAACTTCATGTTGTACCGCGTCAGGATGTCGAATGTCTGTTGCAGATCTCGCAAATGATTGTCTTTCTCCCTGGTTTTGACCACCATGTCGTCTATATAGACTTCCATGGTCCGGCCTATGAGCTCGTTGAAGATGGTGTTGACCAGCTTCTGATATGTCGCTCCGGCATTCTTTAGACCAAATGGCATCACCCAGTAGCAGTAAAGCCCCTGGTCAGTGATGAATGCGGTATGTTCCTGATCTTCTTTGTGAAGTGGAATCAAGTTGTAACCGGAGTATGCGTCCATGAAAGACAATTTTTGATATCCGGCGGTGGCGTCTACCATGTCTGTGATCCTAGGGAGTGGATATGGGTGCACAGGACATGCTTTGTTAAGATTAGTAAAATCGATGCAAACTCGATTCTTACCATTTTTCTTCGGGACGGCCACGATGTTGGAAACCCAGGTAGGCTAGATGACCGGCTTGATGAAGTTGACTGAGAGTAGCCGATCGACTTCTTCGTTGACCGCCAGTTTCCGATCCGGTGCCATTCGTCTTGGTTTCTGCTTGACCGGTTTGTACTGAGGATCAATGTCTAGCTTATGGCAGGCGACCGCAGGGTCTATTCCTGGAATCTCGTTGACACTCCACGCGAAGACGTGGTGATTCCGCTGGAGCAGAGTGATCATGGAATCCTTCTCTGCCTTCGGTAGACCGGAAGAGATGTAAGTTGTCTTGTGGGACTCCGATCCCACAATAACTTCCTCTAGCTCGTCGACCGCTGGTAATATCCCGGCTTTTGTGTCTGGCTTCCCCTTGGTAGACTTGCCGGGAGCTGGTTGCTATTGATGAGAGTCTGTCAGGAAGATAGTGTTCCCCTTGGTTTCGGAGATGGACTTTCCTTTGACAACATCGAGATGGCATTTGAATGGCGTCCCTTGGTCTCCTTTGACTTTACAGACTTTGTCTGGAGTCGGGAATTTGAGGCTCTGGTGGAAGGTGGACACTATGGCTTTCATCTGATGAATCCAGTCCCTTCCCAGAATAACGTTGTAGCAGGAGGGGGAGTCGACTAGCAGGAAGTCTATCCCGACGGTGTTGAACCCCACCGTGATTGGTAGGTGGACTCGCCCGGAGGACTGTGATGGCTCCCCGTTGAATCCATAGATAGGAATCTCATCAGATTCGATGAGACCCTTAAATAGCTCCATAGCTTTGTAGGCGCATGAGAACATAACACTGGAGGTGCTGCCGGCATCGACCATGACTCGTCGGACCCGGTAGACTCCAATCCATGCTGTGATGACCAGGGCATCATTGTGCGGATAATGCACACCCCTCTCGTCTTCTTCGGTGAATGTCAAACCTCCGGGGACAATGGACTCAGTGTTCGTCCCTTCGTTGAAGTTGAGCTGTCCAACTTCATGGACATGCCTATCCACCGGAGCTTTTCCCGAGCACAATTCTTCGTTTCTGTCTTATAAGAACTGGGTGTCTGTACATGGCAGACATATATGTTGCATATTGGCTCGCAATGCGTAGGATCATAGCTTATATTAAGTGAGGTCTATAGGATCATATCTTATGTTTTGTTTCTAGAAACAATGTAGGTAGGAATTCTACTCCCATAAGTACTTGGTATTTTAATTGGTAATTGGTATTGCTATTCAATTTGAATCCTTGTATGGATTAGGAACTCTTGGGTATTATATATACTCAACTAGTTGGCTATTGTAAAAGAGGTGGTAAGAAGAAGAGAGAGTGAACCAAAGGTGAAAGCATTACTAGATAGGGAGAGACAAGTTTATGAGAGTTTTCATAATAGGGTTTCTCAGGTTTTAGTGTGTGAGAGAAAGAAACGAGGAATTATAGATTTGTAATTAGATTGTTTTATTTCTCTGATTAATAAAATCTTCTTGATCGGTTGCCGGGTGGAGTATGCGGGTTTTGCCGAATCACGTTAATATTGGTGTTATTGTGTGTGATTGTGTTTTTTCGATTACTTTCTCTGTTATTTGCTATTATCTAGATTATCGGTATTACAACTAATCCTTGGGTTAAAACTTCCGTTGCACAACAATATACAATTCGATCTCCAGTTTTTACCTGCTCGACTGCTCCGGTCTGTACCATGTCAGGGATGAGGCCTGCATCGACCAGGCGCTGCATTTCATACTTTAATGACCTGCAGTTCTTCAGCTCGTGACGGTAGTAGTTGTGATGATCACACTTCTTGAACTTATCTCTTCTGCCCTCCGGGTCTGCCTGAAGGGGGGCAGGTTTGTTAAGCAGCCCTCTGTTCTTGATCTTTCTTAATACTTCCTCGAGAGGGAATCTCAAGGGAGTGAACTCCCTTTCCTTGCTTTCGCCCCCGGTAGGCTTCTCTGACCGGCGGTCGGGTTGGCGGGCCGGTGCTTTTCCCTTCCTGTTCCGTGTTCCTGTCTGGGGCGTTTTCTTCTTTGCGATCCCTGCCGAAGCTTTCTTCTTTTGCCTTCTGCGGCTTCTCGGAGGTTTGGCCTCCAGCAAGTCTCTTTCTTCTGGCTTTCAGGTCGTCCTCCTCCTGAGTATACCTTTCCACTTTCTCGAGCAAGGCTGAAACAGAGGAGGGTGGCTTCCTTGCCAGTGACAGATACAATTCTTCATGGTTGCTATTCAAGGCATACTTGAAAGCTTGAATAACGACGCTATCAGATGCGTCCTGTACCTCAGATAGTAGGATTTGGAACCTCCGGGCGAAATTCTTGAGTGTTTCTCTCCGGTCCATCTGTAGGGAGAACAGGACTTCAGCTCCTTTCTTGGTCTTCACATTGAACCGGTACTTCTCTTCGAACAATTCAGCCAGTTGTACGAATGTGCGGACGGATACGGGTGGCAGATTGTGATACCACGTCTGTGCTTCGCCTTTGAGTGAAGCAGCAAACATTTTCGCTAGTAGCTTGTCATCATGGTCCCAGATGGCCATGGTGCTTTTGTAGTTCATAACATGCTGAACCAGACAACCGTTTGTCTCGTCATACTGTTCGAAGGGCGGTTGCTTGAAGTTGGCCGGGACCATATGACTCCTGACCTCTTCTGCTAAAGGTGATACGACTAATCTTGAAAGATTAAGCTTTCTGACTCGCTCATCCCGGTTGGCTTTGTTGGATACAGCAAGATCGATCATCTCTTGCAGCTTGAGTTGATTCATCTGTTCCACATTCAGCTCCGGTTGTCTCTGATGAATGTGGACCCTTTGAGGGCTCTTTGTTCTCTGACCGTGGCGTGTCGGGGGAGTACTCTGGTGCCTCCTCCGGCGCAGTCTCCCTGGAGGAGTGGCTTCTTCGACAGATCTGCTGTGGGCAATCATGCGGCCATCACGCGGCCCGGGTGTTCTTGCGCATCCGTAGCGATGTCTCTGAACTGGAGAGATAGACATCCTATCTCTCCCTGGTGCTAGCCTGTCCCAGACAGGACGGGGACCATGGCTATGAGGGGTAAGACTCCGGTCACTGCTTGACCGTGGCCTTATCTTCTTCTGAGGAGATGGACTCGAAGACGAGGCTGAGGATGACTGGCTATCTCCGGCCCTGGTTCTCTTCTTTCTTTTTAGTTCTGCGTTTTCCCTGGTCAGCCGTTTGATGATTGCAATTGGGGATTTGACCGCTGGTCCTTTTCCCTTCTGCTGCTCTGTATAACCTCCTATCGTTGTCAGGGGAGAGATTCTCTGGATTCTTCTTGTAGCGGCTGCCCTGAAAGGTTCAGGATCTTGTGAAGCTGGTATCCTGACGGTCCGGTTGACCGCATTTGGATTACCAGGATTGTTAGTGATTTGCACCACTAAGTTCTCTGCCTCCGGCTGTCCACTTTCAGAGTGTTGCGAGCCCTGATCGTGGCCCTCACTCCCGAGAACTAATTCTTGATTCACCGGTTCTGTTGCTTCAAGAACCGGAGACAGAGGTGAAAGGTTCTCTGTCTGACTTTCAGTAACTTTACTCATTCCATTGTTGGAACGAGTTAGGCGTCTATTACTTCCAGCCATTACTGCAGTAACTCCGGTATGACTGGAATGAGATTCCTTGCAAGGCTCTGGAACTGATGGGAGATTAAGCCCCACGATGGGCACCAAAGAGTGGGTGCAAAAATTTGATCCACAAACTCGAGATATGCATGTATATATTAATCGTACAGTTACAATGAAAGTCTTGTATAGACAGAGATAAGATGGGGGGTATACAGTGAGACTGGACCTGATCGGGATCAGGCTGCCTATGTATCCAAGATGATGAACTTGGAATCAAGTATCTGCTTCCACTAAGCTCTAATGGAGTTGCTCAGTGAAAGACTCGTAGTTCAGGAGGTTTAGAACTCCTGTATTTGTAGTAGGCCGAAGGAGGCTGGCTCAACCACCCTTCCGGTTTTGACTCCACGAACTCGGGTTGTTCAACTGTGAAGATGTTTTCCGTGGAGATAGCTTGCATGCTGCCGAGCGGTTATGTCCTTGGTTTGAATCCCCTTTGACCAGGATGACTGCCACGTGGCATCTTCTGATAGGTCTTGGTTCAACCTGGGTTTCCTTTATCTTCTCCAGCGGGCTAGAACCATGGGTTTTGTTGGCCTGGAATCTCGCTGGACTTATCCAGTTGGTTGGGACTTGGATTGACCAAGCCTGAAAGCAAAGACTTGGGCTTGAGTCCTCTGACCGGAGGCCCAATCTACACTGCATACTCCCTGGCCAGGTCCTCTGGACTTCTGTGCTAAGCCTTTGGATGAGCCCCTGTCGCTGTTGGACCTTATTGGGCCGGACCTGGCCTACTTGACTGAGGTGGGCCTGGTTGATGTATGGGAGCCCACGGTTCAACTTCTTATACAGTAACCGGGGCTCCACCCATTGATAGTGGACTATCCGGTGAGTTAAGGTCCACAAAACGTATGCGGATCTCTTGAAACCGGGTTGGGCCCTACCCGATAGCCCAGGCTTGGTTGGCTACTGCTCAGGTGCTCCCGATTTGTCTTCTTATACAGCCATCGGTGACACCTGTCGGGTTTTTTACCTAGGGTACACACAATATCCCATCCCTCTCAACTGACAGAGGTGACTCAAGTAAGGGAATGTCGGGGATAGATGGTGGCGGATGCTTCAGGTGTTTATCCTCTAAAGCCCGCTGCATCTCTAGAGTGTTCGGAGCAACCCCTGATGATGCCAACACCTTCACTGTTGCTACAAAGTGCCCGTCTGCAACCTTTTGCAAACACCGTCGTACATTCTTGCTTGGGGACTGCCGAGGTGGTCGTTCTAGTGGAGGCTCTGTGTGTGTGACCCTCTCAATCAGACGAAATATACCCCTAGGCTCGTTCCAAATAGAGAGAGCTTGCAAAATCTGATTCTGTTGGAGATAACCGAGTACCAGATCGACGCTCTTGGCGATTCTGCGGATGGAATACTTGCAATGTACAATAGGGAAGCATGAGCAATTTAACCTATGGCCCTGTCGACATGGGGTCTCCAGTAACCTCATACAAGACTGATTTAAATGCACAGGAAAATGTTAATCGACAAGGACGTGGAATACTTTTCACTGTGCGAAAAGGTCTACAAAAAATACGATCAAGTGATATCTCATCTAAAGAAGGTGCATAACAATAGAAATGTGGTATCAATACCAGTGTCCCCTCCTGCTGTAAGTGCGGGTGGATTATCAACATGCATAAGCTGTGGTGGTGGTATACCTACAATTGCACACTCTAACTCACCGGTCTCCTTTCGCGCAGGTGGTTTGATAACTGCACCATTCGAATGTTTATATTTTATGGTCGATGCATGGATACCGAAACAATCACCACACATCCATTTGTTCATCCTCTTCAAGGTATTGTCAAGCGACGAAAATAAACCTATATCAACTTTGATCGCATCTCTCAGCCTGTCGATGTCATTTATCCTCTTCAAGTGATCTTTCTTAACATGCGTTGGGATGTACGAAGATTTGTATCCATTTCCACACAGTCCATTTGTGCATCCATCAAAGTTCTGAAATGGACAATGGATATTCATTATCAAGCAACAATTTTTTTTTTTTTTTTTTTTTTTTTTATATTTTTTGAATAAATTTTTTATTGATAAGCTCAACGAATTACACAAAAGTAGAGGACAAACGCGCTACAAAGTGCGCGGCAAGTCCTTTCTGGATAGCAAACCCGATTCTCCTAAATACATATTCGTTCGAACCCGCAGTCATCACGTTGCTATCCATTACCTTCTGCACTCTCCTGAGGAGCTCAACTGCTTCTGAGCCTAGCAATCCAAATGTGTCAAATGCAAAGGGGATGAAACTATGTTGGTTAGCCCTACAAGCTCCTTCATGTTTCTCCACTTTTGCTGATGCTGCATTGCTAGCTGCTAGCCCCACCTCAAAATTCCCAGCACCCAACCCAACCATCGGAGACGCCCCTGTAACATCAACACACGCATGTTTACCTTCAGACCAGTTCTAGACCAGAATATCAGCAGGACGTAATGTCGATCTTCCTTCCTTAGGATCAGTAAGAAAGTTAACAGGAGCCTCTTTCTTAACCTGTACTCCAGCCTGCCAGAACACATCACACAAGATATCTCTAATGTGGTCATGCCTGTACTTGAAGCCGGGGTAATGCTTACAATGGACCGCATGGTCCTCGAAAACATCAAGTCTGCTCTTCTTGCACACTGGACAAAGCTCACCATCTGAATATAGAGGGATCATCAATCGATAACGAAGAATGACACGGTATTCCACAGGCGTCATGCGTTGTCCAAGCCCTTCCATCGGGATAGCAAGGAGAAAATCTTTGCCATGTTCTGACTGCACACATCCAATCACGGCTTTTTGTCTAGCTGACAACTCAAATTCCCTCTCAAGACCAGAACTAATCTTGTTGTAGTATGCTTCCGCCAAGACATGTTGGGGGTCTGAAGGGGACGGTAGCAGTTGGAGCAAGATTAGGTATAGAAAAATGTAAACTAGCAATGGCAGTATCGAAAACATTACCCATAGGTGGAGTGTCACAACCTCGAAGAATGTGGTCTTGGAGATCCTTGGTTTGTGTACGTGAAACTACGAAAGCAAACTTCATGACATCAGTAGCACAATAGATACCAAGTCCACCCATGCGTAATGGGAGGATTGCCATACGCCACTGTAGATCGCCATCAGAAACCACAATATTCTGAAGGGCTACACGAAGCTTATGGTCAAACCATTCGGCTGTTTCCTGAACATAATCAGGGGGGAAAGTACGGAGAGCAAAGGTGAGTTTAGGTAATCCCATACAAGAACGTAAAAGTGCCAACTCACATTGCGGATCCTTTAGCTGTGGTAATAAGTCCATAAGTTGAAGTGTCTTATCCACTTTGACGAACATTACCCACAATAAAGGATGCATCAATACTTACAGCCCCTCCAAGCAACTTAACCCCTCGCTGAGGACATGATATTCCTTTTTTTTTCTGTTTTTTTTTTGCTTGGCTTGGCTGGCTTGAACTACTGGTCTGGATGCTGGTTCAGCTAGTTCGGCTGGTCTGGCTGCTGGTTCGGCTCAGCTCAAAGTTCAAAGCCAAATTTACTGTAGAAATTGAGAGAAATGGAGACGTAGATTGAAATCTTCGATCTAACTCATCTAAGATGGTGTCCGCATCTGGTGAGGGAGAAGTGGTGGTGGTGGGCATTGGAGGAGGACGTGGTGGTTGGAGGGGGTGTTGATGGGGGTGAAGAGAGATGGTGATGGTGGTGGTTTGGGGTGGAAGAAGAGAGAAACAACGGCTGGAGAGGAAGACGGGGTGAAACATGCAGTAGGAGAGAGAGGCAACAATGGGGAGGGGTTAGGAGGTGGTGGTCATGGAGGAGATGACAACGGCGGTTGTCATGGAGGAGATGACAACGGCGGTTGTCATCGAGAAGATGACAACGGCGGTTGTCATCGGGAAGATGACATCACCATTGAAACTTGAGAGCCAGACAACTTGAGATGGCGGCGGCGGTTTTTTTTTTTCACCATTAGAGCCAAATAATTGAATAACCAATTAATAGAAATGAAATCTTATTTTGGGGTTTTTTTTTTTTTTTTAATAATCAATATATATTTAAAGGAGCCTAGCAGTTTGCCATATTACAGAACATCATGTCTTTTGCAAGCTGATGGTTGTGTGCATTGGGTAATCCTGGACAAGGCGGAATAGGACTGGTTTGTAGAAACTCTGACATGGTAATCTTTGGTGTTAGGTGCTGCAGAGGTGGCTTGTGATCAGGCCGGCAAGATGTATGGTTTGAAGTTGACTCTATGGCAATGGTGAACTCTTTCGCTAATGGGAGAATACCTTGACGCTTATCAGTGCGTTGGAAGTTAGCTACAAATAGGTTGAACAACTGAACAAGTGGAACTTACTCACGCTTACAGGGTACCAAAAATTGCAGCTGATGCAGCCACAAAACGAGGAGCACAGCTAGATTCAGGAGACAATTCTGTGGTGTACGCAGAAACCTGATTTTGTTAATGTAATTGAATGTCCCGATAGAACCTATTTTAGATTTTCCTAAAATGGGGGTAAGGCTGGGTTGTATATGGCTCTAAAATTATATCTCTTGTAAGTTGTAACATTCTTTGATTATTATAAACTCCCTACCTGTTTGCAAAAAAAAAAAAAAAAATGTTTTTTTTTCAAGTTGGGTACAAAGGCAGTTAGGTTGAATGGAAAAGATGTTGGGATTAGAGTTCCTTAAATTTGGCTGCGCATCTAAAAAATGAGCACTCTCATTTCTGGTACGGAATCAAACAATAACGATAGAAATTTCACTTTGGTCTAAGATACATCTAAGAGACCATGAAACATTAACATCCTTCCCATTCAGATAACTGGTAGCAATTTTACTCAGTTTCAACTTTTAGCTTTTTCAAGTGCTGGTTGAGCCCTGCCCTGAGTACTGCATAGATTCCTTTGCATTTCCCATCGTCGAGGTATTCCCAAGTTCAGATTCTGCAGAAATGAAAGTTTCATTCGAAGATCGAATCAGGTAACCAATACCGATCGATAAGTCTGTAGTTTGGAAAGATATGTCCACATTAATCGACCAACTTTAGGAGGTCCATTATAAAACAGTGTTTGTCCATCCACAAAGGGACTTGCAGCGCAGTTTGTAGCGTGCTTGTCCTCTACTTTTGTGTAGTTCCTTGAGTTTATCAATAAAATAGGTTTTATTGAACAACATTACAAAAGTATGTGAACAAAAGTAGGTTTTATAAAATAGGTTCCTTGAGTTTATCAATAAAATAGGTTTTGTCCACAAAAGTATGTGAACAACAAAGAATTTTGAATTTTTGATAGAAATTAGGAATTAATTCCAGTTTTACCAGATGAATCAAATTTCTACATTCATTTGTGTAATCCAATTTTTAATGCTTTCAAACAATACAACACGACACAACACGACCGGGTTTACATGACACGACCCATTTGTTTAGTGGGTGAAACAGATCAACCCATTTATAACAATGATTGACCGAACACACGTTAAAAACGGGTTGTGTTCGTGTCGGGTTTGCGGGTCGTGTCAAAAACTGCCACCCTAACAAAAATAGTTTCTTTGGTAAAAACAAAAAACAACATGAACTTCATTAACGATCTAACTACTCATCTTAACAACAAACTTTTAAGTTATTTGCAAAACTGACAACATCAAAAGAAAAGTAGAGGGGAGAAGAGGGAGTTAAATAAAAATATACAACTGGTGATGGTTTTGGTCTGGGTCATATGTAACCCGTTAAGATAATTGGTTACCCGGTTACTAGGTCAACCCACTGGGCTTGGTTTTGCTGATATATGATAATGAGTTATCACTAGTGTTCTTTCTTGTTGGCAAACTTAATCGAAATCTCCGGAAGAAAGAAAGAGAGAGAGAGAGTGAGATGGAATTGAGAATTCGAGATTACGAAGAAGAAGAAGCTATTTATTCACTCTACCCTCGTATATCAACAACTAATGATCATCCACTCATCATCATTTGCAATCCTTCTTCTTCAATTCAGGTTTCTTTCTTCTTCTTCTTCTTCTTCTTCTTGTTTTGATTTAAATCTATAGTTCTATATTCTATATGAAAATCGACTTATTTTAATTAATTTTAAATAAGTATTTTGTTAGAAGCAAGAATCACATTAGGATTATACTGTTATGGAATTTGATCTATTGATTATGATTGTCCAGTATTGATTGGGAACCTTTGGCGCACTTAAGTAAACTAGAATCGAATTGACCTTAAAAAAAAAATTAAAAAATCTATAGTTCTAAATGCTATAAGAAAATCGATCTTAATAGAATTAATCTGAAATGGATATTAAAGAATTTTGTTTTCAACATTAGTGTACAACTTTTTTTTGTAGAAGCAAGGATCACATTAGGATTATACTGTTATGGAATTTGATTTTAATGGATTATGATTGTTTAATATTTATTGAAAACCTTTGTCAACCTTGCGTATATTTACTTTTTATTAATAAAGACTATTTTTATTTTTAGACATAGCCAAACTCTCTTGGCAAAAAGTTGGATAACACAGACAGAGAGATTGTGAGTATTTAGCATACACAATTGTCAATTATGGAATTTTAAGGAGAGATACTTATGATTGATCGAGGCATGAATTTGAAATCATTTAGCTTCTTTAGACTGAAGGAGAGTCAGATTAGTTGGGACTTGGGACGAATTGAGCACTGTGATGCCAAACTAAAGAAGAGATTTTATTACTTGGGAAGCTTTGGCGCCATATATTTATTGGGACTCTTTTTTTCTTGTGGTCGATAAAAGATAGATTTTATTACTTGATACCAAACAAAAGAAGATATCAAATTATGATTCCCATTACAATAGCTATAGCATCACTGCTAGAGATACTTCCCCAATACAATATTGAATACCATGTCACATACTTTTTCTTCAGTAGTTAGCCTATTCCAGTGATCACTATCCCCCATCTGCACCCTCTCCTTTCTTCTAGTTCCCAACATCCACTACCATAACACTGCTTTTGCAAACATTGCTATTTTCTCCAATGTTTTTTTTTTTAATCCCTGAATAAGTGTGATGCAGAACAGTGCTGACGTCATTGCTGACGTCATCACCAGCAAGGCTGACATCATCGTCAGAAATTTATTATTTTTATTTTCTTTTTATCTTATTATTTTATTTAGTAATTTCTAATTTAGAGTCTAGAAGTTCTAGAATAGTTGGTTTACTACTAAGTTGATATTGGTTATACAATTCAAAGTAGGATTTGTATTTTGATTTATTTGTTTAGGAAGTCCTAGTGCTAGTTGGTCTTAGTCTTTAGTCTATATAAAGAGTCATGCTTTGTAGAACCAATTCAATTCATTCAATCAATACAATTAAGATTTGTCTCTACAATTTAGTTTTCTCTAGTTTTATATTAGTTCTTCCTTGTTTCAAGGCAAACCTCCCCTTGGGTTATTCAAGGTTTGATTTTTAATCGCTTCCGCTACGTCAAAGTGAATATACATTCATTTCTTGTCTTCCATACAGCCCATAGAACGACATATGGGACGAGCTGCCATACTTTTGACCCCCATCTGTTTGAGTTAATCTTGGGCGATCTCTGTAACCATTGACGCCGAAGCTTTCAACATGCGGAGCGAAGCACCGAAGCTTTTATTTGTATTTGATGGCTGTTTATGTTCTTAATATTGAAATTTCTATGATAATATTGATAATAAATATAAATATTGGATTTGTTATCTTCAATACAACCTTTATTTCAATAAATTTTGAAAATCTTATATACTTAATATAAAGAACAATAATGGTAAGGACAGAAACTTGTTGATGTTTAATATTACTTTACTGGGGTACATACTGATAATTAAGAATTATTACTTCAATATGAGTGCAAATGTTGTTGTATTATTATCCATTTGAATAGCTTTTGAAAGCCTATAATTTTTTAATCATTTAAAGACAATATATTTGACGACAGGATAGACACTTGTCGATTTTTTTATTATTATTCCAGTACTACACAGTATTGAGTTTGCATGACTTCCTAAACACAGAATTTACAAGAACACTGTGTAAAAGAATTGTAAGTTCTTACACTTGATAAGGTTTGCGTAATATAAGGAAGAATTTGATGTTTTTTTTTTCCATGTAGGTTGATGTTGCAGATTGTGGGAAGAATGATTTCTATGACCCTTTGAGAATGCCAACTGCAAATTCAGAAGATGATACTACGGATCTAGATGTTCATGGGCTTCTAACCATAACAGACCTTCCTAGTGATGAAGATCCATACCTCTCAGCAAAAGAATGGGCATCTTTTAAAAGGTCATTGATGCAGAAGTTCTCGGGCTCAAAGTTAGTCACTATTTCTTCAGTAAGTTTTCCGTTTTCTTGGCATTATACTCTAGATCTAAACTTAAGGTTTTAGTCTTTACGCGATGGTCGGTACTTGGTGAAATTTGAAAACCCATTTTGATAATCCTATATTATGTTTGTCATTCTTCATCTTAGAACAAACAGAAAACTGAGTTATGAATGTGAACCATTAGCATTTAATTCATTTATTTTGATATTGGTTGATAAGGGTAGCTTTCATATGTTAGGGTCTGTTTGATTAGGAAACTGAATTCCCGCTAAATAATTTTTGAAGGATAATGTAGTAATTTAATATAAACAAAAGAAACCAGAAAACTCATTCCTTCGTGTGTATCTTTCTTCCAGATTCTTGTTCCACTTATTCTGGTGGTGTCCTCCTGTTTTACCGGTAAAACAATTAACCGGCCTTAATCAAACAGAACCTTAATTTAAATGTTGCCTTATTGGCTATTTTGAAAGTCTTTATTGTGATCAAAAGTCCAAAACATTTTTCTGGTTTCTACTTATGCACAATAATAGTCTATATATCCTTTATGTTGTTGTAGAATTACCTTAATGAAAGACAGTGGATTTCAACATAGCCAATGCGTAAAATATTGCTTTAGTATCATAGGCAACTATGTATTTTTATAAAGCCATGGATGGAAAATGCTGATTGAATGCAAGAGCAAATGGTGAAGGCTAAAACCATGTGATCTATAATGTGGTCGCAAACAAGACCGAGAGATCTTTTATTTTATTTAAAATTTTCTGGGGTTAAGGCAGACCCTAATCTGTTTATTTGATTCCAAAGCATACAGCTTAGTAGCTCTCTTAAGAAAATGATCATTAGAAGGAGCTCAGACATGCGTACGAAAAAAAATTTATATAGGCTACAACTATTACTTTATATATATAGAAACAACACCTTTCCCATAATCATCCAGTGGCACCTAATGTCTCTCTTACTTCAGTCACTACAATTTTTTGTAACAGATCCGGCCTAAATTTCATGGCCACGTGATGCTCAAATAACCTTAATTCATAAGAACCTAAATTATTGTTTGAAAGTCCGGTCCAATCTAGTTGGTTTACACTTTTACCCTCATGGTTGGAAGCTAAAAAGAATAGAGCCCCCAAGCAGGCAGTCAAGATCCATAAACCAATACAATCAGATCATTTATAGGTTGAAATGCCACCAAGGTGGTTTTGAGAGCAACACATCCAATAGCCAAAGTGGTAAACCATTATAATTTATACAACCTCTTAGATGGATAGATTGATAAAATGAAAATGATACCTATATCTTTCAAAAGAAACAATATCTAAACCTCCAAAGGACAAGGAGATAGAAAGTAACGAGGAAACATGGACTTTAAAAGATAAATAGTTGCAGATCCGGATCCAATTTATTTCCAATGAAAGATAAGATCTATCAAAAGTGTTGGTATGGCCCGTTTGGTTTTTCTTTAGTAAATAAATTTTAAAAACATTGCTTTACTACTAGAAGAAAATCATGAACTGTGGATTCAGGACTTTATGTGTTGGGAACTTTGGTTTGCGTAGATGTGTCTATAGGTGTCTAACAAAGGTACGGCATATGGCCTTGAAAGAGGAGTTGTTTTTCAAGCATTATACATTTCTGCTAGAGCTACCATTTTAATTTTTCTTCATATGACTTTGTGAGCTTGTGACTCTTGCAGATCTCTGATGCGATAATAGGGAGAGGGAAAGGTATGTTATCAATATCTCATTGGTTATCCACGAGTTTTTGCAAAACCTTGTAAAATCATAAGTTCATAACATCTATTTATTTGATTGCATTTTCTAATAGGTGATGGTTGTAATAAACTCTTACTTAAGTTATTTGATGAAGAACTCCACAGTATATGAGATATCATCAACTGCCACACATTTAGAGGAGCTGGATAATCCGCCAAAGGCATTTGAAGATGGAGTCAAAGTCATTACACGCCAGGAGTATGTTTCACGATTGCGTGAACTTCAAGATGAAATAAAGCATTCTTGGAAGGCTGATAATCGTGTCACTTCTTTGAAATCATCCATCAAGGTATTGCACCAACGCTACCAGTCTCACTTTAGTATGATTGCAAGTAATTGCAATAAGAACATAACAAAGTTTGCTTACAGGTCAATGGTTGTTCTATCCATATTTTTCATCTTTGGGTTATATATTGGATGAAATGTAACTGTTCTGTTGATAAAGGATAAAGGTGGAAAAACATTCACTGGATCTTCTGGGCAGAACCTCTTGATATTCTGTTATAAACTTGTAGATCTTTTACCTAAACATTACATACTAAATTCGGGCAGTCCTATCTATTGATGGATATTAAATTTGCTAGGTAGAGCACCGGGTCCAAAATAAATATCTTTTGCTGAGGGGTTGTAGTATGTTGATAGCATAGTGGGTAAAAACATGTTTTATGGCAAATTTGCCACTTTTAAGTTTGTCAGGCAAATTATAATGGATAATGGCAAATTATTTTGGGTAAATTTAGTTTTGCTAATTTTTATCAATGTTTGATTACATAGTGAGAAAATAACATTTATTATGACATGACCCACTTAAATACACATAGAAACCTTTCATAGTGGGCAAATTAGAGGTGGCTAACAAAATCCATGTTTTAGGTGGAAAATTTTATCCACCTTATAGTGGACAAATCAGCCATAGTGTTCAAATGTTAAAAAAATTTGCTACCACCCAAAAAAATATCAAACAATGGCAAATTAATTTATAGTGGGAAAATACATCCACTATGGTGATTTGCCATGCCGGTCAAACACAAACTAAGATTTTGTGTGAGATAGAGACAACAGCCTTAATGATTTTTCCCTCTTGTACGTTATGTAATCATGTTTACTTAACCCTAGAATATTTTAGGGAAGGAGTGTTGCCCCTGACCTGGACCAACTGCACGGCAACATTGCACTTTCGACCTTTTAGCCACCCTCAGGAAATGGACCTTCTAAAAGGAACTCCCCCCAAATATATTACATACTTTCCTTAAGTATTAGCCTGTGGCTCAATGGTAGCACCCCTCTCACAAAGTGGTGAGGTCGTGGGTTCGAAACACGTCAACAGCAGATTGTTGATATAAGTTTCCACACGTAATTTAAAAGGGGTAGGGGTCCCCACAACCTCGCTTGCCAACCAAAAAAAAAAAAAAAAAAAAAGTATTAGTCTAAATGACCTCCACTCTTCTTATCACGTTTTGTGAGTACTGTTTTTTTTAAGGTATGCTATATGAGGTAATATTTTTGTTTACAGGACCATTTCTCTGTTGCAGGTTGCTACGCTTCTATTGGACACATCTGTTTCAGAATTTTATCCAACATTGTTCATTATAGTCACTGAAGTGATGGATATACTTGGAGATATGGTGTGGGAGCGCATCAAAAGAAAAGCTGAATATGCTGACGATGGAACGAGAATCTGTTCTTTGCAAGGTATGTATCTCCTGAATCTTTAAAATAATAGGGTTGCATGTATTTCTTATATTATTCATATTGTGCCTGGATTAGTCATCCTCTGAAGCTATGCTATATTAGAGACGATTGTATATGGTTGCAGATTTGTAACTTTTGGGTGATCTTATTTATGCATAAGCTTGAAGGTTGTTAATCTGCTGTTCCGTTAATTGATATACATATGACGCAGAATACGTCGAAGAAAACCTTGAAAAACCTCAAGGGAAGGAATAAAAGCTAAAATACTAGAAAATAAATGTCAGAAAATTTGTATATTGATAGTTGATTCCATTACAAAAGACTACTCATGCCTTTATATAGCCAAACTAAGACTTCTAATTCCTAAAACTTCTATTTAAGAACATAAAATAAGAATTCTAATTCCTAGATACTTCTAAGTTCTAAAACTTCTAAATAAACTATGACTTCTAAATTTAGAAACAATGTCTAGAAAAATCTGTAACTCTAGATTATGTAAGGAAATCATATTAGGCATTCTGTTCTACATCAACATATTTAAAAAATATAAAAAGCAAGAAAAGAAGAAAGAAATGATTTGAACATAAAGCGAAAAGAAACTTCTATTAGTGTTTTTCTTCTTTTTCTACCTCTTCTTTTTGGAAGTGAAGATCTTTGCATGATCTCTGGTTATTAGTTAGTGGTGGCAACGTTGTAATTGGCCATATTCTTCCTCATCTTTTTTCTTGTGTGTGTGTGTGTAAGAGACAAAATTGTCAACATGCTTACATAATTTGGCATATGCAAATGGTTTATTAAGTTGCTTTTTGCCTTGAACTGAACTTTCATTAGTTTGTGTGCAGAGAAGTTTAGTACCAGTGATGTCTGTTCTGATGCCAAAGAAACTTGTTATAACTGGTTTTGCAAAATCGGTTCCATCCGTGAGCTTCTTCCACGCATGTGAATTTCTTACTCTCTCTCGCACATGTCTCTCTTTCTCTCTTCCTGTATATGTTTTATTAATGTGCGTCAGTGTGTGTGTTACAAATACAATGATGATTCTGATATAAAGTATTCGGTAGAGATGGTTTATTGTTATCTACATAATTACATAAAGTTTTCTTGTGTTACAAAGTATGCTCCTAGTATAGAGATGGGTTGATTGCAACCTACAAGAACTATTAGGAGATTTATTGGGTCACTCCAAAACTGACCGACGCATTTACTATTTAGACAAAGCACTCCATTATATTCGTTTCTTAAATGGTAGTCCTTTCTATTAGTTTTGAGTTCATCATTACATGTACTCTCACAAAGAAAGGAAAGTAGTTAATGTTTTCTTATGACTTACTCTGTCCTAATTTCCTTCAATTATGTTTCCTCGTGTAGTTATTTGGAGCTTTCCATATTGCGCTGCTGGCGTTTCCTTCATGAGCATCCTTGGGAAATCTTACAACGGGTGGTGATGATGATCAGGGGGTTAGCTGATCCATTAGCATCGTACTATTGCCGTCTATACATGGTTTATTGTGCTCAGAAATTACTCCCACCTGATACAGGTAATTGTTATATACTCCAGTTTTGTGCTTTTGTCTTGTACTACTAAGTGGACACCTATATCTTCGTTAATCAGTATAGTATTCATCCTACGTCATGGTTGAACACTCGTACTTGCAGAAACACTCCAAAAAAATACCCATTTTGAGAAGGCATCTCCCTTAGATCCTTTGAGAAAGTCTCACTTTTTAGTCTCTCACATTTACTTCATTAAAAAGGTAGGTGGTGAAGTGAGCAGGATGAACCAGTAGGAAGAAATTAGTGTCTGATTACCCCCTTAGCGTCCTGGTAGTGGGGTAATACCTTGTACTTGGGTTTCCTTGTATCGGATGTTTGCTCATATACTTTCCTATTATAATTTTTTAGGATAAAAAAAATAATAAGAAAAAAGATGAAGGAAAACAGAGATGGGTGCATGTAAACTGTGTTTTGTAATTTCCTGGGATGCTCAACTGGGTATTGTAGGTTCCCCCGTCTTTCTGCTAGAATAGATCATAGATGGCATTTGATTTAGGGTATGGTATCTTCGTAACGTTAAATTTTTTCCATGCGTACATGGCTTATTTCAGTCTTCTCATTGACCTTGTTTTTGTTGCAAGTTGTAACAATTTTATTTTCCCTTCTGTAACAATTCCTTAACAGGGTATCTCATTACATGCATTACTGACATGACAATCATATTAAGAAGAATTACATCTGAAAAGGAAACCATGTCAAAAAATTCGGTAGAAGATAATGAGACACTAATCAGCTTATTGGAACCTCCCCTTGAGTGGACTATGAAATGCATATGCATGGAAGCTTACAAGGTCAGTAGCAGATATAAATGTGTCATGACGATTTGATATATCACTTTTTTCCTTTGTTGTGTTTTCCAATTTTAGGTCTTTGGGATTAAGGTTTTTCAGTGCAATGTTTTGTCCATTGGTCAATTGCACAAATACACACATAAACAGATATATATATATATATATATATATATATATATATATATATATATATATATATATATATATATATATATATATATATACGGGCTGTCTAGGTTGCCATCCTTAGGATGACATCTATCTTGACAGCTCATCTCTGCCCTCTGTTGATATAAGATTTGATGGTTGGGATTTAATATATGGTTAAAAGATAATAAAGAAAGGGTAGCTATGTCATTCTATCTTTTAATTCAATTTATTTCTCCAAAGAAAAAAAAAGGTTTACAGCATCTTCTCTTCTTATTAGGTTTTCCTTAAACTCAATTGAGTAAACTGGGAAGAAATAATTTTTTGGGGTTTCATCGAACTAAAAACGAAAAATAGAAGTTAGCATTAGGAATTGATTTTCTACTTCTACTGTGCATATTGAGAAATCTTGAGGGATTTTGTCAATTAAAAGTAGGGACCCTCGAAAGCATTGCAAATAATTTGAAGTAAAAAAATGTGAGCGCTTAAAAAAGATGCAGTTTTTATTGTTAAGAAGTTTGAAGCTAATATCTACTGTTAAGAAGTTTTTATTGCTTCTTCCAATAATATTCTAAAATCTAAAACTGATTCCACTCTAACATCTACTGTTAAGATGATGCAGACATTTTCATCCCATCTAAGGTTAAAGATGTTATGTAATATGATTGAAATGTTGGTGTAAATGGGAATAACGATTTCAAGATACAAAGACCTTGAGCTTTAAGTTTGAGATGAAAAAGGTAAAAGTCAGAGATTCCATTGTGGTGACATCCAATGCGCGCTCTCTCTCTCTTTCTCTCATGTTCTGTTTCAGAGAGATGGAAAAGAAGAACATGGAATGACAAACTTGACCTTTAGTCATAAAGACTATAACATTGAATTAAATCCCAACCATCAGATCTTATATCAACAGAGGGCAGAGATGGGCTGTCAAGATGGATGTCATCCTAAGGATGGCAACCTAGACAGCCCGATATATATATATATATATATATATATATACACATTTTTGGGATTCACATCCACTCAATGTCATGGTGTGTAAATTTAAATGTGAATGGTAGAATTACAGGAAATAAGAAGTAAAGTGCATGTGTGTAATATAAAGATTATGTCCTGGAATCTTATTTTTTAATTCAATTAAAGCTCCTACTTATTTAAAAACACACACACACACGCATTTTTTTTTTAATGTTTCACGGTGGGTGTACTCAAAAGTTGGAGTCTCAATGTGGTGCACTAGCTACTGGACAACACATTCAGAGATACTTCAGTGACATGGTTTGGAAGCCATATGATCCAAACAATTTAGAGATAGAACTTTTATGGTAGAAACTAAGAAGAATAATCAAAACAATAATAAAGACAAGATGAAATTTGGTGAGTTTTCTTTTATTGCTCTTCAATATCTCAAAGATTATAATTAGAGAGCTTTAAACTTGCTTCATTTTGGGATTATAAGGCAGTGGCTAGCTACTGGACTGTGGTTGCCCTAGTTTATGGGTTACAAGTCTTTTGATCTATGCTTACAATATGCCTTAGGTTACTGCCCTATGCTAGTATGCTTGCTACATTGTGGCTGGGTGTGTCTTCTAGATGGCTTCAAGTTGGTTTGCCCCTTTTAGCGTTACAAAGGTATTTATAGAGTGAATACAAGTTTCTAGTCCAATAGGGTTTTTAAATAGAGTAAATATTTTTCTTAGTCAAAATAAGATTCTTAGGAGGTCATCATAGTCAAAATAGAAGTCTTGGAGTCTTCGACCGGAAGATTGTTCAAACCTTGTATTTTTGATTTGGCCATACTAGCAATGTTCGAACCAAAATAGTACAATTCGAACCAAAATAATAATTTTTGTTGTTGTCGTCCTATAAGAACTTGAAAGTTGACTAAGCACTTTGAACTATAATACTTTCCATACTCCATTGGAAAGCTAAAAGAGTCTACTTTCCAATCCAAAAAATGGATTGATATTCCGATCACTGAGTATAAAGTTATGGTCGTTTTACTACAGGGGTGTATACATGCTACATGTTAGCTAATTTCAAGTATTTCTGCTTAACACCTAGATCCTCTTAGATCATCATAGAAGACCCAAAAACAACTTACTAGGGCATCACCTCTTAGGAATCTTGAGTGCTTTGTACATCAATCCCTTAAGTTTTACTTGCCTTCCAAATTCTCCCAAAAGGATAACGTGTGTTATACAAAAGATTTTGTGAGCAATTTTCAAACAAAGCCTTTGCCACTTGGCACATGATGTCCTACGTAGGAAAACCACTCTATTCTTGTTAATAACAACTAGTAATGGTCAAAGAGAGCAATAACATATTTCTAGACTCTGGAAACCTGATTTCTAGGAAATCCTTGAACACAATATTGACAGAAACGATAATTCAAAAAAGTGGACAATCTAGGTAAGGGTAGCACAAAGATTTGTCCATACTGCAGATCTTATGTTCTTCAAATCGTTGACAGAGATAATGACTGAAAATGGATGATTTTGGTATTTGCTAGATGATATGTTAAGACTTAGCATAATCTGGAAGGTTATGTTTCATGCTATATTGATCCAAGAGGATATAGGTGTTAAGAAGTACTTGAAACACCCTTGTGGTAAAATGACCATAACTTTGTGCTTGGTGATCAGAATCTCAGTACATCTTTTGGATTGGAAAATAGACTCATCTAGCTTTCCAACGGTGTATAGAACATGTTCTAGTTCATAGTACTTAGTCGAGAAAACAACTTCTAAGTTGGAACGTGTTCTAGTTCACAATACTTAGTCGAGAAAAAACTTCTAAGTTCTGACAGGAAAGCGCACAATGGCAAAAATTGTTGATTTGGTCGAACAATGTTAAGTTGGTTCGAACCGAATAACATGTAGGAACACTGTTGATGTCCCTTCAGGCCCTATGATGGTCTAAGACTCCAAGCCTTCTATTTCGACTATAAAGACCTCCTAGAAATCCTAATTTGAGTATTGAACAAGTATTTGTTATATTTAGAAGAACCTATTAGAGTAGGAACTTGTATTCACTCTATAAATATAAGACTTGTAACCCAAAAAGAGGTAAGCCATCTTGAAACTATCCAAAGCCACAATGTAGCCAATAGCGCAAACATCTTAACTACTTTATAGATGGCGCCCCCAAATCGAGATAGTTTATGAGGCCCTCGCTGGCAGTATACTGAATTGACACGTATTATTACAGATATACAGATATCAGCCATTAAAAACCTAGGGCCCAGGCCCATATCCACATTACTTTCTCTTTAATAGCACGCATAAGCGTGCACATTCACATAGTAGTTTTGTAACCTTGGGCATATTGTAAGCATGGGAGAAGCCCCACCAAGGAAGCAAAACCATAGTTAGAATGCTTTTAATCCAAAATGGAGCAAGTTGAGTTCTCTATTGTAGTTTGATTCCGCAAAACATCAATAAGAGAAACATTGACACAATTATCGTCGTCTTCTTTACATTAAGCATTGGATTATCTGTTTTTTGCCATCATTGTTTGATTATTCTTCTTTGTTTTCTACCAAAAGTTCTATCTCTAGGTCGTTCGGATCATATATGCCAAATTATCGAGAGCGAAAGATATAGAAGAGTCTTTGATCGAACTAATAGAGAATTAGGGCACCAAACAATGACACCAACTGATAGCATCAAATTGGGTCTTCTTCAGACCTTGTATGAGTGGTGTTAGACTAGATGATTTTATAATGAGATGGGATGACCTAATTTTTCATGTACACTGAGTGACTTTCTTCGTATTTTGGGCTAGCGTGTACCTCACACACTTTTATTAATGAAATTTGTGTATGTGAATTAACTAGCAAAAAAAAAGTGTAGGAGAGTTACAGTGTTCTATGTAGTGGGCACGTTGAATAGGTAGGATTGTTGTTTGGCGTTTGTAATACCCAGGTTTCTTGAGGCAACTAAAGGAAAGATGGTCAGTCGACTGAACCTAGTTGAGCCCGACTGAAACGACATGTTTTGTTAAATTTATAGTTTTGCCCCTTGCTTGGTATAAAACTGAATCTAGGGTTTGCAACACAAAAGTAACTTGTTAAAATCAGTTTAAAAGATTAAGTTTACGAAGAAAACCCATTAATAATCTAGGGGATGGAAATTACTTGGAATTGAATTATATTGCTTTCTCTTTACTTTGGTGTGATTTCGTTGTTGCGAATCTAAGGCAAGTTTTGGTTCTTAAAACTTTCTCTTGATTTTAGGAGATAGAAGATGTTTTTGATGTATATTAAAATAAATGCTATCATATTAGTTAATTCCATGATTAAGGTTTATTGTTGAAATGTATGTTTGAATGTTAAAGGTTGAATGTTTACATGTTTAATGTTATATTACTGCTTTAATTTCATTATGTAATAGTATCTTAATGAGATTAGAATCATGTTTAATGAAGTATAATCATAGTTGGAATGTTTAATTGAAATAAATGTATGGAATTCATGTTTAATTGATAATAGCAACAAATGTGTTGACATCAAATCAATCCAATGTGCCGATGCGCTAGAGCTATACCTTGGTATGTACCCCTAAGGACATCTCCCCCACCTCTGCCCATGCAGATATTTGTTGAAGCATCTAAGTAGTATCCATGCCATATGTAATATCCAATAATCATCATCAGATTTAAACCAGAAGTCAAACAATGAATACTACTGTTTGGTCAAGTTATTAAATTAAACATGGTCTATGTTCTTACAAGGTTCAGTAGACTGAGCCTTCAGTCGACTCAACTCTGAACACGACAAAGTTCTGATTACTGTTTACCACAAATTGCATACATACATTCCTAAGGCATAAGAATACGAACGTTAAAACATGAATTCCATATATTTATCTCAATTCAAACACCACATACATTCCAATTATGATTATAATTCATTAAACATGATTCTAATCTCATTAACATTAAGCATATAAAAAGTCAACCATTAACATTCACACATTTCAACAATAAACCTAATTGTGACATTAACTAAATATGATAATATTTAACTTAGTTTACATCAAAAACATCTTCTATCTCCCAGAATCAAGAGAAAGCTTCAAGAATGAAAATTTACCTTAGATTCACAGTAGAGAAATCACACCAAAGCAATATGATCCAATTCCAAGCAATTTCCAACCAAAGTAAGCAAGTAAATCAAAACCCTAGATTATGAAAGGTTCTTCTTAATCTTCTAAACTTATTTTATCAAGTTATTTTCGTGCTGCAAACCCTAGATTTAGTTTATATCAAGCAAGGTGCAAAACTGTAAAATTAACAAAACAGGTTGATTCGGCCTTGCCCAACTAGGTTCAGTTGACTCAACAAACCTTGGGTATTACAACGTTTTATTTATCTATAGTGAAAGTGTGTCCTCTAGAAACATTAGAGCATCTCTAATGGGTCTTCTATATTTGAACGACACATAGACCATTATGAACGACACATAGGTGCCACGTCCTTTCTCAAAAAAAAATTATGAACGTCGTTCAAACCTATATCAGGGGCATCCCTAACGCAGTTTCATTTTTTTTTCTAAAATTACTTCTTCCACGCTGGTTCAACCAGCGTGGAAGATTTTTTTATATCCGGCCCAATTTTAAGCCCAATGTCCAAATAGTTCCACGCTGGTTTAACTAGTGTGGAACAGTTTATGAATGTATTTCCTCCATTATTTCCCTCCACTTCTCCTTTCCCTCCCATTATTTCCCTCCACTTTTCCTTTCCCTCCCATTTTTTCCCTCCACTTCTCTTTTCCCTCCCATTCTTTCCCTCCAATTACCTTTTCCCTCCATTCCTTCCTTCACTAATTAAAACTCTTTTCATCACAGACTTCGCACATTTTCAAACTCATTTCAAACTGGTTTTACAAACATTCATCACAGACTTTTTTTCACTAATTCTCTCCAATGAATTCTTACGACCAACATTTTGAAATTTTGAACAGACAACGCCAATTGCTTATAGACTCTTCTGATGATGAAGATCTTAGCACAAGGCATATCATTCGTCTGCTTCCAGCTATCGAGGTTGATTTGGAAGAAGAAGAAGTTATAGAAAACATACCAAGATGGGGAGGTTCAAAATTTGGTCGAGCTGCTAACAGGCGTGACCATGTTCAATCACACAACATGTTTATCCACCATTATTTTGCAGCCCAACCTGTTTTTGGAGAAAAGCTTTTTCGACGTCGTTATCGTATGAGGCAGAATGTTTTTTTGAGGCTGTGTAATGCAGTTGTTGAAAATAATGATTATTTTCACTAGAAATATGATGCTCTTGGTGTTCCTGGACCTTCTGGCCTAATAAAGCAACATGTGCACTTCGTCTTCTCTGTTATGGGTGTCCAGCAGATTCTCTTGATGAGTCAATCAAAATAGGTGAGCAAACTGCACTCAATTCTCTGAAAAAAATTTCTCAAACTGTTGTCGACATTTTTGAGAACGAATATTTGAGGACACCCACTCCAGCTGATGTTGAACGTCTACTTGCTAAAGGAGCTCAACGGGGGTTTCCAGGTATGTTGGGATCTATTGATTGTATGCATTGGATTTGGAAGAACTGTCCTACAGCAGAACAAGGGCAACATATGGGACACCATAAGAAAGCTACTGTTATTTTGGAAGTTGTTGTCGATCATGAGCTTTGGATATGGTACGCCTTTTTTGGAATGGCAGGTAGTTGCAACGATCTCAATGTCTTAGAAAACTCCCATGTTTTTTATGATACGGTAAATGGCAGATCGCCTCCTTGCAATTACCACGTGAATGGGAATGATTATAATATGGGATACTATCTTTTTGATGGTATCTACCCACAGTGGGCTACTCTTATTTACAGAGAGATTTCCAGGAACTCGAAAAAAGACTGCTTTTTTTATAGATAGTAAGTAAGAGTAGCCCACTGTGGGTAGATACCATCAGAAAGATAGTATCCCATATTATAATCATTCCCATTCACCTGGTAATTGCAAGGAGGCGATCTGCCATTTACCATATCATAAAAAACATGGGAGTTTTCTAAGACATTGAGATCGTTGCAACTACCTGCCATTCCAAAAAAGGCGTGCCATATCCAAAGCTCATGATCGGCAACAACTTCCAAAATAACAGTAGCTTTCTTATGGTGTCCCATATGTTGCCCTTGTTCTGCTGTAGGACAGTTCTTCCAAATCCAATGCATACAATCAATAGATCCCAACATACTTGGAAACCCCCGTTGAGTTCCTTTAGCAAGTAGACGTTCAACATCAGCTGGAGTGGGTGTCCTCAAATATTCGTTCTCAAAAATGTCGACAACAGTTTGAGAAATTTTTTTCAGAGAATTGAGTGCAGTTTGCTCACCTATTTTGATTGACTCATCAAGAGAATCTGCTGGACACCCATAACAGAGAAGACGAAGTGCACATGTTGCTTTAATTAGGCCAGAAGGTCTAGGAACACCAAGAGCATCATATTTTTGGTGCAAATAATCATTATTTTCAACAACTGCATTATACAGCCTCAAAAAAACATTTTGCCTCATACGATAACGACGTCGAAAAAGCTTTTCTCCCAAAACAGGTTGGGCTGCAAAATAATGGTGGATAAGCATGTTGTGTGATTGAACATGGTCACGCCTGTTAGCAGCTCGACCAAATTTTGAACCTCCCTATCTTGGTATGTTTTCTACAACTTCTTCTTCTTCCAAATCAGCCTCGATAGCTGGAAGTAGACGAATGATATGCCTTGTGCTAAGATCCTCATCATCAGAAGAGTCCATAAGCAATTGGCGTTGTCTGTTCAAAATTTCAAGATGTTGGTCGTAAGAATTCATTGGAGAGAATTAGTGAAAAAAAGTCTGTGATGAATGTTTGTAAAACCAGTTTGAAAGGAGTTTGAAAATGTGCGAAGTCTGTGATGAAAAGAGTTTTAATTAGTGAAGGAAGGAATGGAGGGAAAAGGTAATTGGAGGGAAAAGAGAAGTGGAGGGAAAAAATGGGAGGGAATGGAGAAATGGAGGGAAATAATGGGAGGGAAAGGAGAAGTGGAGGGAAATAATGGAGGAAATACATTCATAAACTGTTCCACGCTAGTTAAACCAGCGTGGAACTATTTGGACATTGGGCTTAAAATTGGGCCGGATATAAAAAAATCTTCCACGCTGGTTCAACCAGGTAAGAATCAGGTAAGAATACAACAACACAATGAAGAGCTTTAGCAAGGCGACTAACTGATAAAAGATTTAGAGCAAAACGGGGAACATGCAATACGGACTCTAAAGTAATCTGAGGAGACAAATGAACAGTGCCCTTACGAGTAATAGGGTTATACGAGCCATCAGCAATGCGAACATGATGAGAAAAAGGGGTATGCTTACTCAATAAACTATACTCACCAGTCATATGCTCATTGGCCCCTGAATCAAGGATCCAAGCAGGAGGTGTAGAACCAGAACTAACATGGAAAGCAGAAGGTATACCTGTAGCCGTAGGCATGGTAGTAGACCCTGGTTCTCCCTTGCGAAGGGAAAAAAGAACCTCGTCTAGCCGCTGACTCAAAGAACCTGAATCAGTAGGAACTCCCCCTGAAGCGGAACTGCTAGGAACCCCAAAAATGGCAGCGGTACAAGGTTGACCACCACCTGATTTTCCAGACCTCTTCTTTGGCCTCTTACTTGGGAACCAAACAGAGCATCCAATAGGCCAATGGGGTCGTGGTAAAGGTATCTTCCCTGGAACAGAACGTAACCACGATGAAAAATTATGCCCACTTAGAAGAATGGATGTAGACTGAACGGTGGGGAAACCAAAGTCAGTTTCCATAGCCTTAGGAACGGTTGTAGATGACGAATCAGTGGAAGCTGGACTTGTAGTCATATCACAGAATAGTCCACAATAAAATACTCACAGTATGAATGTTGTATCACAGCAAATCCACAAAGCAGCAGTAAAAAAGATAATGAAATCACTCCAAAAATTGGTGCAGACAAGGACCAAACAGGACTATAGTCAGAGTGCAGATTTTCCGTTGAAAGGAAACCAGAAAAATAATGACTGCAACAGTGGCAGAAACCAGGAACACACCAGAAACAGTGGAGGTAATCAAGGTGGGAGACAAACACCAATTGAAATCCTTAGCAACAGGGATGACTACCAACAAGGGAAGCCGTCTGCAGGGATGTCCTGCTGCAGAAACAGCGAAGGAAGAGCAGGGATTACCAGCTGCTCATAGAAGAAAGATGCCCGGAGGCAAGGTGGTGATGGTGGTGGGAGCGGTGGTGGTGGTGACGGTTTGGGTTTTGGTTTTGATGATGGCTGGGTTTTGTTTCTACAAGCAACTGATACCAAGTAGAAGTAGAATATTAGGGTGAAAAGTTATAGTCTCAATGTGAGACTTAACTTGTATATATAAAGAAAGAAGTGTGTTAGACAAGTCACTACTATTACAAGTGTGTTAGACAAGTCACCACTATTACAAGTGTGTTAGACAAGTCACTACTATTACAATAGTGCTATTAATTTTAAATTTATTTTAATGCTTTTCAGAAGAGGCAATATGATGATATATTTGTAAAGCTTCAATTAGGAAGGGGATTATCAAATTCGTCTGGGACTTCGAAATGTATCTCGATCATTGTTCATCATTTCCTCAAGGAACTTCCTGCTGAACTTGTTTGCTCGCATGCGTCATATATCTTGCAGCTAATCGAATCTGCTAATGACATTTCCCTCAACCAGGTAAGCATCAGTATCACCCTCATGCTATAACACTGTAGACAGTGCCGCTTTTACGTACTGGAAGTTGTATGTAGCAGCTTTTGATTGGCCAATATGTAGTATCTAAATTACAGGTTGTTTGGGCTCAAGCTCTCGGAAAGAAAACCTCAAGTGGATTATGTTGATTCTGTATTGGGTAAAGTTTTCCAGGTACCGAGGCTCCCTCTTTGTAATTGTCTTTATGCATTTAAGTACTATAATCTTCAGTTTAGGCTTTAAGCATTTCCCTCATGAGTCAGACCTGACAACCTGAATGTTGTTGTTGTTGTGTGTGTGTGTGTGTATGCTCATTTTCCTTATTTATTGAAACTTACATTTGTCTACAACTGTAGGTAATTACTCAATATAGTAGGCTTGATGAATACGTGAAGGTTGTGGATGCTTTTTTGGATATTGTCCTGCAATACAATATGGTATGTTGTGGTCTCTTACTCGTGAATAATGAATTGTTACTCATTATATTTCGCTTGTTATATGCTAAACATTATTTATATATACTTTAACTATAAATAGACAATAGAGTAATTGTTATGCCCTGTGAAGATGAAATTGTGGTGTCAGGGAATTGAAAAACATCTCGGATAGTCTTTCTTCTGTTTTTCTGGAGTCTGATGACGAGGCTCGTAGTTTAGCTGCCATGTATCGTTGAATAATTGTGCTCTGATTTCTTTCATCCCCTGGTGTCCAGAATAGTTTAGCTGCCATGTATCGCAGACCGATTTGGTTTTTTTTGACCGATTGTTGGTGGAGATGTCATGAGATGTGTCAGTGTACTCTGTCTCCTGGGGTAAATTTGCAGGTCTCAGGAGAGATTGAGGTCATTAAATAACATGATATCTCACTTGTGGAGGTTGTGGATCTGTCTCCTATTGACCATGCCGACCATGTTTCAACAAATTGGTGGTGTTGGGGTCCTAAGTTCTATAACGAAGTCTGTTTCAACTTTCGATGGACCCACCAGTTCAGGTTCAAATTTTAAATCTTTCAATAGAGAAGTGGCAAGACATCATGGTGTCTTTTTCTTTGGGTTATGGGTGAAGCTAATTCTCTAGATTTACAAAGCACGACGGTTTTAGTAGACACTTTGCTTGATGAGCCAGTTATTGCTTTCGTAGGGCCCAGTCCAAGTAGGATTTTGGACCCAATTCAGTCTTAGACTAATGGAGTCCACTGATTAGGCTGTGGGACTGTGTCTGAGGAATGGGGTTAGTAGTCCTTTGGTAAAGGCTTCAAGTGGAATTTTGGGTTTGTTAGCAAATTGAGTAAACTAATTGACTATTATCATAGAGGATTTGGGTATGGGGATTCTTGAGGTATGCTATTGGAACATGGGGTCCTGAAGAGTGAAGATAACTTTAAGTGATATTAACCAAGTGTTTATTGAAGAATCTGATTGTTAATTAGAATGTACCATAGGCTTCTAGTGAATGCTATAAGCATATATATTTCCTTTGGCTTTTACACTTTTGGTTGCTTGGGGTGGCGATCTCTCTCAGCTGTCTCTGCTGGCTATATATAAAGCCCATCTTATAAATGAAGGGTTTATTTACCCAAGACGTAACAATAAAGTCAAGTACCATCGAAATTAATAATCAGCTTGGTCCTTAATGAAGTTGTGGCCTGAGCTTGCTGCTGGGGTGCATCTGTTATTTTAAGAGGCCCCAGTAGTACGAGTGGGGATCCATGTTTATACCTTGGAAGTTGAACATGTTTTATCTCGTTGTGGGATGGCGTGTCAGTCCATGTCCACCTTGGACCAAAATTCAAAAGTTCACCTTGAATCCTTTGTGCAAGCACCACTGCACAAATCATATGCCATCATCTTATTGCATCTTCGAGGTACACCCTCTGGTGTGCGTCATTTCTTAATGGCGTGTGGATAATTATCATTCAGAAGTCATGGTCGAATTCTTTCTAGGTCGGTGAGAGTGATTTGAATTGGTATTTTTATTATGGGTTATTTTATTTTAGGAAGTTTATGTTTTAGTGTATTTTGATTTGAGTAGGAGTCTTAGTTGGATTCTTTGGCTAGCAAGAAAATCCCATCTATAAATAAAGGTCTTGCGCCCCCTTTGTAATGAGGTTGTTTTGAATGAATACAGAGTGAATTGATGTGTTTTAGGGTTTGATATAATCCCCTTTCTATCAATCTTCTCGATGCATTATTTTGATTGTTCCTTCCTTGAACCAGTTTACATCACACATCAGTAATATCGTCTCCAAAAATTGGAAAGAAGTTGTTAAAGTTTCCGTAGAAAACTTTCGTAACTTGCCTTCGTTTCACGCAAAATTTTGTCAAACATATCCAACTTTGTATCATGCATTTTATCTAACACTAGATAAGCAATGGGTTAAAAATTGGGGCAGCTATCGGCTACATAAGAGGTGCCATGGGGTAAAATTGTACATAGGGACATGCATTGAGATTTTGGGTAACGGCATCTGGGTATGGATAAGCCATATTACTCCTGGAATTCAAAATTCCTCCGGCTTTTTGTGATATTTTTTTTTTCTAAAATAAGACTCAAACCTACTAGGTCTGACTCAGTTTGGCACGGGTGGCTGGATACCTAGTTGCAGGCTTGCACAGTTTGGCGGCTTGTTACTTGGCTCGCAGTGGGCTCAAGTCAAATCTGGCTCAAACGGCTTTGGGTTACTGGCACGCTGGTCTGGCTTGCTGGCTTGGCTAGGTGGACCCTAAACTGGATCTGGGAGCACCTGATCAAAGTTCCTTGTAAGAGATCTGTTTCTATCATGAACAGAACCAGAGATGAAATGGGAATACTCGAAGGAAAAGAAAGCAAGGAAAAGAAAATCTGGAACAGCAATGTCGCAGTCTGATTCCTGCAACGGTAATATGACTCTGACGGCGCTATCCCCTTTAACAGATGAAATTCAGCTCTGGTTTCTTTCTTTTATTCCACCTTCATTAGTAATCTCGGTTTCTTCTTCGTTTATGACATATCAATTTCCAAGATTAATACATAAGCTCTGATTGCCATATAAACTGATTGGCGGAAGCAACAATCAAAATAATACATCGATAAGATTGATAGTAAGGAGAATACATCAAACCCTCAAACATATCACTTCACTCTTCATTCATCGAAAATAACCTAATTACAAAAGGGGCCAAAGGCCTTTATTTGCATTTGGGATTCTGATGCAGCGGAAGCTAAAATAAACTTAATCTAACAATTGAAATTGCAAGGAATTGAAATAACGGAAAAGAATTACAATAAGTAAAAGCTGAAATTTAAATAACTTGAAAGTAAATTGCGAAAATTAAAGAACTTGAAGTAAAAACTAAATTGAAAGACAATAAACTAAATAATAAACTCTTCAATCATCAATCTTCACTAAGAAATTCGTTTTTGGAGCTCTTTATATAGATAACTCCCTTGACACAACTAGGAAACCTACTAGAACTTGAATTACTACTTCCCTAAGGTATATATTACCTTTTGGCAACTTCCTAAGCCTATTAGGACTCAAAATAAGACTTCTAGACACTTCTAAAGATACTCTAAATAATAAAAACGAAAATAACAACTTAGAAATACTATTTAGGCTTCTAAATAAATCATAAACCCAAATAGGAAACCAATTGGTGTATGTGTTCTGTCCTACATCAGTCCCCCATTCTTCAAAAGAATTCGTCCTCGAATTTAAGTTGTATTGTTGACGTCCGCTCCATAAGAAAAGATACTTTGAATAACATGAATTCTTATGAATTATTCCCGATGTGATTGTTTGATCTTTTGATCCTTGGACTTCGAAAACAAAGAGAACTTGCTTGGAAAGAATTCGATCAATACCAATAAAATCATAATGATGAATATTAATGGACAATGAATCTCTCACTGCAAACTCAACTTTATGATTCCCTTTTTCCTTAAAAACATGTGTTTGATCTTCAATTTTGACCACATGGGTTGAAGGATCTTCACGAATACTTGGTGGCTCCTCAATAAAAACCTTTCTAACTTCTTCAATAATGTCATGATGTTTTGGTGTGGAAGAGATTTCATTGGTGAGGGTAAGAATAGTAGGTGTGGGAAGGTTGTTGGTAGAAAGGAGGGGTGGTGGGGTGGTTAAAGATGTATTGATTGGTTCATCATGGATATCTTCGATATTGTTTGCCTTGATTTCTTCAATCTTATAGCTTGATTCTTCATGGATACCAAGGGTTGTCTTGATCTCTACTAGTAGTTGAGTGAATTTCGAATCGAGTGTTGCATCTTGTTTGACAAATAATGTGTTCAATGAATCCTGAAACAAATCTCTAAAGAAATTTTTTTCTTCATCACTAAGAGCCATGGTGGAAAAAAAACTTGAAGGTGGTGGTGGGGTGGTGGTGGATCGTTTTTAGATAAAAATCTAAAACTAGAGCTCTTGATACCAATCGATGCAGCGGAAGCTAAAATAAACTTAATCTAACAATTGAAATTGCAAGGAATTGAAATAACGGAAAAGAATTACAATAAGTAAAAGCTGAAATTTAAATAACTTGAAAGTAAATTGCGGAAATTAAAGAACTTGAAGTAAAAACTAAATTGAAAGACAATAAACTAAATAATAAACTCTTCAATCATCAATCTTCACTAAGAAATTCGTTTTTGGAGCTCTTTATACCGATAACTCCCTTGACACAACTAGGAAACCTACTAGAACTTGAATTACTACTTCCCTAAGGTATATATTACCTTTTGGCAACTTCCTAAGCCTATTAGGACTCAAAATAAGACTTCTAGACACTTCTAAAGATACTCTAAATAATAAAAACGAAAATAACAACTTAGAAATACTATTTAGGCTTCTAAATAAATCATAAACCCAAATAGGAAACCAATTGGTGTATGTGTTCTGTCCTACATCAGATTCGTTGCTAGCTATGGAATATGACTAAGACTCCTACTCAAATCAAAAAATTCCTAAAATAAAATAAAGCCTAATAAAGATAACAATTCACATCACTCTCTCTGACCGAGAAAGAATTCAAGCACATATTCTGAATAATAATTATCCAAACCAACCATTAAGAAATGGCTGCACATCACCCTCATTAGAGCTGCATCTGGTGTACCTGGTAAACTTCGTTAACAACTCCACCTGTAGATGCTTAATCTTGAACAATAGCATCACATACTCATGCCAAGTCCTGCTAAAACCACCAGCTGTTGTACCAATTCTAGTGTTTACACCGCCAAAATCTTGGGCCTACTCACCCATGGATCTATAAGTACCCATTTTGTCTCCACCTCACCAATATGCTTGAGCTACATGTTGGGCCTCACCCATGCTGTGAGCCTGTGAGGTTTTATCCTATAAGGCCTCGGTACTAGCTAGAATGATATTCATGGAGTTGCATGTTTCTTGATGTGGGATAATATTTCGTTCCACCCCAACAGATTGTGACTGCGTAAAATTACTTTGGATTTCCTTGAATGCTATACAAGGAGCTGTGTACATGATATACAGGCGTGGCAACACAGTTAGGATGTCATCTTCCAATAGTGATGCAATTCTTTAGCAACTGTGGACGTAATGTTTGTTCTTTATTTGAATATGTTTTTTATCTTACATAGGATACTACGAAACGGTATATTATATAGGAATTTCTAGAGCAGCTATTTTCTATATGAACACATTCTGAATCATTGATCAACTGGGTACTTGTTTTGATGTGGCTCAGCCTAAATACTATGTGATGCAAACTTTTCTAAAGGGTTGAATTGTCTTATCATTGTGTGCTTTGACAAGCCATATGTTTAAGTCTGACTCAAGTGATTATTTTTTCCCTCATTAACTAATATAAAAAGCAATATTTGAGTTGAGATTGTTTCTGATAGTCGATACTTTTCATGCCTATCCAATTCCAAAATTATTCATAGCATACAACATATTGATTTACGCACCTATTAGGATTAATATATCATTTGGCTTCGTAAGTTTTACCTTTGTGGGTATTCAATCCCAGTACTTGTATTTTAGGTGTGTAATTTCTTTATTGGATTCCCTCTGTTGTATCCATTTCAGGATAACTACTTGACAATCATTTTGGATGGTATTTCAATACGAGCACAGAGCAAGGAGATCACTGAAAATGAACTGAGCAGTTTACAATCCATTATTGTAAAGCTTCTTGCTCATTTCAATCTCGTGGAAGAGGTTTTAGCATTGGTGAGCGTCTTTCCTTTGATGGAAGTTTTATTTTTTCTTTGTTATTGCTACATTTTGGTTTTCTTGTTGATATATTCTTTATTAATTCTTCATTTCGAAATATTATATATATTTTTTGTTTTAGTTCCTTACTTGGTTGACACCTATCATCTAGATTCTTGAATCATACTACTCCCTCTGTCCCAAATTATAAGTACCTTATTCCATTTTAGATTGTCCCAAAATATATGTCCTTTTTGACTTTTCAACACATATTAATTAAGTTAAATGGTTCATTTGTCCATACTACCCTTGCTTTGAGATTAGAGTAATTATTCTAATGAAAAGTTAGACATTGTAATTAGTATTAAATAGGGGTAAATTAGAAAATAGAGTTAGTAGACAAACAATAAATGATGTTTCCTTAATAAGTAGAATATTCCAAAAGGTACTTATAATTTGGGACGGAGGGAGTATATTGGATAAGGAGTTTTGTTTTGTTTTGTTTTTTGTTTTTTTGCTAAAAATTTTGTAACTTATAAACTGTTGGTGCACACATAGACACACTAATTCTTACGATTTCATCTGAGGGCTTCTATTGAACTCCAAGTCCTTGGCCCCAGCTGATGAGCAGACACATCTACCTAACACATGTATATCTAGCCATTCACAATACACTTGTATATAAGATCTTATAATCTAAGTAATTGCTGTTTCAGTTTAGTTTATCTTTACTTCAATTATGTTACTGGTTAACTTGGATAGTTGTTGTGCAAGTCTAGGTTAATTTAATTTAATTCCAAATACGGTAGTTACGTTTTGGGAAAGTATAGGTAGTATTAATTAAGCCTTTAGGCTGTATTCGTATTTGGTGTTTATGGACAGTAGAATATAATATTATGAACTGATCCATCTTCGAGTTCAATGCCCACTCAATAGTGGCATTAAGATCATCCGAGACTCCCCCTGACCAAGAGCTGATGGGAACCTCTGAAAAGGCTGCCGTACGAGGCTTCCCACCTCCTGACTTGCTAGAAACCTTTTTCGGGCGAAGTTCAGGATGAAGTTGATAGCAAGTAGATTGATAATGACCATCAGCCTTGCAGTATTCACAAAATGGTCGATTACGACCCCGATTGCCCCCAGGTGGAGCATTAGAGCGGGGACCTCCTGACTGGACAGGAGAGCGAGAATTGGAAGCAAATGCCATCTGATCTAGAGATGGTGAAGCATCAGAAGCAATGGTGACTTTGGAGTTCAACTTCACACGACGCTCATGTTTCTCAATTGATGCATAAGCTTCTCCGAGGGAAGGGAGAGGTGAAGTGTTGAGAATTTGGGTACGGATAGCCTCAAAGTCAGATTGCAGACCGATAAGAAATTGGTGGACTTTGTGTTTGTCCTCTCACTTTTGAATGGCTGAAGTCATTCCTGTAATGTCAGTCAGAGAGGTGTAGATTGCAAGCTCCTCCCATCTCTTCTTCAAATATCCGTAGTAGGCTCTTACAGACAAAGAACCTTGACAGGCCTGACCAAGCTCCCTGTACAACTCGTAAATGCGTACCTCATTATGCAAGGTAGAATACATCTCTGTCAAAGCGGCCCACAAACTATCAACAGTTTCATGAAATGTGAATAACTCATAGATTTCTGGTTCCATCGAGTTTAAAATCCATCCCAAAATCATACAATTATTCATAAAACCATTTTCCATAAGTAGAATCAGCCTCTGATGGACGCAACACTTTGTCAGGGAATAACCAATCAATCTTACCCTTAGCTCCCAAGAACAAGCAGATAGACCTAGACCAAGACGAAAAATTCTGGCCATTCAGTAGAACACTAGTAACCTGATGAGAAGCAGGGAAGTTCAACAGATTCTCATTCCCACTACCAGATTCAGATTTTGAGACACTGGAATTGGATGGAGATTTATCCGTTAAAGATGTATCCGTAGGAGATTCTGGCATAACGACAAAAAGAGGAGACAATAGAGCAGCACCTAATGAACAAGAGATTTCTGGACAAAGAGACGATACCTTCAATCAAGGAAGAAAGAGAGAAGCTGCCCCAGGATGAAGGAAAAGACAATAACAAAGGCTGATTTAAGCCTTCATAGGAGCAGTGGAGCCGCTGAAGACAAAGACCCTAGAAAGGGCTGGATGGAAACCGGGCGCAGAACAGATGCAGGGAATGGCTACACAGCAGCGCGGGGAAGTGCAGTAAAAGCGCAGCGAATTAGGGTTAGGGTTTGTTGCAGCGCAAGGAATTAGGGTTAGGATTTGTTGATGGTGGTGAGGGTTAGGGTTTGGTGGGTTTGGCGTCTGATACCAAGTAGAATATAATATTAGGTCGTAATAACTTAGTTCTCAGTGTGAGACTAAGACTCATGTTTATAATGAACAGAGTTACAGTCAGTAGACTCTAGTCCCAATGTGGGACTATTAATAAAAGACTTAACATATTACAATATGGACTAATTTTACGATATTTATGAAAGAGAGATTCTTTTTTGTTTGTTTCTGTATTAAGGATTTGTATTTGAATCTCCAAATTTACTTTCAATCTTGAGTATCAGACCCGAACTAAACTCACATTCGCAAGCTAACATTATGATTTTCCACCCAAACTTGAGGTCTTTATAATATAAGGCCCTTAGTCCTAATCTTTGAATAAGCCCGTTACCATTCCCTCGGTAAAATTCTTATATTATGTACAACCTAATTATTTTTGGATGCTTTATATTCTTAAAATTTCCAAACAAAATCTTGCCAATCGAGGAGAGTTGTTGCTATCTCCATTTTGTAAACTTTCCATAAGTGGCTCCATGAGGTTGGGCGTGGCACCAAAAGTGACTAGAAATCTTATCCACATAATACTGATGGTATAGCAAACTCAAAAGAGGTTAAGAGTTTCTTTTTAAAATATGCAATGATTTGGCAGTACCCTTGCTCGCGTTTTGCATTTAGCCATTGTCAATGTCCATTGAAATAGTAAGTATATTTGAAAGGCAAACCTTTTAAGAGACTTTCTTGGCGCAAAATTTATTGAAGGTCATTTAGGATGATGATGTCTAAGCTAATGTCTTTTTGTCTAGAGGCACTTTGATTAACCATCGCAAGCTTCGTAATGGACATAGTGAAGATGGCACTGTAATTAACTTCGAGTGGTTTTGCGCTATAACAAACATCCTCCAAAGGCATTTCTTCTCCGTTCGCAACTTTGTGTGCTTAGTAATCTCTCCTTTGTTGTTCATGATGCTCTTCCACACACAATGGATAACCAAGAACGTTAGCCGCACCAAAATTTGCCCCTCTCATCTGAAGTTCTGAAGCATACTTAGTGACAATTGATTCCTTGCGAAGTGAAGTGTCCTCATTTCCAAATCTTTAGTCACGTCAAGAGTGTGGGCTTGTTGACTTCCTTAATGTGTTGGATGCCTACACCTCCCAACTCGTGTGGAGTACACACTCTCGCAAAAGGTAAGGTAGTACATTATGGCCACATTGGTTGTGCCCCACAATATGACAAATAACTTCCCATCAGTTTATCTAGTCTCTTAGCTACATTCGTGGGAATAGGAGATGAGAGAGAGAGAGTGAATGGTAAGGTTGGAAAGTGCCCTTTCGATGAGAGTGACATGACCCTCGCCCGTTTCCTTTTCTTTAGACAAGAGCTTCCTTCTCCAAGTGGCTAGCCTTGGATTGAGAATTGCAATCACTGGCTTCTAAATTGCTTCAACTTTAAATGAAGTGTTGGAGAGGAAGGCAAATAAAGGGAAGCCCCCACTCTGCATCCCAACATGTTAGCATAGTGGAGATATTCTGTGGCCCCAATATTATACACATGCTTGTGTGGAAATTGACCAATAACCCCTACGTGTGGACATACTTATCACAAGGCTCCAACCAAGCAAGAGTATCCCAAGGCTCAAAAGATCGATTTGAGAGATTAGAGGGGAAAATGACCAAGGGAAGTAACTAGGTAAGGTAAATCACTTAGAGAAAACAAGCAATCAAGTGCAAACTACAGTAGTTTGTGTCGACTTGAAGCGATTAACAAGTTACACGAAACAGTAAATATAAACTCAACAACCAATAAAGATTTGAAGCATATGTTTTCAGAATTTATTTAGGCTATAACGATGGAAAAGGGGTTGCTAATCTGACCTGACTGATTGTTTGTTAATCTGTTCCACAATTGCACAATCAAAGTGAAATCCATCCTACACAAGTGAATCTCAAAAGAAATATATAATTGCCCCAAAGATCTTAGTGGTGACCTCCAACTGCATACAGAAAGTCTTGGGTATCTCAATGTCTGCACGTGGGAGCAATGAATATAAAGTTTTCTCATGAGTTCATCCCTGAGAATTATGACTTGTCTTCTACAGTGACTAAGCAACTCCACCACCTCTTCACCCGTGTAAGTCTGTATGAAACTGAATAACAGAGTGACAGACAGCTAAATGTTATTCGAATGGGTTCCATATGTTTAAGGATGTCAATGTGATACAATTTTTCCTTCAAAGGATAAGAGTTAGTTAATAGTTCAGCAGTGAAAACTTCTTGGTGAAAGCGTGGTTAGTAACTCTTTTCAGCATGTCATAAACAATGATTTCAGAATTCTTCGCAAATCAACACGGATATGAAAATTGGACTGATCTGATACCATGTCATGCGCTTATAAGAAAACAGTAGCAAATCAATAATTGCATATTGAAAGCATAATTCCTATACTATCCTTGCAATATAAATTCCCAAAAAATGTCCAACATGTAGTATAAATATGGAGTTTTACTCTCTTAGAGTTCAAGTATACCTGTTTTTAGTAATAGAGCTCTCCAAGAAGGTTATTGCAGTATTCATTTGACTAGAAGTTATGAGTTGAGATGACTAGAAGTAGAATATTAGGGTGAAAAGTTATATTTCTCAATGTGAGACATAACTTGTATATATAATGAAAGAAGTGTGTTAGACAAGTCACTACTACTAGTAGTGTGTTAAACAAGTCACTACTAGTAGTGTGTTAGACAAGTCACTACTAGTACAATAATATCTAAGCTATGTGGGACTAAACTACACACCTAAAGCCTACAATACCCTTACTTCCAACACTCCCCCTCAAGCTGAACATTCAGACTCTGAATTTCAGCTTGAAATACAAAAAAGTTCTCTCACATCCCCCACAAAGTATCATGAGAACGACATCGGGCAGGATGTTCAATGGCAGGGATGACCAGCTGCGAGAAGAACCGTCTGCAGGGATGTCCAGCTGCAGAGACAATAAAGGAGCAGGGATTACCAGCTGCTCAGCCAATAAAGACGCCAGAGGTTGTGGTGGTGATTGCAAGGGTCATGTTCGTTTCGGTGGCTAGGGTTTACTTTCCACAAAGCATCTGATATAACTTCAAAACCAATAGAGTTGAGGTACTCCAAGACGAAAGAAGGCTGATTGTGGAGTAATAAAGCCATTGAAAGGGCTGGACAAGTCACTAGGCGCATACCAACAAGAGAAACAACAAACCTGGATCTTAAAAAGAAACCTTGATGAACAGTGATTCAGGTGAACGGCACTGATGAACAGTAGCCGTGAACAGTACTCAAGAACAGTACTCGGGAAAAAAAAAAAAAAAAGCAGCACACAAGGCGCAGAAAAACAGCGGAACACAAGAACACAAAATGGACTAAATGACTTTGCCGGAGATCCGGCCACCGGCACCTAAGTTAGAATGGCCGGTGGCCAAAAACCATGACCTAACTTTGCTTTGATACCAACTAGAAGTTATGAGTTGAGATGACTAGAAGTAGAATATTAGGGTGAAAAGTTATATTTCTCAATGTGAGACATAACTTGTATATATAATGAAAGAAGTGTGTTAGACAAGTCACTACTACTAGTAGTGTGTTAAACAAGTCACTACTAGTAGTGTGTTAGACAAGTCACTACTAGTACAATAATATCTAAGCTATGTGGGACTAAACTACACACCTAAAGCCTACAATACCCTTACTTCCAACAATTTGTTACTGTATTGATCGTTTTGCAGAGTCATTTTGCGGAGATCTTACACGTGATGTACGGGAGCTCTAGGGATGTTGTAAATATGCATATACTTGATAAGGCTACAAGGTATGCTTGATTATGTAATATCTCACAATTTAAATTTTATTCAACTTGAGATGTTTTTTTACTCTTCTGCATACTTTTGACCTATTTTTTTTTTCTGTGTGTGTGTGACCATGGTGAAATTTACTTGTTCAATTATCTTTTATTTGTCCTATCTGAACACTCAAAAAATTGAAATTAGTTAGTATAGTCTCTCAGTTTCATATAAACCAGCATGTCCCGAATTTATTATGACAAAACGAATTATTAAAATGATCGAGTATGGTACAAAAGTAATACTGATGTGATAACAATCTATACTACTATTATAAACCTGAATAAAATTCAGGGGTAAGTCCCGGTTAATGACAATAGAGCTTTAGAATTTTGTCACCTAATTCTGACTAAAATACCCTTTTAGTCATTGTTATTGGGTAAATTTACATAATACCCTTTAAATAATGGTTTTATTGTAATTTAACATATATTTATTTATGGGCTGAATTTTTATTTATGAACAAAAGGTCTAATAATTACAAAAATAATTAAATTAACAAACTACAAGGAGAATAATGAATTTACTTAAGAAATAATTATTTCATACGATTTAATAAATAAGTGTAAATGTGTAATTAATAATATTTGATAAAATTAATAACTTAAAACTCGAATGCTAATCAGACACGAATAAATTAAAATTAACCGGTGCGTAGCACCGGCTAAGGCACTAGTTTAATCAATATCTGATCCCTATATATTGTTTGACAGGAATGGCTATATTTGTGATCCTACAACCATACAAATTCTTTTTGAAATCTCTCAGGCTCTTCATGATTGCCTAGATGTTTTTAGTGTCAAAGATGACCATCATGAACAACAGGCACACTTGATTTCTCGGTTTGTCCAATTGGTAAGTTCTTATAACCATTTCCTCTCTTCCCCCCTTTTTGTTACAGTATACGAGTAATATCGGAAGGGCTTATAAATTCCAACAATGGTTAGGTGGACTATGGAGCAGAGATGGAACACCACCTTACTTTCTTAGTTGAATGTCGTGGAGCTTTCGGTAGAACTAGTGAGCTTAAGGTATGCCCTTTCATACGTGGATGACATTCTGAGGTTCATGTTCTGATTCTCTTTCTTACTACTCGCAGATATATATTTCAATACTTAGGGATACTAATTTTGTCAATTAAGTGGATTTGTGGATGGTATCTTACATTTGAGATACATTTTTTAGCCCCAGTCAGTAGTATTCTGCTGAAAAGGATAAGCTGCATAACACTTTGAAATCTTTCATTGACTCAGTGGTCTATGTTATAAATCTTAACTCTACTTAAAAGGATATTGTGATTTTGAGATAATTATTCTTTCAATTTGACCACAACTCCATTGATTTCATTACACAGTCATCAAATACAAAATCTAACAAATGCATTGAGGATTGTATTTATTGATAAATTAAACCATCATATGGCAGTTCTCTTTATGGCAGGAGGTTCTTGTGCGCTCAAGCAACAATTTAGTAATGAAAGCAGTCAAAGATGCAAACAACGTTGTCGATTTTGTCAAATCTTGCATAGCTTTTAATGAAGTTACAATACCTTCTATTGTATCTACCACAAAGAGAATGAATCTCTACCTTGAAACTATTGAAGTAATAGTTGATTTTTTTTTTCATGTATTTTATTTTAGTCAAGTGTTCCAATGTCATCTATGCTCATTAAAGATATCCTTCTTTCAGGTTGCTCTGTTAGGCGGTTTAGTTTGTCATGCAGATGGGCTTATTCATTCAGCAATTGATTGTTTACAGAGCGTAGACCAATCTGAAGGTTTGATGTACCCCTTCTTGTAGTGAAGTTCTCTTGTTATATAAGTACTTTTTCATTAAAATATCCGCTTGGTAGAGCTAGCTTCAGTTAAGAGCGTGAATGTAGACATTGTTGGAAATAAAGATTGGCAAAAACTTTCATTCATTGCATCTACAAATGTAATATAAAATTCATAAAGCTACAAAAGCATTAAAGATATACTTGTTGATGTTTCTTTGATGGCTAGATTCCCAAAAATTTTCACCACTACTGCCACAAAGCCTTCACGTACTTCAACTGACTTTTCTTTATGCATCCACCAAATGCACACAGCTTAACACTCTTTTACACTCTACGAAATAGCAAAGACTAATGGTCTCTTCACATGTTTCGTCTTCTTCTTTTTTATAGAGAGAGTTGTGAAAATATCTGAACATAGGTTGTGGGATTCAGTTTGGATCTCATGTTTCTTATTTTATTGAGATCGTGCTTATCCAACTCTTGGGGAACTAGTAACCATAATCAAATTAGAACTGTATATTTTATCTCAATAATCGTGGATAAGCCCATTAGCAAATCCATGATATAATAAGGTCCATGGAATATGGCCCATTGGGATTATAATCTTCATTGCACACCCATGGTTATTCGAATTGCCTTATTATATCATGGATTTGTTAATGGGTGTATCCGTGATTATTGAGATGAAAGATACACTTCTAATTTGATTAGGATTACTTGTTTACCAAGAGTTGGATAAGCATGATCTCCGTAAAATAAGGAATATGGGACCCAACTGAATCTCACGACCTACGCTCAGATATTCTCATAACTCTCCATAAAAAGAAGATGACGAAACAAGTGACGAGACCATTAGTCTTTGCTATTTCGTAGTGTGTAAAAAAGTGTTAGGTTGTGTGGATTTGGTGGATGCAGAAAAGTCAGTTGAACTACGGGAAGGCTTTGTGCAGCAGTGGTGAAAAGCTTTGAGAATCTAGCCATCAAGGAAACATTTGCAAGTATATCTTTAATGCTTTTGTAGCTTTATGAATTTTATAATACATGTGTAGATCCAATGAAAGAAAGTTTTTGTCAGATTTTATTCAAACAGACATCACTGGAATAGATGATGTTCATCGGTCTCCCTTAAGTGATTTATTTTAATGTTGAGTAAGTTAATGGAATCCTCATTGACTATTAGATATTGTCACAAGTGTCTTATTAAGCTCTTAACTGAACCACATTGTAACATAACAAACCCACAATTCCTTTGAAACTTGTCAATGGCCTTAATAAGCACACAGACTCAATGTATGGGATTACTTGTGGGCTCCATGACTCGAATTTTGTTCGGAGAAACATCATGGTTGTAATAATATTAAGTTTTATGCTGCCTACCAAAAAAAAAAAAAAAATGTTAAGTTTGATTGGTCAATGATACAAAGTGACCTTGATAATATTTGAGTGTATATATTGGTAAGGTAAGTAGTGGGCTGCCCAATTTGTTTCAATTCCAACTCACTCTACATGCCTACAATTAAATTTAGAATTGTTTGATTTCATAACTTTAGGACAAGTTTATTCACTTGTATACTGAAAAACACACTATTTTCAAGGCATTTACCAGTCTTGTGCATTTTTACCCTAAATGAAATAATTATATTCATGTTAGATTACTTAGAACTTTGACTTTTCTAGTTGCGTTTGTGAATTTGTGGTGATTTGAGGACTTAGTGAGTTACAAATTGACTTGTCACCTGAATTACTTGACAAAATGTTTAATCGGAGCCTGATGTTGATTAGAACCCTTCTTTTATGGTTGAGCATCTGGATTATTTAGGCTAAAAAGATATCTTGAACTCTCACGAGTGGAGATTGAGTGGTTTGACGGCGAACCTCCTTAATGTGAAGCTGCAGATTTGCAGCGGACCACTGTTTTCTTACAACGGGTAGTCCCTGCTGAAAACAATCCCTGTAGAGAAATAGCACTTACTTCCATTCACAGAATAAAATTTATTTTGTTTACAAATTCAAAATCTTTGAGAACAAGTGGAGATTTGGTTCTCTTTGTCAGAATGTGAAGTTTGCTAACAACTGTTTTATATAATGTTATAGTACTAAATGATTATTATTACCCCTAAAAAAATCTTATATATTCTGACTAGACTCTGACATTTCAAATCTATTTCTCTATTGTCTTTAATGCTACCAAGTAAATCCTATCCCTAAATTTAGTTTAGTCAGACAGGCCTTATACAAACCCTAGCTCATATACATCAACCAAATCATGCAATCTTATCTCAATATCCCTCTTTTCATCTATTTGCTCATTGCTCTACCCACCAAAAAAATGTTTATGTAAGTCAGGTAGAAACTAACGAACATCCAATTAAGATAGATGACACAGATCGACACATTTAGTCCAACAATCAAAGAAGATTAAGAGGAGAAAGAAGATTAAGAATCAGCATAATCTGGTCCAGATAATCAAGGCATATGCCTTTTATATTTCAATCCTTTAGATCTACAGTATTTCAAAATAGATTAGTCGAACCTCAAAATTTCTGTAAATCTGGCGAATATCATATATCCAGCAAGTCTTTTGGGATTATGTCGTAATGGGGATTTCAACTCTGATCTACATCTGCACTATATAATACTCCTTAATCTAAAATAACAAAATATATTTTCACCATGAAATTTTGCGAGATTTCGTACAATGGTTCACTATAATGGGTTGTTGATAACTTGATCCTTGAAGCAGTACCTAAGTGAGACTGTGTGGCCAATGCCAAAGACACGACTACCAGCAGAAATTGGAGCATGATCGAAACTTGTTATTCCTTAAAGCTTGTAAGGTCAACCATATACCTTTGGCAGCTCCCAAATGATGAGCAGGGACGAAAATCCTAGGCAAAGGACGTTATTATGACTCAACATTTGTGTTTTGTACAACTTCTAGATGATATTTTGAATTAATATTGTAGAAGGTGATGCTATTTAGAGGTTCTGCATACCAGGCTCACTTCTTAAAACATAGAAATAAAAAATGTTACTGTGACTGCTCAGAAGGTTTCTCCTGTGAATTTTCGAAAGGTGATGTGTCTTGTAGTCATTAGACGCTCAATGTGAATATCTTTGGTGAAATATTTTCTACAGTCTTTTTTTTGGTGGAAGTTATTTCAAGCTCCCTACAACTGGAGTTGTTCTTATTTGCTATTACTTTTTTGTCATATTGCTACTTTTTGAGCATTATGGTAGTTATATAACTCGGTTATCTGCTTTATAGGCTTAATACTACAGAATGACTCAAATGGAGTTCTATCCTGGATACGAAAGTTATGCAGCCTTTTGGTTATAATTCCAGGTTATAATTTGAAGAGTGTACTTATTTCAGTTTATAAGTTTTATCTTGTTCTATACTGCCATCTTCTTCTCTGATGTTATTGATATGTTACGTTTACGTGGAATACTCCAATGAAGGTCAATATCACAAACTGATGTTTTAACTATGTCATTTTGTACATGTACTTTTATTTTTATTTTAATTACGTCATGCATTGAATTTGAATGTGTATTCTTAAAATGTTATCCTTTGTAGGGAACCCTGAACAAGGAGTTGCTTACTATCCAAGGAGCATATTAGCACTTGTTGAATCTCAGTCATGGTTAGCCTTATGTTTACATTATTTTATTTGTTATGATGACATAATGTGACAAATGTACAATTGTGTTATTCGTTTATGACTCACTATTGCAGGATAACGCCGCAGTTGAGATTACGAGTATTCTGTGCAATCCTTTCCTTATCAGTAACACTTTCTCAAAATAAGCTCCCATACCATGCTTACAATACAGAGGTTTGTGTTATCTTCTCAGTCTTTTACTTCTTCATTAATTGATAAGTGCATATTTTCATCAAGAAATCTTGTGTTATAGATTTTTTTTTTTTTATGGACTGATATTCAGGTTGTGGGCAATGACCAACTATTTTATGGAGACGCTAGCTATCACCAAGAACTTGAAGCCCTATGCAGTTCTGTTCTTACAAAAGTAATTGATAGTGTTCTTCAAGAGCCACATAAGGTAAGCATCTTTGAAAGTAAACTGTATATAAAAGGAAAAAATAAAGGGTTATTTGTTTGCACGATGTAAAAATCCTAAAAACAAAACGTTCACAAAATGAAATGTAGCATTTTATTGGCTACGAAAACTATTGAAAAGTTACTTAATTGGATATTATTGCGACTTCATTACAGTTGAGTTCCGCATCTTTATATAGCCAGCTTTTTTGGAAAACATCTGCTCATTTTCCAAGTAATCTAACATGGGGTTTAGTGATTTTTAGGAAACCCAATTTTGCCACTCTAATCAAACATACCCTAAAAGAAATTCATAACAATACACTTTTTTCATTTTGGATTGACATCATTTTTGGCGTGCAGGTCATTAGAGGAAATTTGGCGCTAGAAGCATGCAGTTACATTTTATCAGCTTATAAGGTAACTTCAGTTTTCAACCTGTGAAACAGATTCTGCAGTTTTTAAGTCAATCAGAATGGGAAGAACAAGAAATCTTGTGTATATAAGAGAGCATGTGGCACCTTTGCGAGAACATTCCATTTAATGGTTGTGTGAATAGTTTGTTGACATACTTGATCAGCTTGTAGCTTTTGTTCAGTCTTTTAGGCGGTCTTTACTTATAAAGTTATTAGTGAAAAGACATTGAAAAAGAAATGAAACGATGTACATGTACAAAACAAATTCTAGAAATAGGAATGTTGGAAACACTGATTTCTTTTCCTAGTCTCCTTAACTCTGCTGAACCCAACATACTTTTCCGTTCTTCAAATATAGAATCTGATACCTTCTGGTTCTTTAACTGCTATAAACTGTAGGATTTGAATTGTTATTTGTTATGGTGGTATCTAAAAGAGTGTCTGACGTGGGTAGGGCATATTGATCTAAAGAAAATTACTTTCTTGGTCATTATTCTTTGTGACAAAAGTATTGTTCAGACTTCAGGTATTACTAATCAAACTCTGGATAAATTCATTGCTCTCTAATCCTGTGTTTTCTCTTCAGGCAAGTAGTGAAATATCAACCATCTGCTCAAAACTGATCGAAATTGCGAAATCGTGTTTGAATGTGAACGACAAGTATATGCGAAACACAGTAAGGTACATGGACAAACAGTTATCAAGTATTTTAGGAGATGCGACTACACTTGTTGTCTCCACCTGATGGAATAATACATCACTGAAGGTTTTGGTTGCATTTTTTGAGATATCACTACTGTAAATATGTACAATTTCCTTCCAAAATGTCACATTTGGAAAATGTGATCTATGTTTTGTTCAAAAATGTCTGTACCATTGTGCAAATTTAATGACTGGAAATAAATGAAAACCATGATTAACATCATGCATTTTTCCTATTTTTGGCATACATATTACAGAATTTCTGTAATAATTCACTTCAAATCATGAAATCTTTTCATCAACCCGAAAAAATAAAAATAAAAATAAAAATTATTTTTATTTTATTGATAAGCTCAACGAATTACACAAAAGTAGAGGACGCGCTACAAACTGTCCGGCAAGTCTTTTCTGGATAGCAAACCCGATTCTCCTAAATACATTTTTATTTATCAATAAAATTTATTTTTGTTAAAAATAAAAATTAAAGGTCCCACCGAGACTTGAACTCGGGTTACTGGATTCAGAGTCCAATGTCCTAACCGCTAGACCATGGGACCCATTTTGAAATGTTTTAGAGGAACAATTAATTTATTTTGTTGGGAAATTATGAGAAGCTTTTGCCATTTAAGCTCGTCAGGCAAGCAAACCCCCACCTACTCTCTTTCGTATACACCTTCATTCATTTCTAAGACAACCTTATGTTCAAATTTATCACAAAAGCATCAAATAATGTTACACTCTTCCGAGTGATCTTATCAACCATACACAGATTAACGCTATGAGATGGAAAGCACCATGTGAAGACTGGACTCTACTGAACACTGATGGCTCAGTTGCAGAAAACAAGGCTGGATATGGTGGTTTAATTAGAAATTGTAGTGGCGCAGTGATCACTGCATATTCTGCAGGTTCTAGTACAAGGTCCATTCTGTACCTTGAACTTAAGGCCATTGCACAGGGACTAGAGTTGGTGACTGAAATGGGTTTCAATAAATTACTAATACACTCAGACTCCTACAAGCAATCAGAATCCTACAAAGGAAAACCACTGCAGCATGGAGAACTACTACAATAGTAGATGACATGTGGGAAACTATGAACAAGATTGAAGAGGTCAGGTTAGAATACATTCCCAGACAATTCAACAAACCAGCTGACTGGCTTGCAAATCTATGTGATACAGATGGACACTTGATTTCATTTTATCCACCACTACAGTCTGAACTGCAAACTCTTGTAAACTCTGATACTAAAGGCTCCTTGTACTTTAGAAATTTTTTTTGAGCAATAAACTGGTAGGGAGCTTGCCATTTGAAAAAAAAAAAAAACAAAAAAAAACAAGGTCATTCCAGAGTTAATTCTATCATAGAGTTAGTGGCGGATTCAGGAATTTATATTAGGGGGGGGGGGGGGGTGGGGATTCACAAGGTAGTAAAAAACAATAAAATTTTGTAGCACACTATAGCAAAAATTGACTTCTTAAATCCACATTTTCTTCGTAAAGAGCAAATGATTAGCCTTACTAAGTTACCAAATATATAAATTCTAAATTGAATTGAAATTGTGTTGTTGTTTAATTGATTTACTAAATATATTAATTCCTTAATTATTTAGTGATAATATTCCAATAATATGGATTTTTTTTTAATTAAAACAAATTTGATAATTTTAATTATTTAGTGATAATTTTATTGATAAAAATTTGAGGAATTACATAAAGTTAGAGGACAAACATGCTACAATTTGCGCTGCAAGCCTTTTTTTAATAGCAAAACCAATCCTACGAAATACATATTTATTGGAACTCACCGTCATCACATTGCTATTCATCACTCTTTGTATCCTCCTGAGAAGTTCAGCTGCTTCTGGTGCTAGAAACCCAAAAGTATCAAAGGTAAAAAGAATGAAACAATGTTGGTTCGCTGCACATGTTTCCTCGTGCTTCAGTACCTTACTTGCAGCTGCTTGACCCACTTCAAGCAAGGTTTTATTTTTTATTTTTTATTTTTTATTTTTTATTTTTTATTTTTTATTTTTTATTTTTTATTTTTTATTTTTTTATTTTGGGTAATTTCTCGAATAAGCACAACATCTTGCCTAACTTTCCCAAAAACAGAACAAGTTTTTCTTTCTTCCCATACAAGCACAAATATTCTCTAGCAAATTTTCATTTCCATTCCTACCCTTCTTACACATCTTACCAAACTTTTGAAACCGGCACGAAGTGGTTTGACATCAATTTTGTGACATTGGTCGTCCTTGGTTATTTCGCTTTGAGTTCATTGTTAAGAAAACCTTGTTGTACGTTGGTCGTCCCGTGTCCTTGTCTTCGCGTCGTGTGTCACAAGTATCTTGTTTGAGTCAGGACGTACGTACCTCTTCAGGACGTACGTACGCATGGTATGTCAGCAGAAAGCTAGTTTGGTCTGGACGTACGTACCTCTTCAGGACGTACGTACGTATGGTATGTCAGCAGAAAGCTAGTTTGGTCTGGACGTACGTACCTCTTCAGGACGTACGTACGTATGGTATGTCAGCAGATTTATTTCGGTTTGAGACGTACGAACGTCATATCGACGTACGTACGTCCAATGTTGGTTTTCACAAATTCGGCCCATTTTCCTTGGTTTTCAACCCTAAGTATAAATAGGGTTTCTCTTCCAAAGAACAAGTCAGTTCTTTGGCCGTCCATTGTTCTTCTAGTTCTGGAGTTTTGGTTTAGGTTTTGGTATTGAAAGTGTTTGTGGCTATTGAACTCAATTCCCTTCTTCCCCCTTCTCTCAATTCATAACTTTGTGATCTTCTAAGTTTGATTGTGATTTCGGCTTCGAGTCTTCTTGTGTGTTCATCAAGAAGTCGAGTGTCTTGTGCGTACATCAAGGTGCTCTGGTGAAGTCAAGGTGTTAGAGATAACCAGGAGTATCAACTCGCAGTGAGTGCAGGTAGTTGGTAGGTTTGTACATCTCTTTTCATCTAGTGGATTATTTGTTGTCGCGAGGACAACCGTGGACGTTTCCCTTATTGGGTTTTACCACGTTAAAAATTTCTGTGTGTTCTTTACTTTATGCGTATTGTTTGATTGGTTGAATATTCAATTATTGTGTAAGCACTATTTGTAGTTTCTCAACTTTCAACACATCACTATCATTCTCTCTCTTATGTACTTATTCATTAAACATGATAATGACATGCAAAGAACACTATCCCTTTGATTATATTTTTTCATCTCAACCGTCCATCTCTTGATGTAAACCTTAAACAACTACCCATCATCTTCTTCTTCTTCTTCCTCTTTCACTTTTTATTTTTCTGTTTGTTGTTCATCTGCTAGAAGTGAAAAACGATTTTTCTATTTCAAGGTTTTAATCTTTCACTTTGTTGTTATCCTACAATTTCGATTTTTCCGTGGTACCATCATCAACATAAAGTGTTCTAACTGTTCCTCACTGTTTTAATGAGGAAACAAAAGACAACCAAGAGGAAAATTAATGTTATGGAGGAAATACTCATACCCGGTATGCATTTAAATCCTTAATGTAATGATTGATATTGAATAGGGTTTGCTATTAAATTCGCATTAAATTCGTTAGGGTTTGCTATTGTTTAAATATTTTCATGAATGGGTTGTTTGTTCATTTTGAAAGCTTTGATTTTGAAAGATTTTAAGATGAAAGCTTTCCCAAAGTTTTTAAGATTTTTAAAGTTTTCTGATTTTTAAAGTTTCCAAGATGCAAGATTTGATTTTAAAGTTTTTTTCTAGATGCAAGTTTTGCTGTTGAAGTTGCAATCAGGTTTAAAGTTCTAAAGATGCAAACTTTGCTTTTTAAAGATTTTAAGCTTTCAGTTTATAGTGTAGCAGATAGATTTGGTATATAAAGCAACCGATCTTGACAGTAGTAGATATAATTAGAATGTAGCAGATAGTTCTTAGAAAGCAATTATACTTTGAATAACTACTATAACACTGTGATACTACAAATATTCAATTATACATGATACTATAACACATTATTAACGTGGTAAACAATTGTAGTAGTTATACTACTATAACACATGTCAATTATCCACATGTGCTTACTACAAATAGTGCTTACACAATATAAAGTGTAGCAGATAGATTTGGTATATAAAGCAACCGATCTTGACAGTAGTAGATATAATTAGAATGTAGCAGATAGTTCTTAGAAAGCAATTATACTTTGAATAACTACTATAACACTGTGATACTACAAATATTCAATTATACATGATACTATAACACATTATTAACGTGGTAAACAATTGTAGTAGTTATACTACTATAACACATGTCAATTATCCACATGTGCTTACTACAAATAGTGCTTACTATAACACATTGTGTAAACAATTGTACTTTGAATAACTACTATAACATATTATTAACATGTGGATGCAGCGAATACTTTCAATGTGATTTTTCGATTTGGTGGTCTGTTGGAGGTTACAGCTGAGGGGGAAGAGGTTGGATATGTGGATGGAGAGTCAAGAATAAGGATTGCTGATATTAAGACATCCTATGCAGACTTCCTCAAACAGGTTTCTTCCTTATGCAATCCTCCCAAAGGAACATGCAATCCTCCCAAAGGAACTGAAATCGGCACGAAGTGGTTTGACATCAATTTTGTGACATTGGTCGTCCTTGGTTATTTCGCTTTGAGTTCATTGTTAAGAAAACCTTGTTGTACGCGCATCGTCCTGTGTCCTTGTCTTTGCGTCGTGTGTCACAAGTATGGTGTTTGGTTCAGGACGTACGTACCTCTTAAGGACGTACGTACGTATGGTATGTCAGCAAGATTGTTTGTGTTCTGGACGTACGTAATTGTTTAGGACGTTCGTACGTCCAAGTAGTCAGCAGGCTTATTTCGTGTGGAAGACGTACGAACGTCATATCGACGTACGTACGTCCAATATGGATTTTGCTTGTTTCGGCCCATTTTCCTTGGTTTCCAACCCTAAGTATAAATAGGGTTTCTCTTCCAAAGAACAAGTCAGTTCTTTGGCCGTCCATTGTTCTTCTAGTTCTGGAGTTTTGGTTTAGGTTTTGGTATTGAAAGTGTTTGTGGCTATTGAACTCAATTCCCTTCTTCCCCCTTCTCTCAATTCATAAATCTGTGATCTTCCAAGTATCATAGTGATTTAGCTTCGAGTCTTCTTGTGTGTTCATCAAGAAGTCGAGTATCCTTGTGTGTTCATCAATGAACTCTGGTGTAAGCTTATTTCATAGTTCGGCTTTGAGTCTTCTTGTGTGTTCATCAAGAAGTCGAGTGTCTTGTGCGTACATCAAGGTGCTCTGGTGAAGTCAAGGTGTTAGAGATAACCAGGAGTATCAACTCGCAGTGAGTGCAGGTAGTTGGTAGGTTTGTACATCTCTTTTCATTTAGTGGATTATTTGTTGTCGCGAGGACAACCGTGGATGTTTCCCTTTTCGGGTTTTACCACGTTAAAAATTTCTGTGTGTTATTTACTTTCTGCGTACTGTTTGATTGTTTGAATATTCAATTGTTACATTAGCACTATTTGTAGTTTCTCAGGAACATGGTCACTTCGAACAGTAGTTACCCTCAGGCAGACCAGACTTGAATGTGAAGACCATTATAATGCAATGCTAGCTTCCATATACAATTCAGCTGCAATGTGCATATCTGTTTGGATTGTTGATCATAGAAAACCACGTATACTGAAGTATGTGCCTGAAATAGTAAGAAGTGAAGAGAGGGAGATACCATTTGTGTTACAAAATGAGGCTCCCAAAAGCAAAGGGAAAAGAAAATTTTTTCCTGAAGCTATTCCTTCTTATACACCTTTGAGTAAGAAAACAGAAATAATAAGAAGGGGAGAAAGGGAGATAACAATGCAGTTACAAAAAAAGGCTCCAAAAAGTAAACCTGATTACTCTACTTATCGTACACCCACCAAACCTATTCATGTTCCAGATGAATATAGGTTGGAGACTCCTACTCAAGACCCAAGTGCTGATATAGTCAAGGGAATGGGGCATGCAAATGACCCTGTAGTTTTGGAAACCCCTCCCCCTAGTGGCGTCTACATTCCTAAACCTCCAGTCCAACATACTCCCACATCTTCTATAAATCTATGTCTATCTTCTATTTGTACACCACTATCTGTTAAAAGCAAAGGTTTCATGGATGCAGCTGGAATTCTTTCTGCCATGCAAAAAGATGATGGTTTTTGGGATTCACTTTCATTACAAGAAGTTGATGTTGTTCTTCAATCTGCACAGGAGATCCAACCAACTTTAATAGATGATGATAGTGAGGACTCTCAATCGACTAGGGGTGAGGAATACCATTGGGATACGGATCCAGAAGTCTTCGACTCACCTGCATCTTGGAATACTGAAGATGAGCTCGAGGATCAAATGTGGGATGATAGTCAACCAATGTTTGGTCCTTCTAGACCAATCTCTGAAGAAGGCAGCCCAAATGTTGGTGACAATGCAGATACGCAGCAAGGTGACAATGTGGCAGATGAAAGTGCGACGACAGAGGGGGTCAGGTGCAATCGCGCCGATAGGTTTGATAATCTAGACGATATGTTTGCCAATCAACCATCACAACACAATATGCCATCTCAAGCCAATAATGTGCCTCCTCAGAACAATGTGTTATTTCCTAGCAATGTACCACTGCAGCATAATATTAGGGTTGAGGAAAATCGTGATTTTGACGAGGTAAAGCGTGAACTCAACAATATTTTTTCCTCCTATATTGCGACTAAAAGGGCAAGTGTAGGTTGTGCTCCTCACACAGAGCCTGCACACAACGACTATGTGCAACCTAAACGAGGAGTAATCTACAATAATCGAGATGAGCTTGAAAGGGATGTCCAAATATACGCGATTAAAAGGGAAAAAGATCTAAAACCTGGAAACACAAACAGTAAGAGGTTGTTTTTAGGTGTCCAGCTGATGGGTACAAATGGTATCTGTATGCAACCCCAAATGGTTTTGATGGAAGTTGGATAATAAAAACACTAATTGATGACCACTCGTGCGGTAACTTTAGAGTTGGAAGTAAAAACCACCAAGCAAACAGTGATTGGGTTTCAAGAGTTTGTATGAGAAGGTTGAGGGACAACCCAGACTTGCCACCCCTAAAATTGGTGAGTGCAATCAAGGAAGAATACTTGGTAACAATTTCTTACGAAGTTGCATGGTTAGCTAAAGAGAAGGCAATGAGGAAGGTAAGTATATTCTTTATCATCTACAATCTTAATTCTATCCCTTAAAATGACCACTTTATCTGTTATTGTTCTAACCATATTGTCTACGGTGTGCAAACTATCGTCTACAAATGGTCTAATTGTTTATCTTTTTTACAGATAAGAGGAAGCTACAACCACTCATACCAAATGCTTGAAACATACTGCAATGAGCTAAAGAAGGTGGATCCAGATGCAGTAACAGACATTCTGACCAATCCATTGGGTAATTGTGAATGCATATTTTGGACATATGGTATTACAGTTAGAGCTTACAAGAGGACTCTACATCCCATAATCTTGGTTGATGGAACTTTTCTTAAGGGAAGATACCCAAGCAGAATTCTTACAGCAATTGCAGTTGATGGCAACAACCATATCTTCCCCATCGCTTTCGCAATTGTTATGAAAGAGAAAAATGAAAGTTGGGACTGGTTTTTCACAAAGTTAAGGGACCATGTTGTTGGGGAGGATCATGAGTTTATTTTGTTATCTGATAGGCACAAAAGTATCATCCAGGCTGTCCCTAAAATCTTGCCAAAGGCTATCCATATGTACTGTTCTTATCACTTGAGTGGCAAGTTTGGTAACAAGAAAATCAAGTTCTTGGTCCGAGAAGGTGCAAAAACTCTCAACCAAGAAGAATTTTGGGGAATGATGCTTAGAATCTGGTGTATGTCAAGCAAGGCACATGAAACTTATGGATGTTGGGCCTGTAGAAAAATGGGCAAGTGATTTTCAAGAAAAATCAAGGTCAGTCAATCCAAATGCCTGCTAGATATATAATACTATTTTCTACATATCAATTTTATCTGCCAGATATATCCACCTGTCGCCTACATTTATCCCTTGACTATGTGTTGCAGGTATGGAATTGTGTCCACAAATCATGTGGAGTCCTGGAACAAAATGATTGTTGGGGAGAGAATGATGCCAATTACTACTGTTGTGTCAATGATAAGAGACAATGTGATTAGGCATTATCGAGATTATCGCAATGACTCATTGAAGTTCAACTCACCAGTTACAAAATGGTGTCAGGAACTAATAATTCACAATGCTTCCACAGCAAGAAGATGCACACTTGAAAGAGTTTCAGCCGGAATTTGGACTGTTACAGGGCTGGTTAGGTCATGTGTAGTCGATCTTAACAAGAGAACATGTACATGCAAATGGTTTCAGCACATGGGGATACCATGTGCGCATGCCATGGCAGCCATAAAGGATGTAGGTCACGATCCATACAAGTTTGTTGAAGTTTTTTACTTGAAAGAAACATACATGGAAACCTACAAAGAAGAATGGATTTCCACTGCTGGAAAGGAATCATGGCCAACTGCACGACCAATAAGAAAAATATTGCCACCACTTAAAGTTTGCATGTCAGGTCGACCTAAAGTGGTCAAGAAGAGAGGTAAAGCTGAAGGTGTCCCAGTCCAGAGTAGGAGATGCTCAAGGTGTAAACAGAGAGGTCACAACAAAAAAACTTGCATTGAGTTCATAGATAACTATGATCTTTTCACTCCAATGCAGTTTGGAGAAGGACCTCCTCTCTCTCCTCTCCCTCAAACAACATAGGAGGTGGAAGAAGCTTTTGTTATGTATGCACTTTGAATGAGCCTACTATTTTTTTTTTTTTTTTTTTGTGTTTTGGTATCCTCTACATCATTGTGTATTAGACTTAACATATTATCTGCTATTTAAGTGCATTCTATCTACTAGACTGATTCTACTATCTGTTATTTAAAATCTTGGTATCTAGTATATCATTTTGAATGTGTGTACTGAGCAGAATGTGAAGTAGTTAGTGATGTGGTGATACCCATGATGTAATGATTGCAAAATGCTAACATGTTAGGCGTGTGATAAAAGTGTAAGGGTAATCCACTATACTGAACAAGGTGTCTGCTACTAAAGAGATGTTTATCTACCAGAAGTCAAAAGGTTCATAAGTTTCAGAATACAATAAGTTCAGAAACATGTCTTCACAAAACAAAAGATACATAAGTTCACAAACATGTCAATAGGTTCATAAGTTAGGTCTTTCTCTTTGGTGATAGCTCTCCATAATCAATTAGGTCTCTAGCAATGCGGTAGCGCATCTGCAAAGGATCTGCTTCAAATACCGGTGGTATTCCTCGAAGGACACATTCGACGAAAGCAAGAAGGAATGCCCCACAAGTACAAAAGTCTGGTTGTGTAACACAAGATACATACTCACACTTCCATTTTATTTTCAGATCAAGATGATTCTGCGATTGGTCCGCAGCATAAATAACATACGGCAACATCTTCTCCATGTTTCTCAGTTCAGCAGTTGCTTTTTTGTAGCCCAAAGAATCATAAATCCTAATAATACTCTCTCTGAAACTAAATGAGAGCAGAATCCAGTGGTTGTTATCCACCTGCATTTAATAATAAATATGTAAGATATGGTAGATGATATGTACATTATAGAAGATACTCATTAATATCTAGCAGATATTATGTACTGTGTTCATATCATGAAATGTAGAAGATAAAAAGTGTCTAACATGATGTATTTTATACAATGTAGTAGATAAGGTAGTAGAAATTAAGACAAATACCTGTAAAGGAACAAGAAGTGCCTTAGCTTTCACAGGGTGTACTTGATTGTAGAGACCTATCCATGGATCAACAAGAGAAGTAATATTTGATGGAATCTTAAATCTCCCAGACAATATTCTATCTTGTGGCTTCATTTTGGCAAAACTTTTGTCCTTCATTAAAGCATCAAACTGAGGCTTCGCATGGGATTCGATTTAGGTCTAGACAGATGAAAACAAGAATAAGAACATACTTACATGTAGAAATATAGGAATATAACCATGGAAGAATAAATATTCAGAAGAATATAATTACATATAGAAATACAAATGGAACCACAACATATTGATCTTCTTCCTTGTAATCATGTGGCCTCTTTCCAATGATTCAACGAATTAACAACCTTAAATAAACATCAATAATCTCATCATTAAGCCAGTTTTCTTTATAGAGTGTATTGAAAGCACTCACAGGGCATGATTCATGATAACCATAAACCCTCACATACTGCCTCAACCTTGAAGGTTCCTTAGCCAATCTCCAAAAATAATGAAGAAGATCTGCTTCTTCTTTTTCAACTTGTCTAGTGAAGAATGGATCCCTCATTATATCTTGAATCTTTGCATCAGACCTAAGACCAATCTGAACCTCCTCAGGTGACATTTTGGCCAAGTAATCTGCATTCTGTTGCCTCTTTATATCCCTAAATAACCGAAGATCGAACTTTTGGATATCATCATCATCATCTTCACAGACATCCAGATAAACAAAAGAATCTTGATCTTTGTTGGGAGTAGCCTCTGGATCCTTGTTGGGACTAGAATCTTGATCTTCAAGTTCAGGAGTTTCAAGTCTATAATCTTTTGGAACTTTTTCCTTGTCAATCACAATATACCCCCCCCCATCATCCACATGACTATCATCAGAATCATTATTCCCTCTAGTTTGTTCATCATCATCATCAGTGGCCTCATCCTTTGAGTCTTCAGTCTTAGAGGTTGTAGTAGTTGTTGTTGTTCCTGTTGTTGTTGTTGTAGCAGATGGATGAGCATCTGTAGCAGATGGATGAGTATCTGTGGAAGATGGTTGACTAGATGTAGCAGATAAACTACCTATTGTTGATGAATCAACCTTCATTGAAGCAAGAATAGAAAGTTCTTTCAACTTTGACATCTCTATGTCAAGAGGATTAGCTCATTTCTTAAAAATTTTCACCACAACTTCAAAAGTCTCATGATCACTACTATCATCATGATCCCAAAAACTCAACTTTCTTGCTTTCTTAGAGCTGGGGACATCATCATCATCATCTGATTGTGTCTTTCTTGCTTGAAGTGCCTTTTTCTTCTTTGCCTCATTTCTCCTTCTTATTTCTTTCCTCCATGTTAGTTGTTCTGCTTCACCCTTAACCTTCCTCTTAGGTTGTAGTCTTGAAGGAGGAACTACAACTTCTATTTTCTTCCTCTTTGTTTGTTTCACCTCTAATTCTGTAATCTTTGTTCCTTCTCCATCATTATCATTATCTTCTTGCTCATACCAGCCAAGTAGAAGGACTTTAGGGGGCTTGAACAATGCCATGTCTATGATTTCTTCACCTTCATAAACATCACCCTCATCAGCTGGTATATCATTCTCATTACCTATTTCCTTCTTTTTTGTCTCATTCAGTTCATCATCACCACTTTTTCCCTCCTTTTTACCCTTCTTACCCTCCACCGTTTTTCTATCCCCTTTACCCTTTTGAACTTCCTCAACTTTATCCCCCATTTTCACCTTCTTGGTATCCTTCTTAACTTTTTTATCTTATCTTTTCCTCTTCTTAACTCCTGCAGCTTTTGGTTGTATTGGTTCCCTTCTTCTTAACTCATACTTACCAACTGTTGCAACATGTTGATCCTCCAAGGATTTCCTTCTGGTAGTTCTAACTGAAGTTGGTGATGTTGTTGGCTTTGGAATACTCTTCTGGGATTTAGGCAGTGATGAATCACTCTTAGATTTTGAATCCTTGTTGGGGTTGGTCATAGGGGGGTTCTTCTTAGGTGGATGTTTCACTCTCCCAACTGGTTTGGGTGAAACACTACCTTTTGGGGTTGGAACAATGGGTTTCTTGGCTGTAGCCTTTTTCTTAGGTGAAGGTTTGTTAGGTGAAGGTTTCTTGGTTTGAACTGGCAAGTTGGTTTTGGGTTTGGCTTTGGGTGTTGCCTTTGATGAGGTACTTGACTTCTTTTTTGTTGTTGGCTTAGATGTGGATGCCCCCTTATCAATCTCACCTAAAACATCACTCACAAATTGTTTTGCATTAAGTTCCTCACCACTCTGCAGAAATGGACACAAAACATTGTAGCCGATAAAATGCATAGATGTAACAGATATTACACAAAATATGTTGACAAAATACAAGTTTCTAGCAGATAAGAGTCCAATATTGACAAACACATTTAATTACTATTCTAGCATATATTAGTACTAATGTAACAAATAAAATATACATTGTAGTAGATATCACAGTTCAATAGTACAATTCATCAATATAAAAAGACTATAAAAGTAGATAAAGATCAACCCTATATTGTATATGCTAAAACAGTAAATGATAGGACACAACTTCATATAATACAAATGGCAGATATCATACAACAAGTAGCAGATATTTTATCAAAACATGAACATGGAAAATTTAGTTGTAGCAAACAACATACCTTTTGAGTCATGCATGCCTTAACTACTCCACTCAGAATTGTCTCAAGAAAATCCCTGGGAATTGTAAGCAAATCTGAACCTCCACTTCTTGTTGAAGATGTTGGATAAGATGGAATAGAAGGAATAGATGGCCTAGAAGAAGCAGACTCTTCATGTTCTGCTTTATATTGAGCTTCAAACTGCAAATAAAATGTATCAGATAAGTGTTGTAGTCTAGAAAATAGATAGTACAATATAGCAGATTAAATTAATACGGAAAGGGAATTGATTGTTTTGTAGAAGATAAAAAAAAATTGAAGGGGATTTACCTCTACAACCTGTTGTAGATTAGCTAGACCTTTTTCTTCCTGGGTGACATCTAATGGATATGCCACAGTACATTTACCTTTCTTGGGAAACAACTTCAGAGCAATTTTATTTCTAGTTTTGTTCCTCTTTGGCAACTCAGACCATCCAAGCATCCATGGAAATCCAATACTTCGATCCCTCCTAGGACCCAAATCAGGGAAGTGCAAATATGCCCAAATGATGAAAGCCAACATACACCCATTTATGCAATAATTAGGATTATCCTCAATGACTTTGGGATATATTTCTTCAAGGGAAGTCTCAAGCAGTTGAAAATTCACAGTACCCCATGGAAAATTATCAAAGGCATTCAAATCTTCAGCCAAATCAATATACTTTACACTCAGATTTTTAGATGACTCGGCAAGAAGAAAAATACACAGAAAATATAACCTGTTTAAACGATGAACATCATTTGAATCTGCTTCTCCCTTAGCAATTGATCTCCTTGCTTCAGTAATTGCAAGAAGAATATGATCATCCCTTATATGCAGATTCGTACCAAAGTACTTGCTCCTAAATGCACTATACTCTTTAGGCTTCCTCATAAGAAATTCAACCGGAACTTTTTGAAATTTTAAAGGCCCTAAAATAATAGCGACATCAGACATTTTGAATTCAACCACTTTTTCTCCTATTCCATATTTCAACCTCCCTACTCTACATCTAACAATCTCGGTGATAACAGATGTTATCATATGAACATCCTCAAATTTAAAATCTAGAAATTGACCAAAGGGAGAATTTCGAAATGATTCGTACTCTAAAGGTGGTATATTTTCTGTTGGGTGTTGAAAATGATCGAATTTTTTTGTTGTTGAACATCTTACAGTAAGGGTAAATCTCCTACCTTTCTCATTTTCATCATCTTTATTCTTCTTCTTAGTTTCCTTCATTATTCTTCAGAAATTGATTACTTTGTTACTAAATTGATGGTGGGGGAGATTATTAATAGTGGTGTTCGGTGGTTAGAAAGGGTTATCGAAGAGTGGCGACGGTTGGGGGAGATGAAAAGTGAAGAAGATGAGAGGGAGGCGTTGTTCTGTGCTTGAAAATTGAAATCCCTAAAATTTCGATTTGCCTAAACTAAAAGCCCGCCTCTTTATTCCCCAAACGGCTTATGCCACGTGTTATCTTATGTAGCAGATAGTTAGGGTTTTATTGCAGATAAACCCAACCTAACTTTGCGTCCAATGGTCAGATATAATCAAGCGAATCCAATGGTCCTCATTTAATGAAGAATCATTTTCTCACCTGTCAGATCTGTCAATCAAACAAAAAATATTAAACCTAAAATTTTATTTAAGTAATAAGGGTAAAATGGGGATAAAAATTAGCTAAAAGACTAAAAAAAAATTTGCTAGAGAAAATTTGTGCTTGTATGCGAAGAAAGAAAGACTTGTTGTGTTTTTGAGAAAGTTAGGCAAGATGTTGTGCTTATTCGAGAAATTACCCTTTTATTTTTTATTATTATGAAGATACTGTTTTATTACTACTAATAACCAGTATTAACAAGTCGAGCCTAACATACAAGAGTTGGTTACATAAAAAAGAAGGCAGAATTAACCACCAAAAGAGGTCCAAGGTCCCAGCAAAACTTGCAACTCCTCATGATAAGCTTGTTGATGTACATAATTGGTAGTCCCATACATAATTGGTGTGCCTGTGATGTAGCATATTTACCTTTTGAATCTGCAGTTCCATTCATTTCCCTGAACACCCATTGAAATTCAACAAGATTCAGTTGTTGTACCAGTTGATTGCAGTCTTTAATAAGGATCTTAGCATCACTTAGAAGTGTTGTTCCTGGTCTTAACATCTACCACAATGATTTTGAATCAACTTCCACCAAAAACTGATTCAAGTTTAGCTCAAGAAATCCTTGAAGAACCAAATGAAGTGCAGTACATTCAGCTAAAAAAGTTGAAGCATGAAGAAGTGGTTTAGTTATGGCCAATATGAATTGACCTTGTCCATCTCTTAACACTACAACGACATTAGCTGGACCCGGATTTGGTGAAGCAGAGCCATCTGTGTTTAGCTTAAATTTTGACAAATAGGGGGTTGCTAAGATAATTGTTGAATTTGTATTGATGAACTGGAACCTTTGTCTTCAATATCAAGATTATTCATTAAATTCAACACTCTTTTTACTTAAAAAATGGACACCATGGGATGAGGTTTTGAATGTTTAAATCTGCTTTGATTACGTGCACACCAAATCTGCCACAAACCTGCAACAAATTTTTGAAGCCAATTGTATTCATCTCCAAGTTGAATCAATTTACTACCAACTTGTACCGTCAACTCTGGCAAGTTTTGAGCAGTTGTTGAATATATCCAGTCATGCAAGCTTAGACCAAACCATACAACTCTAGCATAAGGACAATCCTTAAATATATATACAACATCGATTCTGAGCCACGTTGACATAACGTGCATTGTAGAGCTACTTAGCAATTTCTTTGATTCAAAAGAAGAGCCGATGGAACCAAATTGTGCAACACTTGCCAGAAGAAGAATTTGTATTTGTGTGGGACCTTCAACTTCCAAACTTGAACAAACCATGGAACCTTTTGAACAAAGGATATATGGAGAGCAATATTCTCTGGTAAGCAGATTTCACATTATATTTTCCACGAGTGTCAGCATCTCAAATGAAATTATATGGTTTAGGCAAATGTGAGAGAGGTAAAGAAAGAATCTTTCGAGTATACTCCGCCGACCACCATTTAATAACATTATCATAGTCCCATTGTCGAAGATTAGGTTTAATGAAGTCACTCACCCTGTCAAGGTTGCAACCTTCAGGTTGAGGAAAAAGAGAGCAAGTTTGTTGGAGTTGAAGAAAAATCCAACATTGATTCCATGCATAAACAGAGATACCTTGACCTATCTCCCATCTCAAACCAACTCTCATAAGAGCTTTCAGGTGTTGTGAAGCCTTCAAAGAATTCGATCCAGTTTTCTTGATAGTCGAAGACAAGAAATTATCTTGTGGAAAATACTTAGCTTTCATATGACGGGCCCAAAAGGATGTTGGATTCATGAGTTGCCAAACTTTCTTTCCAAAAAGAACCAAGTTTTGAATATGAAAGTTTTTGATACCAAGTCCACCCCCTGCAGTGGGAAGAGTTGCAAAGTCCCAAGATATATAATGTAACTTTTTTTCACCATTTTTTTGATTCCATAAAAAGTTTCTTCTGACTTTATCCATTTCATCAGTTGTCTTTAAAGGAAGCAAATCACATGACATACACATGAGTGGGAAGCATAGATAAAACAGTGTTAATAAGTGTGACTCGTCCTGACTTATGGAGGAGATTTGACTTCCAAGAAGCTAGTTTGTTCCGAAATTTTTGTATGATGGGTTTGTAATGGTTGTGTTTATGTCTGGTAGTGGCTGAAATAGGAACTCCAAGGTAAATTGGGAATTTGGTAGCACATGGTGATTTAACGGTATGTGAAAGCAACCTACTGAACCTGGTATGGTATTTAGGATGATGGACAATTTGGGTTGTCCAGATGATGAGCAATACTGATTGAGGATCGTTTTCATAACAACATATTCCTTGAGATTTCCTTTACCAAACATCACCAAGTCATCAACATACATAAGATGTGTGATTGGCTCATTATGTCTTGACAATTTCAGTCCTTGTTCCTTGCATTTGCTTTTTCTGCACAACAAGAGATAAACCTTCAGCACAAAGGTTAAAAAGGTAAGTTACCTCAAATCTCTTGAAGGTTTTGAAAAAAACTAAAACGGATAATAACAATGAATAAGAAACATTAGTCATGCAAAACATAATGTTTTTAATCTAAGAAGATGGAAAACCGAACTTATAGAGCACAACTTCAAGGAGAGGCCATTCCATGCGATCATAAACTTTTTGAAAGTCAATTTTTGTATGCAAAAAACTTAGACTTAAGATTGGGTTTACTATGGATAACATGGAAGCATTCCTTACCTAAAAGAACATTATCATTTGCTACTTAGTATTACTTACTATATATATAGGTAAAAAAAAATTTAAAATTCACCCCGGGCTCGAGCCCTGTTGAGCCCAGTCTTGGGTCCACCCTTAAGACTATAGTACTTTTTTTCCTTCCACTAGATAAATCCTCAATACACTACAATGAATGAACTGGCCAGAACTAGATAATCTAGTGAGTTTTATAGCTAAAGGATCCCAAAGAATCCAAACACGACACCTAGGCTCTTTGTCCCCATTAGTAGTGGACGACTAGTTAGGCATATACCTATTATGTATGGAAGCATATTTATTATTCTTGATCTAAGTTTTTGTAAGACCTATGAGTCGGAGAGTGTTGGTAGATATCACCTGTTTCACCTCACAAGCTTTTTATAGGATCATTTCCACATTGTTATCGGGCTCAACATGTTCATAACTTTATTCAATTTTGATTCTCTCCCTTTCCCCTTTGCTGGAGCTGGGGTATCCTTTGTGTTACCTGTTTTTGCAGCTTGCCTAGTCAGAATCCTTTGTTGAGTTTCCTCCCCTTCAATTGCGGAGCATAGCCATGTGGATGGATTAGGAGTGGCCATCAAGTTTGAAGCATGGAGCATTGAATCATATCTTTTGTCTCTTTTATCTCACCAGATCTCTTTCACTCTTTCTTCTTTCTCCAGTTTTCTTCATCTCTTGTCTTTAATTATAACTTATCTTTCAAACACAATATAATGTTCCTTCTAGGGTTGGGCACGGTTCGGTTTTGAACAAAACCAAAACCGAACAACACAATATAGAAACAGAACACGTTAATTTTTAAAACCGAACCGATGGATATATATTAGCAAAAATCAAAACTAAACCGAACACGTTAATATAGTTTGGTTAACCGAAAAAACCGAACCGAACAGCTAAAAGTTCTGAAATGAAAATTTAAACAGTACAGACAGTACATAACTTACATTATCTAATATTCTAAGTAACTTTCAGAAGTGTAGACCACATCACCACAAATCCACAATACATAATAACTAAATAGCTTGGTCATATTACATAAAAGTATAAAACTAAAATTCTAAAAGTATTGCATCATAGTTCACAGTTCACACCTACAGGCTATAGTAGTACAGTGCATAAAACTCAAAATAGCTCATCACTTCAACTGTGTATATCTCACAGTTCACACTTCACACACATTGAGACATGAAAAATTAAAACAACCTGCATACATTCTTTCACTTATTCGTCGCCCCAAAGTTTTTCCATCAAAAGAAAAAATAAAAATCACCAGTGCATTACCATCACAGTAGAATCTGCAATACCATCTCATTCCTCATTGACATCATTCTTTCACTTATTCGTCGCCCCGAAGTTTTTCCATCAAAAGAAAAATAAAAATCACCAGTGCATTACCATCACAGTAGAATCGGCAATACCATCTCATTCCTCATCAACATCATCTTCCACTTGCGTAGGAACATCTGAATTTGGCATTGATCCAAATAATTCTACAACAAAAAATAAACAATACATGTGTTAACATATAAACGATAAAACAATGTTCAAATTAACTAAAATATTTTAATTGTCGAAGATTAATTGCGATTGAAGGAGCACGCAACTAATCTTGAGTACAAATGAGTGCTTCCACCGTACTTGGAGCTAAAGAACTACGGAATGGGTCAAGTACTCGACCTCTTGTGCTAAATGTATTTTCAGGGGCAACCGAAGACACGAGAATCGCTATTTGAGAAAGAACTTTATACCAAGTGGAATTGTTCTTCCACCAATCCAAAATATCAAAGATATCTCCACTCTTCTCACAATGATCTCCCAAATACCTCTCAACCTCGGATTTGCTATCCAAGTTTTCTTTATCTTCCAAATGCTTTTGAAATCTTGAAACTATTGCATCCACATCTTCTTCATCATCGCCATCTTCCACTCCTTTGATGCTTCACCTTGTGATTGTGTTGGTACACATAAACTAGGATTAAGTGTTGCATACAAATCATACAACTCAATCAATTCACGATTCACCTTATCAACCATAAGCTTTCCTTGTGAGACACCATACAACTCCTTAAAATAAAATGATACATACTCCATCTTCCTTCGGGGATCAAACACCACAGCAATGTACAACAAAATGTTAACACGATCCAAGCTCTAATACTTATCATATTTCTTTTGCATAGCCATGCCCATAGTACTTAACCGATCAACCATACTATTGGCAAACTTAGACAATCTATGCTCAATGAAGTAAAGTTCATTAAAGAAAGCATTAGATGTAACATAGAAAGAACCGGAGACTCGTAATGTGGCATTGTAAAACACTTTCAAAAACTTCACAAATTCTCGAACATTCACCCAATCAAAAACAATAGGAGGTGACAAAATAACCTTGTCTTTCCCAAATCGTTCATCCGCAAAATATTTTTTGTAATGTCCATTACCATCCAATCGTTTGAAAGGAAGGCCGCATCAAGCATCATGTAAGTAGAGTTCCATCTAGTTGGAACATCTCAGCACAACAATTTATCACAAGTAATTTTGGCTTCTTGCACACATTTGTTGAATAGTACAAACCTACTATGGCAAGACCTCACAAATCTAACCGCATGACAAACTTTCAAGACCGTCTCATCTACTAACTCCAAGCCATCGGAAACAACATGATTAAGTATATGTGCCCAACATCTCAAGTGCAACTGTTTGTGTCCTAAAATAGTCCCTTCCCTACTATCAACAATAATTGTAAAAATACTACCAATATCCCAATCTTGCAAACACTTCCCTACTAGCTTACCAATGGTCTCACCCTTGTGGTTTGGAACTTGACAAAAGTTTAAGATTCATTTGTGCAATTTTCAATCACTATCAATAAAATGGGCCGTGAGAACCATGTAGTTTAAGTTTTGGATTGTAGTCCATGTATCGGTTGTGAGACATACTGTTTGCCCTTTCAAAAGATTCTTTAAAGTCTTTTTTTTTCTTTTAGATAAAACTTAAGGCAATCCCTAGCAATGGTTTGACGAAAAGGCAAGATAATCTTGGGTTGTAAAATTTCCACGAATTCTCTAAACCCCTCACCTTCCAAAAATCTAAAAGGCAACTCATTCACAATGATCATCTTAGTGAGGACTTTTCTATAAGCTTTTAAACTGAAACTAACCGCTACAATTTGTGGTTTCCCATCTTTGCTTAGTTTGCAATCTAGAGTTGTTGAGAATTAGGTGTGGGATAAACATATTTTTGACATTTACGTTTAAGGATATGATCTTTCATATTAGTAGTGCCATTGGACTTTCCTTCACAAGCATACAGTGTCGCACAATAGTTACATGTAGCCTTTTTCGGCTTAGAGTATTTAACCTCAGTAAAATGAAGCCAAGCTATTGATCTTTTCTTACCAGATTGAGGGACTGAGTCACTCGCTGAGGCTGGAGCAGAGCCACTCGCAGAGGTAGGAGCAAAGCTACTCGCAGAGGCAGGAGCAAATATTACTGCAGTAGACTTGGGTTGCGAAGAAATATTTTTTGAGTTAAAACGAGTAGAAGCCATTTAGACCTTACTACAAAAAAAAAATCATAATCAATTATTTTAGTAGATACATAACAATTAAAACAAGTAGATGCATAATCAATCAAAATATTACAGTAGATTCATAATCATTTTTACAGTAGATTCATATTACAGTAGATTTATTATTGATGAAGGAAAGAACATGTGTTCATATTATAGTAGATTCATAATTGATGAAGGAATAAACAAGTGCAAGATATTTAGAGAGATGGAATGAACAAAAATTGAAGATATTGATGAAGTGTTCAATGCTGATATTATAGATTTATTTTTTTTGGACTTTTGGTTATTAAAATTGATGAAGGAATGAACAAGATTCTAGGAATTATAGAGAGAGAAGATGGAGTTCTAACCTGAAATTATCTCAATGATGATGTTGATTGAAGATCGAGGAATTGAAGATGATGGGAATTGATTAGTAGACTGATGTTGATTAGTAGCAACAGCTATGTGATCGAAGAAGAAGCAACAACAACAAAGCGATTGAAGAAGAAGATCAAAGGAATTATGATTTTAGTTGAAGCCCCCCCTCTCTCTCTCTCGTAATTAGTGGGCTACTGGACTAGATTGAATTGAAGGTGATTTTAGTTGAAGCCCTAAGTCTCTCTCTCTCTTATTTTGTATTTTGACGGTAAAAGAACCAAACGCTAATAAACCATAAAAATTGGACCAAACACTAATTACGTATCTTCTAGAGGGACCAAATACAAAATAACCTAAAATCCAAACATCAACCGAACATGTAAACACCTTTAAAAGTGTTCGGTTCGGTTATGTTATGTTCGGTTTAAGTGTTGATTTACCCAGCCCCAGTTCCTTCTTCAATTAATACTGATATGAAAATTCAATTTGATATTTATCTAACCTGTAAATGTAGTATAAGTTTAAGATCAGAAAAAGGGAGGAAGATGATCAAAGAGGAAGGATTTGTGCCTGTGGTGTGGAAAGTGTTGAGCTATCACAAAGTGATAGGTGCCTACGTATCTGAGAGTGAACAAGTCCCAAAATCAAGCCAACGTACTTCTTTTTTATAGGTGATTTGGAACAACGGCTTAGGGGTGTAAATTTCTGTCGATATTCCGATTCGATTTTTTCCGAATTTTTAATGGATTATTGCAATTCCGATTTTTGAATTTTCGATTTCTGATTTTTCCAATAAAAGATGGAATGGAATTGGAACTACTCCTGTGAATCCGATCCAAACCGATTTTTTATCTGATTTTTCTGATTGTTAATCCGATTTGAATTTTCGATAAATATTCCAATTTTTTTGATAATTTAAAGAGATTTAAATCATTCTCATTTTGAAAATATACATACATATAGACATAAAAATGATATACCAAGTTTAAAATCAGATGAGGACTTAATAACAAAATATAGTTACTCTCAAATCTTAGGCCCTGCTTGGTTACCCCGCAAAAATTTACCTAAAATTTAGTCTAATTTAATATGCTCGAAATACTTGATAAGTGATTTTATGAACAAATTTTATGCAAAAACTTGGTGTTATTTTAAAAGTGCAAAGATTTTACACATTTTGTAATAACTTTGGTAGGGGATCATGTATCCTTACCTCATGCTTAAGTATGGTTTAGGAGGGAGACCAATATGGTTTAAGCTAAACTAGGTGGGGGACCATTTAAATCAAATAATATATTAAAGAGGGACCACTCTAATGATAGATGGGTAAATATTTACCTTTTTTGCAGCCCAAACAAGGAGGGCCTTAATGTAATCAAATATCAATGTATGATTCAACAAATAAAAAAAAAAAGGAAATTATTGGTTAGTTTATACTTTTGATGGAAGGTCCATACTTATTAGCAAGATTAATTCCTTTCTTGTTCATACAATTATATTATTATATAAATTTTGAAGTATAATTGTGTTTTATAAAATGTTATACTCAAGAACTTTGATCCATCATTGGGTGGTATATTACTATGATACATAAAAACACTCCAATAAGCAAATATAATATCTCAACTCAGTATAAAGAGGGGAGGATTTTTAAGTTTTCAAAACGGATCACGTCCACCATTTTCGATTTGGAATTCCAACTAATTTCGATATATTTTTAAGTTGGAATTCCGATTTTTTTCATGTTAGAATTCTGATTGATCCGAATTTTTTTTTTTTTGATATTCCGAATATTTTCGATATACCGAACTTGTAATAAATTTTGTTGTTCCGAAAAAAATTAGAAAGGAATTGAAAAAAAAATTTTGATTCCGATTTCTGATTTGTTTTTTACGAACATGCTATTTCCGACCTGTTCCGTCTGATTTCCACCCCTACAACAACTAGTAATTAATGACTTAACGGTAAAATCATTAATGGTGAGAATATCTGGGGATTGAATGAAGTAGATTTGTAACTAGCGCAAGATTTGCTCTAATGACCGACTTTGAAGGATGTCGGTTAGATTTTCCCCATGTTAGATGAACTCAGATAGTTTTGAGTTCAAGTCGGACTTTGAGAGCGTATGTGAATACGAGTATGAAAGTAGGCTTGGGCTAAGTTGAAGTTGGATGAAATATGTTCCATGTCTGTGTTTCTGAGTTTATAAGTAAGGTATGCTCATTAAGTGAGCTCGTAGAGCTCGGGTAGTAAGGTATATACATTCCCCATTAGTATTGTTCCTTAGCCAGAAACAAACAGAAGATTGATTTGTAAAAGTCACTCATGACTTCCAAATCTAGGCTTTTATTATTAAGTTTCTTTAACCTTGTAATTTTCTATTTATAGATCTGCCTATTTGAAAACTTTCTTGGACGAACAGATTATTTTTGGTTCATTTGTAAAATTCACTATTAAGAGAAATTGATTTTGAATTTTAGTTGAATTATCAAAAAAAAAAAAAAAAAAAAAAAGATCATCTGAAAGTTTAGTTTGACTCGACAATTCAGCTGGTTATCCATGGTTTTACGAACTAGTGAGTTTTTGAGAAACTCGGTTGAGTTAACTCAGATTTGGTGCTACCCGGGTAAAAAAATCAATGTTGACTTGGCTCATCTAAAATCGACGATTTGTTTGATTAAACTGGTTTAATCATCAGTTTTAAATGAAGTTTTTTGCCTCTTCAGTTCTTCAAGGTTTATGCTTTTTGAAAATCGTATTTGTTTCCTTAAAAATTAAGAATTGAAGTTTTTAATTCTATCAGGGGTTGAAGAGATGTATAAAAGTAAATGAAGGAGACGGTTTTGAAGTTATAAGAAATCATTTTATTAATATAATAATTAATAAAAAAAACTTGAGATTTTAGAAAATGATACAGAAAATTGGTGCTTCCAACGGAAACCGGTGGTTTCTCCAAACAAAATAGAAGTTTTTGAATCGACGATCCAATTCACTTGAAAAACTCGATCGGTAGAACCATGGGTTATACATAAAAATTGGCCGATTCAACGGTTGTAAAACCGATTTTAGTCAACAAAGAATTTTTAAATTGGCTACCACCAATTCGGATTCCAACTGACCGGTTATTATAACTGTATACAAACCAGCCCATGTCCTGAAAACCCTATACTGAAATGCAAAAATCCTTTTGGTAGACTCATGGTTTTAAGACTCGGCCGATTCTTATTTGAACCGACCGCTTTGACTCGGGATCGGAGGTGACCGTGTTAAAAAACCAATGTTGAATCGTTTCAACAGAAAACTAGTTAGAAACTCGGAAAATCGACGATTCATGAGTGGTTGAAACTAAAATAAATCCGTGAGTCAAAATTTGAATCTGTTAGTTTTGTCAAACTTAATCTAAGGGTGTGTTTGATAAATTTTCTTGGCAAATTGATGTTTTCGGCAATCCGGCAAATTTTGAGGCAAATGGTGATTTGCCGGCTTCAGGCAAATAAATTTTGAGGCAAACAAATTTTGCAAGTGTTTGATAACTCCACGGGCAAACACTGGCAAACACTTTAAAACTTGGTTTTGCCACTATTTCTCTGTTTGATAACCTTAAAATGATTAGGCAAACACTTAAACTGAACATGGGCCAATTTTTATAGCTCATAAATCTTAAGCCCATCAATCTTAAACCTTTGAAAAAACACATGTCTTATCAACCCAACCCAATAACATAATACATACTTGTGATTTGTAGTAATAATATAAAACTTCAAAAAATTTTAAATTTTTTATTAATAAAAATTTAAATTAACGGAAAAAAAGGTAGTGGTTGTTATAGAAGATAAATTGGGATAAAAAAAATCTTGGTGGACAAAATGAAATATTTAATAGCCCCGTGTGTAGTTAACACAAGGACCTTCAACTCGATACACATAAGCATGTGTAACCAAGTATACCATCGACATTATAAAAAAAAAATACAAGGACATGTATAAAAAATAATCACTCGCAATAGCGAAAATAAGCACCACGCAATATCGAAAATAACCTGTACGTACATAACTCTAATGCACGAGTTATGTCACAAACATAATAATACAGAGTTATAAACAAGCCTATAAACAAATATAATAAAAAAAATCTTGTTGTTAAAAATTGAAATATGTAATATCCCCGTGTGTAGTTAACACAAGGACTTTCAACTCGATAAACATAAGCATATGTAACCAACTATACACATCAATATTATAAAAAAAACAATTACAAGGACATATATAAAAAAATCACTAGCAATATCGAAAATAACCTGTACACATATGACTCTAGTGCACGAGTTACGTCACAAAAATAATAATATAGAGTTATAAACAAAAGTTATGTCACAAAAGTCGGATACATGTCCGGACGACCAACATTTATAATGTCGTCATGAAAACTATCGTCAAATCAGTTTTACCAAAATATTAACAACTAATGTCGTCATAAATATCAACAACTATTTGTTAACACAGCTTTACCAAAATACTGTCAATCAGTTTACCCTTTCATCAGTTTTACCAAATGCACATTAACTGCTATCAATCACTGTCAATAACTAGAATACCTCACTATCAGAATCACTGTCAATCACTATCGTGGAGTCTGAAATCTCAACTGCGACATCGACATCCATTGCTGCTTCTGAGTTCCTAAAAATTTCTGCTACACAGTCCCAATTACCGCCAACGCCATAGTTGTCAAAGCATGAACATGGTTCTTGACGAGTACAAACAACTTCATCATCGCCATTTTCATCATCGCCAATCTTCATCTTCTTTTTTCCAGCCCTATCGACCTTGCTTGCTGTCACCTTGCGTGCCTTGGTTGCCTTGGGTGTTGCCTTGGTTGCCTTGGGTGTTTGCCTTGGGTGTTGCCTTGTTGTTGCCTTGGTTGCCGCCTTGGGTGCTGCTGCCTTGGTTGCCTTGGTTACTGCTGCCTTGGGGTCTGCTGCCTTGGGTGCTGCTGCCTTTGCTGCTACCTTGGGTGCTGCTGCCTTGGGTGCTGCCTTGGGTGCCTTGGGTGTTGCTGCCTTGGGTGTTACTCCATCGGGGATCCTGAACTTCATGACTTTCGGCATGATCACTCGCATTTTCGGTTTCTTCGCCAATGACTTTTTCCCAGATCCAGATGCGCCATCTGTCTTCCCAGCTCCAATACCAAGTGATACAATCTTTGAAGTAGTGTTGCGGATCCTGGCCGGAGTACGAACCTTCTCCGTTGGTGTATCAAGGAACACTCCTTCAGCCCTTGCCCGAGCATACAATCTCTCGACTTCTTTCCAACCCTTGAGCACCCAATCAGAAACTGTGGGGTCCATACACCTGATCTGAACCCAAATCTCTAAACGATGCTGAACATAACCCAAAATCTCAAATAAGATTTCATCACCTGCAGCCAATTTGGTGTTTTTGATGAAAGTGTTCCAGCCTAGATGTTTGAAGTAGTATGCATGGTCTGAATCCCACAACAAGACGATCTTATGGTCATGATCACAACACCACATATTCGTAACCAAGCCAGAATGAAAATTGTCGTTCAACCTTGCCGGAATTTTCTGTTAAAGACAGGTTACATTTATAAATATGTTATCTCCCTAATTTCGTCAATCATGATATTACATGTATTCAAAAAAATTCAGAATATATATAAGATTCGAAAAAAAAAAGATTAGACATACCATAATCTTTGAATTGGTGACGTTCGCTTTCGTTACTGTCTTGGACCACCAGATATTACGCTCTCCGTCAATTGGCTGAAGTCCTTTCGCTTTGGCCATCTAATATGAACAAAAAAAAAAAAAAAACAAATATACAATAATAATACTAAACAATACATAGGCTAGAAAGGTAATATACAAAATAATACAAAATTGGTGAAAATATTTGAATTGAACATGTCAAATTTAAACATTGCCAAAATATTATTTTCAAATAAGCATAATAATATCGAAACACAAAGTAGCAGAATAATTAAACATGTGGCAGTGGCACATCTATGGACAATCACCCAAATTTGATAATAGGCATCGTCGGGTGCATGTTGAAAATTGTCCTCGCCATTTCATAATACGGGATGACTTTGTCTTTGTACTTCTTATATTGCAACATTTCGGGTGGGAGCGACTCCCAAGCGTCATCGGTGGCATTGAGTTTGCAAGTTGTGGGGCAAAATACAAACGCTTCATTCTCGCACAAGAGATATATTTGCCTTGCAACCCTCCTAGCCTTATGTACCAGAGTTGCAACACAAGCATAAGTGAATTCACGCCCCAATACAATCTTTAATTCACTAGCAACATCGTGCACTATGCTTTTCGTCACAGTACGTGTCGGTTTGGCCATTATTTTGGTCCACAACAAGTCATCCATTGATGTTGTCCATCAGACACGTCGTCTACAAAAACCCTTTCCACCTTCCATTATCAAATTCTGTGTGAACACATTCCAATAGAACAAGTATATAAGTGCGGCGAAACATTAATGAAAAGGTTGTCATTGTTCGAGTTTTATACGAAAAATCCCCATCACGTAATATTACATATTAATAAGGTACACAAGTTTTTTGAAATTTTTACAAAATTTCATATTAAACATCATGAGTCTGACTCGACTCATTATCAATCACGTAATCGTTATCACAAAACCTAAAACATTCGTTAGGACATGGTGTATTCGAACAATGCATACACGTCTCGAATTCTTGTGCTTTATAGTGAAACCATGCGTAAGAGCAATCTTCGCGACAGGGATGTTGAAGGCATCGAGCACATATCATCCCCATGTCATTCGTCGGAGGCGATCGAAGTATTGGAAACAAGTACTCGATTGATGGACATAGTTCAACGGAGCACTTCACAAGACTTATCCACTTTTCATCAAGTCTATTCCCACTTCCAGTGTAGATTTTCATCACACCGGTACAACCTGGTTGTCCACAACGCATGTATGGTTCTAAGATTGGCAAACAAGAATTGAATTCGAAGTCTTTATGTTGGCCGTATTTGTATACCTTCAACGCTGCGCGCTTCCGTTCCAATTCACAATCGAAAATTTTTCGACGCTCGCGAAGCAACTCAACAATACCGATAAAATGCTCGGTAGTCTCCCAAATTTCAGACATTCTATTGGCTAGGTGTGACAGACCTCTACCTATAGTAACTCCCTCCATTGCATGGAATCGGTCGGAAACAACACCCCAAGCAACACATAAATTTTCATCGTCTTTTGGTGTCCACGCCATTCCTTTTTATAAAATAACACATGAAGAATGTAAGGACTCCACAAAATTAATTGTTGAACAAAATAGATATATATGGCACTCAATAAAATTGTCATTAAACAAATTTGCTTATAAAGCAGTCATTACATACATTACAGATAGCCGTCACTCATGGACGCAGACTATACGCAATCACTATAGTAGACATTGGCAAGTAGGTTGGAATACACCTATCCTTAATGTGGTCGTAACGGCCTGGAATTTCACTATTGACCTCGTCCCACTCTTCATTGGTTCCGCTAATTTTCAACGTGACATTGTCAAAATAAAAACCATAGTATTCGCACAACTCCTGGACTAGCTTAAATTCTCTCTTGAAATACGAGATTCGACATCGAATCTCGTTGAAACTAACTTCGATGTTGAAACCGTGTTTCACACTATTGACAAAATGGTCATAAGCTGACCGGAGTCGGACCATCACAGGTACATTGCCTGTTGCATGGAACAACAACACATCACACAATAACTTATCCATATCTGCAGTCCAATGCACATCCATATCTCCAGTCCAATGCACATTGCGCTGCCTATATAGACTCGCAATGTTTCTTCCAAAATTACCGGGATGCATTCCTATCAAATTAAGCAGAGCATTGGCATCACCAACATAATATAAGAATATAAAAAAATGAGAAATCCAAACCAACAACTCCATAACATAAGTTTTTCGGTGTTAGAAAAACACCCCAAACATGGTTTCAATGTACTGTCTCAAGGTGTCGTATGCACCATTCAAACTAACTTAACACAATAATGTCAACATATTTCAAATTCAGACACAACAAGGACATACAAGGACTAAGCCTTACGGGCAGCAACTGCCAGCTTCTTAAGCAACCAAGGACGCTGCAGTTTTACATTCAACCCCATGAACACAGACGCTAGCGCTTTGTTATCACCGAGCAAGTCTATTGCCTCCAAAAGCATATCTTCGTCATCACCTAGAACGTTCGACAATGCTTCAGTAAGATCATCGATCTTTGGACCAGAAAAATGATCTGCCAGAGATTTTACAGCGTCCATCATCCCTTTGTTATATTCTGCGTCACTTGGATCAATGCAGCCTAGGCGCGACTTCTTACGCTTGTTCTGCAAAGGTACAATGGGAGGTGGTATAGGCAGCCTACGAGGTCCTTCCGAACTAGAGCTTTCATTAGTACTCAGCCCAGAATTTCCGGTATGCGGAGCTCGTTGACTTTTACTTGTGTCGACTCCCTCAATTACCACAAAATCTTCTACTTCATCAGGTTTTGTCCCTAATGAACACACATTTACGAGACTTTAGGGATAATGGTTGGACGCAAACGCCTAACAATATTTAACGTACAACAAAGGTTACCATTTGGTGAATCAACGACGAAGAGTTCTTCTTCTTGGTCTCCAGCGTCACCTCCATGACCATTTGCAGTCTCATTACCGATGATGATATACAGCTGGTCATAATATGGAAATTCTTTCCCACGTAAAGGTACCGCTTCGGGATGGGCCTACATTAACACATATATGTACATATGTGTATTAGAAGTGGGTATAGACATGGGGCAAATTTTAATTGAATGGAGTTCAAACACTAGAAGAATTACCAGAAAATATCTATTCCAAGCGTCTTCGTCTCCAGATATAGTCCTAGTTCCACTATCGAAAGTGAAACCAAAACCACTAGCATCAATGAGCGCCTTGGCTGTGAGGTATGAAGCCCTCAAAGTTTTCATGCTCAATCTAACATTCTCAGGCCCAACATGCATCCCTAATGCCTTGTTCACAGCCACAGCGGCTGCCTTTAGGGATTCAGTTTTTATCCCATTGTCGACACGCTTACCTCGAAGCGCAACCTCTTCACACAAGACATCGAGAATGACCTCAATCATTTGCTTTGTCCACCTAATCTGGGTTTTACCAGTTTGGCGAGAACTACCCTGGTTATGGGGTGGAAAGTACGGCTGTTCCTGAGGTAGCGATTGAGTGGATTGAGAAGGTTGTGGAGGTGTAGTCTGTTTGGGTTTCTTAGTCCTCCTTGGTGGTTTGAAGTTAATGGTTGACATGCCTAACAATAAATCCATTCATGAAAACAACAAATACTTCAAATAGTCATACAAATACAAACCAAATATCCAAATACATAAATTGTTACAAATCGTACATAACCATGAAAACAAAACAAATATGGTTCTCATTCTGGTTCGCCATTGTGGTAGTCCAAATAATCGACCCACATTTCATTACGCAAATTGTCACGCCAATTTGTCCAAGCCTGGTACGGACCAATAAGAATCCCACCCCCACCATTTCCGGGATCGACTTCAGGTACTACCTCTGGTTGGTCGTCCTCCCTCGGTACCCAGGGCTGCCAAACATCCGTGGGATCGATGTCTTTCAGATAATTGTGCAACGCACAACAAGCCAAGATAATCTTGGTATGCGTTCTCACATCATGGAAAGGAGCATGCCTAAGGTACGCGAATCTCTTCTTCAGCACACCAATAATCCTCTCAACCACGCCACGCATTGACGAATGTCTCCAATTATACAACTCATCAGCATTTTGGGGAGAGTTGGTTCCTCGCTCTCTAAGATGGTACCGGACGCTGCCGTAAGGGGTTAAAAACCCCGGACTCAATGCAAAACCTGCATCGGCAAGGTAGTACTTACCGTCCGGTATAGTTAACCTCCTACCCTGACGAGTAACTGCGTTCCGCAACAATCGACCATCGTGGGCCGATCCCTCCCACCCCGCAAGCACGTAAGTAAACCTCATGTCAAAAGTGCAAGCTACAAGGACATTTTGGGATATTTCACCTTTCCGGTTGCGGTACCTAGTATGATCTGTGATAGGGACCATGGTAGGAAAATGGGTACCATCGAGCGCACCAACAACATCCTATTGTATCAAAAAATGTTTGGTTAGTCTAAGTGGTCGTTTTAAAAATATTTTTTTTGGAGTTCGTTCTAGAGTTAAGAATCAGACTTTAAAAAACTTGTGGTAGTACACAGGGTTGTCATGGTTGGTCAGTGGTGAGTTGGCTTCGGTAGCATTGTTGACAACTTCCCTAAACAATTTTATCAGCGCGTCCAAGACAACATGGAAGAATTGACTCACGGTTTCACCCGATCGTTGGAACTCGAATCGTGTTCTCCGATTGCGGTTATCATGTCCCACTATCAATAAGAACATGGCAACTTGCTCTTCCACAGTCACGTAACGGGAGTTTGCTAGACTTAAGCGGCGTAAGCGACAACATAGTTGATGGAATGCATTACGCCTCATCCTTAGGTTTTCATGGCAGCTAGTGTCGTTGTCTATATAGAATCTTGATAGCCTAGATAGACGGGAGTGATCTTGGTACGTGTATGGCTCCCTAGGTATACTAGGTGATCTGATATACCTCCTAGACCGTCGTCGACGTTGCATCACAGAATGGACAGCTACAATTGTCACAATTGCAGCCAACAACCTACGTTCTTCTTCCTCAGTTGGCATTCTACAAAACCCCCAACCCTTTAAACACAATATACATATATAGTTCGTATTAATATAAACAACCAAGTTCCATGATTAAAAAACGTTCCTCGTATTAATATCAAATAGTTCGAACATTTTATGATTACAAACGACAACCACAAACTATCAGACATAGTTCGTACATTTCCCTGATTAAAAATGTTTACAACGACCCAAGTTACAACACAAACAACAACTTCAATAAAATGGCGATCAACATAACCAAGAGAACAACCACTAGCTTCCTAACCAATCACCAACTATCGGACATAGTTGGAAGCGTATCAGGGAGGGTAGCAGGGATCGTAGCTGGAAAGGTGGTCGCCGGCTGCAAATAGGGTTGCACAGGTTGTTGGATTCTCTGTGCCGCACGACCAGATAAGTACTGGTCATACAAAAAATGGGCTTCGGCAAGAGATTGACAGCCCTGATAATCATTATTTGGAAAACCGTCTACTTGAGCCTTGGCTTCCGACCAGGTTAGGTATACACCCGGACGTATCCCACGACGCACAATATAACAAGCATACTTAACCATAATGGTATCTGAAACAATATATGTATTGATAGTGAATTTCTTTATTAACCAGCTTGGGTAATGAACTAACCTAACCTTACGTTATCTATAGTTCTAGAATTATACAGTGCAGCATGGATAAATACAGTGCAACATGTACACGCGCAATATGTATAGTTCTATTACATTTCTAAAATACAACATGTCGTTCTAAGCTATCAATAATAGCTTGACAATTGATTCCCCGTACAAACGGGTTGCAGTACTCCAAAGGAGTTGCTTCATTGACCGTTCTTGTTTAGGAATATTATCCATTTCTCGACAAAGAACTACTACAGTGATGGAAACTGGGGTTGCTTGAAGTCACAAAGTACACATCGATTAATAAATAATATTACTAACAAGGTTTTAAGCAATAGAGGTCGATTTACACGTAAGTGCACAGACCCTCATTACTGCCACTGTCAGAGGCTATCAATAACAGCTTGACAATTGATTCCCCGTACAAACGGGTTGCAGTACTCCAAAGGAGTTGCTTCATTGACCGTTCTTGTTTAGGAATATTATCCATTTCTCGACAAAGAACTACTACAGTGATGGAAACTGGGGTTGCCTGAAGTCACAAAGTACACATCGATTAATAAATAATATTACTAACAAGGTTTTAAGCAATAGAGGTCGATTTACACGTAAGTGCACAGACCCTCATTACTGCCACTGTCAGAGGCTATCAATAACAGCTTGACAATTGATTCCCCGTACAAACGGGTTGCAGTACTCCAAAGGAGTTGCTTCATTGACCGTTCTTGTTTAGGAATATTATCCATTTCTCGACAAAAAACTACTACAGTGATGGAAACTGGGGTTGCCTGAAGTCACAAAGTACACATCGATTAATAAATAATATTACTAACAAGGTTTTAAGCAATAGAGGTCGATTTACACGTAAGTGCACAGACCCTCATTACTGCCACTGTCAGAGGCTATGAATAACAGCTTGACAATTGATTCCCCGTACAAACGGGTTGCAGTACTCCAAAGGAGTTGCTTCATTGACCGTTCTTGTTTAGGAATATTATCCATTTCTCGACAAAGAACTACTACAGTGATGGAAACTGGGGTTGCCTGAAGTCACAAAGTACACATCGATTAATAAATAATATTACTAACAAGGTTTTAAGCAATAGAGGTCGATTTACACGTAAGTGCACAGACCCTCATTACTGCCACTGTCAGAGGCTATCAATAACAGCTTGACAATTGATTCCCCGTACAAACGGGTTGCAGTACTCCAAAGGAGTTGCTTCATTGACCGTTCTTGTTTAGGAATATTATCCATTTCTCGACAAAAAACTACTACAGTGATGGAAACTGGGGTTGCCTGAAGTCACAAAGTACACATCGATTAATAAATAATATTACTAACAAGGTTTTAAGCAATAGAGGTCGATTTACACGTAAGTGCACAGACCCTCATTACTGCCACTGTCAGAGGCTATCAATAACAGCTTGACAATTGATTCCCCGTACAAACGGGTTGCAGTACTCCAAAGGAGTTGCTTCATTGACCGTTCTTGTTTAGGAATATTATCCATTTCTCGAAAAAAAACTACTACAGTGATGTAAACTGGGGTTGGGTAATGAACTAACCTAACCTTATGTTATCTATAGTTCTAGACTTATACAGTGCAGCATGGATAAATACAGTACAACATGTACATGCGCAATATGTATAGTTCTATTACATTTCTAAAATACAACATGTCGTTCTAAACTATACAATACAACAACATATATAACAAGTACACCTAAGCATGATAAACACAAAAATCGAGGCAATCATAATACATGTAACTCTAAACATGCTATTAACACTAATACATGTAACTCTAGAAGAAATACATGTAACTCTAAACATGCTATTAACACTTAACATGGCAACACACTCAGTTCATATGAACATTTATTAGATAGAAAAAATACCTGGTTCAATTCAGTGCACAACAAAGAAATAAAGCAGAGAGTGACGACCGAAACGAAGATGCGAGACTTCGAGACTGCAACTTGGAAAAGAAAAATAATTAGATTGTTCTAATCATTTTGATTAAAGATTAAATAATATGTACGTAGAAATTATCCTACAGATTTGATTGTTTGAAAGGTTCTTATGGATATGAAGTTTATCCTTATGTTGGAAATCTCATGTCAATCAATACTATCTGCAGAATGGAAGCACAACCATGAAGATGGAAGGGTTTTTTTTGTCATTCATGTGATAATGCTGTAAGTTGTTTTGTTTTAATTGCGTCTCACAAAAATGAATAAAGCTTATTGACAGAAGACTGAAACTGATATCAGAACCAAATGATTAGTAATTATCCTACTGTAAACAAACTGGTTGAAACTGGAACAGTTCGCAAAAATAGCATTATTCAACAGTGTGGTGTCAAGGTCAGTCGGCATGCCCCCTCTATTAATCATTTGTTATTCGCAGATGATTGCCTTTTGTTTGGGAAGGCTACCCTTGAAACAGCTCATAATTTTAAAGATGCCTTGAACCATTTTTGTAAGGAGCAAAAATTAACTTCAATAAATCCTCCATTTTACTTTAGTCCTAAAGTACCTCATCGATTTCAAAAAATTATTTCCCACATTTTTAAAATACCGATGAATAACTGTAAGGACAAATACTTGGGCACTCCTATTTATAATGGGCGCGCTACTCGTATGACTCATGCTGATATTGTGATCAAAATGAGAAATAAAATGAAAGGATGGAAATGTAATTTTTTGTCAAAACCTGGCAGAATAATTTTAATTCGGAGTACTATGTTCATGGTTCCTGCACATAATATGAGCTGTTTTAAATTGCCTTGTTCCACCTTAAAGGCAATTATGAATATGTATTGTGATGGTAAAGACAGTTTATATTCTAATACGTACAATGACTTATTCGCTATTGCGACAATACGACTATATTATGTATTGCTTGCTCTAATCAAGTAGAGCTGCTGCAGATTACAGATCAAAAATTTGGAACTGAAGTACCCAAAATTAAAAAATCCCCAATTTCGAAAACCCCCAAATTTTTAGGGTTAGGGGTTTCAATTATCAATTGTATTTGAATTAGAACAAAAAAAAATCCCCAATTTTGAAAACCCCCAAATTATTAGGGTTAGGGTTTTCAAAATTATCAATTGTATTTTGGAATTAGAAGAGAAAAATCCCCAATTTCGAAAACCCCCAAATTTTTAGGGTTAGGGTTTTCAAAATTATCGATTAGAAAACAAAAATCAAACAAAAATCTACCTTATTTCGAAAACCCCCCTAATTAGAACCATAATCCAAAAGAAAAATGAAGAAATTTGCCCAAGAATTACACAAAACAAAATAAAAAAAAAAAAAAAACGAAAACTCACCGTCTGAGGCAACGATGATGATGAGTGATGGTGGCGACGATGATGATGAGACGATGAGTGTGGTGGAGACGATGAGTGATGGTGGCGACGAGAGAGATTAGTTCGAGAGAGATCAGTTGGTTGTTTTGTTTTTTTAGGTCGCCGCCATTGCTGTCGAGAGAGATCAGTTTGAAAGAGAGAGAGTTGGTTGCTTTTTTTTTTTTTTTTACTTTTATACCTGGCAAATGTATTGTTTGCCTGAGGCAAAGAAATATTTTCCCAGGGGGGGGGGTCAGGAATTATTTTCCTGCTTTTTTCAGGCAAATGGAAGCACGTGACCATCTGAGGCAAAATTTGCCGAATATTTGCCCGATGGCCTAAAACGTTATCAAACACTGTCAAATCCCCAAAATGCAGGAAAATACACATTTGCTTGAGGCAAATAGGGTTATCAAACGCACCCTAAATCTATAGAGAAACAAACTAGTGAAAAAAATACAAAGAATCAAACATACAAAGAAAGTATGGCTCAAATTTAATTTAACCCTTGGAACTTGTTGTAAAACCCCGTTTATATTATAAATTTTTATTCTTTAAATTTTATTAGATTATGAAATATTGCATACATGTCTTTAAGGATGCTATATTAATTATTAAAAAAAAAAAGTAGATGGAATTGGGTTGGGTAGCAAATTCATTTATGGTCCAAAAATAAAGCCCATTAACTTCTCCATATTATTTATATTAAAATCTAAGGGTTTTCATTCATTTTTTTTACAACACCATATTTGGGAGAAGAAGAAAAAAAATTAGAAGAAAGAAAGAAGAAGATTTGGATTTTTATGCTTATACAAGTGAGTAAACGTTTTTGTTTTATTTTATTTTCTGTTTCTGTTTCTGTAATTTCAGATTTTTTACTCATCTTTGAAAAATCATAGAAAATTCGTTTGAAAAGATTTTTAATTTATTTCAAAAACCCTAAACACTAGATTGAAAGGTCTTCATTCGATTAGTTAAGACCAATTTACGAAAGTTATTTTAAGTTAGTGAAAAATGACTTGCAAGTATGACAACTGTTGTCGTTTTTGGTTTTTGTACAGTTTTAGTATCGCAAGGTTTCGATGCCCCTAGAGTTAATAACATTTATTGAAAGTTTTATGGTAATTAGAATACTTAATGTATAAAAACATAAATAAATTTTAGATTTTTCCGTTGGGTAATTAATTCTAAATAATTTATTCAACGCAGTTGTTTTCAGATTCCAATACAATTTTACTGGTAGAAAATATATAGAAAATTCGTTATTTGGTATTTTTGTATGATTTTGACTGTTTTGAAAAGTAGACTTTCAGGGACACAGTTGATTAGTTCATAAGTATCTTGAATTGGGAAGCTAAAATGGCTTAAAATATGCGAAAATATGACATAGATTAATAGTGTTACTGAAATCTGGTAAAGAGTGAATAAAACGTTTGTTTTTATTTTTCCATATCGAAATGGTTTCAAACTTATATAGCGAGTAGAATATTGATACTACAAAGATATATCCAAAATGTATGTAATTTCAATGAGTATCTTTAAATGTAGGAATTTTGAAAGATCAGTGTTATTGTTTGGCAGATCTATGTGTAAAGATTACTTTTTGTAACATAAATGTTATCTTATAGGTTGGTCCATTTATCCATTTGATTATTTTGGTGTTTTCGAGTTAGACTAAGAGTATCGCAAATATTGAAGTTGACTATGTATCGTGGCATGATATTTGATTAACTATGTTTAAAGAAATTTGAAAAGTTATATTGATGAACGCCTAGGAATGGCTCCATACCAATGGATGGTATATGAATAGAAACGAAATAATTACAGAACTTGGAATTTAATTGTTTGACAAAGGTTGTGTGATTGCTTGATTAGTTTAGTTATTTTGGTAGTCGCCCAAGCATTAGTACATTTGTCGCACCTTTGGAATTATGTTAAAGAAATTAATTATCACCCTAGATGGCTTAGTCTGCGGGTTGACTCTTGGATTATATTTGGGTATTTCCTAGACGACTTAGCCTGCGGAACTGACCCTTCATACCTTCATAGCTTTCGGGGTTGGTCTGGGCGCCACATTAGAAAGCTCAAGAGAGCTATTAGAGATCATGAGTTAGGCATACGTCGAGGCTAGCCAAAGCTTGCAGGTGAGCACCCACTTGGGTTTTGGTTTCTGCGTAGAGGTTCTTAACCATGGTCAAGGCACACTGGTGTAGTGTGCGTATGGCAAATGTGTGGAGTGCATCCTGTGGGAGGTGTACTAGTTATTGGACATAGGTTGTGATTTTATGATTGTTAAACCCGAGCACCGACTAGAGGCCAGGATGTGGTTTTGTGATTTTAGGATTCGTTGTTTGGTAGTGTGCTAAGGCTTATGGTATTGTAGTGCTTGGTGTTAATTAATTATCTTTGATCATGAACCGGAGGTAACTATGATTATGTGGAAGAACTGTGATGTTTTATTTATTATAAGAATTAATGGTCATCATTGGACCTGTCGTTTTGGTAGATTGCAAACTATGAAGAGTTGGAATGAGTCATTATTAATAGTTTGAATAGACGGAATGTATTTTAAGGTTGATAAAAAGTATTAGATAACACGTAACGTGTATGTGATTTGGTTTATTTTTATTATATATTTCTATTATGTATTAACTTCATTTTGCAGGTGGATAGGTCAACTAATTCATTTTGTGTAGGTGGATAGACCTATCGTTAAAGGCAGTTACTGGTTAGGTAAGGTATTTGTATTATCGATCAATTAAAATTGTAAATAGATAAATTAGAATTGAATAATGGGATTAAGCATGTGATTATATAATGGATAAAGAGTTTAAATATAATGGAATTGATACGGTTTTTGGCGTATGCTTATTGTCTTAGTATGGAAGAATTGTTCTTGAACGTTAATTATGTTGTTAATCATATGTTGGAACTTTATATTTATTATGTTATTTTGTGGGAATAGATTTTCCCGTTGTTTACTCATACCAGCTTTTATGCTGACCCATGTTGCTTTGTTTTGGACGTGGGTGTGTTTCATTTGGAATTCCATTTGGAATGCAGATAGAGAGGTTAAAGCTATGGAGCTATAACAGACCGCTTGTTGGGACCAATAGAGATCTTTAGATGTTTAAATGATGTTTTTATTTGAAAGTTGTATTCATATATTTTATTGGCGTAAGTTATGTTGTATAATAGGATGGAATCAGGTGTACTTTTATCGTTTGGATTTTTCTTCACTGTATTTTATTTAAGATTTTTGTTGGATCTAGTTTTTGGTTAGAAATTGTTGCGGCTTGGGTTTATTTTATTTTTAAAAATTCGGGTCGTGACACTTGTTGTTCAAATTTTGATTTGTGGGAGAGATTAAAAAGAGGAACTGAAAAATAAAAAGAAAGGGAAGATGGAGAATACACGAAGGAAGGAGGAGAAGAGGCTTTGCGAAAGAAATACAGTAAAACCTCGATAAATGAATGTTCAATAAAGTAATAACCTCGCTTAGATAATAATTTCTTCCGACCCCGACTTGGGCATGAGTACTAAAGTAATAATCTCGCTAAATGCATTAAGTAATATTTTTTTTTTGAATACTTAAAGGCCCAACACATGTATAAATTAATAAAAACTAAATTCCATACAAAATTTTATATACAAAATTCACATCTTCATGAACTTTTAATTATCAGTGCATTTATTTTTCTTTACACCTAAACTAAATTCATTTTCATCCTTAACTTTTTGTAGACATATTATTTGTATTGTAGTAAGTAGTTATTTTAGGGTGATTATTAAAAGTAAGCAGGGGCGGATCATAGTGTGGGCTCAATAGGGATGTAAAAAAAACCCGTGGAGGCGGGTCCCCGCGGAGAACCGACCCGAATGGGGCGGATATGGAGGGGTATATATGGGGATCGGGTGGGTATGGAGGTCATTTTGAAACCCGATTAAGTTTTGGAGCGGGGACGGATATTATGGTCTCCAAACCCGGACCCGACCCGATTATATACTTAAATTTAAAAATTAACTAATATAGACTATAATTTGACAATGTAATTTTCGATTTTTTTTTTGTTAGACTTTGTGGCCGCGTGTTCAAGATTTCAAGCTTGTATTTTGTTTGGATTAAATTTAGTTGAAGGTTTTAACTTGAAATTGTAATTTAAGATATTATTATGATAATTTAAATTTATGAATAGTCATTATTATTATTATTATTATTATTATTATTATTATTATTATTATTATTATTTGATTATCTAAAACTATAAATGGAGCCCCGCGGAGAACCGATCCCCATTGGAGGTGGGGATGGGGATCCCCGAATAGTATTAAACGGGGAAATGGACGGGGATGGAGACTAAAAAACTAAATGGGGATGGGGACGGAGATAGGGGTACCCGGCCCCGAACCAACCCGTGAACATCCCTAGGGCTCAACAGGGCTGGAGCCCGGGATGATTTATGTAGCAGGGGCGGGGTATATTTACTAATTAATATTATATGTATTCTTTCCTAGTAACTAATTACCACAAAAGTCAATACACAATCCCTGATTCCTTTCCTTGATATTAGGATATATTAAGATAGATATAGAAAAAAATAAAAAAAGGCAACGGGATTCTCTGCTCTCTCTTTCTTTAATTTATTCTACTTTATTCTTCAAAAAAAAAATACAACAAACTCTTAATACTACGTGACTGCTGGTCGTTTGGACTTTCGATTGCTAACTTGCCACTTTTTGATTTCTCCCATCTATTTTCGAAGGTAATTTTATTTTATACAATTTTTTTTCTTTTTTTTATTGTATTTTTTAATTATTTTTATAATTTATAAATTAAGATTAGTTTAGGTTTTTGTATTAAATTTTGTTGTTGTTTTATTAGTTGTTTACTTATTCACAGTGAATTTCGAAAAGACCTTTGAATTAGATTTTTAGTTAATATAATTTTAATGATCAACAAAGTATTATTGGTTGTCGTTGATTATTATTCATTTAGTTGTTAAATCAATTTATGGTTTTAGGTCCAATGTCAAATCGTCGTCAAACACCCAATTCATCCAAACAAAAAATGTTTCTAGCAGACTGCATGATTATCAACATCGAACATAAATTTGTAAAAGGCATTGATGTAGAATCAGTTGTTAATGAGTTTGATAGTGTTCCTCAAAGGGCACAACTCCATTAGTGTCTGAAATTATAGGGTTTTTTTGTCTTTATTGAATAACGAGAACATTGTTTACTTTGTCGATTTTAATCTAAATTTTCATTTCTTTCGGTTTGTGGTATTTTTTTTTCTTAGTTCATCCAAGCCCACCCTATTTTGAAATCCTGGATCCGCCACTGAAAGTAAGGTTTTTTTTTACGAAACATTAGATAAACAGAACTATCGCCAGGATCATTCTCATCATCATTAGGTGTATTCATTAGTGCTTGAATAATTTCTTCATTTGTAGACAATTCCATCACTGCATCATTCTCGCTAGAATAGTTCTGTTCGTCCATCACATTTCTAAATGGTAAATTGAAAAACTCTTTCTAAAATAATAAATATTAGTTTATCGATAAATGAATAAATTATTCATTTATAAATAAATAAATAATCTCGCTTAAATAATAAAACATTTTGGTCCCAAGGGTATTTATTTATCGAGGTTTTACTGTAAGAGAAATAAAGTGGTCCTAAGCAGTGTTATCAGACCCAACCCGAAAAACTGGTGACCCAGTGCTTAACCGGATTGGATTAGTCAGTAGATCGTTTTTACCACTAAAACCGGCCGGATTTTACTGGTTTTATAAAACCTGGTGACCCATAACTAGTTTAACTCTGAATTTAATTAAAAAATACATTGTTAAAAATCGAATTTGTGACCTAAAAACACAAGCAGTGCTTCTATACCAATATACTCGTAATAATTGATGAACAAATATGTTTAGTTTTAATATAAATTGTTTACTAATTTTAAATAATAAATAAATAAGAAATAACAATATATTTAATTTCATTAATACTTGATTGAACTGCCCAATTGACTAGTGATTAAACCGTTGAACCACTAACCCAGTAACCCAGTGTTTTTCACCAGGTTGGTGTCTAGGTTGGGTTTGATAACAATGGTCTTTAAGTGTTGTACTCGAAAAAAAATAAAAATAAAAATAAAATTAGGTTGGGTTTGCTATCTCCCCAGGATAGCAACGTGATGACTGCGGGTTCGAACGAATATGTATTTAAGAGAATTGGGTTTGCTATTCAGAAAGGACTTGTTGCACAGTTTGGATCGCGTTTGTCCTCTACTTTTGTATAATTCCTTAAATTGTTTTTTTATCAATAAAATTAAATTAAATTAAAAGAAAACGAAGAAACTCGTTCTAAGTCCAACCACAAACGTTTGTTTGGGTTTTTAGGCCCGAACTTAAGTTTGATTGGCCCAAGGACACGAGTTTATGTTTACATTAAGTGAAGTCCAACTATAAAGAAACATGTTTGTTTCCAGGACAAAATCTCGTACTATTGGCTCGAGCAAAATAATATAATACCAAAACTACCCTTCCTTTTCTTCTTTGTAGGATTCTTTTGCATCTAAGGCCCTGCTTGTTTGGGCTGTAAAAAAGGCAAATCTTTACACATCTATAGTTAGAGTGGTCCCTCCCAAGTTTACTCTTTGATTTGAATGGACCCCCACCTATTTTAGCTTAAACCTTATTAGTCCCCCACTTAAACCTTGCATAAACATGAGATAATCATAATTGGTCCCCTACTAAGTTTATTAGAGAAAGGTGTAAATTTTTTGTACTTTTGAAATAGCACCAAACTTTTGCATAAATTTTGTTCATAAAACTAATTATCAAGAGTTTCAAGCATATTAAATTAGGCTAAATTTCATGCAAATTTTTGCGGGGTAACCAAGCAGGGCCTAAGTCTCAACAATCTCTCTCTTCTGATTTCTCTTATTCAAACTAAAACCACCATCAATTGACGAGTAATTAGTACTACATCTTTTCTTCTTCATCTTCACACATCAAACCCTAATTTATTTTTATTTTTTCTTCGAAGCAATGGAAACATCATGCTCAAACAAAAATTGCAAGAAGAAAACAATAATTTGAGATGAATTAGGCACATTGGTATGCAAATCATGTGGTGTAGAACAAGAATTCGACAATTTTCAATCTCATTTCTCTGGTTTAGATGGTCCGGAAGGTACTTCTATTAGTATTGCTTTTTTTCCACATAGAGGTGTTTTTGAATTTTTTATCTATCATGCTACACAAAAAAATTAGATATCTATCATGTTTTATTAAGGACATCTGTTGACATTGGCATCCATAATTTTAAAGTTATATGCATTGGACATCTAAACTAGATTACCTCTGTTTGTGAATAAGTTCGCAAGTTATATGCATTCACCTATACTTTTAAACAATCTGAATACTGCTGAGGTTATTCGATATTGAGGTTATCATATATTCATAGGTTTCAATTTTTTCTACAACTACTTACTTTTTCATACCTTTCTCAGTTTATCACCGACATCAAAGTTCGTTGTTGTTTCTGTTAGCTCGACCGTCATTTTTGTGCGTTTTTTGTTGTCTAGGCTGAAAGGCTTATTCAGCTACAAGCACGCAGGATGAAGGAGATTGCATTTAAGAAACAATTTGAACTTGAAGATATATACACCCATGCTCACATAGAAATAGATGCAGATGTTGATCGAGTAAAAATAATGGCATTAATAGAATCTGGGGCTGTTGAACCATCTGATTAGGCTGACATGGATAATCAGATAGTAAAAGCAAAAGAGGAAGCACTTACACACGCTGAATATCTGATTAGCAGAAAAGATATATATATTGGATAAAGTTGACAAATGGATATCATCTTGTGAAGAAAAGAGTTGGCTTGAGGACTACAATCGGGTAATTTGATCTCTCTACCTTTCTCACCTACACTCGTTGTTAGTTATAGTATACAAATTACAATTTGAAGCACATGTTTCAAAAAGTTAGTATGTTTTTCCTATCTCATGAGCTGTAATTGAAACTTTGGAATGTCCGAGTTGAATGTACACTGTTTTGGTTATACTGTCTGTGATATTTTACTACATGACGACAACGGGTATAGTGCTAGCAGAGGTGCGCACATAAATCTCAAGTGTGCAAAGAAAGCTCGTTTTCTGGTGAATAAAATTGCTGATATTTTTAGAACTAATGCATTGAATTATTTTCACCTTTCTTATGTAGCAATCTCATGAGGAAACGTTTGTCAGTCCATCTCAGTGTCAAGTGTCAGACCCACTGTTTAGATATACCTGGTGTGAAGGGTTGTGTCTGAATCTTGGGGTTTGTCATATTGTTTGACATTGCTACTTCCTAAAAGGTGTTAGTGTTTTATTTTCATGCAGCTCTTGTTGACACCTTGGTGGCCAACACTAAGGCATGGGAGTAGGGTCATGGTACTTCATTTACTTCTGATGGTATTCCACTACTTGCCATGCTAGATGAATATGCCATTCTCAGGCATGATAGAGAAGAATAAAAGGTGAATGAGGGTAAATGCACTGATAGAGCCTGTTCTTTCTTCAATTAATTTTACTTAAATATAATTGTCACGTTGTATACAGGACCAGAAGCGACATAATGAGCAATTAACAACAGAGCAAGAATCCTTGTTTGGTTCAAAGCCAACCCCGAGTAGATCGCTTGGTCCAAAAAAGGTGGTTGGTCCATTAGGCAATGGAAATGCTACTCCTAGGCGGTTGTCAATGAACCCTCACCAGAGTGGTGGCAATGGTATGAAATCAGCGACAAAAGAAGGAAAGAGCGACATTACCCGGCCAATAGCTCCTATGAACTATGTTGCCTTGCCAAAAAAGGATGATGCTTCCCATGTCTCGAACACCGAATCAATTCCAGCTTCACCATGACTACAGATGTGTGAGTTACTTAGATAGTATAAATTTCTATGATAGCATTAATAGCCAACTTACAGCACTGGGAAGTGGGAAATGCATCTTTACATAGAATATAACTAGATAGTAGATTTGTTCTAACACTAGAATGATCAATCATCTGACATAATTGTAAACAATTCATAACTGTTTGCATTTTTTATATAATAAAAGATGATCCCAAGCATCTTTTATACATGTTGCTTGGTTTTGGTTATATTCGAAATGTTACAATTTAAATGGTGAATATGGTGTTGTTGGATGGATCCATAAGCTCTAAATGGTAAGAACGCTCACTAAATGAGAGGTTGGTGGTTCGAATCCATCTGGTTCCAGTTTGCGTCTAGTATTAATATGATAAACAATTATTGTTGAGTTGATTAATGTAATAATCAACTAGTGTTTTGATTGATTAATATACCAATCAACTGAACAAAAAGAAAAATATAATTTATTTTAGTTGATTAATGTTCTAATTAACTATTGTTGAGTTGATTAATGTACTAAACAACTAATTTTTTAGTTGATCAATTTATTAATCAACTAAACAAAAAGAAAAATATAATTTTCATAGTTGATTAATGTACTAATCAACTATTGTTGAGTTGATTAATAAACTAAGCAATTAGTGTTTTAGTTGATTAATATACTAATCAACTGAACAAAAAGAAAAATATAATTTTCATAGTTGATTAATGTACTAATCAACTATTGTTGAGTTGATTAATATACTAATCAATTAGTGTTTTAGTTGATTAATATACTAATCAACTGAATATAAAGGAAAATATAAATTTTTTAGTTGATTAATGCATAGTTGATTAATGTAATAATTAACTAGATTAATATATTATCAACTGAAAAAAAAATAATACCTGATTAATGTGTTAATCAATTGGTATAAGAGTTTATTGGTGTGCTGATCAGTTGCAATACGAATCAATTAATGTGTTAATCAACTTTTAGAATTGTTTCAGTTGTCTTACGATTGGTCGTCACAATAGACTTCCCCAAATCTGAACAACAATTAGATTGTAGTTGTATTTGATGTTTTATTTTTCAATTGGTATAATTCATTTTTAGTTTTAGTTTTAGTTTTTTTCTTCACTTGTACGACATTATCTTTCAGTGGTAACAATATATATCACTTTATGAGATGTGGAAAAGTTTACTGACAATTTGATTAGTGTGTTAATCAAGTGAGGAAATGTTGATTAATGTACGTCCCAAGTTGATTAAACACCAGACAAATAGCAAATACCCATTTATACCTCAGAAAATAGTGAAATAACACTTCCATTAATATGAACATCAAAATAAGTGCTTACAAAATAGCTTTTTCATCATAACTAGTTGATAAAAAAAATAACTGTATTATCAACACACACCAAAAGAAGAATAAATTTTTTATCTACAACATATCCACCATTGAGGTTTTTGTTGTTCTTTGAGAGCTGCTACTTCCTGATTTACTAGCATTTGTTGTTGATCCCATGTCCCTTTGTCAAAGCTTAATCCTTCTCAATTGCTTTCTTTTTCTTAGTAGGTGATCTTTTTTGAAAGATGAAATTGTTTTACATCAGTTTCACTTGATGACTGAAAAAACAAAAATAATAATCAATTTTTGTATGAGAAGATTAGTTGATTAACGAACTAATCAACATCTATTTGAGTTGATTAATTTATCAATCAAGTTGATTAATATATTAATTAGAGAAAAAGGAATCCTACGTGGACTTTGGACATACGTATAATGAAAGGTATTATACATGGGTATAATTGCCATAAAATTAGAATAAACATTAAGAAGATAAATTAAGCATGAGATTTGTGCTGGTTCAAAATGGCTGAAAAAGTCCATTATGTTCTGAACACTGGTTATAAACAAACAACATAAAAATCACTTTTCACTTATTATTAGCCTGGTCCACCACTTAAAAATCACTTATTGCTGAACACTTGTTGAAACAAACACTACCTAAGTTTAATCAAGTTGAAGTTGAACTTAGTTAGCAACAAAAACTGAAGTAGAAGTTGATTTAAGCATTACATAAGCATGAAATTTAGTTGAATAACATTTTAACCAATTGAACTGATTTTTACATCAAAATAAGAAATTGAAATTTTTTAACTTACATCATAATCAGAAATATGGTCTTCAAAATCTAAATCTCTCTCTTCCTCGCCGACTAGGTATGCTTTTGAGAGATTTCCTATTTTTCTAAAGACCGGTTGTTATAATATGTTTAGCTCTTCTCATTGCAAAACCCTAAATCTCTCTCCCATTGCAAAACCCTTAATATATAGAATTTTAAAAAATTAGGGTTTGATTTAAGTTTTATTTTGATTGATTGGAGTGAAATTAGAGAGAAGTTGCACAAAGAAATTGAATGCCCGTGTTGAAGTCCGAGGAAGAGGACGAAGAGAGAGAAGGATTTCTGTTTTGTTCGAAATTGAAGAATAAACCGAAATGTTGTGCACAAATAATTTTCTACGAATTAGTGGGAGGGGTATATATATACAAGTCAACCTCCTGTTTTGTCCTAAAATCTAACCAAATGTTTCCATTGTCCTTTAAACCTATAAAACTTCCTATCTCGTCCTTGGGCCCAAAACGCTGTAAAATAATAATGAATTGAACTCTAAAAAATTCTGATTTGCTCAACAAAGAATCACCCCGAGTATATATAGAAAATCAGTTGAATAGTAAAAGCCGGCTCTACTCTTAAGTCAAAAAAGCCTATTCATTCATTGTGTCTCGTCGTATGTGAGTATCATTCATTCTCATCAATCTATCTATCTCGAGGTCATTTATCTTCTTCTTCTTCTTCTTCTTCTTTCAAATCTAGGGTTTCAACGAACACACAGAGAAGAGAGAGAAAGAGAGAGAAAGAGAGATGAAGATAGAAGTAATTGGTCGACATGCTTTACTTTTCGATGATGATACATCATCTGCTTTTATAAATTCAAAACAAGCACTTATTAATTGGAATTCTCTTCTTATTGATCGTTATGATGTTCGTCATCTTCTTCAATCTCCTCTTCCACAATCACTTGTTTCTAATCGCAAATCAGAAGAGATAGACAATGAAGAAGAATTACAACTTAATCAAATTCGTTATCAAGATTTACCTTCCAATCATGATGTTGTTGTTGATGAGGATCAAATTCAATCTTCTTCCCTTCTTCAAGGTTTGTTAAACTCTATGCCCGCTTTACTTACTCGCCATTTTTTTTTTTTTTTTTTATAAATTTGATTATATTTTATATTGTTTCAATTGCGTTATTCAGATTTCAATTTTGGGGTTTAATTGTTTGTATGGTTATAAGGATGAGGATTTATTAGGGTGAGGTGTTTAATTGATGAAATAAGTAGATGAATATGGTAAGGGGAGTCATTTGAGGACCTGAGATGCAATAACTACTTTAGTTGTTATTAGCAGCTTTCATAGCTACTATCATTTACTTAGAGAGAACTGGACATTTGTTCATTGTTTGATATCGCGTCTCAGAATTTTTGGTCATTCGCTGGATAATACCCACTGTATTGGATAATATTGTAATGGCGTAGGACTTTATCATGAATGATAAAAAAAAAGGGTATTACCCCTTTCACAAGGTGCATCGCCCATTGAGTGATAAAAAATATAATGTGTCTGTTTATTAAAGCACCGTCCATATGTGATCCAAGAAAGAGAGATATACAGCAGCTAAGTAAGGAGACAAATTATTTAATCATACCCTTATCCATAGTGTGTGTAACGATGGTTACTATTGTATTATCAACATTAAGGTTATATCTTAAAGAAGATAATAATAACTATACTAATATGGCTTCTTCAATAGCCTTAACTTTTGTTGCATTTGGTATTGAACTTGTGGAGCCTGTTTGTTGTCGATGGCTAAGTTCCTAGTGATTAATATTTGCAGAAAAGTGAAAATGGGTTTTTATGGTAAAAAACATCATCGGTAATAAAGGTGATTTTCTGTAAAAATAGTATATAGGAGTTCTCCATGGATTGCCTGCTCAGAGGCTCTTATTTGAGGATTAGTTTGAAGTTTCTTCTACGGTACTGTATTATCAATTCTCTCAAAGTTTGCAGGGAGGATACCTAGTATGCATAATTCGCTTCTTCCACAAGGACAAGTAAGAGTATTTTTACCTGATTTTTAGTTTCTTCTTGTGATCTAAAATAACTTAATATCCTGTACATAAGCTTTTGGATGCTTGATGATTCTTGAAGCCATACTGATTTCTTGTTTTCTTGACTATTTTTTTAGATAAGAATGGAACGGGAAATGCGAATGGCGGCACTTATCATGCAGTTTCCTTCTCATATGGGAAGACAGATGCTTCCCTCGAATCGAGGGATTCTGATGTTCCTGCTTTTATCCCACCTTTCCCGGTGCCAGAGAGCCTACTCCAAAGCCTTGTAAGTAAATGCTTCAATATTGCGTTCTCTTTGAATGTATATGTATTTGGTCATGTGTTACCTGGCTATTGTTAACGTATACATATTTACAACACTTATCCAGTATGGCCAAATGATAAGTGTGCAAAGCACAAATGTCATCTAAGGGTTATCATGTCTAAGTTTCAGATGCTTGGAGCAGTGATGGAGTTCTTGTGATCTATGGTTCCATGTATGGTAATATTGTTTACTCTCGTTGTGTCATGATGAATGGACCAGACAGGTGGGATTAGTATAATATATCTGTATAGCTTATATAGAGAAAATGTTTTTTGCCACCAGCATAGAGTATATGGGATGAAACACTGTGTCATAGAATCTTTTTTTTTCTTTCATGTTGTCAGAGTATTTGTGAGTTTTTTGTCCATCTTCGAGCCAATAAGTAAGACTGATAGTTTTATTTATTTAATTTTCTGTCATGAAATTCTATCAACGCTAAAAGGGGTGCTTGTTTTGTACTCTTATATTTGCAGCCTCCTACTGAGAAGTTACATCAAATCATGGCAAGGACCGCTATTTTTGTCAGTGAGCATGGAGGACAATCAGAAATTGTTTTAAGGGTGAAACAGGGGAACAACCCAACATTTGGATTCTTGATGCCTGACCATTATCTTCATCTATACTTCAGGTTTCTTGTTGACAATCCAAAACTTTTAAAATCCGATAATGAGACTAAGCCTGAGGAATTGAAGAAAGGTGATCAAGAGAAGAAACAGACAGATGTTTCGGGAGGAGCATTGTCCTTGCTTGGGTCTGTATATGGGTCGGGGGAGGATGAGGATGGTGCAGCCCAGATTGTCTCGGAATCTAAAGAAAATGAACCTGTTGATGCCCCCAATTCTGCCAGTGGCACTCTTGGTCATGGATCACAACCGGCACTGTCATCTGGGTATGCAACTGAGCTAGAGGTTGCAGCTCCCCAGCACCCTCTTACTGTTGATAAAGCAAAAGGTCTCTTGTCAAAGAAGAAACACTCTGTTAATACAATCACTTCTATTACTCCATCGAGCAAGAAAAAGGAAGGGAAGGTGTTGAATTTACTTCCAAAGCCAGATAAGTCACAGGACCCTACTCCAAATACATCCTTGATTGAGCATTCCATTTTGGAGCCTCCATCCGAAGTAAAGAGAATGATGGATAAAATTGCTGAGTATATTCTCCGAAATGGGAAAGAATTCGAAAACGTCCTCATAGAACAAGATCACTCCAAGGGAAGATTTCCTTTTCTCCTTCCATCCAACCAGTATTACCCATATTATCTCAAAACTCTCCAAAAAGCCCAAGAGGTATGTGCTCTTTGAATCTCTTGTAATTTACTAATTTGTAATAGGTATGGTTTATCCTTTTTCATTTTCTATACACTTGCCATTTTGAAGATATTATGACACTGATAGCATAAAAAATGTTGTCTTTGGTTCAATGGTTTGTGTAAAATCTAATGTTTACTTGAAAAACATTTTTGATAGTGGAACTAATGCTTTGACTTTTCCACTGGAATTCAACTTCCGTTCATTTTCAAAGTTAACATGCTTATTATTGTCAATAATAATAGGGCTGTAGTCGTTTCTCTATTTTTTTTCTTACTTATATATATTTGACTAATTGAGAGTCCGCTTCATAGTAATCCCTAGACTTTGTTCGCATGTCAAAATACTGAGACCTTTGTTTAGGCTCTTGCATTATCTTTTGTCCCAACTGTTATCCTGGAATTTTTGTCAATTTTTTTTATTTTGAATTTTGTTGGGGCATGGCTGATATATTTCTTCTTTGTCAGTTAAAGCAACCTGGTTCAGCTGCTCATAAGCTGGATTTGGTGCAACATATAGGTGGTAAGAGATTGACATTCAAAGACAGTGATACTCTATCAAATGGCTCTGCCCTTCATGATTTGCCATATGACTTAGAGAAGAAAGAGAAGTTTAAGATGGTAATTACTGGTTTAAAAAAGGATGGACAGGAACCAGCTCCAAAGCCCTCTCAACAACAGTGTGGTATGAGTGTTGACGCAGCTGCAGCAATTCTTCAGGCAGCAACGAGAGGGATGAGGAACCCCAAACTTGAAACTTCAATGAAGGGGATCTTGCATGATTCTGTTCAGGGCATTGGCAGGGAAGGTGGCCCATCTTCAAGTTTTGGTACTCCCTCTTTTTCATCTCAAATTCATAGCTCTACCTCGAAGCCTGTATCCAAGAATGAGTCCAGTGTGTCCATTCCTGCTGAGCTGTCTAGGTTTGTTGGCTTATCGAAGGAATGTAGTGCAACCAACGATGTGTCAGTTGCTAAGGCAATTGCAAAGACGGCAGCCATTGCTGCTGCAAGTGAGGCTGACTCCTCAGAAGCAGGCTTAACAAAAGAGCAGAAGCAAAAGGCAGAGAGATTGAAGCGGGCAAAGATGTTTGCAGCATTAATAAAGAGTGGGGCAGCGAACCAAACAAATGAGTTATTACCCCGTTTGTCAGCCGAACCACCAGATTCTGTTGTCTCTGGCTTAGCAGGTTCTGGGTGTAAGACAGAGGGAAAGGGAGGTTTTGCCAACTCTTCCAATCTTTCGGATGGTAGCATTGTGGATATTGTAAATAGAGAGAGAGAAGGTAGTTCTGTCCCAGTTGATACCTCAGATAGAATAGAGAAGTGCAGAGAAATGGATTCTGAGGATGATTGTAAGGAGAGGTCGAGGAAAAGGCAGCATTTTAGATCTAGAAGGGTGAGAGAAGAAGAAGATGATGAAAGGAACCATAAGCACTCCAAGAGGAGACATCACTCTCATCATTCTTCACACCACAGCAAGGATGAACACAGACATAGAAAAAGGAATTCCTCTTCCAAAGACAGGGAATCTCGACATAGGCACAAGTATCACAGCTCTTCTGAGGATGATTCACATCACACACGTCGATCATATAAGCGCAGGGCATCTCACTCCGAAAGAAAAGTTGAGTCAGAGGATGAGAAGGGTGAAAACCTGGTCCATAAATCAGATATATTCATGCCAGGTAAAGAAGCTAGTAGAGCGACTTCTTTGAATTTGATCAGTGATCGTTGGGATGGTTCAACTCCAATAGTGGAAGCTCAGCCCTCTAATGGTACACAGGTCCCTGATGATCTCAGAGCAAAAGTCCGTGCCATGTTGTTGGCAACTTTGTAAGTGTTCATCTCATTTTATCGACTCTTGATGTGTACTTTTCTCACCAGTCAATTGTATCGCCATTATTCAATTACACTTGTTTATATAAAGCTTCCCATCACTCTAAATTGTTATCTTTCTCTCCCTAGCTTTGTCTTCCAGAACTTTGTTCGCTAAAATTATTAACGATTCTGATAACCTAGCGTATCATCAACTCATCTCTATTCAAGGTGACACATATCATATCTTAATGGCCACTTTATCAGATCTTCATTATCATCCCTTGGTTGAATGTTTTTTAACACTAAAAGAGTGATGCGGAATGTCCCAGGCTTTATCGTAAATGAATCCAAAGTCAAGTCACCTTATATTTGATTGGAAGTATAGAAGAAGAATCCTTCCTAGAAATTGTTTTTTGAAATTGCATTTCAAAATATATATTCATAATACGAGAAAAACTTGGCTCCATTGTGCGTTGCGAAAACACTCTCCTATTCTCCTATGCATCTATTCACCAAACATTATGAAGACCTATAATGATGGTTCTTGAGATTTGAATAGGTACGTAAGATGTGTGGTGGATAGATTGGGATTTAGGATAACACTTTGCTCCTAAGCCCTATTGAACCAAAATTTTCTGTCTAAAGCCTAATTTTTTTTTTTTTTTTTTTTTTTTTATAAAGAGAAATCAGTGTTAGTTCCATCACAAAAGATGGTAATAATATACTTCACTGTGCTTTATCTGTTGGTAAAGCAACTATTGCTACTGTATTGCTGCTAATTAAGGGATTGTTTTGGAAATTCTTTCTTGGTGTATTTGAACTGCATTCCTGTCTAGACGCATTCACGCATAGGTTGCTATCCATCTTCTTCCCAGTTAGCTATCCTTGTACAGCCGTTGCACTCCCTATGGTGTTGAATCCATCTGTGGAAACTGATTGCTACACTCCCAGCCTAGATATCTTGTTTATTCTTTTTGGTATATCTGACATTGATACCTAGTATTTTCAACCAACACTAGCCAAGAAAAGATTTGAAATATGCAATCTGCCATTGACCTGTTTTATTCTCAACGGAGACACAAAAGTAGAAAACATTTACTGAATCAGAATATCAAACTATGGTCACCAAAAATGTTTAACTGACAGACATCGGATAGAATTTCTATACCAGCATCAACTGTTGATTTGGGGTAAATCATGTGATGGCTGCAGGTTCAGTAGGATGATCTTAAAGTATTGGCTTGAGTCATGACATTCTTGTAAAATGCTTAACACTGTCACCCTAGTTGTTTGTCTCCACGTAATCAGTGAAATAAATTGAAATCACTTGGCATTCAGGAACATTGTTGGCGGATAAAATCACCTCAACCCAGCCTAGAGCAACCTCACCTAAATTTGAACCCTAGGGCATCCATGTGGATCGATTAAAATTCTTTGTTCACAGACTCCGCCAAGTACAGTCTGTTACAGCATTGGTTATCTCCATAAATCTTGGTGAAGTTTCCTCTCTGATCTTTATCAGATGCTCAGGATTACTTTGATGAATAACTTGGACATTACTGGCACACTAATAGGTTCGTACACCTTTCTACCCACTGCTTGTGCAAAGGAATACCATTTTCACTTGAAAATGGTACCTTGACGCGACCCTAAATGTAGAATGAAAAACCAGAAAGAACACCACTCTTGGTATGATCACCTCATCAAATACCTAAGAAATGACCTCTCTCTCGTGAACCTCACAACCATTACCATAAGATTGTCTTGATTCTAAAGCAATGACACCATGGCAAATCCAACCACACCCTAATATCGCTTAAAAAGGCCCCATCGATCCCATAAAAAGGCAACCAAAATCATCACTTCTCATCGCTTACCATAGGCATACCATAGATACAGATATTGCACCAAAAAGAATATATGTAACCTTGATCAAATATCCATTCCAAGCTACAATGGTACCATCAGATTGCCCAAAACCAATTCTCATCCTCAATTGTTATACGATAACTATCGAAAGCATGATCGATGCATTTTTAAGTATGATGGGAAGTCTGATCAGGATTGTCCTGGCTCAGACACCTCTAATTTATTTATAAAATCAATAGCAAAAACAATAGGCTGAGAGTCATGAAGGCATCTGGCAGAGTTTCCAGAGCTCCATGCCCATTTAGCTAGTCTGTGAGCCTGTGTATTACAGCTCCTACCAATATAAATAAAAGAGAAAGATCTTAACTGACAACTTAAAACTAGAAATAAAACAACTAAGGCTTCTAGTATTCCATGCTAGACTGGTTTCTCCAACTTTGTCTCTTTTAAAAAGATGGTAAGTTTTTACTTTTTTTTTAGTTCATTTGTTGGTGTGAATGTCTTTCCAAGTGAGTTTTTTTTCATGAGAAACATTTACACCGGCAAATTGAATTTGCTAATTTTTATTGTTTCTTTTGCGACTTGGCATCTCGGTCGGGCGTAGAAGAGGAGTACTGTGTTTTAGATCAACAGACTTTGGAAATGAGGTAATTATGTGTTCGAAATTTATGATCCTTTTTAGCTTAAGTTTTGAATTATTTTGCATGCTTGGGTTCTTTTTGGAACCGACCCATTCACACTCTGGCTTTTGCTTTATGAATATACTATGTAACTGTACGTGCTTCACGCATATTATGCCGTATAGAGCATGTACAAACATTGTGCATAGTCTCAACTTAACTCGGTACCCAATCTCAACTCAACCCATCCCACTTTATCTAAGTACCAGCCCCCATTTTACTGTACTATGTGTCACGACCCGAATTTAAAAAAAAATAAAATAAACCCAGGCCACAACAATTTCTAACTCAAAAACCAGATCCAACAAAAATCTTAAATAAAATACAATGAAGAAAAATCCAAACGATAAAAGTACACATGATTCCATCCTATTATACCACATAACTTACGCCAACAAAATACATGAATGAAACATCTAAAGATCTCTACTGGTCCCAACAAACGGTCTGTCACAGCTCCATAGCTCTAACCTCTCCTGCCTGCATTCCAAATGGAATTCCAAATGGAACACACCCACGTGCAAAACAAAGCAACATGCATGGGTCAGCATAAAAGCTGGTATGAATAAACAAGGGGGAAATCTATTCCCATAAAATAACATAATAAATATAAAGTTCCAACAAATGATTAACAACATAATTAACCTTCAAGAACAATTCTTCTATGCTAAGACAATAAGCATGCGCCAAAAACCATATCAATTCCATTATATATAAACTATTTATCCATTATTTAATCACATGCTTAATCCCATTATCCAATTCTAATTTATCTATTTACGATTTTAATTGATCGATAATACAAATACATTACCTATGCAGCAACTGTCTTTAAGGATAGGTCTATCCACCTGCACAAAATAAATTAGTTGACCTATCCACCTGCAAGATGGAGTTAATACATAATAGACAGATATAATAAAGATAAACCAAATCACATACACGTTATATGTTATCTAATACTTTGTATTAATCTGAAAATACATTTTGTTAATTTAAACCATTAATAATGACTCATTCCAACTCTTCATAGTTTGCAATCTACTAAAATGACAAGTCCAATTATGACTATTAATTCCCATAATAAATAAAATAACGCAGTTCTTCCATATAATCATAGTTACCTCCGATTCATAATCGAAGTATATACAATTTACCCATATCATTAACTAACACCAAGCGCTATAATACTATAAGCCTTAGCACACTAGCAAACAACGAATCCAAAATCACAAAACCACGTCCTGGCCTCTAGCCGGTGCTCGAGTTTAACAAATCATAAAAATCACAACATATGCCCAATCACTAGTACACCTCCCACAGGATGCACCACACATTTGCCATACCCACATTGCACCAGTGTGCCTTGACCATGGTTAAGAACCTCTACGCGGAAACCAAAACCCAAGTGGGTGCTCACCTGCAAGCTTTGGCTAGCCTCGACGTAAGCCTAACTCATGATCTCTAATAGCTCCCTTGAGCTTTCTAATGTGGCGACCAGACCAACCCCGAAGGCTATGAAGGTCTGAAAGGTCAGTTCCGCAGGCTAAGCCGTCTAGAAAATACCCAAATATAATCCAAGAGTCAACCCGCAGGCTAAGCCGTCTAAGGTGATAATTAATTTCCTTGACCTAATTCCAAAGGTGCGGCAAATGTACTAATGATTGGGCGACTACCAAAACAACTAAACTAATCAAGCAATCACACAACCCTTGTCAAACAATTAAATTTCAAGTCCATTTCGTATTCCGTTTTTATTTTCCAAATTGAATATATACCGTCCATGGTATCAAACCATTCCAAATCATTCCATAATTAAATCCCAAGTTCAGTATTCATTTCGTTTCTATTCATATACCATCCATTGGTATGGAGCCATTCCTAGGCGTTCATCAATATAACTTTTCAAATTTCTTTAAACATACTTAATGTAACATGCCATTATATACTAATCCACTTCAATATTTAGAATACTATTAGTACATGTCTATTTCAACTTGACAATCAAACAAAAGGACAAACCCAAAAGAAAACATATATGCTAAAAAGAAACTCTTTACATAAATTTGCCAAACAATAACATTCATCTTTCAAAATTCACACATCGAAAAATAATTGCTTAAATCTCATAAATTTCGAATACAACTTTTTACTATGAAAATATTACTTGGTATAAAAATATGGAATCGTTTCGATATATAGAAAATAGTTAAACAATCGTTTTACTCAATCCTACCAGATTCCAGAAAGAAATCCCAAAAATCTACGTCAGACTTTCTGACCATTTTTCACCATATTAGCCTCATAATTTAAAGTATTTCTAAACATAAAAATTATAGTTCAGAATGTCTATTTTCTAAAACAAGGAAAAATTATATTGAAGTCCTTTCAATATAGTTTCTAGGGTTTTTAAAATCAAGGAAAAATGTTTTCATACGAAGTTTCTATGATTTTTCAAACACAAGTAGAAAAAAATGCAAAACCAAAGAAAATAGAAAAGGTAAACGTCTACTCACTTGTATAAGCATAAAAATCCAAATCTTCTTCTTGCTTTCTTCTAATTCTTTTTCTTCTTCTCCCAAATATGGTGTTGTAAAAAAAATGAATGAAAACCCTAAGATTTTAATATAAATAATATAGAGAAGTTAATGGGCTTTATTTTAGGACCATAAATAAATCTGCTACCCAACCCAATTCCATCTTTTTTTTTTTAATAATTAATATATCATCCTCCAACTTAATAGAAAATTAACTCTAAACCCTTAAAGACATGTATGCAATATTTCATAATCCAATAAAATTTAACGAACAAAAATTTATAATATAAACGGGGTTTTACATTTATGCACACCTCAAAGGAAGCTCGACCTCGAGATTCAACAAAATACTATAATCAATAACAAGTTATAAACAATTAGATACACAATATACCATTATGATAAACATACTACTCAATATAAAAATCACTTGAGCTCACACTGAACCAACGAATACAATCACTATAGAATTATAACCAAAACTCAATCATCACCCATAACCTCCTATAAACTTGTATTGGGTTGATCAGTCCCAATACAATTCACAGAAGCATATGGATGTGATCCTAACCACATCACAAAACAAAGAGAAATGAGAACGAATAAAATCATAACAACAAGATCTATATGTGTATACGCAGTATACACACCTCAAAAGGTCAGTCTAGTAACTCACAAGCATAGAGTATTCGGTGTGTGTATACAAACCTCAAAGAACAAACGTATCCATAAAAGCAAAAACTAATTTCACAACGAGATGTTCAATATTGACATGGTTTCATATTTCTATAACAAATATAACCTCTACTACACAACCATAAATAAATGAAAATCGGTATCTCAAGGCAAATCCGTTAGTGTGTGCTTTAACTTTCAAAATTTCAAAAATAAATATTTTTAAAAATAATTTTCTTAAAAACAAAAATGTCTGGGTACTACACATGCATAACGACATAAAAGAAGTCGAACCGATAATTGCAACAAATAGGGTGTACAGTACTGTAATGGACATAACTTCTAAACACTTTAAAATATAGAGTTCTTATTAAACTAATTGAATATATACTCCTAACAAGTAAATCATGTAAACAACTTCATATACCAAAGAATAGAAAATAATCCACATTTTTAATAAATCCAAGCTTACATTATATACATGTACATATGTCCTCAAGATGTTATACATATATCTTTTTTTTTTATCAATTAATAAAAATTTTGACATTAAGATAACAAATGATCTATAAGTTAAAAAGAAACAAAGAAAGCAAATCAAATATATATATTTTTTTTTCATATACCTTATGATATCATACATGAAATTACTCAAGTCGTAGTGGCTACTCATTCAAAACTTAATTATCAAACAATTGAAACTCGATACACGATCATTACTTATTCTCGTACGCAACCAGTAAGAAGAAGAAAAAATCATACAATATGTGTCTTAACTGATACTCCCCTATTAATATAGTTTTTAATATCTTATTCTTTCTAACCACAATAATACAAATGACAACTTAATCACACATCAAATCTAGTAATTTATTTGGAATCTAACCATCATTATCAACATGTATGATCATTAAATTTTATGTAATTCAAGTAAACAAGTCTTCCACAATATTAAACAGTGCTAGAGCCATTAATACATATTTGCTAATGTAATCATAGATTCTTTATCTTGTAATAAAACTGTTATACACGTAGAAAATGCTAAATTTAAAATTAGCAGTAAGAAATATATAATATTTGAACACAACTAAAACAAACATATAAAGAAGCTACTGTAAATATATCATTCAAAAATAATAATTACAAGGTGTCCGTTTCATTGCTCAAAGCATGATATATCACATCAATCGTTACTCATGGTGCATTACCTTAAACTATTTATTATTTTAGAACTACTAATCTATTTAAGCTGAAATTCTGTCACAAGTAAGAGAACACATAGAGAAAATTATCATAAAAGTTTCAAACCAGAACAATAGAGGAAAATACATTTTACAATGTGTTGAGCCTATATGTAGCAGTTTAGAAAACAAAACTGTAATAAAGGTGTACAAAATAATTTTGTTCTCTCTAACCAAACATCAGAATGGTTTGAAATTTTTATATAATCGACAATAGTCTACATGAAGTATGTATTAAAATTTTCAAGAATTTACGATAATGGTAAGATTTATTTTTTAACTCAATTTCTGTATTAATTCAAAAATCTCATAAAAACTCATATGTACAAAACAATTTCACATTCAAAGTAGCATGCAAACGACTATAGTGATCTTTCATCAGGTAAGCATTATATCATATTAATTAGGAACATTCAAACGAATCACTTTACCTACTACAATAATATATCTATAATAATTGCATATGATCTCAAGAGACAAGTTATGTCTGCATCATAACAACAAACTCTACTACATATCGAGAATAACTCTATAGAAAAGAGATAAAAACGGAATCTCAACTAACGATATATAACATAACGTTATTGTACATGTCATGAAATGATCAAATCATATCATCATTTGGTTATATTAAGACGTGTAAATCATATCTACTCACTGCCAAAAATTAATATTTGCTAAAGAATTCAAGGACAAAAAGAATGACTTCTTAGAGGATTTAATATCCAAATGTTTTCATCTAGATTTCTAAAATCACTTGAACTCTAGTACCAAAAGTCTGTTATCTGTTGCATACAATTAAAATTTACATTGGGGAAACATATATCAGATGAATCAAAAGAAAATTAACCCTTCTCGGTGACATCTAAGAGTTACACATAGTACGAGTACGATTCTTCTAAATAATAAACAAAATGATAATCTATGAACTCAAACAAAATTTAATCTGTAAACTAAGATTATCCATGAGACACTTCAAGGTTACACTTCAACAAACACATTAACCATACTTTAAAATACACAAAACAATTTAATGGTGTATAGGAAGTATACACACCTCAAAAGAATAAACCTAATCATATAACAAAATCATATCACATCATCAATCACAAAACTTTTAAAGAAGCAAACAATCGTAATCTGAGACATAAAAGATTTCTCAAACGTGACAAACAAAGCACACGTTAAAATCAAAATCAAATAGAAATCTCAAGTACATAAAACATACGAATGCCCAAATCCACATTCCGAGGACAACCTAGACCGCACTGGTCTAAGTGAACCTAGCGCTTTGATACCAAGAAATGTCACGACCCGAATTTAAAAAAAATAAAATAAACCCAGGCCACATGTAAAACCCGTTTATATTATAAATTTTTGTTCGTTAAATTTTATTGGATTATAAAATATTGCATACATGTCTTTAAGGGTTTAGAGTTAATTTTCTATTAAGTTGAAGGATGATATATTAATTATTAAAAAAAAAAGAAGTATATGGAATTGGGTTGGGTAGCAGATTCATTTATGGTCCTAAAATAAAGCCCATTAACTTCTCCATATTATTTATATTAAAATCTTAGGGTTTTCATTCATTTTTTTTATAACACCATATTTGGGAGAAGAAGAAGAAGAATTAGAAGAAAGCAAGAAGAAGATTTGGATTTTTATGCTTATACAAGTGAGTAGACGTTTTTATTTTTGGTTTTGTTTGTATTTCTGTTTTCTGTAAATTCAGATTGTTGACTCATCTTTGAAAAATCATAGAAACTTCGTTTGAAAAGCTTTTTAATTGATTCTAAAAACCCTGAACACTAGATTGAAAGGTCTTCATTCGATTAGTAAAGACCAATTTACGAAAGTTATGTTAATTTGGTGAAACACGACTTGGAAGTATGACAACCGTTGCGGTTTTTGGTTTCTGTACCATTTTAGTATCGCAAGGTTTTGATCCCTCTAGACTTAATAATATTTATTGAAAACTTTATGGTAGTTCGAATACTCAATGTATAATAACATATATAAATTTCGGAATTTACTGTTAGGTAATTAATTCTAAATAATTTATTCAACGTAGTTATTTTCAGATATCCAGTATAATTTTACTGCTACCTTTCTGTTTGCGTGGCTGTCATAGAAAAATCATAAAAGACTCGTTACTCAACATATCTTGATGAATTTACTTGTTTTAGAAAATAGACATTCTGAACTATAATTTCTATGTTTAGAAATACTTTAAATTATGAGGCTAATATGGTGAAAAATGCTCAGAAAGTCTGACGTAGATTGTTTTGGGATTTCTTTCTGAAATCTGGTAGGATTGAGTAAAACAAATGTTTAATTATTTTCTATATATCGAAACGATTCCATATTTTTATTCCAAGTAATATTTTCATAGTAAAAGGTTGTATGAAAAATTTATGAGATTTGAGTAATTATTTTTAGATGTGTGAATTTTGAAAGATGAATGTTATTGTTTGGCAGATTTATGTAAAGAGTTTCTTTTTAGCATATATGTTTTCTTTTGGGTTTGTCTTTTTGTTTGATTGTCAAGTTCAAATAGTCATGTACTAAAAGTATTCTTAATATTGAAGTGGATTAGTATATAATGACATGTGACTTGATTAATTATGTTTAAAGTAACCTGGAAAGTTATATTGATGAACGCCTAGAAATGGCTCCATACCAATGGATGGTATATGAATAGAAACGAAACGAATACTGAATTTGGGATTTAATTATGGAATGATTTGGAATGGTTTCATACCATGGACGGTATATATTCAATTTGGGAAATAAGAACGGAATACGAAATGGACTTGGAATTTAATTGTTTGACAAGGGTTGTGTGATTGCTTGATTAGTTTAGTTGTTTTGGTAGTCGCCCAAGCATTAGCACATTTGATGCACCTCTGGAATTAGGTTAAAGAAATTAATTATCACCCTAGACGGCTTAGCCTGCTGGTTGTCTCTTGGATTATATTTGGGTATTTCCTAGACGGCTTAGCCTGCGGATTTGACCCTTCAGACCTTCATAGCCTTCGGGGTTGGTCTGGGCGCCACATTAGAAAGCTCAAAGGAGCTATTAGAGATCATGAGTTAGGCATACGTCGAGGCTAGCCAACAAGCGGTCTGTCACAGCTCCATAGCTCTAACCTCTCCTGCCTGCATTCCAAATGGAATTCCAAATGGAACACACCCTCGTGCAAAACAAAGCAACATGCATGGGTCAGCATAAAAGCTGGTATGAATAAACAAGGGGGAAATCTATTCCCATAAAATAACATAATAAATATAAAGTTCCAACAAATGATTAACAACATAATTAACCTTCAAGAACAATTCTTCTATGCTAAGACAATAAACATGCGCCAAAAACCATATCAATTCCATTATATATAAACTATTTATCCATTATTTAATCACATGCTTAATCCCATTATCCAATTCTAATTATATATTTACGATTTTAATTGATCGATAATACAAATAGATTACCTAAGCAACAACTGTCTTTAAGGATAGGTCTATCCACCTGGACAAAATAAATTAGTTGACCTATCCACCTGCAAGATGGAGTTAATACATAATAGACAGATATAATAAAGATAAACCAAATCACATACACGTTACATGTTATCTAATACTTTGTATTAATCTGAAAATACATTTTGTTAATTTAAACCATTAATAATGACTCATTCCAACTCTTCATAGTTTGCAATCTACTAAAATGACAAGTCCAATTATGACTATTAATTCCCATAATAAATAAAATAACGCAGTTCTTCCATATAATCATAGTTACCTCCGATTCATAATCGAAGTATATACAATTTACCCATATCATTAACTAACACCAAGCGCTATAATACTATAAGCCTTAGCACACTAGCAAACAACGAATCCAAAATCACAAAACCACGTCCTGGCCTCTAGCCGGTGCTCGGGTTTAACAAATCATAAAAATTACAACATATGCCCAATCACTAGTACACCTCCCACAGGATGCACCACACATTTGCCATACCCACACTGCACCAGTGTGCCTTGACCATGGTTAAGAACCTCTACGCGGAAACCAAAACCCAAGTGGGTGCTCACCTGCAAGCTTTGGCTAGCCTCGACGTAAGCCTAACTCATGATCTCTAATAGCTCCCTTGAGCTTTCTAATGTGGCGACCAGACCAACCCCGAAGGCTATGAAGGTCTGAAAGGTCAGTTCCGCAGGCTAAGCCGTCTAGAAAATACCCAAATATAATCCAAGAGTCAACCCGCAGGCTAAGCCGTCTAAGGTGATAATTAATTTCCTTGACCTAATTCCAAAGGTGCGGCAAATGTACTAATGCTTGGGCGACTACCAAAACAACTAAACTAATCAAGCAATCACACAACCCTTGTCAAACAATTAAATTTCAAGTCCATTTCGTATTCCGTTCTTATTTTCCAAATTGAATATATATCGTCCATGGTATCAAACCATTCCAAATCCTTCCATAATTAAATCCCAAGTTCAGTATTCATTTCGTTTCTATTCATATACCATCCATTGGTATGGAGCCATTCCTAGGCGTTCATCAATATAACTTTTCAAATTTCTTTAAACATACTTAATGTAACATGCCATTATATACTAATCCACTTCAATATTTAGAATACTATTAGTACATGTCTATTTCAACTTGACAATCAAACAAAAGGACAAACCCAAAAGAAAACATATATGCTAAAAAGAAACTCTTTACATAAATTTGCCAAACAATAACATTCATCTTTCAAAATTCACACATCGAAAAATAATTGCTTAAATCTCATAAATTTCGAATACAACTTTTTACTATGAAAATATTACTTGGTATAAAAATATGGAATCGTTTCGATATATAGAAAATAGTTAAACAATCGTTTTACTCAATCCTACCAGATTCCAGAAAGAAATCCCAAAAATCTACGTCAGACTTTCTGACCATTTTTCACCATATTAGCCTCATAATTTAAAGTATTTCTAAACATAAAAATTATAGTTCAGAATGTCTATCTTCTATAACAAGTAAATTCATCAAGATATGTTGAGTAATGAGTCTTCTATGATTTTTCTATGACAGCCACGCAAATAGAAACTAGCAGTAAAGTCATACTGGATATCCAATAAAACATGCGTTCATTAAATTATTTAAAACTAATGATATGATAGAAAAGTATGAACCTTTGATATTTCTTCTATATTATGTATTCTAACCACCATAAAATTTTCAGTTAAAGCTCGTAATTCTAAATTAACCAAAATATTGCGACACTAAAACTATACAGGAAGGCAAAAACTGCAACGGTTGTCAGATTCCTAAGCTCTTTTTCACCAAGTTACTATCATTTTTGTCAGTTGGTCATAACTAATCAATTGAAGTCCTTTAAATATAGTTTCTAGGGTTTTTAAAATCAAGGAAAAATGTTTTCATACGAAGTTTCTATGATTTTTCAAACACAAGTAGAAAAAAATGCAAAACCAAAGAAAATAGAAAAGGTAAACGTCTACTCACTTGTATAAGCATAAAAATCCAAATCTTCTTCTTGCTTTCTTCTAATTCTTTTTCTCCTTCTCCCAAATATGGTGTTGTAAAAAAAATGAATGAAAACCCTAAGATTTTAAAATAAATAATATGGAGAAGTTAATGTATTTTATTTTAGGACCATAAATAAATCTGCTACCTAACCCAATTCCATCTTTTTTTTTTAATAATTAATATATCATCTTTCAACTTAATAGAAAATTAACTCTAAACCTTTAAAGACATGTATGCAATATTTCATAATCCAATAAAATTTAACGAACAAAAGTTTATAATATAAACGGGGTTTTACACTATGTAACTGTACAGTGAAGCATATTATGCCGTAGGGAGCATGTACAAACATTGTGCATAGTCTCAACTCAACCCAACCCACCCAATCTCAACTCAACCCATCGCATTTTAATCTAAGTAGCCGACCCTAATTTCTAACCAATCTCTTTTTTTTCTTTCTATAAAAGAAAACCATCTATCTAAACTTTAGAATAAATCTTAGGTGCCCAATGGGCTTTAATTAGATGGGTTGTCCATGTGAACTGATTGAAGTTTTACATTGTGGGATTTAGTTGGAAAATTATAGAAGTACTGAGGCTATTTTTGCTTATAAACTTAATATGGGACTCACAATTTAACATAATTTTCTTTGTTGATTTTTTTCTGATACAAATTACTAGGCAAATAAACTATTGAATGCGAAATTAAACAATAACAGTAAATAAGATAAACAAAACACAAGATCTCAAAGAAACTATCTTCTTTACTGAATATTATGAAGATTACAAGAATCTCTGCCTTACAATACTCTCTAGACAAACTAAACCCTAGTTGTCTCAATATTTCTAAACACACTAAACCTTAGTGGTTTTTCTAAAGTTAAAATAAGCTATGTTTGGTCTATGTTTTGGTTTATGCCAAAACATCAATTTAAACAAAATAACTAGTAGTTGTTTTCTAAACAAGCTAAGCATTAGCTTGTTTCGATCTTTTGAAACAAGTAAGGACTACATGTTTCTCTCCATATATTTTGGTTTATGTCAAAACATATATTTATAGACCAAGGATTTTTCTTTTCCTGAAATTCTATCCCTTATGGAACAAAGAAACCTATTTAAGGTTTTCTTAAATTCCCAAGTAGGATACATGTATCATGGCTCCCCCCTTTAGGAACTTAAACTCCCGTTTAAGCTAAAAACGGAAATTAGAGAACTCAAGAGCTCCCTGGACTTTGCTGAACCATCCAACTTTCCTTAGAACTTGACTTGCATGCCCAATACGAAACACTGTATGTTTCCCACTTCGTGTCTTAGTCATTTTGCGCTCCAATATTCAATCTTCCTTGAATGGCTCATCTCGATCACCAACATCACCTTGATTAGAAAACAAACTTTTCTACTTCTGGTTCGGGTTGGCTTTCTGCTGCGAAGTAGATGTCTCATCAAATTTCTTTGATTTTATTTTTGTCATTTTCTTTGTTCTTGTCTTCTTAGAATCTTCGAAGGACACACAAACTTTACCTAACTTTCTGTACTACGAACGAGTTAAGACCATAAACCACAGAAAACTCCACTAGGGAATCAAACTTTGCTTTGATACCAACTTGGTACAAATTACTAGGCAAATAAACTATTGAATGCGGAATTAAACAATAGCAGTAAATAAGATAAATAAAACACAAGATCTCGAAGAAACTTATCTTCTTTACTAAATATTATGAAGATTACAAGAATCTCTGCCTCACAATACTCTCTAGACAAACTAAACCCTAGTTTTCTCAATATTTCTAAACACACTAAACCTTAGTGGTTTTTCTAAACAAGCTAAAATAAGCTATGTTTGGTCTATGTTTTGGTTTATGCCAAAACATCAATTTAAACAAACTAACTTGTAAAACTCGGTTTATATTATAAATTTTTGTTCGTTAAATTTTATTGGATTATGAAATATTGCGTAGATGTCTTTAAGGTTTTAGAGTTAATTTTCTATTAAGTTGAAGGATGATATATTAATTATTAAAAAAAAGAAATAGATGGAATTGGGTTGGGTAACAGATTCATTTATGGTCCTATAAAGCCCATTAACTTCTCCATATTATTTATATTAAAATCTTAGGGTTTTTATTCATTTTTTTTATAACACCATATTTGGGAGAAGAAGAAGAAGAAGAAGAAGAATTGGAAGAAAGCTAGAAGAAGATTTGGATTTTTATGCTTATACAAGTGAGTAGACGTTTTTGTTTCTATTTCTGTTTTCTGTGATTTCAGATTTTTTACTCATCTTTGAAAAATCATAGAACATTCGTTTGAAAATCTTTTTAATTGATTCCAAAAACCCTGAACACTAGATTGAAATGTCTTCATTCTATTAGTTAAGACCAATTTACGAAAGTTATTTTAATTTAGTGAAAAACGACTTGCAAGTATGACAACCGTTGCAGTTTTTGGTTTCTATACCGTTTTAGTATCGCAAGGTTTTGATCCATCTAGACTTAATAATATTTATTAAATATTTTATGGTAGTTAGAATACTCAATGAATAACACCATATATAAATTTCGGAATTTACTGTTGGGTAATTAATTCTAAATAATTTATTCAACGTAGTTATATTCAGATATCCAGTATAATTTTACTGCTACCTTTCTGTTTGCGTGGCTATCATAGAAAAATCATAGAAGACTCGTTACTCAACATATCTTGATGAATTTACTTGTTTTAGAAAATAGACATTATGAACTATAATTTCTATGTTTAGAAATACTTTAAATTATGAGGCTAATATGGTGAAAAATGCTCAGAAAATCTGATGTAGATTGTTTTAGGATTTCTTTCTGAAATCTGGTAGGATTGAGTAAAACAATTGTTTAATTATTTTCTATATATCGAAACGATTCCATATTTTTATTCCAAGTAATATTTTAATTGTAAAATGTTGTATTAAAAATTTATGAGATTTGAGTAATTAGTTTTAGATGTGTGAATTTTGAAAGATGAATGTTATTGTTTGGCAGATTTATGTAAAGAGTTTCTTTTCAGCATATATGTTTTCTTTTGGGTTTGTCCTTTTGTTTGATTGTCAAGTTGAAATAGTCATGTACTAAAAGTATTCTTAATATTGAAGTGGATTAGTATATAATGGCATGTGACTTGATTAATTATGTTTAAAGTAACCTGGAAAGTTATATTGATGAACGCCTAGAAATGGCTCCATACCAATGGATGGTATATGAATAGAAACGAAATGAATACTGAACTTTGAATTTAATTATGGAATGATTTGGAATGGTTTGATACCATGGACGGTATATATTCAATTTGGGAAATAAGAACGGAATACGAAATGGACTTGGAATTTAATTGTTTGACAAGGGTTGTGTGATTGCTTGATTAGTTTAGTTGTTTTGGTAGTCGCCCAAGCATTAGTACATTTGCTGCACCTCTGAAATTAGGTTAAAGAAATTAATTATCACTCTAGATGGCTTAGCCTGCGGGTTGACTCTTGGATTATATTTGGGTATTTCCTAGACGGCTTAACCTGCGGAACTGACCCTTCAGACCTTCATAGCCTTCGGTGTTGGTCTGGGCGCCACATTAGAAAGCTCAAGGGAGCTATTAGAGATCATGAGTTAGGCATACGTCGAGGTTAGCCAAAGCTTGCAGGTGAGCACCCACTTGGGTTTTGGTTTCCGCGTAGAGGTTCTTAACCATGGTAAAGGCACACTGGTGCAGTGTGGGTATGGTAAATGTGTGGAGTGCATCCTGTGGGAAGTGTACTAGTGATTGGGCATAGGTTGTGATTTTATGATTATTAAACCTGAGCACCGGCTAGAGGCCAGGACGAGGTTTTGTAATTTTGGATTCGTTGTTTGGTTGTGTGCTAAAGCTTATGGTATTGTAGTGCTTGGTGTTAATTAATGATATGGGTAAATTTTATATACTTTGATTATGAACCGGAGGTAACTATGATTATGTGGAAGAACTGTGATGTTTTATTTATTATGGGAATTATTAGTAATAATTGGACTTGTCATTTTGGTAGATTACAAACTATGAATAGTTGGAATGAATCATTATTAATGGTTTGAATGAACGAAATGTATTTTTAGGTTGATACAAAGTATTAGATAACACGTAACGTGTATGTGATTTGGTTTATATTTATTATATTTGTGTATTATATATTAACTCCATTTTGCAGGTGGATAGGTCAACTAATTTATTTTGTGCAGGTGGATAGACCTATCCTTAAAGACAGTTGCTGCTTAGGTAATGTATTTGTATTATCGATCAATTAACATCGTAAATAGATAAATTAGAATTGAATAATGAAGCTAAGCATGTGATTATATAATGGAATTGATATGGTTTTTGGCGTATGTTTATTGTCTTAGCATGGAAGAATTGTTCTTGAAGGTTAATTATGTTGTTAATCATATGTTGGAACTTTATATTTATTATGTTATTTTGTGGGAATAGATTTCCCCGTTGTTTACTCATACCGACTTTTATGCTGACCCATGTTGCTTTGTTTTGCACGTGGGTGTGTTCCATTTGGAATTCCATTTGGAATGCAGGCAGGAGAGGTTAGAGCTATGGAGCTGTGACAGATCGCTTGTTGGGACCAGTAGAGATCTTTAGATGTTTCAGTCATGTATTTTTTTGAAAGTGGTATTCATATATTTTGTTGGCGTAAGTTGTGTTGTATAATAGGATGGAATCAGGAGTACTTTTATCGTTTGGATTTTTCTTCACTGTATTTTATTTAAGATTTTTGTTGGACCTGGTTTTTGAGTTAGAAATTGTTGCGGCCTGGCTTTATTTTATATATTTTTTTTAAATTCGGGTCGTGACATAACTAGTAGTTGTTTTCTAAACAAGCTAAGCACTAGCTTGTTTCAGTCTTTTGAAACAAGTAAGGACTACATGTTTCTCTCCATATATTTTGGTTTATGCCAAAACATATATTTATAGACGAAAGATTTTCCTTTTCCTGAAATTCTATCCCTTATGGAACAAGGAAACCTATTTAAAGTTTTCTTTTACTTGTCCTACAAGGAAAAGAACTGCTAAATTCCCAAGTAGGATACATGTATCATTTTCTGCTTTACTGGACACGTGGGGACATAATAGCAGGCCTAACTGTCTAAGTAAGTCGGCGGATAGTGGAGAAAGATACACGTATTTTTATATGGTTAAGGGACAAATGTCAAAAAATTTGAATCAGATAATAGAGACGTACAGTGAAGTTATCTCCGCTCCATCTTTATATTAGTTCGCTATTTATTTAGTGATTATTCATTTATCATAAATTGGGTTGTGACATGTTTCCATCAATTAATTCCTCCTTTGTTTAATGTATGGAGAAAGGGATTTTTCAACTTCTTCGGGACTCATTACCCTCAACAATACTTGTTTACATGTCCATGATATTAGGAAAAAGATTCGACCGTCAAATGAGATAAACTAGAGACCCTTGAATCTAACCTTAATATAGGGATAGAGAAAATTAGATTTCAAGGTGATTAAATCTATGTCATAGGGATAGAGATAGATTTAATAAATATGTAATTACTTGAATAACTTTGTATTTCAGAGAAAATCTTGGAAGTAGATTCAATCTCCTATCCACTTCTTGATTAATTCTTTTCACAACAATCTCATTTTAATTACTTTTGTTTTAACTAGTTTATTCAAATAGCATTTAGTTTTATTCAAATCCAAGTTCAAACAATGATTCTCTCCACTTTTTCGAATATTTAGTTTTATTGTTTGTTTTCTATTGATTTCATTCTTTTTTATTCGAGTGGATTGACACATTTCTCATAATTATACTACTATTCATTTTAGGAGGATTTTTTTTTTTTTTTTATGAATTTAGTTGTTCTCTGTGATTTCTGATTTGATTGTCCGTGCATTTAGTCTATTCCGGGTTTGTATTTTGGTAGTTATAGTAAGTCAATAACAAAGTACCCAGTTAGTTCTTTGTTCAAATAGTGATTAGCCACCAATGATAGGTTTAGAGGTGGCCAATAGCCATTCGGATAAAACCTTCAGTACTTGTCTGTTGTGCCAGCTAGTAGCCACCTACTACATATTCAGAAGTGGCAAGTTGCCCATTTTAGGAAGAATCTACAGAACATTTTTCAGTTCTGTTTTGCATTTCTTGCATTAAGTTTAAATCAAAGCTCGTGTCCAGTAAGTCTCCCTCAGTCATTCTCGAATCTCCTGTCAGAGAATTTATTTTTATGATATTGCATACTCTTAATTCTTAGTTTAGATATTTGCTTAGCATATCTGGAATTTGTTTTAAAGCATATAGTTGTTAATTAGTTTAGATATATTGCATGTGTAGGAAATTGTAGTTTGGATCTATTACAGATTCAAGTAGATGTAAGCCTTAGGGCATTTTTGTAATTTGTTACCTTTCACTCTCTCTGATGTAACATTCTTTTTTTCATTAATACAAATCCTTACTTGTGTGCAAAAAAAAAAAAAAAAAAAAAGTAGAAAATTGTTAATTCAGTAGACATTGCATGTTTATAAGTTCAGGAACTTATGGTTAATTTCAGAAAATTTATCTTATTAAAACAAAATCTTGTATCGTCCCCAAATTTTTTTTTATTCTATCTATTGTGAGTTAGTGAAAGTGGCTGCTTGCCACCATATCACACCGACAAGCTGCAACCCTTTCTTAACTTATTTTTAACTTATTCTATCTATTGTGAGCTAGTTTCATGTCTTTTTGTCATTGTTGTAGTAGTTTGGACATGGTTATTACCTTATCAAAGAGTTTAGGTATTTGCTAGTAAATATTTTCATCTTTATTCAATTAGCATTGAGGACGATGCCCCTTTTTTCTGGAAAGGGGGCATTTTAGCTCAAAAAAGTTGATTAATTTGCTCAAGTGTGATAGTTTCTGGAAAATGATTTCATGGTTCCGTAAGTGAAGTGGCAAGACAACACTCATGCCATGAACAATACTGGTAACCAACCACTTGTAAAATTTTGTGAATAAATAAATAGAACCTCTTGATCAGAAATCCAAAGATTCGAGGAGAACGTAATTTTCCTAAGATATTAGAATTTTGGATATAGTTCATTTGAAGTCTACGTTCAGTAAACCAATCTAAGAACTATTGAAGTATGTTAGGTTGAGAAGTTCAAGAAGAGATATATAACATTCAGTAGAGGTAGCTACCCGCAACCACTTTGTCTTCCCAGAGCGGCGACATGCCACCTTCTGTCATCAGACACTTCCCAATTCTTCAACATTTTCCCTCCTTTCAGAGCACTATTAAACCATTCCCTTTATACTCATGGCGGCTGAACGTGTAGTTATTCATGAGCAATGTTTTGAAGGGATGTTCTCATCTTTTGGTGTTTACTTCTCAAAGACTATTCAGGTTTTAGGATAGGAATCGCTCATTCACTCACGCGATGACGTCTTTTTTTCTTCTTTGGTTAGGAAATTTTATGATAATGTTTATTTAGATATTGTTCCTGGATTAAATACTTTTGTTGTTGTTTGGAATAATGAACTTTTTCGTATTACTCCAGGTACAGTTGTTCAGGCCTCAGATTTTCTTTTATACATATACATAACCCCTCAGTTTTGAATATTATGAGTTAGTTAATGAGGACAATGGTACTCTTGAGAGGTTCAGTCATCTTCTTAAACCAGGGTTGTTCAATGAACAACCTAATGGAATTCTTGTTAATAGTTTATTTTCAAATCAAGCCACAACTTGTTTGTTGATAATGATTAACGTTTTAGGCCTATCATCATATCAATCATGTTAATCATACGGTCACCAATGCCTTATGGTACTTGACATCCGTTAATCAAGTATATGACATAACAACGAGACTAATTAATGTTCTAAGATCTGTAATCATTGAAAACAAGCAGGAAGCCTTGCTTCCAGTTTTAATAACTAAGATAGTCATGATTAAGTTAGTGATTGGGTCACAATTAAAAATATGAAACCTACCAATATAATGTTTAGACAGTATGAATGGTCACCATCTATGTTACTCATCAATCTTCCACCATATTTCAATAGAGATAATTTCATATATAATGCGGGATCGAGTTTATTGGCACAAACTTAAGTGTTGTTTGATGAGAGAGATGAGGAAGACAAGTACTTGTTAGGAAACATTTTCTCAAATCCTTGAGAGCTTGAGTCTTTTGTGTATTTATTGAGTCAAGAAAAAAAAATATAGATACAAAAGCAAAATAAAAATTAGAAAAATGATGTTGTGCATACGGCTAGTTGCTGTCTGTGACAATAAAAAAGGTGGCTACGAGCCACTTTGAAAAAAAAAAGTTTGAGTTTTGAATAATGCTTCCATCATTTTTTTAATTTATACTTACTTTTTGTTTGAAATGTTGTTACCGTTTGTATAACTTTGAGGACAAAGTTAGTTTTCTTTGGGGGAGGGGGATTATTGCATGCAAAACCCCATTTATTCTATTATTTTGAGGAAATATATATTACTATTATAAACCTGAATAAAATTCAGGGGTAAGTCCCAGTTAATGAGAATTAATCTTTAGATATTTGTCACATAATTTTGACTAAAATACCCTTTTCGTTATGGTTTTTTGGTAAATTTACATAATACCCTTTAAATAATGGTTTTATCATAATTTAACATATTTTTATTTATGGACTGGATTTTTATTTATAAATAAAAGGTCCAATAATTAAAAAATAATAATTAAAGTAAAAAAATATAATGAACTCTTATAAAATATTAAGAAAAACTACCCAAATTTACTTTAAGAATAATTATTTCATAAGATTTAATAAATTAGTGTAATTTATAATATTTAATAAAATTAATAACTTAAAACTTGAATGGTAATCGAAAATGGATAAATTAAAATTAGCCGGTGCTAAGACACTAGTTTTATTGATAAATGTGAAGAATTACAAAAAAGTGGAGGACTTGTCCTCAAGTAGCCTATCTATGATGAAATTGTTTTTTGTATCATCTGTTCTTAGAAATTTTTTAAGTATTAAAGGCAAGTTTTGAAGTTTATAATTTACATTATTCTATGAGTTTTTAGTAGTAGAACCTTTATGCACTTAGCCACTTGTGTATTTTCTATCAAAATCCATTATTTAATCATATTTCAGAGAAGAATCGATATAATTTTTGGGGCTTTAAATGAAAGTTTGGGTGTGTATCACATCACCCTCAAACAATATTTTGCTTGTCCTCAAACAAATATGAGACAAAGAAATATTAGAACACAACACTGGAATTTAAACTAAAGAAAAAACTACACCTCTTTTGTATACAAAGACGATTGTATTTACCATATGTGATAAGACATTAAATTAAAAGATTTCCTCAGGAGGAAGAGCTATAGCGTCGTGAGGGTTTGCAGTGAAGACGCCCACAAACTTCACTTATACTCACCACTATATTACAATGACTCAAACAAAAAAAACTTAATTCTCCCCTATTTTTTTTTCCTCAGAGAATCTCAAGCCCTATCCAATTACAAAGAAATTAGTGAACAACAAGGCAATAATCCATATGTACAAAGTTAGTAAACAATATAACCAAAAATATTTTTAACATGAACAATAGAGTAGATTGTATGCGTGTAACCACTATGTACATTTCTTTCTCTCTTGGTAAACAAATTCCTAATAATTATTAGAACATTGCTTTGATCCACTCCTCACCGGGCATACCCTCCCAAATAAAAATTTCTCAAGAAGTTGTGTTTTTTCCTTATACCTCGGGTATGTGAGGAATAAGAGTAGATGGAAAGACATCTCACACACCAATATAAATGATCGAAAAAAATATGAAATGGAAATAGTCCAAAGGAAGGATGTCAATCACACATGAGGGTGTCGAGTCGATTGACCAAAAGAAAAAAAATGGGACTAACGACTTGAATTACAGTGAAGAAAAAGTTGAGTCTCGTATTAACTTTCTAAAGAAGGAAATGCTCAAATCTCCCCAAGTTTAATCTCTATAAATCTATCTACCCTTTGATAAATACACATGTGACTAAGTGCATAAAGGTTCTATTACTAAGAGCTCATAGAATAATGTAAAGATTATATATATACAGTGGCAGAGCCAGTAATTTGATCGAGGGGTTCAACTGTTCAAGGCTAAGGCTACGATAAAAGAAAAAAATTCTACAATTTCTTTTTGTTTATCTGCAAAATTTTATATATAGCATACAAAAAAGACAATTAAAAATACATCCATCAACAAAAATATTAAGTTATTTGAGAATATGAATTTGCATTGCATGAATTCTAAGAGATGAAGTGGATGAGTTGTAGTAGTCTACTAATTTAATATATTAGACGAGATGAAAAATAATATTCAACTTTTGAAGCTAGCCACTACCACTTAGTGATCTAGGGCTTTGAAATTAGTGTAATAGGGTTTTGAAATTGGTGTAATGGAGTTAAAAGAAAAAGGAAGCAATAAATAAAGGGAGAGGTTCCATGGACTCAAGAAATGTTAGACTCAATTTTTACTGATGTTCCCACACAAGATATTGGGGGCAAATCTGTAATCAATCCTATTTGGGTACTTTATGTTGGATTGGCATGATTTTTTATAGATATGATCTTCTTACTATATAGATCTACTACATAAAAATCCAGCCCATTTAAAAAAATTTAGACCCATCAAATATAATATTAAATTCAATGGTAAAAATGAACGTTCCACAATACATTAACTTGTATTATTATTTTTATAGGGTTAAAAAATTTAGATTATGATGAATTTTAGTGAATATGTCGTACATAATGAGAATATTCATCCTACAAAAAATCATGCCAATCTAACATGAACAAATACCCAAAATAGGATTGAGTCAAAATTGAGTCAAACATTTTTAGAGTCCCTGGAACCCCTCCTTTAAATAAAAAGAAGAAGAAAAGGAAAATGAAAGCAGTAAAGAAGAATAATTCATAGAGAATAAACAATAATTTATTTTAAATGGGTTAAATATAATATAATGTAACGCCCCGAGATTTTGTCCTCGCTAATCCCGGTGCGTCGAGCACCATACTGCTCGCTAATGTCAATATTGTCCCCCTTTAGTCACTGTGGATATCCAGCAGTAGAGGATTTTGGATCGGGGCCCCACTCATGTGGTTTACCTCAAAAAGCCTTGACATTAGTTAGAGTATGGTTAAGCTCTATATACTACCAACACAACCACTTCCTTGGCAATGTGGGACTAACACCAACACAAGGGTGTTACAATCTCACCACCTTAGAAATAGAGCCGTCCTCGGCTCTACAGTATACTTAGTACAGTCCCAAAATCTCTGACTTTCCCTGCCAAGTGAGACAAGTACCTAGCACTCCCTGGACCTTTCCAGCGAACTTCCCACCTGCAATAGGCGACCCATCGTCGGCTCTGATACCATCTGTAACGCCCCGGGATTTCGTCCTCGCTCATCCCGGTGCATCGAGCACCATACCGCTCGCTAATGTCAATATTGTCCCCCTTTAGTCACTGCAGATATCCAGCAATAGAGGGTTTTGGATCGGGGTCCACCCATGTGGTTTACCCCAAAAGGCCTTGACATTAGTTAGAGTATAGTTAAGCTCTATATACTACCAATACAACCACTTCCTTGGCAATATGGGACTAACACCAACTCATGGGTGTTACAATCCCACCACCTTAGAATAGAGCCGTCATCGGCTCTGCAGTATACTCAGTACAGTCCCAAAATCTTCGACGTTCCTTGCCAAGTGAGACAAGTACCTGACGCTCCCTGGGCCTTTTCAGCGTACTTCCCACCTGCAAGAGGCGACCCGTAGTCGACTCTGATACCATCTGTAACACCCCGAGATTTCGTCCTCGCTCATCCCGGTGCGTCGAGCACCATACCGCTCGCTAACATCAATATCATCCCCCTTTAGTCACTGCGGATATCCAGCAGTAGAGCGTTTTGGATCAGGATCCACCCATCTAGGTTTACCCCAAAAGCTCTATATACTACCAACACAACCACTTTCTTGGCAATGTAGGACTAACACCAACTCATGGGTGTTACAATCTCACCACCTTAGAAATAGAGCCGTCCTTAGCTCTGCAGTACACTCAGTACAGTCCCAAAATCTTCGACGTTCGCTGCCAAGTGAGAGAAGTACCTGGCGCTCCTTGGGCCTTCTCAGCGAACTTCCCACCTGCAACAGGCGACCCATCGTCGGCTCGGATACCATCTGTAACGCCCCGGGATTGTGTCCTCGCTTATCCCGTTGCGTGGAGCGCCATACTGCTCGCTAATGTCAATTTTGTCCCCCTTTAGTCATTGCGGATATCCAGCAGTAGAGGGTTTTGGATCAGGGCCCCACCCATGTGGTTTACCCCTAAAGGCCTTGACATTAGTTAGAGTATGGTTAAGCTCTATATACTACCAACACAACCACGGCAATGTGGGACTAACACCAACTCATGGGTGCTGCAATCTCACCACCTTAGAATTAGAGCCGTCCTCGGCTCTGCAGTATAGTCCCAAAATCTCCAACATTCCCTGCCAAGTGAGACAAGTACCTGGCGCTCCCTGTGCCTTTCCAGCAAACTTCCCACCTGTAACAGGCGACCCATCGTCGGCTCTGATACCATTTGTAACGCCTCGAGATTTCGTCCTCGCTCATCCCGGTGTGTCGAGCACCATACCACTCGCTAATGTCAATATTGTCCCCCTTTAGTCACTGCGGATATCCAGCAGTAGAGGGTTTTGGATCAGGGCCCACCCATGTGGTTTACCCCAAAAGGCCTTGACATTAGTTAGAGTATTGTTAAGCTCTATATACTACCAATACAACCACTTCCTTGGCAATGTGGGACTGACACCAACTCATGTGTGTTACATATAACTTGGGTAGTTGGGCAGTCCAATGGTAACAATAGGCTGGGGTAAGGATTTTGATTAAAAGGGGTAACTATCGAGTCCAACACACATATAATATAAAGAAAAAAAAATACAAACTTAAAGGGGATTTCCACCCCGAAACAAAATCTAACATTGTCCTCAAAGTTATACTAATAACAATAACATTTCAAATAAAGAGTCATTATTCGATCTCGGATTCTTGTACAAAGTCGCAGTTAGCCACCCTTTTGATGGTAATAGATGACAATTTTCTATCACGACCTCAATTTTTTTTACTTTTTATTTTATTTTCATATTTATGTAGTTTTATTTTCTTGATTCTATATATACACAAAATTGTAACAGCCAAGAATTAAGTATAATCTCATATCGCCTAGGAAGTGGTTTGTAATCGTAGTATATAGAGCTTAACCATAGTCTAACTAATGTCAAGGTTTTTTTGGGGAAAAACCAGATGTGTGGACTTTGATAAAAAACCTTCTACTGTTGGATATCCGCAGTGACTAAAAGGGGATAATATTGACATTAGCGAGCGGAATGATGCTCGACGCTCCGAGATGAACGAGGACGAAATCTCGAGGTGTTACAGTTGGTATCAAAACCGACGATGGATCTTTTGTCGGGGTTGGGGGAGTTTGCTGGGAAGGCCAAGGAACACCCAAAGGGCACGACCCCACTCGGCAGGGAAAGCCAAATATTTTAGGACTGCGCTTAGTGTACTATAGAGCCGAGGACAGCTCTATTCTAAGGTGGTGGGTTTGTAACACCCAAGAGTTGCGTATAATCCCATATCACTTTGGAAGTGGTTTGCAATGGTAGTATATAGAGCTTAACCATACTCTAAATAATTTTAATGCCTTTTGGGGAAAAACCAGATGGGTGGACCTTGATCCTCAACAAAATCACAGATGGTCCTCACGGGTTTGGGAGAATATTTCCCAACAAATATATATATATTCTTCATATCTCTCATCAAACATTACACGTAAAGCTTGTGTCATTTCATTCGATCCCACCTAAATGATGAAATTATAATTATTGAAATATGATTGGAGATTGATTAGGAATACTGCAGGTGACCACTCATACTATCTACAATTACGAAGCATTATATTAGTAAGTTTTATATTTTTAATTGTGACCCAATTGCTAAACTCATTCAATCAATGTGGTCTCAGAAACTTGACTATCTTAGTTATTACGACTAGAAGCAAGACATCCTTCTTGTTTTCCATGATTACAAATCTAATAACATGCACTAGTCCCACTATTTTGTCATACACATGATTAACGGATGTTAGGTACCATAAGACATAGGTGATCGTAAGATCAACATGTTTGATATGATGATATCCTAAAACGTTAATCATTAGCCACAAGCAAGTTGTGGCTTGATTCGAAGATAAAATTTTAACAAGAATTCCATTGGGTTGTTCATTGAACAACATTGGTTTGAGAACTTGACCGAACCCCTCAAGAGTACCATTGTCCGCATTTACTGACTCATAATATTCAAAGTCTAATAAGGGGTCATTGATAAGGCTTGAGCAACTGTACCTGGAGTAATGTGAAAAGTTCATCATTCCAAACGACGACAAAAATATTTAATCCGGCCAGGAACAATATCTAAATCAAGACAAATATAAATTTGCCTTACCAGAAATGGGGAGAAGACATCATTGGGCGAGTGAATGAGCGATTCCCATCCTAAAACTTGAATGGCCTCTGCGAAGTAAGCACCAAAGGATAAGGAGAACGTACATTTCTTCAAAACATTGCTCCAGGATTACTATACATCCAACATCTATGAGTATAGAGAAAATGGTTTAATAGGGCCATGAAAAAGGAGAAGATGCTAATGAATTAGGAAGTGTCTGATGACAGAAGGTCGCAAGTCACCGCCCTGGGAAGACAAAGTTGTGGCGGGTAGCTATCTCTATTGAATGTTATCTTTCTCTTCACGAACTTCTCAATCTAACACACTTCAAGAGTCCTTGAAGATCGGTTTACCTAACGTGGACTTCAAATTAACTATATACAAATATCTGATAACTTAGGAGAATCACATTTCCTCAAATCTTTGTATTTCATATCAAGAAGTTTTATTTATTTTATTTTCACAGAATTTTATAGGTAGCTGGTTACTAGTATTGTTCATGGTATGAGTGGCGACTTGCTCCTTCACAAAAGGAACCATGAAACCATTTTCTAGAAATTATCACACTTGAGCAAATTAATCAACTATTTTGAGTTAAAATGCCCCCCTTTTCAAAAAAGGGAGCGTTGCCCTCAATGCTAAGTGAATAACGAAAAATAAATTTACTATCAAACACCTAAACTCTTTGATAAAGTAATAAACCAGGTTTGTTCAAACTACCACAATAATGACAAGCCAAACAATACTACAAAAGGACATGAAACTCATAAACAAACAAGAACAAAACCAATAGAATGAGTGAGAGTGATGAAGATCTAACTAACACTTTCAGCGAGTAGAACGAGTACAAACATTTGAAGGGAGGATTTTAGTTGGGATCCCATGCTCTTCTCGCTCTATTTCCTTTGGAGTCCACTTGTGGAGGATGTTTTTTGCTTCCACCAACAATCATCTTCAACTTAGCTCCCAATGATCACCTTCGACTCGGTACCTGCAAAGCAATATTAGAAACCCAAGGACACACCGAGGTGTTGTGGCCGTAGGCACTTCGACGCTCAAATCAGTAAGGAAGATAATGAAATCCTAGTTTGTCTTGCTAGAATTCATTACCTTGCTAGAATTCATTACCTTATGGTGAGGTTTTCTTTATATAGGATCCTAAGTCGGTTTGTCTTCCTCTTTGGGAGAATTCTAATGGGCCTAGGAACTTCCCTTGTGTACAATGTCGGTCAAGAATCCTTCTAAGTCTAGGATTACTATTTGCATGGGTTTTCTTACACAAATAAAAGTCTTTCTAGAAGGGTTTCTAAATAAGAAACCTAGGTCCGTTCCTTATTCTTTGTTGGACTTGGATTCCTTCCTTGGGCGTCAATTAAGCATATCTAGAACCTTCTAGAACCTGTATATCAACTCGGTTAGTTCTTGATCCTTCTGGCCATCCAGAGGTTAATCCTACGTCTTAGGTTAGTTTTCAGAATTCTACTCTGGTTCGATACTCCTGTATCCAGACTAGGTTTTTGAGATTAGTCTAGGTTCGTGGATACCTTCCAGTTTTCTGTATGATCCTTCTCTTTTAGGATTATGTCTAGAATCCCCAAAAATACCAAAATTTATCCCTACAATTGCCCCCTCTTGGATCGATGACACTTGGGGCCTAATCCGTTTGTGTCATTGGTCCAAGACCCCTTTTTTAGAGTTAATTTAGGAAATTAAGCCTTGTTTCCTAATCCGAATCTAATTCTGATTTCTACCAGGCTTGGAGTTGATTTTTTGGTGACCACTTCCGCTAGTCTTCTTTGGATACTTAAGCCGCTTCTGATGGTTTTTCCTTTTCTACGCATGATCATCATTCTACATGCTTGTTTTAGCTTCTAGGAAACTGCTCTATTAACTTTATTTCTGCAAACTCTTATGCTTGCTTTGGCATCCTTTACTTGTCTTGCATGTTTTTAGTTCTAACATGATTATGCTTTTTGGGTCTATCATAGTTTACTTGAATTTTCCTTGTTACTTTTAGGTTCCCTCCTTTTTGTAACTTAAATTATCATCTATTATGTTTCTACATCCGAATGCTTGACATTATACGCCTTAGTTTAGCTCTCTAGGATTTTAATTAATCCTCTAACCCTCTGGCACGATATGTTCCATTCTAGGATCCTTTTTTTTTCTTTGGAACCTCAACTTCTGGGATCTCTTAGAGTCCATTCTAGTTTTCTTGGAACATTTTTTAAAGGATCTTCTAAGCTCTCTAACATACTTTTCATGTATTCTAGTTTTCTAGGAACCTTTTCCTTTTAGCTTTCTAGCATTTTCCTTATGTATCTTAGCTTTCTAGGAACATCTATTTTGGAATAGGATCCATAGTATCCTTCTAGCTTTCTTGGCACCTCAACTTTCTAGGAACCTTAGCTTCTAGGATTTCCTAAATCCTTCTAGCTCTCTCTCCGGGGACTTCAACTTTCTAAGATCCCTAACTTCTAGGATTTTTGGTTTTCTAATATGCCTTTGCATTTTTAACCCATCTAGGATTTTTCAAATCTTAGGTTTTTTCTATCTTTGAACTTTTTTTGTGAACATAGGCATTCTGGCAGTGGTGGAGCCAAATTTTTTCCTATACTGGGGCACTACACAAGCAATTTAAGAAAAAAAAGAAAAAAAAAGGTCGACAAGTAAAAGTTTAATTCATTGAAAAGTAACCACACACACATATATATATACAAAAAAACATTTTACACTTCAAAATACATTTTCCTTATTATAAACCATTCACAAATGTCCTTTACGATATTTTCCATATTCTTTGCCCATATCTTGAAAACGTCTAATGATTGGTTCATTGTCAATGGTATCAAAAACATCCTTTTCTATATACGTGACCAAACAATCATTCATCCACTCGTCTGCCATCCGGTTTCTAAGACGATTCTTCACAATGTTCATAACTAAAAATGATCTCTCAAATATAGTAGTAGAAACTAGAAACTGGTAGGATTAATGAGAGCTTTATAAGCCTATACACCAAGTTATAAGTAACATTTTTTCCACACTGAACCATTGTTGTAGCCAAATTGTTGATTCCTTTAAGTGATGCAAATGTGATGTTAAACTTCATATCAATTTCATAAATCTCAAGTTGATTTCTAAGAACCATTCGGTCTTGCTCAGAAAAATTATCAGGATAAAACTATGCAAGACGAGTGAACTTCTCAACATCAAAACCACCAAACCAATTATTTGGGTTTAAACAAGGCATACAAAGAAGCAACTCCATATTCACCTAATCAAAATGGTTATAAAGCTCGATGCATTGCTTATTAATACATCTATAAAAGAGTCTAACTTGGTAGTAATGTAGATCTGTAGTCACTTCTGCATTATTTGAGGAAGATTTATACCGTATTTGGTACAAAATGTTGAAACTTTAACAAACAGTGAATCCCAACCACATTCTCTCATTCTCTGCAACCGTTCCTTGCATACCTTTACCAAAGATAAAATATTTACAATATCTTGATCTTTTCTTTGTAAAGTTTTTGAAAGATCATTAATGATTCCTAACAAATTCATCATCAAATGGACAATAAAACAAAATTCAAATGAGTGCATCAAATCTAATAAAACTTGTGCTTCTCCTTTTTGTTCTGAACTTGCTCACTTCCATTACCTTATCAAGAATATCAAATACTGATGAAAATATAACAACAAATTTAATTAACATACCATAGTGTGAGTATCATCTCGTGTCACTAGGTCGTTTAAGAGCAATTTCTTGATTTAACCCTTTACCGCTTGATAGCTCACCACTTTTAATTACTCAAACACTTTGGCAACTTCTTTATTTCGAAGATTGTCCCTAAGCTTTCAAGAGACCCCGACGACATTCACTATATTGCTATGTGTGGTGAAAAAAATAAAGAAATCTCCATAATATCTGTAGAGACATGGACAAGTGCTAACTTCAGTTTATGTGCAAAGCAATGAACATATATTGTAGATTTGTTCTCATTCAAAATGAGTGCTTTAAGACAATTGAATTGCTCTTGCATATTGCTAGCTCCATCATACCCTTGGCCACACAATCTCATAAAACTCAACCTATGTTTGCCGAAGAATTCCCCAAGGGATGTCTTAAGTGAAGCTAATGTAGTATCAGGAACATGCATCATATCTACAATCTTTAAATCACACAACCCCTCTTGTCAACATATCGCAAACTAATAGACATTTGCTCTTTAACCGACGTATCACGAGTTTCATCAATCAAAATGACAAATAATTCTTCACAAAGGTCTTTCATAATAGCATTAACCGACGTACCCAACAACGACCAACTTATACACATGTGCTCTCATTCAATGCACAGAATATCCTCGTCAGTTACATAATTAATTCACAGGGACGATTCTCATTCGTTACACAATCAATCCTCATTATGATGGCGGAGAATCTGCAAGATCCATGATCCACGCCCTTTCATCTTCTCTATAAACAGAACTACGATGGCTTGATCTCTAAGTTCAATTCCCTCGAGCTAGAGTACGTAGGCAATCTCGATCTCAACGAGGTGCAGCCACTCCGATCTCAAACATCCCCCCTTGGTCATGTTTCCCAGCGACCTGACCCAGTTAATGCATTAATCTAGAAATAGGTTAATACATTTGGCGCCGACTGCAAGGAATTCGATATAATCGAAAAACCCAAACCCTCCCACCCTTCTCAAAGTCAATCATTCAAATGGCTAACCAGGAACTAACTATCCAAGATCTGCATGAACAAATCACTCTTTTGCAGGAAGAAAATGCACGATTGAAGGCTGCACAAACCACAAGGTACGGTGTCATCAGACAGATGACTGTCGCGTTCTAAAGCGCGCTCTCCAAGCATGGGCCGATGAGAAGAGGCTCAACAATTGGATCCTCGGAAGGAATGAGGATTCCACAAGCAAGCGGGCGAGGAAAGGGTCCAGAACCCCTTCCCGTTCACCAAAAAGGAACCACAGCAATGCCAGAACGGCCTCCGCAAGTCCAGCACGCAGCAGAGGGCGTAGCCTCTCACGACGTCTAGGTCCAACAGGGGACCTACGCGACCAGCTTAACAAGAAGGTCGCGAATAAGATCAACAGTGATAGCGAATCGGAAAGTCATGTAGTCTACATGATTGACGAATCCAACCACACCCCTGTCTCACGAGACAAGAAGAGACGAGTAGAACATCTTCACCATGTATACTCCATTACTGGTCGAGCAGCTCGTTCCAACATCCCTGCCCGCCAAGAATCCGACATCACTTTCACTGAGAACGATCTCAACAAGGTCGTTACTCCTCACAACGACGCCCTGGTCGTTGAGCTGCGAATTGCAGACTATACCATCAAGAGGGTATTCATCGACCCTGGAGCATCATGCAACATTCTCATGTACAGGACCTTCAAGGACATGAGGTTGCCCGATTCAGTTCTCATCCCAGATTTCACCCTAATCTTAGGCTTCAACAGTTCAAGAGAAGATCCTAAGGGAGAAATTTTGTTTCCCGTCACCGTGGGCAGAAAAGAAGACAAGGTCGTCGTCACGGCCAAGTTCAGCATCCTAAACATCGCAAGCAAGTACAATGCGATTCTGGGTCGAAAGTGGATCCATGCTATGAGAGGTGTGCCATCAACATATCATCAAATATTCCGCTATCCTGGCCCTCATGGGATAATGGAACTTCGCGGCAATCAGAACGCCGCACAGGAATGCCATGGCATTATTGAGGCTGTGCCACCTTCAAAGCCATCCACCTCTGGAACCAAGGATGCTGACGCCAAAGGAAAGAGCCAGATCACATCAGAGTCTCAGGAGGGCAACAACAAGTCAAAGAGCCCGTCCAAAGAAAAGGCTGAACCTGCTAAATAGCAATTACAGAAGGAGCAAACGAGCTCCCACAAACTTAATCTCGGAAGTACTGATCCAGGTGTACGTGTGAACATTGGGTCAGAAAATGACCCGAGATATGTCTATGTAGGTGCAGAGTTGGAAGGAGATAAGTTCAAAAACTTTGTAAATTTTCTTTCAACTAATAAAGATGTTTTTGCTTGGTCGTATATCGATATGCCTGGAATAGATCCATCAATCGCATGTCATAAACTGCGCGTCAATCCCAATTATAGACCTGTAAAGCAAAAACCAAGGAGGCTCGCTCCAAAGTTTCACGAATCTGTCAATGAAGAGATCAACAGACTTAAACAGGTCGGGTTCATCAAAGAGGTCGATACCCCAGACTGGCTAGCCAACATCGTACCAGTCTTAAAAAAGAATGGGAAAACAAGAGTCTGCATCGACTTCACAAGTATGAACAAAGCTTGCCCTAAAGATTCATTCCCACTGCCACGAATCGATAGGCTAGTCGATCAGACATGCGGTTTCGAATTACTGTCGTTTATGGACGCATACTCGGGATACAACCAAATCCCAATGTACGAGCCTGACCAAGAGAAGACCTCTTTCACAATGAAACAAGGCATTTTTTGTTATAAGGTTATGCCATTCGGGTTACGGAATGCAGGAGCGACCTATCAGAGACTGGTCACCAGAATGTTCGACGACCTACTAGGTCGAACAATGGAAGTCTACATCGACGACATGCTAGTGAAAAGCAGCGAAGAGCAGGATCATTTGCACAATCTTGAACAAGCATTCCAACGATTGAGACAATACAGAATGCGTCTTAATCCAGAGAAGTGTCTGTTCGGAGTTGCATCAGGGAAATTCCTCGGCTACCTAGTCACCAGGAGAGGCATAGAAGCAAATCCAGACCAGATCAGAGCCCTGATCGACATGCCCAGCCCCAAAACAAAGAAGCAGATCCAAAAACTCAACGGCATGGTATCAGCTCTCAATAGATTCATTTCTAGAGCATCCAACAAATGTCGACCAATGCTTCATATTCTCAAAAAAGGGGCTGCATATCAGTGGACAGAAGAATGTGAGAAGGCCTTCACCGACCTCAAAGCATATTTATCCACTCCCCCAGTTCTCACAAAGCCTAATGATGGAGATACACTCGGCGTTTACCTCGCAACTTCAGATTTCGCGATCAGCGCAGTGCTTTTCAAGGAGGAAAACCAGATCGAGAGACCAATTTACTTCACAAGCAAAGTCCTACAGCAGGCCGCAATAAGGTACACACCTCTTGAGAAATTAGCATTAGCTCTCCTTTACGCTGCATGCAAATTCAGGCCTTATTTCCAAGCACACACTGTCAAAGTAATCACCGACCAGCCTCTACGACATATATTAGAAAAGAAAAACAAAACAGGTCGTATGGCTCGATGGGCAGCCGAGCTGGGTGATTATACATTTGAGTTCGTCTCCAGACAGGCCGTCAAGGGCCAGATCGTCGCAGATTTCTTAGTAGACTATCCAGCAGAGGATATCAATTGGGAACCAGAACCAGAAACAAGACCAGTCCAGGTCAACCTCCCAGACACCTGGCAACTATATGTTGATGGTTCCGACAACTCCAACGGAAGTGGCATAGGTGTTGTACTCATTTCTCCTGAGGGTTCACAGCTCGAAAGAGCAACTCGTCTTGACTTCTCGACCTCCAATAACGAGGCCGAATACGAAGCTCTAGTCCAAAGCCTACAAATGGCTATCGACCTACAGGCAGTTCGCCTCAAGGTTTTCAGTGACTCTCAATTGGTAGTCAATCAGATTACCAATAACTATCAGATAAATGGTGTCAACTTAATCAGGTATGCCAGCAAGGCAAAGGAGCTCATCAACAAGCTCAGTTATTTCACAATCGATCACATACCTAGAGATGACAACAGGCACGCTGACTCGTTGGCATTCTTAGCATCCAAGATCGAATCAGACCGACCGCGGGCTCTCACTATAACGATCAGTACACAGCCCGCGTATCTATTCAAAGAGGAAGATGTTCATCAAATCTCTGATCTGCTAGAGACAACTCCAGCAGACATTCAAGGAACCTGGATGGAACCTTTCATCACTTACCTTCAAATTGGTGTGCTACCTTCCAATAAAAAGGAAGCCAGTCAGCTATTACACAAAGTCACTATGTACAAACTCCATGAAGGTAAGTTGTTCAGAAAATCTGCAACTGGTCTGTTGTTACGTTGCCTGATCCCTCAGCACGGGCAAATCATTTTCCAAGAAATCCATGAAGGAGAATGCGGAAACCACTCCGGAGGTCGAACTTTAGCTCATAAAGCGATCTCACAGGGATATTTCTGGCCAAGAATGAAAGAGGACGCAAAGAAATTTGTGTTGAAATGTAAAGAATGCCAACGTTTCGCTGATAAGCAACATCAGCATCCAAACGATCTCATCAACATCACAACACCATGGCCATTCCACATGTGGGGGCTCGATATAATGGGGCCTTTAATCAAAGAGAAGAAGTCTGAAAAGAGATATGTTCTAGTCGCGATCGACTACTTCACAAAATGGGTAGAAGCCGTTGCACTTACCAACATCACTCAAGCTGATGTTCAAAGATTCATGTGGGAAAACATCATCACGCGATTTGGTTTACCAAAACGTATAGTGACAAATAACGGCACTCAGTTCGTTGGCAAAAACATCAAGGCTTTTTACGCCCTATGGAAAATTGAACATTCTAGGTCAACACCTAGATACCCACAAGCCAACGGCCAGGTAGAGGCCGCAAATCGACAGATTTTGAACAATCTCAAGAAAAAGCTTGAAGACCAACACGATCAATGGCCGCAACAGCTAGAAAACATACTATGGGCTTACAGAACAACTCCTCGTACATCCACAGGAATGTCACCGTTCAACCTTTGCTATGGAGTCGAGGCCGTCATTCCCACAGAATTGACATTTGGCACAACCAAATCCCTTCTGGTCGACACAGAACTAAACAATCAGGTCTGGTCGTTTGGGATAGATCTAGTTGAAGAACGACGAAACCACGCCGTTATAAAGCTCGAACAATATCAGCAACGACTAAAGCGAGCTTATAACAAAGGCGTGCGTCCTAGATCATTTCAGCCCGGAGAATTAGTCCTAAGGAAAATGTTCAGCAACAAAAGGAAGGACACTATTGGCAAGCTCAATGCCAATTGGGAGGGCCCTTACATTATCACAAAGGTTCAGAGCAACGGTTCTTACCGTCTGCAAACACCAGAAGGGGAGATCATTAAGAACCCGTGGAATGCTTTCCACTTGAAAAAATTTTATCAATGAAATGTAAGCATCTGTTCATCATATTTCAATGAATAAATCAACTTTTGCCTTCATCTCTGCTCAAACATGAATGGCTACTAAAGGTCCAATCCCTCGACCTACAAGTTATCAAAACTCTAGTCCCTTTGATAATTTAAATTTTGTTAAGTTACATCATTAACAACTTAGCTGGGTGCATTGGTCATTCCTTTCCCACGACCCAAGCACAACAAAATAAAATGTATGTGACCTCTTCCCCAAGCATGTCCAACACTAGGCATGTCATTTATTGTTTGCAGAACCCATACAAGCAGACAAAACAACATGAACAACAATGCTAGGTAAATCGTTAAATTCCCTTTTTACTTGATGAGATTCTAACAGTTACAGGTAAAAGCAAAATAAAACTAAGGCATACAAGAGGAACTGTCTCAGTGCGTCCTGCTTGCAGCCATTCATCTCGTCTACCTGCCTTCCGAACGAGCTACCAGGACTCCCTGGAAACTAGCTGATCAGAACGCCATATTTACATTGTTATCAAATAAAAATTACTGCTGTTCATTACAGACAATCGTTCTCTAAACCTCATCAATTCAGAAGACCGCTTTGAAGAACAAGGAATGCAAGAAGCAAGCTTCGCACAAGATTACCCAATACAAGAAATGGGTACCAAAGCACAAGGAACGACAAGAAGACTTACTGCAAGAACAAGGAGTGCAATAAGCAAACTTTGCACAAGGTTACCCAATACAAGAAATGGGTACCGAGGCGACCTCACTGCCGCGCAGGCTGCTCACTAGGATCATCCACCTCCATCTGGCCACTTGCGACCTCTTCATTAGGGCCCATCAAGGCGTCCTGAGCTGGCACTAAAGCTTCTTCAGCACCACCTCGCGTCTCCTCTCCTTCGGGCGACCCAGCTAAAGCCTTCTCTAATCGGTCGCAGTAGGCCTTCCATGCTAAGCCAGTCTCATGGCATGACCGCTCCCATTGTTCAGCAGACGCCTTAGCAACATCAAGGTCTCCCCTTACCTGCTCCAACATCTCCTTCAGCACCACAACCTCTGCCTCCTTGTCCTTGAACTTGCTCTCTGCAACAACAGCAACGTTATTTGCCCGCTCGAGCTTCTCATTCATCAACTTCAGGTCAATCTCAGCTCGAGCTCCAACCTCACCGACCAGACGAACCTCCTGGAAGCTGGCGTTCACCTACAAATAATAAACTCGATTAGATAACAATAATTCAGTACAATCAAAGAAGAATTCACATCTCAACTTACCAAAGACATCGTTGCGTTTATCTTCGAGCAAGTAACCAGCAACGACTGAGACTTCACTGCTCGAGAATCAGCATCCAGAACGATGCCCTCATTTACAGCTCGGGCAACACAGGGATCGTCAATCGCACTGTCGTTCTCATACACGACGTGCTTCTCACCCCGTCCATCCAAATACTCGAATGGTCCAGGGCGATATTCAGATATCACCCCCTTGCCTTTCTGTAAAGGTCGAGCAGCAGTCTTCCTGGACAACAAGGAAGGCTCAGGAGAGTTCACAGCCTTCGGAGGAGGAGCAACAATCAGAGCTGGGCGATCCGTCAGCTTCAGAGTCCCAGAGAGCTGCCTTTTCTTCCCCAATCCAACAGCTGGCTTGGGAAGAGAGGACGGAGGAGACACGACCTGGGGGCTCGCTACTACCTCCCCCTGTTGCGAGCTACCACCAGAACGTCCAACCTCTGGTCGCCGCGAGACATTCCTTCCTCGCTCCTTCTCGGCATTCCTCGAGCTATCCCCAGCTCGATCCTTATCCCCAGCTCGATCCTTCTCCCCAGATCGAAGACTACTACCAGAACGACCAGAATCAGCTTTGTGCACAGAAGACATAAAGACTTTCTTCAGCTCCTTCCTTCTCTCAAGTTCGTGTTCAACAGTTTTAACTCCACCTTTGGGAATAAAATGCTCCCTCAAGTGAGGCAACAACGATATCTTCCGGCTATCAGTCAACAAACCAAAGCCGTTCAGCGCAGACCGCAGATCGTTCTTCCTAATCAAATGGTCGTCCCTGATCGCTGCAAACCAAACACAATGTCAGCACGTACAAAAAACAGATACATCATCTACCATTATAACAAGAAGAACCGCAAACTTACGAGTATCATTCCTAGTCACATGGGGCAACTGGATACTCCCCTCAGTGATCGACCCAGTAAGCAACATGGGATCTTTCCACCACGGCTCACTACTTACCGGATAGATCAAAGGCAAACGTTCTGGCCTAACTTGCATGTTATAACCCGAAAATTCAGGCTTGGCAGAACGTTTAAAGCAGAAGTGGTCCAACACATCTTTAACAGCGATGTTCCACCTATGCAACTTGTTGAGGTCATCAATTACCCTCATGTTTCTCCAGAAATTGCCATTCATCTGGCAAGGAGCTCGACCAATAGCATTCAACAAGTCGACCACCAAACAAGACAAAGGCAGCCTCAACCCAGCTCGGAATTGGGTCAAAGTAAACACAGTGCAGAAAGGGTTCTTAGGTCGATACCCAGTAGACAACAAACGATCTCCTAAGAACCTAATCTCCAAATGCTCGATCGTTCTAAGACCATACTTCTCCCTAAAAGCAATGTGCCTATTCACATACTTCAGATTAACAAACCCGACAAGATGATCCCTCCTCCCCCTCAATCATTTCTTCATCAGAAGAATCCTCCCCATGAGGACCACTACCCTGGGGGCTTCCAGTATTATCTCCCCCACCACGACTGGAACACCCACTATCAGAACGAGTCCTTTCAGACTCATACCCCTCACCGACTCCACCACTCAAATTTTCGTTTTGAGAGTCACTTGCTTCAGACATATCTCTCAAACAAAAGAAACGAAAGCAAAAGATGCAACAACAGTGAATTTAAGGGAAGAATAGAAAGCAACTAACCTCACGAGCTCTCAAAGATCTTCAGATCGCTAAGGCGGCAGTAGTTCAAACGATTGAAAAACAACAGGTAAACCCTTCTCAAGCAAGCTACAGCTTAAATACTGTAGCACATGAAATACTAGCCATCCGTTCGAAACAGATGAACGGCCAGGATCAAACAAATAAGCAAAGTGTACTGCAGTTATTCTGCACTCACAAAACGATTCACGTCCACCGTCGGATCAGGCCACGTGCCATTCATACACAAAATCAACCAAGACGTGCGTCAGTTGCCATAACTGCACAGCTAACTGCTCGAGGAAACTCCTCCACTTCCCCATGAAAGCGCCATGATTATTACAGACAGCTCTGCATGGATGCCACGTCAGCAAATTCAAAAAGTAAACTTCAAATCAACATCGATCAGAGCTCTCAGTCTTTTCAGCCCGCCTTCTACAGCCGACCTAAAAAGAGGGGGCTTATGTAGGGGTACTACATACTCCAGCCAATCAAAAACAGCCACGTGGCACAGCCATTCATCCATCAGGTCGCCACGATCCCGACCTGCTAGTAGCTTGAGTACAACGACTCGACCACGTACCCAACAACGACCAACTTATACACATGTGCTCTCATTCAATGCACAGAATATCCTCGTCAGTTACATAATTAATTCACAGGGACGATTCTCATTCGTTACACAATCAATCCTCATTATGATGGCGGAGAATATGCAAGATCCATGATCCACGCCCTTTCATCTTCTATATAAACAGAACTACGATGGTTTGATCTCTAAGTTCAATTCCCTCGAGCTAGAGTACGTAGGCAATCTCGATCTCAATGAGGTGCAGCCACTCCGATCTCAAACATCCCCCCTTGGTCAAGTTTCCCAGCGACCTGACCCAGTTAATGCATTAATCTAGAAATAGGTTAATACAGCGCCAAAGAAATCAGATACAATCAAGAGAAGCAGTTAAACGAAGTCAGTAGTTAACACGTTATTGATCTAATTGTTGGATAAGTATTGTCTCAATGTGTTGTTCTTGCTTCATTAGATTTTCACTCTTCCTACACACTTGGTTATGAAGACTATTATGGTTTCCAATGTGAACTTCAATCTTTTTTGCATTTTCCAACACCTAAATCCACCATTGATGAAAGCATCCCTATGAAGTCAGTACTTAACACGTTATTGATCTAATTGTTTGATAAGTGATGTAGAACATGTCTAGGTTTCTATTTTTATTACAAGTATTATTTAGAAGTCCAAGTAGTAGTAGAATTTGATTTCTAAGTTGTTATTTTCGTTTTTATTACTTAGAGTGTCTTTAGAAGTGTCTAGAAGGCTTATTTTAAGTCCTAATAGGTTTAGGAAGTTGCCAAAAGGTAATACATACCTTAGGGAACAAGTAATTCAAGTTCTAGTAGGTTTCCTAATTGTGTTAAGGGAGTTATCTATATAAAGAGCTCCAAAAACGAATTTCTTAGTGAAGATTGATGATTGAAGAGTTTATTATTTAGTTTATTGTCTTTCAATTTAGTTTTTACTTCAAGTTCTTTATTTTCCACAATTTACATTCAAGTTATTTAAATTTCAGCTTTTACTTATTGGAATTCTTTTCCGTTATTTCAATTCCTTGCAATCTTAATTCTTAGATTAGGTTTATTTTAGCTTCCGCTGCATCAATTGGTATCAAGAGCTAGTTAGTTTTAAATCCTTATCTTAAATCGATCCACCACCACCCCCACCACCTCCAAATTTGTTTTCAACCATGGCCATTAATGATGAGACTAAGGCTTTCCTCAAAGAATTGTTTGCCGAGCAAAAAGCAGAATTCAATCAACAAGTACCAGATATCAAGACCGCCCTTGGCGTCCATGAAGAAAAAACCAACAAGAAATTTGATGATCTAAAGGTTTCTATGGAGGCGCGCATGGATAACAAAATCAATCAAGTTTAGACACAAGTAGAAACCCTTTCTAAGGAGTTCAATGATTATGTGAAAATCCGAGGTAAGCGTCATATCGAAGAACCGATCACCACATCTTCTACCAACCCACCACCCCTCATATTTTCTAATTCCACATCCACCCCACAATCTTCATCGTTGAGTTTTCCACCACCTACATCACAACCATCTTTTACCCTACCATCGTTTTCATCTCCAATTGTTTCTCTTGAAAACCCAAATTCTCACCATAATCCAAACCCTCCTACACCTTCTTTTCCAACTACACCTATTTACCCCAAACCAATTACTCAATTTTCTTCCCCTCCACCACAAACAACTTCCACCATGTTCACCACAACAAAACCTTTTATTGGTCCTTCTTTTACACCACAATCAATTAACTATTCTTCCCGCACTAATTCTGGTTTTTCACCCGCACCCACTTTTTATCCTCAAAATTCTCAACCATTAATTCCATATGCGTCGTATTCCACTCCAAACCAACTCAATCAACAACTTCCATCTTTTTCTTCACAACCAAGACCACCTAATTACCCAACCTTTGAAGATGATTCACCTAAGTTTCCACCACACAAAAGAGATTTTCGTCGCCAACCTGAGTATAAGATAAAAGCCGATCTTCCAAATTTCAATGGGCAATTAAATATTGAAGATTTTTTCGATTGGACTAATGAAGTTGAAAGGTTCTTTACTTTTATGGATATTCCACCGGAGAGTCGAGTTAAACTTGTAGCATACAAACTTCGTCAAGGGGCATCTGCCTGGTGGGAACAACTTCAACATTCTCTCACTACCAACAACATGCCACAAGTCACAACATGGGCTCATATGAAGTCTTTACTTCAAGCAAGGTTTTTACCTCAAGATTATGAGCAGATTTTGTTCCAACAACTTCACAATTGTCGTCAAGGGACTCGAAGTGTACATGAGTATGCATCTGAATTTTACCGTCTTCTTGCTCGCAATAATCTTTGTGAGTCTGAAGCCCATCAAGTTGCTCGTTTTCTCTCTGGGTTGAATCGAAACATTCATGACAAGATTATTAATTCAATTCCTAGTTTGACAGAAGCGGTTCAGATTGCACTTAGAATTGAAGGTAACAATGAAAGATCATATTCGCGTGGGTCCAATGGTAAGTCATATCATTCTTCACCTCCTCGTGTTGACTCTTCCCATATCGCTTCCGCACAAACCACCATTGATCCCTTACCTCCTCCATTGACCAATTCATCTTCTCAAACCAATTCTTCTACTTCAGCTTCTCAAAATAAATCTACTACCAATAATTCTAAACCTTCATACCCTCGTTCAACAAATCCATATGCTCATCCTTCTTTGGATATATGCTTCCATTGCAACAAAAGTGGTCACAAGCAACATCAATGTCCAGAGCGCAACAAAAAGTATGTCACTTTTATGGATCATGCCTATGATGAAGATTCTCCCGAAGATTCTACTGGTGAAATCCAATACGAAGTGGACGCTCCATTTATCGATGATTAACTCGAGGACGAGTTATTTTTAAAGAAGGGGAGCCTGATGTAGAACATGTCTAGGTTTCTATTTTTATTACAAGTATTATTTAGAAGTCCAAGTAGTAGTAGAATTTGATTTCTAAGTTGTTATTTTCGTTTTTATTACTTAGAGTGTCTTTAGAAGTGTGTAGAAGGCTTATTTTAAGTCCTAATAGGTTTAGGAAGTTGCCAAAAGGTAATACATACCTTAAGGAACAAGTAATTCAAGTTCTAGTAGGTTTCCTAATTGTGTCAAGGGAGTTATCTATATAAAGAGCTCCAAAAACGAATTTCTTAGTGAAGATTGATGATTGAAGAGTTTATTATTTAGTTTATTGTCTTTCAATTTAGTTTTTACTTCAAGTTCTTTATTTTCCGCAATTTACATTCAAGTTATTTAAATTTCAGCTTTTACTTATTGGAATTCTTTTCCGTTATTTCAATTCCTTGCAATCTTAATTCTTAGATTAGGTTTATTTTAGCTTCCGCTGCATCAATAAGTATTGTCTCAATGTGTTATTCTTGCTTCATTAGATTTTCACTCTTCCTACACACTTGGTTATGAAGACTATTATGGTTTCCAATGTGAACTTCAATCTTTTTTGGATTTTCCAACACCTAAATCCACCATTGATGAAAGCATCCCTATGATCTTCTAATTCCGGCTTCCACAAATAACAATGTAAACAAAATATAACATCTTTTGCAAAGCTATACTCCAACCAATTTCCATATCCAGTAGAAAAGTCTTTGCTAAACCGACACATTTTCTTTCCAATGTGTGTTGGATGATATAAAGTTAGACTAAGTTGATTAGGCCCCTTTAGTAAATAAGCTCGTCGAACCACATTGTGATTAATAGGACAGTGGTCAGAAAGTTTCGGTCGCAAACTAGGATCATATGGAAGATTCGATGCATTAACTTCTATACAATTCAAACGTACATTTTTTGGTAAAGGCTCGACCACCGGTTCATCATTGTTATGAATAACTTGACTAGGAACTACCAAAGTAGAAACGTTTTTACAGGTTTTCTTTTGAAATACACTATCAATTCTTCGACTGTTCATGTCGATTTTTGGTTTTTTCATTTCTGAAAAGAATAAAAATGAAATAAGTAAATTAATAACTCGAGTCTCGAGCAATATATAATAACTGCAATCAAATCACTAATACAATTAAATAATAGAAAATTAAGTTATAAAACCTTACTTATCTATATCAAATTCACCGTCCTTGAAACAACATGGCAAAGTGAATAGTTTAATTCAAAGTCAAATAATAATTCCTATAGATAACAAATTAACAAGTGAAAAACCTAATTAAATTAATGAGAGAGAACTGAGAAGTGAGAAGGATCAAGGATCATAGAGAGAGAAAAAAGGGAAAGAAAGAAAAAAGAAAAATACCTAAATAATCAACATGCACTTCTAGACAAAAATTGAAGATGAATTGAATTGATTTCATAAAGAATTGCAGAAGCCAGAAGCCAAGAAGGGGAGGAACTGAGGACGTGTGGTTTATTTATTTCTCCAATCTCTAATTAACTCAGTGAGTTCACTTTCCACAATGATACTTGGCCTTTCCTTGAGAATTGGTCATCTAAGCTGGGCTTTGACATAACTTTCATAAAAGAAGTTGGGGTTTTTTTTCCCCAGTCCATTATTGCTTTAGTTGAGAAATTTGTTAAATTTTTTATTTCTTTTAATTTTTTCTAAAATTTCAACTGTGGCACGTGTTATTCCCCTCACATAGCTCTGCCACAGCGTTCTGGGGACTTTAGCTTCTAGGAACTTCTTTCTAGGATCCTTCTAGCTAGCTCTTCTAGGATCCTTACCGGGGATCTTAGCTTTTGGGAACCTCTTTCTATGATCTTTTTTAGCTCTTCTAGGACCCTTACTGCGAACCTTAGCTTCTAGGAACCCTTTTCTAGGACCCTTCTAGCTCTCTAGGACCCTTACTTGGCAATTATGTAGATCTTGACTTATTGGATGTTCAATCCGAATGTTTGAAGCTATACCTAGACGCCCCAAGTTCATCTGGGAGAATATAATATTGGGACTTTGGTATTTATCTAGCTTGAAATATGTCAAAGTTGTTCTAGGAAGGACCTAATCCCCTAACTTTGACAATTTCTATGCATTGGATTCTGTCATTCTTCCCTTTCTAGGCATCTAAATGCAAATAACAAATTTATTCTGGTAGGAAACGAATTTAATTCCCCAAGCTTTGTTATTTGTATTTCTACCTTACTAAGCTTTCAATTCTAAGCTTCTGGATTCTGATATCTTGGAAGATGACAATTGTATTCTTAGAAAAACTTCATCCCCGTAGGCTTTTTATCTTTCATGATTTTGCAACTCTTTGCTTCTCAAATTTGAGAACATAATCCCTCTAGATTTGATAACTTGAGGTGGTAGTTCTGGCTTCCTTAGGTGCGTGCGTGCATGCCTATGAACCTTTTAACTGAAATTTTGCAAGTCTGGAACTTAACCCCCCTAGACTTCGTAATTACCTTAATCTTTCTTTCTAGGTTTCTTGTCATTTCTTGGGAACTTAATCCCCCTAGGAACTCCTAACCATTATTTCTTTGACTATTCAACTTCCCGCTAATTTAGGGAACTGATTTTCCCTATGCATAACATTTAATCCCCTAGGAGCTAGCATCCCATTCTAACAAACTTACTAAGGAAAAATTTAATCCCCTAGGTTTATTAAGTTCTATAGTCTCATTCTATAGGTCTCACGTCCATGTTTTCTAGCTATCTTTGTAAGACTTTTAAGAATTCTACAAATGCAACCAATGCAGAACTTAATCCCCCTGGATTTATTGGTTTTTGTAGCTTCTAGCATTTTCAATACATTCTAGCTTCCAGTGGGAATCTTAGTAAATTTGTTCTGGTGGAACTTAATCCCTGTAGATTTACTAAGTGTTTCTTCTAAGTCCTTCTATTCTGGTTCTTTTCTAGGGCGTGTTGACTTCCACAAGACTGCTGGATGCTAAATTCTATCCTCTAGTCATATGTAGGAACCTGGAGGTTTGTGTGTTTACTGAGGTGGGAATAGGTTCCTCCTAGTGTGATATCAGGGCCGACGACGGGTCGCCTGTTGCAGGTGGGAAAGTACGCTGGAAAGGCCCAGGGAGCGCCAGGTACTTGTCTCACTTGGCAGGGAACGTCGGAGATTTTGGGACTGTACTGAGTGTACTGCAGAGCCCAGGACGGCTCTATTTCTAAGGTGGTGAGATTGTAACACCCATGAGTTGGTGTTAGTCCCACATTGCCAAGGAAGTGGTTGTATTGGTAGTATATAGAGCTTAACCATACTCTAACTAATGTCAAGGCCTTTTGGGGTAAGCCACATGGGTGGGCCCTGATCCAAAACCCTCTACTGCTGGATATCCGCAGTGACTAAAGGGGGACAATATTGACATTAGCGAGCGGTATGGTGCTCGACGCACCGGGATGAGCTAGGACGAAATCCCGGGGTGTTACAGATGGTATCAGAGCCGACGACGGGTCGCCTGTTGCAGGTGGGAAAGTACGCTGGAAAGGCCCAGGGAGCGCCAGGTACTTGTCTCACTTGGCAGGGAACGTCGGAGATTTTGGGACTGTACTGAGTGTACTGCAGAGCCGATGACGGCTCTATTTCTAAGGTGGTGAGATTGTAACACCCATGAGTTGGTGTTAGTCCCACATTGCCAAGGAAGTGGTTGTATTGGTAGTATATAGAGCTTAACCATACTCTAACTAATGTCAAGGCCTTTTGGGGTAAGCCACATGGGTGGGCCCTGATCCAAAACCCTCTACTGCTGGATATCCGCAGTGACTAAAGGGGGACAATATTGACATTAGCGAGCGGTATTGTGCTCGACGCACCGGGATGAGCGAGGACGAAATCCCAGGGCGTTGCAGATGGTATCAGAGCCGACGACGGGTCGCCTGTTGCAGGTGGGAAAGTACGCTGGAAAGGCCCAGGGAGCGCCAGTTACTTGTCTCACTTGGCAGGGGACGTCAGAGATTTTGGGACTATACTGAGTGTACTGCAGAGCCGAGGACGACTCTATTTCTAAGGTGGTGAGATTGTAACACCCATGAGTTGGTGTTAGTCCCACATTGCCAATGAAGTGGTTGTATTGGTAATATATAGAGCTTAACAATACTCTAACTAATGTCAAGGCCTTTTGGGGTAAGCCACATGGGTGGGCCCTGATCCAAAACCCTCTACTGCTGGATATCCGCAGTGACTAAAGGGGGACAATATTGACATTAGCGAGTGGTATGGTGCTCGACGCACCGGGTTGAGCGAGGACGAAATCCCGGGGTGTTACATGTGACTTAGTTTCCATGACTGGTTTCTTCTTAACTCTAGCTTCCAGCATGATTCTTATGCATTCTAGCTTTCTATCAAAATCTTTGTAAGTTTAAACTAAGTGGAACTTCATCCCCCTAGACTTACAAAACATTGCCTTAATCATGCCCATTGTTCTAAAATCTTCAATGCATTATATTATGGGGCTTGGATCCTTTTGCTTTTAGGTTGGTCGACCTTCTAGCATTAGGAATTTGGGAACAACATATATACCAGGTGGAAACATGTTCCCCCTAGTGGGGTTGAGCTTCCCTTAACTGTTTCTAGCACCTACTTGTGCTTTTCTTAGATTTCATAGTTTTTAATGTTTTGAGCGGTTTTGCCTCTTCCCACTCTAGTTAACCTTTTCAAATTTCTACTATCTAACAGTCTTCCTAAGTTTCTACGGCTTCCTAGCCAATCTGTATTGCTTCTCTAGGATTATGTCCGTTCTTATGACATTCTTGGACCCATTTTGGTGACCTTCTAACCACTTATAGGACTGGCTATTTAGTTATATGAAACAGGTGTTCATTTTTTAAGGGTATTAATGACCCCTCCAACTCTAAATGCCATAATAAGGGATCTTCTAGGTACTTAGCATTCTAGATCCCAGGGTTATACTAGGGTAGCTGCACCTCTAACCCCTTGTTGTGTTATTCTTAGCCTGTGTGGCACAGACTATCTAAGCACATGCCCTTGCATCCGAGTAGTCCAAGCTTTCTGAGTATATGTTGGGACATACGTTTTCTAGCCGGGAGCTCAGTATGCAACAACATTTTCCACTAAACCTTTTGTATGTAACGACACAATACTATTAATCATACCGCAAGAGTTTAGCAGGTCGAGCCCGTGGCCTATGGCCCTAGTTCCAAACTTGGAACCTGCGGTTGGTTGTCTGGATCCTATCTCGGACCTTCCTAACGGTTTAGTTTTGATGATCACATTCTGGTCTAGTGAAAACTGACATAACCAAACATCAGCTGACCATCACCATTTTATTTTGTTTGTCACTAGCATCTAGGTAAATTTTGTCTATGCCCATTGTGGGTGCAAAAATTTGATCCACAAACTCGAGATATGTATATATTAATCGTACAGTTACAATGAAAGCCTTGTATAGACAGAGATAAGATGGGGGGTATACAGTGAGACTAGACCTGATCGGGATCAGGCTGCCTACGTATCCAAGATGATAAACTTGGAATCAAGTCTTTACTTTCACTAAGCTCTAATGGAGTTGCTCAGTGAAAGACTCGCAGTTCAGGAGGTTTAGAACTCCTGTATTTTGTAGTAGGCCGGAGGAGGCTGGCTCAACCACCCCTCTGGTTTTGAATCCACGAACTCGGGTTGTTCAACTGTGAAGATGCTTTCCGTGGAGATAGCTTGCATGTTGCCGAGCGGTTATCTCCTTGGTTTGAAACCCCTTTGACCAGGATGACTGCCATGTGACATCCTCTAACAGGTCCTGGTTCAACCTGGGTTTCCTTTATCTTGTCCAACGGGCTAGAACCATGGGTTTTATTGGCCTGGAATCTCGCTGGACTTATCCAGTTGGTTGGGACTTGGATTGACCAAGCATGAAAGCAAAGACTTGGGCTTGACTCCTCTGACCAGAGGCCCAATCTACACTGCATACTCCCTGGCCAGGTTCTCTGGACTTCTGTGCTAAGCCTTTGGATGAGTCCCTGTCTCTCCTGGACCTTACTGAGCCGGACCTGGCCTACTTGACTGAGGTGGGCCTGGTTGATGTATGGGAGCCCACAGATCAGCTTCTTATACAGTAACCGGGGCTCCACCCATTGATAGTGGACTATCTGGTGAGTCAAGGTCCACAGAGCGTATGCAGATCTCTTGAAACCGGGTTGGGGCCCTACCCGATAGCCCAGGCTTGGCTGGCTACTGCTCAGGTGTTCCCGATTTGGCTTCTTATACAGCCATCAGGGACACCTGTCGGGTTTTTTACCTAGGGTACACACATCGCCCCCTCTTTGTCAAGTAGAAAATCTGCTTGGGAAAGATCTTAGCAATATCTTCCCCGGCTGTTGAGATTCGGAGGATTCCTTCCTTGACACGCTTCTTGATGACGATTATGTATCCCTTGGGTCAAGGTTTAGCGTTTCTTTCCTCTTTTATAAATAGGGAGCCAGAGGTGTAGAAGGATGTCCACTTCTCTCTCTCCGTTCCCTGTTTGTTGTTGTTGTTGTAGCTTCTGCTGAAGAATGTCTGATGACCGGGCTACTGATTTGGCCCACCGCGCATTCAACCTTAAAGTAGAGCACGTGTTTTACCAAGCGCAGGCTCAGGAGAAGAACCTGGAGAAGGTTGTCTGGCTGGAGCATGATATGAAGTTGTCCCTCAAGAAACGAGACAACATCATTGCATCACTGCGCCAAGACCTCCGGCTCTCTGAAGACTCGCTTAAACAGGCGGAAGACCAGATCCAAACCTTGAAAGAAAAGGTCTGGATACTTGGCAATGTTGCGGCCGGGGGTGCTAGTTGGGACCAGGTCGCTACTTCCCCCCTACCGCCTCGCAGAATGCTTTGGCAGACTAGTTAATGTAGCACCATTGTTGAGGAGCGGTGCCCTCTTTGCTTGACTTTTATTCATCAATAAAAATCCCTTTTTCCATTAACAGTGCCTCTACTTGTCTTGTCTCGATCTTGGCAGGTTGACTGTCGGTCCATGGGAGACCGTTGCTTCTCGGGAAATAACTGGGTTGTGGCCCGACCCTTTTTAACCTTAGTGTAGCTAAATAAGGAGGGGTTTACTCTTGCTGAGTTATTCCTCTTTCTTCTTCTTCCTTTGCTCATCTTCCATGGCGGCTAGGCATTCTGATTCTAGTTCCGTCGGTGACAATCGGGAACAATACCGAGCGCATCTCTTTAGCCGTGTGAACAGCTTGAAGGCGTAAGTGGTCGAGGTTGTGGGAGGAGTGCCATGAGGGCCGAATCAGGGATAAAAATGAGGAAATTCGGGGCCTCAAAGGAAAGCTGAAATCTGCCTCTGCTGAGCTTGCCCGGATGGGGGGCAAGATAGACGCTGTTGCGGTTTCCTCATGGAAGGAAGGATACGCTGAAGCTAAGGCCAAGTACCATCTCCCCGACTCGCCTGAGGAGTCCGGCCGGGATCCCCCGTCTCCTCCCTTGATGTAATTTAGCTCTGGTCGCACTATGTAGGTGACTTGGTGCACCCCGTATAATGCATTTCGTAATAAAATCATGTTTCCTTCTATTACTGTCTTGAGCTCCGGTAGGTAGATCCGGTTATTTTTTTGTTATGTAGAGTGCAGGAACACATGTCGATCAATCTTACTTGACCGTGGTGATGTAGACTGGAGGTCCACATATCGCTGACCTGGACCATGTGGACCCCACCCGTAGATGCTGTATCGATCTCGCTGAGTGTACGAGGTAGCTCCTAGCTGATGTGGGCCCCAGATGACTGTGCAGTATGGGCCCCAGCTGATTGTGTTAAGCGAGCCTCACTTCGTCTTCTCTAAATCTTCCTTTGTTGGCGGGAAGATGTGCAGCTTTAACTTCCAGTGAAAGCTTGTGACTCTTCGCTGATCGAGTCATTAAAACCAGTTGGTTTAATGACCTGATGATTTCATTAAAAGAACCTGGAATACCATCAGCCGGTGGACCTTGGGCTCTTATTATAAAAAGGGGAGGCTCGAACGAGAGAAGGGTATTCCCTTCACTCTCTTTCTCTTCCTTCTCTTTCATTTCTACTTCGTCGGAACTCTAGGTTCTGAAACTCCAAATTCCGGTGATTTCGCGCGAATTCTACTCCAAAGATGAGGAGAACCATAGTCTTGAGCTCAAGTAGTGACGAAGAGCCTCAGAGTCTGGCTCCCCGTCCCTCTGCTAATGAGGGCGGACCAAGTAGTATTCCGGGGACGGGTCCGCCTTCGCCTGCTGGTGTGGCGGAGGTGGCTCACCTGAATTTTGTTGAGCCTCCTGTTGAGAGGCCGAGGAGGAGGTGGCAAGCTTCCTCCAACCTCCCCCGAAATCTTGAGCTTGAGCGGATGAGCACGGCGGAAGTTCAGGAGCGGCTTGGCTGGAGAGGGGTCCGGTTTGGTTCCCACCCCTCCATTTCAGACGGTTGCTCCGGCAGCCTTATAGCGGTAAGTCTGTACCAACTTCTTTATGGCATGCAGCGTCCGCTGCATTCTTCTATTCTGAGGTTGTTGTCGTGGTGGGGGATCCCGCCCGGTCAGATGCACGTGTCCTTCTGGATAATCATGCGTCGGATCGGGCTGATCGCTCTCCACTTCGAGATTCCATTTGGCCCGGTCGAGCTATTCATGCTCATGAAGCCGGTCGCCCGGGAAGCCAACGAACGCTGCTTCTACGCCATCTCTTGGCGTACTGCCCAAAGATTGTTTGGACTTCCCAACCATTATGGGAATTGGTTTGAGCCCTGCTACCGGGTGTCAGGGTGGTCGTCTGACCGCAGCATACCGGTGCCGCGGGACTTCATAGGTAAGCATGCGCCTGGCCTTTCTTTCATTTTTGCCCTTATGCTTCGTGTGCTTGCTGAGCTCCGGCTCAGGAACAGTTCTGTGCGTGTGTTTGCAGGGAAACGTCAGCTTCAGGTGTCTCTGCCAGCGGGGGTGGATTCCTTTGTTGCTGAGGGGAACATTGAGAGCTTCTTCCGTCTGCCCGCAGACCTGCAGGACTTGACGCTCCCTGACCAAATCGTAACAGATATCCGCTACCCGACGAGGCTTGCCCTGCCGGCTCCTCCGTAGGTTGTGGAGGTGGAGTCCAGGTCCGGTGAAGGTGCTGCCACGGTAGAGAGCACAGTCCCTAGTGCTGAGGGAGAGCCTCCGGTTGAGAGTGAGGCTGTTGATCTGCAGGGGGAGTTGGATGACTGGCCCGATGAGGTTCTTCCAGTCGGGACAAGATCTCCTCCTGATAAGCCGATGTCGGATGTTCTGTCGGAGGTCAGTGATGCTAGCTCTGGTCGTTATTCAAACCCTCCCTTGGGTCGCCGGAGGAGGCCACATGTCTTTTATGGCTCATCTGACTCCTCAGGTGATCTAAGCCTGATGTCGAGGGATAGTGGACTTTTTCTTTCCCGTGGGTTCGGCGAATCAGCTACTGAGAGATTATTTCCTACTCCAGTGCAGGTACATGCTGAGGTGGACAATCTGGGCCAGCCGGAGATGGTGGGAGGTGTGTCCGAGGAAACAATGGTCACCTCTGCTGCTGAGGAAGGCGAGCCACCTGTGGTGCCGGGGGGTCCGTTGGATGAAGTGGACGCCCAATGTTGGAGATGCTGGAGTGGAGGCTCCGGTCGAGGTAAGACCTTCCCAGCCTCCTTATGTTGAAGTTGTTTCTGTGCAGTCCCCTGCCCCGGTTGATCCGAGGGGCAAGGTTGTGGTAGATGAGTCTGCCCGGGGCTCGAAGAGAGCTGCTTCTGCCTCCTCTGCTGACCAAGGGGAGCCTGTGCGCCCGAGAAGGGAGGATGCCATCCCTCGGGTGCTGAGGGGACCGATGATGGGGACTACCCGGATTGGTAGTGGCTCCCAGGTCCCTGTTGAAGATGCTCTGGCCGTTGAGGACGTCCAGACTGAGGTGGAGTTCACCGTGCCGGGCACTGCTGATGATGAAGCCCCGACTTATGGGTGGGGTGACCAGGTCCCATATACTGACCTGCCCACCAGCCCCACTGTGCAACTGGGCCCTGAACCGGACGAGTACCAGCCTGAGGCCACTCCGGAGTTCTCGCTGTCGGCGTTCATCATTCATCCTACATTTCTGAGTGGTGAGCTGATGTCAATTGGGGACTCCGACATCATGATCCTCCACACTGCTTTTGACTATATATTCCAGAACCTGCTTCCGCAGGACCAGTCATACTACAACCGCCTTTCTCGCAACGGGGCGATGAGGGTGGCTGCCCAGAATCTCATCGCGGTAAGATTCCTTGACTTGAATTCTGGCTTTAGACTTGTTGATGTCTATATTTTTGTTTCTGATCTTTGTTTCTCTTTCTGTCAGACACAAGTTGCCATGGCCCGGGTCTTTGAGCTGAGTGTCAGACCCCGGCCTTCTGCCTTGGAGGATCTGGAGCACCTGCGAGCTGAGAATCGTCAGCTCGAGAAAGATCTGGCGGCGGCCAACGGTGACATATTCTTTTCTGAAAAAGAAAATAAAAACAATATTTTGGTAGTGCAAAAACATCTTGTTAGATATCTTTACCTTGTTTACAGCGTTTATTACAATTGACTATCTTCCTCGCCCCCTTATCGTTTTAAGGAGTTTTCCTTGGGATGATAATAGTTCTTTTTCTTGCTGACTTCATGGCGATTCATGGTCTGCTGCTGAAAAGGGGGTTTGTCCCTGTGCTGCATGCTTCGACCGGGGGAAGGCTAGCTCGCTTAACGGCCCCAGTTTTTAAGAGTGGATAGCCTCGCTCTTAAGATAGATTTTCAAGACCGGAAGCTAGGTCCAGGCATCTCGGGCCTAAAAGGAGTGTAGCTCCGCATTCAGGACTTAGCCAGGATCGGAAGCTAGGTACGGGCATCCTGGGTTCGATGGGGTTTGATTCCTGACATCCCTGGTTCCAAGACCGGAAGCTAGGTCCAGGCGTCATGGGCCTAAAAAGAGCATAACTCTGCATTTAGGACTTAGACAGGATCGGAAACTAGGTCCGGGCATCCTGGGTTGGATGGGGTTTGATCCCTGACATCCCTGGTTCCAAGACCGCAAGCTAGGTCCGGGCGTCTTGGGCCTAAAAGGAGCATAACTCTGCATTTAGGACTTAGCCAGGATCGAAAGCTAGGTCCGGGCATCCTGGACCTCAGTGGAGACTTGATCTTGCACTTAGGATTTTCAGCAGCAAATAATACAAAGTACTCAAATTCTTACGGGAATGAATTTTTATTGAAATCATCAAATGGAGTACATTACTTGTAGAATTTCTTGAGGTGGAAAGCGTTCCATGGTCTGGAGAAGAGGTCGTCGGATAGAGTTCTGAGGAAGTATGAGCCTTTCGCAGCATGTCTGTCTATGATGTAAGGTCCTTCCCAGTTTTCTCCAAGCTTTCCAGCGATTGTATCCTCAGTCATAACTTTGACTTTTCTCATGACCCAGTCGCCTGGATTGAATTTCCTCTTTACGACTCGCTTGTCATATCCCCTTTTGATGGTCTCCTGGTACCGGAGGAGGTGCTGTAGGGCCTGCTCTCTCTTGTCATCAAGAACAACGTTTTCCCTTGCCAGAATCCCTTCGTTTTCCCCGGTAAGGACATTGATCAGTGCGGGTTGTGGGAGCTAGCAGTTCTGTTGGCATTACCGCTTCTGCTCCAAAGGTAAGTTGAAAGGGTGTCATACCGGTGGACCTCCTTGGGGTGGTCCGGTATGCCCATAAGACCCCCGGGAGTTGCATCACCCAGTTGCCTTTTGCTTTATCCAGCCGCTTCTTAAGTGTATCCAAGATGACCAGGTTGGATGCCTCTGCCTGCCCGTTCCCCTAAGGATAGTACGGGGCTGAGAAGTCGTGCTTGATCCCCAAGGATTTGCAGAACAACCAGATGTTGTCGCAGTCGAACTGCTTTCCATTATCGGATACTAGCTCTTGAGGAATTCCAAATTTGCAGATTATGTCTTTCTACAAAAATCTTCTGACATCTGAGGCACATACCTGTTCCAATGCTACTGCTTGAACCCATTTGGTGAAATAATCTGTAACGACCAATAGGAATCTGACTGGTTGTGGAGCTTTTGGAAGCGGTCCCACAATATCCAATCCCCACTTGGCGAAGGGCCATGTACTCAGGATGGGGTGTAGTTCGTTTTCCGGGGCATGACCGACCGAGGTATGCTTCTGACATGGGAGGCATGCCTGTGTGAACTTCTTCGCGTCTGTCATCATGTGCGGCCACCAATATCCTTGGATCATTGTTTTCTGTGCTAGATTTCTACTCCCAGAATAGTTGCCGCAGATCTCAGCATGGATCTCCTTCAGTATGACCAGGCCTTGCTCTGGAGTAAGGCACCTGAACAAGACCCCGGAGCCATGGATCTTCATGTATAGCCTGTGTGACTCCTGGTGCGGTATGACAGTGAATTTCCATGCATCCTTCTTGGCTTTGGCTGACAGCTTTGGATCTTCAGGGAGCAAACGGTAGACAAGGAAGCTGATGTATGGCTTCCTCCAGTCTTGGCTGTTGCTAGACTGCAACTCTGCGTCAATTCTGTCTACTTCAGAATTCAGATTGTCTGGAATGTCTTCAATTGGTTCCTCCGGCGGGAGCTCCAAATGGATGTGGACATGAGAGAGCGGTGGTTCTGACGGGTCTGGTTCATCCGGCTCCGTTGAGGGTGGAGTTGCTTCTATCCGGCCTCTGGTGAGGCAAGGATTCCAATATTCGAGTTACGATTTTGGTGGGTCCTGTGTCTGATCTTGTGATAGTTGATTCGGCTCGCCCTGTGTGCTAGGCTCGTTGCCGGGCTATGAGGCTTGTTCATCTCTTCTTCTTTTTTCTCCTCTGGAAATCACCATGAGAACTTCCTTCCAATGTTCGCACTCCAAGAGATAGACCCCCGGTAGCGGCATGTCCGGATCCTTGGGCCCGATACTTGGCTCTTTCTAGTATCCGATTGATAGCTGTCGGGGCTCTGCAGTGCTGATAGAAGAAGAAAGATACGCCAGAGTATCCTTCGTCGTTGCTCGATCGTGATGAATTCGAACTTCCCTACCATGGAATGGACGATATCAAGATATTTTGCCATTCGGTCGTCCTTGGCCTGCAAGGATCCGACGAACTGGTTCGCCACTAGCTTTGAATCTGTCTTGATCATGACTCTTCGCGCCCCAGTTGGAGTGTTGTCCGGAGACCATATATAAGAGCTTCATACTCAGCTTCGTTGTTAGAAGCTGGGAATCCCAGTCTGACAGATTTTTCTGTCTTCTGTCCATCTGGGCTGATCAAGAGACAACCTATGTTGGACCATGTACAGTTACTGGATCCGTCAGTATAGATTGTCCATGCTTCGCTGTCTCCTTCGGCCGGAGACCCCTGTGACCGGGGGGCATCGTTCGCCCCCAGTGTATCCTCCTCTAGTTCTGGATTGACCGGGATATCCTCGATGGGAAAGTCTGCCATCAAGGAGGCTATTGCATGTCCTTTCTCCGCGGTTCTAGGTTCATACCAGATGTGGTATGCGCTGAGGTAGCTGGACCATTCGATTAGTCGATTAAACTCTTCCTGCTTCCCAAGAGCTTTCCTGAGTGGGAACTCTGTATAGACTTTGACCGCTCTTTCTTGGAAATAAGGCTTTAGCCTCCTGGCTGCATGTACCAATGCCAGAGCTATCTTTTCGATTTTCGAATATCTTGTCTCAGCTCCCTGTAGTACTTTGTTGATGAAGTAGACTGGATTCTCCTCCGGTTCTTCCACAAATATGACTGCACTGACTGCTATATCGGATGTAGCCAGATAGATGCCGACTGGTTGCCCGGTCTGTGGTGCTGTGAGGACCGGAGGCTGAGTGAGATATGCTTTGATTTCATCAAAGGTTTGCTGACAAGTAGGATTCCATTCCGCATTAGCTTTGATTGCGTTGAAGAATGGATTTTGTCGGTCCGAGTACCAGGAGATGAACCTGTTGAGAGTGGCACCTCTTGGTTAGCCTCTGGAATTCTTTTACTGTCTTTGGGACGGGGATCTCTAGGACTGCCCGGATCTGATCTGGATTGGCTTCTAGCCCCGGTTGGTCATGAGAAAGCCAAGGAACTTGCCGGAAGAAAGACCAAAAGAACATTTGGCTGGATTCAGCTTCATGTTGTACCGCGTCGGGATGTCGAATGTCCGCTGCAGTTCTCGCAAATGATTGTCTTTCTCCCTGGTTTTGACCACCGTGCCGTCTATGTAGAGTTCCATGGTCCGGCCTATGAGCTCGTTGAAGATGGTGTTGACCAGCTTTTGATACGTCGCTACGACATTCTTCAGACCGAATGGCATCACCCGGTAGCAGTAAAACCCCCGGTCGGTGATGAATGCGGTATGTTCTTGATCTTCTTCGTGAAGTGGAATCTGGTTGTAACCGGAGTAGGCATCCATGAAGGACAATCTTTGATAGCCGGAGGTGGCGTCTACCATGTCCGTGATCCTAGGGAGTGGATAAGGGTGCACAAGACATGCTTTGTTAAGATTAGTAAAATCGATGCAAACTCGAATCTTACCATTCTTCTTCGGGACGGCCACGATGTTGGAAACCCAGGTAGGGTAGATGACCGGCTTGATGAAGTTGACTGAGAGTAGCCGATCGACTTTTTCGTTGACCGCCAGTTTCCGACCGGTGCCATTGGCCTTGGTTTCTGTTTGACCGATTTGTACTAAGGATCAATGTCCAGCTTATGGGAGGCGACCGCAGGGTCTATTCCTGGCATCTCGTTGACACCCCACGCGAAGATGTGGTGATTCTGTCGGAGTAGAGTGATCATGGAATCCTTCTCTGCCTTCGGTAGACCGGAAGAGATGTAAGTTGTCTTGTGGGACTCCGATCCCACAATAACTTCCTCCAGCTCGTTGACCACTGGTAATATCCCGGCTTTTGTGTCTGGCTTCCCCTTGGCAGACTTGCCGGGAGCTGGTTGCTATTGATGAGAATCTGTCAGGAAGATAGTGTTTCCCTTGGTTTCGGAGATGGACTTTCCTTTGACAGCATCAAGATGGCACTTGAATGCCGTCCCTTGGTCTCCCTTGACTCTGCAGACTCCGTTGGGAGTCAAGAATTTATGGCTCTGGTGGAAGGTGGACAGGCTTTCATCTTATGAATCCAGTCCCTTCCCAGAATAACGTTGTAGCAGGAGGGGGAGTCGACTAGCAGAAAGTCTATCCCGACGGTGTTGAACCCCACCGTGATTGGTAGGTGGACTCGCCCGGAGGACTGTGCTGGCTCCCCGTTGAATCCATAGATAGGAGTCTCATCAGATTCGATGAGACCCTTAGATAGCTCCATAGCTTTGTAGGCGCATGAGAACATAACACTGGAGGTGCTACTGGCATCGACCATGACTCGCCGGACCCGGTAGACTCCAATCCATGTTGTGATGACCAGGGCATCATTGTGGGGATAATGCACGCCCCTCTCGTCTTCTTCGATGAATGTCAAACCTCCAGGGACAATGGACTCAATATTTCTCCCTTCGTTGAAGTTGAGCTGTCCAACTTCATGGACATGCCCTATCCACCGGAACTTTTCCCAAGCACAATTCTTCCTTTCTGTCTTAGAAGAACCGGGTGTCTGTACATGGTAGACATATACAATTCGATCTCCAGTTTATACCTGTTCGACTGCTCCGGTCTGTACCATGTCAGGCATGAGGCCGGCGTCGACCAGGCGCTGCATTTCATACTTCAATAACCTGCAGTTCTTTAGCTCGTGACCGTAGTCGTTGTGATGATCACACTTCTTGGACTTATCTCTTCTGCCCTCCGGGTCTGCCGGAAGAGGGGCAGGTTTGTTGAGCAGCCCTCTGTTCTTGATCTTTTTGAATACTTCCTCGCGAGGGAATCTCAAGGGAGTGAACTCCCTTTCCTTGCGTTCGCCCCCGGTAGGCTTCTCTGACCGGCGGTCGGGTTGCCGGGTCGGCGGTTTCCCTTTCCTGTCCGTGTTCCTGTCAGGGGCTTTTACTTCTTTGCGATCGCTGTCGGAGTTTTCTTCCTTTGCCTTCTGCGGCTTCTCGGAGGTTTGGCCTCCGACAAGTCTCTTCCTTCTGGCTTTCAGGTCGTCCTCCTCCTGAGTATACCTTTCCACTTTCTCGAGCAAGGCTGAAACAGAGGAGGGTGGCTTCCTCGCCAGTGACCAATACAATTCCTCATCGTTGTTATTCAAGGCATACTTGAAAGCTTGAATAACGACGCTATCAGATGCGTCTTGTACCTCAGATAGTAGGGTTCGGAACCTCCGGGTGAAATTCCTGAGTGTTTCGCTCCGGTCCATCTGTAGGGAGAACAGGACTTCAGCTCCTTTCTTGGTCTTCACGTTGAACCGATACTTCTTTTCGAACAACTCAGCCAGTTGTACGAATGTGCGGACAAATGCGGGTGGCAGATTGTGATACCATGTCTGTGCTTCGCCTTTGAGTGAAGCAGCAAACATTTTCGCTGGTAGCTTGTCATCATGGTCCCAGATGGCCATGGTGCTTTTGTAGTTCATAACATGCTGAACCGGACAACCGTTTGTCTCGTCATACTGTTCGAAGGGCGGTTGCTTGAAGCTGGCCCGGACCATATGACTCCTGACCTCTTCTGCTAAAGGTGATACGGGTAACCTTGAAAGACTAAGCTTTCTGACTCGCTCATCCTGGTTGGCTTTGTTGGATACAGCAAGATCGATCATCTCTAGCAGCTTGAGTTGATTCATCTGTTCCACATTCACCTCCGATTGTCTCTGATGAATGTGGACCCTTTGAGGGCTCTTTGTTCTCTGACCGTGACATGTCGAGGGAGTACTCTGGTGCCTCCTCCGGCGCAGTCTCCCTGGAGGAGTGGCTTCTTCAACAGATCTGTTGTGGGCAATCCTGCGGCCATCACGCGGCCCGGGTGTTCTTGCGCGTCCGCGACGATGTCTCTGAACTCCCTGGTGCTAGCCTGTCCCGGACAGGACGGGGACCATGGCTATGAGGGGTAAGACTCCGGTCACTGCTTGACTGTGGCCTTATCTTCTTTTGAGGAGATGGACTCGAATACAGGGCTGAGGATGACTGGCTATCTCCGACCCTGGTTCTCTTTTTTCCCCTTAGTTCTGTGTTTTCCCTGGTCAGCCGTTTGATGATTGCAGTTGGGGATTCGACCGCTGGTCCTTTTCCCTTATGCTGCTCGGTATAACCTCCTCCCGTTCTCATGGGAGAGATTCTCTGGATTCTTCTTGTAGCGGCTGCCCTGGAAGGTTCAGGATCTTGTGAAGCTTGTATCCAGACGGTCCGGTTGACCGTATTAGGATCACTAGGATTGTTAGTGATTTGCACCACTAAGTTCTCTGCCTCCAACTGTCCACTTTCAGAGTGTTGCGAGCCCTGATCGTGGCCCTCACTCCCGAGAACTGATTCTTGATTCACCGGTTATGTTACTTCAAGAATCGGAGACATAGGAGAAAGGTTCTCTGTCTGACTTTCAGTAACTTGACTCATTCCATTGTTGGAACGAGTTGGTCGTCTCTTACTTCCAGCCAAAGCTGCAGCAACTCCGGTATGACTGGAATGAGATTCTATGCAAGACTCTGGAACTGATGGGAGATTCAGCCCCACGGTGGGCGCCAAAGAGTGTGGGTGCAAAAATTTGATCCACAAACTCGAGATATGTATATATTAATCGTACAGTTACAATGAAAGCCTTGTATAGAGAGAGATAGGATTGGGGGGTATCCAAGATGATGAACTTGGAATCAAGTCTCTGCTTCCACTAAGCTCTAATGGACTTGCTCAGTGAAAGACTCGTAGTTCAGGAGGTTTAGAACTCCTGTATTTGTAGTAGGCCGAAGGAGGCTGGCTCAACAACCCCTCCGGTTTTGACTCCACGAACTTGGGTTGTTCAACTATGAAGATGTTTTCCATGGAGATAGCTTGCATGCTGCCGAGCGGTTATCTCCTTGGTTTGAATCCTCTTTGACCAGGATAACTGCCACGTGACATCCTCTGATAGGTCCTGGTTCAACCTGGGTTTCCTTTATCTTCTCCAGCGGGCTAGAACCATGGGTTCTGTTGGCCTGGAATCTCACTGGACTTATCCAGTTGGTTGGGACTTGGATTGACCAAGCCTGAAAGCAAAGACTTGGGTTTGACTCCTTTGACCGGAGGCCCAATCTACACTGCATACTCCCTAGCCAGGTCCTCTGGACTTCTGTGCTAAGCGTTTGGATGAGCCCCTGTCGCTGCTGGACCTTACTGGGCCGGACCTGGCCTACTTGACTGAGGTGGGCCTGGTTGATGTATGGGAGCCCACGGTTCAACTTCTTATACAGTAACCGAGGCTCCACCCATTGATAGTGGACTATCCGGTGAGTCAAGGTCCACAGAGCGTATGCGGATCTCTTGAAACCGGGTTGGGCCCTACCCGATAGCCCAGGCTTGGCTGGCTACTGCTCAGGTGCTCCCGATTTGGCTTCGTATACAGCCATCGGCGACACCTGTCGGGTTTTTTACCTAGGGTACACACACCCATCTTGTCTAGGATTTATCTGCAATTCTTTAAAGAACAAATTTGCAAGAAAATAGGCTCCACTAGACCTTTTGTATGTAATGATACAATACTATTAATCATACCGCAAGAATTTAGTAGGTCGAGCACGTGGTCTATGGCCCTACTTCCAGTCTTGGAACCAAGCTTCAGATCAAGTGAATGAGGGCGAAGACTATTTTGAAACATCATTCATCAAGAGGATCATCAAAGGACACAAGCTTCGGATCAAGTGAAATCATTGTAAGTAATTGTATGCATTTCATCTCATATATTGATCGGCTTTGAAAAATGTTTACAAAATGTTTTATTTGTGTTTTTATGCATAAATCAGTTTTCAGGGACTATTTGCAAAAATATATTTTTCCTTGTTCTTTAAGGTTATTTAAAACAAGTCCTTGTGGTTTTTATTAAGGATAGTCAACTAGTCAATTTGGTCCAGGTCCGTTGACTGCTAGTAGCGCTATAGATTCCGACAGTACATTTTATTGACTTTGAGCTTTGACCCCGAGTGGCGAACCAGTGGCGGCGACACTAGCGCTATAGATTGCAGCAGTAAGTTTTAACGTTTTCATAAAAAAAAGTCAAGTTTTCATAAAAAAAAAAAGTCAAACTAGGGTTTGACCCGAGTCGCGGTCCTTTTGGCCTTGGTTGACCGTGAGTCGCGACACGGGCAGTTTTTGAAAATCGTTGATTTTCTAGACTTTTTTCTAAGATACAATAGTTTGTTCTTTACCCTAGCATATTTTTAGACTTGTTTAGCAAGACTTTGAGGAGGTTTAACTCACCAATATATATGTGCTCCTTATTAGAAGTCAGCATCAAGCTTAAGAGAAAAACCTAGTTTTACATTGAAATAGTCTTTTTAGGTTTTCATATGTTCTCTCTTTGTGTGTTTAAGTCTTTGCATCTTTAGCTTAAGAACACTTTGTATTCCCAGACAAATCACATCATACATATTGGAGTTTGTTCGTGACAATCAATGTTTGATCCCGCGGAGTGAAGAAAGTAAAGAATTAGACTTCAGAAAATGAAGGACTTGGGAGTTTGTGCAATTAACAAGTGGTGGAAGGTTGTGCTACAATAGGATTTTGTAGGTATTGATCTCACCTGTACTTTACTTTATTCATAGTGGATTGTGGGTTTGTGCGTGGAGTAAAACACGTACTGGAGTTTTAGCCGGGGAAGTTAGTCCTACGGTTCTCCGTGATTATACGTTGTCTTGTGTGTGTGTGCTTGATCTTTTGTTTTCTATACCTTTCTATTCAAGTCTAGATTCCTTGCATAACTTAACATTCACTAAGAAATTTGACAAATTCATTAACAATATTATAAGGTATCAAAACCTCTTAATAGGGGGCACTAATTTTCACATAGTACACCCTAGGTCTCCTTCATCTGAAGCTAGGGTCGACGACCGAAGACATAGCCTCACGGGCAGGAAGCATCAGAATGGGTCCAGTGGTAGAGTTAGCCCGACCAGACCCACTCTCATCCATAGGCATGGTGCTCCGACATGAACGAGAGCAGCTCTCTCAGGACTGGGCTCCTCCTCACGAACCTGGTTCAGCGGCACGATCTCCACCGGTTGCACCGAAGCAAAGTGGTACCAAGGAACTATATCCTCGGGAAAGGACAAATCCTGCAAATCCGCAGGCAGAGCAAAGAGCTTCTGGATGTTGGCCTCGGTGTGGGAGAAGTCAACACCACCGGGGGCGGCCACATTCAGGTTAAGGTCTTCCTCTGCACATATAGACGTAAACAAAAAACTATCCATGAGTCGGAGCCCAATAAACGAATACTCTTATACTCCAGGAATTGAAGCAAACGGTTCAGAAAAGTAGAAGCTTCTCGTGGAACGGTTGGTAAATCCAATGGTGGTGTCTGAAGACCACCCGGCAACTCTATAGCTCGGCCTAGTCCAACTCCCATAGTTCAGAGGCATACCGGTGAACCTCCTGGAGATGGAAATTGTTCATCTTCCTTCCAAGAAATCAAAAAAAAAAAAAAAAAAAATCAAAGAAGACGAAGCTGAGTCAGCATGGACCCACTAGTTCTACTCAGCATAGTTGGGCCTACAATACCACGTCAGCAATGCCAAACCATCGGTCAACAGATAAGGTCAGAATTCGTTGACCATTTGTCGTATTATTTGTATCATATTAAGGCAGATATCAAGTGGATCGTAGATTCAAAGCCTATCTAGCGGAGATCAACAAATTAATGGAAAGAAAATATTTTTCATTAATTGCACAAAAGATGGGGTGCACCAAGTCCCCAACATAGTGCGACCAGAAGAAAACTAAAGAAAAAATAAAACTACATCAGAGGAGTAGAAGGTGGATCCCAGCCAGACTCATCTAAGGAGTCAAGGATCCCGTACTTGGACTTCGTAGAGAAGTATCAATCGTTCCACGAGGAAGAAGCCACTGCGTCGATCTTCCTCCCCATCTTGGAGAGCTCCCCCTTCAGGTGTCAGTTCTTTCTTTTTATCCTTGATCGTTTCTGACTTAGTAACAGATTCCTCTCTGAAAAGCTTGACAGTCTCCTTCATCCCTGCCAACCAGATATTGGTCATTTCTTTATATTTCGCCTAGTCTCGGTGAATTTCCATCATTTCGTGGGTAAGGCGAGTTACTCGATGAGCCAAATCTTGGCTTCGAGCCGCTTGATTCTTGTTAACTAAGCTCACTTTTGATTGAGCATCCGCCATTAGAAGTATTAAGAAAAAGATGAAGAGGAAGGAATGAAGGAAAGATGAAAGAGTTCCCCACTTTATAGACCAAGCAAGATCTCGACCATAAAAGCCCAGGCAGGACCTGTTCTATTTTCAATCCTTCCCTAGAAGGTTTTGTCTCCTAAGAACCAGCAAGTCAACTTGTAGGCAACATAAAACAAGGCAAGAAGGAAAAGTTGTGTCTACAGGAAAAATGAAATTTTATTGATCATTAAATGGAAAACAAAAACACTATGGCCCTGCTTATTTGGGCTGCAAAAAAGGCAAATTTTTACCCATCTATAGTTAGAGTGGTCCCTCCCAAGTTTACTCTTTAATTTGAATGGACCCCCACCTATTTTAGCTTAAACCCTATTGGTCCCCCACTTAAACCTTGCATAAACATGAGATAATCATAAATGGTCCCCTACTAAGTTTATTAGAGAAAGGTGTAAAATTTTTGCACTTTTGAAATAGCACCAAACTTTTTCATAAATTTTGTTCATAAAACTAATTATCAAGAGTTTCAAGCATATTAAATTAGGCTAAATTTCATGCAAATTTTTGCGGGGTAACCAAGCAGGGCCTATCTACATAATGCAATTACAGAATCAAAGGCAGGAGTCGAGGACTTCTTCCACAGGCGCAACACCGTATTCAGAAGGGGTATTAGAGTTCGCCCACCAGCGGATTCGGTAGGAATATGTTCGTTAGTCCACGGTGAAAGCTCCAGGTTCTTGTTCCCCTCCAAAGCTTCTTGTAGAAGACCCTCCAACAAGTGAAATTTTTTACGGATCTTAGCATTAGTTTCATCACGTTCCTTTAAGGATACCTCCAAGTCACGCTTCAGACAGGTGTCCGCTTCCAGGTTCTCTTCACGGGCCTTCGCGAAACTGAACATGTTATTTACCTGGAGGTTGAAGGCACGGTGAGCAAGGTTGGCATCTTTGTCATCAACAATCTTCAACAAATCTGCAACACAGCAGGATATTTTCACCGGAGCCAACAGGTACTGAGCAAACACTCCTTCCCCTCCGGTATGACATTTATAGAAAGATTAGAAGCCCTAGTCCTCGATTCTGGGGAGTCAGGGTCATCCTAGTCCTCGATTCTGGGGAGTCAGGGTCATCATCAAGGAGGAAACCTTTCCAGTAGAGATCACCGGGATCCTAACCAACATAGAGAAATATATTTTGGAATATCTTTGCAAAGCAGACTTTGCTACTCAACAAAGAGAGGGCGATGTGTGTACCCAAAGTTAAAGTACTGGCAGGTGTCTCGGTAGCCGTATAAGAGGTTGTACCGAGAGCATGGGATCATCTATCAGTCTAATCTGGACTGGCAGTTCGGCTCAGATCCAGTACCATGCGTCCCATCAGTTTAGCCATGGGCCCATTGGGAAGCAGATAACCCAACTTAACCCGGTATTGGTGCACCGATTGTTGTGTAAGAAGCTAAACCGCGTCCACCAAGATAACACTAAGCCACCTAAGGCAGGTTGGTCCAACCCATAGAGCCCAACAGCTAGGGCTGGAAATGGATCTGGATTTATCCGAAATCCGAATTAACTGGATCCGAATATGTCGTATTTGGATATGAAAATACATCCGAACTAAAATTCGGATTCGGATTCAGATTTATAATAAAAGACTTATTCGGATCCGGGTTCAGATTTTAATCTGTTTTTTTTAAAGACTTTATATAGAAAATTGTCGGATTTAATCGGGTTTTTGGATGAATGTCGGATTTGGATTAATTATTTAAACCCGAATCGGATCCGGATTCAGATTTACCTTGTAATATTCGGATTTGGATTCTGATTTATATATATCCGATCTGAATTCGACCCATTTCCAGCCCTACCAACAACGGCTATAGGCTTCCGAGTTTATCTTCTCAAATACATATGTAGTCTACCTTGTACGTCCAGTCTTATCCTATACCCCCCTATCTCAGTTGTACTCTTATTGTAGCCTTTCATCTTATTAATACGTATCTCGAGTTTGTGGATCAAATTTTCGCACCTATATAAATATTGGAAACTTGTGGTAAAGTTGTGGTGGTGATGGAAATTTGTGGTGGTTGAGATATTTTGGTCATAGAATAGAGTGGGAGGGTGGGAGCGTAACGCCCGGGACTTTAGTCCTCGCTCATCCCGGAGTGTCGAGCACCATACCGCTCGCTAATGTCAATATTGTCCCCCTTTACTAATATCAACTTAATAGTAAACCAACTATTCTTGAACTTCTAGACTCTAAAATAGAAATTACAAAATACAATAATAATATAAAAAAAAATAAGTTTCGGACGATGATGTCAACATTGCTGATAATGACATCAGCACTGTTCTGCATCAGGTTTGCCAGTATGGATACTATTTTCTTGGTGAGACCACTTAAAATATTACAACCAAATACTAGAAAATCAGGCAAAACTTTACAAAATAGACTTTTCGGCTGCTATGCAAGTAAACAAGAACCACCATTTTTTTCACTTGTTTTGTCGGGAAAAAAAACCTTATACGTGCTTGGACAATCATCTGGAAAGTGGGATATAAGATGAGAGAATAGAGAATTATTCGAGAAAGAAGATAAAAATTGAGAGAGGAGAGAGAAAGTAATAGAGAGAGATTCAATTTCCAAAAAGATTTGGCCACCTCAAACCGTTCTGACTTGTTTTAGGAGTGTTACTAAGCGTATGTGGACAAGGTTTTAAGACGGGGTCGGTTCTTCTTTGAATCGGTCGATACAACTGAGGATCGGAGCTGGTCGTGTTGAAATATCTAATGTTGACTCATTCTAATTCCGCCAGACGCTATCAAAGGGCATAAAAAAAGGGCAAACCGTACACACTCCAAACAAATAAAGCTTGGTGTGTTCAATCCACAGGATAAACCAAGGAGAGAAGTTTCACCAACCCAGTAGTGAAACCAAAAGAAAGAGTATGTCCACAGAGAAAACCAAACTGCTATAATGACCAAAACCAACAAAGGATGACACAAGACATTAAGCAGCAACACAACAGGATGTATGGAAAGATTCAACCTTTCCTCTACTACCTAAGACAAGGGTACTAGGGGAAAGGGAACCAAAACTATAACACCGAATCTGCAAGCTAAATGAATAATCAAAAGGAAAATAGGCTGAAGATTAGGTAGAATAATTATAAGATACTTCAATAAGCTAATTGAGGGTTTTGAAAGACGATATTAAAAGGATATTGAATTAACCCAAGCTTGAAGAATGAAATCAGATGAGTAGTTGATTAAAATCCTTCAAAAATGAGAAGTGGCAAACCGAAGACAAAACAGATAAACCCTTTAACTCATCTTGAGAGAAGAACAAAATGAAGATAAAGAAAATTAAAAAAAAAACCAAACCAAGATCGACGGTCAAACTTCATCTACCCCATTCCTTCAAATCAACAAAACATTCCTCTGTCCAACACTCAAACACAATTTTGAGCGACCATAATGCTTATTAAAGAAATTAGAGAAAAAATTGAAATAAAATGATAAGAAAACATAAATCATCCACACTCCATTCTTCAATCTAATTCTAAGTTGAAAAGCAGAAAAACTCGAACTTCCAATGTCTTGATATGATTTGGATTTGATTTAGCAAGAGGATGCAACCAAAATGAAGAAGAAAGGAGTCTCAGAAGTGGTGACTCAGTGATGACTCCGTGGAGGAAACTGAGTCGGGCAACACTATAGACTCGGTGAGTTTCGGGATCCTAATTAATTAATTCAGTGGTTAATATATATAGCACACAAAATATCCATGAGGCAATCCTGCAATTTTGTTTAGTACAATTGTGAAAAATAGGGAATACAAGATTGTTAAAATCAAGCCATATAAAATAGAAGCTCTTTAAATTAATAGCTTTAGAACATATGCAACTTTATTAACTTAGAGAGATTATTATCTTAATAATTGTTGATTTGGCTACTTATCATGTACATGGAAACCAGAGAATTTTATTAACTTAAAAAAATTATTAACTAATGAAATATTAGTTTAAAGAGGTTCTACTTTAGATAACAAACATATTAAGCAATCTTGGTCATAAAATTATCTATTAAGAAAAAAAATCCCTTAAATGGTCCTTCTACATCTAAACAAAATGAAGAAAAAACTTTACTCCCTAGCAAGGAGAAAAGTTTTAAGCCCATCTTCAATCTACATATTAAACATCTTTTATATATATCTCAAAAATAAATTTTTAATATATTTGTTCAAAGTGTTACGGAGAAAAGTTTTTTCTTTATTATATCAAAGCAACCATAACTTGGGTTTCTCAAAAGTGGTGAAAAACAAAAATTCATTTCTCAGGATTTTTACTAGTGTTTGCAAGTAGGCAAGTGGCCAACACTTGTAAGCTATGAACGAAATACACTTGCTCTTGACTCAATATGTATATCACGGTTTTTCTTACAAGTTTTTTCGGTGAGAAAAATAACACCCTAAATTTACAATTTATATTTTCTGTGGAAATATCAGTGTTCATTGCATGTCCAATTAAATATTTCAACCGATTTTCAAATTAATTTATTGTCAGGAAAAACTTATCTTATAATGAATTTTAGGGTTTATGTGGTACTAAATACTAATTAACCGAGTAGTTAATATGGTACAAAAATGATAAATCACAAAATAACCATGAGGCAATCATGCAGTCTTATTGTGTACAACTGTGAAAAATAATTTGTAAATGATATCAAGCAAATTAAGCAATCTTGGTCGGCAAATGATCAAACAAACTATCTCTATAACATTATAATACTTTTACATTTGAGCAAACTTTACTCCTTAACAATAAGGAGCAAAGTTTTAAGCACATCTTCACTGTACACTTTATAAGTTGAAAAAAAAACAATTAGTTTTGGAAAAAACGAATATATCCAAAATTTTATTAGCAAAAAAATAAAATATTATAATTCGTCGAATTTTCACAAATATTTTGATATTCAATTTCTAAGAAATATTCAATTTTGAATTTTTTTTTTTTTTGGAAAGAAATGAGATAAGAGTTGAGTGATGTACTACCTGATGTTGTTGCAGTTGCAGACTTGTATGTTGACAAAAAGGAGAATATTTGGAATATAATATGTTTTATTTTATATTCCTAAAAATAATGATTAGTGCAATTATTATTATGAGTTTAAGATCTTTTTGTCTGTCATATAACGAAATAGGTTACATCTTACGTAATAAATGTCAAATAATCCTCAAAACGATATTATAAGACGGAGTCAATTATATATTGTACTACTGTACTTGTCAAGTCAACCAACAAACTCTTTGTACTCTACATATTAATAATTGCATTAATAATTATTATTTAGCAAAAAAATAAAACATATTATATTCTCAATATTGTGCTTTTCATCAACAACTCTACAACTGCAACAACATCGGTAGTACATCACTCAACTCTCGTGTCCTTTCTTACCAACAAAACCTTTGTTCTTTTAAATCTCTTCGTCTTCTCTGAAATTTTTTTCCCTTTATTCCTCTCAATTCATCTAATTTATACATGTAAAGTAAATTATTACACAAAGAAAGAGGAAAAGTTTCAATCTCTCCTTTCTTCTTCTTCTTTGAAATCATAAAAAAAAAATTTCCTTGCTTTGCTGACTTGCCTTTTGCAATTGTTTCTGGTAAGTTTTGTAAATATTTACTTAAAAACAAGTACATTTTCTATTTTAAGCTCAATTGTACATGCAAATTAAAAGTTTTACTTAAAAGAAAGTACGTTTTATGGAAATGGCATACCTTGTACATTTGCCTTCACTTTTCGTCAAGACAATTTGACCACAACCAACTATCTCTTTCTCCTTTACTAAGATTCCTTCATTGTTTTTTTCTCCACTTTCCTCATAAGTTTTGAGAAACCCTAAAATTTTTTTTTTTATGAAAATTTTACTTTTATTAATTAACAAAACTGTCAGTAGCTACACCCATAAGGTCCTTATCAAAATTCACAAACAAAAACTGTGGCATTGAAAGCCACCAACTCAAACTTAAACGAGGAAGATAAGAACAAACATCAGAAGGGCAGACATCTTGAATTACCCGAGGGTTGATGATCCAATCTTCATCTACAAGCACATTAAGAAGCATATTTCGCCACTGAGTCAACACAATTATTAGGTTCTCTAATAACACCAATGAATTTGTACATCTGCCATTTGTCTTAGAATGTCCTTGATATCTTTACAAACTGGGTCAAGTTGCGAATGCAAGTCGTCCATATCCTTAGTAAGTGCCCTTCGCAAGAGTTGGGAGTCTATTTCGAGGATAACCTTAGAGGATCTTAAACAAGAAATCAATCTCAATCCATAAAAAACAGCTAGGAATTCTGCCATGTTATTAGAAGCATAAAGAATTGGACAAACAAATGAAAAATGAGAGCTCCTTTGTCATCTCTTAGTACACATCCAGCTCCTGTAGGTCATGGATTACCCAATGTCGATTCATCACAATTAAGCTTAACCCAACCTTCTTGAGTGGCTTCCAACTAATAGAAATAAGATTCTTAAACAAACTAATTAAGGGTTTGAAGGACAATATTAAACAAGAGAATGAATTAACTCAAGCTTGAAGAATGAAATCAAATGAGTAGTTGATTAAAATCCTTCAAAATGAAAATTGGCAAACCGAAGACAACACATATAAACCCTTTGACTCATCTTGAGTTAAGAACAAAATGAAGATAAAGAGAATTAAAAAAAAAAACCAACAAAGATCGCTGATCAAACTTCAGCTTCCCCATTCCTTCAAATACAAAAAACACTCCTTTGTCCAACACTTAAACACAATTCTTCAACACAATTTTGAGCGACCTTAATGCTTATTAAAAAGATTAGAGAAGAAATTGAAATAAAATGATAAATAAACTTAAATCATCCACACTCCATCCTTCAATCTAATTCTTAGTTGAAAAGCATGAAAACTCGAACTTCCACTGTTTTAAAATAATTTGGATTTGATTTAGCAAGAGGATGCAAGCAAAATGAAGAAGAAAAGACTCTCAAAAGTGGTGACTCAGTGATGACTCGATGGAGAAAACTGAGTCAGGCAACACTTTGGACTCGGTGAGCTTCGGGATCCTAATTAATTAATTAATTAAGTGGTTAATATATATGGCACAAAGAATAACAATGAGGCAATCATGCAATCTTGTTGAGTACAACTGTGAAAAATGGGGACTACAAGATTGTTAAAATCAAACCATATACAACAGAACCTCTTTAAATTAATAGCTTTAGAACTTATGCAATTTTATTAACTTAGAGAAATCATTATCTTACTGAGTGTTGATTTGGCTATTTATCATGTGCATGGGACTAGGGGTGCAATTCGAGCCGAATGAGCTGAACGAGCCTAGCTTTAGTATGTTCAAACTCGGCTCGTTTCTAAATGAGCCGATCACGAGCCGAGCCCAATTTAGTATTGAGCTTATTTTTGTGGTCAAACTCGGCTCGTTTAGAAAATGGACGAATTCGAGTTGAGCTAAAAACGAGTCGAGACCGAGGGGCTCGGTTAAAATTGCATACAAAAGTGGTATTCGAGCCGAACGAGCCGAGCTTTGGTACATTCAGACTCAACTAATTTAAAAATGAGCCGAGCCCAAATTTAAGCCGAGCTTTTCTTTGTGCTCAAACTCGGCTCGTTTAGAAAACGAGCGAGCTCAAGCCGAGCTAAAAACGAGCAAAGCCTGAGCCGATCTCGAGCTGCTCGACTCAAATTGCACCCCTATTGGGGACCAGAGTATTTATTAACTTAGAAAAATTATTAACTAATAAAGTATTAATTTAAAGAGGTTCTACTGTAGATAACAAATATATTAAGCAATCTTGGTCATCAAATGATCTGTCAAGCAAAAATCCCCTTAAATGGTCCTTTTACATCTAAACAAAATGGAGAAAAAACTTTACTCGCTAGCAAGGTGTTTCGACCAAATTCAACAAGATAACAGCTTTCCTATAGAATTTGACCGGACACCCTCAATTGAATGATGGAAGAGATGATAAAGGGGAAGATTGTTTGTGATTGATGGACGAGACTGAACCTCTCTTGTTGAAGGTTGCCTATGTACCCTAGTTCTTGAAGAAGCTAGGGATCAAGTCTTTTTTTCCGTAGTTCATGATGTGTAGAGATTTGTGTATTTGTAGGTGTGTAAAACCCTAATTGAGGTTTTCTTGTTGGAGAAAACTTGTGCTTCAAGTTGAATAGCCATATGGGGTGTAGATGGGTAATAAATATGGGTTATGGATATGGGATTATGGTGTTGGGTTTTAGTGTATTAGCCCGATAGGGGGTCCAATACATCGCCCCCTCTTTGTCCCATGGGTATGGCCATGGGACAAAGAAGAAAGAAAAAAGAAATTGATGTATGAAGTGATTGAAATTGGGTAAGTGAAAATAGGCAGGTAAGTAAGCCTTTTGTGGAAGCAGTTAAGTCGAAATTGAAACGATTGATTGGAGTATGTTGCCCCCAAGTGACGATAGGGTGACAAAAAATGAGAGATATTGTTGAGGGAATATGTAAACTTCGTGATCGGGCCTCAAGAACACTGTAGAATATGTGATCTCCATGGGCAGAGTGTTGGATGTATGAGCACTTGAGCGGAGATATGAATTTGTGTCCTCTTTAATCGATGTTTTAAATATATGACCTCTTTTGAGTGGAGTTCGTTAATACATGACTCCTCGTAACAAGTTTTGAATATGTGCGCTCCTAGACAGGAGTCTTGAATGTCGCCCCCAAGTACGTAAGGCATCTTGTAATGAATGATAATATTGAATAAGTATTTTTATTCAAGGTGTACTTGTTGAATGTCGCCCCCTAAGTACGTAAGGCGTTGTGTGAAACTGTGATCTGAGTTTGATAATTGGATATTGAATAAATATATTTAAACAATATGTGTACTTGTTGAATGACTGATCTTCTCGTCAGGAGTCTTGAATATGTGAACTCTGCGAGTAGATTTGAGATTGTATATGTATAAATGTATGTATGTATAAATGTAAATGTATATATATATATATATATATATATGTAAATGTAGAGATATGATGAATGTGTATGCATAGTATATGTGCAATGAGAATACTATCATGAAATGGATAGTGTGAGAATCGAACTCGTTATCGCCCTCAATTGTGAGGCAAGTTGAAATAGCTGCATATATGGCTTCATTACAGTAATCCAGAAGGATGACCGATGCTAATGGTGGTCGAGAATCGTGCCCCCAATGGTGATACCAAATTAGGGAGAGTATGTATCCATCTTCGTTGAATTGATCTTGAGTGTTCGATATATAGCCATTTGATGTAAACTGAATGAGTGGTGATATCTATAATTTCTTGAATATAAGCGAGTTAATGCATATCCAATAAACCATTATCAAAGAAGAGTTGGACTTTGACATGTAGAGAACGACAATCCTCATTGTCTCAAGTACGACCAGTGAAATATGTAAGCAATTTGGATGTCACAAGTCTCCTTAATGTCATCCATTCATAGATAATAGTTTATATGCAAGCTAAGACAATTCTTTTGCTCATGCTCACGCCCCCAAGTGTGGATAAGCAACGTCGGGCTTTCGAAATTCGAGAACTTGTCACAAATTGATTTTGTGAAACAATAGACTATTTATATTTCTATCCCAACATGATTAATACCTCAAGAGTATGAGCGCATTAAGTGGCTCTTGTATTTGAGGTATCAAGATCATGACTTTCTTTCGTGTTGAAGAATTTGGAAGTAATTAGTACAATTCCAATACATCTTTAAGTAAGAAGATGTCATCTTTTTAATATGTATCATAATCTCACAAATTATCAAGCCTCGAGAAGAAATGAAAAATTAAACGTCATTGGAATAGTAGAGAAGTCAATCTATGCTTTGTTAGAAAGATATCTTTGTCTTCTTCCGAACACAAAAAACGATGCAAAAATCCAAGCTTTGAGTAGAGAGATACATGTATTTTCGTATGATGCTTCCAATATGGACGAAGTTTGAAACTTTTAGCCAAGGCAGCAGCAGTGCCAGCGGATGGGGCAGCAGTTGTGCCAGCAGCAATGCCAGCGGATGGGGCAACAGCAGTGCCAGCAGCATGGCCAGCGGCTAAGGCAGCAACATTGTCAGCAACCAAGGCAGCAGCTGTGCCAGCGGGCAGGGGAGCAGCTGTGCCAGCGGCCAAGGCAGCAGGCGTGCCAGCTAAGGCAGCAGCATTGCCAGCGACAAGGCAGCAGTTGTTCCATTATCAAGATCGAACGTTCATATCTCGGGAACCGTAACTCTGTTTTGGGAATATGATATATCAAAACGACCGTCTCGACATATACTCTATGATGCCCATGAGAAGGAGGATGGAAAATTCATATATAAAGCTTGTATGAGTGGTTTCTCAAAAACGAGTTTGAATTAAAAGGAGCATAAAAATATCATCTTGACATTACCCATCCAAAAAGTGTATTTAATTATGAGACTTCATTGGTTGAAGAATATATTGAATAGCATCCACCGCGTTGATACCCAATATCGGTTTCTATTCGAGATAGAATAAAGGAATCGCTAATGCGTTCCCAAACCGTGTAGCTATCATTAAAACTTCATGGAATCTTCAAATTTTATTTGAGATAAATAATACGGCGCTTGAGATTTTGAAATCGACAAAGCAAAGTAATGACCACATCCCCATGATCATTATCTCAAAAGGAAGAGCACACGTGCGTCCAACAAGAAGGGACATGATCATGACTTCCACTATATCTGGAAAAATAAACTTGGAAGTAGTAAGATTGTGGCGAACAATTTTGAATGTGTTTGTGTATGAATCCATCAAAGCCTTATTTTGTAGTATAATCTTCAACTTCATGAACGGAAAAACAATATGATTCTCTTATCAGGTTTCATCACTGAAGAGAAAAATAGATCATATTCGAGAGTCTTTGTTGTTCCCCTCAGTCGGCGCCAAAGAATGTTTTGACCAAATTCAACAAGATGACAGCTTTCCTATAGAATTTGACCGGACACCCTCAATTGAATGATAGAAGAGATGATAAAGGGGAAGATTGTTTGTGATTGATGGACGAGACTGAACCTCTCTTGTTGAAGGTTGCCTACGTACCCTAGTTCTTGAAGAAGCTAGGGATCAAGTCTATTTTTCCGTAGTACATGATGTGTAGAGATTTGTGTATTTGTAGATGTGGAAAACCCTAATTGAGGTTTTCTTGCTGGAGAAGACTTGTGCTTCAAGTTGAATAGCCATATGGGGTGTAGATGGGTAATAAATATGGGTTATGGATATGGGATTATGGTGTTGGGCTTTAGTGTATTAGCCCGATAGGGGGGTCCAATACACAAGGAGCAAAGTTTTAAGGAAATCTTCAATCTACATAATAAACATCTTATATATCTCTAAATAAAGTTTTAATATATTTGTTTGAAGTGCTATGGAGCAAAGTTTTTTCTTTATTATATCAAAGCTACCTTGTCTTGGGCTTCTTACAAGTGGTGAAAAAAAAAAGTCATTTTTCAGAAATTTTACAAGTGTTTGCAAGTGGTCAAGTGGCCAACACTTGTAAGCTATGAATGAAATACACATGTTCTTGACTTAATATGTATATCGTGGTTTTTTTACAAGTTTTTTTGGGTGAGAAAAATAACACCCTAAATTTACAATTTATAGTTTCTGTGGAAATATTAGGGTTGATTGCATGCCTAATTAATTATTTCAACTGATTTTCAAATTAAATTAATTTATTATCAGGAGAAATATATCTTATAATTCCTTATTGGGGTTTAGTTAATATAGTACAAAAATGATAAATCACAAAATAACCATGAGGCAATCATGCAGTCTTATTGTGTACAATTGTGAAATATATTATGCAAATGATATCAAGCAAATTAAACAATCTTTGTCGGCAAATGATCAAGCAAACTATCTCTATAACATGGTCATTTGCCTACAATTGTAATACTTTTACATTTAAGCAAACTTCACTCCTTAACAAGAAGGAGTAAAGTTTTAAGCACATCCTCCATTATACATTTTATAAGTTGAGAAATTTTACTATTTTAAAAAAACGAATATATCCAAAATTTCGACACTAAAATAAAATATTATGATTCGTCGAATATTCACAAATATTTTGATATTCAATTTTTATATTTTTTTAGAAAGAAAGGACACGAGAGTTGAGTGATGTAATATTGATGATGTTGCACTTGTAGACTTGTTGACGAAAACGACAATATTGAGAATATAATATATTTTATTTATTTGCTAAATAATAATAATTAATATAATTATTATAATAAGTTTAAGATATTTTTTTTATGTTATATAACGAACGAGGTTACATCTTACGTAAAAAATGTCAAATAATTCTCAAAACGACGTTCTAAGGTGGAGTCAATTATATATTGTAGTATTGTACTAGTCAAGTCAACCAACAAACTCTCTATACTCTGCATAATAATTGCATTAATTATTATTATTTAGCAAATAAATAAAATATATTATATTTCCAATATTGTGCTTATAAACAACAAGTCTGTAACTGCAACAACATAAGTAGTACATCGCTCAACTCTTGTGTCCTTAATTTCCAGCAGAACCTCTATTCTTTTAAATCTTTTCGTCTTCTTGGTAAAAATTTCCCTTTTTTTCTTCTTAATTCATCTAAATTATACATGTAAAGTAAATTATTACACAATGAAAAAGGAAAAGTTTCAATCTTTCCTCTCTTCTTCTTCTTTGAAATCGTCAAAAAGAAATTTACTTGCTTTGCTGACTTGCTTTTTTAACTGTTTCTCGTAAGTTTTGCAAATTTTTACTTAAAAACAAGTACATTTTCTCTTTTGAGTTCAATCGTACATGCAAATAAAAGTTTTACTCAAAAACAAGTACGTTTTATGCACATGGCATACCTTGAACATTTGCCTTCACTTTTCGTCAAGACAATTTGACCACAACCCACTATCTTTTTCTCTTCTACTAAGATTCCTTCTTTTTTTTCCACTTTCCTCATAAGTTTTGAGAAACCTTGTAGGGGTACTACATACTCCAGCCAATCAAAAGCAGCCACGTGGCACACCCATTCATCCATCAGGTCGCCACGATCCCGACCTGCTAGTAGCTCGACTAGAACGACTCAACCACGTACCCAACAGCGACCAGCTTATACACATGTGCTCTCATTCAATGCACAGAATATCCTCGACAGTTACATAATTAATTCACAGGGACGATTCTCATTCGTTACACAATCAATCCTCATTATGATGGCGGAGAATCTGCAAGATCCATGATCCACGCCCTTTCATCTTCTATATATACAGAACTACGATGGCTTGATCTCTAAGTTCAATCCCCCCGAGCTAGAGTACGTAGGCAATCTCGATCTCAACGAGGTGCAGCCACCCCGATCTCAAACATCCCCATTTGGTCAAGTCTCCCAAGCGACCTGACCCCGATTAGTGCATTAATCTAGAAATAGGTTAATACATTTGGCGCCGACTGCAAGGAATTCGATATAATCGAAAAACCCAAACCCTCCCACCCTTCTCAAAGTCAATCATTCAAATGGCTAACCAAGAACTAACTATTCAAGGTCTGCATGAACAAATCACTCTTTTGCAGGAAGAAAATGCACGATTGAAGGCTGCACAAACCAACCCCGCTCCAGGAGCAAACGGTGGACAGGTACTCAATGCTGCTGATGACCAAAACCAGAAATATGAACAACTGAGCCAGCAGCTGGCGGAGTTCAAAGCCTCCCAGGCTAGCCTACACCATCCCAAGAGCCACACCGCGGAGCAACTTGCTGTACAGTCCCTCCAGCAGTTCCAGGAATCTCCTTTCTCCAAAGAGATCCTGGAACACGAATTGCCTAACAAGCTGAATGCCCCCAAGTTTGACCAGTACGCAGGAGTCGGAGATCCAACCGACCACATCAAGGGATTCCGGAAATCCCTTCCTCTGATCAAGGAAGATCACCTTTGTGTTTGCTGTTCCAGTGTAGCCTCACCGGACCAGCTCTTGACTGGTTTCACCGATTGAAGCCAGGATCCATCAGCTCGTTTGCCGAGCTCGAGAAACAATTTGTCATCTTCTACATCCACAACAAGAAACGCCCCGTCACCATCGATTCCATCTTCAAAGTCAAGCAGCAAGATGGTGAGTCTCTAAGCACATTCTTTGCTCGCTTTAAATCTGAACTACATTCCATTCAGGATTTCGCAAAGGAGCATGAGACCTTTGCAACTATTGCATTCTCTCACGGTCTGATCCAAGGATCCGACCTCTACAAGTCTCTAGCCATGAAGAGACCTTCATCACTGGACGAGCTCTACCTGAAGGTAGACCGTTATATAAAGCTGGAAGAAGCCCTCACTGGGAGGGAAAAAAGCCATGTAGTCAGCAACATCGAGTCTGGCTCAACCAAACGACCTCGATCAGATGGAAAGAGGTTTAAAGCCAAGTCGTTGCCTACTGAGCAACGAGAGTACCACCGGTTTACAAGACCAGCCAGTTACATCTTCGAACGAATCAAGCACAACCACTGGTGCAAGATTCCCACCTTCACACAGTTGGAGGATACATCTGGACGACCGTACTGCAAAGTCCACAAAGTACGGTGTCATCAAACAGATGATTGTCGCGTTCTGAAACGCGCACTTCAAACATGGGCCGATGAGAAAAGGCTCAACAATTGGATCCTCGGCAGACAAGAGGATTCTACAGGCAAGAGGGCTAGGAGGGGATCCAGAACCCCTACCCGCTCACCAAAGCGTCATCACAGCAAGGCCAGAACGGCCTCCATCAGTCCAGTCCGCAGCAGAGGGCGTAGCCTCTCCCAGCGTCTAGGTCCAACAGGCGACCTACGCGACCAAATCAACAAAAAGGTCGCAAATAAAGTTGACAGCGACAGCGAGTCGGACAGTCATGTGGTTTACATGATTGATGAATCCAACTCCACCCCGGTTTCAAGAGAAAAGAAGAGACGAGTAGAGCATCTCCATCATGTCTACTCAATTACTGGCAGAGCAGCTCGCTTTAACATTCCGGCTCGCCAAGAGTCAGATATCACCTTCACGGAAGACGATCTCAACAAGGTCGTTACTCCTCACAACGGCCCTCGTCGTGGAGCTGCGAATAGCAGATTATACCGTAAAGAGGGTATTCATCGACCCTGGCGCATCCTGCAACATTCACATGTACAGGACCTTCAAGGACATGAGGTTGCCCGATTCAGTTCTCATCCCAGATTTCACCCCAATCTTAGGCTTCAACAGTTCCAGAGAAGATCCTAAGGGAGAAATTTTGTTGCCCGTCACTGTGGGCAGAAAAGAAGACAAGGTCGTTGTCACGGCCAAGTTCAGCATCCTAAACATCGCAAGCAAGTACAATGCGATTCTGGGTCGAAAGTGGATCCATGCTATGAGAGGTGTGCCATCAACATATCACCAAGTATTCCGCTATCCTGGCCCTCATGGGATAATGGAACTTCGTGGAAATCAGAACGTCGCACAGGAATGCCATGGCATTATTGAGGCTGTGCCACCTTCAAAGCCATCCACATCTGGAACCAAGGATGCTGAAGTCAAAGGAAAGAGCCCGATCACGTCAGAGGCTCAGGAGGGCAACAACAAGTCAAAGAGCCCGTCCAAAGAAAAGACTGAACCTGCCAAATAGCAACTACAGAAGGAGCAAGCGAGCTCCCCCAAGCTTAGTCTCGGAAGCACTGATCCAGGAGTGCGTGTGAACATTGGGTCAGAAGATGACCCAAGATATGTCTATGTAGGTGCAGAGTTGGAAGGAGATAAGTTCAGTAACTTTGTAAATTTTCTTTCAACTAATAAAGATGTTTTTGCTTGGTCGTACATCGATATGCCTGGAATAGACCCATCAATTGCATGCCATAAACTGCGGGTCAATCCCAATTATCGACCTGTCAAACAGAAACCAAGGAGGCTTGCTCCCAAATTTCACAAAGCCGTCAATGAAGAGATTAGCAGACTTAAACAGGTCGGCTTCATCAGAGAAGTCGATACTCCAGACTAGCTAGCCAACATCGTGTCAGTCTTAAAGAAAAATGGGAAAACAAGAGTCTGCATCGACTTCACAAGTTTGAACAAAGCGTGCCCTAAAGATTCATTCCCACTGCCATGAATCGATAGGCTAGTCGATCAGACATGCGGTTTCGAGTTACTGTCATTTATGGACGCGTACTCGGGATACAACCAGATCCCAATGTACGAGCCTGACCAAGAGAAGACCTCTTTCACAACGGAGCAAGGCATTTTCTGCTACAAAGTTATGCCCTTTGGGTTACGGAACGCAGGAGCGACCTACCAAAGACTGGTCACCAGAATGTTCGACGACCTACTAGGTCGAACAATGGAAGTCTACATTGACGACATGCTAGTGAAGAGCAGCGAAGAGCAAAATCATTTGTACAATCTCGACCAGGCATTCCAAAGATTGAGACAATACAGAATGCGTCTTAATCCAGAGAAGTGTCTGTTCGGAGTTGCATCAGGGAAATTCCTCGGCTACCTAGTCACCAGAAGGGGCATTGAAGCAAATCCAGACCAGATCAGAGCCCTGATCGACATGCCCAGCCCAAAAACAAAGAAACAGATCCAGAAACTAAACGGCATGGTGTCAGCTCTTAACAGATTCATCTCCAGAGCGTCAGACAAATGTCGACCAATGCTCCATATCCTAAAGAAGGGGGCCTCATACGAGTGGACAGAAGAATGCGAAAAGGCCTTCAATGATCTAAAAGCCTATTTGTCTACTCCACCAGTTCTCACAAGGCCCAACGATGGAGATGTACTCGGCGTTTACCTCGCAGCATCAGATTTTGCGATCAGTGCAGTACTCTTCAAGGAAGAAAATCAGGTTGAACGACCTATCTACTTCACAAGCAAAGTCTTACAGCAGGCCGAAATAAGGTACACACCTCTAGAGAAGTTAGCATTAGCTTTACTTTACGCTGCATGCAAATTCAAACCTTATTTCCAAGCCCACACTGTAAAAGTAATCACCGATCAGCCATTACGCCACATACTAGAAAAGAAAAACAAAACAGGTCGTATGGCTCGATGGGCAGCCGAGCTGGGTGATTACACTTTTGAGTTCGTCTCACGACAGGCCGTCAAAGGTCAGGTCGTCGCAGACTTTTTAGTAGATTATCCAGCAGAGGACATCAATTGGGAACCAGAGCCTGAAACAAGGCAAGTGCAAGACAGTCCTCCTGACACATGGCAGCTATATATAGATGGTTCCCACAACTCCAATGGAAGTGGCATAGGTGTTGTGTTAATTTCACCTGAGGGTTCACAGCTCGAGAGATCAACTCGTCTCGACTTCTCGACCTCCAACAACGAGGCTGAATACGAAGCTCTAATCCAAGGCTTACAGATGGCCATCGACCTACAAGCAATTTGCCTCAAGGTTTACAGTGATTCACAATTTGTAGTCAATCAAATTACCAATAATTACCAGATCAACGGGGTCAACCTAATCAGGTATGCTAACAAAGCAAAGGAGCTCATCAGCAAGCTCAGCTATTTCACAATCGAGCACATACCCAGAGATGACAACAGACACGCTGATTCATTGGCATTCTTAGCATCTAAAATCGAGTCAGACAGGCCGCGGGCTCTCACTATAGCAATCAGTACACAGCCCGCATATCTATTCAAGGAAGATGATGTTCATCAAATCTCTGATCTACTAGAGACAACTCCAGCAGACATCCAAGGAACCTGGATTGAACCTTTCATTTCATCACCTACCTTCAAACTGGTGGGTTACCATCAAACAAAAAGGAAGCCAGTCAGTTGTTACACAAAGTCACAATGTACAGACTCCATGAGGGTAAACTCTTCAGAAAGTCTGCAACTGGTTTATTATTACGGTGCCTAATCCCCAAACAGGGCCAGATGATCTTCCAAGAAATCCATGAAGGGGAATGTGGAAACCACTCCGGAGGGCGAACCTTAGCCCATAAAGCAATCTCCCAAGGATACTTCTGGCCAAGAATGAAGGAAGATGCCAAGAAATTTGTTTTGAAGTGTAAAGAATGCCAACGATTTTCCGACAAGCAGCATCAGCATCCTAATGATCTCATCAACATCACTGCTCCATGGCCATTCCACATGTGGGGGCTTGATATCATGGGCCCCCTAATCAAAGAGAAGAAGTCTGAGAAAAGGTTCGATCTAGTGGCCGTCGACTATTTCACAAAATGGGTCGAAGCTGTTGCACTAACTAACGTCACTCAAGCGGATGTCCAACGATTCATGTGGGAAAACATCATCACAAGGTTTGGACTACCAAAGCGGATAGTCACAGATAATGGAACTCAGTTCGTCGGCAAAAATATCAAGGCATTCTACGACCTGTGGAAAATCGAGCATTCAAGGTCAACACCTAGATATCCACAGGCCAACGGTCAGGTCGAAGCTGCAAATCGACAGATTTTAAACAACTTAAAGAAGAAGCTCGAACACCAACACGATCAATGGCCACAGCAATTGGAAAACATCCTATGGGCTTATAGAACAACCCCTCGTACGTCCACAGGGATGTCACCTTTCAGCCTATGCTACGGAGTCGAGGTCGTTATTCCCACCGAGCTAACATTCGGAACGACCAAATCACTTCTGGTCGACACTGAACTCAACAATCAGGCATGATCGTTCGGAATCGACCTCCTCGAGGAGCAACGGAACCATGCCGTTATAAAGCTCGAGCAATACCAACAAAGACTCAAACGAGCTTATAACAAAGGCGTGCGACCAAGAACTTTCCAGCCAGGGGAACTAGTCATAAGAAAAATGTTCAACAACAAAAGAAAGGACACTATTGGCAAGCTTAATGCCAATTGGGAAGGCCCTTACATTATCACAAAGGTTCAGAGCAACGGTTCTTACCGTCTGCAAACACCAGAAGGGGAGATCATTAAGAACCCGTGGAATGCTTTTCACTTGAAGAAATTTTATCAATGAAATGAAAGCATCTATTCATCACATTTCAATGAATAAATCAACTTTTGCCTTCATCTCTGCTCAAACATGAATGGCTACGAAAGGTCCAAATCCTCGACCTACAAATTATCAAAACTCTAGTCCCTTTGATAATTTAAATTTTGCTAAGTTACATCATTAACAACTTAGCTTGGTGCACTGGTCATTCCCTTCCCACGACCCAAGCACAACACAACTAAAATATATGCGACCTCGTCCCCAAGCAGGTCCAACACTACGCATGTCACTTTTCGTTTGCGGAACCCATACAAGCAAACAAAACAGCATGAACGCCAATAGAAGGTAAATAAATGAAAATTCCATTTTACTTGATGAAATTCTAACCATTACAGGTAAAAGCAAAATCAAACTAAGGCATACAAGAAGAACTATTTCAGTCCGTCCTGCTTGCAGCCATTCATCTCGTCTACCTGCCTTCCGAACGAGCTACCAGGACTCCCTGGAAACTAGCTGATCAGAACGCCATATTTACATTGTCATCAAATAAAATTATTGCTGTTCATTACAGACAATCGTTCTCTCAACCTCATCAATTCAGAAGACCGCTTTGAAGAACAAGGAGTGCAAGAAGCAAGCCTTGCACAAGATTACCCAATACAAGAAATGTGTACCAAAGCACAAGGAACGACAAGAAGACTCACTGCAAGAACAAGGAGTGCAATAAGCAAACTTTGCACAAGGTTACCCAATACAAGAAAGGGATACCTGAGCAAACTTTGCACAAAGTTACCCAATACAAGAAATGGGTACCGAGGCGACCTCACTGCTGCGCAGGCTGCTCACTAGGATCATCCACCTCCATCTGGCCACTTGCGACCTCTTCATTAGGGCCCATCAAGGAGTCCTGAGCTGGCACTAAAGCTTCTCCAGCACCACCTCGCGTCTCCTCTCCTTCGGGCGACCCAGCTAAAGCCTTCTCTAGTCGGTCGCAGTAGGCCTTCCATGCTAAGCCAGTCTCATGGCATGACCGCTCCCATTGTTCAGCAGATGCCTTAGCAGCATCAAGGTCTCCCCTCACCTGTCCCAGCTCCCCCCTTACCTGCTCCAACATCTCCTTCAGCACCACAACCTCTGCCTCCTTGTCCTTGAACTTGCTCTCTGCAACAACAACAACGTTCTTTGCCCGCTCGAGCTTCTCATTCATCAACTTCAGGTCAATCTCAGCTCGAGCTCCAACCTCAGCGACCAGACGAACCTCCTGGAAGCTGGCGTTCAACTACAAATAACAAACTCGATTAGATAACAATAGTTCAGTACAATCAAAGAAGAATTCACATCTCAACTTACCAAAGACATCGCTGCGTTTATCTTCGAGCAAGTCACCAGCAACGACTGAGACTTCACTGCTCGAGAATCAGCATCCAGTACGATGCCCTCATTTACAGCTCGGGCAACACAAGGATCGTCAATCGCACTGTCATTCTCATAAACGACGTGCTTCTCACCCCGTCCATCCTAATACTCGAATGGCCCAGGGCGAAATTCAGATATCACCCCCTTGCCTTTCTGTAAAGGCCGAGCAGCAGTCTTCCTAGACGACAAGGAAGGCTCAGGAGAGCTCACAGTTTTCGGAGGAGGAGCAACAATCAGAGCTGGGCGTTCCGTCAGCTTCAGAGTCCCAGAGAGCTGCCTTTTCTTCCCCAATCCAACAGCTTGCTTGGGAAGAGAGGACGGAGGAGAAACGACCTGGGGGCTCGCTACCACCTCCCCCTGTTGCGAGCTATCACCAGACCGTCCTAGCTCTGGTCGCCGGGAGACATTCCTTCCTCGCTCCTTCTCGGCATTCCTCGAGCTATCCCTAGCTCGATCCTTCTCCCCAGATCGAAGACCGCCACCAGAACGCCCACCTTCAGCTTTGTGTACAGAACTCATAAAAGCCTTCTTCAGCGCTTTCCTTCTTTCCAGTTCGTCCTCAACAGTTTTAAGCCCACCTTTGGGAATAAAATGCTCCCTCAAGTGAGGCAACAACGATATCTTCCGGCTATCAGTCAACAAACCAAAGCCGTTCAGCGCAGACCGCAGATCGTTCCTCCTAATCAAATGGTCGTCCCTGATCGCTGCAAACCAAACACAATGTCAGCACGTACAAAAAACAGATACATCATCTACCATTATAACAAGAAGAACCGCAAACTTACGAGTATCATTCCTAGTCACATGTCGCAACTGGATACTCCCCTCAGTGATCGACCCAGTAAGCAACATGGGATCTTTCCACCACGGCTCACTACTTACCGGATAGATCAAAGGCAAACGTTCTGGCCTAACTTGCATGTTATAACCCGAAAATTCAGGCTTCGCAGAACGTTTAAAGCAGAAGTGGTCCAACACATCTTTAACAGTGATGTTCCACCTATGCAACTTGTTGAGGTCATCAATTACCCTCATGTTTCTCCAGAAATTGCCATTCATCTGGCAAGGAGCTCGACCAATGGCATTCAACAAGTCGACCACCAAACAAGACAAAGGCAACCTCAACCCAGCTCGGAATTGGGTCAAAGTAAATACAGTCGAGCAAGGGTTTTTAGGTTGATACCCAGCAGACAATAAACGATCACCCAAAAACCTAATCTCCAAATGCTCGATTGACCTCAGCCCATACTTCTCCCTAAAAGCAATGTGCCTATTCACATACTTTAAATTTACAACGCGACAAAATGATCCCTCCTCCCCCTCAATCATTTCGTCATCAGAAGAATCCCCCCCATGAGGACCACTACTCTGGGGGCTTCCAGTATGGATATCTCCCTCACCCCGACTGGAACACCCACTATCAGAACGAGCCCTTTCAGACTCATACCCCTCAACGGCTACATCACTCAAATTCTCATTTTGAGAGTCACTTGCTTCAGACATATCTCTCAAACAAGAAAAAAACGAAAGCAAAAGATGCAACAACAGTGAATTTAAGGAAATAAGAGAAAACAACTAACCTCACGAGCTCTCAAATTTCTTCAGATCGCTAAGGCGGCAGCAATTCAAACGATTGAAAAACAACAGGTAAACCCTTCTCAAGTAACCTACAGCTTAAATACTGTAGCACATGAAATACTAGCCATCCGTTCGAAACAGATGAATGGCCAGGATCAAACAAATGAGCAAAGTGTACTGCAGTTATTCTCCACTCACAAAACGATTCACATCCACCGTCGGATCAAGCCACGTGCCATTCATACACAAATCAACCAAGACGTGCGTCAGTTGCCATAACTACACAGCTAACTGCTCGAGGAAACTCCTCCACTTCCCCATGAAAGCGCCATGATTATTACAGACAGCTCTGCATGTATGCCACGTCAGCAAGTTCAAAAAGTAAACTTCAAATCAACATCAGAGTTCTCAGTCTTTTCAGCCCGCCTTACACAGTCGACCTAAAAAGAGGGGGCTTATGTAGGGGTACTACATACTCCAGCCAATCAAAAGCAGCCACGTGGCACACCCATTCATCCATCAGGTCGCCACGATCCCGACCTGCTAGTAGCTCGACTAGAACGACTCAACCACGTACCCAACAGCGACCAGCTTATACACATGTGCTCTCATTCAATGCACAGAATATCCTCGACAGTTACATAATTAATTCACAGGGACGATTCTCATTCGTTACACAATCAATCCTCATTATGATGGCGGAGAATCTGCAAGATCCATGATCCACGCCCTTTCATCTTCTATATAAACAGAACTACGATGGCTTGATCTCTAAGTTCAATCCCCCCGAGCTAGAGTACGTAGGCAATCTCGATCTCAACGAGGTGCAGCCACCCCGATCTCAAACATCCCCATTTGGTCAAGTCTCCCAAGCGACCTGACCCCGATTAGTGCATTAATCTAAAAATAGGTTAATACAAACCCTAAACTTTTTTTTTATGGAAATTTTACTCATTTTATTAAATAACAAAACTGTCAGTTGCTTCACGCCTACACCCATGAGATCCTTATCAAAATTTACAAACAAAAACTGTGGCATTGAAAGCCACCAAATCGAACTTAAACGAGGAAGATAAGAACAACATTAGAAGGGGACATCTTGAATTATCTGAGGGTTGATCATCCAATCTTCATCTGCAACACATTCAGAAGCATATTTCGCTATTGAGTCAGTACAATTATTAGCTTCTCTATAAGACCAATGAATTTGTATCTCTTCCATTTGTCTTAGAATGTCCTTGATATCCTTACAAACTAGGCCAGGTTGCCATTGCAAGTTGTCGATATCCTGAGTAAGTGCCTATTTCAAGAGTTGGGAGTCTATTTTGAGGATAACCTTAGAGAATTTGAAACAAGAAAGCAATCTCAAACCATAAAAAACAGCTAGGAATTCGGCCATGCATGTTATTAGAAGCGAATTGGACAAGCAAATGCAAAAATGAAAGCTCCTTGGTCATCTCTTAGAATACATCCAGCTCCTACAGGTCTTGGATTACCCAATGTCGATCCATCACAATTAAGCTTAACCCAACCTCCTTGAGGTGACATCCAACTAATAGAAATAAGATTCCTCTACAAACTAATTGAGGGTTTGAAGGACGGTATCAAAACAAGAGATTAAATTAACCCAAGCTTGAAGAATAAAATCAAATGGGTAGTTGATTAAAATCCTTCAAAAATGAGAATTGGCTAGCCAAAGACAACACAGATAAACCCTTTAACTCATCTTGAGAGAAGAACAAAATAAAAATAAAGAGAATTCAAAAAAACCCCAAACCAAAATCACCAATCAAACTTAGTCTACCTTATTCCTTCAAATCAACAAAACACTCCTTTGTCCAACACTCAAACACAATTCACCAACATAATTTTGAGCGACCTTAATTCTTATTGAAGAGATTAAAGAAGAAATTGAAATAAAATGATAAGAAAACTCAAATCATCCACACTCCATCCTTCAATCTAATTCTCAGTTGAAAAACATGAAAACTTGAACTTCCACTATCTTAAAATGATTTGGATTTGATTTAGAATGCAAGCAAAATGAAGAAGAAAAGACTCTCAAAAGTGGTGACTCAGTGATGACTCGATGGAGGAAACTGAGTCGGGCAACACTTTGGACATGGTGAGCTTCAGGATCTAATTAATTAATTAAGTGGTTAATATATGTGGCACACAAGATAACCATGAGGCAATCCTGCAAACTTGTTGAGTACAACTGTGAAAACTGGGGAATACAAGATTGTTAAAATCAAACATATACAATAAAACCTCTTTAAATTAATTATAAGCTTTAGAACCTATGCAATTTTATTAACTTAAATAGATCATTATCTTATTGAGTGTTCATTTGGCTACTTATCATGTACATGGGGACCAGATAATTTTATTAACTTAGAAAAATTATTAACTAATCAAGTATTAATTTATAGAGGTTCTATTGTAGATAACAAACATATTAAGCAATCTTGGTCATCAAATGATCTGTCAGGCAAAAATTCCCTTAAATGGTACTTTTACATCTAAACAAAATGGAGAAAAAAAACTTTACTCGCTAGCAAGAAGCAAAGTTTTAAGTAAATCTTCAATCTACATAATAAACACCTTATATATCTCTAAAATTAAGTTTTAATATATTTGTTCGAAGTGCTATGGAGAAAAGTTTTTTCTTTATTATATCAAAGCTACCTTGTCTTGGGCTTCTTACAAGTGGTGAAAAACAAAAAGTCATTTATGAGAAATCTTACTAGTGTTTGCAAGTGGGCAAGTGACCAACACTTGTAAACTATGAATACACATGCTCTTGACTCAATATGTATATCACGATTTTTTTACAAATTTTTGTGGGTGAGAAAAATAACACCCTAAATTTACAATTTATATTTTCTATGAAAATATTAGTGTTGATCGCCAAATTAATTATTTCAACAGATATTAAAATTAAATTAATTTATTATCAAAAGAAACGTATCTTATAATTCATTTTTTGGGTTTGGCTAATATGGTACAAAAATGATAAATCACAAAATAACCATGAGGCAATCATGTAGTCTCATTGTGTACAATTGTGAAAAATAATATGTAAATGATTTAACAAATTAAGCAATTTTGGTCGGCAAATGATCAAGCAAACTATCTCCATAACATGGTCATTTGCCTACAATTGTAATATTTTTACATTTAAGAAAACTTCACTCCTTAACAATAAGGAGCAATGTTTTAAGCACATCTTCGCTGTACATTTTATAAGTTGAGAAAATCAAGTATTTTTGGAAAAATAAATATATCCAAAATTTTGACACTAGGAAAAAATAAAATATTATTATTCGTCAAATATTCACAAATATTTTGATATTTAATTTCTAAAAAAAATCAATTTTAATATTTTTTGGAAAGAAAGGACACGAGAGTTGAGTAATGTGCTACTGATGTTGTTGCAGTTGCAGACTTTTTGACGAAAAGGACAATATTGAGAATATAATATATTTTATTTATTTATTAAATAATAATAATTAATGCAATTATTATTATAAGTTTAACATATTTTTGTCTTTTATATATCGAACAAGGTTACATCTTACGTAAAAAATATAAAATAATTCTCAAAACGGCGTTATAAAGCGGAGTCAATTATATATTGTACTACTGTACTAGTCAAGTCAACCAACAAACTCTTTGTACTCTGCATAGTAATAATTGCATTGATAATTATTATTTAGCAAATAAATAAAATTTATTATATTCCCAATAATGTCTTTTTCGTCAACAAGTCTGCAACTGCAACAACATCAGTAGTACATCACTCAACTCTTGTGTCCTTTCTTTTCAACAAATCATCTGTTCTTTTAAATCTCTCCGTCTTCTCTGCAAAAATTTCCCCTATTTTCTTCTCAATTCATCTATTTTATACATGTAAAGTAAATTATTACACAAAGAAAGAGAAAAAGTTTCAATCTTTCCTCTCTTCTTTGAAATTCTCAAACAGAAATTTTCTTGCTTTGCTGACTTGCTTTTTGCAATTGTTTCTGGTAAATTTTACAAATTTTTACTTAAAAGTAGGTATATTTTCTTTTTTCAATTCAATCGTACATGCAAATTAAAAAATTTAGTTAAAAGCAAGTACGTTTTATGCACATGGGATACCTTGTACAAAATGCCTTCACTTTTGGTCAAGAATATTTGACCACAACCCACTCTCTCTTTCTCCTCTAATAAGGTTTGTGTACTACCTCCAATCGAGTCATCCAACCACATCTTAATCTTTTATCAAACAAATCTCACTTTCCTCTAATACAAATTAGGGTTCCTTCTTTTTTTTTCTCTATTTTCTTCATAAGTTTTGAGAAACCCTAAACTTTTTTTTCATAGAAATTTTACTTTTATTAATTAACAAAACTGTCAATAGCTACACCCATGAAGTCCTTATCCAAATTTACAAACAAAAACTGTGGCATTGAAAGCCACCAAATCGAACTTAAACGAGGAAGAAAAGAACAAACATTAGAAGGGCAGACATCTTGAATTATCTAAGGGTCTGTTTGATAACCGGTGAATCCGGGTTTTCACCCGGATGAATTAGATTTGCTCGATTTGACCGTTGTTTATCGGTGTTTGATAAAAGGAATTTGCGCGGGATGAAATTTACCGAAAAACAGCACGTGCCTCGATTTACCCGGATCAGTTCCAGGGGGGGGGGGTTGGGTAAAATTCCCCAATGCTATTTACCCGGTTTGATTTGCACATGTATAAAAGCCAAATTTTTTTTTTCCTTAACCTATTTGCCCTTTCTTCTTCGCAAAAAGATTGTTCAGAAGAGAGAAAACAATGGCGACGGCGATGGCGATTTCTGTCTAAAACTCCAACTATTCGCTCGAATTCGACAAGTTATCTTCTATCTTCCTCCATTTTTATACTTCCACTTCTTCTCTCTTCCTAGATTTTTGTTTTTCGCGATTGCAAAAAGCGATTTCTGTTTTGAGATAAATTCCTACTCCAAATTTTGATATATGAGAATGGTTTTGTTGGTTTAAACCATGTATTTAGCTAATTCAAGTTTATTAAAGTTAGAGTTATTAGATTTTTTCAAATTTTTTCAAAGTTGGGTTTTTGAAAATTTAGGGGTTTGTGTAAATTTATGAAATTTATGGTTGTGTTGATCAAATTATGCTTGAATAAGCATAACTACAACTCCAATTTGGTCGAATTATGAAATTAGGGTTAGGATTAGTTTTAAAAATTTAGGGATTTTGTTTCAATTTTGGGGGTTTTTGTATAAATGTTTAGGATTTATCAAAATTGGGGGTTTTCTGTTTCAATTTTGGGGGTTTTCTATAATTGGGGGTTTATCAAATTGGGGGTTTATCAAAATTGGGGGTTTTCTGTTTCAATTTTGGGGTTTATTAAAGCTGTTAAATTGCAATAGTTTTTTTCTTTTATTTTTTGTCAAAGTCTGCATTTTATTGGGACAAGCAAGGTTCTAATTCAAAGTTATGTTGTCGCACAATTTTGTAAGTTCAGTCCTTTATCGCTCCTTTTTAATTCTAGATTATGTGATTTTGAAATATTGATTGTTTAGGGATCAGAGGACTTAATCCATTTAACTGAAATTACCTAAACAACTCTATATATGCTATTAAACTCTAAGAAATTATTACATACAGTATACCTATCCTAATAAAAATTATTTTAATAAATTCTTTTCCCATTTAATATTGACTGTTGGAAAGCACATTTTGCTTGCTAGTTATTGCTTGAATCCTAATCTACAGAAGTAAGGTGTTGTAATAGTATTTCATAATTAAACTACTAGTCATTCTCTCGTAGCTGTAAGATAATCAATGTTACAAGTGGTCGGGAAGTCCCTTTGGATTGAAAATCTGTATGACCAGTATGCTGCTTAAGCAATTGTTTCTACTTAGATTTGCTTTCTTTTTAGTGCTGCTAGTGTTGTTGATGGGATCTCTTTCCTTTTATTGGACTGGTGAAGAGAATATATTGGAGGAGTTTAACATGAGAAGAAAAGGTGTCATTGGTTGTTCTTTTGCTTATTCTTTTTTATATACAATAGGTGAATTAATATATGTTCTTTTTCTTTCTGGTGGTCGTATTTGATAGGTTAGGCTGTTCCATGCAGTAGATGTCGCTTGTAGATCCGTATTGATAATTAACTTATTGACATATCCTTAATAAAAGCGTCCTAGGAAAGATTCTCTTATTTTTACTTGCTTCCTAACTTTTTAAAATAGAATATGTTTTGGCTTTTCTTGATATCATTTGTTTATCATATTTCAGGATTTGGCATTTGATTTATCTCTTTCTGCTTTGCTGGGCGATAACTTTCTCCTGCCCACAAGGTATCTGTTTCTCAATTTGTTAGATTGAAATAGTGATTTTCCTATATTGGAAACAACTATACCAAAATTATTATTTGGTTTTTGTTTATCAGTATATCTCTTCATTTTTGTGTTTAAGTTTGTTAATATGTTTAGTTATTGTGTTTATGCAGGCTCTTCTATCTGAATTTCCTTTGAAGTGTCTAAGGCTAAGACGGTATATAATCTTATTTGTTTGTTACAACACTTTTGGTGTACTGAACACATAACAAAGAACTTGTATACATAACTGTGAACATATGTCAGACACTAATCTTGTGACTTTGAATTGACAGGTGCATTTCAGCGAATTCATATTTTATCATGAATATGCTTCAGGTATTCTGCACCCCTTCCATATATTATTCTTATGTTAGCCTTTCCTCAGGTTATTGTGCTTTCTAATAATAATAGCAACGCTGCACTGCAAGTATGTTTTTTGGATAAGGACTATCTTTTGTTGTCAATTGGTGATGGTGTTTACATATGTTATTAACTTGTTTTTTGTAAATTTCCAAAGGCATTTGAGCCCCCCCTCGACATGAGTCAGGACATTGATACTTGTGAATGTGACCATATAGAGAATCACTCCAAGGGTCGTGTCTCTGGGGAGAAGAGCTTTTGCTCTGGGACATCTGCGTCAACCAGTGGAAGACCACAATTTTCTGAGATTGAGCACGCTAACTGTGGGGAAGAGAGCAATCTGACTCGCAAATCACCGGATGGGAGGATTTCTGATCAGGTTCTTGCAGTAACTATCTCAACCATTCTAAAAGAAGATATGGTCAGGTTTCTTATACTTTCTTTCTTTTTTGTCACTTAGAAAATTGACATCTGTTGATAACAACAGGAGGCGCCAATGATTTCTGAATCTGTTGACGGAAGCTGGTCTTTAAGTCCAAAGTATACCAAAGAATCAGAATTTGTTGGTTCCAATGATGTTAAGACTACCAACAATCAGGAGGCACTTGATTCTTTCCCTGTTCATAATGGAAATGTAAGATTGTGCAATCCTTAACCTGTTTTACTCTTTTTCGTAGCTTCATAGGGCATTATTCCAAGGTCTCAGTAATCAGTAAACACTAACCTCCATCAAAAGACACGAGATATTTGTGTTCAGAAATTTAGATTCTTCTGCTGGATATTTTCATCAATAACATTGTTTACACTGGGATCGTAATTGAAGTTTTCTGATTACAATCCATAACAATGACAAAAGGCGGTTATATGAGTAATGAACTAATGACCAATAACTTACACAAATGAAGACCAAATAAAAGTAATTATTTCTTCTCTGGTTTATGGCAGATGGGTATGGTCTTCAGTAGATCCTACTTCTGATTATATCTATTTGTCCAAATTCCATTCTCAGACTGGTGTATCCATTTAGCTTGAGGGTCTTATTGAGGACAGTTATAGATGTGAACCGACCACATACAGTTTCTGCATTAATATGGATTCATGCAATGTTTACATCTTTTCTTATTTTGTTAGTGGCTGTTGTACTGAAAGTTTCTTGATGCATTCTGTTACGAATTCCAGGAAAACTAGTCTGTTTCAAGAAGTTAAGGAACTAAACTTAATTTAATTTGTTTGACGTGATTGGATTCTTCTCAAGAGTATTTACTTCATAAGTTTTGCACTATATTGTCAGGTCCGATGTATTATAAGGAGCATAGTTCGAGATTGGGCATCGGAGGTATTCATCTATATATTTTGTGTGTTGGTCTTATGTTTGCATGTTATCTTACCCATTCTTGGTTGTCATATATATTGTTTTGTTATATTGATTCCAGGGATGGAAAGAACGGGATCAGTGCTACACACCTATTCTTGAAGAGCTTGATCGGCTGTTTCCCATAGCAATTGCAATTCTTTTTCAGATAATGACCAAATTCGACCTATCTCATTTCCAGATATTCATCCAGCTAGGTACTCGTGCTAACTCTTTTGATATAATATACCCATGCAACCCAAAATAAATTGAGAAACATGATTAATGATCATTGTTCTAGCGACTCTTCCAACATAACTCAAATATGATGTTGTTTTGACAGAAAACACGCCATCAAGTAAACAACTAAACAAGCATAACACTATCCTTCTCATTATATTAGAATATATCATTTATTCTCCAAACTCAGTTATCCTATTACAAAAAAAAATCACATTTGCTTTTGTAACCAGGAAGCTAATGAGTAATGACCTTTCATATGATAACCTAAACTAAGACATGTTTCATGCCTTCACACTTTTGTTATTGGTATGCTGTGTTTCATTCCTGATCCCCACCTTTAAGTCGGTGGAAATACCAACAAGGGCTAAAAAGCCTGACAATAACTGTTTAGACCAGCTTTGTGAACAGTGTCGTGCTCAAAGTTGTCCGTGCAATCAAAATCACAATTCCAACACAACAATGGGTGGTCGTCATCTCTAAATAAGTAAATATGGTTCCTTTTCTTTTTTGGCTGAGTGAAGGGGCCAAACCCTAAAATCCAATATACGAAATAAATTTCATACACTAATATTACAATATTACTACCAACAGAAGACCATTTCATGTAGAAGATGACAATCATTTTCCTCCGCAGAATATACTCGAGATGGTGTTTAGATCAATAGTTGGATATGGGCGTATTGAATTGACCCAGTGCACGTGATTTTCACCTGCACCCTTAACAAAGTTGGGTTTTATTTCACAGTTCACAGGGTTGGATCCAAACTCTAATAAACAATATTTTTGTCCTGCAATGGAATTGGTGTAATCAGATTGACTCCTGGGCTGGTCAATTGATGAATTCACATTTGTAAGTGTAACTGCAATTGACATTGTTAAGTGACAGATTTATCTGTTGAACATGTCTTCATCTGTTTCATAGCTTATATTCTGTCATGACTTATATTGTTTTCAGACTGGTTTTTGAAGCTAATTCTGGGCTATTTGTATTTTCACAGGAGCCTGGGATGCTGTCGTTACATGTTTCTTCCTGGACACAGCACACAACATTGTAGAATACATTGAAATCATATCGAGAATTCTCAAAGAAGGGGGTGTAAGTATTAGTTTCGTTGGATGACTAACAAGACCTGCCTTGCTATATGTGCAGGCACGTGTGTGTTCTTCATTGTTCATTTAGTTTACGAATACCTATTTTTAGTGAATAAGAAGACGTCTGTTATTAATATCCTTCCGGACTTGCTAAGTTAATTTGTTTGTTGGTTAATAGGTGTGGATAAACCTGGGGCCTCTCCTTTATCATTTTGCCGATGCATATGGAACAGAAGATGTATATATCTGTCACTCTCCCTCATGTCCACACATCCCCCCCCTGCCCTCACACACCCACACACACCTCTTGTACATGTACTGGACATGATTTTTAGTACCTCAATCTTTCTTTTTCATTTGTTTATTTTGGCTCAGGAAATGTCCATTGAACTCAGTCTGGAAGATGTTAAGAGGGTGTGTTTCAATTATGGCTTTGAATTGGAAATATCATATGTATCTTTTTGTTCGTTTGCCTAGTCAGAATATATCTTTTAAGCCTTGCTGATTTTTCTTGTAATTTTGACAGCGTGAAAACACCATTGAGACGACTTACACTGCAAATCCTCGATCAATGATGCAAGTAAGTATGTGTGTATTGTTTGGATGCATCATGTTAAACTCTGACTGTGTGAATTTTAACTGTCGAGATCGACTTTGTGCACCTGCACAAGCTGTTGGTGAACAACCTTAGGCGATCATTAGCAACAAACATTAATCAGGCTGGTGGTATTATTCATCTGTAACTCTGCCGTGGTACTTGTTCGTCCTTATTAACCTTGGGAATCAGTTTGCTGTTAAGATGCGCCGGAGGCCGAGCACTTCAAATGGATCGATGATAGCAACACACCGATTTGTATTCTTATTTTGCTTGGTTTTGAACTAATTTTTCAGATGTACCAGATAACAATGGGTTGTGGTTGTGTTCCGGAAAATTGGATGCTTAGTCTAGAACTGACGATAATGTGTACAGAATTCTCTATGGATATTCAATGGTCATTCTTTGTGGATTTGTTTTTTATCCCACGACAAACATGGTTATTTCTGATGATGTTGCATGGAATGATGTCATTGAAACAAAGCGCTGGGTGGCAAGCATGAGGACCAAGGGCGTGTTTACTTGGGGAAAACTGTTTTCAGTTTTCCATTTCCATTTTTCTTTTCTATCTCTAGTTTTCTTTTTCTAATGAAAATTTTGGAAAATTAGAAAACGTGTTCACTTGATTTTAAAAATTAGAAAACTGTTTTCTGTTTTCTATTTTTTTTAAACAAAATTCACATTAGACGTACATACGTCGAAACAGCGTACGTACGTCCCCACACGTATAAAGTCTGTTGCCTGCTTGGACGTACGAACGTCCTAACTGCGTACGTACGTCCTGACCAAAACATGTTTGTTGCCTCAATGGACGTACGTACGTCTTAACTAGGTACGTACCTCGTGAGTTCTTTCTTCTTCTTTGTTCGTGTTTTTGGTTTCGCGATGGTGTTATCCAAATGGAAAACGCTAAATTGGTGTTTTCTCTTTTTAAGTTAAAATAAGAAAACAAAAAATTATTGGAAATCAGAAAACTGTTTTCTAAAACTATAAAAACATCTCAAGTAAACACGTTTTCTAATTTTCATTTTCTTTGGAGATAGTTTTCCGGAAAACTAGAAAAGTTTCCCACAAGTAAACAGGGCCCAAATGTTACTATATCTTCAACAACTTTCTGTTTTATATATCTTGGGATGATGTTCGAAGAACGAACCCCCAACTTCATTTATGTAATCAACTTTTTATATCGTTTTATGTAATGACACCATTTTTAATTAAATATATGTTATTTTTTTTTTATCTAACTTCGTTTATGTAATGATCCCTTTTTAATTAAAAATACGACAATGACAACCCCCACCCCCAACCACACAACACACCAACTTTATTTCTATGTATGTAATGTCCCACTTTTCAATTAATAATTCTATATCTATTTCACCTTTGCTATAATAGCATTTCACAACACATAAATTCTTTTAATTTATAATGTAGACAATGGAACAAGGTGGCCCAAGCAACACCAGTGACTACTATGTTTTGAAACCATGGAACGTTGGTAAAAACGAGAAGGGTTCTTGGAGAATGGTAAGTACTTTACCATTATTTTTTTAATATATGGCATGGGACCACATGTTGTGCTTTTGCATTATTATCATGGCCCACATATTGAAGCTTTTGTTGTGATGGCCATACAGTATTCTACTTTTGATGGACTATTCTTGTTTTAATGGACCATACAGTATGTATAACAAAAAATTCATTCTATGTTGGGTTTTTTGTGAAAAAAGGAGGACAAGTGAAGTTTTTTGTGCTATATGGGCCCTGTTTAAGCCCAATTCGTGATCTATTGTAAGGCTATGTTATAAAGCCAAGTAGAAGTGGAAAAATCAAATAATAATAATAATAAAAAAATAAGACATTTGTTGAAGTGTGGATAATATATTAACTATTTTTATTATCAAATACTAAAAATGAGACACTTGTTCAATATTTTTATTATCGAAAAATTAAATATTAATACATTTGTTGAGGTGTGGATAATATACATTTGTAATGACCCATATCAAATTCAAAGAGTCCATGGCCCATAGTTATGCTTCATATGTTACAAGAATAGCCCTTTATCGTACTTGGGCCGTAGCCCAATATGGATGGATAATGCTCATATCACAATCAAAAGAGTCCATGGCCCATAGTTATTTGTGATTCACCAGGTATGCAAAAAGTTATCAAACACCGGTTAATTTGGCAAATTCTGTTACCTAACATTTACCCAAGTTGTTAACAAACACAGGTGAATTCGACAAATTATTTTCTACCTGGTTGACCATTCCCCAAACCTTGGTTTTACCCGGTTGACCAAATTTACCGGTAATCATCCCATTTTATTCCCCGGTTATCAAACAGGCCCTAAGGTTTGATCATCCAATCTTAATCTGCGGCATATTTAGAAACGTATTTCGCCATTGAGTCCGTACAATTATTAGCTTCTCTATAACACCAATGAATTTGTACCTCTTCCATTTGTCTTAGGATATCCTTGATATCTTTGCAAACTGTGTCAAATTGCCAATGCAAGTTATCGATATCCTGAGTAAGTGCCTTTTGCAAGAGTTGGGAGTCTATTTCGAGGATGACCTTAAAGGATCTAAAATAAGTAAGCAATCTCAATCCAAAAAAAAATAGCTAGGAATACTACCATGTCATCTCTTAGAACACATCCAGCTCTTGTAGGTCATGGGTTACCCAATGTCAATCCATCACAATTAAGCTTAACCCAACTTCCTTGAGGTGAATTATAACACTAACATGCATAATCTCCCATTGTTAGATATAGTTGGTTTTATCTTTACAATGAAGATGCCTACAATAACGGATTAGAAGGATTCAGGAAAAAACATAAAAAGGTGTGGTGCAATATGTTGAAGATCAATGGTTGAATAGGTACAAGTAATGGTTTGTTGCGGCATGGAAAGACTCGGTTATGCACTTTAATACTCACACTAGTAATAGAGCTAAGTCTATGCATTCCCATGGAAATGGTTCTAGGACCTCATTAAGCACCTATAAAACACAATTGGCCCAACTAAGGCCCGGTTTATAATATTGACCCTCATTAAGCATTTGTAGAATAAGAAAAGACCCATTTAACGTTGATATTATAAAAACGGCCCTTTCACTACCGATAATACCCTTCTGGTTTATGGTATGTCATTGTAAACGACAACAAATGTTTGCATTTTTATGGTATGTCATTGTTTCGAGTATGCAAACAAGTTTTTGCATTTAATCTTTATGTGTTGTGACTGATGCAAACAAGTCTTTACATTTTCTAGTTTATCTTGTTGTCGTTTCGAGTATGCAAACAATTCTTTGCATTTAATGTTTATGTGTGTTGTAACTGATGCAAACAAATCTTTACATTTTATGGTTTATGTTGTTGTTTGCAAGTATGGAAACAAGTCTTTGCATTTTATGTTTGTATTGTGACTGATATAAATAAGTATGTTTATATGTTTATGATATGCAAACAAGTCTTTGCATCAGTCGAAGGGTAAACTAGTCCATAAGACACGGAAATCAGCGGTTGGGCCTATTTTACCATTAGTTCCCTAACTGGTCCAATCTTATATTTAAACATCTTAAAGGGGTCCGTTTTTTTAATCCCTGATGCATTCCTCATTGAAACGACATTTGGGATCGTCATGTGGTAATTTGTCACAAACTGGGATGTCATTGACAACCTTTTGGCAAATCAGTTGGCGGTGATACAAGCCACATTTAGTATGAGTCGAAACATTGTGTGTCACTGTTTCATACAAAATGAGTACAGTGAGATTAGAGCTTTTATTCTCGGGAGGCAATGGAGATGATAGCAAAAGAACTTCAACGGGCAGATTTTGTTGTGAACAAGGAAACATGTGGGTATGCCTTAAGGCGTACTTGTGGTCTTTTGTATGCTCATGAGTTGAGACAAGTTGTCAGCAAAGGTGATGGTATCATATATACCATTGTCCTTAATAAATGTTCGATGGAGAAAACTTGATAATGTCCCAATGGAACTTCTAATGAGGTCATTAGATATTTTACCAGAATTTGAAGGAATTAAAAAAAGTTTGACTTACTTCCAGAAAATTAAAAATTCTTCTTGAGGTAGTGTTTCAATCGGATTTCACACCAATGTGATGTAAGATCAAGAAGAAACCCCTAATGTTAAGATCTAAGTTATTGGAGAAGATAAAGATGAAGGAATATGGTTTTGGTGATTGATAATGGTTGCACTAAGTTGCTTCTTAGTTGCCTACGTATCCATAAGAGAGATGAAATCAATCCTTTTATAACATAGTTCAAATGTAGAGTTTGATTGAGATTAGGATATGATCCAATGATCCCTAATGTATTGTAGTGTTGTAGTCCCATGTATTTGGACCATATATTGACAAGATAATGTACCTCATATCCTATTAGGAAGATAAGTTCTAAAGATATTGAAATTGTTATTGGATTAGGAGTTGTAGAGATATTGGAGTTGTAGTTGGATTAGGTTAAAGAAAATCTCTACAAAGATGTAGAATTACCATAGTAACCTTATTGGATATAATGGACTTAAATAGATAAAGCCCATGATTGATATTGAATGTAGTAACAGGCCTAGGCCTTATTACTAATTGAATTGGGCTTAGGCTCTTATTGATTAAAATCTTAGGCTTTGACTTGTAATTGACTTGGGCTTGAGCCCGTTAAGGGAGGTCAACATATCGCCCCCTCTTTAGTCGATAGGTGAAACCCGTTGGGTAAAGAAGAAAAAATGAACGCAATCTGAGTGAAGGAACAGGCGGTAGGAATTTAGAGGAAAATAAATTGAACATGAACTGAGTGACGAAACAGGCGGGAGAAATTTATAGAAAAATAAATTGAACTCAACTGAGCGAAGAAACAGGCGATAGAGATTTATAGAAAAATTGATTAAACTTGACTGAGCGAAAAAACAGGCGATAAAGATTTATAGAAAAATAAATTGAACGGAAGAAATTGGAACGAAATTTGGGTTTGATTGAAAATCCGAGTAGAAGGAAATAAAATTTGAGTGATGTCAAGTGACGAAGAAACGGATATGGAGAATGACGATGGATTATGGAAATGGGCGCGAGCTCGAAGAAGGGAGTGTGCATGGACAATGGGTACCTCGATGCGACAACTAGACAAACGCACGTCCCGAGGCACTTTGGTGTCCCACCGTGGGGTCCACAGCTGCTGGTGGGGGGAGAATACCCGAGATGATGCAGCTGGACAAACTAGCAAGGAACTGTGTACAGCCACTAGCCTGGGCGCTGGCCAGGGCATAACCAGGGCTGACAAAGTCATGGGTGAGGAGGTTGCTGTTGGAGGAGGGAATAGGCTGGCCGCTGGCCAGGACACAGCCGCTGGAAGGGAGGTAGGCATGGGATTAGCTGCTGGGGAGGTTCTTGAGGGGGTAGCTGCTGGAGAAAGAATTGGTGAGTGGCTGGAGGAGTCGGTAGCCGCTGGGGAAAAAGTGGGCAGGAGGCTATCTGAGGGGGTACACACAGCCGCTCGTGAACAAACAGCCGCTCGTGAACACACAGCCGCTCGTGAACACACAGTCGCTCATGAACACACAGCCGCTCGTGAACAAACATTCGCTCGTGAGCACATAGCCGCTCGTGAATGGACAGCTGCGCGTGAAGAGACAGCCGCTGGGGAAGGTGATAGTCAAGAGTGTATCGGAAATTCCAGCAGCAATGGACATGACAAAACATGTGTCCAGCAGCTATGGACATGACAATTCCATACTTAGCTAATTTTCCCAAAATTTCCAGCGGCTATGCATCATGCAAAATATTGTCAGAACGTTAGAGTCATGTTCCTGCCAAAATACATATCTCCAGAAGACGTGCCATATAAAATTGGAAAGTTAATGAAGTCCTCTTTTCAACACACAAAACAGATCGACATTCCGATCTCTGCGCAGAAAGTTATGGCCAATCAAATACAGACTGTCGAAATGAAGATACCGAAAAAAACCGAACAACAATTACCGTTGGGCAAGTCGGAGGAGGAGATAGCTGGGGGCATTGTCGAGGGGATTGCTGCTGGTGATGAAGGTAGCCTGGAGGGAGACCAGGAGACAGGTGGTGTAGCTACCAACCAAGGGGTCGGTCTGAGCACCATCATGTCGGACGAGGGTGACGACCCGGTAGGTCTCATGCCCAATAAAAGGCACGATAACCGAGACAAAGAAACCATAACAAAAACTCCGGAATCCGCATTCAAGATGTTGATGCAAAACATTGCCCCACAGGTATGACCATAAGATGATAAACATGTAGGCGATTTTATTTGCAGGCGTGTGTAGACTATAACTCGGGTGTGATATATGTAGATCACATATTGAAATTGAAATTGTCATGAACATTTGTCGATCACGTATTGATGTTGAGATTGATGTGATCGGTTGTCGATCAGTATTGACATTGATATTGATATTGATATTGATATTGATATTGATATTGATATTGATATTGATATTGATATTGATATTGATATTGATGTGATCATTAGAGATCACTCTTGATATTTATATGGATGTGATCATTGGAGATCACTCTTGATATTGATATTGATGTGATCATGAGAGATCACTTTTGATATTGAAGTTGATGTGATCATGAGAGATCACTCTTCATAGTGACCATTGGAGATCGCGCTTGATATTGATGCATACGTCCCCATGTAGTGATACATTAGGTTAAAGAGGGAATTGCCCCCAAGCGTATGATGTAGAAACGTTCCGAGCATAAAGACGACACCATTAAAGGTGTGATGAAGATAGATGGTGACGTCCCCAATTTCTGTGATAGAGGGGTGATCAAAAGTATCGAGTTTGAGTTGACGTATCATATGCTAGTATCACGTGTGGAACCCTTAGCAATGACATGAAGTCTTGTTGTGTGAAACTAGTTGTGCAAAATTATTAGCGCGGATCTTGATCTGATGCAACCATTAGGTTGACGCCCCCAAGTGGTACTTGAGTTGACGAATCTTTAAGATCCCTAACTAGTTGTTGGAAAAACGTGAGCTTGAATTCTGATTTGTCGTTAACATTGTCAACCTTAGTTGTTCAAAAATGCTAGCTTAGATTCTGATTTATTATAAATCCTTAGAATCTCTAACCCTTTGAACATTACCTATTGAGAGTGTTAGTTGAGATTTTGATTTCTTGCAAATCCTTAGAATCCCTAGCGTTGTAAAAAACCTTGAATTAAAATAGTTGAAGAAAATAACTTCGAAAGACGTAGATGTGCTTGTGTGACTAACATGTAAAAAAGCAGACAAAGTTGAGAAAATGTGTAAAATTAAAGTTCCTCTCAACGATTGAAGTATACACTGTCAGAAATATGTTGTAATATTCTTTCTGGTATAAGAAAGAGATCAAAGAACCATCATCTTCTCAAAATTTGGATTTTCAATTGACGACTAGATTGTATATAGGAGTTTTGTTGCTATTGGCACCTTGCTTTTGAGATGTGAAATTGAATTCGGAGTCAAACTTTTTGTGATTTGAGTCGTCGTGCTCTTGTTTGCGAATTGTATCATCCTCAAGATGGATATACTTTTGAGCTCTAGAGAAAAGTTCATACTTGGTGGTCGGAGTGTCAAGCACAATGGAACCCGTTGTCATCATGTAGTAACAACAAGTGTATCTGAGACATCGGGTATTTTCGCTTGCGCTTTTCTAAATCAAGCTACACATTTACTTAATAGTTCTCTATCTTTTTGCTTAATGTTGAACAACACAACGACATCTTTACGGTGACGCCAATTATGCCTAAAGTGTTTGACAAATTGGACAGAGAAATCATTGAAGTTGTGGATAGAACCTCGTCGAAGTTCGGAGAAATATCGAAGAGCTTTGATACCAAAGGTGGAAGGAAACATCTTGCACATGAGTGCATCATCATAACTAAAGAGCACCATCTTATTCTTGAAGTCGGAAATATGAAGCCAAGGATCGCCCTCAACTTCATTGTATTCTTTGAAACTTAGTGGCTCGAAATCTGGGTGATGCTCTCCTTGCTGAATCTGGAAAGAAAATGGGGAAGTTTGGCCCGTATGATGGGCAATGTTGTCGAGTCTATACTCCTTAGCGTTTTTTGCTTGAATTGCTTGAGCGATCATTCTTTGCAACTTCTCTTCAGTGAGGTCCTCGATCCTTATGTTACCATTGCCATCATGACCATAGTCATGTGCATAAGTGTCACGGTCATGACTTTGGCAGTAATGTATTAGGGACCTAGATGTTGGTGAACGAGTATTTCGTTGCCCTCGTTGAGAGTTGTGGTGTGTGCCCCTATATCCGAGGGAGGTTTCCCGACGTAAGTGGTGATGATTGGGTGTTTGAATCAAGTCTCTATTAGAGTAGTCCGGAGCATAGCCTTTGGACCATGACATGTTTTTGAGAATGCTAGACACACTGCCGCTGGAGATGGTGTAGTTGGGGGGTCTTTCATGCCTACTGCCACTGGAGATGGTGTAGTTGGGGGGTCTGTCATGCCTACTGCCGCTGGGCAAGGTCTTGTTGTGAGGCTTGTCACGCTCATAGTCGCTGGGCATGGCCTTCTTATGAGTTTTATCGCTCTCATAGCCGTTCGGCATGGTCTTCTTGTGAGTTTTGTCGCGCTCATAGCCGCTCGGCATAGTCTTCGGGTGGGTTTTGTCACGCTCATAGCCACTCGGCATGGTCGTCAGGTGAGTTTTTTCACGATCATAGCTGCTGGGCATGGTCTTCGGGTGAGTTCTGTCACATTCGTAGCCGCTGGGCGCTCTTGTGGCGAGTATGTTGGCTTTGTCTTGTGCACTAGTTGGGAGGTCTTCCACGCAACCTTTTAGAAGCTTTGTGAGTAGTAGAACCTCTTAGAAAGGTTGTCTTGACTCCTTTGGTGCGATGCTAATGTTGGTCCCTTGCTTCACCTTGACCGGTAATATGCAGTAGGCCCTTAGGGTTTCGACGTTCATCTTCTTTCTCCAAGTCAACCGGGGATTGCTCTTGTGATGGTAATACAATGTCGTCTTCAATGTCCTCTTCAACTTCCGGGATGGTTAAAGGTCGAGTACTTTTCCTTGGATTTGGATTGTTTCCCAACCTATCAAAAACGCTTGAAGAAGATGGAGTCAACGAACATTCATTACCATTTTGATTCGCATGTTTAACTTCCTCCTTAGACCATTGTTCCTATTCTGAAGCCTTTTAAGTTTGCGGCGTAGATACTCGTTTTCAGAAATCATGACTTCTTCATGTTGATAGGCTCCTTGGACTTTGATGGTTGAGAAGAAGAAGAAAAAGAAGAAACCGAGTGTTCTTCGCCATTAGATGGAACCCTCTTGGAAGTGACGGTATGCTCTCTAGGGTTAGAACCTTGAGAGCGAGCTTGCACATGTTTTGAACCATCTTGAGATCTACCATTACTTACTTGCTTGTTTTGTTGAGATCTAGCTGTTGCCATTGAGAAGAAAGGGCTAGATTCCTTTTGAAAAATAGGTTTTTATGTGGGGGGAAGGAAAACCTCAGTCGGCGCCAAAGTGTTTCAACCGGATTTCACACCAATGTGATGTAAGATCAAAAAGAAACCCCTAATGTTAAGATCTAAGTTATTGGAGAAGATGAAGATGAAGGAATATGGTTTTGGTGATTGATAATGGCTGCACTAAGTTGCTTCTTAGTTGCCTACGTATCCATAATAGAGATGGAATCAAGCCTTTTATAACGTAGTTCAAATGTAAGAGTTTGATTGGGATTAAGATGTGATCCAACGATCCCTAATGTATTGTAGTGTTGTAGTCCCATGTATTTGGACCATATATTGACAAGATAATGTACCTCATGTCCTATTAGGAACATGAGTTGTAAAGATATTGAAATTGTTATTGGATTAGGAGTTGTAGAGATATTGGAGTTGTAGGTTGATTATGTTAAAGAAAATCTCTACAAAGATGTAGAATTACCATAGTAACCTTATTGAATATAATGAACTTAAATAGATAAAACCCACGATTGATATTGAATGTAGTAACGGGCCTAGGTATTATTACTAATTGAATTGGGCTTAGGTTTTTATTAATTAAAATCTTGAGCTTTGACTTGTAATTGAATTGGGCTTGAGCCCGTTAAGGGGGATCAACACACGTAGAAATGTTTAGAGTTGGTTGATCCAAAGATTACTTTCATGCAGGAGCCAAAAAGAAAACTGGAATCAAGAGGTAAGCCCCAAACTCCAATAAAAGTTCAAATCGATCGAATGAAGTGACAAATGACACGAAAAAAGATCCCTTGGCTTTTGAATATGCACAAACAGAAGAAGAAGAAATGCAAGCTATAGAAAAAATTCAAAGAAAACCTGTTAAAAAGGTTAGTAGACCACGAAAAAATCAAGGGGATGAAATAAGTAAACAAAGCCAATCTAAAGTAAAGAAGTCGACTTCTAGAGTGAAGCTTGTGATGCAAGATTTACCATGTATGATTTTAAGTGGAATGACGAATTCTCAAAGTTAAATCATAATATTCGTGAATTCATTGAGTTTTATGAGCAAGTTCCCGGTGATGGATATTGTGGATACAGATAAATAGCCAAAATAATAGGTTTTAATGATGAAAACTTGTAAGGGAAAGATTACTGATTGAGTTTATGGAAAAAAAAAATGAGTATGAACTATTGATGGGTCCCTCAAAGTTTGATTCAGTACAAAGAAATTTAGAGTGTAGAAAGCCTACCACGATGAATAAAGATGAGTGGTTTGATCTTCCTGATATGGGTTGGTTAATTAAAAACAAGTGCTTATAATTGTGTGTTCATCACACTTGGGCCAAAGCAGGAGATAACTTACCTTCCACTATGGACACCTCCAGTTTTGAATGAAATTTCAGTGATTACAATTGCTCATACTTGGGATGGCATAAATTATGTTCCCTTGCAGCTTACAACTAATGCTCCATTGCCTAAGCTTGCTCCAGGTTGGAAGATGAACAAAGATCCAGTTGCTGCCCTATGGTTAACTTTAGTGCAAGAAAAACTTGAATTGTGGGAAGAGTTATAACTAACATTTGGTAGAGGATTCTCAGAGAAATCAAAAAAAAAAAAAAAAGTTAAAGCCGAAGTTGTTGATTTGATAAAGGATTGTATTGGAAAATGAAAAATTAATTGAAATCATTTTTTGTTTTTGTTCAAGCTCCTAACTTTTTTATGTAACGACTCGACCTATATCACCACCGATATTGTCCCCACTTAGCCACTGCGGATATCCGACAATGTGGGGTTTTATGGGCAGCAGCGAGCTTCCCAGGAGGTCACCCATCCTGAGATTACTCCAACCCGAGCACGCTTAACTCCAGAGTTCGTAATTACAAACTCTGGAGCCAAGTGAGCGCAAAAGGCCTCGGTAATAATATATATATTACATATCTATACCTATATTCCAATGTCAGGACATCCCCTTCTCATGTGTCGTAGGACCCATCCCCTCGGCAAACTATCTATCGACCCAGGGTGTTACAATCTCACCACCTTTGAGGAGAGTCGTCCTCGGCTCTGGAATATACAGCCTCAAATCACCGACGTTTCCTACCCCTCATGAGACGAGTACCCCACACAACCGTCACCCCTTTACCGGGCTAGGCGCCTTTCCAGCATACTCTCCCACCCTCGACAGGAGAACCGTCGTCGCTTCTGATACCATTTATAGCAACCCGAGCTATATCACAACCGATATTGTCCCCACTTAGCTACTGCGGACGTCCGATAGTGTGGGGTTTTATGGGTAGCAGCCTACTTTCCAGAAGGTCACCCATCCTGAGATTACTCCACCCGAGCACACTTAACTCCAGAGTTCTGAACTCTGGATCCAAGTGAGCCCAAAAGGCCTTGGTGATAATATATGTCAGATCTATACCTGTATTCCAATGTCAGGACATCCCCCTCTCATGTATCGTAGGACCCACCTCCTCGGCAAACCACCTGCCGACCCAGGGTGTTACAATTTATTTCTTTTGTTTATATTCTTTTACATTGTATAATGTATATAAGTAGATAACGAAAGAAAAAAATATCGAAAACCACCACTAGATAATGGTGGAATGGAAGATAATGTTTTAGCAAGAACCATCACTAGATAGTGGTGGAACGAAAGAAAAAACAAATTAGCAAGAACCATCACTGGATAATGGTGGAACGAAAGAAAAAACAAATTAACAAGAACCATCACTAGATAGTGGTGGAACGAAAGAAATAAATAATTGAAAAACAAAAATCACAAACCATCACTAGATAGTGGTGGAATGAAAGAAAATAATTTAGCAAGAACCATCACTAGATAGTGGTGGAATGAAAGAAAAAAATAATTGAAAAAAACAAATCACAAACCATCACTATCACTAGATAGTGGTGGTATGTAAAAATTTTAAAAAGTTACAAGAATCATCACTAGATAGTGGTCGAACGTTTATGAAACAATATTGACCATGAATCATCACTATGTAGTGATACTAACAGACGATATCGCTTCTTTTTTTTTTAATCAAATGTTGTAATTTTATATCTTCCAAAGAAACCTTTTCATACATGTTGTTCCTATGCACCAAAAACAAAAACAGATTAAACCCAGAGGTACATATCCTCTTTTACATAGTCACCCCAAGTCCCTCCCATAACAAATACAAGAGTAATATATAGAAGCAACACTTCAATACGTATATAGTAGCCTGTATCCCCTCTATTTTTATTCAGAGATTCTTCAGTCCCCAATCAGCCACGGAGTACAGACTTCCATGCCCTGCAGTAAGACATTCAGTTGCTTACATACATTGTATCCTTCTAGTTCATGAGCAGGTCAGCAAACCTGATTGACTCTCTGAGCTCTAGTGACTTTTAATTTTAGTAATAATACAAAGTGTACAATCAGATCTGATGGTTCTTGCTAACTACTTAGTACATATTTGATATCGTTTTTTAGTAATAATACAAAGTGTACTTCCATACTGATTGATGTAGGACATATTAGGAGTGCGAATTTGGAACTCTTTAAGAGTGAGTGTGGAACAATACTCTCCTCTAGATCTTGCCACATGGCTATATCAAAAAATAAAAATTTTGATTTTTTTTTTTTAATATTAAGTAAGATTAATTAAAAAACTAAAACACTAAGATGGGTGTTGTTAACCCTAGTGGGACCAACTAAATTAAAAAATAATAAAAATTAGTAGTACGTGGCAAAATCTGGTGGAGAGTGTTGTTCCACACTCTTTAAGAGTGGAACAAATTCAAACTCACATATTAGGAGTTACTATTTTATTTCTAAGTTTCAAGTAGGTTCTACAATATATTATTTTTTGTCAAAGTCATATTATAGTAGGAGTTATTATATTTTTAAAAGTCATTTTAATTTAGAAGTCCTTTACTTGTTGAACAAGCTTCTTGCTCTATAAAAGAAGCTTTAGGTTATTGTAATCGGGGCGTAGCTAGGGGGGTGTAAGGGTACTCACGTGGATACCCTGAAAATTTGGAAAATTCCTACTATATATATTCTATTCACACATCACAACCTATATTTTAGGGAAAAATATATATATAACTTTAGTTTTGGCTAGAAAATTATTTTTATTCTAATTATTAGCTATATTTACTGGTTATTTTGTGATAATTTTCCTTAATTATGTTTGTTTTTTCCAATTATAACTAAACTTCTATAAGAATGTAAAAATCTCTCCAAATTTTGGATTTGACTTCTTGTTTAATCTCTAATTTAATTAATAGTCTCAAACTAGCTATTAGGTAGTAGGCAATTAAGAAATATTTGATTAAAAAAATTTGTCATGCAATTATGAGAAATATTTTGTGTATTTTTTTTTTTTTTTTTTTTGTGGAAGTTGTGTATAAAGTTTTGGTGGAAGTTGTGTACTACTGATGTTATATAGTTTTTTTATTTTCAGTGCTTGTGAAATCACAGCTTGAATAAATTGTAATTGCTCCAATTTCAATAGAATTCGGCCCACGGGTCTTGGCCGAATTCATAGCTAGTGCGCCTCTCACCCAACTGCTTAAGCCAGGTAACGGCATTCGCCCAATAGCTGTGGGTATGGTTTGGCGTCGCCTGGTGTCTAAGATTGCCATGAGAGGAGTCTCTAAGGTATTGTCCCATATCAAGAGGATTTTCAGTTTGGGGTTGGTGTGCCTGGTGGAGCAGAAGCAATTTTGCATGTTGTTAATCGGTTGGTTTATGCCAACAAGGATGACATATCGCTTTCTATGTTGCTTGTGGACTTTCAGAATGCCTTCAACCTTGTTGATCGGTCTGCTATGCTACGGGAGGTACGCAACCATTGTCCATCTATTGCTCTATCGGTCGAATACCTCTATTGCCAACCTGCTCAATTGTATCTAGGGTCTACTCATATCTGGTCAGCAACTGGGATACAGCAGGGGGACCCTTTGGGGCCTCTTCTCTTTGCTTTGGTCTTGCATCCATTGATACACCGCATTCAGTCAGAATGCCACTTGGAGTTGCAGGCATGGTACTTAGATGATGGTACTCTGATTGGTAGTACAGAACATTTGGCTAGAGCTATTCGTATCATTCAGGAAAGAGGATCAACTCTTGAGCTCGTGCTTAATGTTTCTAAGACAGAGTTGTTCTGGCCTTCTGTTAATCCTATATGCTCCTATCCAGATATCTTTCCGGCTGGTATATCATGTCCTCAGCGAGGGGTTAAGTTGCTTGGAGGGGCTGTAAGTATTGATGCATCTTTTATTATGGGTAATGTTCGTCAACGAGTGGATAAGACACTTCAGCTTATGGATTTATTACCACATCTAAAGGATCCGCAATGTGAGCTGGTACTTTTACGTTCTTGTATGGGAATATCTAAGCTCAACTTTGCTCTCCGTACTTGCCCCCCTGATTATGTTCAGGAAACAGCCGAATGGTTTGACCACAAGCTCCGTGCAGCCTTTCAAAATATCGTGGTTTCTGATGGACCTGGTTTTGGCGATCTACAGTGGCGTATGGCAACCCTCCCATTACGTATGGGCGGACTTGGTATTTATTGTACTATTGATGTTATGAAGTTTGCTTTCGTAGCTTCATGTACGCAAACCAAAGATCTCCAAGACCACATTCTTCGGGGTTGTGCGGCTGCACCTATGGGTAATGTTTTCGATACTGCCATTGCTAGTTTACATCTTTCTATACCTGATTTTGATCTCAGTAATCTTGCTCCAACTGCTACCGTCCCCATCAGACCCCAACATGTCTTGGCGGAAGCATACTACAGCAAGATTAGTTCTGGTCTTGAGAGGGAATTTGAGTTGTCAGCTAGACAAACAGCCGTGATTGGATGTGTGCAGTCAGAACATGCCAAAGATTTTCTCCTTGCCATCCCGATGGAAGGGCTTGGACAACGCATGACGCCTGTAGAATATCGTGTCATTCTTCGTTATCGATTGATGATCCCTCTTTATTCAGATGGTGAACTTTGTCCAGTGTGCAAGAAGAGCAAACTTGATGCTTTTGGGGACCATGCGGCCCATTGTAAGCATTACCCCGGCTTCAAGTACAGGCATGACCACATTAGAGATATCTTGTGTGATGTGTTCTGGCGGGCTGGAGTACGGGTTAAGAAGGAGGCTCCTGTTAACTTTCTTACTGATCCAAAGGAAGGAAGATCGACATTACGTCCTGATGATATTCTGGTCTACAACTGGTCTGAAGGTAAACATGCGTGTGTTGATGTTACAGGGGCGTCTCCGATGGTTGGGCTGGGTGCTGGGATTTTTGAGGTGGGGCTAGCAGCTAGCAATGCAGCAGCAACAAAAGTGAAGAAACATGACGGAGCTTGTAGGGCTAACCAACATAGTTTCATCCCCTTTGCATTTGACACATTTGGATTGCTAGGCTCAGAAGCAGTTGAGCTCCTCAGGAGAGTGCAGAAGGTAATGGATAGCAGCGTGATGACTGCGGGTTCGAACGAATATGTATTTAGGAGAATCGGGTTTGCTATCCAGAAAGGACTTGTCGCGCAGCTTGTAGCGCGTTTGTCCTCTACTTTTGTGTAATTCGTTTAGCTTATCAATAAAATTTGTTTTATAATAAAAAAAAAAAAAATTCTTATGGATCGAGTTTTCGGGTGATGAAATTTTTTGGATGAATAATAAGATTTTGGTGCGCACCCTCACCAAAAATCCTGGCTACGCCATTGATTGTAATAGTTAGGTTGATTATTATTGAATTGAATAGAAGAATTATTTCTTGGGTTATCCTTGTTTTCTTGCTAGATTATTCATCTTTTCATTCTTTTTACTTGGTGGATTCCAAGCTTCACGTTCGTCTAGGTTTCTAACCCTATCTTCTCATCTTCTTTGAGAGATTCTTATCTCTTTCTTCTAAGTTCTACATTAAGTGGTATCAGCAGTCTCACTTTCTAGATCCTTATCTAGAAAGCGGTTGTATTAACCTATTTCTAGATTAATGCATTAACGGGGTCAGGTCGCTTGGGAGACTTGACCAAATGGGAATGTTTGAGATCGGGGTGGCTGCACCTCGTTGAGATCGAGATTGCCTACGTACTCTAGCTCGGGGGAATTGAACTTAGAGATCAAGCCATCGTAGTTCTGTTTATATAGAAGATAGAAGGGCGTGGATCATGGATCTTGCAGATTCTCCGCCATCATAATGAGGATTAATTGTGTAACGAATGAGGAGCGTCTCTGTGAATTAATTGTGTAACTGACGAAGATATTCTGTGCATTGAATGGGAGCACGTGTGTGTGAGCAGGACGCTGCTGGTCTGGAAGTCGAGTCGTTGTGGTCGAGCTGTTGAGAAATCGGAGTCGTAGCGACCTGATGGATGGATGACTGTGCCACGTGGCTGCTTTTGATTGGCTGGAGTATGTAGTACCCCTACATAAGCCCCCTCTTTTTAGGTCGGCTGTGTAAGGCGGGCTGAAAAGACTTAGTGCACCGTTCGATGTTGATTTGAGGTTAACTTTTTGAATTTGTACACGTGGCAGTCATGCAGCGCTGTCTGGGGTAATCATGGCGCTCTTACGGGGAAGTGGAGGAGTTTCCTCGAGCAGTTAGGCGTGCAGTTATGGCAACTGACGCACGTATTGCTTGAGTAGATATCTGTCTTACACGTGGATTGATCCAACGGTGGATGCGAACCATTTTTTGTGAGTGGAGAATAACTGTAATGCATATGGATTCCTTAATTGATCTCTGCCGTTCATCTGTTATGAATCGATGGCTGTAATTGATCGTGCTGCGGTATTTAAACTGTAGTTCCTTTGAGAAGGGTTTACCTATCTTTGCTTTTATTTGAATTGCTGCCGCTTTGCTCACGCGATCTGAAGAATTTTGAGAGCTCGTGAGGTTTGTTTCCTTTTCTTTCTTTTCTTTGATCTTCTGTTTTCTTTTCTTTCATCTTTTGTATTCTGTATTGTCTGAGAGAAATGTCTGAAGCTAGTGATTCCCAAAATGATCACTTGAGTGGTGGTGAGGAGTATGAGTCTGAGAGTACCCATTCTGACACTCCGTCTCCTGTTCGTGGTGAGGACTTGGATAACCCCCAGAGTAGTGGTTCACATGGGCCAGACTCGTCTGATGATGAAATGGTTGAAGGAGATGATGGTGCAATGTGTAGGGTTGTAAATATGAGATATGTAAATAGGCATTTCACAGTTAGGAAGGTGTATGAACTTAGGTCGATTAGGCATTTGGAGATTAGGTTTCTCGGAGATCGCTTACTTTCACCTGACTATAGGCTTAATAATCCTTTTTCTACTGTATTCACCTTGACCCAATTCCGTGCTGGACTGAGGTTGCCGTTGTCTGAGTTGGTGGTTGACCTGTTGAATGCTATCGGTCGAGCCCCCTGCCAGATGAATGGTAATTTCTGGAGGAATGTGAGGGTAATTGATGACCTCAACAAGCTGCACAAGTGGAACATTACTGCTAGTGATGTATTGAACCACTTCAGCTTCAAACGATCTTCAAAGGCTGAATTGTCGGGCTATAACATGCAAGTTAGGCCAGACCGTTTGCCTTTGATTTATCCAGTAAGTAGCGAGCAATGGTGGAAAGACCCCATGTTGGTTACTGGGTCGATTGTTGAAGGTGATATCCAGTTGCGCCATGTGATTAGGAATGACGCTCGTAAGTTCGTATTAGTTCTAGGTCTGTTGATTCATTTTCCTGTTCCAGGGCCTGACGATTTTGTATTTTTGTTGCAGCGATTAGGGACGATCATTTGAGGAAAAACGATCTGCGGTCAGTGCTGAACTGTTTTGGTAATCTGAGTGACGAACGGAAGATCTCGCTCTTACCTCATCTAAGGGAGAATTTTACTCCCAAAGGTGGTTCAAAGACTGTTGAGGTCGAGCTTGAGAGGAGGAAGGCTTTGAAGAAAGCATTTATGACTTCTGTACACAAATCTGCTGGTGGGCGGTCTGGTGGTAGCTCGCGTGGTGGGGAGAAGGAGCGAGCTAATGTTAGCTCTAGGCATGAGGAGAGAGAGCGATCTGGGGATGGTTCTCGGAGGTCGGATAAGGGTCGACCTCTGGAGAAGGAACGAGCTGTGGAGAAGGAGCGGGCTGGTGGTAGTATGGCGGCTAGTCCCCCAGTCGTAGGTCCTCCGGCTTCTCTCCCTAATGTGGTTGCATTGGCTGGGAAGAAGAGGTCCTTCTCAGGAGGTGTCACAGACATCTGTCTTGTCCAGGAAGACTGCTGCTCGGCCTTCGCAGAAGGGCAAAGGTGTGGCGTCTGAGTTTCGCCCTGGGCCGTTCGACTACTTGGATGGTCAAGGGAAGAAGCACGTTGTTTATGATAACGACAGTGCTATTGACAACCCCTGCGTTGCCCGGGCTGTGAATGAGGGCATCATCCTAGATGCTGATGCTCGAGCAGTGAGGTCGCAGACTCTGTTGGTGACCTGCTCGAAGATAAACGGGGCGCTATCTTTGGTGAGTGTGATCTTAAGACGCATTTGATTTGTTTGTACTTAGACATTGTTATCTAAATTGTGCTTGTGCTTGCAGCTTAATACTAGCTTCCAGCAGGTGCGTTTGATCGCTGAGGTAGGTGCTCAAGCTGAAATTGAGGTGAGGGAGCTCAATGAGAAGCTTGAGCGGGCTAAGAACGTTGCTCTTGTTGCTGAGTGCACGGTGAGGGACAGGGATGCGCAGGTAGCGGCGCTGAAGGAGATGGTGGAGCAGTTAAAGGAGACTGTGGAGCAGCTGAAGGAACATGCCACTGCTTCTGATGCTTCTGCTGGGCACTGGCAGAAGGTATGTCAGGACAATGATGCGGCGTGGAGGGCCTACTGCGACCACCTGTTGAAAGCTGTGTCGGGGTCGCCCGAGGGAGAGGAGACGCGAGGTGGTGCTGAAGAAACTTTGACACCAGCTCAGGACACCTTGATGGGCCCTAGCGACCAGGTCGCTGGTGATGTTACAGATGGTGGTGTTTCCGTCGAGCTGCCTGCGCAGCAATGAACTTGCCTTGGTGCCCATTTTCTTGTATTGGGTAACCTTTGCAAAGTTTGCTTCTTGCACTCCTTCTTTTCCCTTTCTTGTATTGGGTAACTTTGTGCAAGGTTTGCACTCCTTGTTTTTGGCCTTGCTTCCAGAGCGCATTATTGAGAGCCCCCTTGTGAATTTGAGAGCTTTAGTGTATAATCTTTTGTATGCAACAGCAGTAGTCGGTTTTTACTTTGATGAGTTTGTATGAAGCCTTTCTGATCAGCTAGTTTCCAGGGAGTCCTGGTAGCTCGTTCAGAAGGCAGGTAGACGAGATGAATGGCTGCAAGCAGGACGCACTGAAACAGTTCCTCTTGTATGCCTTAGCTTTTTGTTGTACCTGTAATTGTTAGAATCTTATCAAGTAAAAAGTTAATTCAACATTTTACCTTACATTGTTGTTCATGTTGCTTTGTCTGCTTGAATGGGATTTGCAGACAATAAGTGCTAATCATGGTGTTGGACCTGCTGGGAGACGAGGTCGCATATATCTTAGTTGTGTTGTGCTTAGGTCGTGGGAAGGGAATGACCGATGCACCAAGTTAAGTTGTTAGTGGTATCACTTAACAATATTTAAATTATCAAAGGGACTGGAGTTTTGATAATTTGTAGGTCGAGGGATTGGACCTTCAGTAGCCATTCATGTTTGAGTAGAGATGAAGGCAAAATTGAATTTATACATTGAAATGCAATGGATGCTTTCATTTCATTGATAAAATTTCTTTAAGTGAAAAGCATTCCATGGGTTCTTAACGATCTCCCCTTCTGGTGTTTGAAGACGGTAAGAACCGTTGCTCTGAACCTTTGTTATAATATAAGGGCCTTCCCAATTGGCGTTGAGCTTGCCAATAATGTTCTTTCTTTTGTTGCTGAACATTCTCCTGAGCACTAATTCCCCTGGCTGAAAACCTCTTGGTCGCACGCCTTTGTTATAAGCTCGTTTGTGTCTCTGTTGGTATTGCTCGAGCTTGATAACGGCATGATTCCGTCGTTCTTCGAGGAGGTCGACACCAAACGACCAAGCTTGATTGTTGAGTTCGGTATCGACCAGTAGAGATTTGGTCGTTCCGTATGTTAGCTCGGTGGGAATAACGGCCTCAACTCCGTAGCATAGGCTGAAAGGTGACATCCCAGTGGACGTGCGAGGGGTTGTTCTATAAGCCCATAGGATATTCTCCAATTGCTGTGGCCATTGATCATGTTGGTCTTCGAGTTTCTTCTTCAAGTTATTTAGAATCTGTCGATTTGCAGCTTCGACCTGGCCATTGGCCTGTGGATATCTAGGCGTTGACCTTGAATGCTCGATTTTCCATAGGTCGTAGAATGCCTTGATATTTTTGCCAACGAATTGAGTGCCATTATCTGTGACTACACGCTTTGGTAGTCCAAACCTTGTGATGATGTTTTCCCACATGAATCGTTGGACATCCGCTTGAGTAACGTTGGTTAGTGCAACAGCTTCCACCCATTTAGTGAAATAGTCGATGGCCACTAGAACGAATCTCTTCTCAGATTTCTTCTCCTTGATTAGGGGGCCCATGATATCAAGCCCCCACATGTGGAATGGCCATGGAGCAGTAATGTTGATGAGGTCGTTTGGATGCTGATGCTGGTTGTCGGCAAATCGTTGGCATTCTTTGCATTTCAGAACAAATTTCTTAGCGTCCTCCTTCATTCTTTGCCAGAAGTATCCCTGGGAGATTGCTTTATGGGCTAAGGTTCGCCCTCCGGAATGGTTTCCACATTCCCCTTCATGGATTTCTTGAAAAATCATCTGGCCCTGTTTGGGAATGAGGCATCGTAGTAATAACCCAGTTGCGGATTTTCTGAATAGTTTACCCTCATGGAGTTTATACATTGTGACTTTGTGCAACAGCTGACTGGCTTCCTTTTTGTTGGATGGTAACCCTCCAGTTTGAAGGTAAGTGATGAAAGGTTCCATCCAGGTTCCTTGGATGTCTTCTGGAGTTGTCTCTAGTAGATCAGAGATTTGATGAACTTCTTCTTCCTTTAATAGGTATGCGGGCTGTGTATTGATGGCAATAGTGAGAGCCCGCGGCCTGTCTGACTCAATCTTGGATGCTAAGAATGCTAGTGAATCAACATGTCTGTTGTCATCTCTAGGTATGTGATCAATTGTGAAATAGCTGAGTTTGCTGATGAGCTCTTTTGCTTTGCTAGCATACCTGATTAGGTTGACCCCATTGATCTGGTAATTGTTGGTAATCTGATTGACTACCAGTTGTGAATCACTGTATACCTTGAGGCGAACTGCTTGTAGGTCAATGGCTATTTGTAAGCCCTGAATTAGAGCTTCGTACTCGGCCTCGTTGTTGGAGGTCGAGAAGTCTAGACGAGTCGATCTCTCGAGCTGTGACCCCTCAGGAGAGATTAGTACAGTACCTATGCCACTTCCGTTGGAGTTGTGGGAACCATCTACATATAGCTGCCATGTATCTGGAGGGCTGCTCTGGACTTGCCTTGTTTCAGGTTCTGGTTCCCAATTGACATCCTCTGCTGGATAGTCTACTAAGAAATCTGCAACGACCTGGCCCTTGACGGCCTGCCGTGAGACGAACTCGAAAGTGTAATCACCCAGCTCGGCTGCCCATCGAGCCATACGGCCTGTTTTGTTTTTCTTTTCTAGTATATGGCTGGTCGGTGATTACTTTCACAGTGTGAGCTTGGAAATAAGGTTTGAACTTGCATGCAGCATAAAGTAAGGCTAATGCTAGCTTCTCTAGTGGTGTGTACCTTATTTCCGCCTGTTGTAAGACTTTGCTTGTGAAATAGATAGGTCGCTCGACCTGATTTTGTTCCTTGAAGAGTACTGCACTGATCGCAAAATCTGATGTTGCGAGGTAAACGCCGAGTATATCTCCATCGTTGGGCCTTGTGAGTACTGGTGGAGTAGACAAATATGATTTGAGATCATTGAAGGCCTTTTCGCATTCTTCTGTCCACTCGTATGTAGCCCCCTTCTTTAGGATGTGAAGCATTGGTCGACACTTGTCTGACGCTCTGGAAATAAATCTGTTTAGAGCTGATACCATGCCATTGAGTTTCTGGATCTGCTTCTTTGTTTTTGGGCTTGGCATGTCGATCAAGGCTCTGATCTGGTCTGGATTTGCTTCGATTCCCCTTCTGGTGACTAGGTAGCCGAGGAATTTCCCTGATGCAACTCCGAACAGACACTTCTCTGGATTAAGACGCATTCTGTATTGTCTCAGCCTTTGGAATGCCTGTTCAAGATTATACAAGTGATTCTGTTCTTCGCTGCTCTTCACTAGCATGTCGTCAATGTAGACTTCCATTGTTCGACCTAATAGGTCGTCGAACATTCTGGTGACCAGTCTTTGATAGGTTGCTCCTGCATTTCGTAAACCGAATGGCATAACCTTGTAGCAGAAAATGCCTTGCTCTGTTGTGATGGAGGTCTTCTCTTGGTCGGGCTCGTACATTGGGATCTGGTTATACCCAGAATATGCATCCATAAATGACAGTAGCTCGAAACCGCATGTCTGATCGACTAACCTATCAATTCGTGGCAGTGGGAATGAATCTTTAGGACAAGCTTTGTTCAAACTTGTGAAGTCGATGCAGACTCTAGTTTTCCCATTTTTCTTTAAGACTGGTACGATGTTGGCTAGCCAGTCTGGGGTATCGACTTCTCTAATGAAGCCAACCTGCTTAAGTCTGCTGATTTCTTCATTGACAGCATCGTGAAATTTGGGAGCAAGCCTCCTCGGTTTCTGTTTGACTGGCCGATAAGTGGGATTGACCCGCAGTTTATGGCATGCAATTGATGGGTCTATACCGGGCATATCGATGTACGACCAAGCAAAAACATCTTTATTAGCTGAAAGAAAATTTACAAAGTGACTGAACTTATCTTCTTTCAACTCAGCACCTACATAAATATATCTTGGATCATCTTCTGACCCAATGTTCACACGTACTCCTGGATCAGTGCTTCCGAGATTCAGCTTGGGGGAGCTCGTTTGCTCCTTCTGTAGTTGCTATTTGGCAGGTTCAGTCTTTTCCTTGGACGGGCTCTTTGAATTGTTGTTGCCCTCCTGAGCCTCTGATGTGATCGGGCTCTTTCCTTTGTCGTCAGCGTCCTTGGTTCCAGAGGTGGATGGCTTTGACGGTGGCACGGCCTCAATAATGCCGTGGCATTCCTGTGCGACGTTCTGATTGCCGCGAATTTCCATTATACCATGAGGGCCAGGATAGCGGAATACTTGATGATAGGTCGATGGCACTCCCCTCATGGCATGTATCCACTTTCGACCCAGAATCGCGTTGTACTTGCTTGGGATGTTGACAACGCTGAATTTGGCCGTGACGACGACCTTGTCTTCTTTTCTGCCCGCGGTGACGGGCAACATTATTTCTCCCTTAGGATCTTCCCTGGAATTGTTGAAGCCTAAGACTGGGGTGAAATTTGGGAGGAGAACAGAATCGGGCAACCTCATGTCCTTGAAGGCCCTGTACATGAGAATGTTGCAGGACGCTCCAGAGTCAATGAATACTCTCTTCACAGTGTAATCTGCAATTCGCAGTTCGATGACTAGGGCGTCATTGTGAGGAGTAACGACCTTGTTGAGATCGTCCTCGGTGAATGTGATGTCGGAATCTTGGCGGGCAGGGATGTTGATACGAGCTGCTCGACCAGTGATGGAGTAGACATGGTGAAGATGTTCTACTCGTCTCTTCTTGTCTCTTGAAACCGGGGTGGAGTAGGTTTCGTCAATCATGTAAACCACATGATCATCTGACTCGCTGTCACTGTCCACTTTGTTTGCGACCTTCTTGTTGATTTGGTCGCGTAGGTCACCTGTTGGACCTAGACGCTGTGAGAGGCTACGCCCTCTGCTGCGGGCTGGGCTTGTGGAGGCCGTTCTGGCCTTGCTGTTGCTTCTTTTGGGGGAGCGGGAAGGCGTTCTGGATTGCTTCCTCGCTCGCTTGGTTGTTGCATCCTCGTTCCTTCCGAGGATCCAATTGTTGAGCCTCTTTTCATCGGCCCATGTTTGGAGTGCGCGTTTCAGAACGCGACAGTCATCTGTCTGATGACACCGTACCTTGTGGACTTTGCAGTACGGCCGACCAGATGTATCCTCCAATTGTGTGAAGGTGGGGATCTTGCACCAATGGTTGTGCTTGATCCGCTCATAAATATAACCAGCTGGTCGCGTAAACCGGTGATATTCTCGCTGCTCAGTGGGCAGCGACTTAGCTCTAAACCTCTTTCCATCTGAACGAGGTCGCTTGGTGGAACCAGTCTCCACACTGTTGATTACGTGATTCTTTTCACTCCCAGTGAGGGCTTCCTCGAGCTTTATATAACGATCTACTTTCAGGTATAGCTCGTCTAGTGATGAGGGTCTCTTCATGGCTAGAGACTTGTAGAGGTCCGATCCCTGGATCAGACCGTGAGAGAATGCAATAGTTGCAAAGGCTTCATGCTCCTTTGCGAAATCCTGAATGGAATGCAACTCAGATTTAAAACGAGCAAAGAATGTGCTCAGAGACTCACCATTCTGCTGCTTGACTTTGAATATTGAATCGATGGTGACAGGGCGTTTCTTGTTGTGGATGTAAAATATGACAAATTGCTTCTCGAGCTCTGCAAACGAGTTGATGGATCCTGGCTTCAATCGGTGAAACCAGTCGAGAGCCGGTCCGGTGAGGCTGGACTGGAATAACAAACACAAAAGGTGATCTTCCTTGATCAATGGAAGGGACTTCCGGAATCCCTTGACGTGGTCGGTTGGATCTCCGACTCCTGCATACTGGTCCAACTTGGGGGCATTCAGTTTGTTAGGCAAGTCATGTTCCAGGATCTCCTTGGAGAAAGGAGATTCCTGGAACTGTTGGAGGGACTGGACAGCAAGTTGCTCCGCAGTGTGGCTCTTGGAATGGTATTGAGCCTGGGAGGCTTTGAACTCCGCCAGCTGTTGGCTGAGTTGTTCGTATTTCTGATTAGAATCATTAGCAGGAATGACTCCATGTCCGCCGTTTTCATCCTGGGCGGGGTTTGGTTGGGCAGCCTTCAGACGTTCATTTTCTTCCTGCAGACGTGTAATTCGTGCCTGCAGATCTTGGATAGTGAGCTCCTGGGTAGTCATTTGAATGAGTGATTGCTAGATTTAGGGTGGGAGGGTTTGGGTTTTTCGATTATATCGAATTCCTTGCAGTCGGCGCCAAATGTATTAACCTATTTCTAGATTAATGCATTAACGGGGTCAGGTCGCTTGGGAGACTTGACCAAATGGGAATGTTTGAGATCGGGGTGGCTGCACCTCGTTGAGATCGAGATTGCCTACGTACTCTAGCTCGGGGGAATTGAACTTAGAGATCAAGCCATCGTAGTTCTGTTTATATAGAAGATAGAAGAGCGTGGATCATGGATCTTGCAGATTCTCCGCCATCATAATGAGGATTAATTGTGTAACGAATGAGGAGCGTCTCTGTGAATTAATTGTGTAACTGACGAAGATATTCTGTGCATTGAATGGGAGCACGTGTGTGTGAGCAGGACGCTGCTGGTCTGGAAGTCGAGTCGTTGTGGTCGAGCTGTTGAGAGATCGGAGTCGTAGCGACCTGATGGATGGATGACTGTGCCACGTGGCTGCTTTTGATTGGCTGGAGTATGTAGTACCCCTACAGCGGTCCATCGTCACGTTCCGTTCAAGCAGTTTTCGTCCATCCAGATTCAGAAAGTTTTGTGAACTTTGCAGGCTTCTCCAGGGAAGAATACTCTGAACTAGTGTACGTCCTATAGCCTGTTGGAAATCTCTGTGAGTCTTCTTTCTAACGCAATCAACGGTTTGCAATTCGGAATTCGGAGCAAGGAGATACACACGTTCTACTAAAAGGTTTTTCTGCATCAACACTTTTCTTAAGATCCAATGGCACCTAATCAACAAGATTTCGTTTCAAGGAAAGATTTTGATGCAGCCATCAGTTCTCTTAAAGAAACTCAAGCAGAGATGAAAGCTTCACAAGATTCTTTTCAAGCTACTCAAATTTCACTGAAAGATTTTATTAATCAACTCACCCGTCAAATTTCTCAACTTTTCAAAGGTAAGGACAAGATAGATGAAGAAATCCTGGTATCTACATCTAATATTCCAACCACCAACATCACTCTTCCCTCTACACCTATGGTTCCCTCCACCATCCAACCAATTTTGTATTTTTCTAAGCCTGTTCTTCAAACCCCTATAGATTCCATTCGTCTAACCCACACCAAAATCCCTCAACATGGATCTTTTCTTAACCAACAACATGTTTTCTGACGATGAAGATGATCATAATATTTGTGAATATGTGAATCCACGACGTTATCTGCATCGTCGAAATCAACACTAAAGGTATGTTGATGATGATAGGTTTCGTGATAAAAGTGAGTACAAACTCAAGGTTGATCTTCCAACTTTTAATGGAAATTTACACATTGAAGATTTTCTTGATTGGCTTCATGATGTCAAAACTTTCTTCGATTTAACCGATGTTATGGAAGAAAAAAAGACCAAACTTGTAGCTTACAAACTGAAGGGAGCAACAACCACTTGGTGGGATCAACTTCAACATCAACGATCTAAGACTAATAAGAAACCAATGCACTCTTGGTCGAAGATGAAACAACTTTTGAAAGCTCAGTTTTTGCCTACTGATTATGATCAACTTCTCTACCAAGAACTTCAAGCTTGTCATCAAAAAGATCGTTTTGTAGATGATTATGCTTCAGAATTCAATCGCCTTATATATTGTAATGATCTTCATGAAACAGATTCTCAACTTGTTGCAAAGTTTTGTTATAGTTTAAGGGAGGATATTCAAGAACGCTTCACCAACGTTGTCTACACTTTATAAGAGGCAACCCAACAAGCAAGGAAATTGAGAGACAGTTAGCGAGACGTCAATCATTGCACTCTTCTGCTAATAATTATTCTCCATCTCCATCTTTTCATCCTCCAACTAAGGTAAATTCTGATGGTCTTCTTCCCACCCCTCCAGCTGGTTTACTACCATCACCATCATATAGTAAACCTTTGTCTTCGTTTAGTAAAGCATCCACCACAATAGCACCGAAACCCAATGGTGCGCCTTCACCAAAACAATCTCATGTTCCCGCAAAAACAAATCCATATGGTAAACCTGATCTTGGTAAGTGTTTTAAGTGTTTGCAACCTGGACATAAACAACATGAATGCCCTCGTCGCACTCAACAACTTAATCTTATCAATCAAGAGCATGACAACTATAATGAAGAAGATGATGAAATCATATATGGTGATGAAGAAGGCAGTGAAGTTTTGGGTTTCGACTAAACTCGAGGACGAGTTCATTTTTTAAAGCAGAGGAGACTGATGTAAGACATATTGGGAGTTACTATTTTATTTCTAAGTTTCAAGTAGGTTCTAGAATATGTTATTTTTTGTCTAAGTCATATTATAATTAGGAGTTATTATATTTTTAGAAGTCGTTTTAATTTAGAAGTCCTTTACTTGTTGAACAAGCTTCTTGCTCTATAAAAGAAGCTCTAGGTTATTGTAATGGTTAGGTTGATTATTATTGAATTGAATAGAAGAATTGCTTATTGGGTTATCCTTATTTTCTTGCTAGATTATTCATCTTTTCATTCTTTTTACTTGGTGGATTCCAAGCTTCACGTTCGTCTAGGTTTCTAACCCTATCTTATCATCTTCTTTGAGAGATTCTTATCTCTTTCTTCTAAGTTCTACATTACTGATGATATAAATTTTGCAAACGATATCAACTAACAATGACTAAAATATTTAAAAATGTAGAAGATGCATTTATACATTTGTAATTTATAGAAAATAAGAAAGAACATCTTGGAGGCTTCACTTTGCAGCAATATCTACTTTCCCTTTATCTTCCGAATTCTGGACGGCTACATCTCTGTTGTCCTTAAGAAAATCATTAAGAATAGGGATTCCTGGAATTGTTTGTAAAATGTTTGAAACGTCGCAAATAGTCTTAAACATTAACTTTTCTTTGGCGGTCTTCATAGTTCCTTTTTTGTACAACTTCTAATTTAGTTGTGTAACATAGACAAAGAAGTTGTGACAGTATTTGCCTACATTAAAATAATTTAGGTTAACATGAAATAACTGTATTGAAATATGAAAACACGATCAAAATAAAAACACATCCAAGATTTGTGTTCTCTTATAATTAGAATTTCTAATGGTGGATCAACACGAACATGTGAAATTGTATTGAACCATTGCATATAATCCTCTGTGCACCCATATGGTGAGTCTTCACTTATTGATTGAAAATTGTCAATATTAATCAAATGTGAATCCCATTTCAATTGCCAGTTCGTCAAATTTAGGTTCATCACTGTATACCTCGTCACATCTTTACACCTGTTTCTTTGTTGTGGGAGAATGACAAGTACAGGAACTTCCTGAACAAGCCTAAATTGGCGAAGGACTCTATCAGGTTAATACACTTCCATTGTGTCGTGATACAATAACACACCGCGATAGAAATTAAATAAGTTAAATTCAAAATTCTCTCCACTTTTCTCATTGTAGGGGAAGCAAACAACCTGAAAAAATAACTTAAAATAAATAATTAAAATATACAAATGATTTTTTTTTTTTTTTTAAATGGTCAATATATAGATAGAAAGTTTAAGCGTTCAACCTATTACAGTACATACTATCAGTACTGATCTAATAACCAGGTGGGTGGGACAACAAAGGAAATAGGAACCGAGGAGCTTGTATCCCTTCTGCGAGCCAGGATATGAGCTAGGCAGTTCCCTGACCTTGAGCAGTGCTTAAATATTACAGAACTGAAATAACAAATTAAGTTTTTGACTTCCTCTAAGATATTAACAGACTGCCATGATAAGTTTGCAGGTATCCCTGTTAGATAATTGGCTGCTGCGAGGTTGTCGGTTTCCACTTCGACATTCTTCAGTTGCTTGCTGATTCTTCCCTTGACAGCTGCGAGGATGCCCTTGCATTCTGCAACTTTCGAGGAGTCTGCAAAGCCACATTCAGTTCTTGCAAAGATGAAAGAACCATTGCAATTTCTGAAGACATAACCAATACCAATTGGGGAGTGCATTGATGAATGAAATGTCGATATTTATTTTCATGCAATGCATCAATGGTGGAGTCCATCTTGATCGGAGCATTGTTTCTACTGTTGGTATTGTATGATTAGCTAAGTTGCCAACCAATCTGAATACAAGTGTGTCAATCTGCAGAGCCACCACTGAAGGTTGTATTAATTTGTTCTGAAACACCCTGCAACATCTGGATTTCCATATGGACCAGGTGGTGGTAACACAAAAAACTGCCCAATAGTGTGTGGGAACCAACCAAGATTTATGAGGGTTAAACCAATGTCTGACCCAATTAGTAACATTCATATTTGTGAAGTGCACAAGTCTGAAGTGTAGACCACTAAGAGACCAAACAGATTGGGTGTAAAGGGCAGTCCATAAGCATATGACGGAGACTCTCACAATTAAAATCACACATGGGGCATTTCAAAGAAGGTATACTAACATGTTTCCCTATGGCTTCCTTAGTAGATACAACTGCATTCAAGTTCCAAGCAAAAAGAATAGCCCTAGGGATTGCTTTAGTTTGCCAAAGCCTCAAATTATTTTTTTGGAGCCGAGTGTGCGTAGGACTTTGAGGAATGAGGAGCCTATACATAGATTTCATAGAGAATATGCCATTTTTAGTGCCCATCCATCTGAGTTTGTCTCTTTGGTGGTTTCCCCTTATAGTAGTAGCTTTGATGTGGTGGGATGTTTGCGGGTCGAAGATGTGGTGTATGAGATTATGGTTCCACAAAGAGGAATTGTTAATGATTAGTTGGTTGACATGAGTGATGTTGGGGTGGGTGTTGTGAAGAATAGGAGTAGAGTATTGGGGTAGAGATGGGACCTACCTGTCATACCTGAAGTTTATAGAGGATCCATCCCCTATGTCCCAACAAGTGTGAAGTATAATTTTGGGAATGACAGAAGTAATGGAGTTCCAAATCCAAGAAGAGGAGGAGGAAGTGTTGTGATTTGTCATTAAGGATTTATTTTTGAAGTATTTTTGTTTCAGGATAATGGAGCACACGTTCCTAGGATTTTCATGTATCCTCCATACAATCCTAGCAATGAGGGCTTCATTCTGGAGGTTAAGATCCTTTATGCCAATACCACCCAATCTCTTGGGCTTACAAATGTCGTTCCAGTTTTTAAAATGCATGGTTCTTTTGTTGTTTTCTTTCATTCCCCACCAGAAGTTTCTTTGGAGTTTGTTTAAGTTATCAGTTATAACCTTGGGAATTTTGAAACATGTCATTTGGAAGGAGGGGATTGCAGAAGTGACAGAATTTATAAGAATTATTCTCCCAGCTTGGGATAGAACTTTGTTTTTCCACCCAGCAAGTCTAGTTTCAACTCTTTTAATAAGACCATTGAAAAGATAAGTCTTTTTCTGACCTAGGAAAAGGGGGGTTCCCAAGTAAAGATCATCTTTGTTTAAGGGATTCATTTGGAGGGTGTCAAGAATTTGTTGTTGAAAGGGTGGATGAGTGTTATTGCTGAAGAGAACTCCAGACTTAGTGAAGTTTATTTGCTGGCCAGATATGGAACTAAATTCTTGTAGAGTAAGCAAGACTTCTCTAGTTTCTTGGAGATTTGCTCTACGGAATATGAAGATATCATCCGCAAATAGGAGATGGGAGATGGGAGGTGAAGTTCTAGAGGCTTTTATGCCATGGATCTTATTTTGAGAGTATTTCAAGTTTATGAATATACAAATGATAAGTGCCTATTTATGTTTTTCGTAGGATAAAAAGAAAACTTGTGCATTACTCATTATTAGTTATTCAGCAAATAAATAAAACATATCATATTCCCAATATTGTCCTTTCGTCAACAAGTCTTCAACTGCAACAATATTAGTAGTACATCACTCAACTCTTGTGTCCTTTCTTTCCAACAAAACCTTTGTTCTTTTAAATCTCTTCGTCTTCTCTACAAAAATTTTCCTTTTTTTCTTCTCATTTCATCTAATTTATACATGTAAAGTAAATTATTACACAAAGAAAGAGGAAAAGTTTCAATTTTTCTTCTCTTCTTCATCTTCTTTGAAATCATCAAATAAAAATTTTCTTGCTTTGCTGACTTGCTTTTTGCATTTGTTTCTGGTAAGTTTTGCAAATTTTTACTTAAAAAGACATTTATGACGGCTGAAACCCGTCATTATATGCATTTTATGACAGTTTTAGACTTCTTGAGAAAACTATCATATCAGATACCGCTATGAAAGGTTAGAAAAACCCTCAATAAATAGTAGTAATTCTCGACACTTTCTTGAAAAACCATCATATTATTCATTGCAATGATGTCAGTTTCTCTATCAAAATTGTCAACTTTTCTTTTAAATTTGTCAAGGTATTGTCTCAATTCTTGATAGTATGGGCTAAACCATCAATAAAGGTTGTAGATTCGTCAAGAAAATATCGTCTATCTTGACAATTTGGCTAAACCCTCGATAAAAGAAATAAAAACTATCAACAATTTCTTACCAGTCTTGATGTTTTTGCTTGAACTCTCACTTAAAGTTATAAAACACTCAAGAAATTGTTACTGATCTTGACAGTTTTGGCTAAACCTTCAATTAAAACTATAAAACCCGTCAATAACTTATCACTATTCTTGACTAAATTGCCTATACTATTATCGGATTCAGATCTAGATGGATTCGAACCATCAAGCACTCATTCATGAGCACTCTTACCATTTTGAGCTTATAGATCCATTAAAGTCATCCATTTTTATTTAATAAACTCTAGTACTACTCAAAAGTATGATCTACCAACATGAATGTGTAACAATCAAGGTGGAACAAAGCAAGCAAAGAACAACAGAGCTAAGACATGAACAAAGCCACTATTAAGTCTTCCTAGGGTACATGTAGACGATCAAGGTATAAGGAAGTGGTGTTGATCATGATGAAGTATATTATTAACCTATGTGGGCCTTCTAGCCAAGTGTATATACAATACCATTAACGAGGTAGAAATAAACATAGTGATTGATATACTAACCATAGTTTTGAAGAACATGTTAAAAAAAGAAATGGATCAACCAAGTTCCTAGACAAGTCACAAAAAATCTGGAAGTGATACTGTAAATTAGTCGGAGCACCACAGGCAGAAGCTCATATAATCTTGTTTATGCAAATATAGAAGACCAAACACTTCAAATAAAAAATTGAAACAACCACAAAGTAAATGAAATTTTTGAAATTGTTACTTTGATTTTCAAAAAGTGAAAACTCATCTAAACTCCTTATAAAGGCAGGAGCACAAATCTACAGTGAAATAATAGTTCTTTTTTGTCACTGCGCCTCCTGAAATAAAATTCTCGACACGTGTCCCATTATGTTTACAAAACTGGGCTCAATTGATCTACGTATATATTAGGTCCAATTTTATGCATCTCACATTAGGCCCAACTCCTATCCCTTTGAGTCTTTATTTTCTTCAGTCTTCTTCTTCTTCTTCTTCACTGATCAGTATCTTTTCTTCCTGTAATACCCCAAATTTGAACCTATTCATAACGGCTATTTTGTTTGACAATTCATAATTTTCATGACCATCATATTACAGTTGATAGTGCTGATGTTGTATATAAGTAGGGGTGTTATTCGAGCCGAGCGAGCCGAGCTTTGAATGTTCATACTCGGCTCGTTTTAATACGAGTCGAGCCCGAGCCGAGCCCAATTTTTGAATCGAGCCTTGTTTATGTTTAAGCTCGGCTCGCGAGCTATTTATCAAGCTCGAGCTCGAGCCCTCAAAGCTCGTTTAGCTCGAATCCTCCAAGCTCGTTTAGCTCAAATTGATCTATAATCCTCCAATTACCAAAAAAATTCAGCTAGATCTATAAACTGCACATTCGAGAATCTTCTAAAATGAACAAAATTGAAAAAAAAACTAACCTTAATTGTAAGATCAGGAGGAAGAACCCAAGAAATAGAATTAAATTTACTAAAACGTTTCCTTTGTAATCTTTTAGCAGATTCAAGAAGAAGAGAAGCTAATTTAAGTGTAGTTTCAATTAAATGATTTTGATCTGAATCAGTATTTCTTGATTCAATTATTCTTTCTAAAGAAAGATCTAATGAAATTGATGATCTTGTATCAGAAAACCCTAGAAATGTTTCTAAAAAACGATCCATTTGATCAGATTTCGAAACTCTAGAAGTAGTTATACAAGTAGTAGTAGTAATTATATCTGAAGAAGAAGAAGAAGAAGAAGAAGAAGAAGTGAAACAAGGTCGTTTAGGTACGGAAGGAGAGAGAAGAAGAAGAGAATCCATTTCTGTTGAGTGGAGATGGAGATGGAGAGAGAGAGAGAGAGAGAGAGAGTGAAAGAGAAAGAGAAAGAGAAAGAGAAAGATGATTTTGAAGATGGTAACCAATGAAGATGGTTACTGGTTACTGGTTAGATTGAAGATGATTTTGAGTTAGAGAAGAAGAAGGAGACGGGAGACGGGCAGACGGCTAGGTTTCATTGTTGTTATGTTGATATATAGTGGGGGTAGAAATAGGAATAACATATATTAGTGGGGGTAGGATGGGTAATATAACTTAACTAGGTATAAATTCGAGCTACTCGGCTCGGCTCGAATAAAGCTCGGGATCGGCTCGAGCTCGAGACGAGCCTAAAATCTGCTCAAGCTCGGCTCGTTTTACAAGATTAGCGAGCCCGAGCCGAGCTTGTTTCGAGCCGAACACGAGCCGAGCTCGAGCTGCTCGGCTCACATAACACCCCTATATATAAGGGTTGCCTGATAAATAGAATAAATGTTGCAGTGGAGAAAGACCTTAACAAACTACAAGTACCTATAGTCTCACATCCATAATATATTTTTTGCTATTCTCTATCGACATTCAATTTCACGAACATCTCTCTCATAAAAAAATAGTTAGTACAAGCCAGGCAGAAAATAGAGGTTGAGTTGAAGTGGAAGCTATAAAAAATGTCCGACATAAAAACTGATGTAGTTCTTGGGATACATTATAGAAGGATTTCACAGCTAACATATTTTAATTATTTTATCTTTGAACTGTGCATATGAATGTAAATACTGTGATTCTTTGAAATTTTCGATTCATCACACAAATTACAAATGGTAGTTTTTTGCACTGTGAATGGGCTTGATCTTCCTCATGTATTGACTCTTAAAAAATCAGCAGTCCATTTCGGTGTACACAGGTTATGTCTTCTTCTCACCTATGTTAGAATATCATTGTTTCTATTTCCCTCCGTAGAGTCAAGTGTGAAAGATATGCCCAATTTTATACTTACAACTGCTACCCCATGTAGACTGCATGTTGCGTTGTTGCTGCCCTTGCACCCTCGCGTATTGTTAAAATACATTGTTGTGTTTGTGTTTCGAGCTCCAACTCCGAGGTACAGTGTGACGCCCCCAAAATCTAATCCTAGTTGATTAGGCTAAGACCAGACTCCAAAGTCGTAATGTTCTCCATATGTCCACCATGGACCGTAGGTTCACACTACTGCCACGTGACACCAAGCTCCAAATCCAATATCCATGTAAGGACAGAATAATAAAAGATAATACGAACAAAATTCGAACAAAACAACAGCGGAAGATTTATTTCGAAACCAAACTCTGTATTTACATAAATACAAGGATTGAACTGAAAGAAAAACACACAACTGAAAGGATAACATGCAGTGTCTGCCCCAAGGGCTACACTGATAACAAAGGACTAACTACAACATAGAGCACCTGCTTAGCTAACTATCTCCAACTAGATCCTCTTCGCACGCTCCGAGAATCGCTTTACCTGTTTCCTGGAAGGAAGGGAAAAAGAGCGATTAAACGCTAGCAAGTTACACAACTTGATATCCGATCTTGATCCCAGGGACGGAATCAGCGCACCCAATAAAATATAGCAATACAATACATGAATCAATTATAATCATTATATCAATTCCAGCAACTCGAATCAATAAACAATTATATAAACAATCTAATCATCACACATATGGCATAAAGCCCATCAATCTGATATCAAATCATCTGGTACCGCAGTACCCCAGCCATGCATCTGTATGCGACACCGAGCAATACTCTCCGCAGGCTCATAAGGTTGGTGACATAGCACCACTGAGTGTACTTCTGTATGCGACACCGAGCAATACTCTCCGTACACTCCAGGGACGTCTCCCCAAATTCAGACTGTTCAAAACAGTCTCTGGCTCAAAAAAAGCCCTTTCCACACAAATCAATCCATTCATTCAATTTAAATGCATCTTAACTATCAATGCGCATAAATTTCAAAATAGGCAATCTCACCTTTGGCATGAAATTATACATGAATAATATCACCAATAATTTAATAATTCATTGCAGCGTCAACTTGGATTTTTGACAACCAATATCATGTTAGAATCAAATAAACACACTAACATGCTTTCCTATCAATTTTCCAACAATAACCGAAATTATAGCAATTTCATGAAATCAAAATCAAACAATAGCATATTCTTACACCCACTAACCTCATCTATCTCCTAAAAGCAAGAGAAGATATCAAATAATGTAACTTACCTTATCTTTCGCGAAGAAAATAGCTATGATAATCGTCTACTAAAACAAATCACAAGCTACATGTCCCAAGCATAGAATTCCAAGCTTCCTAGTCTTCTTCTTCTTATTAACTTCTAAATCTCTATTTCTTTTAGAGTATTTTTCTGGTCTACACCTTACACAGTTCAATTTCTTTCTTCCTCCATTAATGGTATATGTAGTGTGAACACTACCAAAGTAGGTTTTCTTTTGATCTAAATCAACACAAGGTTATAAACATATATATACTAAAGTAAGTCGGTTTTAAATTAAGTCGGTTCTTCTTTCTCATCATATGGTGTGAACAGAAACTGCCACCTAATGGTACAGAAATCACAACACTAACATGCAGTATGAAAGTCAAATGGCTAACTAAAGTCCAAGGTCAAACAAGCATACATGCAGGTTACTAACCTACAGGGTATTACATACAGTCCTTAACAGTTGCGGCGGCGTAATGGAATTAGTAAATTGCTAACTAAATACATTCACCATAAGTCCACAAATAACTTAAGAACGTGCGCAGAACACGTGCATTTACGTAGTGTAAGTAATGAAAACAAGAGAATGAACAAACCTCAGTGAAAGGACATGAACGCGTGCTAAAGAAAAGAGCAATTGGTGTATGTCAGATGGAGGAGTAGTCAAAGTGAATCATATGAGGAAGAGAGTGACCCTATTCCAATTTCTTCAAAATTGAGGAATGAATGGATAACGCTTTCTTTCGTAATTTTTTAATTGCTTCAACTATTCAAGTTTTTATCATAACTTTTGATACTTAGCGACCACAAGTACCAATCTAGCTACAGCAAAAAAAAACTAATTATTATAAGCTTTGGCATTCCAGATAGCATTTAGGAAACAAAGCATATAAGAAACTATCGTACAAAATATTTGTCAAAATATGTTGGCTGACCATAGTACAAAATATCGCGATATATCGTGATATTTGTCAGTTTTTAGAAAAAACGATATGACATATTTCGATTGTATCGGGGTTGAAGGATCGGTCATTTCTCGGGCAATAGATTTTGAAATATCGAGATATATAACACGATTTATTTTGATATATTTCTAAGATCATTAGATTCAGAGGAATATGTTAAAACCACGAAGATGAAGAAAGAGGGGACGTTCAGATTTCATCTCTCTCTCTCTCTCTCTCTCTCTCTCTCTCTCTCTCTCTCTCTCTCTCTCCAATAGAAAATTTATGTAACACTGTAACAACTATGAACAATAATCAAGATCTTAATAAAAGAAGAAATCATAAAGATCTATGATTGGATTTGTAATTAGACATATTTACAATAAATTCTAATTTTGAGTAAGATTTGTGTTAATTTAGGTAGTAGTTTAGCTTGACTAATTTCAAGCAAATTGTGAAAATATACTATCCTAGCTTATTCTAGAAGCAATATTAGAATAATTTTGGTAATAAATCAGATAATGATATTTGTGCTAATTATTTGCTAAGTTGACTTTAATATTTGTATTTACATGGGCCTATATTTTGCTAAATTAATTTTTTGTTATTTCTTTCTTGTAAAATTACTTAACTATTATTTTGTTAAGTGCATCATCAATATTTTTAAAATAAAAGTAAGATGTAAATTAATAAAAATAGATTTATAATTAAATATTTATTAAAAAATATAATAAAAAATTGATATATTTTGATATATCACGATAAAATCGATATATTTGTCGATATATTCGATACATATTATGTAATATATCCACCGATAGATTTTGATATATCCCGATATATCCAATTTCTGGAGATCGATAGATTGGTTGATATCGATATTTTGAACTATGGCCATGACAACTATAAAGAGATTTCAACTAACAACTTCACCTTCAAAACCCATACCAACATGCTTTGATAATTGTTCTCTTTGAGAGAAAACAAAAGAATCTAATTAGCTAGAAAAATTATTACGTAGCAGCTAATGCTATGACATAAAACAATGGAACATCTACAACAAGAACTAGCACGAAAAAAAATTAGATTTAAAAAAAATTAACGATAAAAAAATTTAATTGTTACTTTACTTGTTCAAATTATTGTCCTATGGAGGACTATTTAAGACCAGTACTAAGATTTAAAAAACACACTATCTACTAACCAGTCAAGAAATATAATATGTTTTATTTATTTGTTAAATAATAATGATTAATGCAATTATCATTATGAGTTTAAGATATTTTTGCCTGTCATATAACGAATGAGGTTACATCTTACGTAAAAAAATGTCAAATAATTCTCAAAACGGCGTTATAAAGCGGAGCCAATTATATACTGTAGTATTGTACTAATCAAGTCAACCAACAAACTTTTGCATAATGCATAATGACAATAGCATTAATTATTATTATTTAATAAATAAATAAAATATATTAAATTCTTAATATTGTCCTTTTCATCAACAAGTCTGCAACTGCAACAACATCAGTAGTACATTACTCAACTCTCGTCTCATTTCTTTCCAACAATACCTCTGTTCTTTTAAATCTCTTCGTCTTCTCTGTAAAAAAATTTCCTTTTTTTTCTCAATTCATCTAATTTATACATGTAAAGTAAATTATTACACAAAGAAAGGGAAAATTTTCAATTTTTCCTCTCATCTTCTCCTTCTTCTTTGAAATCTTCAAACAGAAATTTTCTTGGTTTGCTACTAGCTTTTTATAATTGTTTCTGGTAAATTTTGTAATTTTTTACTTAAAAACAAGTGCATTTTCTCTTTTGAGTTTAATCGTACATGCAAATTAAAATTTTTACTTAAAAGCAAGTACGTTTTATGCACATGGCATAACTTGTACAAAATATCTTCATTTTTTGTCAAGACAATTTAACCACAACCCACTATCTCCTTCCCCTCTACTAAGATAAACTTGATATTTTATACATAAATTCTAAAAAAAAAATGACAGCCACTATTGAACACCATGTTTTTTATTTCTAATCCCCACTATCAAAACATCTAAACACTACACTTTTCTAAATACTATTATCCACCAAACTATAACTATTCACAACTAGAGAATAAAACTAAAACCTCTTTTACATTCAATCTCTTTTTTCGTAACAATCTTCTCCCTTTTACAAACTCATTTGTAAAGGCTTATGGTGTGAATTAGGTAAGGATTTGTTTTTCTTACATCTTCGTGAAAAACGAGATGCCCCAAATCAAATTATTAAGAAATTTCTGATGTCGAAGTAATGTTGTGATTTGATAATCTAACTAGGTGCAATCTTGTTCTTTATCAGTTTGTATTTTGGGGAAAATTTGATTTCTTTATTGATAGTGTTTTCAAATGTCAGAAAAAAAACTGAGGGTAACAAATAAATTTTAATTGAATACTGTAATTCCCATTACTTTCTACCGATGATTTTCTATCCGATTCAATCATTCTTGAACTTAAAAGTAATTTACAAACTTTAAAAAGACAGAGATAAATATAGGTTCTTTGTATTGGGGTTTTCGATATGTTTCAACCGGATTTCATACCAATGTGATGTAAAATCAAGAAGAAACCTCTAATCTTATGATCTACAGTATTGGAGAAGACGAAGATGAAGGAATAGGGTTTTGGTGATTGATAATTATTGCATTAAGTTGCTTCTTAGTTGCCTACGTATCCATAAAAGAGATGGAATCAAACCTTTTATAACGTAGTTCAAATGTAGAGTTTGATTAGGATTAGGAGTTGTAGAGATATTGGAGTTGTAGAGATATTAGAGTTGTAGTTGGATTAGGTTAAGAAAATCTCTACAAAGATGTAGATTTACCATATTAACCTTATTGAATTGATGAACCTAAATAGATAAGGCCTATCATTGATATTGCATGTAGTAATGGGTTTGAACCCTTATTGAGTTTGAATCGGGCTTTGGCCTATAGTTAACGTGGGTTTGAGCCCGTTAGGAGGGTCAACACATCACCCCCTCTTTAGCCGATGGGTGAAACCTATTGGGTAAAGAAGAAAATAACGTATTGAGATTGATATGATTTTATCATTTGTCGATCACGTATTGATATTGATATTGATGTGATCGATTGTCGATCACTATTGATATTGATATTGATATTGATATTGATATTGATATTGATATTGATATTGATATTGATGTGATCAATAGAGATCACTCTTGATATTGATAGTGATGTGACCATTAGATATCACTCTTGATACTGATATTGATGTGACCATTTGTCGATCACTCTTGATATTGATATTGATATTGATGTGATCATTAGAGATCCCCCTTGATATTGATTCATACACCCCCATGTAGTGATACATTAGGTGAAAGAAGGAATCGCCCCCAAGCGTATGATGTAGAAACGTTCCGATCATAATGAGGACACCATTAAATGTAAAACCCCGTTTATATTACAAATTTTTACATGGAAATGAATGCAGGCCCCCATTAAGAGCCCAAAAAGCAACATTTTCCTATCTAAGGAACAAAATGTAAAAAAGGCCCCAAAATTGTGTTGAAACAAAGCATTGAGTTCTTGGCATAGTAAGCATTCATCTCTTGGCATAGTAAGCATTCCTCTTGGCATAATAAGCATTCACCTCTTGGACTTTAAAATGGGGCCTTTTTTACATTTTGTTCCTTAGATAGGAAAATGTTGCTTTTTGGGCTCTTATGGGGGTCCATTTTTTTTTTCCCTGCAAATTTTTATTCTTTAAATGTTATTGGATTATGAAATATTGCATACATGTCTTTAAGGGTTTAGAGTTAATTTTCTATTAAGTTGAAGGATGATATATTAATTATTAAAAAAAGAAAAGAAGATGGAATTGGGTTGGGTAGAAGATTCATTCATGGTCCTAAAATAAAGCCCATTAAATTCTCCATATTATTTATATTAAAATCTTAAGGTTTTCATTCATTTTTTTTATAACATCATATTTGGGAGAAGAAGAAGAAGAAGAATTGGAAGAAAACAAGAAGAAGATTTGGATTTTTATGCTTATACAAGTGAGTAGACGTTTACCTTTTCTATTTTCTTTGGTTTTGAATTTTTTTCTACTTGTGTTTGAAAAATTATAGAAACTTCGTATGAAAACATTTTTCCTTGATTTTAAAAACCCTAGAAACTGGATTGAAAGGACTTCAATTGATTAGTTATGACCAATTGACAAAAATGATAGTAACTTGGTGAAAAAGAGCTTAGGAATCTGACAACCGTTGCAGTTTTGCCCTTCCTGTACAGTTTTAGTGTCGCAATATTTTGGTTACTTTAGAATTACAAACCTTAACCGAAAACTTTATGGTGGTTAGAATACATAATAAAGAAGAATATATCAAAGTTTCAGATTTTTCTGTCGTATCATTATTTTTAAATAATTTAATGAACGCATGTTTTATTGGATATCCAGTATGACTTTACTGCTAGTTTCTGTTTGTGTGGCTGTCATAGAAAAATCATAGAAGACTCGTTACTGAACATATCTTGATGAATTTACTTGTTTTAGAAAATAGACATTCTGAACTATAATTTCTATGTTTAAAAATACTTTAAATTATGAGGCTAATATGGTAAAAATGGTTAGGAAGTCTGACGTAGATTTTTGGGATTTCTTTCTGGAATCTGATAGGATTGAGTAAAACGATTTTTTAATTATTTTCTACATATCGAAACGATTCCATATTTTTATACCAAGTAATATTTTCATATTAAAATGTTGTATTCGAAATTTATGAGATTTGAGCAATTATTTTTAGATGTGTGAATTTTGAAAGATGAATGTTATTGTTTGGCAGATTTATGTAAAGAGTTTCTTTTTAGCATATATGTTTTCTTTTGGGTTTGTCCTTTTGTTTGATTGTCAAGTTGAAATAGACATGTACTAAAAGTATTCTAAATATTGAAGTGGATTAGTATATAATGGCATATTACTTGATTAAGTATGTTTAAGGAAATTTGAAAAGTTATATTGATGAACGCCTAGGAATGGCTCCAAACCAATGGATAGTATATGAATATGAACGAAATGAATACTGAACTTGGGATTTAATTATGGAATGATTTGGAATGGTTTGATACCATGGACGGTATATATTCAATTTGGAAAATAAGAACGGAATACGAAATGGACTTGGAATTTAATTGTTTAACAAGGGTTGTGTGATTGCTTGATTAGTTTAGTTGTTTTGGTAGTCGCCCAAGGATTAGTACATTTGTCGCACCTCTGGAATTAGGTTAAAGAAATTAATTATCACCCTAGACGGCTTAGCATGCGGGTTGACTCTTGGATTATATTTGGGTATTTTCTAAACGGCTTAGCCTGCGGAACTGACCCTTCAGACCTTTATAGCCTTCAAGGTTGGTCTGGGCGCCACATTAGAAAGCTCAATGGAGTTATTAGAGATCATGAGTTAGGCATACGTCGAGGCTAGCCAAAGCTCGCAGGTGAGCACCCACTTGGGTTTTGGTTTCCGCGTATAGGTTCTTAACCATGGTCAAGGCACACTGGTGCAGTGTGGGTATGGCAAATGTGTGAAGTGCATCCTGTGGGAGGTGTACTAGTGATTGGACATAGGTTGTGATTTTTATGATTGTTAAACTCGAGCACCGGCTAGAGGCCAGGACGTGGTTTTGTGACTTTAGATTCGTTGTTTGGTAGTGTGCTAAGGCTTATGATATTGTAGTGTTTGGTGTTAATTAATGATATGGGTAAATTTTATATACTTTGATTATGAATCGGAGGTAACTATGATTACGTGGAAGAACTGCGATGTTTTATTTATTATGGGTATTAATAGTCATAATTGGACTTGTCATTTTGGTAGATTATAAATTATGAAGAGTTGGAATGAATCATTATTAATTGTTTGAATGAACGGAATGTATTTTCGGGTTGATACAAAGTATTAGATAACACGTAACGTGTAGGTGGTTTGCTTTATTTTTATTATATTTGTGTATTATGTATTAACTTCATTTTGCAGGTGGATAGGTCAACTAACTTATTTTGTGCAGTTTGATAGACCTATCCTTAATGACAGTTGCTGCTTATATAATGTATTTGTATTATCGATCAATTAACATCATAAATAGATAAATTAGAAGTGAATAATAGAATTAAACATGTGATTATATAATGGATAAAGAGTTTAAATATAATGGAATTGATATCGTTTTTTTGCCGTATGCTTAATGTCTTAGTATGGAAGAATTGTCCTTTAAGGTTAATTATGTTATTAATCATATGTTGGAAATTTATATTTATTATGTTATTTTGTGGGAATAGATTTTCCCGTTGTTTACTCATACCAGCTTTTATGCTGACCCATGTTGCTTTGTTTTGCACGTGGGCGTGTTCCATTTGGAATTCCATTTGGAATGCAGGTAGGAGAGGTTAAAGCTATGGAGCTATGACAGACCGCTTGTTGGGACCAGTAGAGATCTTTAGATGTTTCATTCATGTATTTTGTTGGCGTAAGTTATGTGGTATAATAGGATGGAATCAGGTGTACTTTTATCGTTTGGATTTTTCTTCATTGTATTTTATTTAAGATTTTTGTTGGATCTGGTTTTTGAGTTAGAAATTGTTGCGGCCTGGGTTTATTTTATTTTTTTAAAATTCGGATCGTGACATTAAAGGTGTGATTAAGATATATGGTGATGCCCCCAATTTGTGTGAGACAGGGTTGAACAACGGTATCGAGTTTGAGTTGATTATCATATGCTAGTACCACGGGTGGTACCCTTAGCAATGACACGAAATCTTTTTGCGTGATATTAGTCGTGCAAAATCATTAGTATGGATCTTGATCTGATGCAACCATAAGGTTGACGCCCCCAAGTGGTACTTGAGTTGACGAATCCTTAGGATCCCTAACTAGTTGGTTAAAAAATGTGAGCTTGAGTTTTCGTGCTCTTGTTTGCTAATTGTATCATCATCAAGACGAATATACTTTTGAGCTCAAGACAAAAGTTCATACTTGGTGGTAGGAGTGTCAAGCACAATGGAACTATATAACCCTTTGTCATCATGTAGTAATGCTTCTTTGAAAGCATAAATAACAAGTATATCTGAGGCATCGGGTATTTCCGCTTGGGCTTGTCTAAATTGAGCAATAAATTTATTTAATAGCTCTCCATCTCCTTGTTTAATGTTGAACAAGACAGCAACATCTTTGGGGTGACGCCAATTGATGCAGCGGAAGCTAAAATAAATTTAATCTAAGAATTAAAATTGCAAGGAATTGAAACAACGGAAAGGAATTGCAATAAGTAAAAGCTGAAATTTAAATAACTTGAATGTAAATTGCGAAAAATAAAGAACTTGAAGTAAAAACTAAATTGAAAGACAATAAACTAAATAATAAACTCTTCAATCATCAATCTTGGCTAAGAAATTCGTTTTTGGAGCTCTTTATATAGATAACTCAATTGACTCAACTAGGAAAGTTACTAGAACTTGAATTACTTGTTCCCTAAGGTATGTATTAATTTTTGGCAACTTTCTAAGTCTATTAGGACTCAAAATAAGACTTCTAAACACTTCTAAAGACACTCTAATTAATAAAAACGAAAATAACAATTTATAAATATTATTTAGGCTTCTAAATAAATCATAAACCCAAATAGGAAACCAATTGGTGTATGTGTTCTGTCCTACATCAGTCCCCCATTCTTCAAAAGAATTCGTCCTCGAATTTACGATGTATTGATGACGTTCGCTCCATAAGAAAAGATACTTTGAAAAACATGAACTCTTAGGAACTTTTTCCGATGTGATTGTTTGATCTTTTGATCCTTGGACTTCGAAAACAAAGAGAACTTGCTTGGAAAGAATTCGATCAATACCAATAAAATTATTATGATGAACATCAATGGACAATGAATCTTTCACTGCAAACTCAACTTTATGATTCTATTCTTCCTTAAAAACATATGTTTGATCTTCAATTTTGACCACATGGGTTAAAGGATTTTCACGAATACTTGGTGGCTCCTCAATAAAAACCTTTCTAACTTCTGCAATAATGTCATGATGTTTTGGTGTGGTGGAAGAGATTTCATTAGTTAGGGTAAGAATGGTAGGTGTGGGGAAATTGTTGGTAGGAAGAAGGGGTGGTGGAGTGGTTGAAGATATATTGATTGGTTTTTCATAAATGTCTTCGAGGGTGTGCGTCTTCACTTCTTCAAGATTCTTGATGCTTGATGCTTGATGCTTTATGTATACCAAAGGTGGTATCTATCATAGCAGTAAGATCGGATACTTGTTGAGCGAATAAATCTCTAAGGAAAGCTTTGTCTTCATCACTAAGAACCATGGTGTAAAATAAACTTGAAGGTGGTGGTGGGGAGGTGGTGGATCGTTTTTAGATAAGAATCTAAAACTAAAGCTCTTGATACCAATTGATGCACCGGAAGCTAAAATAAACTTAATCTAAGAATTAAAATTGCAAGGAATTGAAACAACGGAAAGGAATTGCAATAAGTAAAAGCTGAAATTTAAATAACTTGAATGTAAATTGCGAAAAATAAAAAACTTGAAGTAAAAACTAAATTGAAAGACAATAAACTAAGTAATAAATTCTTCAATCATCAATCTTGGCTAAGAAATTCGTTTTTGGAGCTTTTTATATAGATAACTCAATTGACTCAACTAGGAAAGTTACTAGAACTTGAATTACTTGTTCCCTAAGGTATGTATTAATTTTTGGCAACTTTCTAAGCCTATTAGGACTCAAAATAAGACTTCTAGACACTTCTAAAGACACTCTAATTAATAAAAACGAAAATAACAATTTATAAATACTATTTAGGCTTCTAAATAAATCATAAACCCAAATAGGAAACCAATTGTTGTATGTGTTCTGTCCTACATCACCAATTGTGCCTAAAATATTCGGTAAATTGGACAAAAAAATCATTGAAGTTGGTGATAGAACCCCTTGGGAGTTCGGAGTACCATCGAAGAGTTTCAAAACCAAACGTGGAAGGGAACATTTTGCACATGAGTGCATCATCATAGTTAAAGAGTACCATCTTGTTCTTGAAGTCGGTGATATGAAGCCAAAGATCGCCCTCAACCTCATTGTACTCCTTGAAACTTGGTGGCTTAAAATTTGGGTGATGCTCTGCTCGTTGGATCTGGATGATAAACGGGGAAGTTTTGCCCGTATAATCGGGAATGTTCCCAAGTCTATACTCAGCTTCTTTGGCTTGAATTGTTTGAGCGATCATGTTTTGCAATTTCTCTTCAGTAAGATTCCTGATCCATTCGTTATCATGTGCATAAGTGTCATGGTCACGGTCTTGGTGGTGATGTCTTGGAGGCCTAGGAATTGGTGAACGAGTGTTTTGTCGCCCTCTTTGAGAGTTGTGGTGTGTGTCCCTACGTCTGGGGGAGGTTTCCCGACGTAAGTGGCGATGATTGGATGTTTGAATCAAGTCTCTATTGGAGTAGTTCGGAGCATAGCATTTTTGGACCATGACCTATTTTTGAGACTGTTGGGCACACTGCCGCTGGACAAAGACCTCTTTGGAGGACTATTGTGTGTACTGCTGCTGGAGATGGTGTAGTTGGGGGGTTTGTCATGCCTACTGCCGTTGGACAAGGTCTTGTTGTGAGTCTTGTCACGTTCATAGCCGCTGGGCATGGCCTTCTTGTGGGTTTTGTCATGCTCATAGCCGCTGGGAATAACCTTCTTGTGAGTTCTGTCACGCTCATAGCCGTTGGGCATGGCCTTCTTGTGAGTTCTGTCATGCTCATAGCCGTTACGCATGGCCTTCGTGTGAGTTTTGTCATCCTCATAGCAGCTGGGGAGGCCATGGTGAGGTCTCTTGCCATGCACATAGCCGTTGGGCACTCTTGTGGTGAATATGTTAGCCTTGTCTTGTGCATTAGCTGAGGGTCTTCCACGCAACCTTTTAGAAGCATTGTGTGTAGTCGAACCTCCTAGGAAGGTTGTCTTGACTCCTTTGGTGCGATGGTAATGTTGGTTTTTTGCTTCGCCTTGATCGTTAACATGAACCCTAAGACCCTTGGGGTTTCGGCGTTCATCTTCTTTCTCCAAGTCAACTGGGGATTGCTCTTGTGATGGTAATACAAAGTCGTCTTCAATGTCCTCTTCAACTTTCGGGATTGAAAGTCGAGTCATTTTCCTTGGATTATGATTGTCTCCCAATCTATAGAAAACGTTTGAAGAAGATGGAGTTAACGAACATTCATTACCATTGTGATTCGCATGTTTCAACTTCCTCCTTAGACCATTGTTCCTATTTTGAAGCTTTTTGAGTTTGCGGCGTAGATACTCGTTTTCAGAAATCATGACTTCTTCATGTTGAGTAGGCTCCTTGGACTTTGATGGTTGAGAAGAAGAAGAAAAAGAAACCGAATGTTCTTCGCCATTAGATGGAACCCACTTGGAAGTGACGGTATGCTCTCTAGGGTTAGAATCTTGATAGCGAGCTTACACATGTTTTAAACCTTCTTGACGTCCACCATTACTTACTTACTTGTTTTGTTGAGATCTAATTGTTGTCATTGAGAAGAAATAACTTGATTCCTTTTGAAAAATAGGTTTTTTGTGGGGGGAAGGAAAACCTCAGTCGGCGCCAAAGTGTTTCAACCAGATTTCACACCAATGTGATGTAGAATCAAGAAGAAACCCCTAATTTTATGATCTAAGGTATTAGAGAAGATGAAGGAATATGGTTTTGGTGATCAATAATGGCTGCACTAAGTTGCTTCTTAGTTGCCTACGTGTCCATAAAAGAGATGAAATCAAGCCTTTTATAACGTAGTTTAAATATAGAGTTTGATTAGGATTAGGAGTTGTAGAGATATTGGAGTTGTAGTTGGATTAGGTTAAAGAAATATCTACAAAGATGTAGATTTACCATATTAACCTTATTGAATTGATGGACTTAAATAGATAAGGCCCATGATTGATATTGCATGTAGTAATGGATTTGAGCCCTTATTAAGTTTGAATCGGGTTTTAACCTATAGTTAACGTGGGCTTGAGCCCGTTAGGAGGGTCAACACACGATACAATTTGATTTCCCACTTTATCAAAAACTAAACCTTTTATAACACAATTTGGTTTTTAATCTTATATTTCAGTATTTTTTTTTTTTTTTTTGTGAAGTTATATTTCAGTTACATTAACTTTGTAATGCATTATTGATTAAAAAGAAAAACTCATCCATTTTGATATTTTCTTGCTTACTTTCTCTTTAATTTTTATATTTCATATATTAGTTCACATTAGTTCATATTGGTTCACATTTTGTATTGCTTTGATCATATTAGTTCATACCATAATTGTTATTACTAATCACTTTCCTATGATCCAATCATTGTTATCTCTATCATTGAAAGTTTGTGTGTTATTGTTTTAATGCCTAGATAAGAAGGGAAATTACTGTTAGTGAAAAGGTATGAAAAGGAAAAAGAAAATGACCATCCAAAGCCCAAAAAGAGGAAAGTTGTAGCATTATCATCATCTCAACAAGAAGAAGCTCAACCCGAAGAAGAAGCTAATCAAGATCAAGATGTAGAAATTGAAGAAGATGCAGAAGAAGAAATTGAACAAGTAGAAGAAGCTTTGTGTAAATCAAGTTATGAATCGCACAATACTATGTGTATAATGTACGAAAACGTGCACAAACTTGTGAAACATATTTCATAAAATGCGCTTGATTTTCTGGCATACCTTTACCGTAAGCTTTGTGTAAATCAAGTTATGATTCATAAATTACTATGTGCATTTTGTAATAAAACTCGCCCAAACTTGCGAGACATATTTCATAAAACTCGTTTGACTTTCTGAGCATGCTTTTACAGTAAATTTTGTATAAATAAAATTATGAATATCACAATACTATGTGCATTTTATAAGAAAACTCGCACGATCATGTGAGATATAGTGCACAAAACGCCCTCTATTTCCTAAGCATACATTTACAGTAAGCTTTGTGTAAATCAAGTTATGAATCGCACAATTCTATGTGCTGTAAGAAAACGCGTAACAACATGTGAGATATATGTCACAAAACTCGCTTGACTTTCTGAGCATACCTTTACTATAAGCTTTGTGTAAATCAAGTTTAGAATTGCACAATTCTATGTGCATTATCTAAGAAAACGCGCACCAACATGTGAGATATATGTCACAAAACTCGCTTGACTTTCTTAGCATACCTTCACAATAAGCTTCCATTATTCAAGTCGACTTCTTCGATGTCATCCATAAATTAATCAACAACAATATTGCATTCTCTTACAATAATAACCTCTACAATTTTGAGAAAAATATTTCTATTTGTAATGGTGGAAGTCTGGAAGAAGGTGAAAGTCGATGGAGGTTAGGATTCGTTTCGTGGAGAACTCGCAGAGATTTCTATTCCTACGGTGGTGAATGGGTTTATATTTAGATCAGAAATTATTTTCGTCTTTGGTGGTGATTAGAAATTTTATTGGTGGGGATTAGAAAAAAAACATGGTGTTAAATAGCAGCTGTCAAAAAAATGGATAAAAATCTGAATCCAAATAGATCCTATACTCATAAACCCAAAACTCAAATCTGATTTCAATTTCAATTTAATTTTAATTTCGAATTTTGGGTTTGGCTTAAACCCACATCCATTTTCAGCCCTAGCACTAAGTCTATATGCATCCAATCTTATGGGTGTTATTCTTCCCACCCAAACAAATTGTCAAAAAACCCAAATTTTAGAAATAGTTAAAAGTTATCAAAAAACCCAATATTAATTTACTATTGTACCCCTATTTTTGAATAAACTTAATAATAAAATTTTGTCAAAAAACCCAATTTGTTTGGAGAAAAAGCCCATTGCATGTTATGAGAAAAAGCCCACTTATAGAATTTAATGAAAAAAAGTTTCTAAATATAGTTTTTAGGGTTTTGGTGGACAAGATGAACACAAAACAGATTTTTCACTATGAAGAACACACAACATAATAGTTTTCTTCTTCTAAACGGCTAAATAAATACTTGTCCAAAGATCATATCATACTTTTCAATATGATAATGGATATAGACCTCAATAAAATTCTTTTTTAGATGATTTTGATACACAATTGCAAGTGGAAGAATATGGGGAGAATGTTTCAATAATTATGATGGAGGAAGATTAACAAAATTAGCTTTGTGTAAATTAGCTTTGGGTTTTTTGACAAAATTTAACAAATAATTAATTATGTAAATAAGGACAATAGTGTAAATTAGTATTGGGTTTTCTGATAACTTTTAACTATTTTTAAAATTTGGGTTTTTTGATAACTTATTTGGGTGGGAAGAATAACACCCAATCTTATTTGTCCAACCCAAAAGTCCAAACTCTAACACAAACTTGGTCCAAATGCATTCGACGAACAAATCAAAAAGCCCAACCCAACCCAACCCAACCCAATACAATCAGGTTTAAACCCTAGACCTAGTTGAGTGATACTACCAGTGGTAAGCGACCGAGAAAACAAACTTCCCTATTTTTCTTTTCTTCATCTTGCGGCCGCTCTCGTATCTCATTCTCAGGTAACTCTTCTCTTCTTCTTCCGTCACTAACACTAATTCATCTCAACATAGGTTTGTCTGTATATTTAATCATTTATGTAATTGAAACTCATTTTAATTTTTAAAGGGGTTTTTATTTTATATTTTTAATGTAAAAATAGATCTGGGGTTGTTTGATTGATTGATTCATATATATGTTTGTTGGTATTGCAGGTAAGTAATCATGGTTAAGCATAACAATGTTATACCTAATGGTCATTTTAAGAAGCATTGGCAAAATTATGTTAAGACTTGGTTCAATCAACCTGCTCGAAAAACACGAAGACGCAATGGTATGGTAGCTTTTTTTTTTTTTTATTATTGATTGTATTGTTTGATTTTCAAGTTTTAAAAGACATATTACTGAATTAGTGTGTTTTTAATAATAAATTTCTAGCAAGACAAAAGAAAGCTGTGAAGATTTTCCCACGGCCTACTGCTGGTCCTCTTCGTCCTATTGTTCATGGCCAGACTCTTAAATATAATATGAAGGTTAGGGCTGGTCGTGGATTTTCTCTTGAAGAACTTAAGGTGCGATGAGCTTTGCTTTTTTTTCCCTATATCTATTTCTTTATTCCTGTTTGTAACACTTGAATTGATATTGTCGTTTGTTATTTGATCTTTGATATACGATAGCAATTGTGTTGTGGTGCTTAATGTTGATGTGTGTTGCTGAGACTATTAATTATTAATTTAGTCTGGCTTTTGCGTTGAGATCTACCCGAATTCCCCTAATACTTTGGAACTTTACATAGTGAGAGAAAATGAAGCTACCAGGTTCTTACGGGAGTCCATATTACTGGCTGGAGTTTACCTTTTAGTCATTGGAATACAATAAATATGGTTGATAAGATTTGGAAGGTTGTTTAAACTTTTTTGATATCTTAGCAAATTTATATAGGTTATTTGTTGTTAGACATGCAATGGGCCTAATGAAATTAAGGGTACGTTTGGTTCGATGGAATCTAAATTCCAGGAAAATCGCTAATTTTAGGCACAGAATCACTAGATTTTAGGAGTGAAATTGGAAAGCAGATTCCGGTGATGTGTAACTTAAGGGAATTTGGTTTCCATATCTGAAATAAGGAAACCAGTTTCCATAATAGATTGTAGAATACCGTCAAGTGTTTAATCTTCGCCAGAATTATACGTTTCTCCGCCTCAAATCTCCTTCTTCTGCGCTCTCTATCTCTCTCCATATCATCCTTCTTTCCATTAATACCCTTCACTTTCCTGGAATTTAAATTCCTCAAACCAAACACAGCCTAAGTACCTAGGATAGGTCATTGCAGCTTGTGAATTTCACAAACATGCCGTTGAATGATGAAGATGGTAGTGCAGAATTCTGATGGTTGCCACCCTCTATTATGTCATCATGTTCTCTCTGTTTCTATCTAGTTCCATTCCATTTACTAATATTCACCTTACGTGTGTGATCACGGGTGTTGCCTATTTGCTTAATATTTGGTTGGTCATATGATGACAATGGCAATTGATTTTCTTTACGATTAGTTATTGTTTAAATGAGACAAACTTGCTTGGAATGGGTGATTTATTAATGACAGAAACAAGTTTGTGCCACTAAAGAGCAAAGAAATTAAATGCCAAAAGTTTTGTAATGGTTTTGATTGTTGATTATATATCTTTGGAATCGATAAAAAATCATTCTAGTTTATTGTAATATCAGGCAGCAGGAATTCCAAAGAAACTTGCACCAACGGTTGGCATTGCAGTGGATCATCGCAGGAGAAACCGTTCCTTGGAGGGTCTTCAAGCTAATGTCCAGAGACTAAAGACTTACAAATCTAAACTTGTTGTCTTCCCAAGACGTGTGCGCAAATTTAAGGTACATTAATATTTAAGTATTCTGCAAACTAAATATGCCATTTGTAAAGTTGAGCAAATTTGAAGCATGATCATAATTTTTTTCTTGAATTCTTTTCAACCAATGTTGCAGGCTGGTGATTCTAGTCCCGAGGAACTTGCTACTGCTACTCAGGTGCAAGGTACCTATATGCCAATTGTTCAAGAGAAGCCAACATTTGAGCTTGTGAAGCCCACTGCTGAGATGAAGGCATTTAAGGCCTATGCCAAGCTTCGCATTGAGAGGACAAATGAGAAACACTTTGGTGCCAGGTTGAAGAGAGCTGCCGAGGCAGAGAAGGAAGAGAAGAAGTGAGGTACTAAATAAGTAATTTGAGCGTTAGTGTTGGGAGTTTGAATTTTGTGATTCGTCGCAATGTTTGAAACTTTTGTGACCATGTTTTTTGGAGCAATTGAATTAATCCAGTTATCAGAATTGAATTTTTTCTTAATAGCACATATCTAATTTAATGTCTGCGAGTTTGTTTCATCATGTTTCTTTGGAACAATTGTAATCTGTGTGGCTGTTTTATCTGTAGTAAACTATGAGTTTGTTTCCTGAGATGGAAACATGGTAGGCACAGCAATAGTAGTTTCTTGAAGTTGGTTAGGCCATGGAAAGATATATAAAATATAGCTGATCTTCTTTTGGCTAGATTGTTAGGAGGTTAGCAAGTTTGTTGTCAGGAACAATTGTTGCATTTTATATAGATTGTGGATGCACCTGTTATGTATTGGTTGAAACTTGATTGCATTTGTATTGGTTGCAACTTGAATGCATACAACAAGGTTTGATAGTTCACTGGTGAGGTGGATAATTTTAACACCTATTTCAGAAAGATATTTTGTTCCCATCTCTCTCTTATAACAAAAAAGCTAATTACCAAACCCTTCGTTAAAATAGCAATCTCAAGTTCTTCAATGAACTGACTTTTTTTTGTCCTTGCGTTATAAAAAAAAAATGAAAATTACAGATCTCTCTCCATGGTTTCGGGAGTCCACAAAACACAAATGGTCCAGCTAAGGTCCGGTTTATAATATTGGTTTTGATTAAGCATTTGTCGAATAAAAAAAAAATACCCATTTAATGTTCAAATTGTAAAAACGACTCTTTTACTACCGATAATACCCTTCTGCTTTATGAAAATAAGTATTTGGTCGTTGCATGATTTATTTTGTGGTGGTTGTTGGAGTATGCAAACAAGTCTTTATATTTAATGTTTATGTGTGTTGTGACTAATGTAAAAAAGTCTTTACATTTTATGGTTTATGTGGTTGTTCTTACGAGTATGCAAACAAATTTTTACATTTAATGTTTATGTGTGTTGTGACTGATGCAAACAAGTCTGTTTATGTGTTTGTGACTGATGTAAACAACTCTTTGCAATGTATTTAGGGAGACTTATTCAAAAGGACAGAAACAGTTGGTTTCTTATTGAAAAGGGCTTTGAAGTCAACAAATTCTGGACAAAAATACCCACCCTAATCGTAGTATGATTTTAGGTCGAATCATATATAAGAATTTTTTTTTTCACAAAACACTATAACCTAGGTAGAAAGTGATTAACCCTAGTGGAAAAGGGCAAAGTCGGAATTGCACAAAATTTTGACACTATGATTCTACCTAAAATCATAAGTCTTTGTCGTTTTCAACAAGTCAACGAAAACTGCATATCCTTTTCAACCATGACTTTCAAAGAGATTGTCCATATGGAGGGTTGACTCAAAAGAGATTGTCCTTCTCACCAAGAAAAACATGATTGGTGTCCTTCACAATAGTTACTTGATGTATTTATGGTACCAACATATGTAATGAACTTATTGCATTATAATTATTGTTGAAAGATGTATAAGTAAGATATGCAATGATCTCTATGCATTATGTGTCAAGATGTGTTGGCAAAATATGCAAAAAATTCATTGCATATTTTCCTTCAATATTGAAATGTTGCCCACCAATTACTGAAACAAAATTTTAACTCTTTCTTTCGTCTCTAATTTCATAATTAAATATACAAATTACAACAAAACATCAAGTTAAACTAAAAGATGAATACCCATCACCACTAAACATCAAATTAAACTAAAAGATGAATACTGAAATGTTGCCAACCAATTACTGAAGCAAATTTTAACTCTTTCCTTCGTCTCTAATTTCATAATTAAATATACAAATTACAACAAAACACCAAGTTAAACTAAAAGATGAATACTCATCACCAATAAGTAAGATATGCAATGATCTCTATGCATTGTGTGTCAAGATGTGTTGGCAAAATATGCAAAAATTTTATTGCATATTTTTCCTTTAATATTGAAATGTTGCCAACCAATTACAATTACTGAAACAAAATTTTAACTCTTTCCTTCGTCTTTAATTTCATAATTAAATATACAAATTACAACAAAACATCAAATTAAACTAAAAGATGAATACCCATCACCACTAAACATCAAATTAAACTGAAAATATGAAACCCATAAAAAAATTATAAATTAAACATAGAATTTATAATATCAAGATTTTTTCTTCTTTGTTTCTTATTTCTTCGATTGTTGATGAAGCTAGTGTGAAGAGAGAGAGAGAGTAATTCCCAAGCAGAAGAACGCCAAGAAATTGTCACAGATGAGACCTATTTGCATGGGTAGTTTTATTGTGAAAATCATGTCAAAGATTATGTAGTTAAGATTGGCATCCATTATTGGTACAGTGATTGTAGAAGACCAGAGTGGATTTATTCCTGGCAAAAACATCCAAAATAATATTGGTATGCATGGCTTATGAGTTGGTTAACGGG